>CM057832.1:5282784-6482784 GCA_030068075.1 Paguma larvata | reverse complement strand
AATGCCATTCTGTTTTGTAGAAGTGTTTTATGCATTGGAGTTATTTTAGTATTTAGTAATATGATGGTATTGTGAGAGTCATTTAAGGCCTTAACTGTGGAATAGGTGGTGTGGAGCCATCATATAAATTCTGTTTTGTTTATTAATCAAGCAGGTAATTAATAAGAGGTAGTTTTATAGAAACAAGAAAAATACAGGTTAATTGTTAGGACAGATTACAAACCCAGTGTCTCCCAGAGTTTTCAGTGAGATTTTTTAGACGTTAGGCTTGAAGCATCCTCGGATGCTTGTGGGAACGGGCAGCAGGAATCAGGCTGGTCTTTCTGGTTTGTGACTCAGATGTCTGCAGTGACCCTTTGGCACGGCCCATTGTAAGAAGGAACGGTTAGTGGAAATCGGGAAAGCAGGATGGAAAAGAAAGGTCCAACCATCCTATGTGAGGTTTGAGACTTTCCACAGGCTCACAGGAATAAGAAGGCAGATTAGTTTGGTCATTGAATTCCTGCGAAGGGGGTACAGGTTTTATTTTAGATACAGGAGCCCATGACGTGTGCCCCTCTAACTCCATTGCAGTGGGAGTACATAATATGACCCAGTAGGCGCCCTTCCATTTTGGAGTTAGACTGTTGTATTAGACTATCAATCTTTAAATAATCCAGGTGTTTTGGGATTATATGGGCTGGTCTCTAGTACCTGTCAGATCAGATGTAGGGAGGATATGGCTGGTTTATTTAGAGATTTAGGAATTAATACCTGGCCTCGAGTGAATAATAAAGCACTATAATCTTTAACTATTCATAGGTCTACAGTGAGAAAAGTCTTTGCATACAATTGTTGGGGGAATCCATCCCATTTTCCAGTTATTTAAATACTCATATGCCCATGGGGTCTCACTATCATCCCCCCTGAATAACAAGCACAGCAGATTTTCTATACATGAAACACGGTGACAGTTGTTCTGAAGTTTACCTCAAGTCTCTAGTTTAGGCAAACAGCAAACATTTAAAGAGAATCCGAACTAGAATGCAACATCCAGAAAGCTGCGTTATGGAAACACAGTTTTTCTCTGTAAAAACCCTCATTTCCAGAGATAGCCGAATCAAGACTAATTTGCTTGCAAAACAAGTCCAGTTTCATCAAACTTGGCCTAATGATTAGGTAAGCTCAGCAAGATTAGGGATGGATCCTCAGGATCCGTTAAAGTTTGCTTTGCTGGAACCTTTCATAAGGAATCTCCAGATTGAACTGGAGATCGAACTGATTGGCCTCTCCAGGCCAGAAGCCAAGCCAAGTGCTTGTCATCACACATTCCTGCAATACCTGGAGATTTGGGAGAATTCCTCTCCACAAAGTCCCAAAGATATCCTGAGATCATTGCACCTGCCCAGAAGTGACAGTCTTTACTCACCTGATAAGGCTGCTGGGAACTCTCTGAGCAAGGTATCAGACCAACATTTCCAAGGGGCTTAATTGGATGCATGTTTCATAAAGTCAACCTTAGTTCCTTAAACATGTATGGTCATATCAGGTCTAATCATGTCTCTCAAATAGGACATTCCAGTGAAATTTGGTATAATAAACAATTTGTCCAATGGCGTCCTGTTACAAGGAGAACAGATTCTCACTGAACTCAGGCAGAGAAGTATGATTGCCGTGGAAGTATACTCACTGAGACTTTTTGGATTTCAGAGGGTTCAGGTAGACAGAAAAGTGAAATGTTTCAACTTATTTACAGAGGAATATTTTATCACATTTCTGTAAGTTATAGATATCTTAAGAGAAAGTTCCCTTTATCTGGAAGAGCAAACATTAGAGAACCAGCAATGTTTCCAACAAGAGTCACAAAAACTACAACCTTTCTCAGTTCATTTAGTCCCATATTACCAATAGTTGTTCAGTTCAAATGCAGCTTTTTAGTTCTGGAAATTCTTACCCATTTTAGATTTAGGCTTTTAAAGCTGTCAAATACCTGAATTGTCCTAAAAGTCCTTTTTATAAATCTCCTTGAAGAGGAAACACGTTTTGTAAGAGACTAAGTGTAGTAATTATAAGTGACAAAACTCCATAATGGACGTGGTTAACAACTTGATGAGAGTTCCTTATGATGCAATTGACAAGGAAATTGGGTTGTTTCCGTGACACGTAACACTTTGATAATCAGAATGTCAAGTGACAACTTTGTTACAAAAACATATTAAAACTTTAGGAATTGCACATATCTTTGAACAGTTACAGCATTTTCCCGAACAATATAAACGAAGCTTTACCGGTATTTAATAGACCTTTTACTTAACCCCAAATAAAAAGGACTTATTGGTCTGAAAGGTTTTCTTTACAATTTAATTCCTGGGAAGTTTGTTAAACCTTACAAAGTTATAGAGCACATCCGAAATGGGATTCAGATCATTACAAATCTTAAAGCATTAAAATACTTATTTAACCAAGATGGCAATAAGAGATTCCAAAGGCAAATATGTAGGGTTATACAGTTGTTAGCAAGACTCGGCTCCTTTTACAGTGAGAAGTTTTAACTAAGTGATCGATGGCCTGATAAAGAGGAAACCTAAAGCTGTGGTTTTTGCGGCACACAAAAGAGAAAACAATCGTTTGTATGTTATTATTGTTATTATTATTATTTTCATCGAGAGCAGAACAATACAAAAAAAACTTTGTCATTTGAACAGAGAGAAAAGGGGCATCTGGGTGGCTCAGTTGGTAAAGCCTCCGACTTCGGCTCAGGTCATGATCTCACAGCTTGTGAGTTGAAGCCCTGTATTGGGCTCTGTGCTGACAGCTCAAGCCTGGACCCTGCTTCCGATTCTGTGTCCCTCTCACTCTGCCCCTCTCCCGCTCATACTCTGTATCTCTCTCTCTCTCTCCAGAATAAATAAAACATTTAAAAAATAAATATATAAATAAAAAAGAACAGAGAGAAAAGCAAAACTTCAACCTTACACCAGTGTACTTTTAAAAATCCATTCATGTCAACTTAGTCTGTCCTAACCATCCATAAAATTCCTTTCCAAAACTTCCTTTCACGAATCTTCTACAACTTTCCTTTGCATTCACATTTTCTCCCAAGCCATTTTTCTCCAAACCCGTCTCAAAACCAGGACAAAACACTTTCTTTTACCAGCAATAAAAAAGTCTATTTCCATCCCTTTTCTCTTTTTTACACATTCCTACTGTTTTACATACAGAGTTGCTTTCCTTATTTCCATCAGTCTTAATTATGTTTAGCAGAATTTTGACTCTTAGAAACCATAGTCTCCAGCTGAGACTAAGTAGTAACTGTAAGGGCAAATCGGGACTGATTCCATTTTGCTTAAGGGCAAACTGGGACTGACTCCATTGTGTTTCCCTGTCTTCCACCCTGAGTCCCCAGTGCCTGCTCAAAACCTGCAACTTCCCGGTTCCAAAAGAACCATGCCCAGTGACCTATGGAACAGGACCCTTGACCCTTCCTCAGCCAATTGGCTAGGGTCACGACCATCACCCCTCCCACTGCCCCTACACCCCTTTAAAACTATTGTGTTTTTGGACCGGCCCTCTCTCTCAACCCACCACTGCGTCGGTGCGGTAGGAGATTGAGCTCGAGCTAGCTCGAATAAAGGCTCTTTGTTCTTGCATTGGACTCGGCTCCCTGGTGGTTTTTGGGGTCCCCGAATTCTGGGCATAACATATGGGGGCTCGTCCGGGATACCCCAAAACCCCTGAGGGACTCCCGACCCGAAAAGCCTGACTGACCATGGTCAATGTCTGTTTGTTGTCTGTCTCTTCTGTGTGAGCTCAACTTCTGGTAAGGCCCAATATGGTCTGAGTGGACGCACGGGTGGACCAGGGCCGGAGGATTTGGAAGACGTTCCAATCCTCCGTCTGGAGGGACGTGGAATCCCCTCACTCTTGAGGGACGTGGAATCCCCTCACAGGTCTGGGACGAGGCGGGTCGCTCCCACCGGTCGGCGTGAGGCCGTCGTCTGGTTTTTGGTTTTGCTTCCACGGAATTGGAGGATTGTTTCTAGGGGCCCTCTGTCTGTTTTTGTGTTTTCCTGTGTTGTTTTGTGGCTGTGTGAGCTCATTTTCTGAAGGACCGGCAAGGACCTAGGTGGACGCGCTGGAGGGAAACCAGGAGGTTTCCGCCAAGGGCCTGAAGGGGCTGCTTGTGAGGGAAGCAGTCAGGATTGTTTCTAGGGACACTCTGTTTCTCTGTTTTTGTGTTCTTTTGTGTCATTTTGTGGACTTACTGGACGAGCATTGTGGGATGGACTCAAACTACTCCTTTAGATGACCCACCCTCTCGACTTAAACCCTTCCTGCCCCTGTGCCGCCTGGCAGAGAAAAATCCTACCCAGCCTTGAGCACCCCCGTACCCTGTCCTACAGGGGGGACTGAAGTATAATTCATCTTTCCTCCTCCATATCTGCCCTCCAGGGTGCCAGAGGAACACCAGCCTCCCCCTCCAGGGGAGGCGGGCGCTGTTCCGAGAATGGGAAGTGGGAATCCCACCACCAACCAGGCTCAGATAGATAACTCCTTCCCCTTAACTCAGCCCGAGTGAGATTTTTAACACGGCAAAAGGTAAGGAGAGGCTCCGGGTCTATCGCCAGACTCTAAATGGGAGGGGAAGCAGAGGCTGCAGAAAGATCAGTGTGCATACTACAAGGAGATAGGGCATTGGACCCGAGAATGTCCAAAAAAAAGGCCGCTGGGAAGAGAAGCAAGGCTAATCGAGTAAAAGTCTTAGATCTAGGTAAACTGAGTGATTAGGGGAGTTGGGGTTTGGACCCTCTCCCTGAGCCCAGGGTAACACTTAAAGTGGAGGGGACCCCTGTTGACTTCCTTGTCGACACCGGAGCACAACATTCAGTCCTCCGCACCCCACGAGGAAGTTAGCCAGCGAGAAGTCCTGGGTACTTTCAGACAAGGGGGGCCTCAGGTCACCGATGGCAAGGGCCACCCCATCCAGGTCCTAACCATGAAACTAGAGGACGGATTTTAGGACCATGTAAAGCTCTTTTCCCTGCTCTGTGTGCTTCAGTCTGCCTTCAGGCTGCTTTAGTCAGCCTTCAAGCCCCTAGGCCGCTGTGCCCATCCTGTCCTCCCTTCCCCCTCCTTCCTGTCCTCCCTTCCCCCTCCTTCCGTTTCTGCCACCGCCTGGGGTGGCCTGGGGTGGAGCCTATGTCTCTGGCTCTTCAATGCCTCAGGTAGCATTCCGCTCCCCACCCCCACACTGTCAAAAGGAAAAAACCCGCATCTTTAAATTTTAAATTTCCTCATTGGTTCCACAGGAGAAACTTAACAATGGTAAACTTTTAAGGGGACATAGATAAAATATTGTTAAGATAGATACTAAGTAAGGTTGAGATTAATGGGATTTTAAAAATACACTGGTATAGAGTTGAAATTCTGCTTTTCTCTCCATTAAAACACAAAGTTTCTTGGACTACTCTGCTCTTGTTAAGATAATGTGAACAAAGGTTTTTTTCTCTCTTTTCTACGGGAAAACCAAAGCTTTAGGTTTCATCTTTATCAGGTCTTTAATTGCTCAGTAAAAACATCTCAATGTTAAAGGAGCTAGGTTTTGCTAACAGCCATATGATGCTATACATTGGCCATTAGGATCTTTTACTGCCACCTTGGTCAAATAGAGTTTTAAGATTTGTAATGATTTGTAATCCTATTCAGGAAGTCCTTTATAATAACTTCCTAAGGCTTTAACAAACTTCCCAGGATTAAAATAGCAAATAAAACATATTTGGTGTTTAAACGAATTTAAGTTTGATGGATCTGTCTTTAAAGTTATCAGCATTAAATATAAAACTTTATTTTACTAAGGTTTACTGAAGGTCAAACAAATTTATGTTATCTCTGTTCCAATTTCTTAGCAAAAGGAAGCCTGAAAGGGATGATTAACTTTGTCTGCATCATAGTTTTCATGGGTAAATGTTAAGATAGCTTTCAAAGTTCTTGGTAACCTAAAGTGTTAAAAGTTTGGCTTGCATGAGAACTTGAAATTAAATTCATTGGCTAATCTAACGAGATAAGAAGCTGAAGCATTAATTACCAAATGTAGGTTTGTGCTTTGGACCTGTTGCAAAAAACTAAGGATATTTGGAACTGTTAAAACATGCTTTGTGCTTAATCGATTCATAAGTTTGCCATCTAGCAAATTCTGATATAACATAGAGTTCACAATTGGTTACTACTTAGCTTTCACTGAAGACTAAGGTTTCTAGCAGTTAAAGTTCTGGGAAGTGTATTTAAGACTGATGGAAATAAGGAAAACAACTCTGTATGTAAGAAAGTAAGAGATATGAAAGAAAGATATAAGAAATAGAAATATACTTTTGGTGAAGGTAAAAGAAAGTAATTTTGTCCTCAATCAGACTGGTTATTTGGAAAGAAATGGCTTGGGACAAAATTTAAATGCAAAGAAAAACTGTAAAAGGTTCATGAAGGAAAAACCTTTAAAAAGGAATGTTATGTGTGTTCAGGACAGACTAAGGTTAAAAGACATGGATTTTAAAAGTACACAGGATTGTACTTTTCTCAAATGGTAAAGATTCCTCCTCCTTTGATCCAAAGGCTGGAAAAAATGGTGACAATATCATTATTCCCCCTACATCGGGAAGGTCGCCCTAGATTTGCCTTTAGCCTGCCTTCTGAGAACCTTCGGTGGCCTTTTCAGAGGTATCACTGGAAAGTTTTCCCTCAGGGCAAGAAAAATAGCCCCACCCTAAGTCAAAAGGTTTGTGGATCAAGCTTTAAGACCAGTTTGGTTTTGCAGGCTTTTAATGAGGCTTAACACGAGGCACCTTTAAATGGTTACATCTGCCCTCTACACCCAGAAAGATAGTTACATCCTATCCGGCACTGCTGGCTACTTTACTAACAAAGGGGGCAAACCTAGTAATTGCCTATAGCAAAGGTCAATTGGAACCCTAGAGGCCTGAGGCCCAATGATCTTTGGCAGATGGATGTTACTCATGTTCTATCTTTTGGTAAACTTTCCTATGTGCATGTGTGTGTGGATACCTTTTCTCATGCTATTGCCTTGGCACATACAGGAGAGGCCTTTAAGGATGTGATCCAGCAACTTTGTCTATGCTTTTCCTACTTGGGAATTCCCAGGGCAATCAAAACGGACAGTGCCCCTGCTTATACACCAGCCGCCTTCAAAAGATTTAATAGGATGTAGTGTTAACCTGGAGGCGAGGGTATGCTTGTGTATTTCCACAGGACATGGACTCCCCTCTGTAGATTCCTGATAGATTGGTACGGCCCTATGTCCAGCCTCCCCAAGCCACCGCTGTCTCCTCCGGTTCCTCAAAGGATGACCCAAAGGGAGATGCAGAGACGCTCTTTGAAACATCACTCCGATGCCTCCACCGCCCTCTACCTACCGGAGATGGAGGATAACGCTCTCCAGGGCGGGCCCTGAGCAAGCTCTCTTTGCAGAACAATCCACCTTGTTGTTGAGAGTCAAGGGACCCCCTTGACCCCTGCGACGTTTTCTCTATGTTGTTTCAGCCTGTGTCCAGGCCTCATATGTTCTTTTGTACTTTAGTCTTACTTCTGGGAAATTTAGGGTAGAAATTAACGAGGTTATATTTCTTATTCCGATTGTGTTTTATCTAATTGCCTTAGTACAAGTCATCCAGGAGATCAGTGATGCTCTCATGTGACCTAAAAGTGGGTTTGTTACTCCTTTGTGTTTTATTTAGACTGAGCATTCCTGGGGTAAAGTATAGAAACACATACTGGCGGTCTGGATAATAATCTTTCTAACTTTGTTCATCACTTTTTTGTTTCCATGATGATCAATATCGGAGTTCCCATTCTAATTTTGTTATCTTTAGAATTTTAAGGGGCAGCATAAAATCTATTTCAACAGGAAAAGGGGAGATGTTGGAGACCAGAAGATACTGGCCCTGGTAACACTACCTAAGGAAAAGACTCAGGCCCATAAGGCAGTGCCCTAGACCGGGACCCTCATCGGTTGATGGGGGTGCCTTGAAACAAATGCCAGTTTGTAATACGATAAGAACATAATGGCTGGTCTGACTCTGAAGGAGGGCCGGTTAGCCAATGACGGGTAAGATTCCTCACAGCGGGGGTCGACCTAAGACAGGCACGGTCCGAGTAAGAGTCACCAGGACACCTGGCTATAGGGTCACTGGGCCTCTGTGTTGTTTTGAGATTTATCCTAATATTCTCCTGAAGAAGACGGGCCACAGAAAAATAAGAGTGGCCCCAGAGCTTATTCTCCTATTAAACCAGCATATGCTGCCATACTTGAGAATCATGGAAATAAAATCTCTTAAGAGTTTAGAATGTATTTTGATCTATTTAGACGGATGTCAGACCCTCAGGAATGTGATTATTGCTGTGGGTTTAAGTCAGGACTGTGGTAAGAAATTGAGGCTAGATAAATTCTTGTTGGCTTAACTATGATGATTGGAGCTAATTAACTCTGGCTAGCCTACCTCGGGATAAAGATGGCATCGCGACCTGGGTCCATACACCCATGTTCGGCTGCCGGACCCCTCGTCATCCTACTTCTGTTACTAACCCTCGGGCCCTGTATCATCAACAGGCTGGTCCAGTTTGTCAGGGATCACGTGGGGGCCATCCAAATGATGGTCCTCCGTGCGCAATGCAAGTCCCTAGTAATAGAACAGAGCAAGATAGAAAAACAGCTGGCCCCATGATTGGGTCCATAAGCCACATGACAAGGGGGGAATGTAAGGGCAAATCGGGACTGACTCCATTTTGCTTAAGGGCAAACTGGGACTGACTCCATTGTGTTTCCCTGTCTTCCACCCTGAGTCCCCAGTGCCTGCTCAAAACCTGCAAAAGAACCACGCCCATTCCAAAAGAACCACGCCCAGTGACTTATGGAACAGGACCCTTGACCCTTCCTCAGCCAATTGGCTAGGGTCACGACCATCACCCCTCCCGCTGCCCCTAGACCCCTTTAAAACTATTGTGTTTTGGGGGGACCTGGGTGGCTCAGTCGGTTGGGCGGCCGACTTCGGCTCAGGTCACGATCTCACGCTCTGTGAGTTCAAGCCCAGCGTCGGGCTCCATGCTGACAGCTCGGAGCCTGGAGCCTGCTTCGGATTCTGTGTCTCCCTCTCTCTCTGCCCTTTCCCCACTCGCACTCTGTCTCTGTCTCTCAAAAATAAATAAATGTTAAAAAAATAAATAAATAAAAAACTTAAAAAAAAAAAACTATTGTGTTTTTGAAATGGGCCCTCTCTCTCTCTCGACCCACCGCTGCGTCAGTGCGGTAGGAGTTTGAGCTCGAGCTAGCTCGAATAAAGGCTCTTTGTTCTTGCATCGGACTTGGCTCCCTGGGTGATTTTGGTCCCCGAATTCTGGGCATAACAGTAACCATTTGTAAACTGCTACACCAGAATTCTTTAGATGGCAAATTCAGGAATCAATTAAGCACAAAGCATGTTTTCCAATAGACACAAATTTCCTTATTTCTCTGCAATAAGAAGTTAAAAGCACAAAGCTCTGTACAGTAATCAATACTTTCGCACTCCATTCTATTTGGAAAAGACATAGATATTCAACTGAATTCAATCCCACTTATCCAAGTGTCAGATTACCAAGACATGGAAAGCTATCTTCACAACTATCCATGAGAACTTCGAGATACACAAAATTAACCATTACTTTAAGACATGTTTCCTAACAAGATAGGGACAAGATGAGCTTCTTTGACCTTTAGGAAACCTTTGCAGAAATAAAGTTTCACATTGAATGCTGATAACTCTAAGTATATGTCTATCTTAGAGAAACTTAAATAAACTTAAACACCAAATTCGTTCCACTTGCGTTCACTTAAAGGACAATCAGTTTGTTCCCCATTGGCATTTTTTTACCTGGGACACGAGTGGGGGAATCCGAAGTGGGCAATCCAAAGGGATGCTCGTCCCTCCTTGACATCGAGGATGGGAGTATGGTACAGAAACCAGTTTTTATGTAGGTCGCAGAGAAGGTGGTGCAGAAACAGGAGGATGGGGAGGGGAAGGCAGAAAAGGCAAAGTGGCAGAAGGCAGAGAAAGGATTCCTGGTTCTAAACCTTGTCAGCTGGGAAGGACGAGACCCCATGCATGTTTTTGTCGTGTTGGTGGTTGTTTGCTTGATATCCACCAAAGAGGATATTCTATTTAGGGAGTCTATGTAAGGATGGATATCTCTGGAAAAAAAGAGAGTTTGGGCAGCTGCTTGAGAATATTCTTTAAAGTTCACGTCCCGAAGTAGACTGACCAGAGTTGGCTCCAATTACAGCCATTAACTAGGGAAATGAATGAGGGAGAAGCCCCCATATCTCTTAGGAGGAGGAATGGAGAGAAAGAGTCAGCCTCCCCTTTGTCAGGGATGACCCCTGTTTCCTCTAGCAACTGAGTTCCATCAGGAGGAGGCTGTTCAGGCTTCCGCTATATGAGGAGAGAGTTTACTATCCAAACACATTTGGCAAATACATTTGGCAAGAGGCTTTGGTCCTGGTCCAGACTTAGAGTGTGAAGGCCTGGACCTAGGGTACCTCTGTGCCTTGACCCTGTTTCCTGCCAAAGAGATCTAACTGCTGGATCCTACTGAGGCCATGCAGTGTTATTGGACATGATTCCTTTCCTAAGTTTTGCAATCCAAGTTGTTTCCAGTGGGATGAAAAGGCATCCCAAGGGAGAGTCTTTGGAGACTGAGGAGAAGCTCCCATCCTCTCCTAGGGAGGGAAAAGTAGAGAAGATCCAATACCACAAAATATTCCCCACAACTCCCAGGTGGGGTGCCCTGTGGAGGATATATCAGAGGCTCATGAGGTGTCAAAGCAACCCGAGGTATACCTCGAGCCACAATGCTATGATCACTGAAAAGATGCTAAGGGCCTCTGTAGGAGGGATGCTGGCATCCCTCCACTTTCCTATTGCTTCCTAGGCCACAAATGGGTGCCAGCAGATGAACTACTTTGTCTTCCTGAAAAGGCTTAAAATAAAAACACCATTTTTAAACCATGGAAAACACTGGAAAAGTTTAAAAAGGGGGGAATGGCCCAATTTTGTCATTTAAGTAGTAGTTAGTAGAGTACATTGACTGAAAACTGTGAAGAGAGAATCCCATCATGATCTAAGCGACTTTCCAATGCTTATAGTCTTTACAGCCACCTTCCTAGGAGATGGTCCCCAGTTGGGTTTTAATTCAATCAGGTACTGTTTCACCAGCAACAGGGGAGTTTCCACAGCCAGAAGTGGCTAGACCAGGGAAGTGGAGGGGATCACATAAGACCGATGACGAAGAAACCTCACATGGGAGGCTTAAGATTGGCAGCTGTGTTAGTCACTCAAGTGCCTGTTCCGTGCCCAGGACAGACAACAATATATAAGGACAGGAAGAAAGAGAGGGCACAAGTTTCTGGGCATTTTTACCATTCTGGCCTGTGTTCTCACTTCCAGCCAAAAGGCAGGCTTTCTCTTCCCCATAGAGTAGCCATGGGCTAGAGGATTACGGGTTGAGCAGCGGACAAGAGAGTGTTGCCCCTAAAATAAGAACAAAGGAAGAAAAGAGAAAGTACTCATCAAGTTTGCATGAAAGCTCAAGGTCCGGATGGAAAGACTCAGACCCCCACATTTGGTGCCAAAAGATGAGGTTTTAGAATGGGGAGGGCGAAGGAGAGGATGGCTGGGGTCGAGTTTCCAGAGCTGACAGTCAAGAAAGAATTCTTGACTATGTCCTTGGTGCAAAAAATGGTTTCATTAAAACTGGGGACAAGACCCGTGGGCAGAAACAGCTTCACCAAGCTTATATACTATGAGGTTGGGGGAAGTAGAGTCAAAAGGGAGAGATGCCTCCAGAAGGACTTTGACATGCTAATGAGGACTCCTAATCTACCTGAGGCCTTCCTATTGGCAGGATAAGGTTCATTTACCTCTAGGAAGGCATTAACATTGGGAATGGTCCGGTTCCTGGAGAAATGCTGTACTCTGTATTTGCCTCAAGTATTTGTCACTGGGCTGCAGGGAATCAGGAAATTTCATTGTTCCCTGCATTTTCTTCTTGCCTTTCTTCTCCACATCACCATGGAGGGGAGATGTCATAGGGGCTCTGGAAACTTAGTCTATAGGCTTCTGGAAGTAAGATTATTGATAACATTGCCTTTTTCTTCTATTTTACTAAGATATTTTTGAACTGAACGAGATCATGTCTCCCATGACTGGGATCTCTATCAGTTAACCATTTGTTTTCTTTCCTGTCCTTTGTTCTTGAGTAGCCAGAGGAATGTCACACATATTCCACCTGCTGGGGGCAGGGGGAGGCTTCTAGCTTGTCATTGCCCTCACCTTGCTATATGTTCCCTCTTAACCCAGAGTCCCTTCTCACAGTGCCCACCACCCAAAGCCCAGGCTAGGGGATCTGGATCCCCTGAAGCAGGTGGATGAGCCAATGAGGTCTCTGGGAGTCCCAGGTGAGGCCAGTGAGCCCTCAGGTCAACCACAGATCAGGCTTTCTGTCAGCTCCCAGGCTCCTGGTGACATCTAGGAGACACTGTCTGGGGACTGGCACCTGTCACTACCTCCCATGCACAGCCAAGCCCCATGAGGAAACTGTTTCCCTCTAGGACAAACCTGGTATCCGACATGGCAGGAACACTTCTGGAAGCCCAGGCCTATGCCCCTGGGGTCCACAATCCAAGACTATGGCCAGAGACGGCAGGTGGTATCAGAGATCTCTCAAGGATGAGGCTGAGTCCTTGCACTCACTGAGACCCAAAGTACTCAGATCCGGAGGGGCAAGGATAGAGAGCCCCCCTTGGGGGCCCAGCTCCCTATCATTTTCCACACAGTGCAGATGCATGTCCCCCATTGACCCCCGCCAGGATGGAGCTGGGACTAGAGTCTCGCATCTCTGCTCCGTCAAGCTGTCTCATTTGCGGCTGACATGCCCAGCTTGGGGTTTCTGACCACTGGGCCCACAGGAGGGGCCAAGTCCCTAGGGCCAGCTGAGGTCTGGGACAACCCTGCCAATGGGCATGGACAAAGGGAGGGACTGACTCAAGGTGGGATTGATAGGGCTTTGGAATGGTGGGGCTTCAGAGCTGACAGTCAAGAAAGAATTCTTGAGATGTCATTGGTACACAAAAAGTGATTTTGTTAAAGCATAGGGATGGGATTTTGGACAGAAAGAACTGCCCTGGGGTTGTGAAGGGTGGGGTTGGGGGACATAAAATCAAGAGGAAGATTCTCGAGGGATTTCCATATGCTCAAGAAGACTCCCACATTACTGGAGGCCTAGCTGTTGCCAAGCTAAGGTTGTTCTGTCCTCTAGCATAGCATTAACATGCAGACAGTAGGGAATTCCTGGAGAAATGTTATTTTCCATATTTGCCTCAAGAATTTGTCCATGGGCAGCATATTATAATGAAATTTAATCCCATCTGCCACTTCCTTTTTGCCATTGTTCACCACATGGTTTGGGGGACGGGCGGGGGACACAATAGGGCTCCAGGAAACTATACATAGGTTTTAGGGGATTAGGCTATTGATAAGATTCTCTTTTTCTCCTAATTTACTAGGACCAGGTACACTGATGGAGACTCACATCCTGCAGGACTGTGATCTCTGTCATTTAACCATTTGTGTTCTTTCCTTTCCTTTGTTCTGGGGCTGCCAGGAGTGCCTGAGGAATGTCACACAGATCCCATCTCTGGAGAGAGGCAAGCCTGCATGTCCTTTGCCCTCAACTTGCCTTATGCTCCCTCATCAGGAACACTCTCCAGTCAGCCTTTGGGGGTAGGGGAGGAGAAAGGTGTCTCACCCTGTGCTAGGGCCTGGTTGCGTCTCTGTGAGTGCCAGGAACTGGGCCACAAGAGCAGCACAGGGTACACTTTGTCCTTCCCTGCCAGGAACCTCCTCTTTCAGCGGCCCTCCTTTCCCTATCTCACTGGAGAACCAGAAAGCAACATGGGCTCTTTGATGCCAGGCATTCTCTGCTTTCATCAGGTGCATGTAGGGGAATCCACCACATTTAACCCACCCTGCACTTGGGCACCAGCTGAGGGGCTCCTGGAGGTCAGGAATGACAGCTGGTCTATATCGGCTGGTCTCTACCCCTGACCACACACAGTGCTAACCAGGGGGAAGAGAGTGTGGAGGGAGTCACTGTCCCTGTCACAGATGTGGAGATACGGGGAATGCATCCTCCAGTCTCCTCCTGCCCCTCATCTTGCATAATTCTGTCCTAGGGGAAAGGGCAGAGACCCCGGCATGATCTTCAGCAAGATCTTCAGCACGTGCTGCTGTCAATTACCTCACCCTTCCAAGATTTAGCAAAGGATAAGTCGCTCCACCCTGGGGTGAGACATTGGCCACGGAGACCATAAATAGCATCCCCCCCAGAAACCTCCTCACCCATCCCCTCTTTCAGGGAATATCTAGGTGGTGGCAGCTTTCTCAGCCTGGAAATCATGGCCCTACGTCTCCTGTGGCTGGGCCTTGTCCTGCTGGGCCCCCTGCAGACCCAGGCCCAGGACTCCACCCCAAACCTGATCCCAGCCCCACCTCTGCACAGGGTCCTTGTGCAGCCTTACTTCCTGAATGAGCAGGTAAGAGGCTGGAGGGACAGCTGCAGGGAGGCCCCGGGAAGAGTGTGAACAGAGGGGAGGAGGGTCAGGATGGGTTCAGGCTTTAGTTCAGTCAGCTCTCAGGTCCCCTGATGGTAAGCACACCCCGTGCCCCCATCTGCACCCGACCTTGCTGACAAGAGGGTTAGCTGAGCCGAACTCCCCGGGTCCACCGTCTCTTCCATAATCCCTGCAGTCCACGCAAGGTACAAGCATCTTCAGGCCTTCTACACGGGGAGGAAACTGAGGCTCAGGGATCCCAGCTGGCCACGTTCCAAAGTTACCCTGTCCCTGACAGACTCAGGACTCCCTCCTGGCCTGATGGGTTCCAGCCTCTGTCAGGTTCCTCAGTGCAACCTGTGTAACCAGAGTGGGTTCCTGCACCCAGGGGACTGGCTCAGTGCCAGGCCGCCTAAAGGTGCCTGCAGGGATGGAGCAGGAGGGCCCCCTGGGGCTGCTCCTGGCTCTGCCTACCATCAACCTCCTCTATAGTTCCAGGGGAAATGGTACGTCTTGGGATTGGCGGGGAATGAAATTAATAATGAAAAACAGAGCCAGTTTAAGATGTATACCTCCACCTATGAGCTGAACAAAGACTACAGCTTCAATGTCACCTTCACCCTGCCCTGGTGAGTGCCACCACCTACTAGGGTAGCATGGTGGGCTTAAGGGGCTGCATGGGGGTCCATGGGGCACACTGATGTCATAGCTGAAGGGTGACCAAAGCTGAAAGATGGTCATTCATCCTACCGCTGGATACTGGATCCCTGTATTTATTCCTTCTCTCATTCACAAGCTCAACATTTCTTGGTTACTTCAGCACAGACCCAAGACAGTACTGGGGATGGACACAGACCGTCATCAGGAAACAAGACAGAGAGAGCAGGAGTGTCCTAGAATATTTGGGGGGAGGGTCTCTGGATCCAGCCTTGAATCCCACCTAGGGCTTTGTCAAGGGCTTCCAGGGTTGGGTCTTTAGGAATCAACCTGTGTCAGAAGGAGGCCTGGGTCATTCGTGGCAGGGCTGGTGGACTGAGTCAGAGAGAGCCACCTCTTCAAGAAACAGGAAGCCATCGCATGGCTGCCCTGAGCAGGAGGTGATGAGAGGTCTGGAGGGGAGCAGTGGCCACAGGGGCAGGGGCCTAGGGTACTGGTCTGGTTGCATCAGGAAGAGGAATGATGGTGTGCAGCCCAGGAGGCCGATCAGTCATAGGTGGGAGATGACCTGAGTGGGGCCAGATTAAGACCTAGAGTGGGGAGCCAAGGATTACCAGGCTCCTCTGAGTTTCTGGTTCTGGCACCTGGGGATGGGGCACTTGCATCTGTCATGGAAGGAGCAGAAGAAATGCAAGTTGGGGAGAGATAGGCTCTGGTGTCCCAGGGACCAGATGGGATGCAAGTGAGAGGTCAGAGTTGGCCCAACAGTTAAGGGAGTCTTTGGAGCAGACTGGAGCCTCTGTGTTGATTCCACCAGGAGACATTACAATGGGAGCCTACCAGATAAGATAGGGGACAGGGGAACATAGGTGGCTCAGTTGTTTAAGTGTATGACTTTGTCTCAGACAAGATCTCATGGTTTGTGGGTTTGAGTCTTGTGTTTGACTCAGCGCAGAGACCTCATAGCCTGGAGCCTGCTTTGGATTCTCTATCTCCCTCTCTCTCTGACCCTCTCTGCTCTTGTGTTCTCTCTCTCTCACTCTGTCTCACTCTCCCTCTTGCTTAAACATTAATGAACATTTAGAAAAGAGGGGGGAAAAAAGGAAGGGACAAATGCTTTGGTTGTGGAGGAACAGTATGGAGGGAAGGCTTCCAAGGGGAAACAGCCCCAAAGAAGGAAGGACAGTAGGTGCAAAGGGAGAATCTGAGCAGGTCAGTTGGCTCAGGGCAGAGAAGGCAGGGACAGGCAGAGACGGGCTCAGTAGGGAACAGCCAGGCCCATCTGAGGGGTGGTGTGTGGGCCTCTCGCTGTGGAATGGTGGGCTGTCACCCTCTTATCCACCCATATCTTGCTTCCACAGGAACCAGACCTGTGTCCACTGGCTCAGAACTTTCACCCCAACTTTGTGGAGAGGCATATTCCATCTGGGCAACATTGAGCGTGAGTCCTGAGTGGGGTTGGTCTTAAGGGGCTCGGATCTCCTTGCCGCACCACACAGAAGCAATCCTGTGGAGGTAGGGGAAGAATCAATAGCTCCCTCTGTCCATCGAGGGCAGGCTGATCTCTCACCATCCACCACGCAGGGTCCACTGGAATCCAGAGGTACATTTTACAAGTGGCGGCCACAGACTACAACCAGTCTGCGATGGTGTTCTTCAAGAAAATTTACAAAAACCAGGAGTACTTCACAATCGCCCTTTATGGTGGGTCTTACCCCCTCTGGGACCTGGATCTTGGTCATGCTGGGGGAGAAGGGGCCCATGACACCCAGCCCCCAAGGTGCCCTCACCCCAAGCTCTGGGAGGCAGGAGAGGGGTCTTTCCACAGAACCTCTCATGAGGAAGGGGTCTGAGGCTTCGTTCACACATTCAACAATATTTATGGAGATTTCACCAGCCACTCACCAGTCATCTTGACCACAGGGAGGACCATGGTGCTGACCCCTGAGCTGAAGGAAATCTTCATCAGGTTCGCCAAATCCTTCGGACTCACAGATCACCACATCATCTTCTCTATTCCCATCGGTAATCACCAGCTGGAGAGACGAGAAGGGCGTATGGGGACTGTCTAGGCCTGATGTTGCCTCACTAGGGAAGGCGGGAGAGAAGAGATTCAGGCCCCTGCTGTGGTCACTTTAATCGCAGAGTCACTTTGCGTCAGGAAGACACCGGCTGCAACCAGTGTACGGGGCCCCAAGTTTTCCTCCCTCACACTAGCTCAGGCCCGCCCACACGAGAATGCAGGCATGGGGCCAAGTTTCCTCAGCCTCCTTGCCTGGCCACCTCCCCCTCCAGCCAGCTGTTTCTTATGGACCACCTCCCCATTTGCCCTGGGCCTGGCTCACCACTGACTTGGGAGGCGCCCTTGTTTTCAGGCAGCCTGGCCTGGGAAAGCCTTAGAGTCTATCAGGAGTCAGCAAGTAAACAGACATAAAACTTGGTGTTCAAGCAGGCGCCTGGCTGGGCCTCACCTGCCTCCTTTGGAGAATGGGTGTCAGCCAAGTCTGTTTGACTTCAGGCCTCTTCCCCAGTCCCCTGCCCATCTTCCAGCCCTCTACTCTACCATCCCTGAATGGAAACCCGAGTTTCTGTGGCTGGACCAGTCTGGGGCCTAGAGAAGCCAAGGGCCAGGGCAGGGGCCCTACAAGTCAGGGATTCCACACACACATCCCTGCCCGTGTTGACCACTCTGTCCCCCACAGATCTGTGCATGGATAAGTCAGCAAGCACGTGGTAAGTATGGCTGGAGAGGGGGCAGAAGGGAGCCAGGGTGCAGCTGGGAGGGGATCCCGGGTCTGCCTCTGTCCCGCCTGCCCAGCACTGCTGCTATCTTTCTTCCCCTGACTCCCTCTCAGGTGCCCTCTGACTCTCTCCACCCCATCCTTCTCCCACCAAATCTACCCAGGGCACCGGTCAGCTTTGCCAACCAGCCTGGACACCCCTGAGAGAGCCAGGAGACTCTTCTCACTGCACAGCCCACCAGCTCCTCCCCAGGCTACCCCGCTCAGAGAACCACACCTTGTTGCTAAATAAACACATATCCCCTGATCCCCAGTCTGTGCTCCTTGACCTTCGGGCCCTCTGAGAGGGATAAAACAAATGGCAGGCTCCTATTTGCATCACTCGCAGGAACTGTGGTCCCCAGGAAGGGATGGAAGCCACAAAAGCAGAGTCCAGCTCCTAATGAACACCTCTAGCTCTCAACTCCATGCCCAGCCCAGACCAGCAACTGCGTTCACTTACCCCTGCCTCCTAGCATACTGATGGGACACAACTCACACCCATGTTCAGCCACCCACAGCAGGACCAAATGGCAGAGGCCCAGCCAGAGCCAGGCAGCTGGAAAGGGTTGGGAGGCCGTGGTACTGTCATCCCCCACTTAACCAGAGATGAAGTTTTGGGGTTACGTGGGAGGCCCAGAGCCAAGGGCCAGGAAAGAATTCTTGAAGATGCCTTTGGTGCAAAAATGTGATTTTATTAAAGCACAGAGACAGGACTCACGGGCAAGAGCTGCACTTGGGTTGTGAAGAGTGACTGGTTAAATACACTGGCTTTGGAGGAGGTAAAAGCAAGGGACATTTTCTAAGAGATTTCCATATGAGAAAGAAGATTTACTGAACACCTGAGTTCTAGCTATTGTCAAGCTAAGGTATTTTTCCCTCCAGTAAAGCATTAACATTAAGACAGTAGGGAGTTCCTGGAGAAATGTTCTTCTCTGCCAGCCTCAAGTATCTGTCACTGGGCTGCAGGGTATCAGGAAATTTAATGTTCCCTGCCGTTTCCATTTTGCGTTTGTTCCCCATATCACTATGGAGGGGAGATGTGGGGCTCCAGGAAACTGAGTCTATAGGTTTCTAGAGCTTAACCTATTGATACGATTGCCTATATCTACTAATTTACTAAGGTAATTGTAAACTGATGGAGACTCATGTCCTGCATGATTGTGATCTCTATCAGTTAACCATTTGTCTCCTTTCTCTTGTTCTTGGGCAGCCATGAGTGCCTGACATATGTCTCACACATCCCACCTGGGGTGGGGGAGGCATGATCCTAGGTTGTACTTTGCCCTTAGCTTCCCTTATGCTCCCTCATCATATCACCCCTAAACATTTTGGCCCTTACAACTTTACGGTTGTTGAAGGTGGAAGGTCTCATCTACTGTAGCTTCTTCTTGCTCAGTAGCGGCATAGAGATGTCCCTACCTATGAGTCAATATTGATCAGTTGGGAAACATATAAAAGAGTTACAGAAGGCAGAGGCAGCTGGATCCAAGGTGGACAATGACTATGAACTTTCTTGATTAGAAAGGATCATCTGTGGCTTGAAGCCACTGTAGCAATGGCGTCTTGTCACCAGGCAGAGAGACACGGGAGAAAACAGCAAAACATCTTTAGAATAGCAAGAATGAATTACCCAAACAAACGTCCTTTAATATTGAAAATCTTCAAGTCCAGGAATACAACCAATCATGAAAGGAAAGAGAGGGGCTGTTTAAAGCAGCAACTTGAGTATTCAGGTCAATTAGAAATCCAGAATTATTTGCTTGATAATCTAGAATGTATACTAATGAAGTTTTGGGGGTTTGGTAGGGCGGTCTGGAGCTGACAGCCAGGAAAGAATTCTCGAAGACATCTGTGGTGCAAAAGGTGATTTTGTTAAAGCATGGGGACTGGACCCAGGGGCAGGAAGAGCAGCACTGGGGTTGTGACAGGTAACTGATTATATACCCTCAGGTAGGGAGGGGGTCAGGGATAGAGTGAGTCTCTAAGGTATTTTGGAAGCAAGGTTTCTAGGACCTTGAGGAGCTCACTGTTGCTAAGGAAACACCACTTATTACCCTTGAACAAAATCTCAGTCATGAGACCCTTCAGAGGCATAGCGGGGGTTATAGACTTGGAGTATGTTTGCCAGCATATATCTTGGGGCAGCTGAACGAAAAGAAGTAGACTTACAGGATCCTTGAGGTGGGTATAATGTTAAGCTCAGATTCTCTTTGCCGTGGCAAAGTATCATCATCGAGGCAGCTTAGATTCTAGAGGGAGGTCACTCTGCTGGTTTTAAGGCTTTTCAATACGCTACAGGCAATAAGAAGATTTAATTTTTCTTTTTTTAATTTTTTTTTTAACGTTTATTTATTTTTGAGACATAGAGACAGAGCGTGAGCAGGAGAAAGGCAGAGAGAGAGGGAGACACAGAATCCGAAGCAGGCTCCAGGCTCTGAGCCGTCAGCACAGAGCCCGATGCGGGGCTCGAACTCACAGACCGCGAGATCATGACCTGAGCCGAAGTCGGACGCTCAACCGACTGAGCCACCCAGGTGCCCCACTTTTTTTAATTTTTAATTTTTTTTTAATTTTTAATTTTTGCCTTAGTTTCCTACATGGCCATGGCAAGCATTTAAATGTCTTTCCTTTGTTCATGGGTAGCCAGGAGTGTTGAGGAATGTCACAGATACTCTACCTGGGGGATGGGAGGTATGCCAGCCTGGTTTGGCCTCAGCTTGCCCCATGCTCCCTCATCATATCCCTCCTGAAAAAGTTTGACACTTATCTTTAAGGTTGTTGAAAGAAGAAGGCCTCATCTTCAGTAGCTTCTTCCTCATAAAGAGGAGCATAGAATTGTCCCACCTATGGGTCGATATTGGTCCATCAGGGAACATATAAGGCAGTTAACTTGAGGCATCTGAATCCTAGGTGTATGAACCTCTTTGAGTTTAAAGGATCATTATTAGTTATTAGTTATCATTAGTCAGTTATGGCAGTGTTGTAGTCTTGGCATCAGGCGGAGAGACATGGGAGAAAACAGCAAGATGTAAGTAAAATAACTAGAAAAATTATCTCAAATGAAAAGTCCTTTGGTAGGTAACAAAAATCCTCCAGTCCAAGAGTTTAACCCATTGCTAAGGAAAGAGAGGGATTGTTTAATGTGCCGATTTGAGTATTCATGTCAGTTAGAAATCCAGAAATATTTTTGAGGTATTTCAGAATGTATACACATCATTTTGTTTTTATGAGACTTTAGGTTCCACTTTGTGCAGCACTTAAAACATCTAATGCCATTCTGCTTTGTAGAGTGTTTTATGCATTGTAGTTATTTTAGTATTTAGTGATATTATGGTATTTTGAGAGTCATGTAAAGCCTTAACTGTGTAACAGTTTGTATGTAGCCATCATATAGACTCTGTTTTGTTTAGTAAGCAATCAGATGATTAAAAACAGGTAGTTTTATAGAAAGAAGACAAATACGGGTTAATGGTTAGAGCAGATTACAAACCCAGTGTCTCCCAGTGCTTTCAGCAAGATTTTTAGACGTTAGGCTTGAAGCATCCTCAGATGCTTGTGGGAACAGGCAGTAGGAATCAGGCTGGTCTTTCTGGTTTGTGACTCAGATGTCTGCAGTGACCCTTTGGCACGGCCCATTGTGAGAAGGAACTGTTAGTGGAAATCAGGAAAGCAGGATGGAAAAGAAAGGTCCAACCATCCTATGTGAGGTTTGAGGCCTTCCACAGGCTCACAGGAATAAGAAGGCAGATTAGTTTGGTCACTGAATTCCTGTGAAGGGGGTACAGGTTTTGTTTTAGATATAGGAGGCCATGACGTGTGCCCCTCTAACTTTATTCCAGTGGAGTACATAATAAGACTCAGTAGGAGCCCTTCCAATTTGGAGTTAAATCCCCTGTTGTATTAGACTTTCAATCCTTTATTTTTTTTTTTAATGTTTACTTATTTTTGAGACAGAAAGAGACAGAGCATGAGTGGGGGAGGGGCAGAGAGCGAGGGAGATACAGAATCTGAAGCAGGCTCCAGGCTCTGAGCCATCAGCACAGAGCCCAACGCGGGGCTCGAACTCACAGACCGAGAGATCATGACCTGAGCTGAAGTCGGACGCTCAACCGACTGAGCCACCCAGGAGCCCCTAGACTTTCAATCCTTTAAATAAACCTGGTGTTTTGGGATATATGGGCTGGGTTTCCAGTAACTGTCAGATCAGGTGTAGGGAGGCTATGGTTGGCTTATTTAGAGATTTAGAAATTAACAATGGCCTTGAGTGAATAATAAAGCACTATAGTCTTTAACTATTCATAGGTCTACAGTGAGAAAAGTCTTTGCATACAATTGTTGGGACAATCCATCCCATTTTCCAGGTATTTAAATCCTCATATGCCCGTGGGGTCTCACTATCATCCCCCCTGAATAACAAGCAGAGCAGATTTTCTATACATGAAACACGGTGACAGTTGTTCTGAAGTCTACCTCAAGTCTCTAGTTTAGGCAAACAGAAAACATTTAAAGACAATCCGAGCTAGAATTCAACATCCAGAAAGCTGCATTATGGAAACACAGTTTTTCTCTGTAAAAACCCTCATTTCCAGAGATAGCCGAATCAAGACTAATTTGTTTGCAAAACAAGTCCAGTTTCATCAAACTTGGCCTAGTGATTAGGTAAGCTCAGCAAGATTAGGGATGGATCCTCAGGATCCGTTAAAGTTTGCTTTGCTGGAATCTTTCATAAGGAATCTCCAGATTGAACTGGAGATCGAACTGATTGGCCTCTCCAGGCCAGAAGCCAAGCCAAGTGCTTGTCATCACACATGCCTGCAATACCTGGAGATTTGGGCGATTTCCTCTCCATGAGGTCCCAGAGATATCCTGAGATCCCTGCACCTGCCAGGAAGTGACAGTCTTTACTCACCTGATAAGGCTGCTGGGAACTCTCTGAGCAAGGTATCAGACCAACATTTCAAAGGGACTTTACTTGCTCTCTGTTTCATAAAGTCAACCTTAGTTCCTAGAAGCTGTGTGTTCATATCAGGTCTAATTATGTCTCTCAAATTAGACATTCTAGGCAAAACCTTGGTAAAATAAACAGTTTTTCCAATGGTGTCCTGTTACAAGGACAACAGATTCTCACTGAACTCAGGCAGAGAAGTATGATTGCCGTGGAAGTATATTCACTGAGACTTTTTGGATTTCAGAGGGTTCAGGTAGACAGAAAAGTGAAATGTTTCAACTTATTTACAGAGGAATATTTTATCACATTTCTGTACGTTATAGAGATCTTCAAAGAAAGTTTCCTTAACCTGGAAGAGCGAACATTAGAGAACCAGCAATGTTTCCAACAAGAGTCACAAACACTATAACCTTTCTCAGTTCATTTGGTCACTTATTACTAATTGTTGTTCAGTTCCAATGCAGCTTTTAGTTCTAGAAATTCTTACCCATTTTAATTTTAGGATTTGAAAGCTGTCAAATACCTGAATTTGTCCTAAAAGTCCTTTGTATAAATCTCCTTGAGGAGGAAACACATTTTGTGAGAGGTTAAGTGCAATAATTACAAGTAACAAACCTCAAAAAAGCACAGGATTAACAGTCTGAGGAGAGTTCCTTATGATGCAATCGGCAAGGAAATGGGGTTAATTCGTGACGCATAACACTTTGACAATCAGAATGTCAAGTGACAACCTTATTACAAAACATATAAAAACATATAAAACTTTGTACCTTTGAACAGATACAGCATTTACCCAAGCAATATCATCTAAAGTGTACCAGTATTTAACAGGGCTTTTGACTTAAGGTACCAAATAAAAATGCCTCCTTGGGGGCGCCTGGGTGGCTCAGTTGGTTGAGCGCCGACTTTGCTCAGGTCATGATCTTGCAGTTTGTGAGTTCGAGCCCCGCATCCGGCTCTGTGCAGACAGTTCTGAGCCTGGAGCTGCTTCCGATTCTGTGTCTCCCTCTCTGCCCCTCCCCCACTCATGCTCTGTCTCTGTCTCTCTCTCTCTTTCAAAAATAAAATAAAATAAATTAAAAAAAAATGCCTCCTTGATCAAAAGACTTTCTTTACGGTTTAAATGCTGGGAAGTTTGTTAAACCTTAGAAAGCTATAGAGCCATCTGCCATAGGATTACAGAGCATTACAAATCTTAACGCTTTAAAATAGTTACTTAAATATGTGAGGTTATACAGTTGTTAGCAAAACTTAGCTCCTTAAGCAGTGAGATGTTTTATTTAAGCGATCAATGGCCTGATAAAGACTAAACCTCAAGCTGTGGTTTTCCCGGCACTCAAAACAGAAAACAATCGTTTGTATATTGTTATTATTATTTTTATCAGAGCAGAACAATCCAAACACACCTGTCTTTTGAGTAGAGAGAAAAGCATAATTTTAACCTTACACCAGTGTACTTTTAAAAACCCATTCATTTCGGGATGTGGGGACCAACGTGGAGAAGAAGTAGGGGGATGCATACATCCCGCATCTCTCAAACAAAGTAGGGGTGAAGCTAAAGGACTCTGAATCCCCAGAGTCTGAGAGGAAAGGAGACGGAGTCTGTCAGGAAGGAAACAGGAAAGCCAGGCAGCCCAGAGGTGCGTGATTGCGAAGTGGGGGAGATAAAACGGGCCGGGCACGGGGGCATGGAGGGGAGGGAGCCCCTTCTGTGGAGAAGCAAAGGGAGGAGAAAGAGCAGATGGGGAAGCATAGGAGGGTATCTGGACAAGAGAGAAATCTCAGAGCGGGAGCGGGACCCCATCCCCACCTCTGACTGCAGGGCTTTCTGAAAGGGAGCTAGTCTCTAACTGCAGGCTTTCTTCGGACTAAGGCCAGCTGCCCCCATTCACACATCTGGGGTAGAGAGGAGTCAGCCCCAGGTTTAGTGCTACATCAGGGGCTCAGCCTACACCAGGAGAAACCTGTCTTAGCAGTTTCTGAAGCGCTGCAGCAGAGCCGAGGGACTAAGTAACTCGCCATCATTAACACGCACGGAGTGCGAGTCTGACACTCAGATAAGAGTGGGACACAGCAGACCGTGGAACGAGAAAGCCCGCCCTGTCTGTGCCAGTGGCACAGTGAGGACAGATCCAAAGGAGTGGTTTGGGACACCTGGTCCGTGAGGAAGGACTGAGGGGTCGCCATTTTTATCCCCACGACCACCAAGGTGGGGCCTCAGAGATCGGTCCACGGGGCCCACAGTGGAGGCAGGACCCGTCTACACCAAACCACATCCCTCCACGCTGGAGAGCCGCTAATCTACTGGACCCAGATAGAGGCTGTGGAACCAGACTGCGGCATTGCTTGGATTAACTCTAGGTCGACTCTTGTTATTTAGATATATTCTTCCTTTTCTCCTTCTTCTCTCTTCCCTCCTCTGGGCTGGTTCCTCTGCATATTGGTCTGCTTAAACAGACATATTTAATGCATTCGCTTGACACATGTTCTACACCTCCTTCTTTACTTTCCTTGCTCTCTCTCTGGAATAATCAGGCCATATGGTTTCTCTGGGTAACTTTATCTTCGTTTCTTTTTCTCGCCTCCTTCCTTATTCGCCTCTCTCTCTCTCTGGATCAAGACTTTCAGTCTCTCTGCCTGATAAGTGTTCGTTTTCTCTTTTTCACCGCCCCTGTCATTTCTCTCTTTGTATATGCTCTTCCGTCAGCTTCACTGTGTCCTTGACTTGTAGCTAGTGTTTCTGTTTTTGCTATTGTTTTCTTGTGTGTGTGTGTGTGTGTGGTTTTTTGCTTTTGGTTTTTTTTTTTTTTTTTTTTTTTTTTGGCTAATAGATTCTTTTGGGGTTTTTTTGTTTCTTTTGTTTTTGTCTGCTTGTTTGTTTTACGTGTCTGTGCATTTGCATGTTTTTGTTTCGGGTTTCTTTGTCTGTTTGTTTTCCTTCCCAGGACTACTTCGAGGAACAAACCTAAGCACACCTGATGGAGGGTCCAAAACATCACTACGAGTTGGGAAATAAAATAACCAGAGTCACAACAACAGAGAGCAAGCAACACTATCCAAAAAACACCTCCTGAACGGCCAGGCCCAGGACAGTGTATGAGCCCCATTTCATATAGCAGTGCTCGCAGGCGCAGAGCACATAACAAGCTTTTAAAACTCAAAAGGGGCAGAAAACTAGCCAAAACGATGAAACAGAAGAATTCTCCTCAAAAGAAATTCCAGGAAGAAGTGACAGCTAAAGAATTCATCAAAACAGATATAAAAAACATAACTGAACAAGATTTTAGGATAATAGTCATAAAATTAATCACTAGGCTTGAAAAAGGCATAGATGATAGCAGAGACTCCATTGCTGCAGAGATCAAGGTTCTTAAAAATAGTCATGATGAATTAAAAAATGCTATAAATGAGGTGCAAAATAAAATGGAGGCGGCCACAGTGCAGATTGAAGACGCAGAAGAGAGAATAGGTGAATTAGAAGATAAAATTATGGAAAAAGAGGAAGCTGAGAAAAAGAGAGATCAATTGATCCAGGAGCACAAAAGAAGAATTCGAGAACTCAGTAATGCAATCAAAGGGAACAATATCCGTGTCATAGGAATACCAGAAGAAGAAGAAGGAGAAGGAGGAGGAGGAGGAGGGTGGGGGAGGAGAGAGAAAGGGGCTGAAGAAGTACTTGAACAAATCATAGCTGAGAACTTCCCCAGCCTGGAGAAGGAAACAGACATTGAAATCCAAGAGGCACAGAGAATTCCCCTCAGATGTAACTTGAATCGATCTTCTGCACGACGTATCATAGTGAAACTGGCAAAATACAAGGATAAAGAGAGAATTCTGAAAGCAACTAGGGATGAACAGGCCTTAACATACAAAGGTAGACACATAAGGGTAGTAGCAGACCTATCTACTGAAACTTGGCAAGCCAGAAAGGAATGGCAGGAAATCTTCAATGTGATGAACAGGAAAAATATACAGCCAAGAATCCTCTATCTAGCAAGGCTGTCATTCAGAATAGAAGGAGAGATAAAGGTTTTTCCCAAACAAACAAAAACTGAAGGAATTCATCATCACTAAACCAGCCTTACAAGAGATCCTAAGGGGGACCTGTGAAGGAAATGTTGAAAGGAATACAAAGTACCAGAGACATCACTACAAGCTTGAAACCTTTAGATAACACAACGACTCTAAACCCATATTTTTCGATAATAACACTGAATCTAAATGGACTAAATGCTCCAATCAAAAGACATAGGGTATCAGAATGGATAACAAAAAATAAGATCCATCTATTTGCTGTCTCCAGGAGACTCATTTTAGACCTGAGGACACATTCAGATTGAAAGTGTGGGGATGGAGAACTATCATGCTACTGGAAGTCAAAAGAAAGCAGGAGTAGCCATACTTATATTAGACAAACTAGACTTTAAGTTAAAGGCTGTAACAAGAGATGAAGGGCATTATATAATAATTAGAGAGTCTATCCATCAGGAAGAGCTAACAATTATAAATGTACCGAATTTGGAAGCACCCAAATTTGTAAAATAATTAATTACAAACACAAACAATCTTATTGATAAGAACGTGCTAACTGCAGGGGACTTTAACACTCCACTTACAGCAATGGATAGATTAACTAGACAGAGAATCAGTAAAGAAACAATGGCCCTAATGGCACATTGGACCAGATGGACCTGACAGATATATTTGGAACACTACATCCCGAGACAATGGAATACACTTTCTTCTTGAGTGCACATGGTACGTTCTCCAAGATAGGTCACATACTGGGTCACAAAGCAGCCCTCAATAAATATTAAAAAACCGAGATCATACCGTGCACACTCTCAGATCACAATGCTATGAAACTTGAAATCAATCACAGGAAAAAGTCTGGAAAACCTCCAAAAGCATGGAGGTTAAAGAACATCCTACTAAAGAACAAATGGGTCAATCAGGCAATTAGAGAAGAAATTTAAAAATATATGGAAACAAATGAAAATGAAAATACAACAATACAAACCCTTTGGGAGGGAGCAAAGGCAGTCCTAAGAGGAAAATACACTGCAATCCAGGCCTATCTCAAGAAACAAGAAAAATCCCCAATGCAAAATCTAACAGCACACTAAAGGAACTAGAAGCAGAACAGCAAAGACATCCCAAACCAAGCAGAAGAAGAGAAATAATAAAGATCAAGGCAGAAATAAACAATATAGAACCTGAAAAAAAAGCCAAAACAGTAGTAGAACAGATGAATGAAAACAAGAGTTTGTTTTTTGAAAAAAATAAACAAAATTGATAAACCTCTAGCCGTCTTCCCAAAAAGAAAAGAGAGAGGACCCGAATAGATAAAATCACGAATGAAAATGGATTACAACCAATCCCTCAGAAATACAAGCAATTATCAGGGAATATTATGAAAAATTATATGCCAACCAACTGGACAACCTGGAAGAAATGGACAAATTCCTAAACACCCACACACTACCACAACTCAAACAGGAAGAAATAGAAAACTTGAACAGACCCATAACTAGTGAAGAAATTGATTCAGTTATCAAAAATCTCACAACGAATAAAAATCCTGGGCCAGATGTGTTCCCTGGGGAATTCTACCAGACATTTAAAGCAGAGTTAATACCTATCCTTCTTAAACTGTTCCAAAAAAATAGAAATGGAAGGAAAATTTCTGGACTCATTCTATGAAGCCAGCATAAATGAACTATTGGGATCTCATCAAGATAAAAACTTCTTCACTGCAAAGGAAATAATCAACAAAACTAACAGGCAACCGACGGAATGGGAAAAGATGGTTGGAAATGACATATCAGATAAAGGGCTAGTATCCAACATCCATAAGGAACTCACCAAACTCCACACCCAAAAAACAAATAACCCAGCGAAAAAATGGGCAGAAGACATGAATAGACACTTTTCCAAAGAAGACATCCAGATGGCCAACAGACACATGAAATGATGCTCAATGTCACACATCATCAGGGAAATACAAATCAAAGCCACAATGAGATACCACCTCACGCCAGTCAGAGTGGCTAAAATGAACAAATCAGGAGACTATAGACGTTGGCGAGGATGGGGAGAAAAGGGCACCCTCTTATACTATTGGTGGGAAGGCAAACTTGGTGCAGCCACTCTGGAAAACAGAGTGGAGGTTCCTCAAAAAATTAAAAATAGAACTACCCTATGACCCAGCAATAGCACTGCTGGGAATTTACCCAAGGGATACAGGAGTGCTAATGCATAGGGGCACGTGTATCCAAATGTTTATAGCAGCACTTTCGACAATAGCCAAATCATGAAAGAGCCTAAATGTCCAACTGACGATGGGATAAAGAAGATGTGGTTTTATATATATAATGGAATACTGCCGGGGTCCTTGTTCCGGCGAATCTAGGGGTCCACGAAGGACAGGACGATCAGGCGAAAGGAAATGAGAGAGCCGCGAGAGAGATGGAGTCTGATGACCAAGCAGGCAGCCCTGGCAATTCTGGCATCTCCGCCCTGCCGGTCTCAGTGTCTTTATTTAAAAGTAGTGAGTTACATTACAGCAATGAGTGACATCCCATCAGGAAGCATAGTTTGAACAATAATGTGTTTTATCAGTAAAGCGGCGATTTCCTCAATCTTGCAAGTTGTTTTCAAGATAATTAGCATATACATTTAAGGCAGGGGGAGAGGACAGGAAGTTACCTAGGCCTGCCTATGTTAATTATCTATAAACAGGGCAGGAGTCATTCTGCTTATTCTTCCAATTACAATGGGGGAGGTACAACCTGTCTGGCAAGGACAGAATTCCCAATGCTTGTCTTTTGCCCGTGAATGGAGGGGTCTCAACCTGTGAGCCCAAAATGGCTCCCAACATCTCCCCCCTTTCTATTTCTTAAATGCAAAGTATGTAATGGGCACATTCTAATAAGTGGTATAGGTTGATAGAGCAAGTACAAAGCACAGAGATTTTTCCGATAGATTGTCGGATACAGTTGAAAGGTTACACGAAAAACATCATAATTTTCTTAAAACATTATCTAGCCTCTATTTCCTACGACAGTCCTGACCTGAAACCCACAGCAATCACATTCCTGAGGGTCTGGCATCAGTCTAAATAGATCAAAATACATTCTAAACTCTATTGATTTCTTAGAGATTTTATTTCCATGATTCTCAACATTATTTTACTCTTAATAAACTATGGCAGCATATGCTGGGTTAATAGGGGAAGAAGTTCTGGAGTCACTCCTATTTTTCTACGGCCCGTCTTTGCAGGAGGAAGTTAGGATAAATCTCAAATCAACAGAGGCCCAGTGACCCTATAGCCAGGTGTCGTGGTGACTCTTACTGCGACTGTGCCTGTCGTAGGTTGTTCCCCACTGAGGAATCTTACCCGTCATTGGCTAACCGGCCCTCCTTCAGAGTCAGACCAGCCATTATTATGTTCTTGTCATATTACAACCTGGCATTTGCTTCGAGGCACCCCCATCCACCGATGAGGGCCCTGGTCTAGGGCACTGCCTTGTGGGCCTGAGTCTTCTCCTTAGGTACTGTCACCAGGGCCAGTGTCTTCTGGTCTCCAACATCTTTCTCTTTATATTTTTAAGAGCAAAAGTACGAAATTCTGTTGAAATAGATTTTATGTTGCGGCTTAAAATTCTAAAGATAACAGGAAGTAACAATATTAGAATGGAAACTCCGATATTGATCATCATGGAAACAAAAAGTGATGAACAAAGTTAGAAAGATTATTATCCAGACCCCCAGTATGTGTTTCTATACTTTATCCCAGGTATGTTCAGTCTTGTTAAAACGCAAAGGAGTAACAAACCCACTTTTAGGTCACATGAGAGCATCACTGATCTCCTGGGTGACCTGTAAACCATAATTATCATACCAAGGGAGAGTTAGCATAACAGGAAGCATTATATAAGGAGGTTGTTTAACAATTATTATGGATTTTACATTAATATGTGAGGATATACCGTTAGTCAAAATGCAAGCAAAACAGGTAACAATAACTTCCATTAGTACTCAGGTCAATATTAAGCATACCCTGTGCAGTGATGGAGATAAGAATTGCATAAGGTGCCTGTACACAAGCTTGAACACTATAAGAAGTAAGTTTCGTTGGTCAGGTCAAAGTGACCGGAGAGCAGCAGCATCTAGGTCCTGGTGGGGGAGGTGCTAGTGTCCTGCGGGCTTGGGTTGTCCTTGTTAGGGGGCGGCTCAGTGGCTGGTAGCAGGGCAGAGGAAGGTGAGTCTTGTTTGGTGGTGGAGGCATGGAGGATTCCACATAGGGCTGGACTAGGCGCTCCGGAATCCACAGGAAGGAGTCTGCGTCCTGTGGAAATACACAAGCATACCCTCGCCCCCAGGTTAATACCACATCCAGTTAAACCTTTTGAAGGTGGCTGGTGTATAAGCAGGGGCATTGTCCGTTTTGATTGCCCCAGGAATTCCCAAGTAGGAAAAGTATAGACAAAGGTGCTGGATCACATCCTTAAAGGCCTCTCCTGTATGTGCCAAGGCAATAACATGAGAAAAGGTATCCACACACACATGCACATAGGACAGTTTACCAAAAGATAGAACATGAGTAACATCCAGCTGCCAAAGATCATTAGGCCTCAGGCTTCTAGGGTTCCAATTGACCTTTGCTATTGGGAATTACTAGGTTTGCCCCCTTTGTTAGTAAAGTAGCCAGCAGTGCCGGATAGGATGTAACTATCTTTCTGGGCGTAGAGGGCAGATGTAACCATTTAAAGGTGCCTCCTGTTAAGCCTCATTAAAAGCCTGCAAAACCGAACTGGTCTTAAAGCTTGATCCACAAACCTTTTGACCTAGGGTGGGGCTATTTTTCTTCCCCTGAGGCAAAACTTTCCAGTGATACCTCTGAAAAGGCCACCTAAGGTTCTCAGAAGGCAGGCTAAAGGCAAATCTAGGGCGATCTTCCCGATCTAGGGGAATAGTGATAAAACAATCTTGTAAGTCTATTACAACAATTTGAAAATCATTTGGAACAGCCACAGGCGAGGGGAAGCTGTCATCAAGGGTATTGCCACCATTTTCCCAGCCTTTGGATCAAAGGAGTAGGAATACTTTATAGTCTGTCCGTCCTGACCATACATAAAATTCCCTTTTTAAAGATTTTTCCTTCAAGAACCTTCTACAACTCGTCTTAGGCATTTAGATTTTGTCCAAAGCCATTTCTCTCCAAATAACCAATCTTATTTAGAACAAAATTACTTTCTTTTACCCTCAGCAAAAGTATATTTCTATTTCTTATATCCTTCTTTCATATCTCCTACTTTCTTACATACAGAGTTGTTTTCCTTATTTCCGTCAGTCTTAAGTACACTTCGCAGAACTTTAACTGCTAGAAACTTTAGTCTCCAGTGAAAACTAAGTAGTAACCAATTGTGAACTCTATGTTGTATTAGAATTTGTTAGATGGCAAACTTATGAATCGATTAAGCACAAAGCATGTTTTTCAACAGTTCCCAATATCCTTAGTTTTTTGCAACAGGTCCAAAGCGCAAACCTACATTTAGTAATTAGTGCTTCAGCTTCTTATCTCGTTAAATAGCCAATGACTTCAATCTCGAGTTCTCATGCAAGCCAAACTTTTAACACTTTAGGTTACCAAGGACTTTGAAAGCTGTCTTAACCTTTACTCATGAAAACTATGAAATTACCTATGAAACAGATGAAGTTAACCGTCACTTTCAGGCTTCCTTTTGCTAACAAATTGGAACAGAGATAACATGAGCTTGTTTGACCTTCAGTAAACCTTAGTAGAATAAAGTTTTATATTTAATGCTGATAACTTTAAAGACCATCAAACCTAAATTTGTTTAAACACCAAATATGTTTCATTTACTATTTCAATCCTGGGAAGTTTGTTAAAACCTCAGGAAGTTATTATAAAGCACTTCCTAAATAGGATTACAGATCATTACAAATCTTAAAACTCATTTATTTGACGAAGGTGGTAGTAAAAGATCCTAACAGCCAATGTATAGCATCATATGGCTGTTAGCAAAACCTAGCTCCTTTAACATTGAGAAGTTTTCACTGAGCAATCAAAGACCTGATAAAGATGAAACCTAAAGCTTTGGTTTTCCCTTAGAAAAGAGAGAAAAAAACCTTAGTTTACATTATCTTATCAAGAGCAGAGTAGTCCAAGTACTTTGTGTTTTGAATGCAGAGAAAAGCAGAATTTCAACTTTATACCAGTGTACTTTTGAAATCCCAGTCATCTCAACCGTAGTAGAATAAAACTTTATGATTTAAAAGACGTATCTGTGGTACATATATACAATGGACTACTATGTGGCAATGAGAAAAAATGAAATCTGGCCATGCGTAGCAACATGGATGGAACTGGAGGGTATTATGTTAAGTGAAATAAGTCAGTCAGAAAAAGACAGATACCATATGTTTCCACGAATAGGTGGACTTGGTGAGACTAAGCAAAAACCAGGGGGAGGGGAAGAGGGGAAAGAAAAAAAAAGACACAGAGAGGGAGGGAGATAAAACATAGGAGACTCTCAAAGACTAAGAACAAACTGAGGGTGAGGGAGATGGGGGGGGAGAGGGGGTGATGGGCATTAAATAAGGGCACATGTTGGGATGAACACTGGGTGTTTTATGTAAACCAATTTGAAAATAAACTATTTTAAATAAAAAATAAAATAAAAAATAAATAAAAGACATATCTATCTTAATATTTTGTCTATGTCCCCTTAAAAGTTTACAACTGTTAATTTTCTCCTGTGAAACCAGTGAGGAAATTTAAAGTTTAAAGAGGCATTTTTTGCCTTACGACAGTGTGGAGAGGAGGGGGAAGGGAGGACAGAATGGGTGCAGATGCAGGCCCAGAGGCTAGAAGGCAGACTAAAGTGGCCTGAAGGCAGACTGAAGCACAGAGGGAGTCTGTAAGCTTAGATAGATGAGCAGATCGCCAAATTTTATTTTCTTTTGTTTTGAATTCTTTGTTTTCTTTTGTTTTCCTCTATTGGATGAGGCAGTCTATGTCGGGCCAGAGAGGACAGGGAAGTTTCCCGAAACGAAAGGAGTTTCAGCAGCTGCTTGGGAATGTTCCTTAAAATCTCCATCCCGAGGTAGGCTAGCCAGAGTCAATGAGCTCCAATCATCATAGTTCTTAATCCAGGGAATGAATGAGCAGCCCTCACATATAGTTAGATTGACCAGAGTGTAGAAGGAGAAACAGTGAGAGAAAGAGAGTTTCTTATATTAGGGATAGGAAAAGTCCAATTCGTGGAAGTTTTAGAACTTTTAACCGGCTCAGTTTCCTCCTCATCCCCGTCCGTGTCTTTGCCTTAATAGGAGCTGGAGGGGCTGTAGCTCCAGAAATTTCATCTATATCTGAGTCTAAAGCTTCCTTTATGACAGCCCATAGCGATAAAATGTCAATAGTGATTTTTGAGGTCCGTTGGTGACATAAAACTGCTTAATTTCATCTCCTACTTTACTCCATGTTTTTGAATTGAGTGTGCCTTCCTTGAATGAGCAAAACCAAGGGCACTGCTTTTGAACAAAATGCAAAAAACGCACTGCCTGTTGTTTTGAAACTTTAACCTCCTTCTTAATAAGGAGGTTATGGATAATATCAATAAAGAGTCTCCTTTCATTAGACTCAGTATGGCCCATGCTTTTCAAGAGTTTAAGTTCCGACTTCTATACTGAGTCCTTTCTTTAGACTCAGTATGATGGCCTATCGCTTCTTAAAAGTTTAAGTTCTGTTTTCTATACTGAGTCCTCTTTCTTTAGACTCAGTAAAGTCCTTTAAAAAATTTCCATCAACTAGCCCTACCTATCTTATGCAGGGGGGTCCCGGACACCCTACGATGGACTCCTAACCTTTCCGAATTCTCAGAAGCCTCTATGAAAATGAAGTATTACCTTTGGGTCCCTGTTATACACGTCCGGGAATTTTCCAAAGGTGGAAAGGTGTGGCGACTCAGGAGAACTGCGTGGTTTCTGGAACCAGGCAGATGATTGCTTAACTTCTCATTCTATACTGAGTCCTCTTTCTTTAGACTCAGTATGGCACATTGCTTCTCAAAAAGTTTAAGTTCTGAAACTACCCAACTACCTACCACACCCGCCTTGCCTATCTCTACAAGGGGGTCTGCAGCACCCTTAGGTGGGGTCCTAACCGTCCCGACTATCTTAGAGGGAGTTTAGGGGAAAAGAAAAAAAAGAAAAAGGATTACCTTCGTGCCTGCCCCACGGTGGGCGCCACTTGCTGGGGTCCTTGTTCTGGCGAATCTAGGGGTCCACGAAGGACGGACGGTCAGGCGAAAGGAAATGAGAGAGCCACGAGAGAGATGGAGTCTGATGACCAAGCAGGCAGCCCTGGCAATTCTGGCATCTCCGCCCTGCCGGTCTCAGTGTCTTTATTTAAAAGTAGTGAGTTACATTACAGCAATGAGTGACATCCCATCAGGAAGCATAGTTTGAACAAATGTGTTTTATCAGTAAAGCGGCGATTTCCTCAATCTTGCAAGTTGTTTTCAAGATAATTAGCATATACATTTAAGGCAGGGGGAGAGGACAGGAAGTTACCTAGGCCTGCCTATGTTAATTTTCTATAAACAGGCCAGGAGTCATTCTGCTTATTCTTTTTTTTTTTTAATGTTTTTTTTAAATATATTTTTGAGAGCAGAAGAGACAAAGCATGAGCAGGGGAGGGGCAGAGAGAGAGGGAGACACAGAATCGGAAGCAGACTCCAGGCTCTGAGCTGTCAGCACAGAGCCCGATGCGGGGCTCGAACTCACAGACTGCGAGATCATAACCTGAGCCGAACTCGGACACCCAACCGACTGAGCCTCCCAGACGCCCCTGCTTATATTTCCAATTACAATGGGGGAGGTACAACCCGTCTGGCAAGGACAGAATTCCCAATGCTTGTCTTTTGCCCGTGAATGGAGGGGTCTCAACCTGTGAGCCCAAAATGGCTCCCAACAGAATACTACTTGGCAATAAGAAAGAATGAAATCTGGCCATTTGTAGCAACATGGACGGAACTGGAGGGTATTATGCTAAGTGAAATAAGTCAGACAGAGAAAGACAGATACCATATATTTTTACACATAGGTGGATTTTGAGAAACTTAACAGAAGACCATGGGGGAGGGTAAGGGGGAAAAAAGTCACAGAGACGGAAGGAGACAAACCATAAGAGACTCTTGAATACTGTGAACAAGTTGGGGGAGGGGAAAGCGGGTGCCGGGCACAGAGGAGGGCACTTGTTGGGATGAGCACTGGAGGCTGTATGGAAACTAATTTGACAATAAATTATATTTAAAAAAATAAACAACAACAGAAAAAGAAAAAAATCCATTCATTGCAACTTAGTTGGTCCTAATCACACATAAAATTCCTTTCCAAAGATTTTCCTCCTCAGGAACCTTCTACAAATTTCCTTTGAATTCAGATTTTGTCCCAAGCCATTGTTCTCCAAACCAGTCTCATTAGGACAAAATTACTTTCTTTTACCTACAACAAAAAATATATTTCTATTCCTTTTCTCTTTTTTAACACATTCCGACCTTTTTTACATATACAGTTGCTTTCCTTATTTTCATCAGTCTTAATTATATTTAGCAGAATTTTGACCCTTAGAAACCTTAATTCTCATGGAGTCTAAGTAGCAACCAATTGTAAGCTGTTACACCAGAATCCTTTAGATGGCAAACTCAGGAATCAATTAAGCCACAAAGCCTGTTTTCCAATAGACCCAAATGTTCTTAGTTTCTGTGCAACAAGAAGTCAAAAGCACAAACCTACGATCAGTAATCAATGCGTTAGCCCTCCATCCTACTTGGAAAAGACCCAGATATCCAACGAATTCAATCCCATTTATCCAAGGGTCAGATTACCAAAGGCATTGAAAGCTACCTTCACAAGTATCCATGAAAACTTTGAGATACACAAAATTAACCATTAATTTAAGTCATCTGTTTGCTAACAAATTGCAACAGAAATAACATGAGCTTATTTGACCTTTAGGTCAGAATAAAGTTTCATATTTAATGTTGATAACTCTAAATACATGTCTATCTTTCTTAAACTAACAAACTTAAATAAGCTTAAATGACAAATCTGTTTGTTCCACCTGCGTTCACTTAAAGGACAATCAATTTGTTCCCCATTGTCACTTTTTTACCTGGGGCGCGAGTGGGGGAATTTGAAGTGGGCGATCCAAAGGGGTGCTCGTTACTCCTTGACATCGAGGGTGGAAGGATGGTAGAGAGCCCAGGGTTTTTGTAGGTTGGTGGAAGGTGGTGCAGAAACAGGAGGTGAGAGAGGGGAAGGCAGAAGGGGCGAAGCACCAACAGGCAGAGAAAGAGGATTCCCAGTTCTAAACCTTGTCAGCTAGAAATGAGGAGACCCCATGTTTGTCTGTCTGTTTGTTGTTCGTTTGATATCCACCAAAGTGGAAATAGGGAGTCAACCTCAGGCTGGAGAAGACAGGAAATTCCCTGAAACGAAGAGAGTTTGGGCAGCTGCTTGGGAATATTCTTTAAAGTCCACATCCAGGGGCGCCTGGGTGGCTCAGTCAGTTAGGCGGCCGACTTCACCTCAGGTCGTGATCTCACGGTCTGTGAGTTCGAGCCCCGCATCGGGCTCTGTGCTGATGGCTCGGAGCCTGGAGCCTGCTTCGGATTCTGTGTCTCTCTCTCTGCCCTTCCCCTGCTCACACTCTGTCTCTCAAAATAAATAAACGTTAAAAAAATTTTTTTTAATTTTTTTTTTAAATAAAATAAAATAAAGTCCACATCCAGAAGTAGACTAACAAAGGTTGGCTCCAATTAAAGCCCTTAACTCAGGACATGAATGAATGAGAGTCCCCCCCACATCTATTAGAAGGAGAAACAGGAGAAGGAGTCAGCCTCCCCTTTGTCAGGGATGGCCCGTGTTTCCTCTAGCAACTGAGTTCCAACAGGAGGAGGCCTGTTTAGACCTCCACTATGTCAGGAGGGAGTTTATTAGCCAAACATATTTAGGCAAATACATTCTGCAAGAGGCCTTTTGGTCTGAGTCCTGACTTAGAGCTGTGAAGGCCTGGACCTAGGGTGACTCTGTCCATTGACCCCTTTTCCAGCAGAAGAGATCTAACTGCTAGATCCTACTAAGGGCATGCAGTGTTACAGGACATCAGTCCTTTCCTAAATTTTGCACTTCAAATAGTTTCCAGTGGGTTGAAAAGGCATCCCAAGGGAGAGTCACTGGGGACTGAGCAGAAGGTCCCGTCCTCCTCCTAGAGAGAGAAAAGTGGAGAAGGTCCATTACCACGAAAATCCCCCCCAACTCGCCATGCAGGATCTATCAGAGGTTCCTGAGGCGTCAGAGCGAACAATGCGTACCCCAAACGAAATCGCTATGATCACTGACCAACTGTTAAGGGCCTCTGTAGGAGGGATGCTGGCATCCCTCCATTTTCCCATTGCATCTGTTATGCCCAGAATCGGGGACCCCAAAAACCACCAGGGAGCTGAGTCCGATGCAAGAACAAAGAGCCTTTAATCGAGCTAGCTCAAGCTCAATCTCCTACCACACCGACGCATCAGTGGGTGGAGAGAGAGGGCGCGGTCCCAAAAACACAATAGTTTTAAAGGGGTCTAGGGGCAGTGGGAGGGGTGATGGTCGTGACCCTAGCCAATTGGCTGAGGAAGGGTCAAGGGTCCTGTTCCATAGGTCACTGGGCGTGGTTCTTTTGGAACCAGGAAGTTGCAGGTTTTAAGGTTTCACGCAGGCACTGGGGACTCGGGGTGGAGGACACGGAATACAATGGAGTCAGTCCCAGTTTGCCCTTAAGCAAAATGGAATCAGTCCCGATTTGCCCTTACACATCCTAGGCTACAAATAGGTGCCGGCATATGGACCTACTTTACCTTGCTGAGAAGCCTGGAGAAACCACCATTTTAACCCATGGAAAACACGGGAAAAGTTTCACAAGGGGGATGGCCCAGTTTTGTAATTTAAGTAGTAGTTAGTGAAGGACACTGACGGAAAACAGTGAAGACAGAAAGCCATCATGATCGACTCTACATGCCAACACACACAGTCTTTACAGCCAACTTCCTAGGAAATGGTCCCCAGTTTGGTTTTAATGCAATCAGGTACTGGTTTTACCGGCTTGTAGGGGAGGTCCCACATCCCGGAGTGGCTAGACCAAGGATGTGGATGGGATCACTTTCGACCAATGAGGAGGAAACCTCACACAGGAGTCTTAAGATTTGCATCTGTGCTAGTCACTTAGGCAGCTGTCCTGTGCCCAACACAGACAACTATGTATAAGGACAGGAATAAAGGGAGGGCACAAGATTCTGGGCCTTTTAACCATTCTGGCCTAGGGATTCACTTCCAGCCAAAAGAGGGGTTTTCTCCTCTCCTTAGAGGAGCCACGGGCTAGAGGATTACAGCCAGAGCAATGGACAGGAAACTGTTCTAATAAGACCATACTCCTTGAAAAGCCCTGAAGTAAGAGTACAGGAAGAAAAGAGAAAGTACTCACTACATTTGCACCGAAGCTCAGAGTCAGATGAGAAGACCCACACCCCCACGCTGGTGAGGTTTTTGAATGGGGAACGTGGGGGATTCCAGAGCCAATGAACAAGAAAGAATTCTTGAAGATGCTTTTGGTGCAAAAAAAAAAAAAAAAAAGTGAAGCCTGGGGAGGGGACCCGTGGGTAGAAAAAGCTGCACTGAAGTTTCAGAGAGTGAGTAGAGTGAGTGGTTTTATACTAAGCAGTTGGGGGAGGTAAAGTCAAAAAGGAAGGAGGCCTCCAGAAGGACTTTGATACTTGAAGAGACTCCTAATTTGCCTGAGGCCTCCGTGTTGTCAGGCTAAGGTTCTTTTACCTCTAGGAAGGCATTAACATTCGAATGGCAGGGGTTCCTGGAGAAATGTGGTACTCTAGATTTGCCTCAAGTATTTGTCACTGGGCTGCAGGGACTCAGGAAACTTCATTTTACCTGCCATTTCCTTCTTGCCTTTCTTCCCCACATCGCCATGGAGGGGAGGGTGTTAATAGGCGCTCCAGGAAATGAATCCATAGGCTTCTGGAGATAAGACTATAGATAAGATTGCCTTTTTCCTCTAAGTTACCAAGATATTTGTAAACTGATGGAGACTCATGTCCTGCATGACTGGGATCTCTATCAGTTAGCCATTTGTTTTCTTTCCTTTTTCCTTTGTTCTAGGGCAGCCAGAGGAATGTCACACTTATTTCTATGGGGGGGGGGTGGTTTTAGCTTGTACTATATGATCCCTTTTCACCCCCAGTCCCTTCTCTCAGGGCCCACCACCCAAAGCCCAGGCTAGGGGAGCTGGTTCCCCTACAGCAGGTGGAAGAGTCAATGAGGTCTCCGGGAGCCTCATCTGAGACCAGTGAGCCCTCAGGTCAGCCTTAGGTCAGGCATTCCATCAGCTCCTGCCCTCGTGGTAACATCTAGGAGACACTGTCCGAGGGCTGGGACTCATCAGTGCCTCCCATGGACAACGAAGCCCCTAGAGGAAACTGCTTCCCTCCTGGACAACGCTGGGATAAAACATAGCAGAAACACTTCTGGGGGCCCAGGCTGAGGACTGGGCTCCACAGTCCAAGACAAGGACAGATGGTATCAGTGATTTCTCAAGGATGAGGATGAGTCCTTGTACTCATTGTGACCCAAAGTGCCCAGTGTCCAGAGTGGCAGGGTAGAGAGCCCCTCCTTGATACCTGAGCTCCCCACTGCATTTCACACAATACAGATGCATGTCGCCATTGTTCCCCACCAGTAAAGGAACAAGGACTGTAGCCTCAGACTTCTGTTATATCAAGCTGCCCAATTTGCGGCTGGCATGCCTAGCTTGGGGTGTCAATCCATTGAGCCCAGAGAAGGAGCCAAGTCTCTCAGAGGCCAGTAGAGGTCTGGGTCCACCTTGCCAATGGAACATGAAGGAGGGGAGAGGCTGATTCATGGTGGGAATGATGGGGCTTTGGAATGGTGGGGCTTCAGAGCTGATGGTTAAGAAAGAATTCTTGAGATACCTTTGGTGCACAAAAGGTGATTTTATTAAAGCACAGGGACAGGACTCTTGGGCAAAAAGAGCTGCCCTGGGGTTGTGAAGAGTGACTGGTTATATACCAAGGGGTTGGGGGAGATAAAGTCAAGAGGAAGTTTCTTTCTTTTTTTTTTTTTTAATTTTTCCAGATTTTTTTAAATGTTTATTTTACTTTTGACAGAGAGACAGAGTGTGAGCAGGGGAGGGGCAGAAGAGAGAGGGAGACACAGAATCTGAAGCAGGCTCCAGGCCCTGAGCCTTCAGCACAGAGCCCGATGCAGGGCTCAAACTCACAAACCGTGAGATCATGACCTGAGCTGACGTCGGTGCTCAACCGACTGAGCCACCCAGGGCGCCCCAAGAGGAAGTTTCTAAAGGGGTTTTCATCTGCTCAAGAAGACTCCCACATTACTGGAGACCTAGGTGTTGTTAAGCTAAGGATGTTTTGCCCTTAACAAAGAATTAGCATTCAGACAGTAGGGAATTCCTGGAGAAATGTTATTTTCCATATTTGCTTCAAGTAGTGGTCTGTGGACTGTGGGTCAAAATTCAATTTAATCCACCTGCCATTTCCTTCTTGCCTTTGTTTCCTGTATCACTATGGAGGGAGGGTGCTATTTGGGTTCCAGGAAATGGAGTATTGGTTTCTGGATATTAAACTATTGATAAGATTCTCTTTTTCTCCTAATGTACTAGGATATAGGTACCCTGATGGAGACTCACATCCTGCAGGACTGTGACCTCTGTCACTTAACCATTTGTTTTCTTTCCTTCCCTTTGTTCTAGGGCAGCCAGGGGGGCCTGAGGAGTGTCACACAGATCGCACCTGGGGGGAGGGGCATGCTGGCATGTGCTTTGCCCTCAGCTTGCCTTATGCTCCTTCATCAGGAACACTCCCCAGTTGGCCTTTGGGGGTGAGGGATATGGAGGGTTTCTCACCTTGTGCCAAGGCCTGCTGTGGGTCCCTGGGAGGGCCAGGATCTGGGCTCCTTGAACAGCACAGGGTATCCTTTGTCCTTCTCTACCAGGAATGTCCCTTTGAGTTGCCTCCCTTTCCCTGTCCCTTTGGAGAATCGCAAGACAGCATGGGCTCTGTTGGAATGAGGCATTCTCTGCTTTCATCATGTGCAGGAAGGGGGCCCCACTGCAGTTACCCCACCCAGCACTTGGTCCTCAGCAGAGAGGCTCCTGGAGGTCAGGAATGAGAGCTGGTACAGTTCAGAGACCCCTGAGTAAACAGAATGCTAACCAGGGGGAAGAGAGTGTGGAGGGAGTCACCGTCCCTGACAGAGATGTGGAGATACGGCGAATGCATCCTTCAGCCTCCTGGACCTTCCTGCCCTTCGTCTTGCATAATCCTGACCTGGGGGAAAGGGCAGACAGCTTGCCACGATCTTCAGCACGAATTGCTGGCAATTGCCTCACCCTTCCAGGATTTGGCAAAGGATAAATCGCCCCACCCTGGATATTGGCCAGGGAGACCATAAATAGCATCCCCCCAGCAGCCTCCTCACTCATCCCCTCTTTCAGGGACTATCTGGAGAGGTGCCTGCTTCCTCGGCCCTGAAGTCATGGCCCTAAGTCTCCTATGGCTGGGCCTTGTCCTGCTGGGGGCCCTGCAGACCCAGGCCCAGAACTCCACCTCAACCCTGATTCCAGCCTCACGTCTGCTCAGAATCCCTGTGAAAACTGGCTTCCAGAATGAGCAGGTAAGGGACCTGGAGGGGAGCTGCAGGGAGGCTCTGGGAAGAGTGTGAACATAGGGGAAGAGAGGCAGGATGGGTTCAGGCTTTAGCTCAGTCTGCCCTTGGGTGCCCTAATGGAAGGCACACCCCATGCCCCTTCTGCACCCAAACTTGCAGACAAGAGGGTCAGCTGAGCAAGACTCCCCCGGTCCACAGTCTCTTCCATAATCCCCGCAGTCCATGCAAGGTGGAAACACCTTCAGGCCATCTACATGATGAGGGAACCAAGGCTCAGGGATGCAGTTGGCCACTTGCCAAGGGTCACCCTGTCCCTGACACCCTCAGAGATGGGCTCCATCTTCTGCTGGCATTATCAGGGCAGCATATGTGGCCAGTCTGGGTTCCTCCAGCCCAGTTAGAGGGGTTCTGGGTGATGGTAGGATGCCTAAAGGTACCTACAGGCATGGAGCAGGAGGGCCCCCTGGGGCTGGTCCCGGCTCTGCCCATCATCATACCCATTGTAGTTCCAGGGGAAATGGTACGTCTTAGGAGTGGCAGGGAACGGATTTAATAAAGAAAAACACAGGAAGTTGAAGATGTATACTGCCATCTACAAGCTGAACAAAGACAACAGCTACAATGTCACTTCTACCGTGGCCAGGTGAGAGCCACCGCCTACTAGGGGAGCATGGGGGGCCTAGAGGGCTGCCCTGGGGGTCCAAGAGGTCTGGCTGTAGCAGGGAGAGGAATGATGGTGTGCAGCCCAGGAGGCTGGTCAGTCATAGGTGGGAGATGACCAGAGTGGGGCAGATTAGGACCTAGAGAAGGGAGCCAAGGATTGCCCAGCTCCTCTGGGCTTCTGGCCCTGTACTTGGGGATGGGACTCTTACATCTGTCATGGAAGGAGCAGAAGAAAGACGGTGTGGGAAGATCAGCTCTGGGTTGCCAGGGGACAGGATTGGATGCAGGTGAGAGGTTAGGATTGGCCCAACAGTTAGGGGAGTCTCTGGCATCCAGCAGACTGGAGCCTCATTTGTGGTTCCCCCAGGATAGGTTACAACGGTAGGCCGCAAAATAAGAATAGGAGACAGGGGCACCTGGGTGGCTCAGTTGGTTAACCGTCCAACTTTGTCTCTGGTCATGATCTCACGGTTTGAGGTTTGAGCCCCACATCAGGCTCTGCGCTGACAGCTCAGAGCCTGGAGCCTGCTTTGGATTCTGTGTCTCACTATCTCTCTGCCCCTCCCCTGCTCTTGCTCTGTCTCTCTCTTTCTCAAAAATTAATGAGCATATAAAAAAATGTTAAAATAGTAAGGGACAAATGCCTTAGGTGGAGGGAGACAGTATAGAGGGAGGGCCACCAAGGGGAAACAGTTCAGAAGAAAGAGGGACAGTAGGTGCTGGAGGGAGAGTGAGCAGGTCAGGTGTCTCGGGGCAGAGGAGGCAGGGACGGGCAGGGATAAGCTCAGTGGGTAAGAACCAGGTCCATATGGGGAGTGGGGTGTGAGCCTCCTGCTGTGGCATGGTAGGCTGTCACCCTCTTACCCACCCATCTCTTGCTTCCACAGAGACCAGAACTGTGACCACTGGACCAAAATTTTCATCCCAAATTTGCGTCTAGGCCAATTCAACCTGAGCAACTTTGAGGGTGAGCCCTGAGTGGAGAGGGTCTGGACCTCCCTGCCCCTCCACACAGCCACCAAACTGTGGAGGCCAGAGAGGAAACAATAGCTTCCTCTGCCCAGCCAGAACAGGCTGATCCCTCACCGTCCACCATGCAGGTCACGCTAGATTCCAGAGGAAGATTGCAGGAGTGGTGACCACAGAACACAATCATTATGCCATACTGCACTTCAAGAGAATTTACAACAAGCAGGAGTACACCAAGGTCACCCTCTATGGTGGGTCTTACCCCCTCTGGGACCTGGCTCTTGGTCATGCTGGGGGAGAAGAGGCCCATCGCATCCAGCAGCCAGGTCCCGTTGACTCCAAGCACTGGGAGGAGGGAGAAAGGTCTTTCCACAGAACTCCTCGTGAGGGAGGGGTCTGAGGTATCGTTCACAAGTTCAACGATGTTTATGGAGCTTTCGCCAGCCACTCACCAGCCATCTTGGCCACAGGGAGGACCAAGGAGCTGATTCCTGAGGCGAAGGAAATCTTCATCCGCTTCGCCAAATCCCTGGGCCTCACCGATGACCACATCATCTTCACTGTCATCGGTAGTTACTAGCTGGGGGCGGGGAGAAGGGCACATTGGGACAGCCCAGTAGTGATGTTGCCTCGCTAGAGAAGAGGGGAGAGGAGGGTCAGAAGCCTCTGCTGCAGTCACTGGAGCCCCAGGAGCCACTTCAGGTTCCAGAAGACCCTGCCGCACCCAGAGTTCCCATCCCCATGTGTTCCTCCCCCACAAGGGCTCAGGCTTCCCCACATGAGTATTGAACACCTTGGGCCAAGTTTCCTCAGTCTCCTTGCCTGGCCGCCTCCCTCTCCACCCAGGCCAGTGTCACTTGGGGCACCTCCACCTATGCCCTGGGGATGGCTCACCACTGACTTGGAATGTGCCCTTGTCTTCAGACTGCCTGGCCTGGGCAGGTGCCTCCCCAAGGCGGAGGGGCTGTGAGGACTCAGCAGGTAAACAGGCAGAAGACTTGGTGCCCAAGCAGGAGCGTGGCTGGCCCTCACCTGCCTCCTTTGAAGAATGGGTGCTACCCAGGTCTGCTTGCCTTCAGGCCTCTCCCTCAGTCCCCTGCCCCATCATCTATCCCTCTGCTGTACCATCTCTGAGGGAAACCCCAGAGCTTCTGTAGCTGGGCCAGCCTAAGGCCTAGGAAAGCCCAGGGGCAAGGCAGGGACCCTAGAGTTCAGGGATTCCACAGACACATCCTTACCCATGCTGACCACTCCGTTCCCCCACAGATGAGTGCTTGGATAAGTGAGCAAGTGTGCGGTAAGTAAGGCTGGAGAGGGAGCTGAAGGGAACCAGGATGTAGCTGGGAGGGGGTCCCAGGTCTACGTTTGTCCCACCTGCCCAGCACTGCTGCCCTCTCTATTCCCTTGACTCTCTCTCAGGTGCTCTCTGGCTCTCTCTACCTCAACCCCTCACACCAACTTCTGCCCAGTGCACCGCCCAGCTGTCCCCACCAGCCTGGACACCACTGCACAGCCCACCAGCTGCTCCCCAGCCTGTGCAGCCGACAAAACCCCTCCTTGCTTTTTAAATAAACACATTTCCCCTGGTCCCCATTCTGTGCTCCTTGAATTCTGGGCCCTCTGAGAGTGAAAAGATCAAAAGGCAGGCTCCTATTGGCATCACTCCCAGGAACTGTGATCCTCAGAAAGGAATTGAGGCCACAGAAGCAGAGTCCAGCTCTGACCCAACACTTCTAGCTCCCAACTCCAGGCCCAGCCCCAGAGCAGCAGCCGCCTTCCCTTGGCCTTGCCTCCTAGCACCCTTAGGGGCCACATCTTACATCTCGCTCCCATGTTCAGCCACCCACAGCAGGTCCAATGGCAGAGGCCCAGCCAGAGCCAGGCAGCCGGAGAAGTTTGGGAGGCTGAGGTGCTGGCAACCCACTTCACCATTGATGAAGTTTTGGGGTGATGGGGGAGGGTCCAGAGCCAAGAATCAAGAAAGAATTCTTGAAGACATCTTTGGTACAAAAATGTGATTTTATTAAAGCACAGAGACAGGACCCATGGGTAGGAAGAGCTGCACCGGGATTGTGAGGAGTGACTAATTATACGCTATGGCATTGGAGGAGGCAAAGTCAAGGGAAATTTTCTGAGATTTTTCATATGCTAAAGAAGATTTACAGATATTGGAGACCTAGCAGTTGTCAATTCCAGGTCTTTTTCCCTCCAGCAAAGCATTAACATTAAGACAGTAGGGAGTTCCTGGAGAAATGTTCTTCTCTGCCAGCCTCAAGTATTGGTCACTGGGCTGCAGGGTGTCAGGAAATTTAATGTTCCCTGCCATTTCCGTCTTGCCTTTGTTCCCCATATTACTATGGAGGGGAGATGTGGGGCTCCAGGAAACCGAGCCTATAGGTTTCTGGAGATTAGACTATTGATAAGATTGCCTTTTCTTCTAATTTCCTAAGATATTTCTAAACTGATGGAGACTCATGTCTTGCATAACTGTGATCTCTATCGGTTAACCATTTGTTTTCTTTCCTTTCCTTTGTTCTTGGACACCTAGGAGTGTCTGAGGAATGTCGTACACATCCCACCTGGGGTGGGAGAAGAGCATCCTAGCTTGTACTTAGCCCTCAGCTTGCCTTATGCTCCCTCATCATATCCCCTATAAACAATTGTGGCCCTTACAACTTTAAGGTTGTTGAAGGTGGAAAATCTCACCTTGTGTAACTATTTCTTGTTCAGTAGGAGTGTAGAGATGTCCTTACCCATGAGACAATATTGATCAGTTGGGGAACATCGGAAGAGTTACCAAAGGCAGAAGCAGCTGGATCCAAGGTGGACAACGAGTATGAACTTTTTTGAGTAGAAAGGATCATTTGTTGGCTTGAAGTTATTGCAGTGTTGTAGTCTTGTCACCAGTCAGAGAGACATGGGAGAAAACAGCAAAACATAAGTAGCATAACTAGAAAGATTAGATCAAATGAAAAGTCTTTTGTAGCTAACAAAAATCTTCCAGTCAAGAGTTTAACCCATGGCTAGGGAAAGAGAGGGATTGTCTAATGTGCCAGTTTGAGTATTCATGTCAGTTAGAAATCCAGAAATGTTTTTGAGGTACTCCGAAATGTATACACACCGTTTTGTTTTTATGAGACTTTAAGTTCCTCCTTGTGCAGCACTTAAAACATCTAATGCCATTCTGTTTTGTAGAAATGTTTTATGCTTTGGAGTTATTTTAGTATTTAGTAATATAATGGTATTTTGAGAGTCATGTAAAGCCTTAACTGTGTAGCAGGTGGTATATAGCCATCATACAGACTCTGCTTTGTTTAGTTAGCAATCAGGTAATTAAAAAGAGGAACTTTTATAGAAAGAAGACAAATACAGGTTATTGGTTAGAGCAGATTACTAACCCAATGTCTCCCACTGTTTTCAGTGAGAATTTTTTAGACATTAGGCTTAAAGCATCCTCGGATGCTTGTGGGAACAGGCAGCAGGAATCAGATTGGTCTTTCTGGTTTGTAATTCAAATGTCTGTGGTGACCCTTTTGCACGGCCCATTATAAGAAGGAACTGTTAGTGGAAATCGGGAAAGGAGGATGGAAAAGAAAGGTACAACCATCCTAAGAGAGGTTTAAGGTCTTCTACAGGTTCATAGGAATAGGAAGACACATTAGTTTGCTCATTGAACTCCTGCGAAGGGGGTACAAGTTTTCTTTTAGATACAGGAGCCCATGACGTGTGCCCCTCTAACTTTATTGCAGTGAAGTACATAATAGGACCCAGTAGGAGCCCTTCCAATTTGGAGTTAAACCCCCTGTTGTATTAGACTTTCAATCCTTTAAATAAACCAGGTGTTTTGGGATTATATGGGCTGGGTTTCTAGTAACTGTCAGATCACTGTGTAGGAAGGATATGGTTGGCATATTTAGAGATTTAGAAATTAACAATGGCCTTGAGTGAATAATAAAGCACTATAGTCTTTATCTATTCATAGGTCTACAGTGAGAAAAGTCTTTGCATACAATTGTTGGGGGGATCCATCCCATTTTCCAGTTATTGAAATACTCATATGCCCATGGGGTCTCACTATCATCCCCCCTGAATAACAAGCACAGCAGATTTTCTATACATGAAACACGGTGACAGTTGTTCTGAAGTTTACCTTAAGTTGCCTAGTTTGGGCAAACAGCAAACATTTAAAGACAATCAGAACTAGAATTCAACATCCAGAAAGCTGCGTACGGAAACACAGTTTTTCTCTGTAAAAACCCTCATTTCCAGAGATAGCCAAATCAAGACTAATTCGTTTGCAAAACAAGTCCTGTTTTATCAAACTTGGCCTAATGATTAGATAAGCTCAGCAAGATTAGGGATTGATCCTCAGGATCCGTTAAAGTTTGCTTTGCTTTGCTAACCTTTTATAAGGAATCTCCAGATTGAACTGGAGATCGAACTGATTGGCCTCTCCAGGCCAGAAGCCAAGCCAAGTGCTTCCATCAGACAGCCTGCAATACCCGTAGACTTGGGCGAATTCCTCTCCACGAGGTCCCAAAGATACCCTGAAGTCCTCGCACCTGCTCAGAAGTGACATTCTTCACTCACCTGGTAAGGCTGCTGGGAATCATATAAGGAAGGTGTCAGGCCAACATTTCAAAGGGGCTTTATTGGATCCATGTTTCATGAAGTCAACCTTAGTTCCTTAAAGCTGTGTGTTCATATCGAGTCTAATCATGTCTCTCAAATTGGACATTCCAGGCAAAACCTATGTAAGATAACCAGTATTTTCAATGGCGTCCTGTTACAAGGAGAACAGATTCTCACTGAACTCAGGCAGAGAAGTATGATTGCCGTGGAAGTATACTCACTGAGACTTTTTGGATTTCAGAGGGTTCAGGTAGAGGGAAAAGTGAAATATTTCAACTTATTTACAGAGGAATATTTTATCACATTTCTGTATGTTATAAATATCTTAAGAGAAAGTTCCCTTAATCTGGAAGAGCAAACATTAGAGAACCAGTAATGTTTCCAACAAGAGTCACAAAAACTATAACCTTTCTCAGTTCATTTAGTCCCATATTACTAATTGTTGTTCAGTTCAAATGCAGCTCTTTAGGTCTAGAAATTCTTACCCGTTTTAATTTTAGGATTTTAAATATGTCAAATACCTAAATTTGTCCTAAAAGTCCTTTTTATATATTTCTTTAAAGAGGGAACACGTTTTGTGTGAGATTAAGTGCAATAATTGAGTGACAAAACTCAAAAATGGACATGGTTAGCAATCTGATGAGAGTTCTTTATGATGCAATTGACAAGGAAAAATTGGTTATTTTTGTGATACATAACACTTTAATAATCAGAATGTCAAGTGACAGTCTTATTATCAAAACATATTAAAACTTTTTGAAATGCATATATATTTGAGCAGTTACAGCATTTACCCAAAAAGTATCAACCAAGGTGTACCATTATTTAATAGGAATTTTCACTTAACATATCAAATAAAAAGGCCTCCTTGGTCCAAATGACTTTCTTTACAGTTTAAACCCTGGGAAGTTAAAACCTTAGAAAGTTATAGAGCCATTTGCAATAGGATTACAGAACTTTACAAATCTTAAAGCTTTAAAATATTTATTTAACCAAGATGGCAATAAGAGATACCAAAGGCAAGTATATAGGGTTATATAGTTGTCAGCAAGACTTAGCTCCTTTAACAGTGAGAAGTTTTAACTAAGTGATCAGAACCCTGATAAAGATGAAACCTAAGGCTGTGTTTTTCCAAGCAGACAAGAGAAAACAATGCTGTGTGTGTGTGTGTGTGTGTGTGTGTGTGTGTGTGTGTGTGTGTGTGTGTGTTTTAAACAGAGAGAATAGCAGAATTTCTACCTCATACCACTGTACTTTTAAAAATCATTCATGGCAATTCAGTGTGTCTTAATCACACAGATAATTTCCCTTCATGAACCTTCTACAGCTTTCCTTTGCATTCTAATTTTGTCCCAAGCCATTTTTCTCCAAACCAGTCTCCTTTAGGACAAAATTACTTTTTTTTACCTACAACAAAAAATATATTTCCATTCTTTCTCTCTTTTTCTACATTCCATCCTTTTTTCATATAGATTTGCTATCCTTATTTCCATCAGGCTTAATTATGTTTAGCAGAATTTTGACTCTTAGAAACCTTAGTCTCCAGCAGAGGCTAAGTAATAACCATTTATAAACTGCTACACCAGAATTCTTTAGATGGCAAATTCAGGAATCAACTAAGCACAAAGCATGTTTTCCAATAGACCCAAATAGTCTTAGTTTCTCTGCAACTAGAAGTCAAAAGCACAAACCTACGTTCAGTAATCAATGCGATAGCCCTCCATTCTACTTGGAAAAGACCTAGATAGTCAACGAATTCAATCCCATTTATCCAACGTGTCAGATTACCAAAGACATTGAAAGCTATCTTCACAAGTATCCATGAAAACTTTGAGATACACAAAATTAACCATTATTTTAAGTCATCTTATTGCCAGAAAATTGCGACGGAGACACATGAGCTTATTTGACCTTTAGGAAACCCTTTGCAGAATAAAAGTTTCATATTTAATGCTGATAACTCTAAATACATGTCTATCTTAGTTAAACCAACAAACTTAAATAAGCTTAAGCACTGAATACGTTCCACCTGCATTCACTTAAAGGACAATTAGTTTCTTCCCCATTGTCGCTTTTTTACCTGGGACACCAGTGGGGGGAACTGAAGTGGGTGATCCAAGGGGGTGCTCATCACTCCTTGACATCAAGGGTGGGAAGATGGTATAGCAGCCGGTTATGGAGGTCACACGGAAGTTGATGCAGAAACAGGAGAAGGGGGAGAAGCAGGCAGAAGAGGTGAAGTGCCAGCAAGGCAGAGAAAGAGGATTCTCGGTTCTAAACGTTGTCACCTGGAAAGAGGAGACCCCGTGTTTGTTTGTTTGATATCCACCAAAGTGGAAATAGTGAGTCTATATCAGGCAAGAGAAGTCAGGGAATTTTCCCTAAACAAATGGAGTTTGGGCAGCTGCTTGAGAACATTCTTTAAAGTTCCTGTCCCAAGGTAGACTAACCACAGTTGACTCCAATTAGAGCCGTTAAGTCTGGAAGTGAAGGAGGGAGAGCCCCCCACCTCTATTAGGAGGAAGAACAGAGAGAGTCAGCATCCCCTTTGTCAGGGATGGCCTGTGTTTCCTCTAGCAACTGAGTTCCATCAGGAGGAGACCAATTAGGGTATCCACTATGTCAGGAGGGAGTTTACTAGCCAAACACATTTGGGCAAATACATTCTGCAACAGGCCTTTTGGTTCAGGTCCTCACTTAGAGCTGTGAAGGCCTGGATCTAGGGCACCTCTGTGCATTGATTCTGTTTCCTGCAGAAGAGATCTAACTATTAGATCTTACTAAGGCCACGCTGTGTGACAGGACATCGGTCCTTTCCTAAATTTTGCAATTCAAATTGTTTCCAGTGGGTTGAAAAGGGATCTCAAGGGAGATTTTGGGGATTGAAGAGAAACTCCCATCCTCCTCCTAGAGAGAGAAGAGTAGAGAAGGTCCATTATCACAAAAATCCCCCCTGCAACTCCCAGACGGCTCTCAGCGCAGGATCTATCAGAGGTTCCTGAGGTGTCAAAGAGACCCGAGGTGTACCTTGATGGAAATCGCTATGAACACTGACCAGTCGCTAAGAGCCTCTGTGCATTGGCCTGGAAAGTCGACAGCCGTGCTGGCCCCTTGAGCCACTGTTGTCAGAGGCCAGTGGAGAGGCCAGCTCTCGAGGGCCCTGTGACAGGAAGGCACGCCGCCAGTGATTTTGCTGGGTCTGGCCATAGTCGGCCTCCAATGCCCTTGGACAGACTCTTGGGAGATCAGAAAATTCTGCCAGGACGGGGCTTCGAGTCGAGTCAGTGTTCCTGGGGACCCAGGATCGAGTTCAGGCCCACTCTAAAGGGGGAACGGGAGTCTGATCACCTCCCGGGGGGACACAGTCGCCACGTAAGACTGGCAAGTCCTGGGTGGAAGTCTACAATCTGTCCGAATGTGTATATGAGTGCCCGGGCTCCACGGTCTCAGCTATGGAGCCCGAGTGGGTCCTACCGTGGGATTCTGTGTGGACCTCATATAGCTCAAGGCAGAATCCGGTCCACAGAGGCCTGATCCAAGTCACTGTTTTATACTGACCTGCCAATGCTAAAAGACATGTAAATCCTCATGAGGGGAGCAGCCAGGTGGGCAAAACGACCTCTTCCCTCATGTTTGTCCTGCGACACCATACACTGGGAGGGATGTACGTAGGATACCAGGATGACGGGAAATTCCTCAAAACCAACTGTTTTGGAATGTGTGATTAAGAATTTTAAAAAGGGATTTTCAGGTGACTATGGGAAGTTATGCACCTTTGTGAATTAGAATGGCCCACGTTTGGTGTAGGCTGGCCCCCTGAGGCACCATAGGTGTACCCAAAGTCCAAGTTATTTATAAGTAGTTAGTGGAGACCCTGGCCACCCAGATCAATTTCCATGTATTTATCAATGGCTGGAAATAGCCCAAGTCAATCCTCCTTGGGTCTGGTTCTGGGTTAATAGTAAGGGACAATGTAAGGTCTTGGTGACATAGGCCAAGAAGAAGACTTCACAGCAGAAAAACTGCCCCCCATCCTCTAAGAAAATTCTGAAGAAGCCCCTCCATTTCTGGCACCATTTGTCCTCCGTGCCCCATCAATTGAGGGAGGGGAACCTTGCCTGCCTGATAGTCCACCTCTGTCAGTCACGCCTCTGCCAGCAGCCAGCCCACCCCAACCAGGGACGTCTGAACTGGCAGGAAGAGGCCTTAGGTCCACTGGTCCAAGGCCCTCAACAGCAATGCAAATGCCATTGCGGGAGACTAGAAATGGGTTCCCTGCCCCCACAAACTCTAAGTCCTGCTATAGCGGCATGAGAATCAAGAGGGAGGAATGAGAAGAAAAGCTAGTAAAAACAAGATAAAAGGGGCCAGCCAGGTGACCAAGTCTGGACACTCCCCTTGCATGCTTTTGGTTTCGTACCCTTGCTTGCCTCCTGCCTCCACCAACTGCCCACGTAGTACCATTAATAAAGGCCCCCTCCCCTTTTGCTTTTGTCTCTCAACCACCTACCATCCCAACCATAAAAGAAGACCGATGCCAAGGTTCAGGGCTCAGCCTTTGGAGGTGACTCTGATTGGCTGGCACCAGTGCAAAATAAACAGCCTTTTCTGATTCCCTGAGTGTATGTCACTTTTCTCTTCCTGGGCACTGAGTATTTGCTGTAATAAGGTCAACTCAAAAACATATGTAATATCCTCAAAAGCCTCCATACACTTATCTGATCAGAAAATTTACCTGAAAATTTTCTACTGGCATTCTAGTTTCTTGTAAAGGAAACATGCCTGTTACATTACAGGGAGGGCCTGAATAAGGTGGGTATTTTTTTTATGTATAGATTGAGCACCCGAGGAGGAGGAGGTTCAGGTGAAAGACTTCTCTTCCTCCATCTCTAGGTCGGCTTTAGATACAGGTAAGGAACCCTTAATTGTTTCCCCTCCCGATTGCTGGACTTTGGAAATGGTTGCCATTAAATAAGGATCCACCTTACACTGCATACCTGTATCTTGATTATTTTTCTTAAGGCCCAGAAACAACGAACATAGGAGAATTCCCCCCATTTCCCTTCACATTTGCAAAACAAATCCAATTGTAGGATAGTATTTGCAAGGGCAAATCGGACTGATTCCATTTTGCTTAAGGACAAACTGGGACTGACTCCATTGTGTTCCGTGTCCTCCACCCTGAGTCCCCAGTGCCTGTGCAAAAGCTTAAAACCTGCAACTTCCCGGTTCCAAAAGAACCACGCCCAGTGACCTATGGAACAGGACCCTTGATCCTTCCTCAGCAAATCGGCTAGGGTCATGACCATCACCCCTCCCACTGCCCCTAGACCCCTTTAAAACTATTGTGTTTTTGGGACCGCGCCCTCTCTCTCCACCCACCGTTGCGTCGGTGAGGGTAGGAGATGGAGCTCGAGCTAGCTCGAATAAAGGCTCTTTGTTCTTGCATCGGACTTGGCTCCCTGGTGATTTTTGGGGTCCCCGAATTCTGGGCGTAACAGTATTGTCATTGGTATTTCCCTCTGGTGACTGGTTCCCTCTTCCAATTTGTATTAGGGCCAAGACTTTGCCCAAAAGAAAATGAATTATAATGCATTCCAAAGGAATAATGGCCCTGGTTGGGGAATTATCCATCTAAAGGAGAAAGGAAAAAAGTTGTCCTTTATCTCAATTTCCTAAAACCAGCTAGGATAAACCTCATCTCCTGGCCCCATGCTTTGGCTGGCTATGTGACTGGCAGTCAAAAGCCCTGTCAGTCTCTCCAGGTGCTGGGAGTAGTCACTCTTACCCAAGTTTAACCTTACCTCTGAGAACTGACCTGTTCTTTCCTGTTTTCTCTTACCCCTCTGTTTCCTGCCTGCAAGACCTTGGGGGTATGGAGCATGATCAAGCAAGACTTGCCTGGTGGTCATAGGATACACTAAATTTATTTTGGCCCAACAGAAACTTACATACTGATCATTGGCCATTGACGGAGGGAGTTAAAGGGCCAAAGTCAAGATCTATTCCCCTCCGTCCTGACCACACACAAACTTTTGTTGTAAAGATTTCCCTTCACAAACTTTCTAGAAATTTTCTTGGCATTTAGATTTTGTCCCAAGTCATTCTCTCCAAATAACCAGTCTCCTTTAGGACAAAATTACTTTCTTTTACCTTCAATAAAAATATATTTCCATTTCTTATATCTTTCTTTCCTATCTCCTACTTTTCTACATACAGAGTCGCTTTTCTTATTTTTATCAGTTTTAACTACATTTAGCAGAATTTTAACTCTTAGAAACATTAGTCTCCAGTGAAAACTAAGTAGTAACCCACTGTGAACTCTATGGTACATCAGAATTTTTTTTAGGTGGCAAACTTATGAATCCATTAAGCATAAAGCAAGTTTTCCCACAGATTCAAATATCCTTAGTTTCTCTGCAACAAGTCAGAAGCACAAACCTACATCTATTAATTAGTGCTTTAGGCACTTATCTCATTAGATATCCAATGAATTCAATCTCCATTTATCATGCAAGCAAAACTTTAACGTTTGAGGTTACCAAGATGTTGAAAGCTATCTTAACGATTACCCGTGAAAACTTTGAGACAGACAGAATTAACGATCATGTTAAGTCACCTTTTTGCTGACAAACTGCAACAGAGATAACAGTTTATTTGACCTTTAGAAAACCTTAGGTAGGAAAACGTTTTATATATTTAATGCTGATAAATCCAAAGACATGTCTATTTTAAACCAACAAACTTAAATCCATTTAAATACCAAATATGCTCCATCTGTGTCCATTTAAAAGTTAATCAATTTGTTCCCCATTGTCTGTTTTTACCTGGGGCATTTATCAGTGGTGCACCTTGGGCAGTTAGTGGAGGCAGGAGGCAAGCAAGATTACGGAAGCCAAAAGCATGCCAAAGGGAGTATCCAGCCTCAGAAATCCAGGTGGCCCCTTTTATCCTGTTTTTAATCGCTTTTCTTCTCAATCTAAGTGACATTCCAACACATACAGTCTTTACAGCCAATTATCTAGGAAATGGTTCCCAATTGGGTTTATATTCAACCAGGTTCTGGTTTCACTGCCTCCCAAGGGAGGTCCCACAGCCAGAAGCAGCTAGACCAGAGACGTGGAAGGGATCACATTAGACCAATGAAGAGGAAACCTCACATGGGAGTCTAAAGATTGGCAGCCGTGCTAGTCCCTTGGGTTTTCCCAAGCCCAAGACAGACAACTATGTATAAGGACAGGAATAAAGAGAAGACATCAAGCTTCTAGGTTTTTTTTTTACCATTCTAACTTGGGAACTTACTTACAGCCAAAAGGCAGGCTTTCTCCTCCCCCTAGAGTAGCCACGGGCTCGAGGATTACAGTCTGAGCAACGGACAGGAAAGTGTTCAGCAACACCATATTCCTTGAAAAGCCCCTGAAATTAGAGTAAAGGAAAAAAAAGAGAAAGTACTGACCACATTTGCACCAAAGCTCAGAGTCCAGATGAAAAGACTCACACCCACACATTGGGAGCCAAATGATGAGGTTTAAGAGTGGAGGGGGAGGTGGTGCCAGAGCCAACGGCCAAGAAAGAATTCTTGAAGAGGTCTTTGGTGCAAAAAAAAAAGTGATTTTATTAAGCACGGGGACAGGACCCATGGGCAGAAACAGCTGCACTGAGGTTGTGAAGAGTGAATGGTTATATATTATGAAGTTGGGGCAGGTAAAGTTAAAAGGGAGGGAGGACTCCGGGAGGACTTTGACATGCTAAAGAGGCCTCCTAATCTACTGAGACCTTGCTACTGTCAGGCTAAGGTTCTTTTACCTCTAGTAAGGCATTAACGTTAGGAACAGTAAGGGTTCCTGGAATGTCACACATATTCCACCTGGGAAGGAGAAGGTTCTAGCTTGCACATTGCCCTCAGCCAGCCTTATGCTCTGTCTTCACCCAGAGTCCCTTCTCACAGGGCCTACAACCCAAAGCCCAGGCTAGGGGAGCTGGTTCCCCTACAGCAGGTGGAAGAGTCAATGAGGTCTCCAGGAGTCTCATCTGAGGCCAGTGAGCCCTCAGGTCAGCCTCAGGCCAGGCATTCGACAGCTCCAACCGTCTTGGAGACATCTAGGAGACACTGTCCAGGGGCTGGGACCCATCAGTGCCTCCCATGGACAGACAAGCCCCCATGAGGAAACTGCTTCCCTCTCAGACAAGGCTGGGATCAGCCATGGCAGGAATATTTCTAGGGTCCCAGACCTAGGCCCCCGGGCTCCACCTCCCAGGACTAGGGCCAGAGATGACAGATGGTATCAGAGATCTCTCAAAGATGAGGCTGAGTCCTTGCACTCACTGTGATCTGAAGTACACAGAGTCCAGAGTAGCAAGGTAGGGAACCCCCCTTGGAGGCCCAGTCACCCATCCCTTTTGACACAGTGCAGATGCATGTCCCCTTCTATCTCCCACCAGGATGATGCTGGGACTGTAGACTCTAAGTTCTGCTATGTCAAGCTGCCTCATTTGTGGCTGGGGCTGTCCAGCTTGGGGTTTCTGTCCACCAGGCCCACAGGAGAGGTGAAGTCCCTTAGGGGCAAGCTGAGGTCTGGTTCCATCCTGCCAATCTAGCATGGACCAGGGGAGGAGCTGATTCAAGGTGGGAATGATGCTGCTTTTGAATGGTGGGTGTTCAGAGCTGATAGCCAAGAAAGAATTCTTGAGATATCTTTGGTGCACAAAAGGTGATATCATAAAAGCATGAGGACAGGACTCTTGGGAGAAAGAGTTGCATTGAGGTTGTGAAGAGTGACTTGTTATGTACCATGGGCTTGGGGGAGATAAAATCAAGAGGAAGTTTCTAAAGGGATTTTTGTATGCTCAAGTACACTCCCACATTACTGGTGGCCTCCCTGTTGTTAAGCTAAGGTTGTTTAGCCCTCTAGCAAAGCATTCCTGGAGGAATGTTATACCCTGTATGTGCATCAAGTGTTTGTCAATGCGATGCACGTCATAGTGAAATTTAATGCCATCTGATAATGCCTTTGTTCCCCATATCGCTATAGAGGGAGAGTGATGTTGGAACTCCTGGAAACTGAGTATAGTTTTCTGGAGATTAGGCAATTGATAAGACTCTCTTTCTCCCATTGTACTGGGACACAGGTACACTGATGGAGACTCACATCCTGCAGGACTGTGACCTCTGTCACTTAACCATTTGTTTTCTTTCCTTGCCTTTGTTCTTGGGCAGCCGGCAGTGCCTGAAATGTCACACTGATCCCTCCTGGGGGAAGGGGCATGCTGGCGCGTGCTTTGCCCTCAGCTTACCTTATGCTCCCTCATCAGGAACACTTTCCAGTAGGCCTTTGGTGGTGGGGGGAGGGGAAGGGTGTCTCATCTTGTGCCAGGGCCTGGTTGAACCCCTCAGAGGACCATTATCAAGGCTCCATGAGCAGCACAGGGTGCACTCTGTCATTCTCTACCAGGAACTTCCTCTTTCAGCTGCCTCCCTGTCCCTGTCCCTTTGGAGAACCAGAAAGCAGCATAGGCTCTGTTGGTGTGAGCTGTTCTCTACTTTCGTGAGGTGCAACAAGGAGGCCCCAGCGCAGTTATCCTACCCTGCACTTGGGCCCCAACAGAGAGGCTCCTGGAGGTCAGAGATGAAATCTAGTCCAGATCGGAGACCCCTGTCTTCCCACACTGCTAACCAAGGAGAAGAAAGTGTGGAGGGAGTCACTAACCCTGCCAGAGATGTGGAGATATGGGAAATGTATCCTCCAACTCCTGGATCTCATCTTGCATAATCTTGACCTGGGGAAAAGGGCAGAGAGCTTGCCACGATCTTCAGCATGGGTTGCTGGCATTTGCCTCACCCTTCCAGGATTTGGCAAAGGATAAGTCGCTCCACCTGGAGTGAGCTATTGGACACTCCAGAGACCATAAATATCATCCCCTCAGAAGCCTCCTCACTCATCTTCTCTGTCAGGGAATTTCTGGAGCAGTACCAGCTTCCTCATATCCGAAGTCATGGCCCTACGTCTCCTGTGGCTGAGCCTTACCCTCCTGGGGGCCCTGCAGATCCAGGCCCAGAAATCCAACCCAAACTTGATCCCAGCCCCACTTCTGCAGATGCTCCCTCTGCAGCCTGGCTTCCAGAATAAGCAGGTAAGTGGTCTGGAAGGGCAGGCCCCAGGAAGAGTGTGAACAGAGTGGGAGGGAGGAAAGGTGCGCTCAAGCTTTAGCTCGGGTCCCCTGATGGAAGGCACGCTCCATGCCCCCATCTGCAATCAACCTTGCAAACAGGGTCAGCTGAGCAGAACTCCCCCGGTCCACAGTCTCTTCCATAAGCCCCACACTCAATGCAAGGTGGGAACATCTTCAGGCCCTCTACATGATGAGAAAACTGAGGCTCAGGGACATTTGCCAAGGGTCACCCTATCCTTTACACACTCAGGGCTCCCACCTGGTCTGATGGGCCCTAGCTCCTGCTGGCTTCATCAGCGCAGCCTATGTGGGTTTCCTGCCGCCCAGTTACAGGGGCTTATGGTTCAGGGCCAGGCTACCTAGAGGAGCCTACAGGGATGGAGGAAGAGGGGCTCCGGGGGCTGCTCCTGGCTCTGCTTATTATCAGCCCCCACTGTAGTTCCAGGGGAAATGGTACGTCTTAGGATTGGCAGGGAATGAATTTAATAACGAAAATCACAGCAACTTTAGGAGGTACATCATCATCTATGAGCTGAACGAAGACAACAGCTACAATGTCACCTGCTTTATTGGCCTGGTGAGAGCTACCACCTCCTAGGGGAGCATGGGGGGTCTAGAGGGCTGCGTGGGGGTCCAAGAGGCAGACCGATGTCCTAGCCGAGGGGCGACCAAAGCTGAAAGACGATCACTCATGCTACTGCTGGGTACTGGGTCCCTGTGTTTATTCCTTCTCTCATTCACTAGATCAACGTTGCTTGGTCACTTCAGCACAGACACAAGACAGTCCTGGGGATGGACACAGACCGTCATTAGGAAACAAGACAGAGAGAGCAGGGGTGTCCCATATGTGAGGAGGGTCACTGGATCCCGCCTAGAATCCCACCTAGGACATTCCCAAAAGCTTCCAGGAGGTCGTCTGTGGGTTGGGGGTTTAGGAACCAGCCTGAGTCAGAAGGAGGCCTGGGACCTTTGTGGCAGGGCTGGTGGACTGAGTCAGAGATAGCCATCTCTTCAAGAAACAGCAAGCCATCGTATGGCTGCCCTGAGCAGGAGCTAATGAGAAGTCTGGAGAGGGGTGGTGCCCACAATGGCAGGGGCTTCAGGAACTGGCAAGGAGCGGGTCGGGCTGCAGCAGGGAGAGGAACAATGGTGTGCAGTCGAGGAGGCCGATCAGTCATAGGTGGGAGATGACCAGAGCCGGGGCAGATTAGGACCTAGAGAAGGGAGCTGAGGATTACCCCGCTCCTCTGGGTTTCTGGCTCTGGCACTTGGGGGTGGGGCTAGAGCATCTGTGACAGAAAGAGTAGAAGGGCAGGTGTGGGGAGGTCAGCTCTGGGATGCCAGGGGGCCATATGGGATGCAGGTGAGAGGTCAGCATTGGCCCAACAGCTAAGGGAATCTTGGGCATCCAGCAGACTGGAGCCTGGGTGGTAATTCCCCCAGGAGAGGTTACACCAGGGAGCCACAAGATAAGAATAGGAGACAGGGACACCTGGGTGGCTAAATTGGTTAAGCCTCTGACTCTGGCTCAGGTCATGATCTCCCAGTTTGTGAGTTTGAGCACCATGTCAGGTTCTGTGCTGACAGCTCAGAGCCTGGAGCCTGCTTTGCATTCTGTGTCTCCCTTTCTGTCTGCCCCCCACCCCCGGCTCGTGCCGTGTCTCTCTTTGTCTCTCTCTCTCAAAAATTAATGAACATTTAAAAAATGTAAAAAATGTATATAAAGGGGACAAATGCCTTGGGTGGGAGGAACAGTATAGTGAGAAGGTCATCAAGGAGAAACAGCCGCAAAGAAGGAAGGACAGTAGGTGCTGTAGGGAGAGTGTGTCTCAGGGCAGAGTAGGCAAGAACAGTCAGGGATGGGCTCAGTGGGGAAGAGCCAAGCCCATCTCAGGGGTCAGGGGCAGGCCTCCTGCTCACCCTCTTACCCACCCATCTCTTGCTTTCACAGGCACCGGCGCTGTAACCACTGGTTCGGAACTTTCATCCCAAATTCACAACCAGGCCAATTCAAACTGGTCAACCTTGAGCGTGAGTCCCAATTGGGGCCGGGTTTCCAGGGACACGGACCTCTCTGCCGCTCCACACAGACGCCAAACTGTGGAGACAGGGAGCAATAGCTCCCTCTGCTGGGCCAGGGAGGGCTGATCCCTCACCATCCACCATGCAGGTTACCCTGGCATACAGGACTACACTGCACGAGTGGTGGCCACGGACTACACCCAGTTTGCCATGGCGTTCTTCAAGAAATATCACAACAACCAGGCATACATCAACGTCAACCTCTATGGTGGGTCTCACCCCCTCTGGGACCCGGCTCTTGGCCATGCTGGGGGAGAAGAGGCCCATCCCACCCAGCCCCCAAGGTCCCCTTGACTCTGAGCCCCAGGAGGCTGAAGGGAGGTCTTTCCACAGAACCCCTCATGAGGAAGGGGTCTGAGGCATCGTTTACATGTTCAAGAATATCTGTGGAGCTTTCGCCAGCCACTCACCAGCCATCTTGGCCACAGCGAGGACCAAGAGGCTGACTCAGGAGCTGAAGGAAAACTTCATCAGATTTGCAAAATCCATTGGTCTCACCAGTGAGCACATCATCATCTTACTTATCCCCATAGGTAATCACCAGCTGGGGAGAGGAGAAGGGCAAATGGGGATGGCCCAGGACTGATGTTGCCTCAGTAGGGAAGTGGGAAGAGGAGGGGCGCAGGCCCCTGCTGCTGTGACTAGAGCCCCAGGAGCCACTTCAGGTTCAGGAAGACCCTGCCACACCAGGGTTCTGGGGCCCAAGTGTTCCTCCCTCACAAAAGTTTGGGCCGGCCGACATGATATTTGTATACCTTGGACCATGTTTTCTCAGTCTCCCTACCTGGCCACCTCCCATCCACCCAGGCCTGTTTGTCCTGGGTCACATCCCCCTTTGCCCTGGGGTTGGCTCACCACTGACTTAGGCTGGTTCACTCCTGACTTGGGAGGCACCCTTGTCTTCAGGCAGCCTGGCTTGGGAGGGTGCCACCCAATGATGAAGGAGTGTAAGGACTCAGCAGATAAACAGGCAGAAGGCTTGGTGTCCAAACAGGAGCACGGCTGGGCCTCACCTGCCTCCTTTGGAGAATGGGTGTCACACAAGTCTGCTTGTCTTCAGGCCTCTCCCCCTAGTCCCCTGCCCTATCATCTAGTCATCTGCCCTACCATCCCTGAAGGGAACCCCCCAGAGCTTCTGTGGCTGGGCCAGGCTGGGGCAGTGCAGGGGCAGGGCAGGGGCCCTGGAAGTCAAGGATCTCTCACACACACCCCTGCTCATGCTGACCACTCTGTTCCCCACAGATGAGTGCAAGCATAAGTGAGCAAGCGTGTGGTAAGTATGGCTGGAGAGGGGGCTGATGGGAGCCAGGGTGCAGCTGGGAGGGGGGTCCCAGGTCTGCCTCTGTCCCTCCTGCCCAGCACTGCTGCCCTCTTTATTCCCCTGACTCCCTCTCAGGTGCCCTGGGACTCTCTCTACCCCATCCATCTCACACCAACCTCTGCCCAGGGCACCACCCAGCTGTCCCCACCACCCTGGACACCACTGAGAGAGCCAGGGGATCCTTCTCACTGCACAGCTCACCAGCTGCTCCCAGACTGCCCTGCTGATGGAACCCCTCCTTACTTGCTAAATAAACACATGCCCCCTGTTCCTCAGTCTGTGCTTCTTGACCTCTGAGCCCTCTGAGATGGTAAAGAACAGAGGGAAGGCTCCTATTGGCATCACTCGCAGGAACTGTGGTCCTCAGAAAGGGATGGAGGCTGCAGAAGCAGAGTCCAGCTCTAACCGAACACTTCTAGCTCCCACCTCCAGGCCCAGCCCCAGACCAGCAGTAGCTGTCACTTGCCCCTGCCTCCTAGTGCACTGATTGGGCATATCTCACCCCCATGTGCAGCCTGTTGCTAGGAAGATGCCACTTATTACCATTGAATAAAACCTCTGGTCCTGAGACCCTTCAGAGGCATATCAGGGCGCCATAAACTTGGACTATGATTGCCGGCATAAATCTTGGAGCAGTTGAGATAAAGGAAGTAGACTTACAGGATCCTTGAGGTTGGGAAAATGTTAAGTTCAGGTTCTCTTTGCCTTTAGCAAAGTGTCATCATGCAGGCAGCTGAGCTCCTAGAGGGAGTCATTCTGCTGGTTTCAAAGATTTGTCAATAGGCTGTAGGGAGTAAGGGGATCTAATTTTTCATTTGCCTTACTTTCCCACATCACCGTCTAAAGCACTTAGACGCCTTTGCTTTGTTCTTGAGTAGCCAGGAGTGCTTGAGGAATCTCACACATATTCCACCTGGAGGGTGGGGACGGGCCAGGCTGTTTTGCTCTCAGCTTTCCCCACGCTCCCTCATCATATCCCTCCTGAACAAGTTTGACCCTTAAATCTTTAAGGTTGTTGAAGGAAGAAGGTCTCGTTGTTTGTAGCTTCTTCCTGCTGAGTATGGGCATAGGGTTGTCCTACCTCTGGGTCAATATCGGTTCATCAGGAACATACAGGGCAGTTAAGGTGAAGCAGCTAGATCCAAGGTGGACAAGGAGTATGAACCTCCTTGAGTAGAAAGGATCATCTCTTGGCTTGAAGTTATTGTCGTGATGGAGTCTTGGCAGCAGGCAGAGAGACATGGGAGAAAACAGAAAATGTGAGTAGAATAACTAGAAAGATTAGCTCAAATCAAAAATCATTTGGTAGCTAACAAAATTCCGCCACTCCAAGAGTTTAACCACTTTCTAAAGGTAGGAAAGGGATTGTTTCATGTGTCAAGTTGAGTATTCATGTCAGTTAGAATTCCAGAAATATTTTTGTTAGAGTCTGGAAAGTATACACACCATTTTGTTCTTATGAGACTTTAAGTTCCACCTTTACAGCACTTAAAACATCTAATGCCATTCTGTTTTGTAGAAGTGTTTTATGCATTGGAGTTATTTTAATATTTAGTAATATGATGGTATTGTGAGAGTCATTTCAGGCCACCGTGTAACACATTATGTATAGCCATCGTATCAACTCTGTTTTGGTTAGTAAGCAATCAGGTAATTAAAAAGGGGTACTTTTATAGAAAGAAGAAAAATATAGGTTAATGGTTAGGGCAGATTACAAATTCAGTGTCTCCCAGTGCTTTCAGTAAGATTTTTAGATGTTAGGCTTGAATCATCCTCAGATGTTCATGGGAACAGGCAGCAGGACTCAGATTGGTCTTTCTGGTTTGTGACTCAGATGTCTGTGGTGACCCTTTGGCACGGCCCATTGTAATAAGGAACTGTTAGTGGAAATCGGGAAAGCAGAATGGAAAAGAAAGGTCCAATCATCTTATGTGAGGTTTGAGGTGCCTTCCACAGGCTCACAGGAATAAGAAGGCAGATTAGTTTGGTCACTGAATTCCTGTGAAGGGGGTACAGGTTTTATTTTAGCTATAGGAGCTCATGACGTGTGCCCCTCTAACTTTATTGCAGTGGGAGTACATAATAAGACTCAGTAGGAGCCCTTCCAATTTGGAGTTAAATCCCCTGATGCATTAGACTTTCGATTCTTTAATAAACTAGATGGTTTGGATTTATTTGGGGTGGGTTTCTAGTAGCTGTCAGATCAGGTTTAGGAAGAATACGTTTTGCATATTCATTTAGAAATTTATGAATGAAGCCAGCCTCAAGGGAAGAATTTAATAAAACAATATATTTTATCTATTGATGGGTCTACAGTGAGAAAAGACTTTCCATATACAATTGGGGGAGTCCATCCCGTTTTCCAGTTGTTCAGATACTTACATGCCCAGGGGGTCCCGTGACTATTCCCACAGAATAACAAGCAAAGAGATTGTCCATACCTGTGCAACTGTGACAATTTTTCTGAAGTTTACCTCACATTGTCCAGTTGAGGCAAACAACACTTAAACACAATCACAAGTAGAATTTAACGTCCATAACGGTGTGTTACTGAAACAATTTTTTCCAAAAAAGCCTTATTTCCAGAGATAGCCAAATCAAGACTAATTTGCTTGTAAAACAAGTCTAGTTTTAATAAACTTGCCCTAATTATTTACATAAGCTCATCTAAAATAGTGATTGATCAAATCGATCTTCTATAATTTGCTTCCCTGGAACTTTTTATAAAGATTCTACATGGAACTTTCAGTAGCCTCTCCAGACCAGAAGCCAAGCCAAGTGAATGGCATAAAAGATGCCTGTAATATCTATATATTTGGGCGAATTAGTCTCCACAAGTTCCCAAAGATATCCTGGGGCCCCTGCTCGTGCTCAGAAGTGACAGTCTTTCCTCACCTGGAAAGGCTGCTGGGAGCTCTGTAAGCAAGGTATTAGGCCAACATTTCCAAGGGCCTTTATTGGATCCATGTTTCATAAAGTCAAGCCTTAGTTCCTTAAAGCCATGTGGTCATATCAGGGTCTATGTATTTCTCTCAAATAGGACATTCCAGTCAAAACCTTACTAAAATAAACAGTATTTTCAATGGTGTCCTGTTACAAGGAGAACAGATTCTCACTGAACTCAGGCAGAGAAGTATGATTGCCGTGGAAGTATACTCACTGAGACTTTTTGATTTCAGAGGGTTCAGGTAGACAGAAAAGTGAAATGTTTCAACTTATTTACAGAGGAATATTTTATCACATTTCTGTATGTTATAAATATCTTAAGAGAAAGTTTCCTTAATCCGGAAGAGCAAACATTAGAAGAACCAGCAATGTTTCCAGCAAGAGTCACAAAAAAACTCTAACCTTTCTCAGTTCATTTGGTCCCTTATTGCTATTAGTTGTTCATTTCAAATGCAGCTTTTTCGTTCTGGAAACTCGTACCCATTTTAGTTTTAGGATTTGAAAGCTGTCAAATACCTGAATTTGTCCTAAAAGCCATTTTTATAAATCTCCTCGAAGAGGAAACACATTTTTGTAAGAGACTAAGTGCAATAATTACAAGTGACAAAACTCAAAACTGGACACGGTTAACCTGTTGAGAGTTCGTTATGATGTAATTGACAGGGAAATTCGGTCATTTCTGTGATACTAACACTTCGATAATCAGAATGTCAAGTGACAACCTTGTTACAAAAACATATTAAGACTTTAGGAATTGCACATATCTTTGAACAGATACAGCACTTACCCAAGCAATATAAACGAAGCTTTACCAGTATTTAACAGGGCTTTTCACTTAACTTCCAAATAAAAAGGACTTATTGGTCAAAAGGCTTTTTTTACAATTTAATTCCCGGGAAGTTTGCTAAACCTTACAAAGTTATAGAGCACATCTGAAATGGGATTCAGATCATGACAAATCTTAAACCTTTAAAATATTTATTTAACCAAGATGACAATAAGAGATTCCAAAGACAAATATGTAGGGTTATACAGTTGTTAGCAAGACTCAGCTCCTTTGGGGCGCCTGGGTGGCTCAGTCGGTTGAGCGTCCGACTTCGGCTCAGGGCATGATCTCACAGTCTGTGAGTTCGAGCCCCGCGTCGGGCTCTGTGCTGACGGCTCAGAGCCTGGAGCCTGCTTCCGATTCTGTGTCTCCCTCTCTCTCTGCCCCTCCCCCACTCATGCTCTGTGTCTCTCTCTGTCTCAAAAATAAATAAACATTAAAAAAAAAATTAAAAAAAAAAAGACTCAGCTCCTTGAACAGTGAGAAGTTTTAACTAAGTGATCGATGGCCTGATAAAGAGGAAACCTAAGGCTGTGGTTTTTGCGGCACACAAAAGAGAAAACAATCATTTGTATATTATTATTATTATTTTTATCAAGATACATTATCAATTAATATATTTTATTAATATTTTTATAATATTTTAATTATTTTTTTTTGTATCAGAACAATACAAGAAAACTTTGTCTTTTGAACAGAGAGGAAGGAAAATTTCAACCATTTACCAGTGTACTTTTAAAACCCCATTCACGGCAACTTAGTCTGTCCTAATCACACATAAAATTCCTTTCCAAAGATTTCCTTTCGCGAATCAACCTTTCAACTTTCCTTTGCGTTCAAATTTTTTCACAAGCCATTTTTCTCCAAACCAGTCTCCAAATGAGTCTCAAAACCAGGACAAAACCACTTTCTTTTACCTGCAACAAAAAAGTTTATTTCCATACTTTTACCTTTTTTTACACATTCCTACTGCTTTACATATGGAGTTACTTTCCTTATTTCCATCGGTCTTAATTATGTTTAGCAGAATTATGACTGTTAGAAACCTTAGTCTCCAGCTGAGACTAAGTAGTAACCATTTGTAAACTGCCACACCAGATTTCTTTAGATGGCAAATTCAGGAATCAATTAAACACAAAGCATGTTTTCCAATAGAGACAAATGTTCAAGTTTCTCTGCAATGAGAAGTCAAAAGCACAAACCTATGTTTAGTAGTCAATGCTTTAGCCCTCCATCCTATTTGGAAAAGACCTAGATATCCAAGGAATTCAATCCCATTTATCCAAGGGTCAGATTACCAAAGGCATTGGAAGCGGTCTTCACAACTATCCATGAAAACTTTGAGATACACAAAATTAACCATTATTTTAAGTCATCTTTGCTAATGAATTGCAACAGGGACAACATGAGCTTATTTGACCTTTAGGAAACCTTGGTAAAATAAAAGTTTCATATTTAATGCTGATAATTCTAAATATGTGTCTATCTTAGTTAAACCAACAAACTTAAATAAGCTTAAATACCAAATACATTTCACCTGCATTAACTTAAAAGACAATCAATTTGTTCCCCATTTACCTGGGACAGAAGGGCAGAATCTGAAGCGGGTGATCCAAGGGGATACTCATTGCTCCTTGACTTCGAGGGTGAGGGGATTGTACAGAAGCCAGTTTTTTATGGAGGTCCCGCGGAAGGTGATGCAGAAACAGGAGGAGGGGAGGAGAAGGCAGAAGAGGCAAAGTGGCAGAAGGCAGAGAAAGGATTCCTGGTTCTAAACCTTGTCACCTGGGAAAGAGGAGCCCCATGCATGTTTTTTGTTGTTGTTGTTGTTTGATTTCTACCAAAGTGGAAATAGTGAGTCTATGTAAGGTTTGACATTTCTCGGAAACAAAGGAAGGTCGGGCAGCTGCTTGGGAATATTCTTTAAAGCCCATGTCCCGAAGTAGACTAACCACAGTTGGCTCCAATTATAGCCGTTAACTCAGGAAATGAATGATGGAGAGGCCACCACCTCTATTAGGAAGAGGAACAGAGAGAAAGAGTCAGCATCCCCTTTGTCAGGGATGACCGCTGTTTCCTCTGGCAACTGAGTTCCATCAGGAGGAGACCAATTAGGGTATCCACTATGTCAGGAGGGAGTTTACTAGCCAAGCACATTTGGGCAAATACATTTTGCCAAAAGGTTTTAGGTCCTGGACCAGACTTGGAGCTATGAAGGCCTGGACCTAGGGTGACTCTGTCCATTGACCCTGTTTCCTGCAGAAGAGATCTAATTGCTAGATCATACTAAGGCCATGTAGTGTAAGAGGACATCATTCCTTTCCTAAATTTTGCAATCCAAATTGTTTCCAGTGGGTTAAAAAGGCATCCCCAGGGAGAGTCCTTGGGGACTGAGGAGGCTCCCGTCCTCTCCTAGGGAGAGAAAAGTAGAGAAGATTCATTACCACAAAATATCCTCCACAGCTCCCAGGTGGGGTCCCCTGTGGAGGATATATCAGAGGCTCATGAGGTGTCAAAGCCACCTGAGATATACCTCGAACCAAATTGCTATATCACCGACAAGATGCTAAGGGCCTTATTGAGAAGTTTGAAAAAAGCCACCGTTTTCAACCCATGGAAAACACTGGAAAAGTTTTACAAGGGGGGAATTGCCCCATTTTGTAATTTAAGTAGTAGTTAGTAGAGTACATTGACTAAAAACAGTGAAGACAGAATCCCATCGTGATCTAAGTGACATTCCCACCCTTACAGGCTTTAGAGCCACCTTCCTAGGAGATGGTCCCCAGTTCAGTTTTAATTCAATCAGGTACTAGTTTCACAAGCAACAGGGGAGGTCCCATAGCCAGAAGTGGCTAGACCAAGGAAGTGGAAGAGATCAGGTAAGAACAATGAGGAGGAAACCTCACATGGGAGTCTTAAAATTGGCAGCTGTGTTAGTCGCTCAAGTGCCTGTCCCCTGCCCAGGACAAACAAAAAGACATAAGGACAAGAAGAAAGAGAGGGCACAAGTTTCTGGGCATTTTTACCATTCTGGCCTGGGCACTCACTTCCAGCCAAAAGGCAGGCTTTCTCCTACCCGCAGAGTAGCCATGGGCTAGAGGATTACAGGCTGAGCAGTGGACAGGAAAGTGTTGCAAGAAGACCATACTCCGTAAAAGCCCCTAAAATAAGAACAAAGGAAGAAAAGAGAAAGTACCCATCAAGTTTGCATGAAAGCTCAAGGTCCTGATGGACTCAGACACCCACACTGGGCGCCGAAAGATGAGGTTTTAGAGTGGGGAGGTCGGGAGTGGGAAGTTCCAGAGCCGGCGCCCAAGAAAGAATTCTTGAATACGTCTTTGGTGCAAAAGACTTAATTTTATTAAAGCACGGGGACAAGACCCATGGGCAGAAACAGCTGCACTGAGGTTGTATACTATGAGTTTGCGGGATGTAAAGTCAAAAGGGAGGGAGGCCTCCAGAAGAACTTTGACATGCTCATGAGGGCTCCTAATCTACCTGCTGAAGGAGCCTGCCCAGAGACAAGCAGATAGCTGAAGGCCTGATGACATATCTTGCAAACAAGAGTGTTGGAAGTAAGCCAGGCAGCAAACTGCCGGGTGCGAGAGGGCTCAAGCCTTCCTGCTCATCTCAAGGCCATAAATTCTCAATTACTAGAACTTCGTAAAACTCTTATCTCATTCTATGCCCTGGTCCGTATGACTACACAACAAAGAATGCTAACTTCTTTGAAATAACGTATGCTTAGAAAATCGCAGGTGCTATGAAACAGAGCTTAGCTATTTTTCGAAGGTCAGCTTGCTTTTTCTGCTACAATAAAAGACATGGTTTTGCTTTAGCAAAACGCTCATGATAGACTGATATCTGAGTCCTCTGTCTTCTGTTTAATCCTGCACCTTCCAACCCTCGCCCTGTAGGGACCAAGTCCAGACAACTTGAGGTCTTCCTACCATCAAACTAAGGTTCTTTTACCTCTAGTAAGGTATTAACATTGGGAATGGTAGGGGTTCCTAGGGAAATGTTGTACATTTGAGGCTCTATTTTTGCCTCAAGTATTTGTCACTGGGCTCCAGGGAAACAGGAAATTTCATTTTGCCCTCCCATTTCCTTCTTGCCTTTCTTCTCCACATCACCTTGGAGGGTAGGGTGTTAATTGGGGATCCAGGAAACAATGCATAGGCTTCTGGAGATAAGACTATTGATAAATTGCCTTTTTCTTCTAATTTATTAAGATATTTGTAAACTGATGGAGACTCATGTCCTGCATGACTATGATCTCCATCAGTTAGCCATTTGTTTCCTTTCCTTTCCTTTGTTCTTGGGCAGCCAAGAATGTAACACATATCCCACCTAGCGGGGATAGGGTTCTAGCTTTCTCATTGCCCTCACCTTGCTATACAGTCCCTCTCCATCCAGAGTCCCTTCTCTCCGGACCCACCACTCAAAGCCCAGGCTAGGGCATCTGGTTCCCCTGAAGCAGGTGGATGAGCCAATGAGGTCTCTGGGAGTCCCAGGTGAGGCCAGTGAGCCCTCAGGTCAACCTCAGGTCAAGCTTTCTGTCAGCTTCCACCCTCGTGGTGACATCCAGGAGACACTGTCCGGGGACTGGGATCCATCAGTGCCTCCGATGGACAGTCAAGCCCCCAGGAGGAAACTGCTTCCCTCCAGGACAAAGGTAGGATCAGCCATGACAGGAATACTTCTGGAGGCCCAGGCCTATGCCCCTGGGGTCCACAGTCCTAGACTATGGCCAGAGATGGCAGGTGGTATCAGAGATCTCTCAAGGATGAGGCTGAGTCCTTGCACTCACTGTGACCCAAAGTACTCAGATCCGGAGGGGCAAGGATAGAGAGCCCCCCTTGGGGGCCCAGCTCCCTATCATTTTCCACACAGTGCAGATGCATGTCCCCCATTGACCCCCGCCAGGATGGAGCTGGGACTAGAGTCTCGCATCTCTGCTCTGTCAAGCTATCTCATTTGCAGCTGGCATGCCCAGCTTGGGTTTCTGACCACTGGGCCCACAGGAGAGTCCAAGTCCCTTAGGGGCCTGCTGAGGTCTGAGACAATCCTGCCAATGGGCATGGACAAAGGGAGGGACTGACTCAAGGTGGGATTGATAGGGCTTTGGGATGGTGGGGCTTCAGAGCTGACAGACAAGAAATAATTCTTGAGATGTCTTTGGTACAAAAAAGGTGATTTTGTTAAAGCATAGAGACCGGACTTTTGGACAGAAAGAACTGCCCTGAGGTTGTGAAGAGTGACTGGTTATATACCATGGGGTTGGGGGAGATAATGTCAAGAGGAAGTTTCTCAAGGGATTTCCATATCTCAAGGCTCAAGAAGACTCCCACATTACTGGAGGCCTAGCTGTTGTCAAGCTAAGGTTGTTCTGTCCTCTAGCAAAGCATTAACATTCAGACAGTAGGGAATTCCTGGAGAAATGTTATTTTCCATATTTGCCTCAGGAATTTGTCAATGGACTGCGTGTTATAATGAAATTTAATTCTATCTGCCATTTCCTTCTTGCCTTTGTTCCCCATATATCTATGGGGGGGGGGCGGGGAAGGATGATAGGGATGATAGGGCTCCAGGAAACTGAGTATAGGTTTCATGAGATTAGGCTATTGATAAGATTCTCTTTTTCTCCTAATTTACTAGGACATAGGTACACTGATGGAGAGTCACATCCTGCAAGATTGTGATTGCTATCAGTTAGCCATCTGTGTTCTTTCCTTTCCTTTGTTCTTGGGCTGCCAGGAGTGCCTGAGGAATGTCACATGGATCCCACCTGGGGGGTGGGGAGAGGTAAACTAGCATGTGCTTTGCCTTCAGCCTGCCTTATGCTCCTTCATCAAGAACACTCCCCGGTCAACCTTTGCGGGTGGGAGAAGGGAAGGGTGTCTCACCCTTTGCCAGGGCTTGGTTGGGTCACTGTGAGGGCCAGTATCTGGCCTCCAAGAGCAACACAGGTTACAGTCTGTCCTTCCCTACAAGGAGTCTCCTCTTTCAGCTGCCCTCCTATTCCTGTCCCTTGGGAGATCCAGAAAGCAGCATGCGCTCTTGGATGTGAGGCATTCTCTGCTTTCATCAGGTGCAACAAGGCGGGCCCACCACATTTAACCCACCCTGCACTTGCGCTCTGGCAGAGAAGCTCCTGGAGGTCAGGATGACAGCCGGTCCAGATTGGAGACCCCCTAACACACATAGTGCTAACCAGGGGAAGAGAGTGTGGAGGGAGTCACTGTCCCTGCCAGAGATGTGGAGATATGGGGAATGCATCCTTCCCAAGTCCCGGACCTTCCAGTTTCTCATCTTACGTAATCCTGACCTGGGGGAAAGGCCATAGAGGTTGCCATGATCTTTAGCACGAGTTGCTGGCAATTACCTCACCCTTCCAGGATTCCACCCCTCGTGGTAGAGCAAAGGATAAGTTGCTCCACCCTGGCGTGAGACATTGGCCACAGAGAACATAAATAGCATCCCCCCAGAAGCCTCCTCACCCATTCCCTCTTTCAGGGAATATCCGCAGTGGTGCCTGCTTCCTCAGCCCTGAAGTCATGGCCCTAGGTCTCCTGTGGCTGGGCCTTGTCCTGCTGGGGGCCCTGCAGACCCAGGCCAAGACACCACTCCAAACTTGATCCCAGCCCCATCTCTGCACACGATCCCTCTGCAGCCTAACTTCGAGAATGTGGAGGTAAGGATCCCAGAGTGGCAGCTGCAGGGAGGCCCCGGGCAGAGTGTCAACAGAGGGGAGGAGAGGCAGGATGGGCTCAGGCTTTAGCTCAGTCTGCCCTCGGGTCCCCTGATGGAAGACACACCCCATGCCCCCATTACACTTAATCTTGCTGACAAAAGGGTCAGCTGAGCAGAACTCCCCAGGTCCACAGTTTCTTCCATAATCCCCACAGTCCATGCAAGGTAGGAACGTCTTCAGGCCCTCTACATGGCGAGGAAACGGAGGCTCAGGGATGCCAGCTGGTCAATGCCAAGGGTTACCCTGTCCCTCACAGATTCAGGGCTCCTGCCTGGACTGCTGGGCTCCAGCTCCTGCCGGGTTCATCAGTGCAGCCTGTGTGACCAGTCTGGGTCCCTGCAGCCAGGGGCCTGGTTCAGGGCCAGACCACATAAAGGTGCCTTCAGGCTGGGGCTGCTCCTGGCTCCGCCTACCATCAGCCTCTTCTGTAGTTCCAGTGGAAATGGTACGTCTTAGGATTGGCTGGGAATGAAATTAATAATAAAAACCAGAACTGGTTTAAGATGTATGCCACCACCCACACGCTGAACAAAGACAACAGCTACAATGTCACATCTTCCACATCCTGGTGAGTACCACCACCTCCTAGGGAAGAATGATGAGCCTAGAGGGCTGCAAGGGGGTCCAAGAGGCAGACTGATGTCCTAGCCGAGGCGTGACCTAAGCTGAAAGACGATCACTCATGCTACTGCTGGGTACTGGGTCCCTGTGTTTATTCCTTCTCTCATTCACTAGATCAAAATTTCTTTGTCACTTCAGCACAGACACAAGACAGTACTGGGGATGGACACAAAGTGTCATCAGGAAACAAGACAGAGACATCAGGGGTGTCCTAGAATGTCAGCGGTGGGGGGGGGGTCGGTCTCTGGATCCAGCCTTGAATCCCACCTAGGGCTTTGTCAAGGGCTTCCAAGGAGGTGGTCTGTGGGTTGAGTCTTTAGGAATCAACCTGTGTCAGAAAGAGACCTGGGACCTTCATCCCAGGTGGTGGTGGACTGAGTCAGAGAGAGCCACCTCTTCAAGAAACAGGAAGCCATTGCATGCTGCCCTGAGCAGGAGCTGATGAGTATCTGAAGGGGGGCAGTGGCTGCAGTGGCAGTGGCCTCAGGTACTGGTGAGGAGCAGGTCTGGTTGCATCAGGGAGAGAAATGACGGTGTGCAGCCCAGGAGGCCGATCAGTCATAGATGGGAGATGACCAGAGCCGGGGCAGATTAGGACCTAGAGTGGGGAGCCAAGGATTACCCAGTTCCTCTGGGTTTCTGGCTCTGGCACTTGGAGATGGGGCTCTTGCATCTGTCATGGAAGGAGCAGAAGAAGGGCATGTGTGGGGAGATCGGCTCTGGGTTCCCAGGGACCATATGTGATGCAATAAGAGGTCAGCGTTGGCCCAACAGCTAAGGGAGTCTTTGCCATCCAGCAGACTGGAGCTTTCATAGTGTTTCCCCTGGAGAGGTTACAGCAGGAGTCCACCAGATAAGAACAGGAGACAGGGGAACCTGGGTGACTCAGTTGTTTAAGTGTATGACTTTGTCTCAGACATGATCTCATAGTTTGTGTGTTTCAGCCCCATGTTTGGCTCTGTGCTGAGAGCTCATAGCCTGAAGCCTGCTTTGGATTCTGTATCTCCCTCTCTCTCTGCCCCTCCTGCTTGTGTGCTGTCTCTCTTTCTCTCTTTCCCTCTCTCCCTCTCAAAAATTAATGAACATCTAAAAAAAAAAGTAAAAAAAAAAAAAGAAGTATAGGGGACAAATGCCTTGATTGGAGGTGGGGGACAGTATGGAGGGAAGGCGACTAAGGATAAACAGCCCCAAGGAAGGAAGGACAGTAGGTGCAGAGGGAGAATCTGAGCAGGTCAGATGGCTCAGGGCAGAGTAGGCAGGGACAGGCAGGAATGGGCTCAGTGGGGAACAGCCAGGCCCATCTGAGAGGTGAGGTGCAGGCTTCACCCTCTTACCTACCCATCTCTTGCTTCCACAGGAACCAGACCTGTGTCCACTGGTACAGAATTTTCACCCCAACTTCGCGGAAAGGCGTATACTACCTGAGCAACCCTGAGCGTGAGTCCTGAGTGGGGTAGGTCTTAAGGGGCTCGGATCTCCTTGCCGCACCACACAGAAGCCATCCTGTGGAGGTAGGGGAAGAATCAATAGCTCCCTCTGTCCATCAAGGGCAGGCTGATCTCTCACCATCCACCACGCAGGGTACACTGGAATCCAGAGGTACATTTTACAAGTGGTGGGCACAGACTACTACAAGTTTGCCATCGTGTTCTTCAAGAAAATTTACAAAAACCAGAAGTACTTCACGATCGCGCTCTATGGTGGGTCTTACCCCCTCTGGGACCTGGATCTTGGTCATGCTGGGGGAGAAGGGGCCCATGACACCCAGCCCCCAAGGTGCCCTTCACCCCAAGCTCTGGGAGGCAGGAGAGGGGTCTTTCCACAGAACTCCTCATGAGGAAAGGGTCTGAGGCTTTGTTCACACATTCAACAATATTTATGGAGACTTCACCAGCCGCTCACCAGTCATCTTGGCCACAGGGAGGAGCATGGTGCTGACCGCTACGATAAAGGAAATCTTCGTCAGGTTCGCCAAATCCACGGGACTCACAGATCACCACATGATCTTCTCTATTCCCATCGGTAATCACCCGCTGGAGAGACGAGAAGGGCACTTGGGGACTGTCCAGGCTTGATGTTGCCTCACTAGGAAAGGCAGGAGAGGAGAGATGCAAGCCCCTGCTGTGGTCACTAGAGTCCCAGGAGACACTTTGGGTTCAGTAAGACCCTGCCACAACCGGAATTCTGGGCCCCTAATTTTCCTCCCTCACACTAGCTCGGGCCTGCCCACGTGAGAATTGCAGGCATGGGACCAAGTTTCCTCAGCCTCCTTGCCTGGCCACCTCCCCCTCCAGCCAGCACTGTTTCTCATGGACCACCTCCCCATTTGCCCTGGGCCTGGCTCACCACTGACTTGGGAGGCGCCCTTATCTTCAGGCAGCCTGGCCTGGGAAAAGCCTTAGAGTCTGTCAGGAGTCAGCAGGTAAACAGGCAGAAGGCTTGGTGCCCAAGCAGGAGCGTGGCTGGGCCTCACCTGCCTCCTTTGGAGAATGGGTTTCAGCCAGGTCTGCTTGTCCTCAGGCCTCTCCCTCAGTTCCCTTCCCCATCATCCAACCCTCTACTGTACCATCCCTGAAGGGAAGCTCAGAGCTTCTGTAACTGGGCCAGTCTGGGGCCTAGAGAAGCCAAGGGGCAGGGCAGGGGCCCTACAAGTCAGGGATTCCACACACATCCATTCCTATGGTGACCACTCTGTCCCCTACAGATAAGTGCGTGGATAATTGAGCAAGCATGTGGTAAGTATGGCTGGAGAGGGGGCTGATGAGAACGAGGGGGCAGTTGGGAGGGGGTCCCAGGTCTGCCTCTGTCCCACCTGCCCGGCACTGCTGCCCTCTTTATTCCCCTGGCTCCCTCTCAGGTGCCCTCTGACTCTTTCCACCCCATCCTCCTCACACCAACCTCCCCCCAGGGCACCACCCAGCTTTCCCGACCAACCTGGACACCACTGAGAGAGCCAGGAGACCCTTCTCACTGCACAACCCACCAGCTCCTCCCCAGGCTGCCCTGCTCACGGAATCCTCCTTGTTGTCAAATAAACACATATCCCCTGATCCACAGGTTGTGCTCCTTGACCTCTGGGCCCTCTGAGAGGGAAAAAAACAAAGGGCAGGCTCCTATTAGCATTACTCCCAGGAACTGTGGTCCCCAGGAAGGGATGGAGGCCACAGAAGCAGAGTCTAGCTCCTACTGAACACTTCTAGCTCCCAACTCCATGCCCAGCCCCAGACCAGCAACTGCGTTCACTTACCCCTGCCTCCAAGCATACTGATGGGACACAACTCACACCCATGTTCAGCCACCCACAGCAGGTCCAATGGCAGAGGCCTAGCCAGAGCCAGGCAGCTGGAGAGGATTGGGAGGCCGTGGTACTGTCATCCCCCACTTAACCAGAGATGAAGTTTTGGGGTTACGTGGGAGGCCCAGAGCCAAGGGCCAGGAAAGAATTCTTGAAGATGCCTTTGGTGCAAAAAATGTGATTTTATTAAAGCACAGAGACAGGATCCAGAGGCAAGAGCTGCACTTGGGTTGTGAAGAGTGACTGGTTAAATACACTGTCTTTGGAAGAAGTAAAGGCAAGGGACATTTTCTAAGACATTTCCATATGAGAAAGAAGATTTACTGAACACCTATGTCCTAGCTATTGTCAAGCTAAGGTATTTTTCCCTCCAGTAAAGCATTAACATTAAGACAGTAGGGGGTTCCTGGATAAATATTCTTCTCTGCCAGCCTCAAGTATTTGTCACTGGGCTGCAGCATATCAGGAAATTTAATATTTTCTGCCATATTACTTTTGTTCCCCATATTACTGAGGATGGATGATGTGGGGCTCCAAGAAACTGAGTCTATAGGTTTCTGGAGCTTAAGTTATTGATAAGATTGCCTATTTCTTCTAATTTACTAAGATATTTGTAAACTAATGAAGACTCATGCCCTGCATGACTGTGATCTCTACCAGTTAACCATTTGTTTTCTTTCCTTTCCTTTGTTCTTGGGCAGCCAGGAGTGACTGAAGAGTGTCACACACATACCACCTGGGGTAGGGGAGGGGTAATCCTAGCTTGTACTTTGCCCTCAGCTTGCCTTATGCTCCCTCATCATATCCCCCATAAACAATTTTGGCCCTTACATCTTTAAGGTTGTTGAAGGTGGAAGGTCTCATCTTCTGTAGCTTCTTGCTCAGTAGGGGCGTAGGGATATCCCTACCTATGAGTCAGTATTGATCAGTTAGGAAATATATACAAGAGTTACAGAAGGCAGAGACACCTGGATCCAAGGTGGACAACAAGTATGAACCTCCTTGAGTAGAAAGGATCATCTGCTGGATTGAGCTTATCATAGTGATGGAGTCTCGTCACCAGGTGGAGAGACATGGAAGAATAAAGCAAAATGTACTTAGAAAAAATAGAAAGAATAGCCCAAATAATTGACGAAAATTCTCAAGCCTGGAGTTTAACCAGTCATGAAAGGAAAGAGCAGGGTTGTTTAAAGCATCATTTTGAGTATTCATGTCAGTTAGAAATCCAGAAATATTTATGCAATAATCTAGAATGTATACTGATGAAGTATTGAGGTTTGGTGGGGTTGTCCAGAGCCGACGGCCAAGAAAGATTTCTGGAAGACATATTTGGTGGGGAAAATAGTGATTTTATTAAAGCACAAGGAAAGGACCCATGAGCAGGAAGAGTTGCACTCGGGTTGTGATGCGTAAATGATTATATAACCTCAGGTTTGGAGGGGATTATGGATAGAGTAAGTTCTAAGGTGTTTTGGAAGCAAAGTTTCTAGGACCTCGAGGGAAGGGCTTGCTGTTGCTGGGGAAATGCAACTTATTACCATTGAATAAAATCTCAGTCCACGAAATCATTCAGATGGATATTAGGGGTTAGGCTTGGAGTATGATTGCCAGCAGGTACCTTGGGGCAGCTGACTGAAAGGACTTAGATTTACAGAATCCTAGGTTGGGATAATGTTAAACTAAGGTTCTCTTTGCCCCTAGCAAAGTGTCATCATCAAAGCAGCTGAGATCGTAGAGGGAGGTCACTCTGCTGGTTTCAAGGACTTATCGATGGGGTGTTGGCAGTAATGACAATTAATTTTTATTTGCCTTACTTTTCCACATCACTGTGGCAAGCACTTAAACACCTTTTCTTTGTTCTTGAGCAGCCAGCAGTGTTTAAATATCACACATATTCTACCTGGGGTGGGGGGAGGATGTGCCAGCCTGTTTGCCCTCAGCTTGTCCCATGCTCCCTCATTCTATCTCCCCCTGAAGAATTTTGACTCTTAAATCTTTAAGGTTGAACAAGGAAGAAGGTCTTATTGTTTGTAGCTTCTTCCTTCTGAGTAAGGACATGTTATTGTCTCTACCTATGGGTCAATATTGGCCTGTCAGGGAACAAAAAGGAAAATTAAAGTGAGACACTGAATCCCAAGATAGATAATGTGTATGAACATCCTTGAGTAGAAAGGATCATGTCTTGGCTGGAAGTGACTATAGTGATGGAATCTTGGCAGCAGGCAGAGAGACATGGGAGAAAACAGCAAAATGTAGGTACAATAATCGAGAAAGATTAGGTCGAATCAAAAGTGCTTTGGTAAATAACAAAAATCCTCCAGTCCAGTCCAAGAGTTTACCCAATCACTAAAGGAAAGAGAGGGGTTATTTAATGCCCCAGTTTGAGTATTCATGTCAGTTAGAAATCCAGAAATATTTTTGAGGTACTCTGAAATGGATACACACCGTTTTGTTCTTAAGAGAGCTTACGTTCCACCTTGTGCAGCACTTAAAACATCTAACGCCTTTCTATTTTGAAGAAGTGTTTTATGCATTTGACTTATTTTAGTATTTAGTAATACAATGTAACTTTGAGAGTCATTTAAGGCCTTAACTGTGTAACACATTGTGTGTAGCCATCATATTGACTGTTTTGGTTAGTAAGAAATCAGGTAATTAAAAAGAGGTATTTTATAGAAAGAAGAAAAATATAGGTTAATAATTAGAGCAGATTACAAACCCAGTGTCTCCTAGTGCTTGGAGTGAGATTTTTTAGACGTTAGGCTTGACGCATCCTCGGATGCTTGTGGGAACAGGCAGCAGGAATCAGATGGGTCTTTCTGGTTTGTGACTCAAATGTCTGTGGTGAATCTTTTGAATGGCTCATTGTAAGAAGAAACCGTTAGTGGAAATTGGGAAAGGAGGATGATAAGGAAAGGTCCAGCCATCCTAAGAGAAGTTTGAGATCTTCCACAGGTTCACAGGAATAAGAAGGCATATAGTTTGCTCATTGATTTCCCCTGTAGAGGTCACAGGTTTTATTTTAGATGTAGGAGCCCATGACATGTGCCCCTCTAACTTTATTGCAGTGGGAGTACATAATATGACCCAGTAGGGACCCTTTCATTTTGGAGTTAAATCCCCCGCTGTATTAGACTTTCAATCCTTTAAATAAACCAGGTGTTTTGGGATTACATGGGGTGGGTTTCTAGTAACTGTCCGATCAGGTTTAACAAGGATATGTTTTGCATATTCATATAGAGATTTAGGAATTGCATACATATTTGAACAGTTCCAGCATTTACCCAGACAATATCATATAAGGTTTATGATTATTTAACAGGGTTTTCACTTAGCATACCAAATAAAAAGTCCTCTTGGTCAAAAAGACTTTCTTAACAATTTAAATCCTGGGAAGTTTGTTAAACCTTAGAAAGTTATGGAACACATGAAATGGGATTCAGATCATTACAAACCTTAACGCTTTAAATTACATATTTAACCAAGATGGTAATAAGAGATTCCAAAGGCAAATATGTAGGGTTATGTAGTTGTTAGCAAGAGTTAGCTCCTTTAACAGTGAGAAATTTTAACTAAGTGATCAATGACTTGATAAAGACAAAACCTCAAGCTGTGGTTTTCTCAGCAGACAAAAGAGAAAACAATCTTTGTATACTATTATTATTATTATTATTATTATCAAGAGCAGAATAATCCAAAGAAAACTTTGTCTTTTGAACGGAGACAAAAGCAAAGCTTCCACCTTATACCAATGTACTTTTAAAAATCCATTCATTGCAACTTAGTCTATCCAACCCCACATAACATTCCTTTCCAGATATTTCCCTTCAGGAACCTTCTACCACTTTCCTTTGCATTCAGATTTTCTCCCAAGCCATTTTCCTTCAAACCAGTCTCCTTTAGGACAAAACTACTTTCTTTTACCTATAACAAAAAATATATTTCCATTTCTTCATCGTTTTTACACATTCTGATCTTTTTACATATAGATTTGCTATCCTTATTTCCATCAGTCTTAATTATATTTAGCAGAATTTTGACTCTTAGAAATCTTAGTCTCCAGCAGAGACTAAGTAGTATCCAATCGTAAACTGTTACACCAGAATTCTTTAGATGGCAAATTCATGAATCAATTAAGCACAAAGCATGTTTTCCAACAGACCCAAATAGTCTTAGTTTCTCTGCAATAAAAAGTTAAAAGCACAAACCTACATTCAGCAACCAATGCTTTAGCGCTCCATTCTAGTAGGAAAAGACCTAGATATACAACAAATTCGATCCCATTTACCCAAGGGTTAGTTTACCTAAGACTTTGAAAGCTATCTTCACAATTATCCATGAAAACTCTGAAATACACAAAATTAACCATTATTTTAAGTCATCTTTTTGCTAACAAATTGCAACAGAGACAACACAAGCTTCCTTGACCTTTAGGAAACCTTTGCAGAATAAAAGTTTCGTATTCAATGCTGATAATTCTAAACACATGTCTATCTTAGTTAAACCAACAAACTTAAATAAGCTTAACCCTAATAAGTTCACCTGGGTTCACTTAGAGGACGATCAATTTGTTCCCCATTGTCACATTTTACCTGGGACACCAGGGGGGAATCTGAAGTGGGCGATCCAAGGCGGTGCTCATTGCAACTTGACATCGAGGGTTGGAGGATGTTATATAGTTCGCATAGAAGGTAATACAAAAACAGAAGAAGGGGGAGGGGAAGGCAGAAGAGGCAAAGTGCCCGAAGGCAGAGAAAGAGAATTCGTGGTTCTAAACCTGTCAGCTCTGAGAAGACGCCATTTTGTTTATTTCTTTCTTTGATATCCACCAAAGTGGAAATAGGGAATCTGTGTCAGGCTAGAGAAGAGAGGGGATTTCCTTGAAACAAAGGAAGTTTGGGCAGCCGCTTGGGAATATTCTTTAAAGTCCCCATCCTGAGGTAGACTGACCACAGTTGGCCTCGATTATAGCCATTAACTCAGGCAATGAATGACGGAGAGCCCCCCACCTCTATTAGGAGGAGGAACAGAGAGAAAAAGTCAGCATCCCCTTTGTCAGGGATGGCCTGTGTTTCCTCTAGCAACTGAGTTCCATCAGGAGGAGGCCTTTTCAGGCATCTACTATGTTTGGAGGGAGTTTATTAGTCAAACATGTTTGGGCAAATACATTCTGCAAGAGGCCTTTTGGTCTGGGTCCTGACTTAGAGCTGTGAAGGCCTGGACCTAGGGGACTCTGTCCATTGACCCTGTTTCCTGCAGAAGAGATCTAACTGCTAGATTCTACTGAGGCCACTCAGTGTTACAGGACATCAGCCCATTCCTAAATTTTGCAATCCAAATTGTTTCCAGTGGGTTGAAAAGGCATTCCAAGGGAGAGTCACTGGGGACTGAGGAGAAGGTCTCATCCTCCTCCTAGAGAAAGAGAAGTAGAGAAGATCCCTTATGAAGAAAATCCCCCCTCCCCAACTCCCAGGTGGTGTCACCCATGGAGGATATATCAGAGGTTCCTGAAGTGTCAAAGTGACCTGAGGCGTACATCAAACGAAATCTCTATGGTCACTTGCCAGCCCCTAAGGGCCTTTTGTAGAAGGAATGCTGGCGTCCCTCTGCTTACCCATTGTATCCTAGGCAACAAATAGTCGCCAGCAGATGGATCTAGTTTGTGTTGCTGAGAAGGATGAAGAAACCATCGTTCTTAACGCATGGAAAACACTGGAAAAGTTTTACAAGGAGGAATTTCCCAATTTCACAATTTAAGTAGTAGTTAGTAGGAGACATTGACTGAAAACAGTGAATGATCTAGTCTGCATGCCAACACATACTGCCTTTACAGCCAACTTCCTAGGAAATAGTTTACAGTTGGGTTTTAATTCAATCACTTATTGGTTTTATGGGCTTCCAGTGGAGGTCCCACAGCCAGGAGTGGCTAGACCAGTGGATGGGCTCACTTTAGACCAATGAGGAGGAAACCTCACTCAAGGGTCTTAAGATTTGTGTCTGTGTTAGTCACTTAGGTGGCTGTTCTGTGCCCAACACAGACAACTATGTATAAGGACAGGAAAAAAGAGAGGGCACAAGTTTCTAGGTCTTTTTTACCATTCCAGTCTGGGAATTCACTTCCAGCCAAATGGCAGGCTTTCTCCTCCCCATAGAGTAGTCATGGGCTAGAGGATTAAAGCCTGAGCAATGGACAGGAAAGTGTTGCCTAAGATCATACTCCTAGAAAAGCCTCTAAAATAAGAATAAAGAAGAAAAGAGAAAGTGCTCACCAAGTTCACACCAAAGCTCAGGGTCCAGATGAAAAGACTCAGACTCCCACATTGGGCACCCAAAGACTAAGCTTTAGAGTGGGGTCCGTAGAAGGTTCTAGAGAGATGGCCAAGAAATAATTCTTGGAGACGTCTTTGATGCCAAAAAAGGACGCATGGGCAGAAAAAGCTGCACTGAGGTTGTGAAGATTGATTGGTTATATACTACGAAGTTGGGGAAAGTAATGTCATAAGGGACAGAGGCCTCCAGAAGGACTTTGACATGCTAATAAGGAATCCTAAGATACTTGAGGCCTAGTTATTGTCAAGCTTAAGTCGTTTTACCCCTAGTAAGGCATTAAAATTAGAAATGGTAGGGGTTCCTGGAGAAATGTTGTACTCAGTATTTGCCTCAAGGATTTGTCACTGGGCTGTGGGTACCAGAAATTTAATTTTACCTGCCATTTTCTTCTTGCCTTTCCTCCCCACATAACTGTGGAGGGGAGGGTGTTAATAGGGGCTAAAAGAAAATGAATCTATAGGCTTCTGGAGATTAGACTATTAATAAATTGCCTTCTTTTCTAATTTATTAAGATATTTGTAAATTGATGGAGACTCATGTCCTGCATGACTGTGATCTCTATCAGTCAACCATTTGTTTTATTCCTTTTCTTTCTTCTTGGGCAGCCAGAGGAATGTCACACATATCCCACCTAGTGGGAAGGGGATTCTAGCTTGCACACTGCCCTCAGCTTGCCTTAAGCTCCCTTTTCACCCAGAGTCCCTTCTCACAGGGCCCACAACCCAAAGCTCAGGCTAGGGGAGCTGGTTCCCTCCAGCAGGTGGAAGGTCCAATGAAGTCTCCAGGAGTCTCATCTGAGGCCAGTGAGCCCTCAGGTCAGCCTCAGGCCAGGCATTCGACAGCTCCAACCGTCTTGGAGACATCTAGGAGACACTGTCCGGGGGCTGGGACCCATCACTTCCTCCCATTGGTAGCTAACCCCCCTTGAGGAAACTGCCTCCTTCCAGGACAAACCTTGGATCAGCCATGGCAGGAACACTACTGGGGGGCCCAGGCCTAGCCCCTGGGCTCCACAGTCCAAGACAATGGCCAGAGATGGAAGATTGGATCAGTGATTTCCCAAGGATGAGGCTGAATCCTTGCACTCACTGTGATGCAAGGTACCTGGTGTTCAGAATGGCAGGGTAGAGACCCCCCTTTGGGGCCCCAGCCCCCCACCCATTTTCACACAGTGCAGATACCTGTCTCCCATTGTCTCCCACCAGAATGGAGCTGGGACTGTAGCCTCAGAGCTCTGCTATGTCAAGTTGTCTCATTTGTAGCTGGCATGCCCAGCTTGGGGTTTCTGTCCACAGGGACCAAAGGAGGGGCCAAGTCCCTTAGGGGCCAGCTGAGGTCTGGGTCCACCCTACCAATGTGGCACGGTCGAGAGGAGAGGCTGACTCAAGGTGGGGATGATGGGGCTTTGGAATGGTGGGGTTTCAGAGCTGACAGCCAAGAAAGAATTCTTGAGACATCTTTGGTGCACAAAAAATGATTTTATTAAAGCACAGGGACAGGACTCTCGAGCAGAAAGAGCTGCCCTGGGGTTGTGAAGAGTGACTGGTTATATACCATGGGGTTGGGGGAGATAAAGTCAAGAGGAAGTTTCTCAAGGGATTTCCATATGCCCAAGTAGACTCCCACATTACTGGAGGCCTAGCTGTTGTCCAGCTAAGGTTGTTTTGTCCTCTAACAAAACATTAAGACAGTAGGGACTTCCTGGAGAAATGTTATTTTCTATATTTGCCTCAAGTATTTGTCAATGGGCTGTAGATCATAATGAAATTTAATGCTATCTGCCATTTCCTTCTTGCCTTTGTACGCCATATCACTATGGGGGGAGGGTGATGTTGGGTGTCCAAGAAACTGAATAGAGGTTTCTGGAGTTTAGGCTATTGATAAGATTCTCTTTTTCTCCTCATGTACTAGGACATACGTAAACTGATGGAGAGTCACGTCCTGCAGGACTGTGATCTCTATCAGTTAACCATTTGATTTCTTTCCTTTCCTTTGTTCTAGGGCAGCCAGGAGGGCCTGAGCAATGTCACACAGATTGCACAGATGCTCCCACCTGGGGGAGGGGCATGCTATCATGTGCTTTGCCCTCAGCTTGCCTAATGTTCCCTCATCAGGAACACTCTGCAGTCGGCCTTTAGAGGTGGGAGGAAGGGAAGGGTTTCTCACCCTTTACAGGGCCTAGTGTGGGTCGCTGGGAGGGCTAGGATCTGGGCTTCAAGAGCAGCACAGCGTACACGCTGTCCTTCCCTACCAGGAATGTCCTCTTTCAGCTGCATCCCTTTCCCTGTTCCTTTGGAGAACCAGAAAGCAGCTCGGGCTCTTTGATGCGAGGCATTCTCTGCTTTCATCAGGTGCAACAAGGGGGCCCCCCCACACTTACCCCACCCTGCACTTGGGCCCTGGCAGAGAGGCTCCTGGACCTTGGAGATGAAAGCTGGTCCAGATCAGAGACTCCTGACCACACACAGGTCTAACCAGGAGAAGAGAGTGTGGAGGGAGTCAATGTTCCTGCCAGAGATGTGGAGATATGGGGAATGCATCTTCTAGCATCCTGGACCTTCCTGCTCCTCATCTTGCATAATCCTGACCTGGGGGAAAGGGCAGAGAGCTTGCCATGATCCTCAGCATGAGTTGCTGGCAATTGCCCCACCCTTCCAGGATTTGGCAAAAGACAAGTTGCTCCACCCTGGGGTGAGACGTTGGCCACAGAGAACATAAATAGCATCCCCCCAGAAGCTTCCTCACTCATCTTCTCTGTCAGGGAATATCTGGAGAGGTGCCACCTTCCTCAGCCCCGAAGTCATGGCCCTAGGTCTCCTGTGGCTGGGCCTTGTCCTGCTGGGGGGCCTGCAGACCCAGGCCCAGGCCTCCACCCTAAACCTGATGCCAGCCCTACGTGTGTACAGGGTCCCTCTGCAGCCTGGCTTCAAGAATGAGCAGGTAAGGATCCCAGAGTGACAGCTGCAGGGAGGCCCTGGGAAGAGTGTGAACAGAGGGGAGGAGAGACAGAATGGGCTCAGGCTTTAGCTCACTCTGCACTCGAGTCCCTTGATAGAAGGCACAGCCCATGCCCCATCCACACCCAACAAGAGGGTTAGCTGAGCAGAGCTCTCCCAGTCCACAGTCTTCCACAGTCCCCACAGTCTTTGCAAAGTGGAAAAATTTTCAGGCCCTCTACATGATGAGAAAACTGAGGCTCAGAGATGCCAGCTGACCACTTGCCAAGGGTCACCCTGTCCCTGACATACTCAGGGCTCCCACCTGGCCTCATGACTTCCAGCCCCTGCTGGCTTCATCAGGGCAGTCGGTGTGGCCAGTCTGGGTTCCTCCAGCCTAGTTAGAGAGGGCTTATGGTTCAGTGTCAGGCTGCCTAGAGGTGCCTGTAGGGACAGAACAGGAGGGCCCCCTGGGGCTGCACCTGCCTCTGCCTATCATTAGCTCCCATTGTAGTTCCAGGGGAAATGGTACATCGTAGGATTGGCAGGGAATGAAATCAATAAAGAAAGATACAGCCAGTTTAAGATGTATACCACCACCTACAAGCTGAACGAAGACAAGAGCTACAATGTCACTTCTACCCTGATCGGGTGAGAACTCCCATCTACTACGAAGCATGGGGGACTTAGAGGGCTACTCTGGGGGTCCAAGACGCAGACAGATGTCATAGCTGAGGGGTGACCAAAACTGAAATATAATCATTGATTCTACTGCTGGGTACTGGATCCCTGTGTTTATTCCTTCTCTCATTCACTAGATCCACATTGCTTGGTCACTTCAGCACAGACACAAGACAGTCATGGGGATGAACACAGACAGGCATTAGGAAACAAGACAGAGAGAGCAGGGGTGTCCTAGAATGTAAGGAGGGTCACTGGATCCAGCCTAGACTCCCACCTAGAACATTCTTAAGAGCTTCCAGGGAGGTGGTCTGAGGGCTGGGCCCTGAGGAACAAATCCGTGTCAGAAGGACGCCTGGGATCTTTGTGGTGGGGCTGGTAGACTGAGTCAGAGAGAGCCACCTCTTCAAGAAACAAGCCATTGCATGGCTGCCCTGAGCAGGAGCTGATGAGAGGTTTGGAGGGAGGTGGTGGCCACAGTGGCATGGGCTTCAGGTACTGGTGAGGAATGGGTCTGGCTACAGCAGAGAGAGGAATGATCAGTCATAGGTGGGAGATGACCAGAGGAGGGGCAGATTAGGACCTAGAGAAGGGAGCCAAGGATTACCCAGCTCCTCTTTGTTTCTGGCTCTGGCACTTGGGGATGGGGCTCTTGCATCTGTCATGGAAGGAGCAGAAGAAGGGCAGGTGGGGGGAGATTGGCTCTGGGCTCCCAGAGGACCAGATGGGTTACCAGTGAGAGGTCAGGGTTGGCCCAACAGCTAGGGGAGTCTTTGGCATCCAGCAGACGGTGGCCTTGGTAGTGATACCCCCGGCGAGGTTACTGAGGGGTGTCTGGGTGGCTCAGTCAGTTGGGCATCTGACTTTACTTTAGGTCATGATCTCACAGTTTGTGTGTTGGAGCCCTACGTCGGGCTCTGTGCTGACAGCTCAGAGCCTAGAGACTGCTTTGGATTCTGTGTCTCCCTGTCTCTCTGCCCATCCCCTGCTCGAGCTCTGTCTCTCTCTTTTTCTCTCAAAAAGTAATGAATATCTAAAAAACATAAACAAACAAACAAAAAGAATAGGGGACAAATGCCTCGGGTTAGGAGTAGAGTGTGGAGGGAAGGCCACGAAAGGGAGACAACCACGAAGAAGGAGGGACAGTAGGTGCTGGAGGGAGAGTCTGAGCAGTTCAGGTGTCTCAGGGCAGGGTAGGCAGGGACGGACAGGGATGGGCTCAGTGGGGAAGAGTCAGGCCTATCTGAGGGGAGGGGGGCGGGCCTCCTGCTGTGGCATGGTGGGCTATTACCCTCTTACCCACCCATCTCTTGCTTCCACAGGAACCAGCGCTGTGAGCATTGGATCAGAACTTATGTCCCAAGTTCGCAGAAAGGCCAATTCACCCTGGGCAATATTGAGCGTGAGTCCTGTGGGGGTGGGTCTCTGGGGGCACAGATCTTTCTACTCGTCCACAAGGACATCATCCTGTGGAGACCAGAGAGGAAGCAATAGCTCCCTCTGCCCGGCCAGGGAGGGCTGATCGCTCACCGTCCCCCATGCAGGTTACGTTGGAACCAAGAGCTACATTGTACGAGTGGCGGCCACAGACTACAAACGGTTTGCAATGGTGTTCTTCCAGAAAGTTTACAAAGACCGGGAGTTCTTCAAGGTCACCCTCTACGGTGGGTCTTGCCCCCCTCTGGGAACTGGATCTTGGTCATGCTGGGTGAGAAGAGGCCCATCGCACCCAGCCCCCAAGGTGCCTTTCACTCCAAGCTCAGGGAGGTGGGAGAGTGGTCTTTCCACAGAACCCCTCAGGAAGAAGGGATCCGAGGCGTCATTCACACATTCAACAATATTTATGGAGTTTTTGCCAGCCACTCACCAGCCATCTTGGCCACAGGGAGGACCAAGGAGCTGACTCCTGTGGTGAAGGAACTCTACATCAGCTTCGCCAAGTCCCTGGGCCTCAGAGATGAGCACATCATCTTCCCTATCCCCCAGGGTAATCACCAGCTGGGACGAGGAGAAGGGCACAAGGGGACTGTCCCGGTCTGATGTTGCTTCACTTGGGAAGAGGGAAGAGGAGGGATGCAGGCCCCTATTACAGTCACTGGAGCCACAGGAGCCACTTTGTGTTCAGGAAGACCACGCCATATCCAGGGTTCTGGGAAACTAATGCTTCTCCCTCAGGATAGCTCCAGCCTGCCCACATGAGAATTGCAGGCCTGGGACCAAGTTTCCTCAGTCTCCTTGCTTGGCCACCTCCCCCTCCAGCCAGCACTGTTTCTCATGGACCAACTTCCCATTTGCTCTGAGCCTGGCTCACCACTGACTTGGGAGGCACCCTTGTCTTCAGGCAGCCTGGCCTGGGCAGGTGCCACCCAATGATGAAGGAGTGTCAGGACTCAGCAGGTAAACAGGCAGAAGGGTTGGTGCCCAAGCAGGAGCGTGGCTGGGCCTCGCCTTCCTCCTTTGGAGAATGGGTGTCAGCCAGGCCTGCTTGTCCTCAGGCCTCTCCCCCAGTCCCCGGCCCATCATCCAGCCCTCTACTGTACCATCCCTGAAGGGAACCGGGCTTCTTCTGTGGCTGGGTCAGGCTGGGACCCAGGGCAGCCCAAGGGCAGGGCAGGGGCCCTAGAGTTCAGGGATCCCACACACACACACCCCTGCCCATACTGACCACTCTGTCCCCCACAGATCAGTGCATGGATGAGTGAGCAAGCATGCGGTAAGTATGGCTGGAGAGGGGGCTGATGGGAGCCAGGGTGCAGCTGGGAAGGGGGTCCCAGGTCTGCCTTTATCCCACCTGCCCAGACTGCTGCTCTCTTTACTCCCCTGACTCCCTCTCAGGTGCCCTCTGCCTCTCTCCAGCCCCTCTTCCTCATGCCGACCTCTGCCCAGGGCACCACCCAACTGTCCCCACCAGCCTGGACACCCCTGAGAGAGCCAGGAGACTCTTCTCACTGCACAGCCCACCAGCTGCTCCCCAGGCTGCCCTGCTCATGGAACCCCTCATTGCTTGCTAAATAAACACATATCCCCCAGTCCTCAGTCTGTGCTCCTTGACCTCTGGGCCCTCTGAGATGAAAAAAGCAAAGAGAAGGTTTCTATTGGCATCACTCCCAAGAACTGTGGTCCCCAGAAAGGGATGGAGGCCACAGAAACAGAGTCCAGCTCCAACTGAACACTTCTAGGTCCCAACTCCAGGCCCAACCCCAGACCAAGAGGAGCCGTCACTTGCCCCTGCATCCTAGCACACTGATGGGGCACGTCTCACACCCATGTTCAGCCACCTACAGCAGGTCGATGGCAGAGGCCCAGCTAGGGCCGGGGGGCTGAGGCTATGTACCCCACTTCACCAGCGATGAAGTTTTAATGTTGATGGTGGAGGTGGTCTGGAGCCAAGGGCCAAGAAAGAATTCTTGAAGACATCTTCAGTGTAAAAAGTGTGAGTTTATTAAAGCATGGGGACAGGACCCATGGGCAGAAAGAGCTGCACTGGGGTTAAGAAGAGTGACTGCTTCTATACTCTTGTGTTGGAGGAGGTTAAGTCAAGAGAAATTTTCTGAGAGATTTTCATATGCTAGAGAAGATTCACAGGATACTGGAGGCCTAGCTATTGAGAAGCTAAGGTATTTTGCCCTCTAAGAAATCATTAACATTAAGACAGTAGGGAGTTCCTGGAGAAATCTTCTTCTCTGCCAGCCTCAAGTATTGGTCACTGGGCTGCAGGGTATCAGGAAATGTAATGTTCCCTGCCATTTCCTTCTTGCCTTTCTTCCCTATATTACTATGGAGGGGTAATGTGGGGCTCCATCAAACTGAGTCTATAGGTTTCCGGCTATTGATAAGATTGCCTTTTTCTTCTGATTTACTAAGATATTTGTAAACTAAAGGAGACTCATGTCCTTCATGACTGGGCTCTCTATCAGTTAACCATTTGTTTCTTTCTTTTTCTTTTTCTTTGTTTTTGGGCAGCCAGGAGTGCCTGAGAAATGTCACACATATCCCACCTGGGGTGAGGGAGGGGTAATGTTAGCTTGTGCTTTGTCCTCAGCTTGCCTTATGCTCCCTCATCATATACCCCATAAACAGTTTTGACACTTACATCTTTAAGGTTGTTGATGATGAAAAGTCTCCTCTTTTGTAGCTATTTCTTGCTCAGTAGGGGCATAGGGATGTCCCTACCTATGAGTCAATATTGATCAGTTGGGGAACATAGAGAAGAGTTACAGAAGGCAGAGGCAGCTGGATCCAAGGTGGACAACATGTACAAAACTCCCTGAGTAGAAAGGATCATCTATTGGTTTGAAGTTATTGTAGTGATGGAGTCTTGTCACCAGGCGGAGGGACATGGGAGAAAACAGCAAAACGTAATTAGAATAACAAGGAAGATTAGCTCAACTAAAAGTCCTTTGGTAGTTGATGAATATCTTCAAGGAGTTTAACTAATCATGAAAGGAAAGGGAGGGATTGTTTAAAGCACCAGTTTGAGTATTTAGGTCAATTAGAATCCAGAAATATTTGTATGGTAATCTAGAATGTATACTGATGAAGTTTTGGGGTGTTGGTGGGGTGGTCTGGAGCCGACGGCCAAGAAAGAATTTTTGAAGACATCTTTGGGGCAAAAAGGTGATTTTCTTAAAACACAGGGACAGGACCCAAGGACAGGAAGAGCTGCACTGGGGTTGTGACAGCTAACTTGTTATATACCCTCAGGTTGGGAGGTGGTCAGGGGTAGAGTAAGTCTCTAAGGTATTTTGGAAGCAAGATTTCCAGGACCTAAGGGGCTCCCTGTTGCTAGGGAAATGCCACTTGTTACCTTTGAATAAAACCTCAGTCATGAGACCCTTCAGATGCATATCATGGAGCCATAAGCTTGGAGTACGATTGGCAGCATATACCTTGGGGCTGTTGAGAGAAAGGAAGTAGACTTACAGGCTCCTCAAGGCTGGGATCATGTTGAGCTAAGGTTCTCTTTGCCCATAGCAAAGTGTCTTCCTCAAAGCAGCTGAAATCATAGAGGGAGGTCACTCTGCTGGTTTCAAGAACTTGTCATTGGGCTGACAGCCATAAGGGGATTTAATTTTTCTTGACATAGTTTCCCACATCACCATGGCCAGCACTTAAATGCCTTTCCTTTGTTTTTGGGTAGCCAGGAGTGTTTGAATATCACACATATTCTCCCTTTTTTGCAGGGGGAGGGGGAGAGGATGCGACATCCTCTTTTGCCCTCAGTTTGTACCATGCTCCCTCATCATATCCCCCTGAACAATTTTGACCCTTAAGAATTTAAGGTTCTTGAAGGAAGAATGTCTCATCTTCAACAGCTTCTTCCTGCTGAGTAGGGGCATAGAGTTGGCCCTACCTATGGGTCAAAATTGGTCCATCAGGAACTTATAAGAATGTTAAGGTGAGGCAGCTGAATCCAAGGTGAACAATGGGTATGAACCTGCTTGAGTAGAAAGGATCATCTCTTGGCTTGAAGTTATTGTCGTGATGGAGTCTTCGCACCATGCAGAGAGACATGGGAGAAAACAGCAACAAGTAAATAGAATAACTAGAAAGATTAGCTCAAATGAAAAGTCCTTTGGTAGCTAAAAAAAAATCCTCCATCCCAAGAGTTTCACCAATCACTGAGGAATGAGAGGGATTGTTTAATCTGCCAATTTAGTATTCATGTCAATTAGCAATCCAGGATTATTTTTGAAGTAGTCCAAAATGCATACATACCGTTTTGTTCTTATGAGAATTTAATTTCCACTTTGTGGACCACTTAAAACATCTAATGCCATACTGTTTCATAAAACTGTTTTATGCATTTGTCTTATTTTAGTATTTAGTAATATAATGTTATTTTGAGAGTCATTTAAGTCTTTAACTGTGTAACAGGTGGTATATAGCAATCATGTAGACTCCATTTTGTTTAGTAAGCAATCATGTAATTAAAAAGAGGTACTTTTATAGAAACAAGACAAATACAGGTTAATGGCTAGAGCAGATTACAAACCCAGTGTCTCCCAGTGCTTTCAGTGAGATCTTTTTAGACGTTAGGCTTTAAGCATCCTCAGATGCTCGTGGGAACAGGCAGCAGGAATCAGATTGGTCTTTCTGGTTTATAATTCAGATGTCTGTCTAGGAGTACCTGGGTGGCTCAGTCAGTTAAGTGTAATTCAAATGTTTGTGGTGATCCCTTTGAATGGCCCATTGTAAGAAGGAATTGTTAGTAGAACTTAGGAAAGGAGGATGGAAAAGAAAGGTATAATCATCCTAAGAGAAGTTTGAGGTCTTCCACAGGTTCACAGGAATAGGAAGGCAAATTAGTTTGGTCATTGAATTCCTGTGAATTCCCGTGACGTGTGCCCCTCTGACTTTATTGCAGTGGGGGTACATAAAATGATCAAGTAGGAGCCCAACCAATTTGGAGCTAAATCTCCCGTTGTATTAGAGTTTAAATAAACCATGTGTTTGGGGTTTATATGGGGTGGATCTCTAGTAACTGTCAGATCAGGTGTAGGGAGCATATGGTTGGCATATTTAGAGATTTAGAAATTAACCTGGCCTCAAGCGAATAATAAAGCACTATAGTCTTTATCTATTCATAGGTCTACAGTGAGAAAAGTCTTTGCATACAGTTGTTGGGGGAATCCATCCCATTTTCCAGGTATTTAAATACTCATATGCCCATGGGGTCTCACTATCATCCCCCCTGAATAACAAGCAGAGCAGATTTTCTATACATGAAACACGGTGACAATTGTTCTGAAGTTTACCTCAAGTAGTCTAGTTTAGGCTAACAGCAAACATTTAAAGACAATTAGAACTAGAATTCAACATCCAGAAAGCTGCATTATGGAAACACAGTTTTTCTCTGTAAAAACCCTCATTTCCAGAGATAGCCGAATCAAGACTAATTTGTCTGCAAAACAAGTTCAGTTTTATCAAACTTGGCCTAATGATTTAGGTAAGCTCAGCAAGATTAGGGATGGATCCTCAGGATCCGTTAAAGTTTGCTTTGCTGAAATCTTTTATAAGGAATCTCCAGATTGAACTGGAGATTGAACTGGTTGGCCTCTCCAGGCCAGAAGCCAAGCCAAGTACTTCCATCAGACAGCCTGCAATACCTCTAGATTTGGGCGAATTCCTCTCCATGAGGTCCACAAGATATCCTGAGGTCCCTGCACCTGCCAGGATGTGACATTCTTCACTCACCTGATAAGGCTGCTGGGAACTCTCTGAGCAAGGTATCAGACCAACATTTCCAAGGGGCTTTATTGGATCCATGTTTCATAAAATCGACCTTAGTTCCTTAAAGATGTATGGTCCTATCTGAGTCTATGCATGTCACTCTCAAATAGGACATTTCAGTCAAAGCCTTGGCAAAACAACCAGTATTCCCAAGGGTGTCCTGTTACAAGGAGAAGAATTTTACTGCACCTACGCAAATACCTAGAATTGCCATGAGAGAAAGAATAATCACTGAGAGTGTTTGAATGTCAGAGGGTTTTTGGAGGGAGAAAAATTAAATGTTTCTGTTTTACACATGAATACTTTGTGACATCTCTGTACATTACAGATATATTATGAGAAAAATTCCTTGATCTGGAAGAGTAAACATTAGAGAACCAGTGATATTTCGAACCAGAGTCACAAAAACTATAATCTTCCTCAGTTTCTTTAGTGCCGTGTTCACAATGCTTGTTCAGTTTGAATGCAGGTTATTATTTTTTAATTTTATAATAATTTATTTTCAAATTGGTTTATATATAACACCCAGTGTTCATCCCAACACGTGCCCTCTTTAATGCCTGTCACCCCCTCTCCCCCCTCCCTTACCCCCCTCACCCTCATTTTGTTCTTAGTCTTTGAGAGTCTCTTATGTTTTATCTCACTCCCTCTCTGTGTCTTTTTTTCCTTTCCCCTCTTCCCCTCCCCCTGGTTTTTGCTTAGTCTCACAAAGTCCACCTATGCGTGGAAACATATGGTATCTGTCTTTTTCTGACTGACTTATTTCACTTAACATAATACCCTCCAGTTCCATCCATGTTGCTACGCATGGCCAGATTTCATTTTTTCTCATTGCCACATAGTAGTCCATTGTATATATGTACCATAACTTCTTTATCCATTCGTCAGTTGATGGGCACTTGGTCTCTTTCCATGATTTGGCTATTGTTGAAAGTGCTGCTATGAACATTGGGGTACACGTGCTCCTATGCATCAGCATTCCTGTGTCTCTTGGGTAGATTTCTAGCAGTGCTATTGCTGGGTCATAGGGTAGCTCTATTTTCATTTTTTTAAGGAAACTCCACACCGTTTTCCAGAGTGGCTGCACCAGTTTGCATTCCCACCAACAGTGTAGGAGGGTGCCTGCTTCTCCACATCCCCGCCAGCATCTATAGTTTCCTGATTTATTCATTTTAGCCACTCAAACCGGTGTAAGGTGGTATCTCAGCGTGGTTTTGATTTGTGTTTCCCTGATGATGAGTGACTTTGAGCATCGTTTCATGTGTCTGTCGGCCATGTGAATGTCCTCTTTGGAGAAGTGTCTATTCATATCTTCCGCCCATTTCTTCACTGGATTATTTGTTTTTGGGTGCGGAGTTTGGTAAGTTCTTTACAGATTTTAGATATTAGTCCTTTATCCGATATGTCATTTGCGATAATCTTTTCCCTGAATGCAGGTTTTTAGATCTGGAAATTCTTACCCATTTTAGTATTAATCTTAAAGATGTCAAATACCTGTATTTCTCCTAAAAGTCCTTTTTATGAATCGCCTTGAAGAAGAAACACGTTTTGTGAGAGAACAAGAAAATTATAAATGATAAAATCTCAGAAATGGACATTGTTAAAGATCTGATGAGAGTTCATTATGATCAGTTGACAAGGAAATGGTTATTTCTGTGACACATAACACTTCAATAATCAGAATATCAAGTGAGGACCCTATAACGAAACGTTAAAACTTTAGGAATTGCATATATATTTGAGCAGTTACAGCATTTAGCCATGCAATACAACCTAAGGTTTACCATTACTTGACAGTCCCTTTCCAAGTAACTTAGCATACCAAAAGGCCTAATTGGCCAAAATCTTGGGAAAGTTTGTTAAAACCTTAGAAAGTTATAGAGCACATTCTAAATAGGATTACAGATCATTACAAATCTTACAACTTTATTTATTTAACCAAGATGACAATAAGAGATTCCAAAGGCAAATATGTCGCCTTGTATAGTTATTAGCAAAACCTAGCTCCTTTACCATTGAGAAGTTTTAACTTTATGTTAATCAAAGACTTGATAAAGAGGAAACCTAAAGCTTTGGTCTTCCCAGGAGACAAAAGAGAGAAAAAAAAAACAAACACTTGTTTACATTTTCTTATCAAGAGCCCATCAACAATCCCAGGAAACGTTGTCTTTTAAAAAGAGAGAAAAGCAGCATTTCAACGTTAGGCCGGTGTACTTCTAAAATCCACTCATCTTAACTGCAGTCCATCCTGACCACACATAAAATTCCTTTCCAAAGACTACAAAGGTTACAGCAAGAAGCCGCAAGATAAGAATAGGGGACAGGGGTGCCTGGGTGGCTCAGTCGGTTACGCTTCTGACTTCTGCCTAGCTCATGATCTCAGGATTCAGGGGTCCAAGACGCGTGTTGGGCTTTGTACTGACAGCTGGAAGTCTGGAGCCTGCTTCGGATTCTGTGTCTCCCTCTTTCTCTGCTCATGCTCCACCTCTCTTTGTCTCTCAAGGATAAACATTAAAGAAATTTTTTTTCAACCCATTCATCTCAGTCCATCCTGACCATGGGGATAACATTCCTTTCCAAAGATTCCCTTCACAAACCTTGTACGACTTTCCTTTGCCCCAAAATTTTGGCCCAAACCACTTTTCTCAAAAAACCAGTCTCTCTTGGGACAAAATTACTTTCTTATCCCCTCAACAACAAAAAGTGTATTTCCGTTCCTTATATCTTTCTTAATATCGCCCACTTTCCTACATACAGAGTTGTTTTCCTTATTTCCACCCATCTTAAGTACATTTAGTAGAATTTTGACTCTTAGAAAACTTAGTCTCTAATAAAAACTTGGTAACCAACCATAAACTGTTACACCAGAATTCTTTAGATGGCAAATGTATGAAACAATTAGGTAGAAAGCATGTTTTCCAATAGACCCAAATGTTCTAGTTTCTCTGCAACGAGAAGTTGAAAGCACAAACCTACATTCAGTATTCAATGCTTTAGCCCTCCATCCTATTTGGAAAAGACCTAGATATTCAACGAATTCAGTCCCATTTATCCAAGTGTCAGATTACCAAAGACTTTGAAAGCTATTTTAACAATTATTCATGAAATCTTTGAGATACACAAAATTAACCATTATTTTAAGCTATCTTTTTGCTAACAAATTGCAACAGAGACAACATGAGCTTATTTGACCTTTATGAAGCCTTAGGAGAATAAAACTTGTATATTTAATGCTGATAACGCTAAGTACATCTCAAAATTAGCTAAGCCAACAAACTTAAATAAGCTTAGAAACCGAATACATTCCACCTGCATTCAGTTAAGGGACAATTTGTTCCCCGTCATCACATTTGACTTGGGACACCAGTGGGGGAATCTGAAGTGGGCAATCCAAGGAGGTAATTGTTGCTCCTTGACATCGAGGGTGGGAGGATGGTAGAGAAGCCAGTTATATAGATCACACAGAAGGTGATGCAGAGACAGGAGGAAGGGGATAGGCAGGCAGAAGAGGCGAAGTGCCAGAAGGTAGAGAAAGAGTATTCCTGGTTCTAAGCCTTGTCACCTGGGAAAGAGGAGACCCCGTGTTTGTTTGTTTATTTGTTGTTTGATTTCCACCAAATTGGAAATAGGGAGTCTATGTCAGGCTAGAGAAAACAGGGAATTTTCCCTGAAACAAAATGAGTTTGGGCAGCTGCTTGGGAATATTCTTTAAAGTCCCCCTCCTAAGTTAGACTAATCATGGTTGGCTCCAATTATAGCCATTAACTAGGGAAATGAATGAGATAGAGGCCCCCATATCTATTAGGAAGAGGAACAGAGAGAAAGAGTCAGCCTCCCCTTTGTCATGGATGACCTGTGTTTCCTTTAGCGACTGTGTTCCACCAGGAAGAGGAAGCCTGTTAGGACATCCACTATGTCAGGAGGGAGTTTTACTAGCCAAACATATTTGAGAAATACATTCTGCAGGAGGCCTTTTGGTCCAGGTTCGAACTTAAAGCTGTGAAGACCTGGACCTAGGGTGACTCTGTCCATCGACCCTGTTTTCTGCAGAAGAGATCTAACTGCTAGATCCTATTGAGACCACACAGTGTTACAGGACATCAGTCCTTTCCTAAATTTTGCAATCCAAATTGTTTCCAATGGGTTAAAAGGGCATCCCCAGGGAGAGTCACTGGGGACTAAGTAGAAGGTCCTATCCTCCTCTTAGAGAAAGAACAGTAGAGAAGATCCATTACCAAGAAAATCCCCCCCACCCAACTCTCAGGGGGCGTCACCCATGCAGGATATATCAGAGGTTCCTGAAGTGTCAAAGTGACCTGAGGCGTACCTCAATCAAAATCGCTATGATCACTGACCAGCCCCTAAGGGCCTCTTCTAGGAGGGATGCTGGCATCCCCCTGCTTTCCCATTGCATCCTAGGCAAATAGGTGTCAGCAGATGGACCTACTTTGCCTTGCTGAGAAGGCTGAAGATACCACCTTTTTTAACCCGTGGAAAACACTGAAAAAGTTTTATAAGGGGGAATTGCTCAATTTTGTAATTTAAGTAGCAGTTAGTAAAGGACATTGACCGAAAACAGTGAAGATGGAAACCCATCATAATCAAAGCGACATCCAACATATATAGTCTTTACAGCCTTCTCCCTAGGATATGGTTCCTATATGGCGACCATTTTTTTTCAATCAGTTACTGGTTTAGCCAGCAACAGGGGAGGTCCCACAGCCAGAAGCCACTAGCCCAGGGATGTGGAGGGGATCACGTTAGAACAATGAAGAGGAAACCTCACACGGGAGTCTTAAGACTGGCATCTGTGCTAGTCACTCAAGTGGCTGTCCCGTGCCCAAGACAGACAACAACATAAAAGGACAGGAAGAAAGAGAGGACACAATTTCTGGGTACTTTTACCATTCCAGCCTGGGGATTCACTTCTAGCCAAAAGGCAGGCTTTCTCCTCCCCATAGAATAGCCACGGGCTAGAGGATTACAGCCCGAGCAATGAACAGGAAAGTGTTCCAATAAAACCATACTCTTCGAAAACCCCTGAAATAAGAGGGAAGAAAAGAGAAAGTATTCAGCATTTTGCACCGAAGCTCAGATGAAAAGGCTCACACTCCCACACTGGGCGCCAAATGATGAGGTTTAGAGTGGGCACGTGGTGTTCCAGAATTGACAGCCGAGAAAGAATTCTTGAATACATCTTTGTTGCAAAAAAAGAAAAAGTGGTTCTATTAAATTGTAGGGACAGGACCTGTGGGCGGAAAAGGCTGTGCTGAGGTTGTGAAGATTGACTGGTTATATACTATGAAGTTGGGGGAGGGAAAGTTAAAAGAGAGATGCTTCCAGAAGGACTTTGATGTGCTGAAGAGGACTCCTAATTTACCTAAGGCCTTGCTATTGCCAAGCTAAGATTCTTTTACCTCTAGTAAGGCATTAACATTAGGAATGGTACAGGTTCCTGGAGAAATGATGTACTCAGTATTTGCCTCAGTATTTGTCACTGGGCTGGAGGAAATTTAATTTAATTTAATTTGATTTAATTTTAATTTAATTTTACCTGCCATTTCCTTCTTGCCTTTCTTTCCCACATCACCATATATGGGAGGTGTTAATAGGGGCTCCAGGAAACTGAGTCCATAGGATTCTGGAGATTAGACTATCGGTAAGTTTGCCTCTTTCTTCTACTTTACTAAGATATTTGTGAACTGATGGAGACTCATGTCTTGCATGACTGGGATCTCCATCAGTTAACCATTTGTTTTCTTTCCTTTCCTTTGTTCTTGTGTAACCAGAGGAATGTCACATATATCCCATGGGAGGGGGGGTAATGGATTCTAGCTTGTACATTTACCTCAGCTGCCTTATGCTCCCTCTTCACCCAGGGTTCTTTCTCTCAGGTGCCACCCCCCCAAAGCCCAGGCCAGGGGAGCTCGTTCCCCTTTAGCAAGGGGAAGACCACATGAGGTCTCCAGGAGTCTCACTGAGGCCAGTGAGCCCTATGGTCAGCCTCAGGTTAGGCATTCAACAGCTCCGGCCCACACGGTGACATCTAAGAGACACTACTTGGGGGCTGGGACTCATCACTGCCTCCAATGGACGGCCAAGCCTCCATGAGGAAACTGCTTCCCTCCAGGACAAAGCTGGGATCGGCCATGGCAGGAACACAGCTGGGGGCCCATGCTTAGGTCCCTGGGTTCTACAGCCCACGACTATGGCCAGAGATGGCAGATGTTATCAGTGATCTCTCAAGGATGAGGCTGAGTCCTTGCACTCACTGTGACCCAAAGTACTCGGTGTCCAGAGTGGCATCATAGAGAGTTACCCTTGGGGCCCAGGCCCCAACTCCTTTTCACACAATGAAGATGCATGTCCTCCACTGACCCCCACCAGGATGGAGCTGGGACCGTAGCCTCAGAGCTCTGCTCTGTCTAGGTGTCTCATTTGCGGCTGGCATGCCCAGCTAAGGGTTTCTGTTCACTGGGCCCACAGGAGGGACCAAGTCCCTTAGGTCTCAGCTGAGGTCCAGATCCACCCTGCCAACGGGGCATGGATGAGAGGAGGGGCTGACTCAAGGTGGGAATGATGGGGCTTTGGAATGGTGGGGGTACAGACTCACAGCCAAGAATGAATTCTTGAGAAGTCTTTCGTGCAAAAAAGGAGATTTTGTTAAAGCACAGCAGCAGGACTTTGGGGCAAAAAGAGCTGCCCTGGGGTTGTGAAGAGTGACTGGTTATATACCATGGGGTTAGGGGAAGATAAAGTCAAGAGGAAGTTTCTCAAGGGATTTCCATATGCTCAAGTAGATCCCATATTACTGGAGGCCTAGCTGTTGTCAGGCTAAGGTTGTTTTACCCTCTAGTAAAGCATTAACATGCAGATGGTAAGGACTTCCTGGAGAAATGTTATACTCCATACGTGGCTCAAGTATTCGTCGATGGGGTGCAGGTAATAATGAAATTTAATTCCACCTGTCATTTCCTTCTTGCCTTTGTTCTCCATGTAACTATGGAGGGAGGGTGATATTTGGGCTCCAGAAAACTGAGTACTGGTTTCTGGAAATTAGGCTATTGTTAAGATTCCCTTTTTCTCCTAATTTTAGGACTTAGGGACACTGATGGAGAGTCATGTCCTGCAGGACTGTGACCTCTATCAGTTAACCATTTGACTTCTTTCCTTTCCTTTGTTCTAGGGCACCCAGGAGTGCCTGAGCAACATCACACAGATCCCACCTGGGGCTCAGGGAGCATGCTATCATGTGCTTTGCCCTCAGCTTGCCTTATGCTCCCTCATCAGGAACACTCGCCACTAGGCCTTTGGTGGTAGGGGGAGGGGAAGGGTGTCTCATCCTTTGCCAGGGTCTAGTGTGGGGCCCTGGGAGGGTTAGGATTTGGGCTTCACTCTGTCCTTCCCTACCAGGAATGTCCTCTTTCAACTGTCTCCCTTTCCCAGTCCTTTTGGAGAACCGGAAACCAGCATGGGCCCTGCTGGAGTTGGAGTGAGGTATTCTCTGCTTTCATCAGGTGCAACAAGAGGGCCCCACTACACTTACCCCACCCCACGCTTGGGCCTCAGCAGAGAGGCTCCTGGAGGTAATAGATAATAGCTGGTCCAGATTGGGGACCCCCGACCACACACAGTGCTGACCAGGGGAAGAGAGTGTGGAGGGAGTCACTGTCCCTGCCAGAGATGTGGAGATATGGGAAATGCATCCTCCAGCTCCTGGATCTCCTCTTGCATAATCCTGACCTGGGGGAAAGGGCAGAGAGCTTGCCATGATCCGCAGCACGAGTTGCTGGCAATTGCCTCACCCTTCCAGGATTTGGCAAAGGATAAGTCGCTCCACCCTGGGGTGAGACGTTGGCCACAGAGACCATAAATAGCATCCCCCCAGAAGCCTCCTCACTCATCCCCTCTGTCAGGGAATATCTAGAGAGGTGCCACCTTCCTCAGCCCTGAAGTCATGGCCCTAGATCTCCTGTGGCTGGGCCTTGTCCTGCTGGGGGCCCTGAAGACCCAGGTCCAGGCCGCCCTCCTAAACTTGATCCCAATCCCGCCTCTGAGCAGTGTCCCTCTGCAGCCTGACTTCCAGGATGAGATGGTAAGGGATCTGGAGGGGCAGCTGCAGGGAGGCTCTGGGATGAATGTGAACAGAGTGTGGAAGAGAGGCAGGATGGGCTCAGGCTTTAGCCTAGTCTGCCCTCGGGTCCCCTGATGGAAGGCACACCCTATGCCTCCATCCCCACCCAACCTTGCTGACAAGAGGGTCAAAACTCCCCCAGTCCACACTCTCTTCCCTAACCCCCACAGTCCATGGAGGTGGTTGTATCTTCAGGCCCTCTAATGATGAGGAAACAGGCTCAGGGATGCCAGCTGGCCACTTGCTAAGGGTTACCCTGTCCCTGACACACTCAGAGTTACTACCTGGTTTGAGGGGCTCCAGCTCCTGCTGGCTTCATCAGTGCGGCCTGTGTGGCCAGTTCATGCAGCCCTGTTAGAGGGGCTTCTGGTTCAGGCCAGGCTGCCTGGAGGTGCCTGTAGGGATGGAGCAGGAGGGCCCCCTGGGTCAGCTCCTGGCTCTGCCTGTCATCCACCCCCATTGTAGTTCCAGGGGAAATGGTATCTCGTAGGATTGGCAGGGAATAATATTGATAATGAAAGACACAGCCAGGTGATGATGAGTACTGACACCTACGAGCTGAACGAAGACAACAGCTACAATGTCACCTCTGTCTCGCACAGGTGAGAGCCACCACCTCCTAAGGGAGCATGGGGGTGCCTTGAGGATTGTCCTGGGGGTCGGAGATGTCCTAGCCAAGGGGTGACCAATGCTGAAAGATGATCATTCATCCTACTGCTGGGTACTGGGTCCCTGTGTTTATTCCTTGTCTCTTTTACTAGATCAATATTTGTTGGTCACTTCAGCACTGTCACAAGATAGTACTGGGGATGGACACAGAGTGTCATCAGGAAACAAGAGATAGAGAACAGGGGTGTCCTAGATGGGAGGAGGGTCCCTGGATCCAACCTGGGATCCCACTAGGGTTTTGTCAAGGGCTTCCAGGGGTGGTCTGTGGGCTGAGGCTTTAGGAACCAGCCTGAGTCAGAAGGAGGCTGGGACCTTTGTGGCAGGGCTGGTGGACTGAGTCAGAGAGAGCCATCTCTTCAAGAAACAGCAAGCCATCGTATGGCTGCCCTGAGCAGGAGCTAATGAGTGTCTGGAGAGGGGTGGTGCCCACAATGGCAGGGGCTTCAGGTACTGGCAAGGAGCGGGTCTGGCTGCAGCAGGGAGAGGAACAATGGTGTGCAGTTGAGGAGGCTGATCAGTCATAGATGGGAGATGACCAGAGGAGGGGCAGATTAGGACCTAGAGAGGGGAACCAAGGATTACCCAGCTCCTCTGGGTTTCTGGCTCTGGCACTCGGGGATGGGGCTCTTGCATCTGTCATGGAAGGAGCAGAAGAAGGGCAGGTGTGGGGAGATCGGCTCTGGGTTCACAGGGGACCAGATGGGATGCAGGTGAGAGGTCAGGGTTGGCCTAGTACCTAAAGGAGTCTTTGGCATCCAGTAGACTAGAACCTCAGTGGTAATTCTCCTCTCCTGATTCCTCTCCTGATGACAGGAGAGGTTACATAGGGAAGCCTCATATAAGCATAAGCACAAGGACAGGGGTGCCTTGGTGGCTCAGTGGATTAAGCGTCCATCTTTGTCTCAGGTCATGGCCCCATGGTTTGTAGGTTTGAGTCCCGTGTCAGGCTCTATGCTGACATCTCAGAGCCAGGAGCCTGCTTTGGATTTTGTGTGTCCTTCTCTCTCTCCCTCTCTCCCACTCAAGCTCTGCCTCTATCTCTCTCTCTCTCTCTCTCTCAAAAATTAATGAACATCTAAAAAAAGTAAAAAAAAAAAAAAAAAAAGAATAGGGGACAAATGCCTCAGGTTGGGAGTAGAGTATGGAGGGAAAGCCACCAAAGGGAAACAGCACAGAAGAAGGAAGGACTGTAGGTACAGAGGAAGAGTGAGCAGGTCAGGTGTCTCGGGGCAGAGGAGGCAGGGACAGACAGGGATGGGCTCAGTGGGGAAGAGCCAGGCCCATCTGAGGGGTGGGGGCGGACCTCTTGCTGTGACACGGTGGGCTGTCACCCTCGTATCCACCCATTTCTTGCTTCCACAGGAAACAGAACTGTGACCCCTGGATCAGAACATTCGTCCCAAGTTTCCAGCCAGGCCAATTCAACCTGAGCAACATTGAGCGTGAGTCCTGAGTTGGGTGGGTCTCCGGGGGCACGGATCTCCCTACCCCTCCACCCAGACACCATTCTCTGGTGCCAGAGGAGGAAGCAATAACTCCCTCTGCCGGGCCAGGGAGGGCTGACCCCTCACCATCCACCATGCAGGTTACCCTGGAATGCAGAGCTACGCTCTACAAGTGGTGGCCACAGACTACAACCAAGTTGCCACAGTGGTCTTCAGGACAGTTTACAACAACTGGAAGTACCTCAAGGTCATCCTCTATGGTGGGTCTTACGCCCTCTGGAGCCCGGCTCTTGGTCATGCTGAGGGTGAAGAGGTCCATTTCACCCAGCCCCCAGGTCCCCTTCACCCTGAGCCCCCAGAGGAGGGAGAGAGGTCTTTCCACAGAACCCCTCGTGAGGGAGGGGTCTGAGGTATCGTTCACAAGTTCAACAATGTTTATGGAGCTTTCGCCAGCCACTCACCAGTCATCTTGGCCACAGGGAGGACCAAGGAGCTGACTCCTGAGGTGAAGGAAAATTTCATCCGCTTCACCAAATCCCTGGGCCTCAGAGATCGGCACATCATCTTCCCTATCCCCAATGGTAATCCCCAGCTGGGGAGAGGAGAAGGGCCCATGGGGACTGTCCAGGTCTGATGTTGCCTCACTAGGGAAGGTGGGAGAGGAGGGATGCAGGGCCCTGCTCTCATCACTGGAGCCCAGGAGCCACTTTGGGTTTGGGTCCCAAGTGTTCTTCCCTCAAAATAGCCCACATGAGAATTGCAGGCCTGGGGCCGCGTTTCCTCAGTCTCCTTGCCTGGCCACCTCCCTCTCCACCCAGGCTGTTTGTCCTGGGCCACCTCCCTGCTATGTCCTGGGGCTGGCTCACCACTGATTTGGGAGGCACCCTTGTCTTCGGGCAGCCTGGCCTGGGCAGGTGCCTCTCCAAGGCTGAGGGGCTGTCGGGACTCAGCAGGTTAACAGGCAGAAGGCTTGGTGCCCAAGCAGGAGTGTGGCTGGGCTTCACCTGCCTCCTTTGGAGAATGGGTGCCACCTAGGTCTGCTTGTCCTCAGGCCTCTCCCCGAGTCCCCTGCCCATCATCCAGCCCTCTACTGTACCATCCCTGAAGGGAAGGCCAGAGCTTCTGTGGTTGGGCCAGGCTGGGGCCCAGGGCAGCCCAGGGGCAGTGCAGGGGCCCTGGAGGTCAGGCATCCCCCTCACACACACCCCGGCCCATCTGGCCACTTTGTCCCCCACAGATCAGTGCCTATATAAGTGAGCAAGCGTGTGGTAAGTATGGCTGGAGAGGGGGCTGATGGGAGTCAAGGTGCAGCTGGGAGGGGGTCCCAGGGCTGCCTTTGTACCACCCGCCCAGCACTGTTACCCTCTTTATTCCCTTCCCTCCCTCTCAGGTGCTCTCTGGCTCTCTCCACCCCATCCCCTCACACCAACCTCTGCCCAGGGCACCGCCCAGCTGTCCCCACCAGCCCGGACACCACTGAGAGAGCCAGGGGACGCTTCTCACTGCACAGCCCACCAGCTGCTCCCCAGGCTGCTCTGCTCACGGAACCCCTCCTTGCTTGCTAAATAAACGGATGTCCTCCAGTCCCCTGTCGGTGCTCCTTGACCTCTGGGCCCTCTGAGATAGAAAAGAGCAAAAGGCAGGCTCCTATTGGCATCACTCGCAGGAACTGTGGTCCTCAGAAAGGGATGGAGGCCACAGAAGCAGAGTCCAGCTCTAACCGAACACTTCTAGCTCCCACCTCCAGGCCCAGCCCCAGACCAGCAGCTGCCCTCACTTGCCCCTGCCTCCTAGCACACTGATGGGACACATCTCACACCCATGTTCAGTCACCCGCAGCTTGTCCAATGGCAGAGGCCCAGGGCCAGGGAGCTGGAGAGGGTTGGAGGGCTGAGTTACTGCCACTCCTACTTTATTAGGACTCCGTGGATGCTGGAAAATTGCAGCTAGGGCAAGAGGGGTGCACAGTGTGTGAGGCAGAAGGTCGCCCAGCTTGAGAATTCGCCAGGCATAGAGTGTTACCGGAGGTGGTCCCCTTTCCCTCTGCCAGCCCCCTTCGGGCCCACTGGCGGGTGTCAGTGTCCATGCTGACCACATTCTGAGCCTGCCCCTCGCCCACATCTCTCCCCTATGAGGACCTCTGGGTCACCTGGGGCAAGGGCGGGGGAGGCAAGGATGAGAACGAATATGCTGCCAGATATCCAGATTCTAGAAGACTCAAGGGCTCCAGCCTTATACCCTCCATTTGGCTGGGCCTGTGTCTGGGGCCCGACCAGCCCCTGTCCGCCCCTCTGTGTCTACATCACACACTTGAACTCCCTCCCTAGTCTCTTCTCCCCTTGCAAGGTCAGAGGCTAGAGGGGGCGAGAATCTGAAGAAACCCAGGCTTCTACCCCATAGACTTGCATACTTACCCCTTCACCCTTGGGTTGGGGGAGTGGGGAGATAACCAGAGCTCTGAGCAGTGCTGGCCCCAGCCCCTAGGGGGCAGGACAGGGTTGACCCCGAGGCCCACCAGATACTGCTGCAACCTCTGGGGTCTGGGTCACCCCCAGGAAGAGGTCGGCCTGCTGCAACCTGGGTTGAGGGATGGATGGAGGCCCTGCCCAAGTCCAGATAGACAGAAAGGCACCCAAGGGACTGCTGGCTCGAACACCCCTAGCTGGTCGAGGGGGCGGAAGGTGCACCCAGGACGTCTGGGGCTTGGGCTCCACTGTGGGCAACAGCCAGTTTCTTTGCCTTGACCCAAGCAATGCCGCTTCCTGGCACCACCCAGGCCTGCCGGGTCTTCCGGGATCAAACTGGGGACACAAATGGGCTTTGTGTTTCTTCCTGTGGTCACTGGGTTTTATTGGTTTCCTAATAAGTTATCACACACTGGCAGCTTAAGACAACACACACTTGTTCTGTTACAGTTCTGGAGGCCGCAAGTCTGAAATCACTTTCGCTCGCTAAAATCAAAGCCCCAGCAGGGCTGTGCTCCCTCCAGAGGCTCTGGAGAGAATCTCCTTCTTTGCCTGGGATTTTTTCTTCCTTAAAGACAGTAGTGTGGCATCTCCAAATCTCTCTCTCTCTCTCTCTCTCTGCTGAGGTCATCACATGACCTTCTCTCGTGTCTGCAGTCAAATTTCCCTTGGCCTCCCTCTTTATAGGGACTCTTATGATAACATTTAGGGCCCACCTGGCTAATCCAGGGTCATCTCCCAGCTCAAAACACTTCATGTAGGGGCGCCAGGGTGGCTCGGTCCATCAAGTGCCCAACTCTTAGTTTCAGTTCAGGTCATGATCTCACAGTACATGGGATCAAGCCCCGCATTAGGCTCTGCACTGGCAGCGTGGAGCCTCCTTGGGATTCTTTCCACCCCCCCTGCCCCTCCCTGGCTCATGCTCTCTCTCAAAGTAAATAAACTTTAAAATAAATAAATAAATAAATAAATAAATAAATAAATAAATAAATCGACTTCACATAATCACATCTGTACAGGCCTTGTTTCCAAATAAAGTACTGTTCTCAGGGTCCAAGGACCAGGATCCAGGTGTCTTGGAGGGCAGACCACCACACTGGGTATAGAGAGGGAATGGTGGCAGGGCTTATGGGCTAGGGAGACAGAGATGAGCAGGGAACCCAGAAGCAGGGCAGCGCCAAGCCACACGTCCTTCCCCCATCAGGGCTGGAGGGGGGAGTAGGTGGCCGTTTTGTCCCGTGGGTCTGGTTTATGGGCCTTAACCACAGGAGTAAAGTGCGCAGAGGGAGAGGCCCTCGCTGGGACCACAGGACTCCACCAACCAGGAGCGTGCCCGGGGGGACAGCTGGGCATTCAGATGGACGGACTTGGGCTCCATGCGGCCCTGGGCAGCCTCCGCACATGCGCACTTACAACCACCTGCTGTGTCCGCCTGGTCTGTGTATCTGCGCGTGCTTCTCAGAAACTGCCTGTCTTTCGAGAGTTTTTTGCCCATCCCGCGTGCCCTGGAGTCAGCATGTTTCTCCCCTGGTCTGCGGGCTCCCACGTAGGGTCAGGGCCTGTGATCCCAGGCGTGGTTTCACAACGGAGAGAAAACATGTGCCCGTGTTTTTCTTTGGCCGTCGCATGCTTATAGGGATAAATGTGTTTGGATTATGTCAGCACGCCCACACTTGTGACCTGTGTTTCTGTCGTGTCTCTGCAGACCTGTGTGCCACACGAAGATGCGGGTGTTTCTATGCCAGGCGGGGCACGTGGGGCTCTGCTCTTGGTTGGTGAAATGCTTGATCCTCAGAAGGGCCTCTGACCCACCGGCCAAAGGCGGATGCCCAGCCGTCTTTGTCAGCCCTGCTCACTGGTTCTCTGCAGGCCTCACCTCCACTCAAGCCGGGGCAGGAGAAGGCAGGGCTGCCAGTATGCAAGTCCCTGGTGGCTCTGATTGCAGGCTGTGGACTCAGCCTCACCTCCACCTTCCTCAGGCGAAATGATGGGACAGCTGCTGGGACACAGAAGATCCCTCCCTGTTGTCTTCATTTGGGACATACCCAGGTTGGCGTCTGACATTGCAGGCTCGACAATGGAAAGCAGTGACAGTCTCATTGCGCCGACAGCTGGCGCCAGGCTGAAGGTGGAGGCACAGGATGAACAAGCCTAACTCCTATCCCAAGATGTCCTGCCCACAGGAACAACGGGTGTGAGCCTAGGACCAGGCTGTTGCAGCCAGAGGGCCTCCTGGCAGCTACAGCTACAGGAGCCCCTGTCCCCTCTCCCCTGGAACAGGGGTCTGGCTCAGCTCCACCCCTGGCCAGGATCACACCTCTGGGTTCAGCTCAAGAGCGACAGTTGCTTTGTGGGTGACTTTCAGCACGCCTCCCTTTCTCAGCCGGTAAAAGGGGTGGGGGGTGATGGCCAACCTTATCCCGCACACAGCACTGTGCCAACACAGACCGACTCTCACTGCGGCTGTGAACGTAAATCTTCTGAAGCCATAGGGAGCCTTAGAAGCCACGCGTCTCAGATTTTGCCCACGCGGAGGCGCCGGCTCAAGAACTCGCAGGTCCCCATCGGCAGGAAGGGCACAGTGGAGTGACCCCCCACCCCTCTGCCAGGCTCGCTCGCCCTAGCTGAGGGCCAGCGCCCCCACCACCTAGGCTCTTCCGCCCGCAGCCCGGGAGAGCTCACACCCCGCGTCCTGGAGAGGGGCGGGGCTCGGGGGCGGAGCTCGACTGTGAGGCAGGGTGTGGGCGGGACTCGGTACGTGGGGGCGGAGTCTAACGGCGGGCGGGGGAGGAGTTCTGGCGGCGGGGCGGGGTGGGGGCGGAGCTCGGACCGCGCGGTTCCGGCCTTGGGGGCGGGGCCCCGGGCGCCGGACCGCGTTCCGTAGCGCCGTTCCACTCTTCCGGCCCAGCGTTCCATCCGGCGCCGCCACCTTCCGCCCGGCGCGGGCTGTCGGCGCGACGGTCGCCCCGTTCCGTCGTCGTGCTGCCCTCGCGGCGCCGGAGCCCGCAATGTCGGGCCCCAACGGGGACCTGGGCATGCCGGCGGAGGCGGGCACGGAAGGCGAGGATGACGGCTTCGGGGAAGCAGGTGACCCACAGGGGGGCTGCTTAAGCGACCTTTGCTTTCTTAGGGGTGCCTCCTGGAAATAAGAATCGGGGTGGGACTGGGGGGTTGGAAGGGACCGCAGAGCCCTCCCACCCCTCGCTCCTGGGTGGGTTGCAGCTGCGGGCGCCGGCCGGGGGTTCAGGGCGAGCACCAGTGAGTGGGTCCCTGGAAACCGCAGCATTGGAGAACTGCCGGCGGCCGGCCCTGTTTTACAGATGGGGAAACTGAGGCCGCTTCAGGGTCACTCGCCGTTTTGGCATTTGCTCCAGCCACTTCCTCCAGCCCCCGTGGAGAGAGAAGCTCCTGAGGGGGCTGGGCGGGTGGAGCGTTATGACTTAGCAGGAGGGGCTGTCTGGGTGGGCGAACCCGCCCTGCTGAGTCAGCATCCCCAGCCACCTTTGCTGATGTGACCTGGAGTCTTGGCGAATGTGACCTGCTTACAGAGCAGCCTGTTGCCTGTACAGCACTGCGGGGGGGGGTGGGGGTGGAGAGAGAACCATCAGCTCCCCTCTCATCTTTGGGAGCCTCAGTTTCCCCATCTGTAAAATAAGAATAATAATTAGTGTCTCCTGCATTGAGATGTGTCAGGATTAAATGAAAACACAAATGGAAAATAGTAGGTTTGAAGCATGCAAGTGGGTGGGTGGTTATTATTCTCTTTAGAGTAATAAAGATGGGTTTCTCAAGTCGGAAGGCAGGACCTAGTAAATGTGAGATTAGTATGGAGTCTGCTTTTTGTTTTTTTGGATAAGAGCTTTATTGAGCTATAATTCACATACTATACAATGTATTCATTTAAGTTGTACATGTCAGTGGGTTTGAGGATAGAGTTGTACATCCATCACAATAGTTTTAGAACACTTTGATCACCCAGGGTCTACATTTAATAAAGAGGTAGAGGGCCTCCCACAGGGTGGCCAGTGGTGGGCTAGCCCGTTTTCCCTAGACACTGCAGGTCAACAGCGGCCAGATGTGTGTGTAATTGAGCCCACCGCAGTGGTGGGAGCGATCTGGAGAAGCCACTTCAGTGTCACAATGAATAGATGTTGGCAGATTCATGGGACTTCGTGCAGGGCGGAGGAGGCTGTCCCAGGCAGAAGGCAAAGCTTAGCCCTAGGAAGTGCCCTTGACACGGATAAAGCCTGGCCCCGGTGGTGTGGAAGCACTCGCCTCCCCCACCTGCTTCGGGCCTGTGTTTCATGACACAAAATGTGCAGTGTTGATAATGACCGTCTACTAAGTACTTGCTGTGGCCAGACCCCGTCTGAGCTCTAATGTATTGGAATCCTCACAACAACCCAGGCCTTATTCCCTTCCCAAGAGACGCAGTCACTTGCTGGGGTGGAGCAGAGCTGGGAATGAAACCCGTGAGCCCCTGCTCTCCCTGAATCTTGGCCATGCCCCCAACCAGCTGGAGGATCCTGGGTCGGTCCCTTCCTTCTCGGGCCTCAGGTTTCCCCATCTGTACCATAAGGGGGTTGGACTCTTAAGACCCAGCAGAGACTTTCCGGGACTCTGTCCTCCGTGAGGTGTGCCAGCGATGGTGCTTTCCCCCCCAGAATGCAGACACACTTGCACCCACATCCCAGACACACTCCTCCAGCCCCGGCCTTTTCCAAACACTGCCGTCACTTCCCCTTTTCCCAGGCTGGCACCTGAGTGTATCTGAGTCATGGGCTGGCTCAGAACTGGGTCCACAGTGGGCACAGGCCCAGCCCTTGGGTCCTAAGGGACATTGTGTTGCCGAGAGGCCGATCAGGAGTGGCCATGGAGGAGGGAGTGGTGGTTTCTGTTGGACACGGACACCAGGGAAGGCTTCTTAGAAGAGGCGTTTTGAGCAGGTCCTTGAATAGCTGTTGTGGTTGAGGCATTCTGAGCGGCAGAGACAGACGAGCAAAGGCAGAAAGGCTGGAAAGTCAGAGGCTTCATTCATTCAAGCATTCATTCATTCAACAAGTGCTTATAGTGCGGCAGCGAGGGCGTCAGGGGGACAGCAGTGAACGCAAGAGCGCTCCCCCTCTCGCGAGTTCTGCGGTCTGGTCAGGGAGACAGAGCAGCACACACAGCAGTCGGGCCAGAGGTGAAGGCAGGCGGTGGAGGTGTGTGGAGGGCAAGGAGAGCAGAAAGAGAGGCCTGATCCCGTCCGGGGGCGTTGGGAGGTCTCCCTGTGGCAACACCCATGCTAAGACTTGAAGGAGGAGAGGGGGAGCAAAGAGGGAGGGAAGGAAGACAGAAGAGGACGCATTGCAGGCAGAAGCAACAGCAGCAGGTTCTAGGGGCCCCAGGGTGGGCAAAGGCGGGTCAGGAAAGGCAAGGGCATGGGAGGCGGGGCTAGAGAGGGGGCGGGGCCTTGGAGTTTGGGCGGTTCTTTTCCCTCAGGGCAGAGGAAGCCTCAGAAGGGCTGGAGAGTACGGTCGGCCTGGGGACTGGGGCTTTGATTGGCTGACTCGGAAGGTGGACTCTGGTCTCTAGGCAGCTGATGGAGGAAGTGGAGAGAAAACTGGCACTGGCCGAGCTCCCCCTGACCGCCCTAACCCTAGAAAAAAGGATGGTGCACTAAGGTATTATTTCTCCAAAGCCTTGCATTTTTGGTATCCACCCATTGTCCTGATGGTGACACAGAGGCTCAGGAAGGAGTAGGGACTTGCCCAAAGCCCTTTTGTCTCGCAGGCTGGGAGACAGTGTGGGTGGGGGTGTTTGTGAGCCCCGAGGAGACACGGGACATTGGCTGTCTTTTCCCTTCCTCCCAGAATATGCTGCCATCAACTCCATGCTGGACCAGATCAACTCCTGTTTGGACCACTTGGAGGAGAAGAACGACCACCTCCATGCCCGCCTCCAGGAGCTGCTTGAGTCCAACCGGCAGACACGCCTTGAGTTCCAGCAGCAGCTCGGGGAGGCCCCTACCGATGCCAGTCCTTAGGTTCTGGGAGCCCCAGAGCCCGAACCCTGTCTTCCTGGGCTAGGCTGTGGCCCGGGCACTCACCACCTGGCTTCGATACCTTCTCAAGGGCGGGCCTGCAGGTCCCCTACTGGGTCTGCCTGCCTGGGCCACCCTTCGGGTACTCCCTTTGGCATGCCTGGGCCAGCCCCCAACACCTGACATCCCTCCTGGAGTCAGATGTGGGCCTACGCCCCACCCGCCTCGCCTGCCTGCCCAGTTCCGGGGCGCTCCCCACTCTGCCCAGGCCTCGAGCGTCCACATTAAACGGGTCTCCAACATCACCGTGCCTCTCCTCTGTATCCGGGGGTGAGGACCCCACTGGCCACTAGCGGTGAACAGGTCAGTGGAGGCATCCCAGGCACTGGGCATGCACTGGCCTGCTGGGAGGCTGGGGTTCTCGGCTTTCTTGTATTTCTGGACACAGAGGGTACAGGTGAGGCAGGGCTTCCTCCGCACCTGGCCCACTCCTGGCCGGCGGCTGCCTCCCCAGCCCAGCTGAGACCGCATCAGACACGCTGTGGGTGCCAGTATGGCACACGTGGCTTCTCTGGGTACTAGGGCCTTTCGCTCAGACAGCCAACGGCATTCATGCTGTGTAACCTTGGGCCTCATCCCCTTGCTCCTGGCCTCAGTCTTCTCCGGTGGCCAGTCACAGGGTTGGTCTGGCTGTCTATCTCTAAGGGTCTTTCCAAATGGGGAAATAGCAGAATTAAAGAACTAACTCAGCCTCGGCCCCATTCACGGCTGACTCATCTTTGGGTCACCTGACAAGAAGGGCAGGACCAGAGGAGCAGGGAGGGTCCCCACTCCTGCACGTAAGCTTCCGCAGGGTCCAGCTGGACAGAGGGGCCCAGAGCTCAGGCCCAGGACCAGCTATATGACCTTCAGCAAGTCACTTGACTTTGCTAGGCCTATTCACCTGCTTCTTCACCTGTAATTTGAGGGTAACAATAAGACCTGCCCCCTAGGATCCGGCCTCTGTGAAGATCGAAGCAGATCTAAGTCGAAGGTGCTTTCCTACCCCCGATAACCTCCTCGAGAGGGAAGCAGACTCGAGGAGGTGAAGCGCCTTGTGACCCCAGAGTTCCTGGTTAAGGAGCCTGTCTTTGGCCTTCCAGCTTGGCCACCACACCGTGCCAAAAGAGGGTGGGTGCTGGCTGAGAGCTGGCAGGGTTGCCCCCTTCCCCTGTCCACCCAGACGGAAAGGCCGGTGGGCCCCGTACAGCCAAACTACCTTCTTTTATTAGATTTTCAGTAAAAACACCAACCATGTCAAAATTTCCACACAGACTTCTAGAAAGCATAGCAGACCTAGACCCAGACGGGACGGGCATGAGGAGCGCCCTCCGTCAGGTTTTGAGGCGGGTCGAACGCCGGGGAAGTGGGGGCGGAGGGGGTTGGGCTGTCACCTTGCTGGGGGTTTTAGCTGTATCCTGGGTGCTGGGCTGGGTCGGCATGCGGCCGCCAGAAGTGAAGAGAGCAGTCAAGGCGTTCCGGGCGTTGATTGCACACCGGCGGCTCACGGGCCTGCTGGTAGGACTGGGGTTCTTGGCCTTCTTGTATTTCTGGACACGGAGGGTGCAGATGAGCCAGGGCTGCCTCCCCACCAGGCACGCTCCCCGCCAGCGGCTGCCTCCCCAGCCCGGCTGAGACTGCACTGGACACACGGTGTGACCCTGTGTGATATACTCGGCCTCCCCGCCCCCGAGCTCTGGAGCTAACAGCCTGGCCCTCCGCACCGCCCCCCTAGAAGGACGGCAGAAAGAGCTGGGCCCCACCCCTGCTCTGATTCCCTCTGTGGGCAGGGCCCGCTGGTGGAGGGTTGTGGCCGAGGCCTTACCCATCAGCCAGGGCCGGTGGGGCAGGAAGCCTGGCTTACCTGCAGGTTCTCGAAGTGCGCCAAGGACTTGCAGTGGGAGAGCTGGGCCCCTGAGTTGCTGTGGTAGAACTTGTGGCAGATGCGGCAGACGTACCCCATCACGGGCACCAGGAAGTCCACACCTGTCGGACGGCCACCTCTGGGCACTCGTCCCCCCAGGCCAACTGTCCCTGCCCTCTGTAGGGGCCCATTTGCTTACCCCCTCTGAGTGGGAGGAGGGGAGGGCACGTGGGGAGGTGGGGTCAGGGCTCGGGTCTTACCGTACGCGGTGTTGGGGCTATAGGTTTCTGAGCCTTTCCACTCCTCTATGGATATATCTCTGGACCTCACCTGGAAGCAGGCAAGTGTGAGCTCAGTTCTGGCTTCCCCTGAGCTCGTCAACACCGCTCCCTTGATTCCCAGGAGGACGAGCCCCAGGAGGTTGTGGGTGGCATTCTCTGAGCCTTTACACACAGCGATCCTGCCAGAGTGTCCTTCCCGAGCTACACTTTTTGGGTTCAGTTCAATCGGTCCCCTCCTCCAGGAAGTCCTCCTGCTTCTACAGTGGCCATAATCCATGCCAGGTGTGCCCAACACATCACAAGTGTCGTCTCTGAATTCCCTAATGACCTTCTACCCTTCACTCATTTTACCGAAGAGGAAACTGAGGTCCAGACACGTTAACTCACTGGCCCAGGGTTTATGGAGGACCAGGCTAGCTAACCCTGGTGGGCCCCAAGCCCTCATGACACTCAACCGTGAGCCCCCTGCCAACTGCCTGAATTCCTATCCGATGTTGCAGTGACCTCTTCAGGTGATTAAGGACCCCTCCCACCCCCCGCCGTCTCACCTGCTGGACATGAGCCCCTTCCAAGACGAGGCCATCGGATTCCAGCCACGGCAGCCCCACCATGCTTTAGTAGCGCCTTCCTCCACTTGCCCAGCAAACAAATGTGCCTTGCAAGAGTGACAACCACTCCCATTTGCCACCCCCACCTCGGGCTTTGGCCCTTCCTTAGAGCCTGAGTTGGGACTATTCTAAGCAGAGGAAACGGGCTCAGGGCTCAGTGAAGTCGAGAGGCTTGCCTGAGGTCACACCACTGCCGACTGCTAAGTAACAAAGCGGCCTCACCTCAGACCTGCTTAGGGCTGGAGGCCACCCTTGCAACCCGCCATCCACAGCCCCTCCACGATGCCCCTTTGGCTGCTACCCCCCCCCCACCCCCCGGACTGCAAGGGCAAGCTCTGGGAGGGCAGGGCCAGGCCTTAATCCCCACATGTCCCCACACCGAGCACTAGGGCCTAGCTCGTGTTAGGAGCACGAGCTCCGGCATCTCACTTCCTGGCATCCAAGTCGGTGAGGCTCTGCCAGGAAAGTGCTTGGCACATACCTGGCATACGGTAACTGCTCAAAAGGTGACCGCTGTTGCTATCCTCATCATCGTCTTAGGCTGACTTTTCCTGCGTCCCCCGCATGGTGCCCTCCGTGCCCTTACTGGCCTAAGATGCCCTTTCCCTTCCTCAACCCAGGTGGAAATTTCAGCCAGGCTTCGAGGTCCTCGCCCATGTAACCGGCCGCCCTGCAGTCATCAGGGTGTGAATTCACACCTAGTCATATGGAACGCAGTCCTATTTGTACTAAATCGTGGCATGCATTAGTGCCTACGAATGCCAGCACTGGCCCCCGGCCCCTGGGAGGTGGGGCGAGGTCCCGCCTGGGCTGGGAGCCCAGCCTTCCGCCCCCCCTCGGGCCCCAAGTACCTGCTTGCAGAGCTCTTCCTCAACCTCGATCTCTTCTTCATCGTCGTCGTCCTCCTCCTCCTCCTCTTCGTCGCCCTCAAAGCAGCCCACAGCGTCCACTGTGATGAAGTGGTCCTCATCTTGGCCGGCTATCTCCTTCTCAAGCATCTTCAGCTGCCCAGGAGAGTGGGCCAGGACTCAGGTCAGCTCTGGGCAGCCGAGGGGCCACACCCCACCCACCCCACAACTCTTGAGCGTCCCGATCCCTCCGGACCTGCTATGAGTTCAGGCTGGGATAAGCCTCAACTTGCGGTGTGGCCCTGGCCAAGGGTCTGTACCTCTCTGGGCCCACGTCCTGTGAGGGAGCCGGGATTACCTCCTTGGCTTTGTCCTTATGCCCCTGGGACTTCACGTGCTCCACAAATTTGCGGGGGGTCTTGAAATAGCGGTTGCAAACAGTGCAGAAAGGTCGCAGGGACTGCTTGGCGATCTGGGGAAAGGAGGGGAGGCCGAGCGGGTGGCAGGCAGTGGTGCCCAGGGAGAGCTCGTCTCCCACCTGCAGGCTAGCGCATCTGTAATCAGCTGGCCGTGCTCCATCCCCGTACCAGAACATGGGCGAACATGCCCTCTCCCGGTGCTGTTGGCTACTAGACGGGATGGCAGATGGCAACAGGACAGAGATCAGAGGAGCTGGGGGGGAGAGAGAGGGGAGCCGCCAAGAGGACCCCCACCAGCGCTGTGACTGAATGGCAGGGCGAGACGGTGCTTTGCCCACTTGGACAGACGGAGAAACTGAAGCCCAAGAGGAAACGTGGGAAGCCACGCTTCTGAGTGATGGCCATCCGGAGACAAAGACCACCATTTACTTCCCACCCCCAAGCTCAGCTCCCTCCTTCCCAGCCCTGGGCTTGGAGAGGGACATGCGGGTACCTTCGCAGCACGCAGGCCCTCCTACCTTGTGGTCCTGAGTCCTGCGGTGCTGGATCAGGTCCCCCATGTAGTACACCTGGCAGGTGTTACACCAGCGCCTCGGCGGGGGCTCTCTGAACGAGGGCAACCAAAACAAGTACACACAGTGGGACGCTGCTCTTGTTGGAAAGACCGCCGCTCCCCCAGGGTGCTCCCCGTAAACGTAATGCAGGTCCACCGGGATCTTTTCTAGAAACTTAACAACGGTTCTGACATTCATCTGGAAGAATACTTAAACGAGAATAATACTTAATAATATACTTAATAATACTTAAACGAGAGTTTCCTCCAAGGAAACTTAGAGGTGGGGAGAGATTTAGAAGCGTTTGGGATGCCAGCAGGCCGCAGGACAGTGACACAACTCAGCGTATCTGGCCTTGAAAACTCCTCTTGACCCTTCTGCTTAGATGCTTTGTTGTTCCTGGAGCTGTTCTTGCCCCTCCCCCGATTCCTGAACCTGTCCGCATCCCAGTAAGCCAGGCCCCCCTCGGACGTCCCAAAGGGCCACCGCCACAGCATTTTCTACAAGGGACAAAGAGGACCTGATCCCTTCGCCCCCCCCCTCCCCCCGGAGTGTGGTGAGCTCTGGGAGGCCAGGACTCCATCGCAGAGTCCTAGGGCCAGCACGGGATCGGCCCAGAGTTTCTGACTGCGTTGGATGAAGGAAGGAGAGGCAGCCAGTCTGAACGGGCTGCCATGTTCTATGTGGCCTCAGGGGGCCCAGTCAGGAGTCAAGGGGGGACGTCATCAGGAGACAGTTTGGTGAATCTCCTGCATCTGAAGCCTGTTATCAGATGGGCCACGTCCTTCTACTTCCCTTGTGTCACCAGATCCCAAGCTTATTCCGCAAATGGCCGTTTGGAACCTGTTCTAACGTGACGTTGCGTCATGCCTGTTTCCACATCCTCACGAACTCCCTGCCGTTGTCCTGTTTATTAGCTAGTCCACCGAGTGGACAAGCCTGATCTAACTAGTGCTTCGGGTGTGGGTGTTTCCAGGAAGTCTCCAGCTAAAACCTGTCACCGTCACGTTCCTCTGCAAGGAACATCTTTGGGAGTCATCTTCCTCCTGTGTTTACGATTATTTCACCTACGATAATTCCTCGGCCCGCGAGCAGGGGGAGGTTTAAAAATCGAGAACATACTGCACAACCACGCGGGGAAGTTCTTCTCAAAGAAGCACCTAACAGAGACGCCGCTCCCTCTGGAGAGGGTGCTCTGTCACCCAGAGCATGCCGGTGGGAAGCTCCAAGCTGTGACCGTCTGTAAGCGCTCAAGGCCGAGTCCCCAGCCACTGCCTCGGGGCCCGTCCAGCTGTGGAGGGGTTTGATTCGGCCTCCTCCATAGGTTTCGTTTCATTTTGATTCCAAACTAGCTGTTAATGTTTTGAAATCGGGAGGTTGGGTTTCTAGATTCTCTGGATCAATTAGGAGACCTGGAGCTGAGGGGCAGCTGTTCTGGGACTGAGCTCATGTCACCCAGCATGGCCTGAGGCAGCGCCAACCTGCTTACCCCCTCACCTCCCCCGCCCCTCGGCAGGCCTCCACAATGGCCCACAGGGTGTTGAAAGGTCTCCTACCTTCCACCAGGCCTTCTTAGCCCAAGAGCTAGTTCTCGACTCCAGGAGGGCACGTATTTTGGGTCAATGAAGCCCCCATGGCAATGAAAAAGGGGTGACTCGGTGTAGCTGTGACCTCAGGCCACAAGGTGACTGATCCGCACCATCGTGCCCCACCCCTGGTCAACGCATATGCCAGGGAAGCAGGGGTCTGTGCCCCAACCCACTTCCTTCCCCTGTGGGTGGTCCCACAGTTCCTGCCTGGACGGAACCTTAAGAGACTATGTAGTTCATGAATTCTTACACTGCCATTTACAGATGAGGAAAACTGAGGCCCGAGGCTAAACCATTAACGGTGCGAAGAGGCCTCTGGCAGAGGCAGACCTTGAAGATGGCAGACTCAGGGCCCCTCCCAGCCTGGCCTGGCCCCCAGGACTGTCTACCCCGCCCCCCGGACACAGCCTCCGAGACCCCCCACTCACTCGTCCTCTCTCTCCAGGACATCCCGGGGCACGGGCAGCAGGGACAGGAGGCAGGCTTGGCTCATGTGCTGGATCTCCCCGAGCCGCTGCTGGTGCTGGGCCCCCGACAGGTGGTCCTGGAACGCCTGCGGCCAGCAGGAGCGAGGGATGGGTGTGAAGGGCGGGGCCCGGAGCAGCGGGCAAGGGCGGGGCCTGGAGCAGCGGGCAAGGGCGGGGCCTGGGGAGGAGGCCTCCGACCCTGGCTTCACGGCCGCTCCGTTGCTACCGAAGCCACTTCGCTCACAACAGCCCCGTGTGGGCCCCAGAAGGATGGTGAGCTGAGACGCCAAGTGAGCGCACAGCAGCCGGAGCTTCCGCTCCTTCTGGAGACTGTGTGGGCCCCTCAATGACAGGACCCCATGGCTCTGCTTCGGATGCTAGAGGTAACAATAGCAAGCGAAATAATAATAATAATAATAATAATAATAATAATAATAATAATAATAATAATAATAATAGGGGCTTAATGCTGTTATTAACAGGCTGCTCGCTCCAGGCAGCACCTGGGGCTGTGATTTCAATGTCAAGTCCCTGAATCCTTGGAGCCTCTGGGTGAGGTGGATTCTAAGTGTTTCTTCATCTGATGCATGAAGAAATGGAGTCGTAAGGGGTAGAATTCACCTTTTGAGGTCTACGCAGCTAGTCGGGGCTAATTTATACCCGGTCTGCTGGGCTCTAAAATCCAGCAGATTTGGGCTGGTCAGGAACTGTTTTTGGGGGCAAACACACGGCCACCCTGGATGGTGCTCACGGGGCCCTGTGGCTGCTCAGGCACTGCGGGGAGGCCCCGGGCATCCCCTACAGACATCCTCCACTCTGCCCACCGGCCCTCCCCCCTGTTCGGGGGCCCAGCTGGCAGGTACCTGCTGGCTGCTGCAGTTGGCCTTGCAGAGGTAGCAGAAGAACTGGAGGGTCTGCTTCGCGGGTGTGCTGGCGGAGGCCGGGGTGGCGGAGGTACAGTCGCCAGAGCGGGGCACCGGCGTGAGAGGGACGGTGCTGAAGGCCCGGCTGTCACTGCTCTGCAGGATGGTGACCTTCAGGGAGCCCCCGGCACCCCACACCTGCACCGGGAGCAGGGGCAGAGCTACCACCAGCTGGGCACCTATGGAGGGCCAGGCCCTGTGCTAAACACCCCCCAAGAGCAGGGTCGTACCGGGCCCCTCCGGACAGCCTGCTTCACAGATGGGGAAACTGAGGCACTGAGCTGGCAGGTGACTGCCTAGGCTCGCAGAGCTAGGGAGTACTACAGCCAGGACTCAAACCTAAGTCCAGGACCCAAACCCGACTGTAAAGTCCACCCAGCCCACCCTCACAGGACAGACGGAGACACGGAGACACCAGGAAGGGAAGAAGTTTGGCCACAATCGCAGCAGGAGGTAGAGCTGGAACCCGTATGGCACGCATCGGCTTCCCCTCCGCGCTCTCTCCCCTAGAGCAGTGCTCCCCCTGACAGAGGGCCAAGGGATGAGCAGGTCGGAGGGGACTTGTCACCAAAAGTACCTCTAGTTCTTCGGAGCAAAGGCATGTGAAGGCAGCACGCCAGCACGGGAACCTGACGACCCGCCATCAAACCCAGTCTGCTCTGCCCAGGGCCCCGGCAGAGGGCGGCTGTCACCTTTCACGGGTGGGGAAACGTGAAGGGTCCTCCCGCCACCGGGCCCCGCGGTGAGCACGCAGCCTCGGTAGCACGTCTACCCACCCCTAGCATCTCTCTTGCTCTTTTCTCACATTCTCCCACGTCCAGGCCGCGGGTCGACTCCTCCCGGCTCTCCACACTGCCCTGGGCGCCGCCTGGCTCTGGCGAGGCCTCCTCCAGGCCTGAAATGACAGAGGGATCTGTCTCCCACCCAGGCCCAAAGCGATCTGGGCCTGAGAGCCACCGTTTCGACCCACAGCCGGGACCTTGAAGCCTCTGGTGGGGACAGTACCAGAAAAGGGCAAAGGGTCCAGGCAGAGCTGTCCCATCACCGGGCAACTGGGAGTCAGGGCTCACTTACCTGCTCCAGTATCTCTCGGATCCGGCGGTGTCTCCAGCACGGGGGAATGAACCGGAACGGATGCTTGCTCCGACGCCGGCGTGGACACCTGCGGCCAGGTCTGAGGCTGCCCCTCAGTCCGGTCAGGCGGCTGCACGGGAGGTTGTCCTGGTGGCTGCTCTGGCGGCTGGGTCTGAGGATACGCCTGCGTCCGTGCCGGCTGCTGCGGCTGCGCCAGCCCCGGGGCCTGGGAATGTGCCTGCGGCTGCACCTGTTTCTGTGGCTCTGCCTCCCTCTGCACCTGCTGCGGCTGCACCTGCTGTGGCACCAAGTGGTCTGGAGAGGTCTGCGTCTGTGCCTGCTTCTGCAGTTTGGGCCGTGCCGGGGTGTCCCCTGGCGGCGTCTGTGTCTGCGGCTGCACTTGGGCCTGGATCTGCAGAACCCGCGGCTGGAATCGTGGCAGCACTCGGGCTTCCGGCGGCTCAGGCAGCAGCTCAGGGGTCTGGGTCTGCTTCGGTGCCGTGGCCCGGGCCCGAGGCTGGACCTTCGCCTGCAGCTGCCCAGGGAGCCCCTTCTCTGTGGGCAACTCCGAGCTAGGGGGGATTGAAAGAGATCTTCCAGTGTCTCCCAGTGGGCCCCAGGGGCTCCTCAAAAAGGCCAAGACCTCAGTTCAGTCCTAGTTGTCGCGCATGCGAGCCGGGCATTTGGGCAAAAGCCCCTCCGGCTCTCCAGGCCCCAGTGGTACCGATCACTCCCCCCACCTGCCGCCATCTGCTGGTATGTATCCACGGCCCATCCTCTGCCCACCCTGAGGTCCCAGATGCACACGTTCCCCTCTCTGAACTGGCCACCTCGCCTGCCCCCGGGCGACTCAGGCCCAGTGAAGACACCGGAGACTCTCCGGCCTGGGGCCTTCCCAAGTAAGATGCAGAACTGGTTCTGACCTTCCTCCAAGCCAAAGGGCAAGGCCCTTTCCTTGTTCCAGCTCCCTATAAAGGGTCCCGACCATCGGCTACACCCACCCCTGGGCTTTGCAAGAATGAGGGTACAGGGCACCTGGGCCCGGGCAGGTTTTCAGCATCGGTTACCTCTTTGACCTCTTAGCCGGTGGCTCAGATGCCTCACAAGATTCGGGCTCAGGTGCTAGCGTGTGTTTCTCTTGAGCAATGCCATCTGGGTAGGGTGGGGAAGCTTGGTCTGGAATGGAGGGCAGATGAGTGACCACCGATATCGTGAGCAGCACAAACTAAGCTCCGCGGGATGGGGCCCGGGCTCCCCCTGCACCAAGATCCCTGCCTCCCAGGTCTGCCTCCGTCACCTCCGTCACCCGCCTGCCCCAACCTGTGTCCCCTCCAGAGGACCAGCAGCCTCTGTCCCTCACCTTCTGGTGGGTCTGTTTGGGACTCGACAGCTTCCTCAGACCCCTCTGGGGGGTCTGCCTTGTCTTCCGCGGGCATCGTCTGAGAAGAAGAATCCTGCTTCCTTTCAGAAACTGTTTTTGACATCTGCCACCCGCCCTTGGAAGCACCCCCCTGGCCCAAGAGTAGCTGCAACAGTCCCACAAGGGATGAAGAGCTGCCCAGAGACCATCCTCATACCCCAGGAGTCACGTCTAGGCTACCTGGCTGTCAACCCAGATTTGGGGGATACGGAGCCCCCTGCTGGCGGGCCCACGGTGCTGCCTCCTGACTTCCCAACCGCCTTCTCCACAAAGCAGCCAGAAGGATCCTTCCAACACGCAGACCCGATCATGTCTTTTGTCTCTTTCCAGCTGAAACCCTCCTGGGACACTCCCGACTCTAGAGTATTCCTTCCTTACCTAAACCCGACCCAATCTGCCCCCTGCCCCCTTGCCCCCACCTCCAGCCAGCTGTCCCCACACTCCCCCTCGCCCTCTGTACATCCACACTGGCCTTCTCGCTGGCTCCCCAAAGTCTGAGACCTCTCCCTGCCCCAGGGCCTCAAAGGCACTTCTTGCGGGAAGCCCTCCTGACCCCAGAGTAGACAGACCCTTAACACAGGCCCCCAGAGGACCCTGGGCTTCCTTTCTGTGGCCCTGTCCGCAATCCGAATTAATTGGTGGGAACATTATTTGCATTAATGCCTTACCGCTGCCACCACCCTCCTCTCCAGCCTGAGACCTCCGAGGAGGGTCAGGCCGGTCACACCATCTGTACTACTGGGCCTCCTATCAGACTTACAGATGTTTGCTAAGTAAATGCACTGCTCCGGCTGGTCCTGGGCACTCGTTAGTCCCAGGAGCCTGCCTGCGGCCTCCGTCCTCCCTCCTAAGCCCGAGGAACTAGCGCTGAATGGAAACACGCACCCCATCGGGACTCCACGCCCTTCAGAAGCGACCTGGCTCTCACTCTGCTTGACACGGGCCCTACTGGCCTGTACGTCAGGAGGCCCGGGCTCTGGGTCAGTCTTGACAGCTGTGCAGCACGGGACAGGCTCCACCTCACTCCCTGAGCCTCAGCTTTCCCATATGTAGAATGAGTGGTGGAGAACGCGGGACAAGACCATGTTAGGAGGGGCCCGACGGTCAGGCTGGAGGCCGGGACCCCTCTCTGGAGGAAAATGCCTCACCTCCAGATGTGGGCTGGCCTCGGAGCAGCACAGAAAGGGGGGTGCCACCCCTGCCCGCTGGAACGCTCTCAAAAGGGTGCCGTGTGTGAGAGGCTGCCGGGACATTCGGGGACACGACAGTTCCAGAGAAGCTATTCCCTTGCGAGTCTCCTTGACTCTTTCTGCTTCAGTCGAGGACTGACTCTATCTGCTTATGTCAGGGAGAGCCTCCTTCTAATGCCTTTCACCCTCTCCAGGGCCCAAGGAGCTGGGAGCGCAGCTCCAGAACCTTCCGATGGCAACAGTGTAGAGTTCAGGGTCCTGTAACGTTGTTTCGCCCACTACCTTTCTTTCACGTCTGCGTACAGCAATTAATTTGGACCGTTTTTGAAATTCTGGGTCGTGACATAATGTTTCCTTGGTAAATAAATGTAATTGAGGAGAAGCTCATTCATTTAGAGTTCGGCTACTGCAGCCGGTAACCCCTGGCCGCAGGCGCCTGGCTTTCGAGTTCTCCCAAGGTAGCAAGCCAAATTGAGATACACACCAGACTTTGAAGCCTGAGTACAAGATAAAAAGGAATGCAAAATGCCTCATCCGTTTTTTAAAATGTTGACTGAAGGTTGAAGGTATCATGTTTTTTTACGTATTAAGTTAACTAAAATCTGTTAGGGAAATTCGTCTCACGGGTTTCTTTTTCCTTTGTGAATGTGACTGCTAAAGAAATTTAAATTCTGTATGCGGCTCAGGTATGATTTCGACAGTGCTGGCTTACACAATGAATGCAGTGTTGGGGGTCAGTTGTATCTCCGTGTGTTCACAAAGAGAGAAACAGCAGGTAAATAACAGTACTGGTGGCGTTTGGATGTGGCAAAAGTCACATCAGAGAGTCACGAAGGTGTGAAATTTGGGAAACACTAGACGAGTGCGACTCACTAGCCCCTTCCCCCTTTTTACAGACGGGGAAACCAAGGACAGAAAGGGACGTGGCCTGCCCGCAGGCCTAGTGTGTGCCAGAGTGGACGGAGCTGGGCTGAGCCTGGGTGCGGCCTTCCCACGCCCATCCCCACCTGCTGCGCCCCGGCCATCACTCACCTTGCGATTGGGGGTGGTGGAGAAGGGGGTGCGTGCCTGTTTCTGGGGAGTCCGCCCTGAAAGGTTGATCTGGGAGGGGTTTATGGGGACCCCGACAGGAGGGGGCCCCAGCAAGGACTGCCGAGTGGCCTGGGGAAAGAACTGCTGTATATTTGGGGTGGCCAGCTGGGGGGGCGTGAGGCTGGGGCCTGTCAGGTTTGGGGTTGGCAGGTTGTAGCCGCGGAGGTTACCTACGGGCAGGAAGAGGGGAAAAGAGGGATTACAACGTGGTTGGATGACAGAGGCCAGGGTCAGGCATCAGCCCCCCAAAGCATCATGGAAACAACACGGATAACTTCAAAGGGGACCCTTCCCACACAAGGGCGGCCAGGGGAGGGAGATGAGAGCTGAAGGCCCACTCCCACCTTGGGCATTAATGGCGAGGGGGGCCTTAGGACTGGTTTCCTGCTCCAGCTGAGGAGGGGCCCGGCCTTCTCCCTCTCCAGATGCCTCCCTGGTCAGCGGCTCGTGCACCCCCGGCAACCCCACTCACCCGCAGGCATGCTTTAGGGTACACCCTAAGGTATGTGAAAGACCCAGCACAGGACCCATAGGGAGAACCAGTGAGTTGACTGACTGGTCCCTGGAATAATAAGACACTCTCCTACCCCCATCCCTCTACCCCTTCCTCAAAAGTCTGCTCGGAACCAGGCACTAGCTACGCACTTTCCATGCACGGCCTGTCGCTCGGCCCAGCCGCCATCAGGGCAGGTCCTATGATCTCTACCAATGACGAAACAGACACAGAGCGGAGGCGGAGCTCGCCCGCGGTCTCTGCACGTTCTGCCTTTGCCCCTCCCCACGCTGCCTAAACCCTTCTGTAGCTCCCTGCTGCTTGGGAAGAAGCCCACTCCTCACCTTGCAGGGTCTGGCCCTGCCCTCCTCCCAGACCTCCTTTCTTGCCCTTCTCCCCACACGCGCACCCACTACATTTCAGCCATATGCTTCCGTGCATGACCTCAACAAGCCTGGTTTCTTCCCGCCTCTGGGCCTTTGCACATGTCGTTCCTTCTGCCTGGGCTGTTCGGCCCCCACTACCTCCTGGTCATCCTTCAGCCTCCTTTTCTTTATCCTCTGAGAGGTCTTCCCACAGCTTCTCAGTGTCCCCAGAGACCCCAGGGTCCCTGTTCGAGGACCAGCTGCACACTTTCCTGGTCTGCTTCCCACCGCCCACCACCCAACCACACTGGGAACTCCTTAAGGGCAGGCGCCTCATCTAACTCAGTGCTCAGGAAGTGTTTGAGCCATAACAGTTCAAATCCTTGCCCCAAAGCTGGGAGGAAGCGCAGGGTCGAAGGCCCTGGGTCAGATGTTCTGTAAGAGCTATTTCGAGTCCTACAGCCCAAGCTCCGTGACCTAGAGCAAATCACTTCCCTCTTCTGAGCCTCAGTTCCCTCATCTGTACAACGGGATCATAATAGTGCCTGATTCACTGTTTTATGAGGATTCAATGAGATCTGCGAGTGTGCCTGGGATAGAGTAAGTGTTCAATTAACATTAAACAAATACATGTACACATATGTGCAGAGAGCCAAGCGGCTCTTCAAAACAGTAAGATCAAGAGATCTAAAAGATCTAAAAGAAAAATGGACAAAGGACATGGACGAGTCACAAAAAGGAGTATGAGTGTTGAACAGACAAATATAAAACGTTTGGCTGCACTGGCACTCCAAGAAATGCAAACTAAAAGATTAAAGATAACAGCTTTTTTGCCAACCAAGTTAGTAAATTGTACGCATAGATACATATATATATATATATATATATAAAAAGCATATAATACCCAAGGTGGCCGTGGGCATGGTGAGACCCGCACTGTCAAACGTGGCTGGTGGCAATGCAAACTGGTCCAGTCCTTTGGGAAAGCAAGTTGGCAACACTTATCAAGAGCCATAAAACACCCATCCCCCGACCCGGTCATCTCCTGTTGGGACTCCATTCTAAGAAAATAGTCTCAACCCTGATATGCATCCCAGCGTTATTTTAAACAGAAAAAAAAATAATAATAAAGAATATGAAAAAAAAAAAAAAAGGAAAAACGGAAAAAAAAACGCCGTGAGAGCAAAACAAAAGAGTTGTTAAAAAAAGAATCTTTACAGAGACTGTCAAATCATCTGGGAAACGACCAAGTCGTTCTAGTCTGTGAAAAGAAACAAGGCATAGCTTTTCAGTGACATCAATAACCAACCACAATCACATACAAATCCCCAAGTTTGTGCCTTGAAAAAAAAAAAATGGGAGGGAGTGCACCCAAATCTTCGCAGGCGTTTTTTGTTGTTGCGGTAGGTTGTCGTTTTCCTCCAGGAGGTGAGTGAGTCTATCTATGACAATTTGGGTTTTCTTGTCCTCCGAAAAAACCTTTTTCGCTTTTCTTTGAAGAGTGTGGCTTTTTAAATGGGAAAGAAAGGGGGATACGTACATATGTACACATCGCGGGTCCCTGTGTGTGGTTTTCCGTCCCCACCTATCCGTTGATCGTTTGTCAGTCAACCCCAGGCTCATCCCCACCCGTGTGGCAGGGCCGAAGGGTGACAGCCACCGCATCTTCTGACCTGACAGCACACCCAGCTGGATGGCAGGATGGCCTAGTGTCTAAGAACATGGCTCTGTAGGCAGACCTGGGCTCTACTTCTCCCTGTAATCCACACCTACTCCTTGGGTGGCCGTGGGCACATGATTCCTCTCTAGGCCTCAGTTTTTTCATCTGTAAAATGGGATCATGCGTGTGTCTCCCTCCCAGGGTGTCGGGGAGTCAGGGAGTTGTGTATGTAAAGGTCTCAGCACAGTGCCCCGCCCAGAAGGACCACCCAGCAAGCCACAGCTACTGTCTGGGAGGGGCTGGGTCTGAACATGAGGTGGCCCCAGGTCACTGAGGTATCTGGAGAAGCATCTTAGAAGAAAGAGCCGAGGGACTGCTCTCCACATGGGGAAACTGAGACAAAGGCACCGGCTTAATACACAGGGCTAGAGACACCCACTCAGAGATCCAGGGGGTCAGGAGGCTCAGGCCTTAATCTAGCTGTGTGACCCAGGGCAAAGGACTTCCCCCGTCTCTGGACCTCAGCTTCCTCATCTGTCAAATGGGCCAGCCTGGGTGGGGATGGGGTCAAAATAGACCTTTTCACCCAACATTTCCTCTAATCTGAATGTGAGTGAAGGGTGCTGAGGACAGCCCACAGAGTCAGCACCATGGTCAAGGGCACATGTCAGTGATTAGCATAGACCTGCATCCCGCTGAGCGACTTTGGGACTTCCACCTCCCAGAGCCTCAGTGTCATCTGCCAACTAGGACGCTGAGGGAGAGTTAGCGTGTGGATCTGGGGGAGATTTGGTGCAAAAGGGGGGTGCTAGGGCACCATCAGTAAGATGCAGTGAGAAGGGGGCAGTAGCTGTACCTTGCAACTGCTGCAGAAGCAAAGCTCTCTGTAGCACAGAGCCGTTGAGGAGGGAGGCGGGGCTGGCGCCTTGGAGGTTCAGAAGCTGCTGCTGTGGCTGCTGTTGGGGCAGCCCCCTGTGTGTTGGGAGGGGGCGTCAGAGGGTTTCGGGAGAGTCGGACCCTCCCTCTTCCCTCACCTTCGTTCTCGGCCCCTCTCTCTAACGGGCAGACCGGGGAACCTCTTAGGATGGGAACTGATGGCTCCCAGGACTGAAACAGGGACGCCCCTGGGAGAAAGGGCTGGGATGGGGTAGGAGTGGCGGGACTGAAGCTGCCCACCCCTCCAGAGGGGAACTCACCTGCTGACGGCCATGGGCAGGGGGGCCTGCGGTGGGGACTGCTGGAGCAGCTGTTGGAGCTGGAGCAGCTGCTGCTGCTGGAGTTGTTGCTGCTGGAGCTGCTGGAGCTGCTGCTGCTGCTGCTGGTTGAACATGGTGGCTGAAGGGAGGACGCGGAGTGAGGCGGGACTCCTCCTTCCACGCCCGCCCCCAGCCCACGGCCCTCAAATACCTGCCCGCTGAGCTTCACCTCTACACTCTATTCCTGTCAAGAGCATGCCCGTCTGCGCCCCGTGTTTTCGATAACCCCCGCCTCCCGCCACTTTCCCGTAAATCCTGTTGACAGTCCCTCCCTCAAATGCCCAACCCCCCCGCACTCCCAGGGCTCCTTCATTCCAGGGGCGTCCTGCCCAAATGCACCTCCGCTCCCTCTCCGGCCTTTCTCGCGCCATCACGTCCCGATGCCAGCCCCTCTCCACGACAACCCCACCCTCTTCCTCCTGCCTCTGTCCATAACAGCACCCCCAACCTTTCGCTTTGGCCTGTGAACAAAGTGAAAGGAAGGCTTCCCTCCCCATTCTGTTAACCCCTTCCTCTGCAGATCCACCCAGCCTTACACATCAAATCCGGTCACCCCCACCTGCCCGCGACGCCCTCAGCCTCCATCCAAGCGGCCCCCAACCCTTCGGTGCGTCCCCAGCCGCGCTCGGCCCGCGCGCCTCACTTCCCCGCACCCCGCCGCAATCGCGCCGCCCCCATCGGCAGAGCGGGCGGGGCTGCCTGAGCGCTCGACTCGCTGGGGCCTGGCCGCTTGGAAGGCCGGGCTGCGGACCGGGCCGCAGCAGCGCCCTCTGGAGGACCGGAGGACTCGGTGCCGCGAGCAGCGGCGCAAGATCCTGCCCCTCCCCCCCCCAACTCGCGTCCCTCTGCTGGGGCGGCACCCGCTTACCCGGCGCCTCCGCTGCGGCTGGCGCGGCTCGGGGCTGCGAGGGGGCCCTAGGCAGCGCAGGCCCTCCGCCCCTCATCCTCTGCACGGGGAACCCGCGGCTCCGACCCCGAGGTCCGTCTGTCGCCCGGAGGGGTCTGTCGTCTGGTGGGGGCATCGCGGGCTACTTCGAGGAGGACCGTCCCCAACCGACCTCCCCGCGGCCGCCACTGTCCCGCGATCCTGGGGCCCCGCGCGGGGCTGGGGTGGGAGGGGCCGCGCAGCCGGCCGCGGCACATTCGGGGACCGAGATCGGGCGAGAGGGTGACCAGCACAGCGGGCAGAAGAATTTGCCCTAAAAGGGGGTGGGCGAGGTCCGTCTGAAGGTGTTTATTCGATTTGACTCGGGAGGGGGTGAGGAGGGCTGAGTTCGATTATTAAAAACGGCGCTCATCCTGACCCTGAAATTGTCCTGCCCCAAGGACCCTTTAATTACGACTCGGTCTCGCATCCCGACGCCCCTCTCCTTGGTCCCCACATGGAGTCACTGAGCCAAACAACCGGCGGTTGCTAAGTAGCGATCCTCTTTCCCTTTTCTATTAACTGAAGTCGCCAATACAGGTAACAGCCGGAGGCAATCCTCTTCTTTTGCATTAAGCGCCAATTGTGCGCGGGCACCGCGCACGGTGGCGCTAGAGACGCGCAGATTGGAGGCCGGCCCTGCGCGCTTAGCCGCGGAGACCCAGGGTCAACCAATCCCTGCAGTCGTGTGACAAGCTCTGTCCTAAAGCTCGGACCGGCTCCACTGCAGCCGGTGGCAGCGGCACAGGTGCCTAATTCGGCCTGATTTTAGAGGCGCGAAAGCGGCTCAGCGTGTCCACAGCAGGAGGCAGGGGCCCGAGTCAGCAGGACGTTGCGCCCTTGGGTGGAGGGGCAGCCTGGAGCGAAGGAGCTTTGAAGGTCTAGCCTTGGGCTTCATCCCTGAAGGGCAGAGAACGCTAGGGAAGGGTATGACAGCATCACATCCGCCCGCATTAAAAAACTCACTCTGGTGAGAACCCAGACAGAGGCAAGGGAGAGAGAGACAAGGTGACGGGTCAAGACCGCTTAGGCTTCCGCCCAGGTCCAAGCACGCTGACACCTGGTCTGGGTGCCAGCAGAGGTTGGAGAAATTGAATCGGGGCTCCACTACCTTCTGGTTACATGACCCAGGTTGACAGGAATCCTCTTTGGGCCGGTTGCTTCTTCCCTTCCGGGGTGGGTGTGAGGATAATATTACATAATGCTTAGTACTGGCACTTGTGACAGAGTAATTTTAGCAAATTGCCAAAGTAAAAACAAACAAAAAACTAAAAATAATGCTCAGGCTGGTGATCCCGTGTTGATTCATCTTTCTGAAAAGCAATCTGCAAAGTCTCCATCAAGACTATTGAACGCGTTCTGCCCTTTGACCTCGTAACCCCTCTGGTATGAAACTTGCTCAAGAAACTAATCAGAAATGAGACTTTTTAAAGCCAGTAGGTCCCTCATGGAAACATTACTGATAATAGCTGTCTGGAAAGTAATCAGCTTTAGGGGAACAGCTAGCCGTAAATCATGGTGTCTGCCTCCTAAGGAGTGGCACGCAGCCATGAGAAATTATGCTTTCAGGGACGCCTGGGTGGCTCAGTCGGTTGAGTGTGGGACTTTGGCTCAGGTCATGATCTCTCGGTTCATGGGTTCAGCCCGCATCGGGCTCTGTGCTGACAGCTCAGAGCCTGGAGCCTGCTTTGGATTCTGTATTTCTCTCTCTCTCCCTCTCTTTCTCTCTCTGCCCCTCCCCTGCTGGCTCTCTGTCTCTCAAAAATGAATAAATGTTAAAAATTTAAAAAAAAAAAAGAATTTATGCTTTCAGAGCCCAAATGTCCATCAACTGATGAATGGATAGAGAAGATGTGGTATATGTATTCAATAGAATATTACTCGGCAATCAAAAAGAATGAAATCTTGCCGTTTGCAATGACGTGGATGGAGCTAGAGTGTATTATGCTAGGCAAAATAAGTCAGTCGGAGAAAAACAAATATCATGTGATCTCACTCAGATGTGGAATTTAAGATAAAAACAGATGCACATAAGGGAAGGAGAGCAAAGATAATATAAAAACAGAGAGGGAGACAAATGGTAAGAGACTCTTAAATACAGAGAACAAACGGAGCGTTGGCGGGTGTTAGGTGGGAGGAAGGGGTAAAAGGGTGCGGGGCGTTAAGGAGGACCCTGGTTGGGATGAGCACGGGGTGTTATAGGTAAGTGATGAATCACTAAATTCTATTCCTGAGAATAAATGTATATATTTCGATTTAAAAAAAAGAAATTATGCTTTCAAAGGATATGTAAACACGATATGATGTGAAGTGAACTCAGCAGGTTACGAAACCGCATACGCAGTTATGATCCTGATTTTGGAAAAAAACAAATATACGTGTGTAGTTGGGGAGAGGGTTCACTTTCCTTTTTTCTAATTTGCTGTGATGAGTTTGGGCGACTTTATCATGGGGAGTGATTTTTTTTTTTTGAATGTTTGTTTATTTTTGAGACTGAGAGAGACAGAGCGTGATCAGGGGAGAGGCAGAGAGAGAGAGAGGGAGACACAGAATCCGAAGCAGGCTCCAGGCTCTGAGTTGTCAGCACAGAGCCCGATGCGGGGCTTGAACCCACAAACCGCGAGATCATGACCTGAGCTGAAGTCGGACGCTTAATCGACGAGCCGCCCAGGCGCCCCGGGAGCGAATTTTTTAAATGTATATGACTTTATGTGGACTCCCTGAAGACGAGACAAGATAGTAGCTGGTAACTCGTTGGGGACCCTTTTCGGCACTAGACTCATGTTAATTGCTTTTAACCAATATCTTGCTGGCAAAGCTCCCCAGCAGATAAGGTTCAGAGGCAGAAGAGAAACCTCATCTCCTTGCATCTGAAATGAAGTCTGAGACTGTACCATCGCCTGGAGGCCTCTGTCTTGCCTCTAATTCAAGCTGCACCTTTATTATGTAATAAACTCTTATACTCACGTAGATCTGTGTCCAGACCTATTTATTCTGCTCAGGAATCTACCTGTCTCTTCCCGTGATGCTGCCGTGTGATATGATTATTGCAGTTTGGGAATATATTTTAATGCCTCCTAGCACAAACCCCCAACATTGTCAGGCTTTACAAAACATGTCTTGCCAATTCCCAATCATATAACATTTTTTCCCAGGTAAATCATAGAATGATTTTGTTAAGCCCCTCCCCCCACCGCCCACCAGATCCCAAGGCGCATCTAAAAATAGATATCAGTTTCTCCAGCTTCAATAGGAGTGGAAGGAATGGGGTATCCGGGGAAGGAATAGGAATCTCTTGGGGCCTTGGTTCTTGTGAATTGCAGGTTTTGACTCAGCTGGTCATGAGTAGAGCCTGAGATTCTACATTTCTGACAAACTCCAGGCGACACCCAAGCAACTGGTCGGGCACAGAGATAAAGCAGTACCAGACCTAGAGTATGACCCCATTTCTGTAAAAACAAAATGAAATAAAATGAATATATATGGGAAAACCCAGAGGATAAACGCCATAAAAACTATAAGGGGCCCCCCGGGCGGCTGATCCAGTCAGTTAAGCACCTGACTCTTGATTTCAGCTCAGGTCATGATCCCAGGGTTGTGGGATCAAGCCCCGATTTGGGCTCTGCACTGAGTGTGGAGTCTGCCCGAGATTCTCTCTCTCTGCCTCTGCCCCTCTCTCCCCCCTCTAAAATAGTAATAATAATTAAAACTCTAACAGTTTTCTGTGGGTGGGAGGATGACCAGAATATTTCAAATACTCCATAAAGTCTTGGACAGTAAGTTTCACAACCCAGTCGTGACGGCACCCCTCTGGGAAGACATCTGTAAACTGCGCCCCCTCCCCAAACTAATGGCTCCACTCCCGGCTTCCTCTCTGCCCTCTCTGGTTCTCCGAGCATCATAAAAGGGCTGGCTCTAAGCAGCTCTTCCAGATGAGCGTCGTGTGTAGCTTATACTCCAGCTGCCCGGAGGACTTGAAGCAGTGGTTTTAATAAAGTTCTGCTGAGCATCAGGCCAGGGCCAGGCCCTCGCAGGGATTCTATTCTCTCATTATCCCCATTGCCCAGAGTAGATAACTGAGGCCCAGAGACATGTAAGCACCTGAATCACACGGCCCGACCAAAGCCCAGGCCAGGCTCCTGGGGCAGGGCCTGCTCAGCCTCCTCTGCTTGCCCAGAACCCCCACCCCCACCCCACCCCACCCCACCCTACACACACCCAGATGTCCACGTGAGTCATTTCCTTACTTCCTTCAGGTCTCTGCTCACATTTTTACCCAAATCCTACTCTCATCACCCTAAACAAAGGGTGACCTTCCCCTGCCCCTGACTTTCCCCAGCTTTCTTACTTTCCAGAGCACCCATCACAATCTGACAGAGTCATATTCATTGGCTTATGTATACTTTATCCCTCTTTTTCCACCCATGGGTAAAGGCTTTGTTCATTTTGCTCACTGCTTTTCTCTGGGGTCTAGTGTAGCGCTCAGCTCAGCTAATATGCATTAAATGGGTGAGGGAGTGACAGTCTCTGATTCCCAGCCCACTGCCCTCCGCGCGGTGCCCCCCACACACACACACATTCACAAACAGGGTGACCTGCCGATGCCCCGCAGCGCAGGCTGGGCTGACCTCTCTTCCCTAGACTCTGGCCAAATGAGGTTCCTTAAATGTAGAGATGGAAGGCGAGGCCTGGGGCCCCTGGTCTCTCGTGTGAAAGGGATAGATAGGGTAGGGGCCGAGGGAGTCCTGGATTCAAATGCCAGTTTTACCACCACCCTGATGGGTTGGGGCAAAGTCTGACACTCTAGGACAGGAAGTCCCAACTCTGGGAAGAAGGCCTTGCAGGGGTCAGGGCCCTGACACTTACTATTCATTCAGCCTCACCTGCTCTCCCCTCCTGATCCGCCTGCGCCTGGCTCCTCTCATCATCTAGGTCTCTTCGCAAATGTCACCTTTTCAGAGAATCGCCCAACTCTTCCCAGGCTAAGTAAGCCTGTGCAGCCACACAGGTACCTCTTCACATCCTGTTTCTTTCTTCCATCACTATTGGCATAAACTATTTTCACTCTTACTATTTCATTTACCTGGTTATTCATGTACTGTCTGTCTCCAGCACCCAACGTAAGCTCTATGAGCGTGGAGACATCGTTGGTCTTGTTTATTGCTGTATCTCTATTGCCTACAACAGGGCCTGGCTTTTGGTAGGTGCTCAGTAAATATTTGTTGAATTACTGTTCTTTCTCCTTCTAGAAACAGGGAAACTGGAACCTAAAGGCGGGAAGGGGCATGCCGCCATGAATTAGTGTCAGAACCTAGAGTAGAAAGCAATTAGGCCAAGTGGAACTCCAGGTCAGGATACTGTGACCTTGAAGGAGATCATCTCTTTCCAAGCCTCAGTTTCCTCATCTGTGGGATGGAGTGAGACAGCCATGACCACTATCCGAGAAGCACGGTACTAGGGATAACACCTTGCCCATTTCCAGGAGATACCGCTTTGCAGCATCAGAGCCCCCCAGACGCGGCTCAAGCGCCCCAAAAGCCGCAGATGGAAAAAACTACAATCCCCATGGTGCCGCAGGACGCACCTGCGCACGACTGCCATCCCGCAGCGCCGTGGGCGCCCTCTGGCGGCAGCCTGGCGCAGAGCTCCGCTCCACTCGCGGAGGGGCGGGGGGTCCGCGGCGCAGGCAGTCGGAGCGCGCGGCTGCAGCGGCGGAGCGGGAGCCGGGAGCCGGAGCGGCGGCCGGATCATAGCCCGCGGGGCCCGCCGCAGCCATGGGGAACCGCGGCATGGAGGATCTCATCCCGCTGGTCAACCGGCTGCAGGACGCCTTCTCCGCTATCGGCCAGAACGCGGACCTCGACCTGCCGCAGATCGCCGTGGTGGGCGGCCAGAGCGCCGGCAAGAGCTCGGTGCTCGAGAATTTCGTCGGCAGGTAGGAGCGGCGCGCCTCGGAGCGGGGACTCCCCCCGCCCGGGCCCCCGGGCCTCCGCCCCCCGCCCCGACGGCACCGCGACCTCGCAGCCCTTGGCGCCGTACCCGCGGACGGCGCGCCCCCCACCTCCAGCCAGAGGCAGGCGGCCCCCCCTCCCCGAGAGCCCCTCAGGGGCAGCAGCGCCCCCCGCTTGTCCGCAAACGTCGTCAAGCCACCGGCCACGGTATCACGCCCCCCTCCTCTGCCACATCTTTCAGGGAAGACGGCGCCCAGCTACGAGACCCTGGCAAAGGGTCCCCCCTCCCCCAGTATAGGCACCCAGGGGGCCTGCATTACTCAGCGCCTCCCTTCGGCTCCCGCGTTCCCCGGAGCGGGCAGCACCCCAGGGGCAGTGCTCTCCACGGAAGACAGCTCCTTCCCCCGTGAGGATCCCTGGGCCATGGCTAGGAACCCCCTCCCCAGCTGTGTCCCTGGGAGAGGACACAGCCCCCGGGCATCGAGGACCAGGCACAGCCTCCCCCCCTCACACACACACACACACACCTCTGCAGCTCCCGCCGCCATCCGTGCGCAGCGCGGCGGCGAGGGGGGGTCGGGGGAGCTGCAGGACCAGGATGGGGGTGGCGGCGAGACCGCTTCTGATCCTCTTGCGAGCCGCCCGCCGCTGGCTCCGCCGCCGCCCCTGGGTGGGGGGCGCCTGCCACCGTCGCTCTCCCCGGGGCCTGGCGGAGGGATTGTAATGGAGGGAGAAGGCGGCGGAGGGCAGAGATGACTAAGACAGGGAAGCAGGATGGCGGGGAGGGGGGAGCCATTTGCAGAACCTAATCCCCCCTCCTGCCTCTCTGATCCCACAGGGCGCTGGGAGGGCCAGGTGGCAGGGAGTGGGGGGCAACCGCAGAGACAAAAGGTCCTGGGCTTAGGGGGGCAGGTAGGGTCGTGACCCCCCCCCCCCCCGGCTCCCCAAATAAAATGGAGGCAGGGATGGCTTTTCGGTGCTGAGAAGAGGATGGCGCTCTCCCGGGAGGGGGAGGGGGGCTGGGCAGACAGGGAGGAGGGAGCGACACTTCCCCCCCCACTCTGGCATCTCCCTCCCTCACCTTCTTCAGAAACCCTAGCTTTCTCCCAGTGACCTTCCAGGCTGAGGAAGCAACTGGCCAGGGGGGCAGAGGCCCCTCCCTCAGAGGGGCAGCAGGTCTAAGGAGACAACCTGAGTCCAAGCCAGGTTCTGCTGTGAAGCCTCCAACGAATCGCTCGCCCTCTCTGAGCCTGTTTCTCTGCCTCTAACAAGGACGGTTGGACTGGGTGGTTGTTCCTGCCCCTCATATGACCTGAGAAGTCCAGTGGCGGCCCTGGGGCTCAAGGGAAGGGTTCTGACTGGAGCAGTGTATCTGGGAGACATGGAAGAGCCACCATGGGGGCGGCTGGGCCCATCTGGCCAGCAGAGGGGGAGGCCGTCTGTCTCCTGGGGACCAGCTCCCACAGAGCCCCCCTCCTGCTCACATGACCCCCCCCCCCAGAGCTGCAGAGACAAACAGGCAAGAGGTACACAGATGGGCCCCTTCCCTGTGGCCCAGCGGTCAGGGTGAGGGGGTGGGGGGACTCTGGAGACAGTAAAACCCAGAGGCCCTAGTGCTTTAAATGGCACCCACAGAAATGCAGCCAGCACTCTACAGTGTACAGATCGCATTCCTACCTTTCATCCGCTGAGCATTTGCCGGACGCCTGCTTATTGCGGGCTGGGTGCCCTGGGCGGGAGGCACCGGGGGCGAAGGTGACCTCGGCCCCCATCCGCTGAGCCCTTCTCATGCGTCCCACACCATTGTTCTCACGAAGGCTCACGACAGCCCCATGAAGCAGGTACCGTGATGCCCATCCTGCAGAGGAGGACGCAGCCCCAGAGTCACGCAGCCAGGAAGGGACAGCATCTATTAGATCCCAAAGCCCAGGTTCCTAATCTCAACCTTGAGAGCCTCTGAGAACCAGGCCCTGAACCGGACACGGGGCCGTGCAGGTGCACGGGCCTCGGTTTTCCCCATCCGTGGGCTGGGGATGCTGACAGTTGCTGCCCTGCCCTCCTGAGAGGGTGGCGCAGGGCTCCAGTGAGTTCGTGGGTGTAAAAGCCCGTGTTGGGGGGAGCTGCTGAAGGTCAGTTAGGCTTGGGGACCCGCGTGGGCCAGGGCAGACCTGGCCCGTGTCTTCCTGGAGTTCGCTGTCCAGGAAGTAGGCCGCACGGCAGGCCAGCCGGGCCACAGCTGACTTCGGCCACTGTTAGCCTGCTGAGCGGAGCCAGATGTGGACTCTGCCCCGGGAAGGAACCCGGGGCCCTCTTGTGCCCCCTGCACCCAGGGGTCCTCTGGCGGTGGCCCTGCAGGACGATGTGCATGGTGTCACGGGCTCCTGGCCTCTCCGCCGAGGGCTGGGTCCCCAGACTGGTGAGCATGGTAACAGCCGCTCAGCCTCCTGGGGCTTCCCAGGAGCCAACACCCCATGGAGAGGAAGTGGAAAATGCACCAGGGCCGGCCTGGGCTCCCGGGCACCCCGGAGGGCCCTGGTGGCAGCTCTGCAACGGAAGTGGCCCAGCGGCTGCCCAGGACCCTGCTAGGATTTCTCTGGGTCTATGCTCTTCCTTCATCCCCCTTTGATAGAAGGGGAAACTGAGGCTGATTCGTTTAGTCAGTTGGACACTCATAGAGTCAGTCACAGCACTGGTAATTCCAGGGTGGAAAAGACAAAAGCTTTGCCTTCCAGAGGGGGTAACCTCTGAAATACCAAACACAGGGACACGTATATGAAGAAGGCCACCGGAGACTGTGGTCAGTCCTGTGGACGGAAGAAGGGCTGTTTTCCGCAGGGAGGTCAGAAAAGGTTTCTAGGAGGGGGCAGCATCTGAGAAGAGAAGCCACGGACTGAGGAGCATTCTAGGCCGAGGAAATAGTGAATGCAAAGGTCCTGGGGCACTAACAGACTTGGTGTGTTCAAAGAACAGAAAGGAGCCACTGCGGCTGGTTGTTTGGTGGGCAAGGAGCACATGGCATCAGAGAGAGGTAGGCAGGGGTCGGATCTACAGGGCCCTGAGGCTGCGATGAGTTGGGTGTATTTTCATTATTGCCAGAAGCTTTTAAGTAGTAGAGTGCCTTGAGCTGATTCTAGCAAGTGTGTAAGTTGGGGAGGGGGCGGGGGACAGGTGAGGAGGCGGCTGCGGTGAGCCAGAGCTGTCGGGGAGCCTGGCGCAGGGCTCTCACAGTGGGGAGGAGACTGGTGGCTTCGGGGGACGTTTTGGAGGAAAATCCCCACAAGGCTTGCTGGTGGATGGGATGTGCGGGGTGAAGAAAGGGGGCTCGAGGGTGACGTCGGTGTCTTTGGCTCTGGGTGGGTGTCGGTGCCGTAATCGGAGGACGGGAGGAGCAGGTTTGGGGGGCGGGGGCAAGATCAGGAGCTTGCTTTTGAACGTGTTCAGTCTGAAGTGTCAGGTGGGCAGTGTGCAAGCCGGAAGCGCAGGGGAAGGCGGGCTGGAAATGTAAATTTGGAAGTCGTCCATCCCAGTAGAGGTGGGATTTAAACCCACGCGAGTAGATGAGCTCATCTCGGGGTAAGTGCAGACAGAGGCGGGGGGGGGCCCACGACACCCCAGCATTTTGTGAGCAGATGCTCGCTGCCCCGAGCCACCCTCTGTCTGCCCCTGGCTACGCGCCCCCTCCCTGCGACACCTGTCCAGTCCCAAGAGCGGGGCGTCCTGGGGCGAGCTTTCAGGCTCCGCTCCCCTGGCTCTGGGGCCTGGTGGGCTGACATATGGGAAGCTCCCCTGGGGAGGCCAAGGCCGGTGGGAATATGGCAGAATGGCTGGGAGCTCGGGCTCTGGGATTGGACCTGGGTTTGTAGCTCGGCTCTGCCACTTACCAGCTGAGTGACCTTGGACATGCTTCTTAAACCCTGCTCAGCTGCTTTTTCCTCACCTGTAGCATGGGGATAATAATAGCACCTCCCTATGGGATTGTGCTGAGCATTGAGATAATGCCCACAGAACACTCAGGGTAAGGCCCGGCACAGAGGGCGTGCCAGTTCTGTTCCGTCCGAACAGAGGTACCGGCTGGGAGGCGGGCCAGGATGCAGGGAGGGCAGGGGGCCTGGTGAGTGGGCCTCTGCTCAGAGCCCAGGAGGCAAGGTTTTGGGTTTCCCTAGTGGTTCTGCCTACCCCTGCTCTGGCCTCCCACCCATCTCCTTGCCCCTTCCTGTATGTTCTTCTCCCAGCACGGGCTTGGTGCTGGTCTCTAGCCTTTGAGAGCCCCTCTTTTGGTCAGCCCCACCCCCTCCCCGTTCCTAAACTCTGTCTCTTCTTCTGAACACTTTGGGATACACTTGAATGGTTCCATTTCCCAGATTTGGAGACTGAGGCCAAAGAGGATTAGGGGATGTCTGGGCCATCGTAGGTAGAAAGTCACTGACTGGAGGGGACAGAGGGGACTGACATTTGCTTGGCACTTACAGTGCACCAGGCCCTGGGGATACAGCTGGGCGTAAGCGGCATCCCTGCTCTTGGGAGTGGGGTGGGGGGCGTAGTTCACAGCTGAGCAGGACAGACAGACACTAAATGACACAAAGAGCTCTTTTGTTGTGTGGGCCCCCTGAGGAGGTGGCATTCGAGGCTGGGCATGAACAAGAAAGAGACCCGGTCAGGCAAAGAGGTGCACACACTCCAGGTGCAGGGTCCCACCTGAGCAAAGGCCCAAGGAGGGAAAGAGCCCCGTGGGTTTGAGAACCCAGACAAACAAGCAGCAGTGTCGCCGAGTGGGGACTGGAGGCCCCAGTGAGACCAGGAAGGTCGGGAGGCACTGGTGGCCCCTCAGCAGCCGCCCCCGCCGCCTCGGAAAGCCAACTCTCCGCCAGGCCGCCGCCCTGCGCCCCACCCTCCGCAGGCTCAGAGCCGGCACCTGCCGCGCGCCAAACACGCATCTACGACTAGACTCACGTGCTCAACCCAGGCCAGAGAACACCTTTTCCAAACCCCCACCCGACCCAGGGGCCCCAAGGAGTCGGGAATGAAAGGTGACCCTGGCAGACAGCATCTGATCCCGGCTCCAACCGAATCGGGTTTCCCAGACCTTGGCCAGGGTCAGAGGGTGAGAGCCTCGGGGGAGGGGACGCAGAGGGGCCCGTTGCGGAGGAGGCCGGTCTGGGGCACGGTGTTATCAGGCGCGGAGCGGAGCGAGAGCAGGAATGGGGACCCACGTGCCATATGCCCGGATATTCCTGTTATAAATCAAGTGAAGAGATTGCCGAGTTCGGTACCTTCTGTCCTCCCGCCTTGGCGAACGCACCTTCGGGAGACCTGGCCGCCTGGGCTTCAATTAGAATTTCAGAGTCCTCAGAGCTCCGCGATGGGGAGGCAGAGTGTGGGGACAGGTGGCCCCTCTCCCCGAGCTGCCGCCTGCTGTCTCTTACTCCAGCCTGCACCGCAAGGGGCCTCCGGGGCTCCCATGGGGACCCCTACGCCACACATCTGAGCTCCAGCCGTGGCACCAGAGAGGATCCCCCCTTGGCCCTGGGGCCGCCCCAACAGTAAGGTCAGACTCTGCGGGAGGGCTTGAGACCTGCAGGAAATTCCAGAGCACTCCAGCGTGGCCTAGGAAAGGTACGTAGGCTCCAGCTGGGCACCGACCTTTGGCCCCTGGGGATCCCTGGCTCTAGAAATCCAAGGAGGGACTAGACAAGGGCCCTGATTCCCCATGACCAAGGGCAATGCTGATTATTAGAACCAACAGCCCGTTAGTAGGAGAGGCAGGCTAGCATCCCCGGTTTTCAAATGGCGAGATGGCTCAGAGAGGGTAGGGACCTGCCCGAAGCCCCACAGCAATGGAATTAGAGGCAGGACAGGAACGCGGCCCGGTCTCCTGCCCCTGGGTCGGTGTCCACCGTCTTCACCCGCACCCGTGTGTGGACGTCTCACACCCCTCAGCCTCTCCTCTGCTCTCCCCGGCCGTCTCTCTGGACTCTTACCCCTCCCCGGGCTGAAATCCAGGAAAGGAACGAGAGCTATATGGGGAAGGCGGCTCTGGCAACAGGCACCAGGGAAAAGGACTGTTGGCCTTGGAAGGTGTTCAAGGAAATGGCATCTTCCCGCTGCCCCGGCCAAAGGCTCCTGGAGCAAGCTCCCCTCCTGTGTCCCCTCCCCACGCGAGTCAGGCCCGAGCCCTGGGGATCCGGCCCCCGGTGCACCCACCTGTCTGTATCTCGGCTGCCCCCACCTTCGTCTTAGCTCCTGGGGCAGCCTTCTCTCTTGCCCCCAACCCATTCTCCCCCTGACAGCATGGAACGCTCTATGGCCCCCCAGTCTGACCCCCTCTGCTTACAGCCCTCCTTGGCCCCTGCCCTCCAGACAGAGCCCTCGCTCCTGCTCCCGAGTTGGGCTCCTGAGGCCTGCCTGCCTTACCCAGCCTCGCTTCCCCTCCAGCCTCTCCCTGCAGGTGCTCCCTGGTATCTTGCAGTTCATGGGGGAAAAAAATGGCTCCTCGTCTTCACCGTGGCTTCGTCTTCCTCCTTCACTGGCTCATCCTCAAAGTCGCATGTCAGCCAATACCTCCTCTGGGATGCCTTCCCTGACCACCCTCTCCCCTGTGACCTGACCCCCGGTGTGTGGGGTAGGGCTCTGTTTTCTCCCAGGATGAGGGGCTGCAGAGGGAGAGAGAGGCCACTGCCTTGGGCCGAGGGCTCCCGGCAGACAGCAGTTCCAACCACGGTTACTATGAACATTCTACTTGCTTATTAGTGCCTCGCCCTCTCACAACTCTGGCTCAGGTGCGTCTGGTCTAAGCGCAGGGGACGGAGGCCACCAGCCAGGATGGGGAGAAAAGTCTCAGCAGGTGACCGCAAACTCACCTCTGATCCGAGTCCCGAATGCGAAGGGGCCGAAACGCTCACTAGCACACACACAAGGCACCTCGCCCACGAGCGCTCAGATGGCTCGTGTGGCGCCACCAGTGGGCACCCTCCGCTAGATTCTCCCACGGTCGGGGTCTCAGCAGCCCTAGGAGGGAGTTGCTGGATTGTGCCCACTTCACTGATGGGGAAACTGAGGTTCAGGGCAGGGAAATAATTTAGCGGTGGCACTAAGATTCTTTCGCATCAAGCTGCTGGTGGTAAGAAATAAGTATCCTGGGGCGCCTGGGTGGCTCCGTCGGTTAAGCGTCCGACTTCGGCTCAGGTCATGATCTCACGGTTTGTGGGTTCGAGCCCCGCGTCCGGCTCTGTGCTGACAGCTCAGAGGCTGGAGCCTGCTTCGATTCTGTGTCTCCCTCTCTCTCTGGCCCTCCGCGGCTCCTGCTCTGTCTCTCTCTCAAAAATAAATATACATTAAAAAAAAGAAATAAAGAAATAAGTATCCAGATGTAGCTCCGTATTGAATGACCTGGCGAAGGTCCTCGATGAGCTGTTAGGGAAACAGAGGCGCTACTCAAGCGGACTGGAGCCCCGTGCGTGTATGGGCACACGAGGGATACCCAACCTCGTCTCTCGTCACCCCGACCCCACACAGCCTCGTGAGGAGCAATCGAGAGGACACGGGGACACCTAGCGGGCTCGGTCAGTAAAGAACATGACTCTTGATCTCGGGGTCGTGAGTTCGAGCCCCATGTTGGGTGGAGAGATGACTTAAAAATAAACTCTTAAAACTAAAAGCGGACGTAGATTTCTTGAACAGCTTGATTGAGCTATAAGCTGCAGGCCCTAAAATGCACCTGTTTGTGGGGCCCAGCTCGATGATTTTCAGTGTATGTACATAGCTGTGCAGCCATCATCACAATCTAATTTTAAAACACTTCCATCACCCCAAAAAGAAGCCTCGTGATGACGCAGATTTTCAAGCGCCTGGCAGAGCCCCCCGGCCAGCGGTGTGCGGCCCGTCGGCGTTTGCCACGATTATCATCGTGGACGATAAAATGTTAACAGTGCAGTGCCCCAGGTGTTGGGGCGATGGTTGCTCCTCATTTTTAAACATTTTGTGTATTTTCTGAACATGTTTTCAAAGGGAGAACATACGATTTTTATAAGTAGGAGGCAAAAGAGAAATCTATTTCCATCTTGAAAATATAAAGTCAGCAACACTTGAAAGGAAGGAAGGGAGGGAAAGAAGGGAGGAAGGAGGGAAGGGGAGGGAAGAAGGAAAGATCACAAAGTTCCTTTAGGACGGACAATGGTTGCTGAGGGGCGAGTGTGTACTCAGAGTCCAGACCCCCGAGTGCCAGTCCCGGTGCCCAGTCACCGACTTGCGCTATGATCTCGGACAACACTCTCTCCTACTTTGTGCCTCAGTTTCCACACCTATACGATGAGGGTGATGGTGGGAAAACCGGAGGAGCTCGTCTTCGAAGCATTCTTTTGGCCAGCAGGGCTGTCCCGAGTGCCAGCTACCTGCCCTGCTCCGTGCTGGGGGCTGGGGACACTGTGGGAAACAGGGCCAGCCCAGTCTCTGCTCTCAGGACATCAGAGCACCGGGACAAGCCAGGCCGGGACTGCCCTGAAATGTCCAAACCTCAGCCGGAAACCCCTGGGCTGTGTGATGCGGGCATGCCCGGGGCCTCCCGGGACTACGCGAACAGAGAGGGACTTGTCGCCTGGAGGCAGCCTCACCTCCTCCCAACTGTATTTCTTGGCCCACCCACTCCCTCGCCTCCACCCCAGCTCCGTGCTCCAGAGGGCACCTCAGAGCCTGCCCGCCTCCCTTGCCTTCCGCGTTCAGGGGCCACGTTTGGCTGGAAATATCCTGGCCCACCCGCCCACTCTTCCGGCCAGCCCCTGGAAGGCCCCTCTTCCAGCTCCCTCCCTGCTGCATCATTTGGTGGGGGCCCAGCCCGTGTTCTCAGCATGCTCGACAAGTTATATTATTTATAACCACAATAGCTACCATTTATTCAGGCATCAAGTTATATAAGCCTCACAGCAACCCATTTTGCTGATGTGGACACTGAGGTTCAGAGAGGTATAGTCACTTGTCTACAACCACACAGCTCCCAAGTGGCAGCTCTGACATTCGACGCCGGGCCAAGCCCAGGGGACTGGAGGCTTAGAAGGAAGACTGGGTACAGACCGGACGTGCTGCTTTCTGGTAGTGTTTGCGTTCAACGGGACTGGGGAAGCGGGGGGTCCCTGAGCTCCGGCCCCAGATCTCAGGTATGAGAGTAGAGTAGGGGAGGGTCAGTTTGGGCGTTTGGTGTACTTGCTCCAGACCCCTCCGGGTGTGACGGTGCCGATTCAGGGAGGGCGCATGCGGCGCTTGGAGGTCCTGAGGGGCGTGTATTTCATTCTTCCTGGGCTTCAGGTTGGAAGGTGCCGCTGCAGATGGCAAGGCGAGGCCTCCTCGGGAAGCCGCCATCTGTCCAGAATGAGTAGGGAGAGCTGGCATGCCACCACGCACCCCTCCCACGTGGCCCCCGAGGCTGGTGGGCCCAGCATGCTTTTCTCTGGGCACCTGTTCTGTCCTCCCTCAGCCTAAGCAGGAGCTGGGTGGGAGGTGCGGAGTGGCTAGAGGCCAGATCAGGCCCGAACCCCACTTCATCAGGGCGCCGTGGGACAGTGTGTCCAGGCGGAAAGCAGGAGCCACGGAGCGATGCAGCCATGCTTGCTCCTTTGAGCATTGCCTGAGCACCTACTATGTACCAGACCCAGGCAAAGCTCTTCATGCCCACCCCCCCCACCCTCCCCACCGAGGCGAGGCTGTCGGGCCTTCTTGCAGCCCGCATGTGGTAGAGGATAATGCCCGGTTTCTATCATGCCGCTGAGGGCTTTGAGGCCCAGAGAGTGAAGCACCTTGCCCAAGGGCACTTGGCCAAGGCGGGATTCGAGCCCAGGGCCTAACCCGTTGGCTCCTAACCCCCGAACTCGAAAGGGAACATGAAAATGACATGCAGATCATGTTTAAAATCCCGATTCCCTCTCTCCCTTCCCCTGCCCCACTAAATCCCACCCCAGCGTATCTGAGGAACGTGCATTTTCACAAGGTGCCCGTGCAGGCCGTGTGAGGGCCTCACTCCGAGAAGCCGGGCCGTGGCAGAGACGGGGCCTCTCCCCACCCGGGCGCCTCCATCCCCACCCTGGCCCCGCGAGATCCTGGTCTGAGGAGGGGCTCTCCTCCCACACGTAACCCTGCCCCTCTAATCTCTGCTTCCCTTAAGCTGCTTGTCCCTTAAGCAGCCCTGGGGAGGCAGTGACTTGGGGCAGGCCGGCCCAGACCCCTGACCACCCGTCCAGCTGGGCCCTGGGCTCCCCGTACCCTCTAGGTGGGCACCCCATTGACCTCTAGCCCGCAGGTCGACCAGGGGCGAGTGAGGCCCATTCGTGCAGGGGAGGCCTCTCACGGAAGAGCCCCAGGGAAGGTCCATGTCTCTGCGTGGGGGGCTTTCTGTGGGGAGTCCCATCCTTTCCGGCCCCTCCTGTAGTTCCCATGGCAACTACTGTTGCCATGGTATTGCTGGGTGAGGAGCCGATGGGGAAAAGAGTGGACCCCAGGCCCCCACGCTCAACCCAGCCTCTGTGAGAACAGATGCCCTATCTCCGCAGCCCTGGGAGATCCCAAATACTAGAGGGTCACCCCCCAAAGGAGTGAGTAAAGGATGGCAGAGATAGAGATAGGAACCCCCACCCCCCCCCACCCCCGTGAATCCCCTCCTTCTCTCTGCTGCCTGGTGCACCTCCCTTCCAGCACATGTCACGCTGCGTTGCATTATCTGTTTACTTGTCTGTCTCTCCCACCACACTGCGAGCGCCTCCTCCGGGGAGGGAGCCGTCTGACTCATCATCTCGCTTCCCCAGGGCCCAGCACAGGGCCTGGCACAGAGCAGCTGCTCCCGAATGTGCCCTAGACTGAATGTAATCGAATTACATAAAAAGCCAAGTCTGGCTTCTTGGACTGAAGGAGGAGCAAACTTGGACGGGGAAGTGCCCAGGCTCTGGGGCCCGGCAGAGCCTTGGGTTTGAATCCTTGGCTCTGCCTGTTCCCATCTGGATGACCTTGGACAAGTCCCTTCGCCTCCCTGAACCTCAGTGGCCTCATCCCGTAAAATAATTCCCGTACCGGAGCACTGTTTTGAGGCCCTGGGGATTCAGTCAACGTTTATTAAGTACCTCTGGGGTGCTAAGCCTGCGGCTGGACAGTGGGATCCAGTGGTGGACAGGGAAACGCCAGCCCTGCCCTTCCGAGGCGCGATCTTGCAGAAATGAAAAGTGCTTGCGCGGCACCTGGAAATGATGAATAAACCCAGGATTCATCATCTTCTCCTTCCTCATCGAGTGGCTGACTCCTCCCTGTTAGCCTGTAACCTCCCCAAAGGAGGGGCAGGGTGAGAACAGGGGATGGAAGAGGCCTCTCCAGAGCCCGAGAGGAGGCCTTGAAGCCAGGAGCGTGGGCCTGCTCTGTTGTGCCCAGGACCCTCCAGCGGTCTCGGAGAGTGGGGGCTGGGGGGGTGGTGCTAGAAGCTGCGTGGTCCCGGTCAGGCTCTGAGCTGGGGGTAGGAGACCTGGGTTCTTCTCAGGCTCTGTCCAAGTCCTGTAGGAGCTTGAATGTGTCTTTTCCCCTTCTTGGGCCTCCCTGTGCCCCTCCATCAATGAGGTGGCCAGCCAGAGCCCTACGGTCCCTCAGGCTGTAGCCTGCTCCCCCCTTTCCGGGATCCTGGGGGTCCCGTGACTGCAGTTCTGACAGCCTGATCCCTGAAGAGGCCCCCACCCTCAGGCTCATGCTGGCCTGGGTGGGGCCAAGGGAGGGTGGGGGACACGAGAAGAGCTGACGGGACAGAGAATCCACCCACAAGAGCTAGCCAAGAGGACCGCTGAGGTTCGCGTTGGCACAAGCGGATATCTGGGCTGGCTTTGGGACCCCTCGGTTCCAGTCCTTCAAAGACTGGGTCTGCAAGGGACCGAAAGGCAAGGAGCTCTCATGGCAGAGTCAAACAGATCTGCATCCGGGGTCTGCTCTGCTAGATACAGATCGCACAGCCTGAACACCTCTGAGCCTCAGTTTCCTCATCTGCAAAATGGGGATAATAATGGCACCTGCCTCACAAGGCAATATCACGAGATAGTGGCCACAAAGAGCCTGGCATGGAGCAGGCACTTAAGAAGCGTGAATTCTTTTCCTTGCCTCCTTTTTCCCTCCACCCCCTCTCATCCTTGACCCCAGCCAGATGGGGCCCCGGGAAGGGGAAGTGAGATGCCGCCTTTCCCCAGAGCGGAAGGGAGGGAAGAAGATGCAGCTCCCTTTCCTTGAGATGCACTCTGTGGCCACTGGACACTTGGGCATGCGGGGTAGACCGCGCCTCAGATGAATGGCATTGCCTGGGTTGAGGCAGGGACTTGGTGGCCCAGAAACAACACGGGGCATACCTGAGAGAGATCTGGGAGTTATTAGTCTTGTCTCCTGGCAGCTCGCATGCATAAATCTGTGACCTGGGGCACATGGGGGAGGTCCTTTCCACCTTTCTTGACTGTCATCCCCCCTTAAGGACCTGAAACCCTCAGGCTAAGGTGCGGTGGGCTCTTGAGGAGAGCATTGGGGCTCCCAGTGGCAGTGGCCCCCGGTGGCAGTGACAGGTCCCCGTGGGACAGGCTTTGACCCTCCTCTCACTCCCAACTCATTGCAGAGACTTCCTGCCCCGAGGGTCAGGCATCGTCACCCGACGCCCCCTGGTCCTGCAGCTGGTCAATGCCACCACAGGTATGCACTCTCCTCCACCAGCATCCCGACCGGGCCTCTTCAGGTCCCCTTCCCTAGCCCCAAGGAGAAGTCCAACCTAGCCGCTGAACTTGCTTGCTATGTGACTTTGGCCCTCGATTCCCCATCTGGACAGTGGGGATAAAAATGCGTAACGTCAAAAAAAAAAAATGCGTAACGTCAGACATGGCGTTGTGGAGAGGGAGGGGTGAGTAGTTGGTATTTGGGGGTGTGTGGGGGTCTATTGCCAGTGGAAGATGGGTCTCAGGTGGGTTCCGGGCTAAAATGCTTACCGCCCCACCCTTCTTCCCTCCACCCCACCCACCCGTTTGGGGCAGAATATGCCGAATTCCTGCACTGCAAGGGGAAGAAATTCACCGACTTTGAGGAGGTGCGTCTGGAGATCGAGGCTGAGACCGACCGAGTCACCGGCACTAACAAGGGCATCTCGCCGGTGCCGATCAACCTCCGCGTCTACTCGCCGCATGGTGAGGAGACGTGGCGGGTCCCCGGCCTCCTGGCTCCCCCGCTTAGCTCCGCCCCCGGGACAGTCTTTGGCCACGCCCCTTTGCTAGTTCCTCTTAACGCGGGCTCCGCGCCTCCTGCAGACTCCGCCCCCACAGCAACCCCTGCTCTGCCCATCCTACCCCAAGCTCCACCCTGCCATGACTCCGCCCACCCCTGGCCACGCCTCTGACGGGCAGCCGCTTCAGCCCCGCGTTTCCCTAATCCCGTCCACCTGCCGCCAAACTCCCAACCAGATCCTCTCTAAACCCGGCCCTGTTCCTTAATCCGCCCGCCCACGGCCACGCCCCTCGCCTTGAGTCCGCCCTCTCGCCGCCCTGTCCAGTGCTGAACCTGACACTGGTGGACCTGCCTGGAATGACCAAGGTCCCGGTGGGGGACCAACCTCCTGACATCGAGTTCCAGATCCGAGACATGCTTATGCAGTTCGTCACCAAAGAGAACTGCCTCATCCTGGCTGTGTCCCCGGCCAACTCCGACCTGGCCAACTCCGATGCTCTCAAGGTTGCCAAGGAGGTGGACCCCCAGGGTAGGTTCCTAAGGGCAGTAGAAGTGCAAGGCCCTGGGGGTCTACTCTCAGTGCCAGGCAGAGGGAGCTGCTCTGTGAAGAATGAATGAGGCGAGAGAGAGCAGAGGCAGGCCGTGGGTGAGGGAGGGTGTGGGTAGGGAGGGTGGGGAGTGGGATGGCAGTCAGAGGGCAAGTGCGGGTGTAGACAGACGGCCCTCTCCTGCTGCCCCCCCCAGGCCAGCGCACTATCGGGGTCATCACCAAGCTGGACCTGATGGACGAGGGCACGGATGCCCGTGACGTGCTGGAGAACAAATTGCTCCCCCTGCGCAGAGGTAGGCAGGCTCCTCCCCGGACCCGCTCCGCCGGCCTTCCCCGCCACCCCGCCCTGCGCAAGGCTGGTTGCCCCTGACTTGGACCGCCTTCCACAGGCTACATCGGGGTGGTGAACCGGAGCCAGAAGGACATTGATGGCAAGAAGGACATCACGGCGGCCTTGGCCGCTGAACGCAAATTCTTCCTCTCCCACCCATCCTACCGCCACTTGGCTGACCGCATGGGCACGCCCTACCTGCAGAAGGTCCTCAACCAGGTAGGAGGTCAGGCCTGGGGAAACCAGCATGAGGACAGAATCATTTACGTGTGTTTTGTGAGGGTGACCAACAGAGGTTAGCGTCCACATCATGCGTAGGAACTGAGACCCAGAAAACAAAGCGACTTGCTCACAGCCCCGCCATGAGGTAGCATGGAGCTTTGCTGACTTTTCCCTGACGGGGGCCCTGGAAAGGGAGCCCTGTAGCCCCCGCAGGTGGAGAGAAGCCCCCGACCTTGTGTGGAGGGTGGCACTGACAAGGGCTTGGGTTTGGGGGCCATTACTAGAGTGTACTTGGCTGAAGACCTTGCTTCCTTCTGAAATGGAGAGAGGCTCATCTGGAGACAGGGATGGGTGATCCCAGGGGCTTCCCTAGGATGCTTCTTCATCTGGAACGGGGCTTCCAGAACCCGTTCCGTATGTGTGTGTGTGATGCGGATGGAAGGGAGGCAGTGGGGAAGGCAGGGTGGTGTAGGGGCAGCACTGGGGACTCTGAAGGCCACAGACCTGACACTCGAGCTCTCTGAACCTCTATTTCTGCGTCTGTAAAATCGCGGTGATGGTAATAAGGCCCTGTTTCATAAGATCATTGTGCAGCTTCCGGGAGATACTGCGTGTGGGGACACAGCCAGAGCGAGCCCCAGAACGTGAGAATTACCTCACATGAGAATAACCCAGAGGGTACAAGGGGGCAGCCCCCCAGCCATCCCTGCCCCAGACACAGTTTATTTGGCCCTCCTGGTGTCTAAAAATATTGTTAGTCAAAAAATCAGGGGGCGCCTGGGTGGCTCAGTTGGTTGAGCGTCCGACTCCGGCTCAGGACATGATCTTGCGGTTTGTGAGTTCGAGCCCCGGGTCAGGCTCTGTGCTGACAGCTCGGAGCCTGGAGCCTGCTTCGGATTCTGTGTCTCCCCCTCTCTCTGCCCTTCCCATGCTCATGCTCTGTCTCTCTCTGTCTCTAATAAATAAAAAACATTAAAAATAAAAAAAAATCAGGTAATTCCAAATAAAAATCTAGACTTCCGGCTCCTATTGAAAATTGCATTATTCACTCATGAATTTAAATTTTTTTAATGTTTATTTATTTTTGAGACATAGAGACAGAGCGTGAGCAGGGGAGGGGCAGAGAGAGAGGGAGACACAGAATCCGAAGCAGGCTCCAGGCTCGAGCTGTCAGCACAGAGCCCGACGCGGGACTCGAACTCACAGACCGCGAGATCATGACCTGAGCCGAAGTCGGCCGCTTAACCAACTGAGCCACTCAGGCGCCCCTATTCACTCATGAATGTAGTTAATACACCCACTGTATGCCAGGCCCTGCCTTGGGCAGCTTTCCTTCTCGTGGGCAGGGCAGTGGTGGGCAGGGGTGTGGCTGCCTTCTTCAGCTCTCGACCTGACCACACCCACAGGCCCCCTGGCATCCCGGTCCCTGCTTGGCCCTGCGGGCATCTGCCGTTGGTGCCCACGGCCTTAACCCTTGTCTCGTCCCCGCCCCAGCAACTGACCAACCACATCCGGGACACCCTGCCGGGGCTGCGGAACAAGCTACAGAGCCAGCTACTGTCCATCGAGAAGGAGGTGGAGGAGTACAAGAACTTCCGGCCTGATGACCCCGCGCGCAAGACCAAGGCTTTGCTGCAGTGAGGCCCCGCCCCAACTCCTGACTCCGCCCCCCCCGCCCCGCCCCGAGCCGCCCTCCTGCGCGGGGTTCGCCCAGGGCTCCCTCCACCAGGCTACTGACGTCACACCGCTCTCCCCCCAGGATGGTCCAGCAGTTTGCCGTGGACTTCGAGAAGCGCATTGAGGGCTCGGGGGACCAGATCGACACCTATGAGCTGTCAGGGGGAGCCCGCATCAACCGGATCTTCCATGAGCGCTTCCCCTTCGAGCTAGTCAAGGTAGGACAGTCCCCCCAGGGGCGGGGGTGGGGGGTGGTGCTTAGAACTACCCACCCCCCCGCCCCCGGACTTTCCCACATATCTTCGCTGACCTGGCACCCAGCCCTGGGTGGGGGGCGTCTGCCTTGGCCTTCCAGGGAGGAGGAAGGCCCTGACCAGCCGTCTCTCGCTCGCCTACACAGATGGAGTTTGACGAGAAGGAGCTGCGCAGAGAGATCAGCTACGCCATCAAGAATATCCACGGCATTAGGCACGTATTGGGACCGGGGAAGGGGGCTGAGCCCTGGAAGGCAGGGGTTCTAGTGCCAAGGCACAGGGAGTGACGAAGTGAGCCGCCCTCAGGAAGGACCAAGAGCTCTGGTCCCCAGTCCCCTCGCTCCTTCTGGCTCCCAGCTCAAACGGGCTTGAGCTGGGGGAGGCGGACGGGAGGCCTGGGCCACTCCCTCCCCACAACCTGCTGTCCTCCTTCACTGTCCCTGGAAGCAAGGCCTGGAGGCCGTACCAGGTGGGCGGAGCCCAGGACACAGGTGGCTGGGGAAGCTCCTCTGGGCTTGGGCCCCTTGCCCAGTCCTCAGGATGAGACAGCTTCCCCCAGTCCTATCCAGGTAGCGGCACAGAGCTGCCAAACCCCTAGGGAGGGCCTGGGACCGAGCAGCGAGGGATGGGTCTGTGTCCTTTTATGATAGGACAGGGCCTCTCAGCCCTCCAGATCCTCCCATAGTCCCGTGGGCCCAAAGTGGGCCCCATTTCACACCACCTCCCTCCTTCTAGCTAACCCCACTGCCTTTGGAACAGGATGGGGGGGACTGGAAAACCAGATTGTTCCTTAAAAGCTTAGCCCCCCTTCAAGGACCCCGATCGACACTGTTCACTCGACAAGAAAATTTAAAGCCACTGCTATGCGCCAGGCAGTGAGCAAGACCAAAATGTCCCTGCTTTTATACAGGTTCAGTTCCGAGGTCTGGTATGGAATTTACAGACTGATCCTTGCGTTGGCCAAGGCGCAGGAAAAAAGTCTCAGCCCTCATCTTAAAATAAAATGTTTTGTTCCCAGAAAGGCTCTTAAGAGAATCCAGTTTGGCCTTTTTCGTAGCACTTCTGGCCATAGAACCTTTTGTATGAGCAGAAACTTAAGAGGAAGCGGACATGTATAATTATAAGCAGACCTTGCCTTGCCCCAAAGAGCATCAGTGGAAACTCCTTCATTCGAATCCCTCCCGCCCATTTTACAGACAAGGACACTGAAGCCCCAGCGAGGAGTAGTGGGAGGACCCCAAGGGCAGAGTTCAGGGGGTCGGGGTGGGGCCCTGACCTGGCACTCCTGGTAGGAGCTGGCCTGTGACACTGTGCCCTTCTCCCGTTCCGGGCGTTCAGAACGGGGCTCTTTACCCCAGACATGGCCTTTGAGACCATTGTGAAAAAGCAGGTGAAGAAGATTCGAGAACCGTGTCTCAAGTGTGTGGACATGGTTATCTCGGAGCTAATCAGCACGGTTAGACAGTGCACCAAGAAGGTAACCCGGTGGCCCGGGCCAGCCCCCTCCCCCCGCCTCTGCCCCCGTCCTGCACTGCTGCCAGGCGCTCCTTTCCTACACCCCTACTGCCTCCTCGGCAGCATGTACAGACCTCAGCGGGGTGGGGGAGGCAGGCCAACCACAGACCAAGATGAGGGGGGGGGGCCTCTCCGAGGGGGCCTTACCCACCCCTGGCCCCCTGGAACAGGGAGTAGACATCGATAAGACAGGTGTGACGGTGGCTATTGTCCTGAGAGCCCACCAAGAGCCCCCCAGCTCAGGGAGAATAGGCCTTGAAGGGCCCTGAGTCCCCTTCCTGCCCTCGGAAGTGAGGTCATCTCTGGGGGCTCCAGGGAGGGGTCTTGGGACACCTTGGCTCTGCAAACAGGTGAGCTACAGAGCCTTCTTGGGTGCTGCTCTGGGGATCTGGATGGCCAGAGGGGTGCAGAGGACCAGGTCTGGCAGGTACCTGACTCCCCGCTCTCCTTCGTCCTCCCCATTCTCACCCCAGCCTCACTCAGGGCTCTGCCCTTCCCTTCCGTCCACATCCAACCCTCCAGGGGCAGAACCCTCTTCCATCCGCTATGTCATCTGAGCCTCACAGAGCCACCCAAGGAGGGCAGGGCAGGGCAGGGAGGAAGGCACCCATGTCACAGCAGGCAAACTGAGGCCTAGGAGATCAAGCGACTTGTCCAAGGTCATGTGAGTTAGCAGGTGGCAGGGCTGTTACTCGAAGCCGAGGCCTTGGACTCCAAATCCAGTGCTTGTCTGATTCCGCCCCCAGCCTCCCTTCCTCTCCTCTCCTCACTACTGGCCCCACTCTACCACCACCTCCACTCTTTCTGTCTTTCCTCTTCTCTCTTTCTGTCTCTCCCAGCTGAGTCCTCCAGACCCTTTTGGAAGACAGGCAAAGGATGCCCCTTGAGGAGAAAGGGAAGGGCAGGAGTAGAGTAGGGAGCTGGAGAGTGGAGGTCAGGCAGCTACCCTGCAACTCCAGGAGGCGTCATCTGCACCGCAGTCTGTGCAAATGGAGCCCCCTGGAGTGTTGCAGTGCACAGCCTGGGCAGCTGGATGCAGTAATCCTGGTGGAGGTACGGAATCGTGCGGGGCTTTGGAGTCAGGATGAAGTGAATGCAGGAGGTGCTGGCAAACCTAGAACTGAACAGAGTGGGTGGGTGGGGTCCTGGCCTGGGTCAGCCCCTTAGGAGGACCCGAGGCTGGGACAAAGACAGCCCTGGAAAAGACAGAGAGGGCCGGCTCAGTGTAGCTGGGGGGGGCGGGGGGGCGCCAAGCCCTGGGGAGAGGATCTGAACTCAGTAAGGGGCCTGGTCTCTCAGAAGCCCCTCCACCTTCAAGCTACTTGGCAGCACCTGGGAGGTGCTCCCCCTGGGGGGGCGGTAGGGAGGGCCGGTCCTACACTCACATTGTCTTCTGTTCTCTCTTTCTCTGTGTCGGTGTCTCTCTCTTTCCCCCCATGCCTGTGCCATCCTCCAATCCCAAATCCTGGCTCTGCTTGGCTTTCACTCCCCCTCCTCCTCCCGGCCCCGCCCACGGCTGCTCCTCCTCCTGTCCCCTCCTCCTCCCCCGGGTGCAGGACAGGCCTCTTCACACCTGACCTCGCTTTTGAAGCCACAGTGAAAAAGCAGGTGCAGAAGCTCAAAGAGCCCAGTATCAAGTGTGTGGATATGGTAGTCAGTGAGCTCACGGCCACCATCAGAAAGTGTAGCGAAAAGGTATGACGGCCGCCAGGGCGGGGCTGGGCCCAGCCGTCCCTTCCTCATGGCGGGGGACTCCCGTGGGCAGAACCATCTGCTGGCATCGGCCACCCACGTGGACCCAAACGCCTGGGCCGGCCCGGTGGTTCCGGGCCCCTAAGTTTCGTGCCAGCTTGTCACCCTGGGTCTGTTTGAATTTATGATCCTTTGAGGCCCCCCCCTCTCTGCCAGGGGACCGCCCCCACCCTCCCGTCCTCAGTGGCCCCTTTTCACCAATGAGAACGACAAGGGCGACAAGGATAAGGGGACGGCCGATATTTATTGGGCACTGAGCTAAGCGCTGATCCTTTTTCTCTCACTTAAGCCTCTCAACAACCCGAGGCAGTGAGTAGCGTTAGCCCCATTTTACCGATGAATAAACTGAGTCTCAGACAAGAAGGGCAGAGTGGGATTCCGATTTAGGAAAGCCGAGGGAGGAGGCCTGGGATCAGGGCCTCCTGGGATGGGGGAGCTCTCCCGGTTCCTGAAAACAAATTTGCCTTCAAAGCATATTGGATTACTCGCTTTCTAGTAATCCGTGTGCGTTCGACCGGGCCAGCCTCTTTTGGGTCTGTGACCTTTTAGATGCCTTCTTCCTATTTGTCTACTTCGGGGCATTTTGCGGATGTTCAGCCAGCTCTTCGGGCGGCAGGTCTTGCCGGGGAGGGGGGGGAGGGGTGCGTGAGAATCAGTTGCCTGGGAGAGTCTTTCCAGCCCTGAAACCAGCCCCTGCCCCGCCGGCCGAATCAGAATCTCAGGGAGAGCCCAGCCGCGCCTGTACTTGAACAAGCTCCCCGTGCCGGGAGGCGGGGGCCCTTCTGCCCCGACTTCATGTTTCACAGAAGCGGGTTTTCATGGCTTGGAACTAGTCGGGTGCACCGCGCTCGTGCCCCTCTCTCACTTCGCCCGCTTTCGTGCCTGATGCGGACAGGGAGCAAATTAGCAGCCACTCCGTTCCCGTTTCAGGCGGAATAAAATCTGGGCCGGACTCCCCATCGCATAGTATTTACCACGACGTCTGAGTCACGGCCCACCGCGCCTTGAATCCTAAGCAACACAGTCTTACTTTTGTCAAATTTTTAAGATACCGAGTTTGTTTTAAGCTGCCTCAAATCTCTTTACAAAAGAAGACCAGATAGAAGTACATTTTTTTTAAACTTTGGCTTTTAATTGTGAAACTAATACATTCTCCACTTAAAAATGTTGGTAAACGCCAAAGCTTAAAAAGAAGGCCACCACCCTCCCTTTCCAGAAGCCACCACGGAGAGTTTTGTACATTTCTCGCAAGTACACTCCTTTTATGAAAGAAAGAAAGAAAGAAAGAAAGAAAGAAAGAAAGAAAGAAAGAAAGAAAGAAAGAAAGAAAGAAAGAAAGAAAGAAAGAAGGGAGGGAAGGAAAGGAGAAAGAAAGAAAGAAAGAAAGAAAGAAAGAAGAAGGAAGGGAGAAAGAAAGAAAGAAAGAAAGAAAAGAAAGAAAGGAAGGAAGGAAGGAAGGAAGGAAGGAAGGAAGGAAGGAAGGGAGAGAGAGAGAGAGAGAGAAGAAAGAAAGAAAGAAAGAAAGAAAGAAAGAAAGAAAGAAAAGAAAGAAAGAAAGAAAGAAGGGAAGGAAGGGAGAAAGAAAGAAAGAAAAAGAAAGAAAGAAAGGAAGGAAGGAAGGAAGGAAAGAAAGAAAGAAAGAAGGGAAGGAAGGGAGAAAGAAAGAAAGAAAGAAAAAGAAAGAAAGAAAGGAAGGAAGGAAGGAAAGAAGGAAGGAAGGGAGAGAGAGAAAGAAAGAAAGAAAGAAAGAAAGAAAGAGAAAGAAAGAAGGAAGGAAGGAAGGGAAGGGAGAGAGAAAGGAAGAAAGAAAGAAAGAAAGAAAGAAAGGAGGGAAGGAAGGGAGAAAGAAAGAAAGAAAGAAAGAAAGAAAGAGAAAGAAAAAGAAAGAAAGAAAGAAAGGAAGTAAGGAAGGAAGGAAGGGAGAAAGAAAGAAAGAAAGAAAGAAAGAAAGAAAGAAAGAAAGAGAAAGAAAAAGAAAGAAAGAAAGAAAGGAAGGAAGGAAGGAAGGAAGGAAGGGAGAAAGAAAGAGAGAAAGAAAGAAAGAAAGAAAGAAAGAAAGAAAGAAAGAAAGAAAGAAAAAGAAAGAAGGAAGGGAAGGAAAGGAGAAAGAAAGAAAGAAAGAAAGAAAGAAAGAAAGAAAGAAAGAAAGAAGGGAAGAAAGAAGGGAAGGAAGGGAGAAAGAAAGAAGGAAGGGAAGGAAGGGAGAAAGAAAGAAAGAAAAAGAAAGAAAGAAAGAAAGAAAGAAGGGAAGGAAGGGAGAAAGAAAGAAAGAAAGAAAGAAAGAAAGAAAGAAAGAAAGAAAGAGAAAGAAAAAGAAAGAAAGAAAGAAAGAAAGGAAGGAAGGAAGGAAGGAAGGAAGGAAGGGAGAAGGAAGGGAGAAAGAAAGAAAGAAAAAGAAAGAAAGAAAGAAAGAAAGAAAGAAAGAAAGAAAGAAAGAAAGGAAGGAAGGAAGAAAGAAAGAAAGAAAATGAAATGATCGGTATTGATTTTCTTCTGATCATACATGATTGTTATAAAAATATTCAAACAGCACAGAGAAGGCAAGTCCCTAAAATTGAACCACTCTTAAGAGAAGGCAAACTCTCTGTCCTGCCCTTCCGAACTAATTATATATAGCTGTCAGTTTAACCTAAATGGATACTACACACACTGATTCGGGAACCCTTTTTTACCAAGCAGTGTCTAACGGAATCCTTCTATGCAACTATAGGAAGATGTGCCCTTACCGCTGAATCATACTCTACCGTAGAAACGCGCCGTGATCTATATATTCAATATCTTATTGACGTTTAGATTGTTCCAAACTTTTTTTTTCTTTTGCAAACAGTGCTACAGTGAACATCCTTACAGATGTATTTATAATACGTATCCTGTTGTTTCTTCTTCTTCTTCTTCTTTTTTAATTTTTATTTATTGAGAGAGAGAGAGAGAAGGAGAGAATCCCAAGCAGGCTTTGCGCTGTCAGCGCAGAGCCCGACGCAGGGCTCGAACTCACAGACCGCGAGATCATGACCTGAGCTGAAGTCGGCCGCTTAACTGACTGAGCCACCCAGGCGCCCCTCTCCTGTTGTTTCTTTAGAGCAAATTTCTAGACAGAGAATCGCCTATTCGAGGGCGTTCACAATTTTGATTCACTTCCACAAAGTTGCCCTCCAGAAAGTTTTACCTATTTATTCCTCCAAACCTTTTTTCTTTTTCTTTTTAAATTTTTTTAACGTTTTTATTTATTTTTGAGAGACATAGAGACAGAGTATGAGCAGGAGCAGAGAGAGAGAGGGAGATACAGAATCTGAAGTAGGCTCCAGGCTCTGAGCCGTCAGCACAGAGCCTGACGTGGGGCTCGAACCCACAGACCGTGAGATCATGACCCAAACCGAAGTCGGCTGCTTAACCAACTGAGCCACCCAGGCGTCCCCCAAATCTTTTTTCTATATGTAGGTTTATTTACTCTGTTAGGTAGTCACACTGTAAATATATTAGCATTCTGCTTTTTCCTTTAGTAACATACATTTTGGGGGATATTATCTCATAGTCTACATAAACATTATTTAGTGGTTGCATGATAACTCTACTGAACAGATTTATCATAGTTTACATAACAGTTTTCTATCGGTGAACATTTAAAATATCTCCAGTTTTTTAATATTATAATAACCTGTATTTCTCAGAGAGAGATACACACAGCATAAGCAGGGGAGGAGCAGAGAGAGAGGGAGACACAGAATCCAAAGCAGGCTCCAGGCTCTGAGCTGTCGGCACAGAGTCTGACTCGGGGCTCGAACTCGCGAACTGTGAGATCATGACCTGAGCCGAAGTCTGACGCCCAACCAACTGAGCCACCCAGGCGCCCCGCCCCTTTTTTTTAAGTAAGCTCTACACCCAGCGTGGGGCCTGAACTCACAACCCTGAGGTCAAGCGTGGCAGGCTCCACCAGCTGAGCCAGCCAGGCGCCCCTAAACATCTTTCTTAAAATGCTTACTTTTCTGTCTCTAGGATTTTTTCCTTAGGATAATAGATTCCTAGAAGACGGATTATTAGATACAAGCATTTAAAAACTGTGAAACACTCCGCTGGATGGCATTCCAAAAGAAAGCAGTAATTATCGTAAATGGTGAATTTTTGGAAACCACCCAGATGTCCATCAAAAGGGGCTCGATTATGTAAAGTATCAGCCGGTCAATGGCAGACTGTATGTTAGGAGGGCAGGCCTGTGTATTTCCATTCACGTGTCCCTCTAGGGTGTACTGTGGGGGGGAAAAGCAGGTTTCAGAAGGCAATGTATGATATTTGGGGGGAGGAAATAATATATATAAACAATAACAGTCCAAAGGCACAGTCACCAAATTGCTAACTGTTATTTTAAGAGAGGGCGAGGAAACTAGGAAGTCTTCCATTTCCACTCTGAACAATTTATTTATTTTTTATTTTTTTAATGTTTATTTATTTTTGAGAGACATAGAGGCACAGCGTGAACAGGGGAAGGGCAGAGAGAGAGGGAGACACAGAATCAGAAGCTGGCTCCAGGCTCTGAGCCGTCAGCACAGAGCCCGACGCGGGGCTTGAACTCACAGACCGAGAGATCATGACCTGAGCTGAAGTCGGCTGCCCAACCGACTGAGCCACCCAGGCGCCCTCACTCTGAACAATTTAGTCTCACAGTGCATCTGTAGATTCTCGTCAGGAGCAGTATGGATCAACGAAAACCTTAAAGAGGAAAGCTTATAAATTATTTCTAAAGTTTATTTGTTTTGAGAGAGAAAGAGCGAGTAGGGGAGGGACGGGGGGGGGAGAGAGAGAGAATCCCAAGCAGGCGCCACACTGTCAGCACAGAACCCAATAACGGGGCTCGATCCCACGAACCGTGAGATCATGACCTGAGCCGAAACCAAGAGTTGGACGCTCAACCGACTGAGCCACCCAGGCGCCCCATAAATTATTTCTAAAAAATAATGTTGCCTTTTGATTTATTTAATGAGTAATAATTAGCTTTTTTCTTTCCACGGCAGAATTCACCCATCTTCGTCTGTTTTTTTTTCCTCCCCAAGTCTTCTAAGTTTAGCGAGGCACCTCTCTGGCAGAGGCTTCTGAATAGTCAACTCTGACTATCCCCAGGCCTGCTGGGATTGCAACTTTCCTCTCTGGATGAAAGCTAAAGTTTAATGTCGCGCGTGGGCCATGCTGTTCAAGCCTCTCAAGAACCCTTAAGGGGAAGGGTGCTGTTACTACCCCGTGGAGAAACCAAGGCTCAGTCACTTTTTTAAGGACAGTCGGCAGGGCGGGGGCTGGCTTTGGAACAAGAGTCATGTGGCTCCGGGGCCTGCGTCCTTGGCCACTAAACTCGTGGGCTCCAAGCTGACGGCCCCACTCACTCAGCCAAGGACTGAGAGAGAAATGTTACATTTTAAAAACTGGCTAAAAGTCCTGGGAATGCTCCGAGGCAGCCAGGATTGGAAAAAGATGCTCAAAGAGAACAGAACTTCTCAAAGAGGCTGAGGCTGGAAAACTTGACAAATGTAACGTCCGGGCGGTTAGCGGGAGAACTGGTCATGGTTTTTGGCAAATTTCAACCCCACCCCCACCCCTCCCGCCTCTCCTCCCACACCCCTGCCACGGCCCCGCCCTGGGAGGGAGCACTCGGGACCGCCTCAGAGGAAGCCTTCTGGTGGTGGTGACTCAGTCCTAAATCTCTCTGCCCCAAGTTGGAGACTTTGAGAAGTAGGAGCTCCTCTTTGGGCCTCGTGGGACGGCGGGTCCGCCAGGCCCGTCCGGCCAGAGTGGGTTTTGAAGCCCCGGGTCTCAGGCTGCCTCTCTCTCAGGTCCCCGGTGCTTGGCCGCATCAGTCACACCTTGGCCCAGCCATGGGATGGCCGAGGGTGGAGGGGCGGGACGTCCCATCTCTCACGTCTACCTCTGCTGGGCATCCAGGGTGCCGCTTTCTTCCCCGTCCTCTTGCTTCTCCCCCGTGCCCCCCGCCCCATCTCCTTAGCCTCCATCTTGCCCTCAGAATCGCTACCTGTGACCCAGGCACGCTAACCTCCAGGTCTCTTCCCACAGAGGAGGATCCACCTGAGGGGCCTGACCCAGGCATGGGAAGAGGGACAGGACGGGTTTGAGGTTGGCCCTACCTGGGTCGCACGTGACCGCCAAGTGGGGAGGGCAGGCCAGCGGGGCTCGAGGTCCCTGCGGGTGGGCTCCCCATCATCAGGTCAGCGAGGCCCCCTCCCCTCGAGGAGGAGCTTGTTCGTGGGCCAGAGACGCCGGCGTCCACTCGCCCTGGCAAGAAGGGCAAAGACATCCATCCTTCATTCATTCTCTCTTTCCTTCGACACGCCCTCTTGGAGCCCCAGCCTCACACCCAGCCCAATCACAATCAGTTGGTGGGGAGGGGGCGCAGAGAGGCCCCTAACCCAACTCTTGGGCTGGTCAGGGCAGGTTTTCTGGAGGAGGTGGCATCCAACAGTCTTGAAGGAGAATGAAGCAGCCTGGGCTGAGCTGAGGGCAGAGTTCACAGGCAGAGGGGGAAGGGTTTGGAGCAACTTCCCCTTCGTCCTCAGTTGATACAAGCTGGAAGGAAATGGGTGCTGCCGAGCTCGCACCCCAAAGCAGCGGGGTAGAGACGGGTCGGCTGGCCAGCTCGGAGCTGGGCGGACACCGCTGGGGAGGACGGTGCCAGGCCGGGGCATGCAACAGGGAGGCAAAACTGGGTGGATCCTACCGAGAGGGCCCCCCCGGGGTACTGCTCATGCTGCTGGCACCCCACTCCGCATGCCGCCCACCCTGTGTCCTCGCATGTCCTGCCTGTGGGCTCCTGCATGTCCCGTATGTGCCTGCTTGTTTCCCCTGCCCCCTCCCTCAGCTCTGACAGGACTACTGCCTGTCCCCAGCCTGACTCAGGAGGCCAACTGGCACCTTGGGCCCTGCCCTCCCCAGACTCTTCCTGGATAGGAATCTCGAGGCCGTTCTCTGCCTGGTTCCCCACCTGACTGTCCCTCCAAGCTTTGGGGAGGACAAGGGGTAGCCCCAAGGGTCCGCGAAAGCTTGGGAGCTAAGGGTCCCCCAAACAAAGACCTCCATCCAACAGTCTGTTTCCAAGATGGCCGCTACCAAGGTGGCGGAGCAGGCTGAGCCCCGAGGCATTTCTGCCCATGGGAACTGCCCTCCCCCCCAAGTTGCCTAAGTAGGCCAGTGAAGAGGGCCTGGAACCAGAAAGACCCTTGAATTGGCATTTGGATCCTACACTTGGGGGCAAGGGTGGCCGCGGCTTGGTGCCTTCAGCTTCCTGGGACCCCAGGCCTCTCTTCCCCTCATCTCGGGCATTCTGTGTGTGCCTCCCACCCCACGCCTCTGGATCCCCGGATTCTGGTGGGGTGGGGGTGCTCCCCGCTGGTGCCCCCTGTGTACGTGGCTCTCTCCCTTCCCGCCCTCCCCCAGCTCCAGCAGTACCCCCGCCTGCGGGAGGAGATGGAGCGCATCGTGACCACCCACATCCGGGAGCGCGAGGGTCGCACCAAGGAGCAGGTGAGTCCCTCCTGCCCCGCCCCCCCCGCCCCCCCCCCCCCTCCCCGCCGCTCTCCTCCTGGTTCCCATTTTCTCTCTTCTGTCTCCATCTCCCTTATACTTTCTCGCCTCTACTCTCTGCTTCTCTCTTTTTTTTTTAATTTTTTAATGTTTATTTAATCTTCAGAGAGAGAGAGAGAGCATGAGCAGGGTAGGGGCAGAGAGAGAGGGAGACACAGAATCCAGAGCAGGCTCCAGGTTCTGAGCTATCAGCACAAAGCCCGACGCAGGGCTTGAACTCATGAACCATGAGATCACGACTTGAGATGAAGTTGGACACTTAACCTACAGAACCACCAGGCTTCCTTCTGCTTCTCTTTTTTATTGTGGCAGAATATATATAACATGAAATTTACTATTTTAACCAGTTTTGAGCATGCAGTTCAGTGGCCTTAAGTACATTCACAGTGTCATGCAGCCATCGCCACCATCCGTCTCCAGAACTTTTTCATCTGCCCAAACCGGAGCTCATTAAACAGTGACTCGCCGTCCCCGGCTCCCCACCAGCCCCTGACCACCGTCCTTCCACTTTGTGCATCTGTGAATTTGACTACTCTAAGCCCCTCATGTAGGTGAAAGCTTATAACAATTGTCCTGTGTGGTTTTTTTTATTCTGTTTCTTTTTTTTAATTTTGAGAACAAGAGGGAGATAAGAGAGAGTGTGAGCAGGCAAAGGCAGAGAGCGAGGGAGAGAGAGAACTCCAAGCAGGTCCGAGCTGCCAGCGCAGAGTCTGATGCAGGACTCGATCTCACGAACTGTGAGATCATGACCTGAGCTGAAACCGAGAGTCAGACGCTTAACTGCCTGAGCCACCCCTGCACCCCAACAATTGTCCTGTTGTGTCAGGCTTATTTTACTTAGCATGGTTTCCTCAAGGTTCATCTATACTGTAGCAGATGTCAGAAGTGCCTTCCTTTTTACCTCTGAATAATATTGCATTGCACGTATATACCACATAGCCTTTATCCATTTGGATTGTTTCCACCTTCGGGCTATTATGAGACAATCCTTCTATGAGCATTCGTGTGCAAATGTCTCTTTGAGACCCTGCTTCCCATTCTTCGGGGTATACGCCCAGACGAATCTGGTAATTCTATATTTAACTTTTTGAGGAGCCGCCATATTGTTTTCCATACTGTTTACTGGAGCTGCGCCCTCCATTCCCACCATCTCCTTTTCAACCTTCTAGCAGTCTGTCCTCTGGTCATCTCTCTTTGGGCCTCTCTCTCTCTCTCTTTTCTATTTCTCTGGGTCACCATATACCTGTCATAGCCACCCCCTCTTCCTGTTAGGTAGTCATTTATCAAGCATTCATTCATTCAGTCAACCACAAACATGGTCACTGAATGCTTCCTCTGAGCTGGGAGGCGCAGAGACGAGCAGACTCCCTCACGGCCCTCACGAAGCTCATAGGCGAGTCCTCCTTACTCGTCCATCTCTTGGTCATCCTTCTGTCTATACCGACCTCTGGCTCCCAATTCCCAGCGTCCCATCCTCACCCGCCCCTTCTCCGTGACGGTGCTGTCCACATCTTGGTTTGGATGTGGCGTTTTTGAATCCTTATGGATCTCTTTAATTACGAAAGTGATAAATACTTAATATTCAGTCAGTACGGAAGTCACTAAATGACAAGAAAGTGTTCGTTCACTCTTCCCTGCCCCCCCCCCCCCCCGCTCCTCCCACAAAATAGCCATTAGGAACAGTTTGGTGTGTTCCCTTCCAGGCCCGGGCATTTTTTTTTTTTTCTAGGCACATACAGATTCCAGATTCCATCTTAATTTTCCAGAACCGCAGCCCTGCTGTGTGTCTTGCCTTTTTTCTCTAACGGTAGTTGTAGTAGCTAACATCTGTTGAGGCCCTGTTACATGTCAGACATGTGACCTGCCTCACTCCCTGTGTCTTCACCACTCCTGTGAGGCAGAAACACTTCGTCTGTGGCGCTTGAGGCCAAGGGAGCACAGGCTTAGGGAGCAGTGGGGTGGGCGTCACGAATGTCACTCTGGGGGGCGCCTGGGGGGCTCGGCTGGTTGAGCGTATGGCTTCGGCTCAGGTCATGGCCTCACGGTTTGTGGGTTTCGAGCCTCGCATCAGGCTCTGTGCTTTCAGCACAGGGTCCGCTTCGGATCCGCCGTCTCCCTCCTTCTCTGCCCCTCCCCCCCTCTCAAAAATAAATAAACACTTACGCAAATTTTACTTTTTCCACTTTCCACTTTAAGAAAAAAAAGGACTGTCCCTCTGGTCATGACTCAGTTATAAATCCCGTTACGCCTCATCGTTCGTAGAGGGGATCTTCCCACGCCAGGACTTAGAAATTGACCGCATTCTTTTCTTTTCTTTTTTAATTTTTTAAAAGTTTATTTATTTTGAGAGAGAGAGAGCACGAGCAAGGGAGGGGCAGAGAGAAGGAGAGACAGAATCCCAAGCAGGCTCTACACCACCAGCGCAGAGCCTGAAGTGGGACTCCAACTCCTGAACCGTAAGATCATGACCTGAGCCGAGATCGAGAGTCAGATGCTTAACCGATTGCACCACCCGGGCGCCCCGGTCCTCATTCTTTTGAACGTCTGTAAAGTGCTTTATGATAGCTTAGAGGATACTACCATTTTTTCACTTTCTGATGGCCAGTGGCTTGTTTCCCGTTTTTCTCCATTACAAACTACACCACGCTGAACACCCTGGCACATACAGGGTTTATCTACTAGATGGATAGATAGATAGATAGGTTTCTAGAAATGAATATGTGCATTTTAATATTGTTAAATATTTCCAAATTCCCCTCCAAGGAGGTGACCCTGATGTACACTTCTGCCCACAGTGTATGAGAATCCATCTTCCCGCGGTTGCGCCCACACCGGTCACTACCAATATTTATTATTAATTTGATAGGTTATAAAGGGGTCTCATTGTTTTAATTTCCATCTCTTTATTCATGAGGGGAGCACTTTTTTTTCCATATCCTGATTGATTTTATGCATTTCTTCTTATGCAGAAGAATAGTTCCTGTTCTCTGACTATTTCGATCTGTGTTTCTGGTCTGTCTTTCACTTGTTGACTTGTAGAAACTCTTTTATTTATTAGGGATACTATTACTGATGTGTTGATTGATTGGTTGTGGATTCTATATGTGCTCCGAGTATGTTTCTTCCCGCTTTTCATGCATTTTAAAACGCTGCCCGGCTTTTTCCACCTGCCTGCTGGCCTGCGTCTCCTTGAAGGTCATGCTGCTCATCGACATTGAACTGGCTTACATGAACACCAACCACGAGGACTTCATAGGCTTTGCCAAGTGAGTGCTCCCTAGGCAGAGGTGATGCCTCCTGTGAGTGTGTGTGTGTGTGTGTGTGTGTGTGTGTGTGCGCGCGCGCGCACGCACGCATGCATGGGACCCAGGCCTTCTGGGCTAACCCTCTGCGTGTGGTACCCACTGAGCAGCAGCATCAAAGCTAGGCCTCTTGAGAGAAGTTCTGAGACTCTTCCTTCTCTCCCTGCTAGTGCTCAGCAGAGAAGCAACCAGATGAACAAGAAGAAGGCTTCAGGGAACCAGGTGAGTGAACCCCAGTGCCCCAGCCGGAGGGATGGAGGGTGCCGGACGGACGCCAAGCTCTGAGAGTCCCCTCCCCCCGAGGGGAAGGGTCTCACAGGGGCCAGGGAGCCTGTCAGCTGCCAGCCACAAGCCTCCCACTCTGCCTCAGTAACCCTCTCTCCTCTCTCCCGATGCTTCTCGTGGTTGCTATGGTTACCTCTTTGCAGGATGAGATTCTGGTGAGTACCAGGACTGGGGCTCTTGGCTTATGTAGTGAGGGGGAGGAGGGGGTCCATTCGCAGTGGGGACGCACAGGGGGCAAAAGGGCACTCTGGCTTGAGCTGCTTGCACACACCAGCGCACGGGTGTCCACACGTGCTCTCGGTCCAGAGGCAAGGCTTAGCCATACACAGAGCCCAACAGCCTATCCATCAGCGTGCATGAGCTAAGCATCTACTTCAGACAGAGGTAGACCATGTGGGTGGGGTGGGTGAAAATGGCTGGCGGGGACCTGGCACTCACTAGGTGCTCTTTCAATATCTGTTGGATGGATGGATGGATGGATGGATAGATGGATGGGAGAGAAATCTGTTTTTAAGGTAGCCATCTCTACCTGAGAGTTGAGTAAAGAGATGAATTAGATGAATGAAATATCAAGAGACATGTCCCTCCTTGCCTGTTCTCTGCTGAAACACTGCTTCTCATCCTCACCTGTACACGCAAGCCATAGTCTGGAATTTTCCAGAGGCCATAGTCTCTTTATAATAATCTAGGTGTTTGTGTGATTATTGGCTTCATATCTATTTCCTTCTCAAACCCCTATGAGGGGCAGGGCTGGGTCTCTCTTGTCCTTCGCCGAATTCTCAGCCCCCGGCCCAGAGCCTGGCACACAGTAGGTCCTCAATAGAATGAAGGAATCGATGAACGTAGTCTCCCAGGGCAATCTGGTTCAGCAAACGCTCGGTGGCGTCTACATTGTGCTGGCCCCTGGACTGGAGTCAGAGCCTGGCCCTGCCCCTTGGAGACCTGAGCCTGTAGTCAGGGCCCAGGCAGGGTGGGAGCTGGAGGAGCAGAGGTCTCTGGTGCAGGGGCCTGGAAGGGAGTTTGGCAGAGCTGGGAGTGGCCGAGGGAGGACAAAGGCTGCAACTCAGAGCAAGAAGTAGCGTGACAAGGTCTGGTGGTCAGATCCTGAGGTACGGAGTGCCAGGGCGTGGTATTTGGACTCACTTCCGAAGACAGTGACAAGACGCTGAGGGGATTCTCACCGAACCAAGACCAAGTGGGAGAGGAGATGTGCGGCACCTGGCTACCTTGTTTCTGTGAAAGGTTAAGGCAGTTACACAGCTACTGATCCACCGTGTGACTTGGGTTCTCTGCAAGGTTCTTGGGGAAGCCAGAGAAGATCAGGGAAGGCTCCGGGAGGGTTTTGAGGGCGTCAGAAGCAGGCCTGACCCCAAAGGGCTTCCCTGCCGGCCCCAGGCTCCTCGTGTCTTCTCTGGATGCTCAGAGAAGCCAGGGAGGTCAGGGCTGGAGGAGGGAGCAGAAGGAGCTCCCTCACGCTCAGTATGGCCCGCCACTAGAGTCTACTTAGTGGCCTTGCCCTTGGAGTAGAATCTACAAGCCCTGGTCCATGGCGATGGCTCAGGATGGTCTTGGGGACAGCAGCTTCCTACTATGAAGAGAGACCTTCGCCTATTACTCTGGGCTCCCCAGGGACGAAGGGACCTGTTCAGTTCGTGCTTGGCCCTTCCCCTCTCTCCCACTCCCGAACACCCCACTCCTGTCCAGAGCCTGGGGCCAAAGACCCCGAGAACCTACCACTGGTGCATTCATGTATTCGTGTCACAAATATTTATTGATCAGTTCCTGTCTGCCAGGCACACTGCAAGGTGCTGGGATATACCAGTGAGCAAGAGAGTTCACAATTTAGCAAGAGAGGCATCAAGGGATAATCTCTCTCTCTCTCTCTCACACACACACACACACACACTTCTCAGCTATTGTTACAGAAGAGAGTGATAAAAGACGGTAAGACTGTAGTGGGGGGTCCTGACTCCTACTAGGGGCCAGAGAGGGCCTACCTGAGCATGTGACTCCCGAGCTGATACCCGGAGGGGTGCGTAGGAATTTGGCAGGCAAACAGGAGGGGAAGCACGTTCTAGGCAGAGGCAGCAGCCGCATGGGCAGAGTCTTCGAGGTCAGAAAGAAGCCTTACAACCGGGTGCATCTCAAGCCGAAAAGGCATTCAGGATCGTGTTGCCCAGTTGGCCACCTCACCCCCGCTCGCACACTTTGAGCAGTGGGGAGCTCATCCCCTACGAAGGCTACCAGCCTCCTACTCAGATGGCTCCAACTATCAGAAGGCTCCTTATCCTGAGCCGACGACCTCTGCCTTCCTCCATCTTCCGGTCTGTGGTTCAAACCAGAGCAGGTCTGGCCTGCTCTGACCGGCCAGGCGTCCGAGAGCTAGCCGAGGGGTGGGCTTTTGAGCGCCTCTCTTTGCCTCCCTCCCCCCATCCTCCACAGGGGATCCGGGCCTCTGCCCGCTGACCTGCTGCCCTCTCCCCCCCCAGGTCATCCGGAAGGGCTGGCTGACCATCAACAACATCGGCATCATGAAGGGCGGCTCCAAGGAGTACTGGTTTGTGCTGACGGCCGAGAATCTGTCCTGGTACAAGGATGACGAGGTAAGGAGAGGGCCAATGGTCGGGGTGGGGGGGCTCTGACACCATGGGCTTGGAGTACACAGCGGCACCCACCAAACGGGTTTTTTCAATCCCGTCAAAGACCATTGGATGGAGGCGGGCGGTGAGGATCCAGGCAGTCCTGGAAGGACAGAGAAGACGGCTTATCAGGATCGGGCAGCCTGGGGGCTCAGCGCCCTGGAGAGGGTGGGCAGGGGTGCTGGGCACCCCACCCCCGACCCCGCCAGCCCCGCGGCCTTCCTGTTTTCCTGCTCCAAGGGCGTGCCGCCTCCCCCGTGGCCCCCACAGGCCTGTGACACACACGCGCGCACACACGTCCAGCTGCCAGACGCCCTGTTAACCCCTGCACCCCAGTCCCCCAGACCCCAGCGGTGCAAGGGAAGCGCCCCAGGTGCCTCTGGGCTGAGGGGCCAGGGGTGACGGGGCCCTGTCAAGAAGCCGCATAAAACCCCTCCCTGCCCACAGGGGCGGGCGGAGCCCCATGCCGTCTCCCTCCCCTGCTGCTGGTCTCCTTTAAGAATGAGTCTATTTGGCTTTCACATCTGGATTCCAGAGGTGACCAGAGAGAATAGGGAGGGCTGGGGGGGGGCTTGTGGTAATGAACTCCAGCTGGCCACAGAGTGGGGGAGGGGACCTTCTTCCTGAGGAAGCTTTTGGAGAAGAGGGCGCTCTCAATGGGGGAGTGGGGCTGGGGTGGGGGCTGGGATTTTGGTCTCCGAGCTCCCCCCCTTGATCCCTGCCCCCCTCCAAGTCATCCTGGGCAAGCCCCCCCCCATCTTGGGCCGGGCCCTCTGTCGTCACTGGCTGGGGCGCCAAGCCATCTGGACCTCATTACCCCAATGCTGGCCTCTCCCGGAGCATGGGGCCCCTGGAAGGGATGGAGCGTGAGGTGGCGTGACGCGGGTGGGGGTGGGGGGTCGCTTCCTGCTCTGTCGCGCTCGGGGCAGGCTGCCTAGACCCCTCATGGGCTGGGGTGCTGACTGCTGGCCCCAGAACTCCCGATGCCCTTATGTTGGGCTCCTTATACAGGGCCGGGGGGAAACGTATCCAAGAGGGGCCCCGTCCTCCTGTGACGGGGTCTCGGGGTCTCGTTGAGCCTGTGTGTACATTCAGGTCGGGTGGTGTGTGGGAGCGGTGCGTGGGAGTTGGTGTGGGTGGGGTGGGGGTGGGCAGTGAATGCAGGGGGAGGTGGGGTGTGTGAGGCTGGTGGATGTTGTGGGGGAGGGGGTGTGGGAGAGCGTTTGGGGTATGAGCATCTAGGTGTGCTCGGGGGCAGCCGGCGTGTGCCTGAGGTATGACTCTGGGGCGTGGGTGCCTGTGCCCGGCGTCTAAGTGAAGGTGCGTGTATGTGGCGAACGGACTTGAGGAGGGAGGGCGTGCGTGCGGGACATCCGAGAATACGCATGTACTTGGGACGTACAGATGGGGGGAGCCGGCGTTCCATTGTGAGGATGCGTGTGCGCACGCACGTGTGTGCGCTTGAGAGGTGCAAGGGGCATGGATGTGGGATCTCAGTCTGGGTGTGGGAATGTGTGTGCCCGCGTTGTGGGGGGTGCATGTCGAGTTGTTGCATTCGTGTGTGTGTGTGTGTGTGCGTGGGATGTGAGCGGGGTTTTGCACTAGAACAGCTTGGGGACATGGAGATGGTCTGGGCTGTCGGGAGTGTGATCTGTCCCCCTCTCTCCCCAGCCGCCAGCCCTCTGGTCTTCGAGACTTGGGTGGCCCTCTGGGCAGACAGCCGGCTGCCCAAATCCCCAGCCCTCACAGACCCCCTCCCCCAGCTTCTGAGCTCTGCCTCTGCCACCCATCAGCACCCCCACCCCGTCTCACAGCCGGGCACCCCCCTTCCCTCTGCACCTCCTCCCAGCATCCCTCCCAACGGCCCCCCTCCAGGCCCCTGCCCGGTCTCCGGACTCCGGTTCTGGGATGGCGTGTGGGGGTCGGTCCAGCTCTCCAGCGGCGGCGCCGAGGGTCTAACCCAGCCCAGCCTAACCAATGTGCAGACTACTGTACAATTTGGGAGTCCTGAACAGATAGTCTAAACACTGGGTAGACGGAGTGGAGGTGTCCTCTGGTCCATGCAGGCGGCAGTGTCTGTCCGTCGGGTGGGAGCTTCGGCCCCATCTCCTGGAGATCCAAGGCCCCCCAGCCCCAGCCCAGCCAGCCCGTGGTCCCCTCTCTGCTCCCGACTCCCCTTCTGCCTCCTTTGACGTGGCAGGGGTGAGCGGGAGCTGCGGCTGGGAAGGAGGGGCCTGGGGAGGGGGCCGGCCAGCAGGAAGGGAGAGGGAGGGGTGGGGGGAGGAGGCCGCTCCTACCTAGAGTCCAACCCCAGAGCGCAGGGCGGGTGGTGGCGGGGCCTCCCTCGAACGCTTCCAGATGTTCCCTGGCCGCGTGTGCAACTTCCTCCTCTCCTCCCCCAGCCGCCCTCTGGGGCTCCTGGCCACCCGCCTGGCATAAAGAAGGCTTTATGCGGCTGGACGGGCCCGGGCGAGTGTGGGGGGGCAGAAGGAGGTGGGCAGGATGGCGCCAGGACTGGGGAGCAGGGTCCTCCTAAACCCAGCCCCCCGACCCGCCATCCTGGTCGAGGCTTGAGCCCAAGCCCTGAGTCCCTGAGATCCACACAGTCTTCCCCCCTCCCGCCCCTCCTGCGGCCACGGCCCGGGTCCTGTGGTGTGGGCAAGTGGGTACCAGCAGCAGAAACCCCTGTCCTCCTCCCCGAGCCCCATCCTGGACTACGTCCTCCGCAGCCTCCCCGTGAACACGGCTGCCTACAGACAGATCTTGGCCCACGGCAGGCATAGACGCGCGTGCACGTCGGCCTGGCCCTCATACGCGCGTCCACGGACACACGTCACTCCCCCAGAGGGCTGCAGACAAACCAAGCACTTTAAACAAGCCATAGGCACGGAAATACGGGTGCCCACAGGGTGACCCGCAGGCACGCTCCGTACAGCACAGGTATTTCCGGTTGCCGCACGCAGCTGTACAAAAGTGTGCACACGTCCGCCTTGATGCGGACACGCCACACAGGCACACGTGTGCGCACACACGCCTATGCGACACAGACACACGGGCGCGCGTGCGCCATGGCGATGGCGTACGTGCTCGGGCCGGCACGCCTTCGCGCAGGCACACAACCACGCACGTGCTGCACACAGAGACGTACCACCTCGGGTTGGGTTTGTGTCGTGTGCCTGATGGCTAGCACATGGGCGGGTTCGGGGTGGGGCGGGGCGGGGGGGGGGGGGGAGTGGGCTGAGCCAGCCCTTTGAAGCCGCTGGGGCTGCCGGCCCCCCTTCTCTGTCTCCACAGTCAGGAAATGAAGTCAGCAGCTTATCCAAAGCAGGTCTCTTCTGGGCAGGCCCGGGGCGAGAGAGGCTTGAGTGCGGGGTCCCGGCTGGGGCTGGCCTGGGCTGCATCCAGGGCCTGCTTGGGGTGGGATCGGGAACCACCCTCAGTCTTGCCACCCTGCGCTCTCGAAGGGCCTGAACATCACTGGGAACCAGCGGGCCCAGGGCTCCGCGGCCACACTCTCTTCAGACAGCCCTGTTCCGGTGCAGGGGGCCCTGGCGCCCAGAAGCCCAGGGCCATCTGGGGGTCCGCAGCCCCAGGCTCCCCACCTGCCCCCAGCATGGAGCACCCTTCGGATGCGAGGCGCGGCAGGGCGCAGTGCCAACCTCACCTCTGCTCCCATCTCTCTCCACAGGAGAAAGAGAAGAAGTACATGCTGTCCGTGGACAACCTGAAGCTGCGGGATGTGGAGAAAGGTTTCATGTCGAGCAAGCATATCTTTGCCCTCTTTAACACTGAGCAGAGGTGGGTCCCCAGACTCCGCAAGCCCCAAGCCTCTCTCGCTGAGCAGAAAGGAGAGGGCTCTGCCCCAAGCCCCACAGCAAGTCATTCATTTGACAAGTATTTACCGGGTTGCTACTCTGTGCTCCGCTTCAAGTCAAAATCTCCTTCCCCCTTCCCTCCTGCCCCTCTCCCTGCCTACCCCCTTCCCCGTCCAGTCACTTGGTTAGCGCCTGCTCTGCATATGGTACTCCGCCAGGCACTGGGGACAAAGAAGAGCCCATCGGGCCTGGTCTCTTGTTGCTCAGTGTCCAGTGGGGTCCATGATAATACTGGGTCTCTCCCCTCCCAAGCCAGGGCTGCCTCCTGTGGGCTTCCCCTCACTCGAGATGAGGGTTTTCAGTACAATTGCCGTCAGGGAGGTCCCCAGAGAGCCAGGGAGGGAGCCACTGGGGGCTGCCTGGTCCGGGATGCCCCTCTTATGAGGGCCTGGTCCCCCTTTTTAATTCCCTTTTTAATAGAGCACTTTGCTGCTCACCGCACTGAGTCCTCGCAATGACCCAGGGAGGTAGAAGTTGTTATTATTAACCCATCTTTCAGACAAGGAAACTGAGGCTTGGAGGGAGGAGGAGACTTGCCCAGGGTCACGCGGCCGGGCAATGCCAAAGCCAGGACTGGACCCCAGGCGTGTCGACCCCAATCCATGCACGCCCTTAACCGCCTGGATTAAGGGTTTCATGCCTTTCCCCCTCACCACCTGCCCTTGCAGGAATGTCTACAAGGACTATCGGCAGCTGGAGCTGGCCTGTGAGACCCAGGAGGAGGTGGATAGCTGGAAGGCCTCCTTCCTGAGGGCGGGCGTGTATCCTGAGCGTGTTGGGGTGAGTGGCAGGGCGGGGAGGGGGGCAAGCTACCTGTAATAAGGGGTCCCGGGTCACCATCCTCAGCCCTTATGGGCTCAGAAACAGCGTGGATCCTCCCCCTACCTGTCTGGGGTGGGGGATCAGAGTTAAGCCTTCCTCCTGTCCTCCAATGCCGGTTTCACATATCCATCCTCTGCCATGAATGGCGTTTCCCGCACTCCCTCCATATGATGGTGGTTTCTTGTAGCTACTTCACTTTCCTCCTCTCCTTCACTGCGGCGATGTCCGGAGCTGCTTTAGAGTCGGGGTCGAGTGCCCTGAGTTCACGCCCCTTTTCCTCTCTGTGTGTGTCTGCTTCGGCTATGCTTGCGGGTGGCGGCGGCGGCGGCGGTGGCAATGCTGGTGTCGTGACCTCTATGGCTTTGGCGTGGGCCTCCCAGGACAAGGAGAAAGTGAGTGTGCCCCTCCCTCGCCTTCAGCCAGGTGTCTCCAGCCTGGCGGCAGCTCTGGCCCCAAACCTTTGGAATCAGGAAGGGACCTTGGAAAGGCCTTTCCTAATCGATGGACTGGGAAACTGAGGCAAATTCTAGGCACTCGCCTGAGAGCCGAGAGAAGGCTGAACAGGGTCTGAGGTCCGAAGGGGCACTGAGAAGAGCCCAGATGCAGAGCGTCTGTGTGTTCAGGTCATTGGTTCTCTGTGCCTCAGTGTTCCGGGCCACCCCTGGAGGGGCCGAGACGCTGGGGGTGCCTGGAGCCTGGCTGCAAGAGCCCGGCCACCCTAATGCCCTCTATTCTCAACGGCAGGCCAGCGAGACTGAGGAAAATGGCTCCGACAGCTTCATGCACTCCATGGACCCGCAGCTGGAGCGGCAGGTGGAGACCATTCGGAACCTGGTGGACTCCTACATGGCCATCGTCAACAAGACCGTGAGGGACCTCATGCCGAAGACCATCATGCATCTCATGATCAACAATGTGGGTGCAACACTTCGTGGGTGGCGGGCGCTCTTTTGGGACCAGGGAAGCAGCAGCCAGATTGGCCTAGGGGAGGCACAGGCCCGTCCCATGGGACCAGGTCTAGAGAGGTAGGTATAGGTCCACGCCAGAGCTGTCCGAAAGAAAGAAAATGTGAGCTCCTTATATTATTTTGAAGATTCACATACTCAAGTCATGTTCTTAAATGTTTTCCAAAAGGGACTAGGAATCACATCTTTGGAGAATTCCCAGACCATGTTTTGAAATACATATACCCCACAGACCCACTACCGCATGGCTTAGTGAAAAAGAATGGCTACCAGGGAATTAGTACTGAGTTTGAATCCTGGCTTTGCCACAAATTCTGTCTGACGTTCAGTAAACTACCCTCTCTGAGCCTCTGTTCCTTGAGCTGTAAAATATTGATGATAATAGAGTTGAGAATTAAAGGGACATAAAGTAGAGTAACAGTGCATGGCACATAGTAGGTACTCAACATATCACTGAAAACCGAGTAAGTAAGACACGGGCCTACGGCATAAAAAACTTCAGTGCCTCTCTATGAATATCCCAGAGCCTGGGCCAGGTAGCAGCTGCAGAGTTTAAGGAGAACATTACCCCCCCCCCACACACACACACACATTTCATCCAATCCAGGCACACAAGGGCTCAGAAAATTTTAACTGTCATCCACCTTATTTTGGCCCGGTGGCGCATGCAAGTCCTTAGAAAGGGCGTTAAATGCCCCATTTTACAAATGGGGAAACTGAGGTTGAAAAAAGAAACTGAATAACTAGGTGTCCTGGTTGCACGACAGGCCCTGGGTGCCCTCCCAAATCGATGACCTTGAACAAGTCACTTTTCCTCTCTGGACCATCTGAGGAAAGGGCAAGGACTGAAAGAGGGAAGCGGGGGCGAAGGGTGGGGCGGGATCTCTGAGTTCAGGGGGTAGCAAAGCCAGGCACCCCCGCCCCCCCCCCCCCCCCCCGCCCTGAGTTCTCAGTCTAGCGCACAGTCGCACGGGGCAGTCCGAGTGGTACAGGCGTCAGGTCAGCCTGTCCTCTCTTCACTTCCTTGCCCGCAGACGAAGGAATTCATCTTCTCGGAGCTGCTGGCCAACCTGTACTCGTGCGGGGACCAGAACACACTGATGGAGGAGTCCGCGGAGCAGGCGCAGCGGCGCGACGAGATGCTGCGCATGTACCACGCACTGAAGGAGGCCCTCAGCATCATCGGCGACATCAACACGACCACTGTCAGCACGCCCATGCCCCCGCCTGTGGACGACTCCTGGCTGCAGGTGCAGAGCGTACCGGCCGGACGCAGGTACCAGGGCCGGCCCCCACGGCCCCAAAGCCCCCCAGCCCGGGGCCCGCGGGAGGAGGGCCGGGACCGGGCAGTGGCGCGCCCGCGTCACCGGAGCGGCTCCCACCTGGAGCAGGGGGCGGGGCTTAGAAATGGGCGGGGCTTGACGCGGGGCGGGGCTTGCCGTGAAGCGCTGGCTGCGGGGCTGGGTGGAGCTGGAACTTTAGAGCCACCGGAGGCGGGCCTTAAACTCCCGGAACAAGTAGGGCGCGGTGGGGCGGGGCTTGTGCGCATGGGCGTGACCGGCACGGGGCTGGGGGCGGGGCTCAGGGTGGGGCGGAGCTGCTCATCTCTCTCTTCCTTGTCTTCCGCATCCTGTCGCCAGCAGGTCACCCACGTCCAGCCCCACTCCGCAGCGCAGAGCCCCCGCCGTGCCCCCAGCCCGGCCCGGGTCGCGGGGCCCTGCTCCTGGGCCTCCGCCTGCTGGGTCCGCCCTGGGGGGGGCGCCCCCCGTGCCCTCCAGGCCGGGGGCTTCCCCTGACCCCTTCGGTCCTCCCCCCCAGGTGCCCTCGCGCCCCAACCGCGCCCCGCCCGGGGTCCCCAGGTGAGTAGGGGCTGAAAGCGTTGGAAGAGACCACCGGGCGGGCGTAGCCGGGAGGGAGGTGGGGCCAGAACCGGCCCTCTCCGCCCAAGGCGCTTCGGACGTGGGCGCCGGGTGCCGGGTGCCGGAGCTACGGGAGGTGTGGCCGAGGGCTGGCGGAGCCTGCGCCCCCAGGGAGCGCTGAGTCCCGGAGGTGGTCGTTTCTGCGGAGGGGCCCGTGGGACTCATCCCACCTGCCCCCTTCTTTCCAGCACTTGCATGGCGCTTCCCTTCCTTTCCACTTCTCTCTCCCACTGTTGCGTACCTCCTCCTTTCTCCTCGCTCTCCTCCGTTCTCCATTCCGTCCTCAACTTCTCTCTCCCAGCCCCTAGTGACCCACCTCAGGTCTGGGCATTTGAACTCAGATCTCCAGATGTGGAGTTTCTTCCCTTACACTCAGGGCTACTCTGACGTCCCCCTTCTGAGTCCTGACTCTCTGAATTGTCCCAAGGGTGATGTCTGACCTCTGGCCCACAGCAACAGAGACCAGGCTGTGACTGTGGCCAGCAAGGTGTGTGATGTGTGTGTGGGCGTGCACACGGGTGTGAGTGTAAGAATGGCACTCAGGCACGGGGCTAGGAAGCGAAGCAGCTGGGAAAGGGGACTGGAAGTGCTGGGGCAGTCTCACGGCTTTCTTCTTTCCCCCTGCCCTCACCTGGCCTGGACCAACATGGTGGGCAGGGGGGCGGGGGCAGCAGTGGGTGAAAGGCTGCCCCATTCGCAGAGATTTCCAGGGAAAAGAATTCTACTTCATCCCTTGGCTTTGCCTTCTTGATTCATGACCCTTTTTCGAGGAAGCTCATTCTGATATCTCAGTCCCTGTTTCCACTGGCCACATTCTCTGAGGAAGAGCACATCAGACCGATAGCATCCCCCCGTGTTTCCAGATGGCTGGAGGGTAGGACCTAGCCTTCATGGGTCTAGCTTCCGTGAACCCCAAATGAAGCAGAGACGGGACCTGCTTCCACGGTGATCTGATGACCAAAGCAGATGGGGTAAAACAGGCAGCATGGTATTGGTCGAGAGCACTGGACGGGAGCCCAGAGGCTCTGGTTCACCCTGTGCTGTAAGCAAGTCGCTTTCCCTACCAGGGCCTCAGTGTCCCTTCTACCACATGATATTTAACATTCTGCCTTCCTCCCAGGGTTGGCGTGAGGATCAAGGGAGAGAGACAGTGACTGTAGAGAAGCCGCCTGAAGTGCAAATGGGGCCGTAGGCACACTTGGCTAACTTCCCTCATGTTCGTGTGTTCAGATTCTTAAGGGAATTTGGCACGCCCAGGTGTGCACTGAGGTGTGACATAGGGAAAGAGGAAGATTTGGCACCGGCTCTAACTACAGTCTTGCCAACACGCAGGAAACACTTGGCAAGTCACGTCCCTGCCTCGGGGAAGAGAACAGCCTGGGAAGCTTCAGGACAGCTTGACATGGGGGGGGTCTGGGGGCTGCCTGGGATAAGACTGAGGTGGTGAGAAGTCAGGGGCATCTGGGAACGAGCGGCAGTGTGGGCGAAGGTTTCGCGTGGGATGCATTGAGGCGAGCCGCTGGCCAGAGGAGAGTGTGGGCAGAATGAGGAAGAATAAGAAAGGGTTGCTGGGTACAGAGGGAGGCTGCAAAACCTTAAAAGTTCCCAGAAGGGTTCGTCTTCTCGAGGCTCAAGGCTGTGGGGACTAGGGAGCCACGGGAGGTTCTGGGGCAGAGAAATGACAGCTGGCCCCTAAGAAAGCAAGGCCTGTCCCTTACGGAGCCTCGCAGGTGGCCCTCTGAGCACGCCGGGCACGAGTGTGCAGGGAGCTGGTGCAAACGCCTCCTGTGTACGGGCGAGCTTCTGTGTTGTGACTCGGCCCGCGCGTGTGCTTCCGTGTGCCGAGTGGCTGCATGCCCCGGATCCGTGCTGCACGTGCCGGCCAGTGAGGGCGCTGGGCAGCGGGAGGTGGGGGAGGCGTGCGTATGCGTGTCGTTTGTGGGCATGTGTGTCAGCGTGTGCATGCGGGGCCGCGGGGCCTCACCGCATGTGTGTGCACGCCCGGGCGTGTGCGTGTGCGTGACCCCACCCCCGGGCCCGCCCCGGCCGTGCGTGTGAACTGCCATGTTGATTTCGTGCTGTCTTTCAGAATCACTATCAGTGACCCCTGAGGAGCGTCAGCCACGGTAGGTACACACCTGCCTCTCTCTGCCTGCTGCATGAACGGTGTGTCTGCCCCCCTTGCTGCACCAGCTCCACACTGGGGGGCGCACCTGGGACCTCAGAGCCAGGCTCCCCTCCCTCTCCCTTATTATTCCGGACTTATTCTTTCCTCTTTCTGTCCTTGCTGCCAGCTGGCTCTCTCACCTCCCTTCTCAGCGAGCCTCGGGACTCAGTGCCACTGCTCACGACCTCCATGGCTGAGCCTGGGGAGCTCTTGGGACAGGCTCCGCACCCGGGCTGGCAGACGCGGGTGCTCTCTGGAGCCGTCAGAGAGGGCAGAGAGCCCATGGTTTATGGTGTAGAGGCAGGGAACTCGGAGAGGGGGGCGTTGTGCGTGGGGCTGGCCTCAGACAGCCAGAGGCCTTGGAACTTCATCCTGGGGATGCCACACTCATTCCCCCACCTGAGCTGTGCCGTTGGGGCGGGGAGCTCTGGGAACCGAATCCACGACAGGGCAGAGGAGGTCAGAGCCCCGTCTCCTCTCTCAGATAGCCAGCAATCGAGCAGCAGTCTGGGGCGAAGGCTCTGGTTGTTTGCTGATTTCTGAAAGCTGGAGGGCCCTGTCCACACCCCACAGGTGAGGCGGGGTCACACAGCCCCTTCCCCCTGCCTCCTTGGTGTCGTCATGCCTGTGAAGGCACTGCAAACCACAGCGTCCTCGGCCCTACACGAAGCACCGTAGCCAGTCCACAGGCTCGTGGACCTGGGCCTGGTGCTCCTAGGGGTGACTTGCACTTTTCAGCCAAGGGGACAACAGTGTCCACTGACCTGAGTGAAGTCAGCTTCTCTGAGCCCCACCCTGTCTGGGCCGCACATTCACCCAGCGACCGGCCGGCCACTCTGCCCCTGCCGCTGACTCTTGCTCTTCTGCTTTTCCCCAGCAGGAAGGGCCCAGCCTCACCTACGCGACCTGTGGTCCCCCGACCAGCTGAGGCTCCCCTCTTAGACTTATAAGCCTGTGGCCACTGGCATCCGGCTGCCTGACCTCCCTGCCTCCCCAGGGTCCCTTCCGAGGACTCCGGGCTTTCTGCCCGCCCAGAGGGGTCTCCAGTGCCCCCTCCAGCCATCCTTTTAGCTTCGCCCTCCTGGCTCGAACAGTGTTCTTTCTCCTGTCTCTCTCCATGAGGACTGGTAGCTGTGGCCACGGGGCACGCGGCCCCAAACTCCAAGGCTAGGGGTGGCCGTGGGCCAGTACGTTGAAAGACAGAGGGGACACAAAAATAGGGAAGGCAGAGGGGCCGAGCACGTGTCTGGAGCTGTGGGTGCACTGCCTGGTGGTGTATGAGAGACCAGCGTGCGTGGCAGGGGGAGGGCCGCCCTGACCTCCACCCCCAGGCCCCCGGGGAAGCTGTGGCCCCCATTCATCTCCAGTTCCTCCCACCTTCCCTTTCTCATCTCTCTCCTCCATTCCAGAACCCTCGCCCACACGCTCAGCTTCCTTTTCTCCCCCTGCCCTCCCCTCCTGCCCCGCCGGGCTCGGCATCGCGTGCCTTACCAGTTCTCTCCCTCCTTCTCTCCGTTCTCTCCTTGCTTTCTCTCCAACTGCCAGCCGATCGGGTCAGGCAAGTCCATCCCGTCCTGAGAGCCCCAGGCCCCCCTTCGACCTCTAACCAGATCCCTCTATTCCTCGGAGACCTCCCTTTCCAAGCCTGCCCGGACGGCTGTTCTGTGACTTGACAGTGGCTCCCCGGCCCCAAAGCCTCCCCGTTCATCTGTGACTTAGTCTGTTGTAGTGGTGAGCTGACACATCCAGGTGTGATGTTGGTGAAAACTTGTGTCCCCTCTGTGGTATTGCTCCTCCCCCATTCTATAAATATCTATAAATATTCATATATATATATACACACACACACACACATATATGGCCGCCACAGCCTCGCCGCTAGTGTTGGGAATCGATCACCATGCTGTCCCTGAGGAGTCTTGTGGCCCAACTACAAGGGAACACTGTCACCCAGACACCCCTCTCTCCAATGTGTGCCACCTCTGATGAGCCTCCCGATCATGCCCAGCCCGTGGACAGCCACCTTTCCGTCCCTCCCCTGGTCTAGCACGGGGGTGCCGTACTGGCAGCTGTGTGGTTCCCGGACTACCACCAGTCTTGCTGTCTCTTGGCTGAGAATAAAACCCATTTCTGGACAATGGGAAACTGTCCTCTGTTGGCTTGTGTTCTTTACGGAGTTCAGGGGAAGGTGAAGGCTTACGCCCTGGGACGCAGGGGTGGGGAAGGGCCCGGCCGTTGCTAGTGTGCATGCAGAGTGGCAAAGAACGGCCCCATCCTTCCCAAGGCCTACTGGGAAAGCACCGGGGGGCTCATAGGTCCTTATCCTGGGAAGCCTGCTCTGCCCACTAGGGGGGCAGGGCCACCAGCTTAGCCTGGAGGGAGGACTGGGGGCATTGACATGCACTATGGAGGGACAGGACAACAGGCCACCAGAGGGGCAGGGTGATGCCACAGAAACTGCCTGACCTGGAAGTCAGCGCCCTTGAGTGCTGGGACCTTGCTTGCCCCTCCCTCCCCAGGATTGGATCAGGCTTCTGAGCCTCGTGGCCATTAGGGCAGGAATACTCCCCACCTTCGAGTCCCCCTGAGACCCCCCAGGCTTCCCCGAGCAGCAGGAGGGTGACAGGGGTGGACCATCTCTAACAGCTCCTTCGGGCAGGCTCAGACACAAGGGGGCTTTTGCACAATCCAGAAGCCTGCCCTCTGCTGGCAGGACCTGCTCCCTGTTCGGGGCCCACAGCACAGACCCCAGGACCTAGTAACCAGTGACTGGAAAGAGGCACACACAAAGCCAAGCAGTATGGCTAAATCCATTTATTCCGAAATAAAAAGCAAAACAGGAGTCGAATTACCCCTGCAGGACCCCATCCCCACCCCCTTCCTCTCTGTCCTAGGCTATCAATAAATAAGTTTCCCTATATTCAAATATTTAATAGAAGTTTCTCCCCATTTGCCAGTTCTGATCTCTGCTATGATACAGGGGCTGCCCTATCCCCAGAATATACAAAATGTTACACAGATAAGTATATACACTGGGGAGGGAGCTGGGGAGGGAGCCCACCCGGCCACCAGCTTATGCCTGTTTGGCCTCGGTTAGCCCTGACATCCCAAGGCCTGGGAGAGTGCTGCCCAGTCATCTAGCTGGACAGCTGGGGGGGGGGCACTTGTGCCCCAAAGTGCCTCTGAATAGAGGATGCATGAGCCCCTCTAAATGAAGGACTACTTAATGGGGGCGAGGAGGCCACCGGGGAGCCCCTGCTCCCCAAGAGAGGCAGCTTCCTAAATAAACTACACTTATTGAGCCTCTGGCTCTTTGTTTTTCTGGAACCGTGAACAGCCCAGAGATAAAGTACAGGCGTTGCCAAGGTGGCAAGGGGTCTGCACGTATTTGTCTTCCCCATTACGGGGCTCATCATACCCCTCACGGGGTACAAGGGTGATTGGGAAGGAATGGTAGGGTGGGAGGGACAGGGTGGGGGCAGAGTCCCCGGGCCCCACATCTCTAGGCTCTGTTTGCTAGTGTTAGACCACCGTGATCTTCACCTCATCGTTGTCATCAGCCCGGTAGAAGAAGGGGATGCAGGGGTTGAGGCCCAAGCCCGGGCGTTCTCGGGGGTTCTGGATCTCACACAGCAGCTGCATGATCTGCTGTGCGGTGGGGTTCTCGGCGCCAGGGTGGCGTGGCAGGGCCTCTCCCTGGGGAGGTTCCACGCTGTCACTGTCGGCCAGGCTCACTTCTCTAAGATCATCTTCCGGGAGAGAGAAGGGCGGGGCTCTGAGTGCTATGCCGGCCCTCCCCCGCCCGCCCACCCACCCACCCTCGGGCTCTACTCACCACCCTGGCCAGCGGCAGCGCCAAGCTCTTGGGCCGGGGGTGCTGGAGTGGGTTCCCCAGCAGGGTTCTGGGCAGTGGCCAGGAACTTGCCCTGCCACTCATTTCGCTCGTCCACCAGGCGGAGCACCAGCTCCTGCAGCTCCAGCAGCTTCACCTGGAGGGAGAGGTGCTGAGCACCAGTTCCACCCCTGCCTCGCATCCCTCCTCTCTGCTCCCAGGGACGCTGAGGGCCCACCTTCATTTCCTCTTTGTCCTGAGCCAGTCGGCTAATGTACTCCTCTTTCTCCCGGTGCCGCTCCTTTAGCACGGCCCTCTGATTCTGGTAAAGGGTAATGTACTCTCCTGCGGGGCAGACGGACTGACGCTCAGGCTCTCCGACCCCTCACGGCACTCCCCGTACCCCAGGGGGGTGGGGGGGGTGGCCATCCCGCTCACCAATGGTGTCCGTCTCTCCCGAGAGCTGGATGCAGCGGTGCTCCAGGTCCTCCACCCGCTCCTTCAGCTCCACTTTCTCCTGCATGAGCTCCAGGAAGCGGCTCTGCAGCCAGAGCAGCGGCGGTCAGGGCTCAGCAGCCCGCCCTGGCCATCCCCCACCCCCCTACCCCCGCCGGGCCAGAGCAGACTCACTCACCTGCAGCTTGTCCATGGCCGCCTGGAGGGCCTGGTGGGTCTCCCCAGGCACGCTGTCCTCGGTGGTCCCAGGGGCCACCATGCGAGCCAGACGCTGGCAGTGCAGCCTCTGCTCCTTCAGCTGCCCGCGCAGCCGCGCCCGCTCCTCCTCGGCACTGGCTAAGGCCGAGTTGCAAAATGCCACCTGCGGGTAAGATGTGTGCATGTGCACCTTCGTGGGGGAAGCTCGGGATGAGGCGGGGGTGGGGGTGGGGGGGGCAGCGAGGCAGAGAGGAGCTCCTCTCACTGCCTCAGTGGGCACAGCTGGTGTTTCCAGGAGGGGGCAAGGTCGGACCATTGGCTCCCCGGGGGAGGGTGGGGGTCAAGAGAAGTCGAGGGAGGCAAACCAGGTGAGAGGGTATCGGAGGCAGAGGGACCACAGAAGGAAGCAGGAAGGTGGGACAGGGAAGCGCCGCTCACCATGGCCTCGCGGCTCTCTAGGTCCTCTGGCATGCTCAGCTTCGGCGGGGCTGCCTCCCCGTCCTTCTCCTCACTATCCAGTCCGTCTCCTGTTGAGGCAGCCGGAGGGGCCTCAGACAACCCAACGGGGGAGAGGGAGCAGGCCAGGGAGGAAAGCCCGGCTCTGCCCCACCTCCCAGAGCGACCTTGGGCCAGCCCGTCCCCGGAGGAGGAGGATGCACCGCCCTAAAGGTCCCTCTGAACTCAGTTCTGTGCAGCTCCAAGTCCCCCTCCTCCTCGGGCTCTGTCCTCTTCCCCTGGGAGGTCCCACTGACCTTCCTCAGGCATAGCCATGAGGTTCAGCTGCGCCTGGAGTTGCTGGTTCTGCTGGGTGGCAGCTTCCAGACGCCCCTGAGGGGCCAGGAAAGAGTGAGAAGGGATACAGGTCGCAGGCCCTCCCCTGGGGGCCCGGCGCTCCAAGCCCCGCACCTGGGTCTCCTGTAACTCTTGGCGGGCCATCTCGGCGTCCACCTTGCCCTGAACTTCCTCGTGCTGCAGCCGGTCCATGAGCTGCGTCTGCAGCAGCACCTGCTTTTGCAGCACCTCCTTGTCGGAGGCCAGCTGCTGAAAGGCGGCCACATACTGCTGCAGGTGGCTCGCGTACTGGTCTCGCTGCTGCTGCAGGCTCTCAGCCTCCTGGCTCTTCAGCTCCACCTGCGGGAAGACCCTGGGAGTGAAACAGGGGGCGGCCTGCCAGTTCTGAGCCCGGTCTGGGCGGGGGCAGGGGGTAGGGGCACAGCTCTTTCTGCCACCCTGCCGGGGGCCCTGGCTTCTTCACTCCGGGATCTGCCCCCTTGCCCAGAGCCCCACACCTCCCTCACCCAGCCTCACACCTCATGACAACCTTCTTTCTATTTTAACTTTAGTGGAAAGCCAAAGCACGGCCCCACCTCGCAGGGCATGATTTTCATTTAATCCTCGACACCTCTGTAAGCAAAAGGCTCATCTCCCTTCTAGCTTAAGGAAACTGAGGCTGAGAGATTAAGAAGTGAGGAGTGACCAGTGGAGCTGGGGTCAGAAGCCATGGCTGAATCTGAGAAGCCTTTCCCTCTCACTGGGGGCTTGAGGTCTCTAGCTGGAATGAGGAGCTCCGGCCCAGGGCTACCCACTTCTCCAAAGTCAGAGAGCAACGAGCAACAAGGAGCTGCGCTCGGAAGGACTCTGGAGTCCCGTGCTCCGCTCCCCCCAACCCCAGGTTGGAACTGCCCATCCTGTCCAAGCCCTGTCCCCCAGACCCCCACCGCGGCCCCAGGCTGGGGTCCGTCTCCCGGGCTTCCTCGGCAGGCGCAGGGGTTACCGTCTCCTTCAGCTCCGCCAACTTCTCCTGCAGCTGGCCCAGCTTCTTGGCGAGCTCATTCTTCACGTGCTGCTCCGACTGCAGGGTGCTAGTAATCTCCATATTCTCGTTGCTCTGGACGGAGAGAAGGAGTCGGCGGCTACCCGGTGCGGCTGGAGACCCCAGAACCTGGTGTCTGCCTCCCACAGCTCAGCGAAAGGTGGAGGCAGGCGGGAAGATCCACCCCCACCCCGCCCCATTCATCTGCGATCACAGGGTGCCTTCGCTGGCACCACTTCACATCAGGTCTACACCCCGCCGCCCACCGGCCCCACTTGACAGGTGGGGAGACAAAGGCCCGAGGAGGTTAAGAGTCCTGCCCAGCACCAAAGGACCTGGCCAGCGAGGAAGGGCTGCGCACCAGCCTGACGAAGCCGTTCTGCAGCTCAGCCAGCTGCTCCTTGAGCTCGCGGTTCTGGGACAGGGCACGGCTGATGGTGGTCCGGTCGTTCTGCATGGTTTCCAGAATCTGCTTGCGCTCCTCGGCCCGCTCCCCCCAGCACTCGGCGGCCCGCTCCAACTCCAGCAGCCGCTGCTCCTGCTCCCAGTTCAGGCGGCTCAGACCTTCATTGTCTTGCACCTGAGCCCGCAGCTGCCCTGCCAGGTTCTCCACCTCCTTCTGTAGCTGTTCGGTCTCCGCCTGCAGTCGCTCCTCCACCTCCGAGGGCCCTGCTGGGGGCTCCTGGGCAGGGGGGACAGCTGCGGGGGGTGCACGGTAGAGGCTTCTTAGCTCTGCTTTCAAAAACCCCTCTTCTTGGTCCACGGTTCCTATTCTTTATTCTTTTTTTTTTTTCCCCCTTTTTTAAAGTAGGCTCCGTGCCCAACAGGGGGCTGGATCTCACGACCCCAAGATGAAGAGTCACACGCTCTACCGACTGAGCCAGCCAGGCGCCCCTGGGTCCACAGCTCCTAACTGGGCTTCCTCACCCCAAACGTTGGCTTCCTGACCAATAACCCCTCACTTTCCTAGGACACGCAATCTTCCCAGGCGCTTTCGCACAGAGTTCTTTATGTTTTTATGCTCAAGACCGCTCTGGGTGGTTGACAGTGGGCACTCGACCCAGACTTGCCAACTCCTAGTTCAGACCTCCTTCCCTTGGCCACAGTGCCCTTCCCTCCGCCCACCTCCCTAGGACATTCGAAGGCGTCCCCGCTGGCCCTCTGACACCAGTCCTCTGGCCCCAGCCTACCCAGCTGCCTCTTCAGTGCGGCCAAGCCGGCCTCCAGCTCCTGCACCTGACTTTCGCTGTGCTCCTTCTCTTCCTTCAACTGCTGCATCTGCCCAGAGCACAGAGGGAATGGGCGCGTGGGGGGCGGGGAGGGAGGGACGGCCAGGCGACCATCGCCCTCTCCACCCCCACCCACGAAAACCACTCAGCCACATCTTGGCCGCACACAGCAAGTGACAGGCTTCTCATTTTACTGATGCCCAGAAAGACCAAATGACCTGAGGTGGGGGCCGAAGGTCACAGCTCACCTTTTCAGACATCTGCTTCATCCTTTCCTGCCAAAAGGCATTATCCTCCTTCAGATTCTCTACGTATTTGTCTCTCTCCAGCTGCATATGCTTGAGGTTGTCTTTCAGCTGCAGGAACGGGCAAAGAGGTCAGCAGGGGCTGCCACGGGGCCTCACCCGCTCCCGCTCGCCTGGGGTCATCCTGCTCCCACACCCCTCGCGCCGCAAGGCCTCACCTGCCCCATACGTGTCTCCAGCCGTGCCCGCTCTTCCAGGGCCTGTTGTAACTGCTGGCTGGTGTCGGGGGGGTTAGACCCGCTCGAAAACTGGAGAGTAGAAAACGAGAAGGTTCGCATGGGGAGCCCGGGCTGCTCTGCGCAATTTCCCCGAACGGGAGTGAGCTAGGACCACGTGCAACTCCGGATCGCTGGAGGGCTCCATCCTCACGTTATCGGTGCTACGTCCGCGGTGCTGACGTGCACTGCACATTCACCGTAAGTGGCCCTCTGCCTCCCAATCCCGTCGACACGGTGTGCATCCTTCCAGATCCTTTTCTGGCTATCACAAGGCTACATACTGGTGCTCGTCCCAGAGGGGGTGTTCAGGTCACAGGGTACGGGCATCCATCAACGCGGAGCAAGCATAAGCCCTCACTTGTTATGTCTCCAACAGGCCATTTATTAGATTAGGAATGGGCACAAAGGAGGCATTCCAGGCATACTGGGAGGATGGATGGGTGGACGGACAGAGTTCTGTTTGCTGCCCAGGCCAGGCCGAATCTGCAGACTCGTGTCTGGCTCTGAGGGACTGACCATAAGACGAGCCCTGATATTCAGGTCCCATCCGGAAGAAAGCATCCAGGTGGGTGACAGACTCTGGGAGAAATGGCTGGGGCTGTTTCGCTTGGAAAAGATCTTAGGGAGGACAAGGAATCTACGCACACTCCTTCTCAGCGTATCTGAAGGTCTGTCTTGGGAAAGAGGTGAGATTTTTCCTGTGTTGACTTGGAGGGAAGAGCCTTGCCGAAGGAAGTGACATGAAGGCCGAGCATTGCTCGGTGTGAAGAAACACTGACGGGGGAGGAAGGTGGGGGGAGCTCTCTGACCAGGCACCCTGTGACCTGGTGGCCCGGCCTCCGAGAGGAAGCAGACAGACTCATGGGCTGTTAACTGCCTTGGTACACGTCATGCCTTTTAACTATCATCTATACGACAATGATTTTCAAGCAGGGCGCTTAAAAAAAAAAACAAAAATCGAAAAACCCCATCCCTGAGATTTGGATTCCACAGGTCTGGGCGGGGCCCCGACTTGTAGATGTTTTATCAATGTCTGGAACAGAATTCTACGGCAGGAGCAGAACGAGAATGCAAATCTTCCAGCTCCTGGCCGGAGGCGGTGGCGCCAGGCAGAGGGGGCCCCGGCTCCCTGGGCCTCTGGGCCTCACCTGTTGTAGCAGCAGCTCCGACATCTCCAGCTTCTTCTCCAGGTCCTCCACCCCGAGCTGTAGGGCCGCCTTCTCTGTCATACAGATGCGCAGCTTCTCCTGCAGTTCTGAGTTCTGCTCCTTCAGGTCCTCGTGGTCTTTGCTGTAGCCATGGGCCGCAAAGAAAAGCACGAATAAAGAGCAGAAAGGAGCACTCTGGTGACCCACCACCACCCTCACCACAGAGGCACAGAACAGTGGCGTCGTAAGGGACCCCGGGGATCAAGAGTCACAAGTGGCAGGCCAGAGAGAAGACAGGAGTGGCCTGAGGCCACGGCCTGGCTCTGCACCTGTCCTAACCCCGGTGCCCCCCTCACCATGCTCCTGTGCCCCCTCCCACTCCCCAGCTCCCCGCCATCCTACTGGTTCTTGTATAATTCCAGCTTGAGGGCATCTCGCTCTTTGGTCAAGTCCTTGTTGTTCTGCAAACACAGAAAGGCAAGGTCAGGCTCGGGCAGGCGGAAGGTGCATCTTGAGGACTGATGGCAGCACGGTACCTCCTCTACGGCTGTGCTTCTTCAGCCCTCAGCCGCCCCGACGTTTTGTTCAAAGCCTTCCCAAGCCCCCGTTCTCGCGTGCCTCGGCTAAGAACTCGGTAAGGGTGGGAGAGATCCCCGGCTGGCCAGCGGAGGCCCACGCAGAGCAGGTAGGATTGCTGTCGCTAACACTACTGCCACCGGTACTCCTGAACCTTTACGGAGCGCCCTGCTGGGCGCCGAGCTAACAGCCACACTGAGCCCCACGATCACTGTCTGGGGGAGGCACGGGTGCAGCCGCGTTTCACAGGTGAAAACACAGAGTAGCACAAGTTTAAGTCTCACGGAGACAGAGCCGGGATTAAACATCCAGTCTGTCGGAGTCTTCGCCCATTTCCTCCGTGGGGTGGGGGGCGGACACAAGGAGGGGAGTTAAATGTGCGTTGTGATCCTCTGTTCCTTCGTTCGAATGGATGATCTTTTCACAAGGCTCACCACCCAGGAGGACAGAGGTGACATGCCTCCCAGCTACTCTGTTCCTCTCCCTGAGTGTTTATAAATCCTTTCACGCACTTGTATTTGGCACACACACCCTTTCTACGCAAATAGTAGCATACTAAAAGTTCTGTTCTAGGGGCGCCTGGGTGGCTCAGTCGGTTAAGCGTCTGACTCTTGGTTTCGGCTCAAGTCACGATGTCATGGTTCACGAGATCGAGCCCCGTGTCAGGCTGACAACACGGGGCCTGCTTGGGGATTCTCTCTCTCTCTGTCCCTCCCCCACTGGCACATGTCTCTCTCAAAAACAAACATTAAAAAGAAAAAAAACAAAAAGTTCTGTACTGGCCAAGGCCCACAGCCCACGGAGGGCAGGGCTGGTTCTCAGCCTCTGGGCTTTGCATTCAGTGCTGCCTCCAGAAAGCAGCCCCCACCCCTGCCAAACCCCCCCAAGCCAGCCAGCTCAGCCCCGGGTTGCTTTTAATAACCACACAACTTTAAAGCAGCGAGAAATGGCCCATGCTGCCTTCTGGCAGCAAGACACCCCTGTCATGCGGAAGGGACCTTCAGGCCCTTCCCGTGTCGAGGTAGCTGCGCCTCCGGCAGATGGGTCAGCTGCTGGGCTCACCTTGTCCACCTGTTTCTGTTGGGCAGAGACAGCAGACAGTGTGCGCTCCAGCTCGCCTACGCGCTGGCGGGAAGACTGCAGGCGACTGGCGAGATCTTCAGACTCTCCTGGAATGGCGGAGTTCAAAGTGGGACCCAGGAAGGGATCCCACGAAAGCCCCGCCGATGTACCAGGCTGAGAGATGGGCGTCTAAACCCCTACCTGCTTTCTGCCTGACTGCCTGCTGTGTGTGCACCAAGGCTGTGTGTAAATCGGTCTTCTCGGACACCAGAATCCCTATGGTCTGGATGTGAACCTTTGGGAGGGAAGGGAAAGGAGTAGTTGAAGGGGAGGAAAGGAAGCATTTCCTTAGGGGTGGGAGGGAGACCTCAGCGCCACACACCTGCAGCTGTTCCCTGAGAGACCCCTGTTCCTTCATGAGCTTCTGCTCAAACTCCTTCTTCTCCTGCAGGAAGGACACAACATCCCCGACTGGGAGGAGGCAGAGTTGAAACAGCAAAAGATGTGCTCCTGGAATGCCACCGAAGGCCCAGGACAGGCCCAACAATGTGGCCAGATTGGGGGGGGGGGGGACGGGCGGGGGGCAGCAGCGGGGTGGGGCAGGGGTGCGGGAAGAGGGGGCCCTCTATTTCCCTGGGCTGGGCGCGGACCCAAACGAGAGCGGGCCTCTACGATTCGATCCTCCCCAAACCTATCCGCCATCAGCAGACAAATCGCGTCACGTTACAGACAAATCACGTTACGTTACTTTTTCCAGTTGATCCAAAGCTTCCTGGTGGTGTTGTTTCTGTGGAGAGAGTCAAAGGAAGGGAACTGCGGCCGTCCCCCTTTACGACCCTCCCCAGACCAAACCGGGGGGATGGGCAGGGGCCAGAAAGGAGTTTTAAAGGGAAAGTTCCTGGGGACATGAACTGACAGACTCTCTTTAAGCTCCCAAGGAAAGAGACCTTAGGGCTCGGGCGGTTTGCCTCACAGCTACGCAGCAAGTGAGAGTCTGAATCCAGATGCCCATGAGAGGCCAAGGACATAAACCTCTAGAAATGGGAGTTGAGAAATGAGACTACCCTTCTGCCAGCTTGCGGCCTGACATTGGATATTCACGGAGCCCACACCACAGGCCCAGTTCTGTTCTTAACAGCAGGGATACAGGAACGAGAGGGACCTGATTCTCTAAGCTCAAAGGGACCTTGGACACCTCGAATTCTACCTCCTCGGGAAACCGAAGCCCCGAGAGGAAAGGTGACTTGTCCAAGTTCAAAGATGGAGCAAATCAGGGGCTGAGTCAGGGCCAGACCACACCAGTCAAGCCAGTGCTTCCTCCAGAGGCAAGAGCCCCGGGGCAAGTGGGGAGAGGACTCAAGCAGGGGTGTCTGGAGAACAGAAAGGAGGCAAAGAGGGCAGCCACAGAGAGCCATGCTTGCATGCTCCGTGCTCCGGGGTCCCTCCAGGCTGAGACTTGGGCCCCCCAGCACCCCATTCTCCCTTGGCACCAGGGGCCCCCAGCCCCTCTCTTCAGAGCCCCAGGGGAAAACTGGAGCCCCAGATTGGCAGCGTGAAATCAGGGGACCCCGCTGGACTCTTACCAATTCCTCTATCTTGCTACTGAGTTGTTTGTTTGTTAGATTGCTGGAGTCCAGGGCTAGAGATAGCTCTTGGTACCGGCTCTGAGGCGCATGCAGAGGAGGAGGAGGAGGAGGAGGAGTTGGACGAGGGTGGGGGGAGAGGTAGAGAGAGCAGTCATTAGGGTTGGGGGCTGTCTGGGCTGTCTCAGCTGGCAGCGGGGCACCCAGCCCCCGCTGTGGGAGGAGGGGGGGGGGCTGGCCTGCAGGATCGCTGGGCCACGGGCCAGGCCAACTTACCTCCAGATCCTTCATGTTAGCAGAAGATGCCAGGCCCTCCCCATTGATGTAGGATGAAGACTAGGAGACACGAAAGGGCTCACATGGAAAGGCGCTCTGTCCCCCTCGGCGCCTGTCTTGCCCAACAACTGCAAACTTTGCTAACGTGGCAGTAACCCCTCTGTGCCAGCTCCTCCTGGTTCTTATCTCCCCCTCCTCCGTCCTGTCCCCCCTCCCAGGCAGCTCTCATTCTGTGCTTTCTGCAGCAGCATCAAACGATGTAACCAGCCTCCAGGTCCAACCCCTTTATTCGGGGAGCTTCGGAGAGGACACTCTGAGGAGCTGTGATGAGCTAGACATTAGCCGGCGGGCCGGCTGGTCCCAGGCTCTTCCCTCCCTCCACCCGTTTCTTTCTATCATACTTTCCCTCCCCATCCACCCCCGCTGGGCTTCAAGTTCTGGGGTACCTCAGACACGAGACCATTGAGCTGCTGAGAAAGCTGGCGCAGGCTCTCGGTAGATGACAGACATCTGGGGATGAACACGGGAGTCAGGGGTGCAGGAGGCTCGATGAGAAAGAGGGGGTCACGGGCAGTGGCCTGCCCCGACTCCCTCAGCCTAGGGACTGCTGCCCCCACAGGAGATACTCACTTGCTTTCTTCCATGAGAAAAGAATCATTTTCTGCATTATGGTTCTGTTTGGGAAGAAATGCATGAGGTGGTCACTCAGTTTCTGGGAAGACCACCCGGGGACGGGGAGGGAGGGTAGCCAAGCTCATTCTGACAACCTTCCATCTTCCCAAACTTCTAGGAAAGACCTGGTCTTGACCTCCCTCGCTTCAGTCCTCGGGAAGGGCGCTTGGCTCTAGGAACCAAGCTACCTGAAGAAAGGGGAAGGACCCAAAGCAGGTACAGTCCTCTGAGGAGGAGGAGGAGGAGGGCGAACGTACAGTGGGGCGGCAGGCAGAGGGGGAGGAGGCACAAACCTGAGTCGACGCCATGCTAGTGACACAGGGGGGACTAGCACAGGGGGAAGGGACACCGCCAGGTGACACGGTGTCATCAACAGTTGGTGCAGCAGGAGCGGCGCAGTCTTTGGGCGCCTGTCACAGAACAGAGCAGGGGGTTAGGTGCCATGCAGGTAAGAAGGCTGCCGTGGATGCAGGGGTGCAGAGCGGGCAGGACGGGTGCTGCTGTGGTCAGAGTGACAGGTGCACATGCTGGGAGCCACTCTGGAGCGTGGAGGGCCGCTCTGCCACCTTCTGGATGGCTGAAGCTCAAAGCAGGGTATGCAGGACCTCCTTCGTGAATACGTGATGGCTTTGCTCTCCCTGGAGCTCAGCAAGAGACAGTACCAGGCTCTGACCTTGGCAGCCACAGCAGGTGGAAGATAGGTGTGCCCGGTCAGGGAAGAGACAGGCACGGTTCTTCCGGAACGCCAGAGTGACCCTCACCCTGGGCCCTGCTGGGCGAGAGGGCGGTGGTAACCGAGACGTGGTCAACTCCACCATCCGTCTCCTTCCTCTCTTGCTCTCTTTTGCTCTCTGCCTGCCGATCCTCCAATCACTGCCTGTATTTGCCCTATTCAGGCCTTTTCTGGGAAAGCAGCCCAACCAGAAGCCTCACCCTACGCCTGCAGGTAAAAGGAAAAACATGGCCACCACCCCCACCTCAACCTCCTGGCTCTAAAACCAAGAACCAACCTGAGAAACCAGAGTCTTGACATCCTGGAGAACAATTCTGGGACTGGGGACACGGAACCATGGAGAAACCACTTCCTCTTCCCTGCCTGGACCTACTTGCTCGACCAGAGCCCCACCCGGCCTCTTTCCAGGCTCAGGCCTGACACTTAGTCCAAGCGTCTGGCCCTAGAGATCTAATGTCTGACTGGCCGGATGAGCAAAGAGATGGGGAAGATAGCTGACAACCTCAAGTCTCATGAGGGGAGAGGACTAGGGAGCCAAGGCCTGGCCAGAGAGGCCAGGGCCAGGAAGAGGCAGCCATACCTCTTTCAGGGCCCAGGGCTGGCTGCTCTCTGGACCCATCGGCCCTGGCCTCTGAAAACCCAGCTCTAGCCCCCTCCTTAGAGCAAATGCTACAGAGCCTGGGGAGCTGAGGATGAAGCAAGCAACTTGTATGTTTACTGTCCATGCTGTGACCTTTGGCCCCGGAACCTGGCGTTGCCATGCCAACCTGTTCAACAGACTCTAATAGGTAAGACCAGAGGCTCAGCAGCTGGCCGGGCATGAGACTTTGGGGGAGGTGGGCCCTGGTAGCCATGGGCCCTGGCAAGCTCTGGGTACCTCCTGGCCTCTTGGGTTCCCACTGATCCCTAGCACTCAACACAAGAAAGTTCAGGAAAGGACAAAAGTAATTTTCTGAGGACTTAAAATATACGTAACACGACAATTTTGTGAACAACCAAGTTATTTCACACCGTTAAGCTTTGTAGCTAAAATCTGGAGTATTTAAAAAACACTGTCCCCTCTCCCAAATGTCCCACTGAAATTTATTTCTCCACGATTCCTCATTTCTGGAAATGCCGTCAGCTCTGTCCAGGACCCTGCAACCACAAGCCTGTGTTGCGGGAGCAGAAAACTGAAGTGCGAAACAGTTACTGAGACAGAGAGGATTTAAAAAACGACAAGAAGGGGCGCCTGGGTGGCTCAGTCGGTTAAGCTTCGGCTCAGGTCACGATCTCACGGCTCATAGTTCAAACCCCGCGTCGGGCTCTGTGCTGACAACTCTGAGCCTCGAGCCTGCTTCGGCTTCTGTGTCTCCCTCTCTCTGCCCCTCCCCCACTCATGCTCATGCGCTCTCTCTCTCTCTCTCTCAAAAATAAACAAACATTAAAAAAATAATAAGACAAGAGGAATCTGGGTCTTCGTTTCCAGGACAACAGCAGAATGCGGACACGGAACCGTAGAACTCAGGGCAAATACAAGCTTCCGGACTCCTCTAGGCTTGGACTCCATTTCCCATGCCCCTTAGCGGCTCCTCTGAGCCCACAAGGTGTGTCTCACCTTCTCCAAGATGATAAAGGATGTGGGGGAAGGACAACAAAGCCAATCAACCAAGCAGGTGAAAAAGCAGACATGAACAGGCTGAGGGTTAATGACAGCAACATAAAATAAGCCAGAGGCAAAGGATCCCCCAAACCAGAGACGCCTAGGGGCATGCACAGCTGGGAAAGGAGCAAGCCGGAGAGGGGGCTCGGCACTGCCTCACCTTCCACTTGTCCAATGGGGGGAGCGCTACCCCATTGGAGCGGTTAAGGTCGGACACCAGCACCTTCAGAATGTCCTGAATCTACAGGAGGCGAAAAGGGAGAAACAAGGGCAGGGGGAGAGAGAGAAAAGTGGCTTAGAGAGAGGCGAGAGAGTCAGGGAAGGAAGGAGAGATGGGCTCAGGAAAATGGAATGCTGGAAAAGAGAGACAGGACCAAACCCGTGGCCTGTGCCACCTTCCCCGGCAGGCGCCCGGTGCCTTGCAGAAATCAACGTGCACAGAGAGAAAAGTCCCCTGAAAGATGCAGTGACATCGAATGCGGTCACCTGCGCGACGCGGCTGGTGTCTGAATTACATTCGTTAGACCTCAGGCCCCGGATACCGGGGAGGAACCTCACAGGAACCTCACCTCTGTTTTCAAAACCAGACTTCCGAGGGAAGGGTTCACTTGAACAAAGCTGGGGCTCCAGCCGGAAGTCTGGAAGACCCTGACCTGCTCCAGCAATATCATCTTACGGATGAGGCAACTGAGGCCCCCGCGGGGGGAGAAGTGATTTTCCTGAGGTGGTCCAGCCCACCGGTGGCAACGATGGACTCAAAACCCACTGTCTCCTGACCCGGGTGCTGGGGGCTCTCCTCACCACACCCCGGGCCTCTTTTTGGCACTTCCTAAAGGAAGAGCGTGGTGGCAGACGGCTGTTCCCACCGCCTGGCTTCCCTTTGAGGCTGGGGACGAGGAAAGTCACCCGAACCGTAAGTCAGAGAGCGCCACCCTTGACTGAATGTTGACCCCGCGCAAGGCCCTATACTAAGGGATTAATATAAAAACAGTATCAATCATCTCATTTCCGCGTCACAAGTGTCAGTCAGACAACAACGGCCCCAATTTTTACTGATGTGGAAATACACCCCTAGCAGGGACAGGTCTCCAGCAGAGGGAGAGGGAGGGTTCAACCCTGTGCCCCGTACTGTCCCTCACATGCCCCTGTGTCCCCGGAAGCCTGGCCGGCCAATACTCACATCTTCAGGAGGGTGACAACTGTCAGAAGTGGTGGTCTCAGGGCTGCTGCCATTTTTAATCTTCCTTTTCTTCTTCGCTCCTGCAGGAACACCGGGGCTGTTCCTCTGCTGATATTCCCTCAACTGCAGCAAGGGAAAGCAACAGGACTCGTGAGAACCGTAAGCCCCCGTATTCACGTCCAACTTGGTAGTTTGCAATACACTCCTCTACCCGCCACCTGATTTAATGCCACAAAATCAGCAGGTGCCACGAGGCAAACCCAGAGGCACGAAGGCGGAAAAGTAAACATCTGAATAATCAGACGTCAGAGTCCTTTCCCGTCTGCCAAAGCAGCACGCTGGTATTTCTCAAACTTTCACATCAACATATCCTGATGGCAGAGAGCAGTGAAGGCGCACGCCTGAATCTGGGAACAGAACGGAACCCAAGCACCATTTCAGAGCGAAGTCTGTTATCATCTTACACACCTATGCAAATGTCATCCCTAGGTGGATGAACCTCACGGATTTTTTTCAAGAGAATCGGGCAAAGCTGATGCTTTGGTCCCGTATTTATGCTGTGGCACTCAGGACACATGTTCAGATGATGCTTTGGGGAAGAACCCGGCGGTGAAGTTCAGTTTCCAGAGATCTGTTCCGCAGAGGGTAAGCAGATCTCACTTCAAAGAGCATTGATTAAGAGGCACTCTGGTTCCAGAATCATACGGAATTAAAATGAGAGGTGGAGAATTCAGATTAAAAATGTCAAAAGTCTTTCTGGACAGTAGAAACCTAGGAGGATACCAAACGAAACACATTCTCCCCTGTGTCACCAATGTGTCTCGATCACTGGTGAAGTTAATATCTAAGGATGGGGTACAGTCTAGAGTAAGGGCGCCTGAAATCTCTCCCTTCTAGGTCCCACAGTCGCCAGTTCCCTTCAAGCTGGAAATTTGTGCCATGACCAGACACCGGAAAGGGAAGGAAAACACAGGGGGGCTGGGTAGTTAAGATCAAACACCGGGCTCCTGGCGCTAATGACAGTTCCGAGGGGGATTGTGACGTAACTACATTCCACTCCTCCGTACCGACGCCCGCGGCTTGGTTCCGCGGTGGGGGAGGGGAAACCAGGTCCTTGGATACTGGGATCGGCCCGGGGAGCCCAGGTCGTCTGGTTCTAAGGCGAGGGCCGAGCCCGGAGCGAGGAGCCCAGGGAGTCGCGGCCCAAAGTCACCCAGGGGCGACGGGAGAGGGCGGGGGCTGGGCTGCCAGGGGGCGGGACTGGCTGAGAAGACTTTGGTGGGGGGGGCCGCCAAGGGGCGCCGAGGGGCTCTCCCTGTGTGCCTCAGAGGCAGCACAGACTCTGGCCGCCGCCCGGTCGTCAAAAGGCCTCTGGCTGGGTCAGGGAGCCGCGACTCGGCATGCTTTACCTTTTTCTTGGCCGCAGCCAATTTGCTCTGTCGGGTTTCTTCCGACATCCCGGGACAGGGAGGGGGCCGGGGGGGGCCACATCATCGCGATCCCGGCAACCACTGCGGCATTGCTCCCGGTAGTCACTGCGCGGACGAGACTTGAGCCAGAAAAGGAGGGAGAGGGGCGTTTCTAGGTTCCAGCTGGGTGGGCGTGGCCTCAAGCATCCAATCCTGTTGGTCGATAAGAAAGATAAAAGGGAAAGGGGGCGTGGTTAGACCACCGCGAGCCCAAAGGGACAGGTGGAGTCACAATGAAAGCTGCGCGCGCAGCCGCTATCTCCGCCCACCTCGGGGGGGCGGGGCGGGGCCTGGGCTCTCAGGATGCGCGCGCAGCTCGCTACGTGACCGTTGCGGGTCTCCGTCGTGAGCTTCCGGTTGGTTACCTGGCTGACCTGAGAGGCCGCTCTCCCGCCTCCGCCCTGGAGCTCCCTGCGGCGCAGACTCCCCCGAGACGGGGGCCCCGTACCCCAGGGCTCAGAAGGTGGGCGAGGAGCGGATAGCAGGGCGAAAGCGCATCCCTTCACAGTCCCTTTCCTGACTCCTTGTATCCCTGCCCAATCTCCTCTCAGAGATCACTTCCAGAGACCCCCATCTAGCCCTCCAGTCTCTCCCTCTCAGAATCCCCGTTCCTTGCGGATCCCTACCCTGATCCCGGACCCTGTCTGCCCGCTTCCCAACTCCTTACCTCGCACACCCCCAAATACCCCTTTTGTCCCAGCGCGAACTCTAGGTCCAACCGGTCCTTTTCCCTCGGATTCCTTTCCAGGACTCAACCAGGACTTGCCAAAAGTTGCCGCGGGGCCTTCCAATCCCCTGTGAGTACGCTGGTTCCCCGCCCCCTTTCTCGCCCTCCGCGGCGTCAGTCAGTGCGGCTCCCAGCCCTCCTCCGCATCCCCAACAGTAGCTGACCCACCCCGGCCCTGTTCAAGCCTTCCCCCAGCAGACCTTGGTCCGCCGAGAAACTCCAGGTCACTTCTCCGGCCTTCCGCTTCTTTTCTTCCTGCTCACCAAGCTTCAAAGAAGCAGCAGCGTCCCGGCCTTTGCCGGCGGTACCGCAGCTTCTCCACGCGGGCTCTGTCTCTCCTCCTCCCTGACGGCACCGCAAGCGGTGGGGTTCGTTCTTTTTCACACCGCGATCCACCCCACACAGAAACCATCCTCAGCCCCTCAGGTGCATGTGTTCTTTCCGGCCTTTGCCGTTGAGATGTGCGCGCCCCTTCTGGGATCCTTTCCCTACAGCTTTTTGCCAAGCCGATGCCTGCTCCTTCCTGAGAGTTGAGGTCCCTAAGAGAAGCCTCACCCCAACTGCTGGCTCCGTCCAGTTGCTCACTTAGGCACTCCCTCAGCCCTCTGTACTTCAAGTTCAAAGCACGTTTTGGGGTTGTTGTTAGTTAATTATTTGTCAATCACTCATTCGTTTGACGCATTTTATTGGGTGCCTACCACGTGCCGGGCCCCACTGGGGACACAGTGAACAAAACATAGTCCCTGCCCTCGTGCGGTTTACACTCCAGTGGTGGAAGGCCGACGAGGAACATAAGATTATTAATGAAAGGTCTATGTCGGGTGGTGACAGATGTCGCAAAGTGTCGGGACAAAGGCAGAGTGGACCACTGAGAAGGGACCGTTTTAGGCGGGGTGGTCAGGCAAGGCCTTTCCGGTGAAGCGTGAGTAGAGCTTTCAGTGGGGATATCTGGAGGGGAAACATATTACTATTGGCTGTTCTAGATGCATTCCGTGAAGGCAGGGCCCAGGCTCGGTGTCTTATCCGTTGCTGAATCCCTTCCTTGGCCTCTTCTATCCTGTGCGGACAGTCGATCCAACACACGTTTCCTGAAGAGTAGCGGCGTCCCGGGCACTGGCCTTCGCAGCTTTCAGAGGCAGAAAGGGCAAAGGTGTAACTGGAGCCCAGGGAAGGGTTTTGTCATCCAACGAGATTATGAACCCAGCGACATCGATTATGAACCCAGCGACATCGTAGACTTGAAAGGAGGATCCAGGAAGTAGATTTGAAGCAGATTATCTGGGGTCAGATTAGGGGGTGGAGAGGGGCAGAGAGAAAGGGGGACAGGGGATCCAAAGCAGGCTACACGCTGGCAGCAGCGAGCCCGATGCAGGCTCGAACTGACGAACCCACGAGATCGTGACCTGAGCCCAAGTCGGATGCTCACCCGACTGAGCCACCCCGGCGCCCCTGCTAATGACTTTCTGTGCCACTCAGCGGCCATCCCCCAAGCCTGGCCAGGCTGATGGAGCCAGCGAGGATTCTCTGCACCGTGACATTCAGAAACTGAAGGAGAAGAGGGACCTGCTGGACAAGGAGATCTCCCAATTAATCTCTGAGTAAGCCTCGCTGGGCCCCTCAGCCTGCTTAAGGTAACTGTTAACCAGTGCCCAGGAACTGAAACCCAGCCGCACTAGCTTAGCACAAAACCTGGACCGTGCCCCACGCCCTGCCGTTGGATTCAGGGTGCCTCAGCAGCCTCTCGCAGGTAGGGTGTGGTCAGACCCAGGAGGGGCTGGAGCTAGGAAGCGGAAAGCTCTCCAGAACAGAGGTTATCCCCCTCCCGGCCTCCCTCCGGGCCCTGGTTCTCTGCCTCTGCTCCGATCTGCACACGGACTCCATTCTCTCTCTCCGCAGGTGGGGTTCTCAGTGCCGAGGGAAGCTGGCTTCTTCACAACTCCTAGATTTTCCCATGCCCCATGCTCCAGCCACGTGGCATAGACCGAGCCGCCTTTGAGTGTGCCTTTCACACGTGAGGGGATCTGATTAGCCACTCGTGTGCCTGTCTGTGAATCCCTCGGCTGTGGCCAGCCTCACATAGTACCAGTGTGGCTGGGAACCGCCCCCTAAGGGCACAGAGACATTTGCCAGGAGCGAGGGGCTGGGCTGCCCTACTGTAAGTTTCCTGAGGGCCATCCCCGTGTCCCTAGTAGGCCCCTTAGTAAATATTTGTTAAATAGATGTCTTGTTACTCTCTGAGCCTTGGTTCCTCCTCAGCTTTCTTAAACATTTTCTCTCTCTCTCCCGTCTCTCGTCCCAGAGGCTATAGTGTGGATGAACTGGAGGACCACATCTCCCAGCTCCACGAGTATAACGACATCAAGGATGTAGGCCAGATGCTGCTAGGCAAGCTAGGTGAGCGTCAGGGCCCCGAGGAGCAGCGGGGGCTCAGAGGGAAGGAGTCCCCGTTCCCCAGGGTGTTTGGATTTTGCTCCTGGGCCCTCTAATTTTCCAGCCCTCCCATCCTTCTCAGCTGCCCCGCTCCCCAAATGCCCCAAAGCAGCTGGACAGCTCAAGTGTAGGGCCTGCTTCAGAGCCAGAGGCAGGCGTGAGCGTGAACCTCACCTACCTGCTAGATTGAGGGCTATGGTTCCCAGTCTTCTGGGGCCTACTCAGAGTGATTGAGACACCATCCTGGCCTCAAGTGGCTGACTTATTATGGAGGCAGAAAGTCCCAGAAGAGCGACTCTGTGGCTTAAAAGAGTATTTCGTTCTTCCTTGAACACAGCCTGACTATCCGGAGAGCTTGGCCAAGTCATAGACACCTGTGTGTCTGTGCTGGTTAGGACAGTCCACCTTGGAGGCAAGGAAATGCACAGACGGCCTCACTTCTATCACCTGGCTCGGGTCGGTGGGCACTCCAACGTGTAGCAGCCAGCGACTGTTTGGGACAGTGTGCAGTGCTGGGCTGTCCCTCTGGTCATTACAGGACACTGCAGAACTGCTGGTCAGCATCCAGGAGTCCATCAGGGAGGGCTCCTCTGTTCCAGCGGGGAACGGGTCCCAAGGAAGGAAAGGGGACAACAGGAGGAGGGAAATACAGATGGATGGAGAAAGGAGGACGATCAGGCCCCAGGAAGAAAGGAGGGTGAGGGGACTATAGGCTGCTGGTTAAGGGCATAAGCTCTTATGAGATAGAACCCAGCCGGAGACCTGTCCTTCTGGTCACAGGACCCAGAGCGGGGAGCCCATCTTCTTTCATTTGTTCAGGTGGTATTTACTGAGCACCTACTCTGTGCTGCTCTGCAGGGTGTGGGGGCTCTCTGATGAACCAGTCCCTTGAAGGTCCCTGTTCTCATGTGACTTACGTTTTGGTGTTAGGGTGGCGGTGGGGGGAGGGGAACGGTCAGTAAGCAAAGGAGCACAGAGAAAGGAATTATGAAATGCGTTTAAGCGCTGCTAAGGAACCCAAGGCCAGAGCTGGGGATCACTGAGACCTGGACAGGGCGGCAGGCAGGGGGGAGCCGAGGCGGTCAGGGAAGGCCTCTGAGGAGACCCCTTTCCCTGCGAGGGAAAAAAAAGTCTCCGAGGGAGCAGGAAGCATGGCATCACCAAATGGCCAAGACGTGGCCCGTGGGCCAGGCTGAGGACTGAGCGTGTCCAGCAGGCCCCAGGTGCAGCGTAAATACGTATTTACATTTTCAGCAGATGGCTCTGGCCGCTCCGTGTGCGGTCTCCGGGAGCTCTGTTTGACTCCTCTGTGAAGCGGGGGTGAGGGTTCAGTGAGTCTAGTTTGGGGTGGCCAAGCGGGGCCCTCAGTGGAGGGGTCTAGAAGGAGCAGCAGGAGGGGATCTCGGCCAAGTAGAGGAGAAGGAAGCGGGTGTTAGGAGTGGGTCCTGGGTAGGGCAGGCCTCGGGCCATTCTCCTTCCCGCGCCTCCCACCGGACACACGTCCTTCCTTCCTTCTTTCCTTTCAGCCGTGATCCGAGGCGTCACCACCAAAGAGTTGTATCCAGAATTTGGCTTGGACATGAACGACTGAGCCCAGGCTAACAGCCCCTCGTCCACAGCCCACTGGGACAGGCAGATTCGGACATGAGAGGCAGTGAGAGCCCAACCAGAGCACCCACAGGCTTCCCGCCAAGAAAGTGTCAGAAGCCCCCTTTTCTAGAGAGCTCAAGCTGAGTGAGGAGGGAGCCCAGGGAAGAGGCGGACAGAGAAGAAGGGCTGTTCCCTGCTCCAAGTTTCCTGAAATGGCCGTTGATATCTACGTGTGTGTGCGTGTCTCCTATTTGTAAATAAACATACAAGCAATCTTGGTATAAATCTGTACCCTGAGTCCCTCTCCTCTGGTAGCCCCCTGATCTTCCCTGGGAGAAACACAGCCTGCCTTGGATTATAACAAGTTTACACGGGGCGCCTGGGGGCTCAGTCAGTCAAGCGTCCGACTGACTCTTGATTTCAGCTCAGGTAGTGATCTCACAGTCGTGAGATCGAGCCCTGTGTCAGGCTCCACGCTGAGCATGGAGCCTGCTTGGGATTCTCTCTCTTTCTCAAATTAAAAAAAAAAAATTGGGGCGCCTGGGTGGCTCAGTCGGTTAAGTGCCAGACTTTGCCTCAGGTCATGACCTCGTGCTTTGTGAGTTCGAGCCCCACATCTGGCTCTGTGCTGACAGCTCAGAGCCTGGAGCCTGCTTCAGATTCTGTGTCTCCCTCTCTCTCTGTCCCTTCCCGCTCTCTCTCTGTCTCTCTCAAAAATAAAGATTAAAGGAAAAAAAAAATTTTTTAATTAAAAAAATTTGCAGGGCCCCTGGGTGGCGCAGTCTGTTAAGTGTCTGACTTTGGCTCAGGTCATGATTTCATGGTCCGTGAGCTTGAGCATTAGGCTCTCTACTGTCAGCACAGAGCCTGCTTTGGATCCTCTGTCCCCTCTCTCTCTGCCCCCCTCCCGCTCTCTCTTTCTCTCTCTCTCTCTCAAAAATAAGCCTTAAAAAAAAAAAACGTAAACAAGCTTACACGTACCAAGCACTATGCTGAACTCCTTTTATCCGTCATCACTAATGCTGGAGTCCATCCTGGGAGGAATTAGTATTGCTACCCCCATTTTACAGATGAGCAAATCGAGGCTCAGAGAAGCAAAGTGACTCACCTGAGGTCACACAGCCAGTAAGCGGCAGAGCAGGGATTCGAGCACGCGTCTAATGCTGAAGCTTACAGTCTGCAGTATTGCCTTTCTGGGCCAGGGCACAAGCGGGTAGGGGTGAGGGTGAAACAGCGACACTGGAGTTCGTCCCCTGTGGGTCCATCTGCACGACGAGCGTGCCAGTCCCCAGGGATGGCCCGCCACACCCGGGCGAGCCGCCGTGTCTTCCTTGTGTGTTGCTTATCCCGAACCACCAGCACGGGCGGCAGTAAAACGAGTGTTTCCAGTGCTCAGTACCATCCAGAACGACAGGATTTCATGCCGAACTTGCCAAGTGTTCTGACCGTCCCAGCTGCTCATCCGGCTGTCCCTGCAGGACGTCTTCTTAAGATCTTCAATGTGACAGCAGTGCTTGAGGACAGGCTGTCAGGAAGTGAGGGAAGTATGGTTTCTAAAAACCGGCCCCGTGAGTCAGGCCTGGCTGTGGGTTCTGGCTCTGCCCGCTTATGAGCCGAGTGACCACAGGCCACCGACGTGGCCTCTAGAAGCAGAAATAATAGTAGTACTGTGCGCAGTGAGGCAGTTTGCACCAGCTACCTCAACAAACCACCCCCCGGGTCCCCGTGGCCGGGCCCAGCAAGGGTTTACGTCAAGTCTGATGAGAGCCCGGCAGCCCCCCTGCCTCTTAGGGCTTCGCTGCCGGATTCCACAGCAGGGAGCAGAGACGAGGAGAAGACACATCGACTCCGAACGGACCCCTCCCTGGGTCAGCAGCCATCACTCCTGCTCACAGACAGTTGTTCAGACCTAGTCACGTGGCCCAAAGCCACTAAGGGAGGCGGGGACTGGGAAGCGGGGGCGAGCAGCACCTGGATGTTTGGCGGAGACAGGCAGCCGTCTGAGCCCAAAGTGCCTGGCTCTCGTGCATTCCTCCAGGGCTCGGTGGACGGGCGGCACGCACTCCTCAGTGGCCGGCCGGAACCGGGCCCGCCACGCTCCAGCCCAGTCTGGATCCCGAACGCTTGTTTGCATCTCTATGCCCCCCCCCCCCCCGCCCCACCCGTTGATGACCACGAAAGCCCAAGTGCATTCTCATTTGGGGGTGTTTCTTCCCTTTTCCTATACTTTCGCATCGTAATGTCAATAGGTTTTCATAACCACCTAATGGGATAGGCGCTATTTTCGGCCCCATTTGGCAGGTGAGGAAACTGCCGCTCAGCGAGTGGATGGAGGCAACTCGTCAAAGTCAGACAGTGGCTGAGCCTGGACAAGAGCCCGGGTCTGTCTGGCTCTAGACCCCAGGCTTTGTCTAACCTGGACCTCACACCATGAGGCCTTGTAGGACTGGGTGACCTCTGAAGACAAGACTGTCAGATGCATCTCGGAGCACCTGGGGGGTTCAGTCGGTTAAGCATCCGACTTCGGCTCAGGTCATGATCTAACGGTTTGTGGGTTCGAGCCCCGCGTGGGGCTCCATGCTGACGGCTCGGAGCCTGGAGCCTGCTTCGGATTCTGTGTCTCCCTCTCTCTCCGCTCCTCCCCTGCTCGTGCTTTCTCTCTCTCATTTATTTAAATGTTTTTAATTTAATTAAATAAATGTTTATTTTAAATAAGCACTTTTTAAAAAATTAGAATGTCACCCTTCTGCCTGCACTGCACACAGACTCTGTATTTGCCGAATTGAATGTGGCCCTGCTCCCTTCTCCTTCCGCAGAGGCCTCTTAGGTCACTGGCGATGGATCCCAGGCTGGCACAGGCTTCCGGGCCTCTAACACACCTGTGATCCTACCCAGCTGTCACCTCACCTGGCTTTTCCCTTTCAGCTTCCTGGGCCACTTCATCTTCCGGTGGAGGAGAAAGAGGAGGAGAGGTAAGCACCCAGGCTCGGGGTGGTGGGCCAGGCTCACTCCTTTTTCTCCACCCGGACAGCTGGCTCGTCCTGTCTCTGTCCACACGGAGCCTCTCAGTGCCAGGAGCTGGGGAGCCATGGCCTCTGGGTCTCTGCCACATAGCGCGTCCCCCGGCAGCAGGAAGTCAGGGGTCTGAGAAATGATGATAATACAGTTTGGAACATGGTTGTAGTGGGTTACAGGACACATGTGAGCAGCACCTAATGAGTTTGGGACACTGGAGAAACGTCCCTGGGAAGAGACACCAATGCCTGTACTGAGAGTCAGCCAGACAAGAATGTGGGTGAGGATCTCAGGAGGCGAAATGGCATTGGCAGAGGCCCCCCCCCCCCCGCCCAAGGCTCAGATCTTAGCGGGCCCAGGACGGGCTCCGGGGGACTCCATCTGCTTGGACAACGATTAGAGACAGTTTGCTGACTGTGCTCTTGGACCCCTGGTGCAGATGGGAGCCTGCCCCTGACGCAGTTGTAACCCAACTCTGCATTGGGGCTGATCTTTTGGTGGGGAGACGGATACAGTTTTTATTTTCTGTAGATCACATGTTTTATGATTTAACAAAATCCACAGGCACCTGGGGGGCTCAGTCGGTTAAGTCTCTGACTCTTAATCTCGGCTCAGGTCATGATCTCACAGTTCGTGAGATCAAGCCCCGCGTCAGGCTCTACGCTCATAGAGAGGAGCCCACTTGGGATTCTCTCCCTGCCCCTCCTCCACTCACACACACACACACACACACACACACACACACGCTTTCTCTCTCTCTCAAAACAAATAAACTTTAATTGATTAATTAAAATCCAATAAAGACATTAACTCCAATGAAGACATTAAAAGAAAACACATAGGAAAAATAATAAGGAATGCTTCAAAATAATAACAACACTTGTGCAAAATGGGAGGGTCCTTGGTGGTTCTTTTCTCGTGCTTTTCTCTACAGCAGCAATGCAGTGACACTAGGCGGTGCGGCTGCGGGGACCTGCTCGTGCCCACGCCTCCACCTGCTGACTCTCTCAGTTTACAATCCGGCCAGTTCATCCTGACCTTCCTGTCATTGATCTTTGCTTTTATTCTTCCCCTTTCCCCTTAACTCTGTGCTGGTTATTTTGCTTTAATGTTAAACTTCTCCTCAACCTTAATCCCAAATGTTACTAGAAATATTACTTTTCCTTGGACCCTTGCCTCTTTAAAAATGCAGATAGCCTGGGGCGCCTGGGTGGCTCAGCTGGTTAAGTCATGCTCAGGTCATGATCTCATGGTCTGTGGGTTCAAGCTTTGTGTCGGGCTCTGTGCTGACAGCTCAAAGCCTGGGGTCTGCTTCGGATTCTGTGTCTCGCTCGCTCTCCGCCCCTCCCCTCCTCGTGTTCTGTCTCTGTCTCTCTCTCTCTCTCTCTAAAAAATAAGCAAACATTAAAAAGAAAAAACACAGATAGCCTGCAGTCCCAAGACCTCCTGTGGCTCTGTACTTGTGTTTTGGCAGTTGCCCTGTGTTGCCTTTCTTCTGGAAGGCAACAGATGGCACTAGGGCCGATTCCGGGCTCTCAGGCTGAGAATGCATACACTGCCCAGAGCTCCAAAGACGTTTGTATTTTGGGCCAATCGTAAGGCACCCAAGGAGGACGCTGGGAAGGGAAGCACCATCTGGATCCGTTTCCTCTTCTGCGGGATCAGCCCTCCCGGGTGTCATGGCAGGCGGAGGCCTCGAGGGGGCAGTGTCCGTCCAGAGATGCTCCGAACGGCGTGGGAGGCGCTCCCCCGGAGCACCTTGCTGGGTCAAGTCCAGGCCTGCGGAGCTGTTGGCCGCAGAGCGGATCCTCCAAGCGCTCCCCGCGGAAGTGGGGTTCTCTCCGGCAGCCCCTCACCCAGGAACCTGAAGTGACCCCCGCCCCCACCACTGGCGGTAAGGTTGTGAGATGTGGATGGTGACAGATGCCATTGCTGGGGGCGTGCCCCCTTGGCAGCCCAGGGTGACTCTGACACAGACCTGGTTTGGCCACGTCTAATGTAGACCTTACTCAAAAATATTCATCACCTGGCACCTGTGGCACTAACACGACGCAGCCTACATTCTCATCCTCCCCCGGGGACCGAAAGGGGTTATTTCCGGACAGCCCGTCCCCATGGAGGCCGTGTCACCAAATAGCACCGCACTTGAGCTTTGCTCAGAAGGGGATACTTCACGGGGAGGGGAGAGAAGGGAAGAAGGCCAGGGGCCCAGAGCCTCACCGTGATGGGAAAGAGTGCCCGAGGGTCCCCCCTCCCCCGCCCTGATGCCCTGAAGGCACTGTGATGAAAGTTCTAAGTCAGGTGGAGGGGGACTGAGAAATGAGGTGAAAGGTGACAACCACACACTCGAACCAATCGCAAGCCGGAGGTTTCCCCAGAGAAGGAGTCGATGGTGGTGACAACCAACCTTTACGAAACACTTGTCGGCCGGGCAGAGAGACAAGCATGTCACAGGTGCTCTTCCCTCAGCGCCTCCCAGCCGTGGAGCGTGTTAGGCGGAGCCTCCCCATTTCCAAACTGCAGCTCAAGGGGTGGAGTGACTTGCTCAAGGTCACAGGTCCAGTAAGGACCGAACTGTTTGTTGGACTCCAGACCCAGGCCCCCACGGTGCCATTCTGCCTCCCCAGGAGAGGCGCAGCCACCCACGAGTCTCTCACCCAACGTCATGCATTGGTTAAAGGAAGAGTTAGAACTTGAACCCGGAACTCTCTGAGCCCTTGAGCCCAAGGTCTTAACCACAAATCTCTGCTGTACTTCTTATAAGTTGTATCTGCCCAAGCCCTGCCCTGGAGGCCAAGCCCAGTGGCCAGAAATGAACAGCCTAGACCTTGGCCTCGGTCTTGGCCCATCTCTCCTAATTCCTCTGAACAAGAGGTTTTGCTTCCCTCCCGGGTGGCCCTCCCATCAGGAGCCTCTCCTGACCTTCAGCTCCTCATCTCTTGCGTTCATCCCAGAAGCCCAAGGGACCTCGGCTGGGAGGCCCACCGCAGTAGCTCACGCCGGAACAGTGTGCTCTGTGCCAGTCCCCAGGCCTTGCGCTCAGCATGACTCTTGCCTGTGCTCGCACGTCTTCCTAATGGTGGCCCCGAGAGGTACGTTCTTATCTCCATTTTCCAGGTGAGGCAAAGGAAACTCGGAGAGGTCGAGTCACTTTCCCAAGGTAACACAGCTAAGAAGCAGCCTCAGAGGCTGACGTGCTCTTTAAAAACCAGGTAATAATTTCCAAACCTCTGATGATCACAATTATCTGAACGGGCTTTTAAAAATAAAGATTTGGATCCGCCCTAGGAATTCTGATTTTGTAGGCCTGGGGCAGGCCTGTCTTTTTCTTTTTTTTTAACAAGCTCCCCAGGTGTTCTTGACACGTGACCTCTCTGGCGCGTGTCCCTTGGTGGTTGGTGAAATCGCTTCTAACCACCAGGAATCGCGTCCCGTCAAATCCTGCCTCCCCACCAGCCATTTTCAAAGCCGTCTCCAGAGTCCCTGGACCCGAAGAGCCAGCTCTAGTTCAAACTTATCCGGCTTCTCTCCAGAGCCCGCTCACAGGTCCTGGTGTTTATTAGCTCTGCGCCTTGGCGAGAGCTGACCCGCCACCCCACCCTCCACCCTGGCACCGGTGGACCTGCCCAGCTGGTTTGCCAGGGAGCCGCTCGGCCTATCTTGCCATCTTTGGGCCTTTTCTGGCTTCTGACTGATCAGAGGCTCGGAGGTACCCACAGGGGTCGGGAGTGGGGACCGCGTGGAAGAGAGTGCTGGGGAGGGAGTCACTCTGACCGTGAGACCCTGCCCCCTCCGATAGCCTCACCACCCCACCCTCACGCCCTGGCCGCCCACCCGATGCCTGTCTCTCTCAGGTAAGCGCCACCGCCCCCTGACAGGAACTTCTTTGGTATGACTAATGTAGGTGCCTCCTGCCGTCCAGCCCATCTCCGGAGCCCCACGCTTCCTGCGAAGGTGCTCCAAGGAATGGGTGGGTTGGGGACTGACAGGATATTGCAGAAGAGGTCAAGGTGTTGATGGCACGGCGGCGGAAATGGTTTTTTGTGGGTTTTCTAATCTGTGGCCGAACAGAGAAAGCTCAGATGTACAGACAGATGCAGGAGGCCGGGCTGGCCCCAGCCTCACCCAGGCCTTAGCTTCCTCGCCTACAATGCAGGTGAATTAAAACCTGCTGGGGCCACTTTGCAGCTGATCATAGGTATAAAGGCGGGTTTAATGATTCTAAAGATAACAGGGCATTTTGTCACCTCCTTATGGTGATTCCTGCTTTCTAAGCTTACTCCTGGCCCCCAAGGAGCACAAAGTCCTTGTAACTTAAAGTGGGACCTTTCCTAAGCCTGCCTCCAAACCAGCCATTCCAGGAAAGTCCAGGGAGGGCTGGGAAGGAAGTTGAATAAGAGAGGGGGCACCCAGGAGAAAGGATAGAAGGGGAGTGGGCTGGGGAGCCTATCAAAGGAAAATTCTTTACCTTGAAAGCTGTGGTTATCTAGGCATTAATACCCCTTCGTTCGTTCCTTCGTTCATTCGGTAAGTGTTTTCTTCAAGCACTGCCCTAAACGCTGGGTTTGCCACAGCGAGGAAAACACAAATATCCCGGCCCTTGTGGAGCTTACATTCAAAGGTGGGGGAGAAGACGATAGAGCGAATAAAAAAATAAATCATTCTTCAGGCGGTGATAAATGCCAGGGAGAAAAATAAATCAGAGGAAAGAGATGGTACCTGAAGCTTGAAAAATTTGGGCCTCCTTCCCCTCCTCCCCCAAATACGTACTGAATGAATTGAAAATCCAGGTCTTGGGCCCAGGAAGGGGCCTATTCTGGGAGCAGTTTTAAACAGGGTGGGAGGGGTGCCTGGGGGGCTCAGTCGGTTACGCCTCTGACCTCGGCTCAGGTCATGATCTCGCGGTTTGCGGGTTTGAGCCCCACGTGGGGCTCTGTGCTGACAGCTCAGAGCCTGAAGCCTGCTTTAGATTCTGTGTCTCCCTCTCTCTCTGCCCTTCCCCCACTTACACTCTCTCTCTCTCTCAAAAATAAATAAACATTAAAAAAAACAAACAAACAGAGTGGGAAGGGATTAGGGTAGTTGAGACCCACAGGAGTTGAGGGAGGGGCCCCTGTGGACACCTGCGGGGAACAGCAAGTGGAAAAAGCCGGGAGGCAAGAGTGTTTGAGGAACACTCTAGAAGCCAGCGGGGACTCAGAAGGGCCAGCAATGGAAGTGAGTTGGGGGGACGAGGGAGCAGAGAGCGAGGGCCTTTGAAGCCACTGTAAAGACTTTGGCTTCTATCCTAGGTGAGAAGGAAAGAACTTGGAACAGAAAAGTAGCAAGACTAACCTGCATTTTACCAGAATCCCTCTGTCCACTAGGTGGAGGGGGTCCCAAGGGCGAACGGTGATCAGTGGTCTGATTCTGGAAACAACAATGTTTTGGGAGCAGAGCCAGCAGCACTTGCTAATGGATGAAGTATGGGGTGTGCGGGAAAGGGGGCCTTCTGGGATCTGGGCCGAAGTCACTGGAAGGGTGGAGTCGTGCTCCCTGGAATGAGGAAGTCTGGGAAGATAAGGAGCTAGGTTGGGGTTCTGCAAGGTTTGAGCCACCAGCTCGTCATCGAAGTGGGAATTCCAGGTGACAGGTATTTGGGGCTGGGGTTCACGGGGAAGGTCAGGGGAGAGGTAGGGACGGGGACGCTGACCGTCTGACATTCCCTGGTCTAGACAGCCATGTGGTTGCCCGCTGACATCACCTAGCAGGGTGTGGGTCGAGAAGAGAGGAGCCCGGTGGGAGGCCGGGGGCACCAATGAGGAGAGTTCAGGGGAGGGGGGATCCAGCCAAGGAGACCGAGAAGGAACCAGGGAGGGAGGAGACCCTGGGGACCACGGGAAGAGAATCGGGGACAGTCGCCAGAGACAGCCTTTCCAGGAGTTCTGCTCTTCGGAGTGGTAGAGAAATGAAATAACTGGAGAGAGACATGAAGTCAGGAAGGAGTCAATGTTTCTTTTCCCTTTTGGGGTCCCCCCCTTTTTTTTTTTTTTTTTGGAAAATATACACAAAATTGACCGTTTTAACCCTCGTTAAGTGTAGCTGCGTGGCCTGAGTACACTCACAATACCGCGCAACCACCGCCGCCGTAGTGTCCATAACTCTTCTCCTCTTGCAAAACCGAAACCCTGTCCCCGTTAAACACGGCCTCCCCAACACGCCCACCGTTCTACTCTCCGTGTCTTTGAACTTGATGGCTCTAGGGACCTCGAGCAAGCGGAAGCGCACAGGATTTGTCTTCTGACGGGCTTATTTCACCCGACATGAGGTCCTCGAGTTTCATCCATGTTGTGGCAGGTGCCAGGACTTCCTTCCTTTCTAATGCTCGAATAATATTCTATTGTACGAACAGACCACGTTTTATTTAGGCATTCATCCGGTGGACGCGGGCATTACTACCCTTTAGTCTACTGTGAATGCCGACGTGCGCGTGAGTGTGCAAGTGTCTGTGTGAGCCTTTGCTTTCCATTCTTTTGGCTGTCTGTCCAGAAGTGGAACTGTGGGATCATATTGTAAGTCTATGTTTATTTTTTTATTATTAAAAAAATTTTTTTTAATGTTTATTTATTTTGGGGTGAGAGAGAGAGTGTGGATGGTGGAGGGGCAGAGAGAGAAGGAGACACAGAATCCGAAGCAGGCTCCAGGCTCCGCGGGCTGTCAGCACAGAGCCTGACGCGGGGCTCGAACTCAAGAACCGTGAGGTCATGATCTGAGCTGCAGTCGGATGCTTAACCGACTAAGCCACCCGGGAGCCCCAAGCCTCTGTTTAATTGTTTGAGGAACTGCCATACTATTTTCTGCTTGTTTGTTTTTTAAGTTTTTTGCATTTACTTAAGTAATTTCTACATCCAATGTGGGGCTCGAACTCACGACCCCGAGATCGAGTCACACACTCTTCTCACTCAGGCAGCCAGGTGTCCCACTGCTCGTTTGTTGTTAAGACAGGAGATATAGCAGGATGTTCGCTGATGAAAAGGATCAAGGAGGGACACCTGGGTGGCTCAGTAGATTGAGTGTCCGACTCTTGGTTTCAGCTCAGGTCATGATCTCACGGTCATGATCTCACAGTCATGAGATCAAGCCTCACATTGGGCACTGTGCTGGGTGTGAAACCTCCTTAAAATTCTCTTCCTCTCCCTCTGCTCCTCTTTTTTATTTTTTATTTTTTCTGTCTCTAAAAAAAGAAAGGGGGGGGGGCACCTGGGTGGCTCAGCCAGTTAAGTTGACTTCAGCTCAGGTCATGACCTCACGGTCCGTGAGTCAGGCTCTGTGCCGACAGCTCAGAGCCTGGAGCCTGCTTCGGGTCCTATTCTCTCCCTGTCCCTCCCCCACTCACGCTCTCTCTCTCTCTCTCTCTCTCTCTCTCTCAAAAATAAAATAAAAACATAAAAAAAGAAAGGAAGGGAGAAAGAAAAGAAAAAATGAGTATAAAGGAGGAAATCGTCAAGCAAATGAGAGGGAGGACGGCCGGGGTGGTGAAGCTGGGTCAGGAGGAAAGGTGGGAAAGGTGTTTTTTGTGCACAAAACAGGCACGCCTCATTTTCTCACACTGTGCTTTGTTGTGCTTTGCAGACACTGTGTTTTGTACAAACTGAAGGTCTGTGGCAATCCTGCATTGAGTCTACGGGCACCGTTTTCCCAATACCATTTCTTCACTTTGCGTCTCTGTGTCACATTTTGGTAACTCTCACATTTTGAACTTTTTCGTTACGATTCTATTCGTTACGGTGACCCGGGATCAGTGATTTGGATGTTACCATTGTCGTTGGTTTGGGGCACCATAAACCTTGCACATGTAAGACTTAATCGATAAATGTTATATGTGTTCTGGCCACTCCATTGGCTGGCCGTTCCCTCTTTGTCTCTCTCTCTCTCTCTCCCCTTGGGGCTCCCCATTCTCTGAGACCCAACAATATATTGAAATTAGGCCAGTTAATAACCCTACAGTGGCCTCTGAGCGTTCATTCAATGGTCTGGGTAGAAGATCAAAGGAGCCACAACCTGTTCCCCCAAAGCCAACACCTAATCGGGAGCAAGGCCTTCATCGTCTTCAATTCTATAAAGGCTGAACGAGGGCAGGGAGCTGAATAAGAAGTCTACTCTACAAGCTGAAGTAGAGGTTGGCTCATGAGGTTCAAGGAAAGAACCATCTCCATAACATCCAAGTGTAAGGTAAAGGAGCCAGTGGCTAATGTGGAAGCGGCAGCAAGTTACCCAGGAGAATTAGCGAAGATCATTCATTACTGTGGCTACAGTAAACAACACTCTTTTTTTTTTAGTTTTTTGGGTTTTTTGGGGGGTTTTTTGGTTTTTTTGTTTGTTTTGAGAGAGCATGCGCACACACAAATCGGGGAGGGGCAGAGAGAAGGAGAGACAGAATCCAAGCAGGCACTGTGCCATCAGAGCAGAGCCCGATTCGGGGCTTGAACTCACGAACTGTGAGATCATGACCTGAGCTGAGATCAAGAATCGGACACTTAAACGACTGAGTCGCCCAGGTGTCCCTAAACAACAGATTCTTTCTTTATTTTTTTTTTAATTTTCTTTACAGTTTATTTATTTTGAGAGAGAGAGAAAGAGAGAGAGAGCACGAGCAGGGGAGGAGGGACAGAGAGAGAGAGAGAGAGAGAGAGAGAGTATCCCAAGCACACTCGGCATTGGCAGCACAGAGCCTGACCCGGGGCTCAAACTCACAAACCGTGAGATCGTGACCTGAGCTGAAACCAAGAGTTGGAGGCTTAACCAACTGAGCCACCCAGGTGTCCCACAACAGATTTTTAATGTAGACAAAACAAGACATTCTTATCCTGGAGGCAGACACCATCTAGGACTTTCATAGCTAGAGAGGAAGACTCAATGCCTGGCTTCAAAGCTTCACAGGACAGGATGGCTCTCTTGTTAGCAGCCGGTGACTTTAAGTTGAAGCCAATGCTCATTGACCATTCCAAATATTCTAGGACCCTTAAGAATGGCTTAACTCTGCCTGTGCTCTCTCAGTGGAACAGCAAAACCCGGGTGACGGCACACCTGTTTACAACATAGTTTACTGAATATTTTAAGCCGACTGCTGAGACCTTACTGCTTAGGAAAGAAAGACTTCTTTCAAAATATTACTGCTCGTTGACAATGCTCCCGGTTACCCAAGGGCTCTGGCGGAGATGGAGAGTGAGATTATGTTTCCGTGCCTGCTAACATAATATCCATTCTATGGCCCGTGGATCAAGTAGTAATTTCAACGTCCAAGTGTCATTATTTAAGAAATATATTTTGCGGAGCGCCTGGGTGACTCAGTCAGTGAAGCATCCAACTTCGGCTTGGGTCGTAATCACTGAAGACTGCTCAGAAGCCCTTTAACTAGTCAAAGAGTGAATTCATGGTGGTGTATCCGGGCAGTGGAACTAACCAGCAATAAAAAGGAAAAAAACCACTGACATGTCCCTTGTGGGTAAGTCTCAAACGCATGAAGCCAGTCCCAAAGTTTATATGCTGTCTGATTCAATTCGGACAACATTCTGGAAAAGATGGAATGATAGGAACAGAAAACGGATCTAGAGTTGCCAGGGGCTGGGGCCGGGGGAGGGGCTGACTGTGGGGGGGCTGACTGCAGAGGGGCAGCGTGAGGGACTTTTGGGGGCGATGAACCTGTCTGTATCCTGATCGTGGTGGGAGTGGGGGGGCAACTGCCTGCACTTGGCACGACCTGCACACCAAAAATAGTGACCTCGAAAACAGCGTTTACAAAAACACAGAGTGGAGATTGAGCCTGGAAAGAAAAAAAGTCATTCTCTGCTATTTCTTCGACATCTGCCTCCACACATACGGCAGAGGGGGGCTTACCATGAAGCTAACCACACTCAGGTTTCATTCTTTTTCCCAGAGAACCCATAAACTGCATAAGCTTCAGGTCCCTTAAAACTGGGGTCCGTCCCAGGACTGGGCCCCACAAGAGCGTCTGGCCCTGCCCCCTTCTCCGTCCTCAGCCTTCTTCCATTTGCCCAGTCGGGGCTGGCCACACCACCGCAGGGCCCGGTGTCTCTGCTCCTCTGTCTAGGAAGCTCGACCCCCAAATGTCGGCACGGGGGGCTCCCCCGGCATCCAGGTCCCGGCTTCTATGTCACCGCCTCCTGGGAGCTCTGCTTCACCCACTCTGCCTGATTTCCTTCCAAGCACTCGTTTGCCCCGTGATATTCTCACCTGCTCCTCTCGCGGTATTACCCGCACCCCCCCCCCACCCCAGGAGACCAAGGATGTTCTCTGTCCTTCGACACCTGCACCAGAGCCAGAGCAGCGGCCGGCCTCCGGAAGTACTCGGGGAAAGGCTGAATTAGGGAATGATCAAGCTGGTGTTGCTTTAATCCCCATTTTACAGTGGGTGGACTGGTTTCACAGAGGTGAAATGCCCAGTGCAAGGGGTTCACACGATGGCCCTTGTGCTGCAAAGGCTCACCTCGGACGCACAGGAGCAGGACAGGTGACCGGCAAATGCAGAGGCTCGGGGGTTTGCTGATGGAGTTGCTGGGTTTTTGTGGTTTTTTAATGTTTAAGAGAGAGAGAGAGCACAGCAGGGGAGGGACAGAGAGAGGGAGATACAGAATCCGAAGCAGGCTCCAGGCTCTGAGCTGTCAGCACAGCTCACAAAACATGAGATCATGACCTGAGCCAAAGTCAGACGCTCAACCAACTGGGCTGCCCAGGCGCCCCTAAGTTGCTAGTGTTTTTAAGAACACGTTTTGTGCACAGTCAGCGCATGAAATTGCACTCTCTTTGGCTTTAAAAACAGTCTCTTTCTTTCTTTCTTTCCTTTTTTTTTTTTTTTTTTTTTTTTTTTGAGACGGAGAGAGAGGATACAAATAAGCAAGGGAGAGAGAGAGAGAGGGAATCCCATGAGGGGCAGAGAGAGAGAGAGAGAGAGGAAAGTGGAGATCACTCGATGTAGGATTTGAACTCACCAACCGTGAGATCATGACCTGAGTGGAAGTCAGATGCTTAACAACTGAGCCACCCAGGCACCCACTATTTCTTGAAATAATGAACTCAATAGTACGATTTAAAACTCAAGTTACACATCTCATGTTGCGAACGTATTTGGCACCATTTAACAATCACTGTTAAGTTCTGGACTTTTCAGGGGTTTCCTACTGAGGGAAACATTTTACCATCCCTAAGGGATTTGGGGTGGTTTTCCCAGCCCACTGAGGCTGCATGTTGACTGGAGAGCGTGGGCATGCCCAGGGGTTCTCCAGTCCGCTGCAATCCCGAGACCCCGACAGGCCACACTGAGTCTCTCTCATAATCTCTGTGCTAGTAAGGACCCCAAATGGGGTGGTGGGACAGCCCATGCGCCTGGGTCCCAGTTATCTAATTTTTCCAGCTAACGGAGATTTGCATACGCCCTCTGCCGCCCCCCAGATCTCCTCACCATCAGATCGGATCCAGCTAACCCAAGCCTTACTTGATTTTATTCTGAATTTTCTACTTGCAGAAATGTGTAATTTCACATGCTTCCTATCAGGGCCACGACTCTTGGATAAGATTAGATTATGTGTATCTCCTCTGACTCCAAAGTCTTGGTAGGAAAATCTAACTACCCAAGGCACAGTTGGGTTGGACCAAGGTCAAAACGGGGAGGGGGGGGCATGGTTAAAGAAGGAGTAAGAGCATGGGCTCTGGAGTCAGACTGCCAAGTTCAAATCTTTTTTTTTTTTTTAAGTTTATTTAGTTTTGAGAGAAAGAGATGGTGCATGCAAGAGCAGGGAAGGGCAGAGAAAGTAAGAGATCCAAGCAGGCTCTGCACTGTCAGCGCAGAGCCCGACGCAGGACTTGAACTCATGAACGGTGAGATCATGACCGGAGCCAAAGTCGAGAGCTGGATGTTCAATGGACTGAGCCATCCAGGTGCCCCTACCCAGTTCAAACCTTGAATCTATCCTTGACTGGCTGTCCACCCTCTACTCACTTGGTGCCTCAGTTTCCCCATCTGCAAAATGGGGATTCAAGTGCCTGGGAATTTGGGTGTGAGGGCGGGGCCATCCAAGAGGGGTTGGTAGGTGGAAGCCTGGAGCTGCTAAACAGGAAGAAAGGTGGCCGCCTCGGGCAGCGAAGGTGGCTTGAGTAAGGAGGGGTGGAGCGGACACTTATTCATGGCTCAGCCTAGCGACAGGTCCAGGCGACTGAGGTCTGAGAGGCAGGACACATGCAGGTTAAGCTGACCTCGGGAACATCTACCTGCCGCAGAAGTCATAGGCAGCGGCGTCCTATTGGGACCTAAATGCTGTCTGCTGGGCAGGATGCTTGTCCCCGCCAGCTTCCTCACCCATAAAACAGGGATGATCATTGTATCTTTCATACTGGGGTGATCATGGGAGCAACGGAGACGGCAAATGTGAAATTCTCAGGGCAGAGCCTGGCTTCTCAGAACCCCGCAGCAGATGATATATGCTGTGGATGAGGGAATTTGGGGCAAGCTGAGGGCAAAATGCCAGCTAACAGCGCCCTCTCCCCCCGGGTGGAATCTGTGTGACATTCCTCGGACACTCCTGGCTACTCAAGGACAAAGGAAAGGCGTTTAAGTCCTTGCCATGGTGATGGGGGAAACTGAGGCGAATGAAAAATTAAATTCCCTTCCTGCTACAGCCCATCGACAAAGGCCTTGAACCAGCACAGTCGCCGACTTCTAGAAGCTCAGCTGCTTCGATGATGACACTCTGTTAGGGGCAAAAGAGAATCTTGGCTTAACGTTATCCTGCCCCTCCAGGAACCTGTAAGTCTACTTTAACAGAAAAATTCCTTTGGAAACTTCCTTTAGCTCAACTCCCCCAAGATATGTGCGGGCGATCATGCTCCAAGCTTATGGCCCCCTGAGATACACCCGAAGGGTCCCATGACTGAGGTTTTGCTAAACGGTAATAAATGTCGTTTCCCTAGCAACAGCTCAAGGTCCTGCAAACCTTGCTTCCAAAATACCTTAGAGACTTACTCCATCCCTAACCCCCTCCCAGCCTGAGGGTAATATAATCAGTTACCTGTCGTGACCCCAGTGCGGCTCTTCCTGCTCACGGGTCCGTTAGTAAAATCACCTTTTTGCACCAAAGATGTATGTCTTCAAGAATTCTTTCTTGGCCGTCGGCTCCGGCCCCCACCCCACCCGCCACCATCGCCCCAAAACTTCATCAGCTGTGATTAATGTCACTGTTCTCTGGCCTTCAAGTCACCCGGCCTACTGAGCACCAAAACCCTGGGAATCATGTACAGCGATGGTACCAGCTTAGCCTTTCGGGAAGGCGCCGCCGGCGGCCAGTCTCTCCCTTCTATAGAAGGTACTGGCATAAGCGTCAAAAGAGAGGCCCAGAGGGGCCGGGGCCTGTCTGAAGAAACGAATCCTGGTCACCCCTGGCTCTTAGCCCTGTGAGGTTCAAGAAAATGCACAGATGATGAAATTGAGGTGGAAATTCCTTCCAGCAGGTTCTCGGTCAGAGTATGAAGCCAAAGGTCCAAGGTCCCGCTTTGTGACAACACAGGACACCCACCTCTGGCGCAAAGGTCCTCGAGGTGATTCTCATTGACAGGCCCATCTGGGTGCTGCATCACCACAGAGGATCTATTGTCCCCTGATAAGTCAGATACTCTTTGACCTGCACTGACTTCCCCTTGGCCTCAAAGCCTTCTTCCCCCAGACAATTTCCTGGCTCCCTGCCTCACCTCCTTCAGCTCTTGGTCCAAATGACCCTTCTCAGGCTGCCCTATTTAACATTTCCTCTTGGTGTTTGGGCCGTCTTATTAACCAATGTGTTCCTGGTGCTTACCACAGGATCAGGAAACTAGTGGGCACTAAGTAAAGATTTGTTGAGTGAATTCCAGAGAAAGTGGCTGGATCCCAGGCCTTCGGGAGAGCTGACCCATCCTAAGAGCAACCAGGTGCCGTGGGCAGGAATAGCCCAAGGCAAAAAGGCGGGGAGAAGGTCGGAGGCTTCCTGTACCTCTGGCCACCCCCATGGGGTCCGGAGGAATGAGCACCCACATCTGACGGGCAGGCAGGGAGAAATGGCCACGCTCTATTACACATGAAACACGCAAGCTGTGACACACTGTGTGTTATAATTCCGCCTTGTTAAAAAAAACAAACCATTTGGGTTATTCGTTTATTCCACACGCATGTACTGAATGCACAGACAGGTGAAAGGAAGACTCCTCCTTCCCCTGCACGTGCAATACTTCTGACACCAAATGTGTGGGACTTTCCAGACTAAGCAGTTCTTGGTGGCCAAGGACTGGTGTCCTACGGTTTAACTCAATGCTGATACTCACTGCCTGGAGTTAACCCCAAACCCACGGGCTCGGGGCTCAGTCCCACGAGACTGCCCCCCCACTTTGGGCGCTAACCACAAGTCCCAGGTTGTCACCGGGACTGCAGAGCAGCTGGCTCTACGTTGGGAGTTCCCATGACCCCTTCATCAAGTTTGGTCATTTGCTCGAACAGCTCATAGAACTCAGAGAAACACTTACCTACATTGACCAGTTTATTGTAAAGGATACAAGGCTGGAACAGCCAAACGGAAGAGCTGCACAGGGCGAGGTACGCGGGAAGGGGCGCGAACTTCCATGCCCTCTCCGGGTGCGCCACCCTCCCGGCACCTAGACGTCCTGCCCAACATGGAAGCTCTCGGAACCACATCATTGAGGCGTTTTCTGGAGCTCCCATTCAGCAGGCAGATGTGGTTGAAATGGGGCTTATTACAAATGACAAAAGACGTTTCTTTCACTTTTATTGCTTACTAAATCACAAAGGTTTTAGGTGCTCTGGCCAGGAGCTGGGGAGGAAGACCCAAATATGTGTTCCTTAGGATATCTCAATATCACAGCAGGTATTCAGTTCCATAAGCACAGAGTTACGAAGCACCTACGGGCCAGGCCTGGGACTAGCTGGTAAGCCACGAAAGCAGCAATAGCACCGGCAGGGAAGCAGGGTGGTGTAGTGGTTAGGAAAGCCGCTTCTGGACAACGCAGATCTGATCTCGGGTTCTGACTCCCTTGCTGGGTGTCCTCAGGCGTGTCATTTGCCCTCCTTATGCTTCAGTTTCCTCGTCTGTAAAAGAGGGACAGCCATAGTGCCTAAATCCCAGGCCCTTCTGAGGATTAAATGAGATCAGGGACGCTACCATTCTTAGCCTGGGGCCTGGCATGAAGAAAGCGCTCTGGAAGCATCTGCTCATCTGGCTCATCTTGGATCATCTCGCCCCTGTATGATGTAGCCACCGTTGTCATCCCTTCTGCACGACAGGAGAGGAAACCGGGACTCACCCACGTGAAGCTACCAGCCCATTTCACATACTGAGGAAAAGGCGGGGCTGGGATCCAAACGCAGGTGGTCAATCCTACAGCACCCCGTGGACCATTTCAGCTTGCAGAGGGAGCATGTTTTGTGTCCCTGTGGTGACACTTGACCCAGACACTTGGTCGAACACAAATCTAGACGTTGCCGTGAAGGCATCCGAGAAATGAAATCAGCATGTAAGTCAGATTTACCAGATTACCCTCTGCAGTGTGGGTGGGCCTTATCCAGTCAGTTGAAGGACTTCAAAGGAAAAAAAAAAAAAAACAAAACAAAGAAGTGAGGTCCCCCACGGAAGAGGGAATTCTGTTCCCAGACTGTCTGGGGATGCAAGCCGGCAACATCAACTCTCCCCTGGGTCTTCAGCCTGTTTCTCTACCCTGCAGATTTTGGACTTAGCAGCCTCCACAATCACATGAGCAAATTTCTGAAGACAAATCTCTCTCTAGATATATACATACTTCCTAACCGGTTCTGTTTCCCTGGAGAACCTTGACAAACACATATCCCATCCCAGGAGCCCGTGGGTGAAGTACACAAAGTCTTCACCTCAACGAGACTCCTCTGAGAGATACTTTCCTGTTTTATGATCTAAGACTAATGACCCCAACTTTGTAAATTCTAGAAAGAAATCCAGATACACTTTTTTTTTTAGATTTTTATTATTTTTTAATGTTTATATTTGAGAGAGAGACAGAGACAGGGACAGAGCACAAGCTGGGGAGGGGCAGAGAGAGAGAGGGAGACACGGAATCCAAAGGAGGCTCCAGGCTCCGAGCTGTCAGCACAGAGCCCGACGCGGGGCTCGAACTCACAAACCGTGAGATCATGACCTGAGCTGAAGTCAAGAGTTGGACACGTAACCAACTGAGCCCCATGTTGGCTACTACTGTCTTCTTAAATGGCCCTCAAAAAGCCATCGGTGTGGCTCCTGGCGACCCAAAGAGAATGGCAATGCCTAGCTGGCTCCTGGAAGGCCCTGTTTTTACAGCTTTGGTATCAGATTCTTTAGGCACTTGCTGAAATGCAGATTTCTGGGCCCCGCTCCAGACCCGCTGAGTCAGAATCCAAGGGTTGGGGCTAGAATCTGGATCCCCAAAGATCTCTCCAGCTGATCTTTTTGCCAGTGGACTTTTTTTTTTTTTAATTTCTTTTCATGTTTATTTTTGAGAGAGAGAGACAGAGCATGAGTAGGGGAGGGGCAGAGAGAGAGAGAGGGAGACACAGAATCTGAAGCAGGCTCCAGGCTCTGAGCTGTCAGCACAGAGCCTGATGTGGGGCTCGAACCCACGAACGGTGACATCATGACCTGAGCCGAAGTTAAATGCTTAACCGACTAAGACACCCAGGTGCCCCTGTTTTTGTTTTTGGAACAGTTGTTTGCAGAACAATTGAGATGACGGTACAGAGAATTCCCATAAACTCAGCACGGAGCTTGCTGTATTATTGTGCTATTAGCACTTGGCGTTAGTGTATTTGTTACAATTAACGAACCAATACTGATACATTACTATTAGCTAATGTCCAGAAATTATTTAGATTTCCTTTTTTTTACCTAAAGTCCTCTTTTTCTCTTCTGAGATCCCATATTACATCTGTCGTCATGTCTCCCTAGACTCCTCTTGGCTCTAGTGGTTTTTCAGACTGCGCTACTTTCGATGACCTTGATAGTTTAAGGGTTGTTTTTTTTTTTAAATGTTTATTTATTTTTGAGAGCGCGCACATGAGGGAAGGGCAGAGAGAGTGGCGGGGGACAGAGATCCGAAGCAGGCTCTGTGCCATCAGCGTGGAGCCCGATGTGGGGCTCGAACTCACGAGCTGTGAGATCATGACCTGAGCCGAAGTCGGTCGCCCAACCGAGCCACCCAGGTGCCCTGATGACCTTGATAGTTTTGAGGAGTGCTGGTCAGGCATTTTGTAGGATGCCTCACCACCAGAATCTGCCCCACGCCCTCAGAAGCCTGAAGCCACAGGTGACTGGAAGACCATGGAGGGGGAAGGGCCATTTTCACTGCCCCCTATCAAGAGGACATACTGGCAATGGCGACAACTTTATCACGGTTGCTGTGGACCTTGATCACCTGGCCGAGGTGTTTGTCCAGCCCCCACCTGATGACTGTGCCAGATAAACAAGAGGTGACGGAGAGAAGGCCTCTGACTCTGTGACAGCTCTCCCGGGTCACTGTTCCGGAGAAAGCAGCCACAGCAAGCAGACGGCCGGACGGCTCACACGCACAGCACAGGTCTGACCCGTGGCCAGCGCCTCACCGTGACTTCATTTGTACCAACCCGCGAGGCAGGCAAAACCATTATGCTCATGTGACGAGTGAAGGAGCTGCTCTCGAGGTCCCCACAGCCAGCAGCCTGCGGGGCCTCCCCTGCTCGGCACCACTCTGAGCCTCGCACTGCCCCCACGGGGAGTCGAGGGTGCCAAGGCGGGTGGGGTCTTCTCTCCCAGGGTGACGGGAGGGACAGGTGACGTGCCGTATTTCCCCTGGGGTCCAGACAGGAACCTTAGCCAGAGGCCAACTTGCTCCTTCTCCCCCAAACGTGAGTGGGAAATACCCATAGGGATAGAGGTTAAAAGAGAGCTGGACTGAAGAACAAAAACAAACAAACAAAAAACAAAAACAACCCTGTCCACAAGGGATCAAGGTGCCCAAAGCCTAGAGAAAAATCAAATTGGCAGGAGAAAAAAGGCTACAAAAATTGGTTTTTGATAATTTTCCTGAGGGTATTAGAATAGAGCCTTTTGTAGATTTCCCGTTTTTCAAGTTTATTTATGGGGGCGCCTGGGTGGCACACTGGGTTAGGCATCTGACTCTTGATCTCAGCTCCCCGATCATGATCTCACGGTTTGTAAGGCTGAGCCCTGCGTCGGGCTCTGTGCTGAAAGTGCGGAGCCTGCTTGGGATTCTCGCCCTCTCTCTCTCTCTCTCTCTCTCAAAATAAACTAACGTTTTGAGGGAGAGGGCACAGGAGCGCGTGCGGGGTGGAGGGGGAAGGGCAGAGAGAGGAGAGAGAGAATCCCAGGCAGGCTCTGCGCTTTCAGCGCAGGAGCCTGATGCGGGGCTGAAACTCACGAACCATGAGATCACGAGCAGAGCCGAGATCAAGAGTCAGACGAGCCACCCAAGAGCCCCAATTTTATTTAACTTATCTTGATATCGTGGGGCTCGAACTCACAACCCTGAGATCAAGAGTTGGTATTCTACTGACTGAGCCAGCCAGACGCCCCTCGAATAGAGAACCTTTTGGCCCTGTGGACACCTTGTCCATTTTTGCAGTCCCTTCCTGATGGAGGATAGTGACATTTCCCATTTGTCACTATTACGTGGCAGCTATGACCATCTGCGTACCTGCAGTTTTCTGCGACCTGTGTGAGAGATTCCTGAACCCGTAGCCACTGCGTCACAGGGCCGTTTTCAGTGTGGACACAGATTACTGAGTTACTCCTGAAAGGCTACACGGCTGTGCGTCCCTACCGATAGCCACAGTGCCCGCTTCCTCACACCACTGCTACTGGATATTCTGTTTATTAACTGTTTTGAAAGGCAGGGAAAAGTCGTATCATTTTCATACATAAGTCTTTCATTATGAGAGAGACTGAGCGCCATTCCTGGTTTACTGGCCACTTGGATTTCTTTACACACACACACACACACACGCACGCGCGCACGCACACACAGAACTCATGCCATTTGCCCCATTTCCCCGGTTTTCTTGTCCTCTTTTTTTCTTTTTTATTAAGAGCTCTTTATATATTACGGATATTCATTCTTAAAGATATTACAAGTATTTTTATCAGTCCGTCGTTGGTTTATCACCTTTTCCTCCATAAAGAAGTTTTCCCTTTTCAGTTGTTTCAAGCCTGCGGATCTTTTCTCTTACGGCTTTGGAGTTTTTACGTCGCATGTAGAAAACCTTCCCCCTACAGTTTATCGGTGGCAGCTCAGGAACAAGGCTTATCTTCCCCCTCCACCACCCCGCCAGTGGCCTGGCCCTTCAAGGCCCAGCCCCGTTCTCTAGCCCCGGAGTCCCAGGGCCGGCTGGGGCTGGGGAGCTGCCGGGCCTCAAGCTCTTCTCCAGCTCCAGTGCCACGCGAGGAGCTGCGGCCTGGATGGCGTCCTGGATGCTGCGTAAGTCCCACTGGGTCCTCAGGAGGGCATCGTCCAGGGTGAAGAAGCCGTCGCGTGTGCGCCGCACTTGGGAGCAGACGGCAGTGGTCTTCAGCTCCAGGCCGATCTCGTGCACCAACTTTCGCAGCTGCTTCTGCGTCTCGTGCATGCACTGCACCTCTGCCAGGGGGACACAACGACAGACCCCACAGATGGGAGCACAGCCTCTGGGGTCTGCTGATCCAGGTCCATACCCAGGGATACCCGACAACCCGAGCAAAACAGCTCCGTTCTCCAGGGCTCTGCCACCCCAAGCGTAGCCCAAGGGCCAGCCCTGAAAACTTGTTAGACCTGCAGAGTCGGAACCTGCCTTTAAAGAAGACGTGCCTCGCCCCCCTGAGCTCTCCCTCTCTCAAAATGAATAAATAAACTTAAAAAAGGAGGTGGAGGGGTGCCTGGGTGGCTCAGTTGGTTAAGCGGCCGACTTCGGCTCAGGTCATGATCTCACGGTCTGTGAGTTCGAGCCCCGCATTGGGCTCTGTGCTGATGGCTCAGAGCCTGGAGCCTGCTTCTGACTCTGTGTCTGCCTCTCTCTCTCTGCCCTTCCCCTGCTCACGCTCTATCTCTAGGTCTCTCAAAAATAAATCAACGTTAAAAATTAAAAAAAAAAAAAAAAGGAGGTGGAGGGTGCCTGAGTGGTTCATTCAATTGAGCTTCAGACTCTTGATTTCTTGATTTCGACTCAGGTCAGGTCGTGATCTCACCAGTGAGATGGAGCCCCACGTCGGGCTTCGTGCTGAGTGGAGCGTAGAGCCTGCTTGAGATTCTCTCTCCCCACTCTCTACCCCTCCCTGGCTCATGCTCTCTCTCAAACTAAATCAATAAATTAAAAAAAAAAAAAGACCCCCCCCCCCAAGGTGATTTGTGGGCAGGTTACTGTTCCAGAAACGCTGCTCTGACTCGGTATGCCCATCTATAAAATGGGTGGTTGTGAGGAGTCTAAGAGATAATCCATAAGGGGCTTAGCACTGGGAGACTCCCGGTCGGCACTCAAGGAAAGGAGCCCTGCTTAGTGAGACAGAAAGAGGGAGGGAGGGGCCGAGCTGGGCAGGACGGGGGAGGTGAGGGTGCCGTCTGACGTTCACTGCAACCCGAAACACCGTGACGACCTGGAAACGAGCTGCTGAGCACAACCTGCTCACTGAAGTCTGGCTTTAAAGGGTGACTTGGCAGCAGCTAGGACAGCATTTGGTCGGTGAGCTGTGTGCCGACTGGCCAAGTCCAGGCCAGTGCAGAGAAGGAAGCTGGTCCCTGGTGCCTCAGCCAGCAGACACCGGGGCTGCCAGGCGCTGGCCTCTGTAAACCCGGGAGCCCCATCCACCTTCCTGGGGCAACCTACCTAAGAGGAATTCCGGAGGCGCGAAGTGGAGGCATCGGATGCCCGTTATCAGCATCGGGGACTTGTGCATGGGCCGGATCAGGCCTCTCACGGCCATGTCGTAGGCCTCTTGGGTCTGCAGGTCCAGGTGGGAGTACCTGGGGATGAAAAGGGGACCGGCGTGGAGCGGGGAGGTGGGCAGACTGTTTGCCCTTGGCCCTGCCCCCTCTCATGAAAGAGCTTTCCTGAAGCTCATCGTTCGCCTTCCATCTTCCCTGCCCTTCCCGCCGCCTTTTTCCCTGTCCCCTCCAATCTCTAAATACAGGCTCTGCACTCCTCTGCACACCACCCCGCCCCCCAGTCACGCACATGCTGCCGGCTCCCACCCCCGGGCTCTACGTCATATGACGTGTGTGCCTGGTTTTCCTCTCCACTAACTCATATACTCCCGCTGAGGCCAGCCGGGGTCTCCTGTTCCCCCCCGGTCTCCGCAGGGGCTGGCCTGGCACAAAGAAACCCTTCTGCGTGCTGTGGAAGGAAGGGCTGCTTCGAGTCTGCTTTCCGGCTCGGAATCTGCCCCGGGGGGGGCGGAGCCTGCAGCGAGCCCAGTGGGCCCTTCTTGCTCTTCCGGCACGTCCTTGAGGGCCCCTTTCGGGGAGGTGCGGGGTGGGCCCCACTTACATCACCAGGGCCTTCTGATGGGAGCCCTGGATCAGGGCCAGGATTCGGTCCAGCTTCTCTCTGGTCACATGGTCTGGAAAAGCCAGGGGACGGTCAGGTCAGCACAAAGGTGCCTGCTGAGGATGGGCCAACTCCTTTCCCCCAAGCCAGCCCTGTCCTTGGAACCTGGAGGGGGTCCCAGAGCACCCTCTGGGCCCAGGGTTCCCACTTAGAGAGTCGAGAGTCCTTTGAGAACCTTGTGAAAGCCAGAGCCCTCTTCTCGCAGTCATGCCTGCGCTCAGCATCGTGAGGACGTTTTCAAGGGGCTCAAAGACTCCAGCTTAAAAACAGTTTCCTCTGGGGGCGCCTGGGGGGCTCAGTCAGTTAAGCGGCCGACTTCAGCTCAGGTCATGATCTCATGGTTCACGAGTCTGAGCCCTGCATTGGGCTCTGTGCTGACAGCTCGGAGCCTGGAGCCTGCTTCGGATTCTGTGTCTCCCTCTCTCTCTGCCCCTCCCCTGCTCATGCTCTGTCTCTGTCTCTCTCAAAAATAAATAAACATAAAAAAAATTTTTTTTTCTTCTGGAAATGAGGCTCAAAGCCATAATGTGATTTATCCAATATTCTAAGCCAGGTCCCCTGAGCCCCAAGCTAGGGTTTCTTACGCCAGGGACCCTGGGAGGGAGAGCGCCATCTGTCTGAATGTGGAAACAGATGGCAAGAAGAGGGAGGGGCTCTGCCGGCTGGACCCGCTGAGTGACAAGAGCAGGCAGCTGCTAAGCCTATAACACTCACGAACGGCTAGAAGGCTGATCCTGGGACCCAGCTGGGTAGGTGCCAGCTTCTGTCTCTAAAGGCCAGAGCTCTGGGCACAGGTGTGGTGACCAAAGGCTTGCCAGCTTGGAAGGGACTAGGCCTCTTATCCCTTCTGTCTGGCTTTATTCATGCTGTTGTCTTACCTGAAATGCACCCACCATTGCTTACTCCCCCTTCATTTACAGCCTAGCTCAAATGCAGCCTCCTCCAGGAAGCCCTCCTGGAGCCTTCTTCTCCTCCTGGAGTGGCTCCTGCCACTCTGCACCTGGGTCTCTTTCCCAGTATTTAATTTGCTTTGTTTTTAACTTTTTTTTTCATTTTGAGAGAGAGAGAGAGTGAGAGAAAGAGAGTACAAGTGGGAGAGATGGGGGGTGGGGGTGAGAGATAGGGAGAGAGGGAGAGAGAGAGAGAGAGAGAGAGAGAGAGAGAGAGAGAGAGAGAGAGAATCTCTAGCAGGCTCCACACTCAGCACAGAGGCCGGCACAGAGCTCAATTCCATGACGCTGGGATCATGACCGGAGCTGAAATCAAGAGTGGGAAGCTTTAAAAAAAGAGAGAGGAAAGGGAAAGGGAAAGGGAAAGGGAAAGGGAAAGGGAAAGGGAAAGGGAAAGGGAAAGGGAAAGGGAAAGGGAAAGGGAAAGGGAAAGGGAAAGGGAAAGGGAAAGGGAAAGGGAAAGGGAAAGGGAAAGGGAAAGGGAAAGGGAAAGGGAAAGGGAAAGGGAAAGGGAAAGGGAAAGGGAAGGGAAGGAAAGGAGAAAAGAAAAGGAAAGAAAAGAAAAGGAAAGAAAAGGAAAGGAGAAAAGAAAAGGAAAGAAAAGAAAAGGAAAGAAAAGAAAAGGAAAGAAAAGGAAAGGAAAGGAAAGAAAAGGAAAGGAAAGAAAAGAAAAGAAAAGAAAAGAAAAGAAAAGAAAAGAAAAGAAAAAAAGGGCACCCGAATGGCTCAGTCGATTAATCATCCAACTTCGGCTCAGGTCATGATCTCACTGTCCATGAGTTCAACCCCTGCGTCGGGTCTGTGCTGACGGCTTAAAGCCTGGAGCCTGCTTCCGATTCTGTGTCTCCCTCTCTCTCTGCCCCTCCTCCACTTGTGCTCTGTCTGTCTCTCAAAAATGAATGTCATAAAAAAAATTTTAATCTTCTTTAGGAGATTTACAGTCATTTTTTTAAGTTTAATTTTTGAGAACGAGAGAGAGAGAGAAAGTGCATGCGTGAACACGCAGGAGTAGAGAGTCCCAAGCAGGCTCTGCACCGCCAGTGCAGAGCCCAATGCAAGGCTCAGTCTCATGAACCACAAGATCATGACCAGAGTTGGACACTTAACCGACTGAGCCACCCAGGTGCCCTTCTTTAAGAAATTTAGATTAGGGGGCACCTGGGCGGCTCAGTCGGTTAAGCATCCGACTTCGGCTTAGGTCATGATCTCATGGTTCATGAGTTCGAGCCCCACGTCAGGCTCTCTGTCAGCACGGAACCTGCTTTGGATCCTCTGTCCCCCCATCTCTCTCTGCCCCTCCCCTACTTATGTGCTCTCTCTCTCTCTCAAAAATAAACACACCTTAAAAACAAAAAAAGAAATTTAGATTAGCATTAATGAACATCTCCCCCCTCCTCCAAATTCTGCCTTCCTCTCTCCTATAGTGTCAACTTGGTAGTTATCTTGAGACACGTTTTGTATGCTGACACATACTCACATGTACAGATATACAGTGTCACTTTGCCATATGTTTCTAATTCTCTCCAGACGATGTGGTGGTGTGTGTTTGCTTTCCTGCTAGACTGTGAGTTCACTGAGACTGGGGACCCCTTCTGATTCGTCATACATCCCCTCCCCACCCCCAGTGCTGGGCACTCAAGTGCCACTTGAGTGTGAGTGCTGGCGCTCGAAAAACATGTTAAATAACACAATGAAGTAGATCTTATGGAAAGTGTCAGAACATAGGGAGAGTAAGAAGTGAAGAATGAGCCATCCAGTCACCCATCACCCATCCAACCATCCATCTATCCATCACCCATCCAACCATCCGTCTATTCGTCACCCATCGAACCATCCGTCTATTCAGCACCCATCCAACCATCTGTCTATTCAGCACCCATCCAACCATCCATCCATCCATCCCCCAACCAATCAACCAACCATCCATCCATCCATCCCCCATCCAATCAACCAACCATCCGTCCATCCATCCCCCATCCAATCAACCAACCATCCGTCCATCCATCCCCCATCCAACCAACCAACCATCCGTCCATCCATCCCCCATCCAATCAACCAAACATCCGTCCATCTATCCCCCATCCAATCAACCAAACATCCGTCCATCTATCCCCCATCCAACCAACCAACCATCCGTCCATCCATCCCCCATCCAATCAACCAAACATCCGTCCATCTATCCCCCATCCAACCAACCAACCATCCGTCCATCCATCCCCCATCCAATCAACCAACCATCCGTCCATACATCCCCCATCCAACCAACCAACCATCCGTCCATCCATCCCCCATCCAATCAACCAAACATCCGTCCATCCATCCCCCATCCAATCAACCAACCATCCGTCCATCCATCCCCCATCCAATCAACCAACCATCCGTCCATCCATCCCCCATCCAACCAACCAACCATCCGTCCATCCATCCCCCATCCAATCAACCAAACATCCGTCCATCTATCCCCCATCCAATCAACCAAACATCCGTCCATCTATCCCCCATCCAACCAACCAAACATCCGTCCATCCATCCCCCATCCAATCAACCAAACATCCGTCCATCTATCCCCCATCCAACCAACCAACCATCCAATCAACCATCCACCCATCCATTCAACCATCCATTCATCCATCTACCCACCCACTCTCCATCCATCCATCCAACCAACAAGCACCTCCCATGTCCCAGGCTCTGCGCTGTGTACCCACAGGAGTGGAAGGACACAGTCCCTGTTCTCACGGGTGACAGTGTAGTGAGAAGACATATTAAATTAATCACCAATCATTAGCCGATTATTGTTCTGAGTCTACCTAGTTCATCAAGGGGTTAGAGGAGCTTCCCTGGGGAGGTGACGTTTATGCCAGATGGGGAGGCAGGGGGGGGGCACGGCGGGGGGGGGGGCCTGGGTGGCTCAGTTGGTTAAGCACCGACTTCGGCTCAGGTCATGATCTCACCGTTTGTGAGTCTGAGCCCCGCGTCGGGCGCTGTGCTGATGGCTCAGAGCCTGGAGCCTGCTTCAGATTCTGTGTCTCCCTCTCTCTCTGCCCTTCCCCTGCTCACGCTCTGTCTCTACGTCTCTCGAAAATAAAATAAAACATTTAAAAAGAAATTAAAAAAAAAAGGGGGGGGGGCGTGCAGGGCGTTTGTTCCTGGCAGACAGAATGATGTGCCCGAAGCCCTCCAACAGCCCACCGGAACTTAGTGTGTGGGAGTCCCCGAGGGAGGCTGCGCGGCCTGCGTGGGGGCGAGGAATCAAGGGGAGGCAAGCGCGAAGGCAGCCGCGGCCGCCCCTCCCCTGCCCTGGGCTCCCGCGGGCTCTCACCGTACGTTGACTTCTCCACCAGCCGCCCACCCTCACAGAAGTCATCTGTGGCTTTGCCCAGGAGGCCACGCACCGTGTAATCCTGCAGGGACAGGGAGGGGAAGAGACAGTCAGAGTCCCTGCTCTCCCTCGGCACTGAGGAAGGAAGTGAGCCCGCGGCTCAAACCACCAACCTGCCAGACAGGCCACAGGTGGGGGGACGGGGGCTCAGGTCTTCCCTCTGGGAGCGCAGGCACTCAGAGGCCCCCCCAACCCCCCAGCGACCCCGCTGCCCCTTTCGGGAAGGGCACCAGACTTTTCTATGACAGCAAGCACCTGCCTGCAAAGGACGGTGACAGCCCTCCTGTGACCACCCCGTGCCTGCATGTCTCTCCTCTCCGGGCAAACTTGACAACTTGTCATGCCGGGCCCCTCCCAGTGGACCCTGCTGGCTTCTCCCCACCCCTACAAATACTATCTGTGCAGCTAACTGCCTCTGTCGCAGAGATGATGACAACAGTGACAATAATTGATCCACTGTGGGAAGTGACTGTGCTAAGTACACTGCATGCACTAATTTAATCTTTGGAGTGACCCTATCAGAAGGCACTATTATCTCTACCATTACAGAGCTGAGGAGGTGGGGGCACACAGATATTAAGTAATCCACCCAGGGACCCAGACCTGGGAGAGGGGTAGAAGCTGGGTTTGTTTGTTTGTTTATGTTTATTTATTTTTGAGATAGACAGAGTGCGAGGGGGGAGGGACAGAGAGAGAGGGAGAGAGAGAATCCCAGGCAGGCTGTGCTGTCAGCGCAGAGACTGAGGCGGGCCTCCAACTCACGAGCCATGAGATCATGACCTGAGCCACCCAGGCGCCCTGAAGCTAGTTTCGAACCGAAGCCATTAGGCTCCAAAAACTGTGCTCTTAACCGCTAAAAGTGTAGGCTCTCTAACGTGGCACCTCTGTCCCCACTCATGGTGCCAGATTCCATGGCCCCGGCCCAGACACAAACTCCCTGATGCCCAGATGGTGACATCCACTTCTCAGCCTTGAGGACGGGATGGAGTGGCGTCATGATGGGGCTCTGGTGTCGGACAGATCCAGGTTCAAATCCCAGCTCTGTTCCTCACGGGCTGCACAGCCCCGGGCGAGTGACATCCCCTCTCAGCCTCGGTTCTCTCACCTGTTGGGTGGGTTAACACTAGATCCCGCTTTTCGGGGAAGCTGTGAGGCATCCTCGAGGGAGCCCACGGGAGTCCACGTGCAGTGCTCGGCGCCGAGCAGCCCACGCGCAGTAATGCCTACGGTCGTTACTGCCTTATCCTTACGGTCTCCCCCCAGCACACGGCCATAAAACGACGCTTGCTGATGGCCGGGGTGTTTCCCCCTCAGAGTCCTCTCGGCTTCAGATTCCCACCGGTGACCCCCAGGGAAAGGACCAGGGGCTAAACGAGCCGTCCCCAGCACCCCCATACCTTGGTGAGGTGCGCATTGTACATGTCGGTGAGGAGACTGCGTCCGTGTCCCACGCCAAGCACTGAAAGACAGCCAGGCTGATCTCACACCTGGCTCCCCCTTCCCGGGGACTCCCGACCCCCACGGCCGCCACCGGAATACTCCCACCTCCGACGCTACGAAAGCCAGCAGGGAGGCAAGGACAGCACAAGTGAGCGCCTCTGCGTGGACATGAAAATGCAGATTGCAGGGCCCACCCATAGGTACCGACTCTGACTGCTGGAGGGGAGGGGCCTAGGATCCTGAGTAAGCTCGCCAGGGGATTCTGACGTGCTCAAAAGCAAAGGGACCACTGGCCCAGTCACACAGACCTGCACTCAAACTCTGGGATAGCTCTAAGCAGGTCCTTTAACCTCCTCAGGCCTCAAGCTCCCCATCAGCAAACTGGGGATAACCATGCCATCTGAGCCCTGCGGGTGTTGTGAAGACTGGGGCGACGCGCAGGAAGACATCAGCACACAGGAAGGGCCCAATAAAGGGGCACTGTGGCCGCTCCTGCCTCTTCCTGACTGTTTCTCCCTCAGGCTGAAGGAGAGAATGACCCTCCATTCACTCCTGGAGAGAGAGCATGAGATCATGTCTGCCGGCCTGTGGCCCAGGAAGTTAGACAAGGGGACCGTGACTATCGTGCATGGAGGATGTGGCCACCGCCTGACCCCGGGGACACAGATGGCTCATGACTCAGGGCTTTGTGTGTCCAGCTCCGGCGACATTCAGACCCCGGCCGGTGGGGCCGGTCACGCGCTTGGCTCCCCCCCGACGAGTGATGACCGATTTCCCTCCGTGGACCAGGGGCATTCACCAGCCACGGGACCCAGACCGAGTCACCCGCATTCTGGGAGCCTTCTTTTCTTCATAAAATCATTAAATATCTACCTAATAAGGGCATAGTCATGAATACATGTGCACAAAAGGCTTTGTACCACTCGTCACAATCACTTGACGAAGGTGGGCAATTGTGACATCCGCCCCTCGCAGCAGCCGATCGGACTTGGGGAAGGAATCAGGGGAGGCGGGCAGTGGGGGGCAATGGCTGTCAGGCTGGAAGTAAGCTGGGCTCCTGGTAGCTCCCCAGTGCTCCGCCCAGTCTTTATCGCTGCACCCCCAGGCTCAACGCATCACCTACCAAGCACCCCAGACGCCTGGGCATCCAGCCGGTGTCCCACGCCAACCTTCAAGCTGGTGAATGCCGGTCCACAGACTGGAAAGAAACAACACAAGCTCCCTTTCCTCAGTGAATCCAGCTTCCAGGACGACTTTGGCCTGCACGGTGACCTCATTCCTAGAATGGAGCCTCATGAAGCCCAAACCAGGATGAGGATGGACTCTCGGGCTTCCCCACCACGGACTCTGGGGCCTAGAACCATTTCTGCAGCTCCCTGAGCTCAGAAAATGGCTTGTTACTCTATCATCGCTCCCCCAGTGAGAGGCTTTGAGTGGTCTGGGCGTAACACTGGGACTCAAGTTTCCTACTCAGCTGCTGCAGAAGGAGACTCCTGGCCACCCCAGGGAGAAAATGGACGTGGTAAGTTCCTGAAGGCAGGGCCTGCGTTCCTAATTCTACCCCCAGAGCCCAGAACTCACTAGATGCTCAGGAAACACTCAGTGAAAGAATGAACCACTCACCAAAAACATATACATTAAAATATGTGTTTTTTTGTATATCAATTATATCTCAATAAAACGGTTAAAGAAAAAAAAAAGATTGTATGCAGGAAATGAGCCAGAAGCATATACCCTTCTACAGATCGAGAGGTATCTAGGGCAAGGATACGGGATGGTTAAGCGCCTACTGAATCCAGGCTATGTTACTTAATGTCAACACTGAGCCTCAGTTTCCTCACTGGAGAAATGAGAACAGGATTGTGGTGAAGATTCTAGGAGGTGGTATCTGGTAAAAGCTTAACACAGTATCTAGTACAGAGTGGATCCTCAGGCCGTCACACTTGTTATTGTTACACTTTAGAATCACTAAATATCACTGTCAAGGGGATTTTAGTGGTTTCTGGACAAGCCCCTCAGTCTTCCTAATCTCGTCTAGTGACAGGGAGCTCATTATAAAGCCAGTTCCATTCTTGGGCAGCTCTGTTGACTAAAAAAGTCACTCTTTCCCAAGAGTCCAGAACCCCCTCCTTAGGACTTCTACCTGAGAGTCTCAGTTCCCATCTGGAGTCCCGGAAGAGTTAAAAGGGGTCAGCAAACTATGGTCCACAGGCCAGATCCTCAAACTTGTTTTTTTTTAACGGCCCCTGAGTTAAATTTCTTTTTTCAATGGTTCAAAAAAAATCGAGAGAATAGTATTTTGTGACATAGGAAAATTTTATGAAACTCGAATGTCACTTTTCCTACGTAAAGTCGCATTGGAGCACAGCCAGGCTGGTGGTTTTGCATACTGGCTACAGGTTCTTTTGCACTACGGTGGCAGAGTTGAGGCTGCAAAGCCTAAAATATTTACTATCTGGCCCTTTCCAGGAACACTGGTGAAAGACTGGTCAAGTGCATCGCGCTCACGGTGGCCCTTCAAGGATGTGGGGCACTGACTGGGACACTGACTCCAGGCAGAGATGACCTGGGAAGTGACACCCAGGGCCCGGCCTCAAGGCGCCTTACCCAGCGGATGGTTGGTGAGAGCGGGCACACTGGTGGCGGTGAGGGTAAGCCCCTTCTCTTCGCTGCCTTCCACGGGGCCCAGCAGGAAACGAACACGCGGTTCAGGGGCTGGAGCCTTTCCAGCATTGACACCTGAGTACACAAAGGTAAAGGAAATGAGGTCAATTCTGTCTGAACACGTGGGGAAGGAGGGACAGGGAAGTATGGAGATGTAGAAGAGATAGCCCACGAGGTAGCAAACAGCAGCAGTTAAGAAACAGACTTGGGTTCAAATTCTGATTCTACTACTTACTGGCTACTACTTATGACCACGGACGATACTGAGTCTGTTTACCCATCTGATCGCGGGGGAAAGCGAGGAGTAACGGAGTGTACAGAACAGATGATCGGCTCGGAGAACTGGATCACATGACTTTATTTTGCCTGAAGGATGAGAAGCGGTGAACCGGAGCGGGGTTGTGGGTCCGGTTCGAGGCACTCACCCTTCAGAAGCTGCAGCTCCACGGTGTCCCGCAGGTGCTCCCATTTCAGCCCCGGGGGCTTGTAAACCGCGAAGAGCCCATGCAGCCGCGCCAGCGCCAGGCGGCGGGACCCCATGCCCCAAGCCCGCGCGGCCAGGGCTGGTAGACATGCCGCACCTCAACGGAAGTGCCGTACTGTCCCGCCCCAAAAGTGGTCCGACCCTGGGCGCCGCCATGTTTCGCGGCCGGAAGAGGTTCGTTTCTTATTGGCCTCGGGGAAAACGCGCCTTGGAGAGGGAAGTAGGGCCCGGCGCTGAACTCCGTGCCAGTGGGGCTCACTTGGGAACGCTTTCTGCGAGTGAGGCGAAACGGGGACAGTTTTGCTTCGGTGGAAGTAGGTAGTGCACAGGCCGCCTCGGTTGTCTTCTGATACGTCTGATAGGGCCCTTTCCTGGCCGTGCTACGATTTTTCTCCTCCAAAGGCCCTTCAGAGCGCTCCGCGGCCGGAGAGGTTTGCGGCTTCGGCCCGGCCCCGCTCGCGGGTGCCCGCTGCCATGGCGACGCTGCTGCGAGCTGCCCTGCGCCCTCTCCGCGCGCCCCCCGGCCACCGGCGGCCGGCTGCAGGCAAGTGGCAGAAGCGAGAGGGAGGGCTGGGGCGCCCCGCTCCTCTGACCGCGGCTTTCCTTTTTTTTTATTTTGCCCCGTAGACGTGCCGCTCCGAGGCGCGCGCCGTGACGCCGGCCTGCTCTACCCCGAGCACATCCCCACCTCCCCTCTGCAGAAGGTGCTGCTGGCTGCGGGCTCGGCGGGAATGGCCCTCTACAACCCGTACCGCCACGGTAAGGCTGCCCGCGCGCTCCCTTCCCTGGGGAGCCTGGGCAGGTGCCGACCTCTGTCTCTCCCCGTCTCCTAGGGGTAACTGGAGAATAAACTAGGCCGGGGTACCCAAACCTGGCTGCACCCCATTATCACCCGCAAGGTAGCAGATGCCTGGGTCCCATCCTGACCTCAGACTGGATCGGCCAAACCTGGGGAAGGGAAGGGAGGGGAGGGAAGGACCTGCGTTTTTAAATAAACTACTTCCCGGAAGATTCTGTTACCCAGCCACATTGAGAACCTCTCCACCAAATAGATGATTTGTTTGATATAATAACCTGCATCAAATTATAACATCCCACTAAAAATTAAACTTTATGAGGTCAGAGGCCATGACTGCCCTATCCCACTGTATCAGCAGTATTTTTAAAGTAATTTCTGGGGGCGCCCGGGTGGCTCAGTCGGTTGGGCGTCCGACTTCAGCTCAGGTCATGATCTCGTGGTCTGTGAGTTCGAGCCGCGCCTGGGGCTCTGTGCTGACAGCTCAGAGCCTAGAGCCTGCTTCCGATTCTGTGTCTCCCTCTCTATCTCTGCCCTTCCCAAGCTAGTGCTCTCTCTCTCTCAAAAATAAAATAAAAACATAAAACAAATTAAAAAAAAGTAAAGTAATCTCTGGGGCGCCTGGGTGGCTCAGGCTGTTAAGCGGCGGACTTCAGCTCAGGTCATGATCTCACGGTCTGTGAGTTCGAGCCCTGCATCAGGCTCTGTGCTGACGGCTCAGATCCTGGAGCCTGCTTCGGATTCTGTGTCTCCCTCTCCTGCTGGTGCTCTGTCTCTCTCTGCCTCTCAAAAATCAATACACGTTATTCTGGTTGCTCACTGCAGTGAGTGTTCTATGTACACGGTGTTCTTGATTTTCCACACCAATCCTGTAAGGAAGGTATTCTCCACATTTCATAAATTAGGCCTCTGAGGCTTGGAAGCAGTTAGGACAAGGTAACCTAAATAGTGAGATTGCAACTGAACCCAGACCGAGCGCTCTGATGTCAAAACTTGCACCTACCAAACGGAGGCATGATATTCTGCGGTAATAATGGGTGTGCAAGTGATTTGTAAACTCTTCGGAGCGCTGTGCTAACCAGATTAGATCAATAACGATGATAATAACTATAGGTACATGGACTTTGTGCTGTGTGCAAGGTGATTTGCTAAATGTTTAACTTGAATCCTCACATAGGAGACAGGCTCAGACCAGGTCTGGTCACTTACTTAAGATCACGTCCTCCCTTTGTCCCCATTTCTTTCCTTTTAGACATGGTCGCGGTTCTAGGGGAGACCACAGGACTCCATGCCCTGAAGGGCCTCAGGGACCAGATGAAGAGGGATCCAGAGGGCGCCCAGATCCTGCAGTAGGTCCCAGCTCTGCCTGGGGGGTTGAGGGAATTCTCTGGGGATCCTGATCTCTCTGGGGTCACACTGTGTTCTTCGGGCAGCTCTTCTTCTTGATGCCCTGGCCATGGATGGCTGCACAGGCTGGGCACTGCCCAACTCCACGGGTGCCGTCCACATGACCCGTGGGTAGTGCGGTGCAGTGGCCTCAGCCCAGTTCCAGCCACAGAGCCCTCTGCCTTCCCTAAGCTCCCATAACAGGCTAGCTATAACCCCCCACCCCTGCAGTGCCTTTTGCGAGTACCCTGATCACATCTGAGGCCTGCCCCCTAGATTGTGCCCCTACAGGCAGGAACCGTGGCCTTAGCTTGTCACAGTCTCCTCGGCACCTGCCATCGTCCTGGCCAGACACAGGTGCTGCAGTAGGATTTGTGGCCCCATTATCGCTCCCTGCCCCTCCGCTTCTCACACCCTTGCTCTAGCTGGACCTCTCACCTGCCGCCCTTCTAATACCTAAGCCCTGCCTTCTGCCTTGCAGGGAGCGTCCACGGATCTTACTGTCCACCCTTGACCTAGACAAGCTCCGTAGTCTGCCCGAGGGCTCACTTGGCCAAGAGTATCTCCGTTTCCTGGACGCGAATGTGAGTTTCCAGCTTCTGTGCACTTGGCAATCACCAGGAAAGGCAGAGAAGGGCGTGGGAGTGACGGCCTGAGGAAGGAGGAGTCCTGAGTGGCCACCATGGGCAGGGGTGCTTTTTGTCCCTTGTGCCAAGGCTTTGTCATTTTCTGTGGGACGGGCAGATGGGCCAGGAATACTCCAAAGGGATAATAGTGGCCAGTACTTAGTAGTGTCTCACCTAAAACAAAACAAAACTCTCTTATTGAATGTCAGGTGCCAGGCTCATACCTGGTCTTGCTGAATCCTCCCAGCAGGCCTGTCAGGTATGTCCTGTTATTATCCCCTTTAGTAGATGAAGAAATCGATGCTCGGAGCACTTAAGCAACTTGATGATTTCACACAGCCAGTGTAAATGGAGGCAGTATTCATACTTAGATCATGCCTTTATTTATTCTTTTTTAAGATTTCAAGTAGGGGCACCTGGGTGGCTCAGTCGGTTAAGCGTCCGACTTCGGCTCAGGTCATGATCTCACAGTTCATGAGTTCAAGCCCCGCATCGGGCTCTGTGCTGACAGCTCAGAGCCTGGAGCCTGCTTCAGATTCTGTGTCTCTCTCTCTCTCTCTCTGCCCCTCTCCTGCTCGTGCTCTGTCTCTCAAAAATAAATAAACGTTAAAAAAAAATTAAAAAAAGAAAAAAAAGATTTCAAGTAATCTCTACTCCCAATGTGAGGTTCCAACTCACAACCCCAAGATCAAAAGTCGCATGCTCTACCAACTGAGCCAGCCTGGCGCTCCCAGATCCTGCTCTCAATTGCTCTACTATGTCCCCCCAGTCCTAGAGGCAGTGCTTTCCCTAGGGAGTGACCAGTCGTGCCACGCCCTGCCCCAGGCGGGGAGGACAGGAGCTGGCGGGGAGAGTCCCAGCTACCGACGAACTCGTTCATTTGTTCGGAATCTGCCCTGTGCCGTCCGTGGTTCTAGGTGCTGGGGATATAATGGTGAACTAAAGAGACACAGTCCTGCTCTCAGGAAGCTAATATTCTGGTTTGGGGAAGAAGACAAGCAATAAAAGAAAAAGTTTCATGTAAAAAATTCAGGTCAAATAGTTATTGACTACTTAGAACGTCCAACACTGTTCTCAGTAATCGAGATACAGAGAAAGAAACTGGCAACGAGCCTGCTGTTGCGGAGCCTCCGTTCTCGCAGATGGAGGGCGAGGAGGTGGGGCTGGAGGCCCACGTCTGATGGGGAGGCCACAGGAGGCCCCTCTGAGGAGACTCGGAAGAGGAGGAGGAGGAGCAGAGAGCCTGGCGAGTGCAAGGCCCTGTGTATTTAAGAACAGGAAAACTGACCAAGGTGGCCATCCGGGAGTTGGGGAGGCAGCCAGTGGGTGGCAAGGCAGACCCTGCCAACCATGGGAGGAAGTCTGCATTTTTTTTTTTAATTTTTTTAACGTTTATTTATTTTTGAGAGACAGAGCACGAGCAGGGGAAGGGGAGAGAGAGAGAGAGGCAGACACAGAATCTGACGCAGGCTCCAGGCTCCGAGCCATCAGCACAGAGCCCGACGCGGGGCTTGAACTCACAGACGGTGAGATCATAACCTGAGCTGAAGTCGGCCGCCTAACCGACTGAGCCACCCAGGCGCCCCGAAGTCTGCATTTTGTAATGGGAGCCATGGGAGGACCTGGAGGGTTTCAAGTACGAGAGTGACATGACCTAATTTAGCATTTTTTTAACGTTTATTTTGAGAGAGAGCACAAGAGAGTGGGTGAGGGGCAGAGAGAGAGAGAGAGAGAATCCCAACATGGGCTCCATCCCAAACCGTGAGATCACAACCTGAGCCAAATCCAAGACACTGATACCCAACCAGCTGGGCCACCTTCCCTGTCTCAACCCCTCCCTCCCAAAATCAAAGCACCCATCCCATCAGAGCACCTCTGCCAAGTGGCCCTCCAGGTTGCTCTAGAACTAGGTCTCGGAACCCTGGCACTGCGGACTTTGGGGGCCAGTTAATCCTGTGTAGGGGCTGCCCTGTGCATTCAAGGAGGTTTAGCAGCATCCCTGGCCTCTACGCATAGATGCCAGCAGCACCTCCATTAAGTTATGACAACCACCAATGTCCCCAGGCATTGCACATGTCCCCTGGTGGACAGTTGAGAACTTCACTCCTCTAGAAGATTATTGTCCCTGAGAAATCGCCTGCTCCCCGTACTCTCCTGACACTGGCCCCCGCCCCGTTTCTACCGTCTCCTCAGATTTCACCAGGAACAAGTTCTTTCATCAATGGGAAACCCACCAGGGTGGGCGGCCTTCCCCAAGTGCCACCCGGGGAGGGACCGCCTTTCATCTTGTTGCTGTGGAGGGGATGGGACTGCCAGGGCCTCCCTGGGCACCCTGCCCAGGCTCAGCCCTAGTTGTGATAACAGCCCTAGAGATTGTGACACTTCTGGAGCACTGAAACCAGCAGCCCACAGAATATGAAGGAATACCTTTGTCCCAGCAGAGATTTATATCAAAGTTCAAGGTGAGGCCACCCTCCCCGAGGCTGACCTTGGTAGGGAGTATGGTCATCTTGTGGTATCAAGATTTTGAGCATGGGCTCTGGAATTAAGAGTAGCCTAAGTTCGGATCATACCTCTCTTCCAGCTTTATGGCCCTGAGCAAATCATTTGGCCTCTCCGAACCTCATAGTACTTACTTACCTGAGGTGAGGGAACCTAATGTTTATCTGCCAGGGCTCTTAACATGGCTTATAAATAATGGCTGTTAAGGCTACTGGCTTTGGAATCCAGCAGACTTTGTTTCAGCCACTGGATTAGCTGTGTGATCTTCGGCAAGTTACTTAACCTCTCTGAGCCTCATTTTTCTCACCTGTATCTGAGGCTCATAACAGTATCTACCCAGATGATCATGAGGACGCAGTATGATGGTATATGTAAAGGACTTCACAAAGTAGGTACTTGATGAATATAGTTATTGTCACCACGATCACCTTCAGCTTCACACAGCATGTAGAAGAAATTTGGAGGGGCACCTGGGTGGCTCGGTCGGTTAAGTATCCGACTTCTGCTCAGGTCATGATCTTGCAGTTCGTGAGTTCCGGCCCCCCATCGGGCTCACTGCTGTCAGCACAGAGCCTGCTTCGGATCCTGTCCTCCTCTGCCCCTCCTCTTCTTGCGCTCTCTCAAAAATAAATAAAACATTAAAAAACAAAGAAGAAGAAGAAATTAGGACCCGGGACCCAATGAGATCACAGATGCCCACCGAGGCACTCAGCCAGCAGCCCCAAAGCAATGAAGACATCAAACCCTTTGGCCTCTGGACAGGCTGAGAACACGCTGTTCCCACTCTGCACGGGCGCCGCTGTGGACTCGAGAGAGGCGGTGGGTGGGCAGGAGGAGGACAGTTGTCATCCCTACCAGGGGTCAGAAAATTGCCCGGAGCTGGCCTTTTACTCACGTATTCGTGAGGCGTTTACTCACCCGGGCCCCGGCGACACAACAGTGAGCAAACCAGCCGGCGGCCCCGGGCAGCTGGACGGCGGCTACGGCACCGTTCACGGAGAGAGAACACGAGCCAGCAGGTGGCTTCCAATTTGCTGTTAGCCACTTCAGTAACAGCGAAAAGCAACAAGTGGAATTAACTTTAATAGCGTATTACTGTATGTTTAGCCTAGTGGACCTAAAGTATTATCGTTTCGGCATGTAATCGGTGTTTCCAAATTGCTGAGATTTCACATTGTTCTCTTCCTACCAAGTCTTGGAAACTCAGCGTGTACTTTATACGCACTACGACACATTGCAAGGCTTGGTGGCCACATGTGGTAAGCGGCTGCCGTACTGGAAGGTCCGGGTCTGGAAGGGAGGCACGCTCACCTATGTCACAATACAAGGTGCAGGATGCTGCAAGGGACCGTCACGTGGCCCTGATCGGTCAAAGGTCAGAGACAGCCTCCCCGCAGCAGGAACGAATAAGGCAAGTCATAAAAGACAGACAGAAATTGTCAAGACGAAGCCGGGCGTTTGGTGGGGAGAGCACCCGAGGCTGGGAGCAGCTCGCGTGAAGGATCAGGGCCGGGACACCTGGCCGGCTCAGGCAGCGGAGTGTGCGGCTCTCGATCTCGGGGTTGTGACTTCAAGCCCCAAGTTGGGTACAGAGATTACTTTTTTAAAACCTTTAAAAAAAAAAAAAAAAAGGATCAGGGGTCTTAGAAGCTTCTTCTTTTCCTATTTTATTTCTAATCGTGGTTTAAAAACATAAGGTAAGATAGCGTAAGAGTTGCTATCTCAGGGGCGCCTGACTGGCTCAGTCAACAGAACATGTGATTCTTGATTTCAGGGTCGTGAGTTCCAGCCCCGTGTTGGGGGTAGAGTTTAATTAAAAAAAAAAAGAAAGAAAAAGTTGCCATCTTAACCACTTCTAAGTGGAGAATTAGTCGTGTTAAATATATTCGCGTTGTTGTGAAACCAACCTCCATGGCTTTCACATCTTGTAAAACTGAAACTCTATCCCCTTAACGACCACCACTTCCCCCTACCCCACGGACCCGCTTCGCCGTGAATTCCAACAGGCTGGGACGTTATGTGTGAGTTGGGGTAGGCCATGGGGGCGTCAGTGCCACTATATCCCCTGCCCACAGACTCCCCTGTTGGCAGAAACAGTCCTCAGAGGGGGCGCCTGGGGGGCTCCGTCGGTTAAGTGTCCATCTTCGGCTCAGGTCATGGTCTCACGGTTCATGAGTTCAAGCCCCGCATCGGGCTCTGTGCCGACAGCTCAGAGCCTGGAGCCTGCTTCGGATTCTGTGTCTCTCTCAATCTCTCTCTCTCCCCTCCTCTCTCTGCCCCTCCCTGGCTCGTACTGTCTCTCTTTCAAAAATAAATAAACATTAAAAAAAAATTTTTTTTAAAGAAAGAAAAGAAACAGTCCTCAGATTTTTGGATTTTTGGTGGGTATGAGTTTGGTAGGAGTGGTTCACCGTCAAAGAGAGGCTGGCCAGTTAGGCTTTGGGGACAGTTGGGAAGAGATCTAGGGGAGGCTTATGGTTGTCAGAGGGTCTCCCCAGACACCCGCGCACCCACCCGATTCGTGGACGACGAGGAGCTGGCGTATGTGATCCAGCGGTACCGGGAGGCGCATGACATGCTCCACACCCTGCTGGGGATGCCCACCAACATGCTGGGTGAGTGCCGCCCCCCAGCCACCCGGAGCGCGGCGAGGGGCGGGGCGGGGGGTTCCAGCCAGCCCACCGGCTAGCCCGCTCGGCGCCTCGTTCTCCTGCTTTCTGAACATCTTGGGGGCATGTGCGAACCACTGCCTGTGTGGTTCCTAAGCTGACGAAGCAGCGTCCCGGCGCCCGGGCTCCCCGCTCTAAAATCCTCTGCAACTCCCTAAGGCCTGGAGGGACCACCCTGGCCCGCTCACCCGGGCTTTTGGAGTCCTCTGCACACTGACCCCAAGCTTCCTTTCCAGCCCTTGTCTTCTGCTGCTCTTTCTCAGACCCTCTCCTTCACCCCAAGCCAAGCGCTCCAAGGCCCAACAGGGACCAGGACTGGGCGTGGCTAACCCCGGTAGAGATTAAGGAGGAGCAGATGCTTCGCTCTGCCCCGCCATGGGCACCATGGCCTCTCCTCCTGGGCCCTTTTCACCTCCCACCCCCTTCCTCGCCCTGCCCCCCAGGGGAGATCGTGGTGAAGTGGTTTGAGGCTGTCCAGACCGGCCTGCCCATGTGCATCCTGGGCGCTCTCTTCGGACCTCTCCGACTCCGTGCCCAGTAAGTTCTCAAGTGGCGAGGGGTCGGGGGAGAGCCCAGAGGAGCCAGGAGACAGGACAAGCACACAGGCTTCCTGGGCAGCCTCAGCGTTCCCTAGGAAGCCAGGGTAGAAGGAATGGGGCCAAAAGGTGAAGCCAGGTCTGGCGTAGAATCTCCAGGGCAATGAACGAAGTCTGGATGGTTCACGGGACTGTGGGGTCTCAGTGTTGGGTCAGAGCAGTGGAGTTTCGGGGGCGGGGCGAGGGGAAGGGGTGGCAAATCCAGTGTTAGTTTCCGGAGTTGGTAGCCCCTGATTTAAATCTGGCTTCGGCGTATTCAAAAATGTGTGGCTTTGGGCAGGAGATTTGGCCTCACCGAGTTTCTGCTTCCTCACCTGCTAATGCAGATAATAACTACCTTCTTTTCAAGGTGTTTGTGAGGATTAGCTGAGAAAATGCACATCAGCTTCTGGGGACATAGCCTGCCCGGCCCCAGGGACCTTATGGCTTCTTTTTCCTCTGCTGCCCCTAGGAGCCTGCAGGTGCTGGTTTCGGAGCTGATCCCGTGGGCAGTTCAGAATGGGCGCAGAGCCCCGTGTGTCTTCAACCTGTACTACGAGCGGCGCTGGGAGCAGCCCCTGAGGGCTCTACGGAGGGAACTGGGCATCACAGACCCGCCCAGGCTCGTCAGGGCCCCGGCCTAGGCCCTGAGATGCCGCCCACCCTCAACCCCCACTTCCCCTGGGGGCAGAAAACTCTTTTGCCATGCCTTTGTTCCTTTTCTTTGAACACTGACCCTTGGACATCATTTGTCATAATTTGTTATAACCACTGCTGAGTGGCTTGAGGACCACCCCACGGGGGAGCCAGGAGCTGCTCGAAGAGAACCATGTGTGAGCGAGAATCAGTCATCCAGGCTGGTGCGGGGGGGAGCGGAGGCGGGGAGGTTGGTGTCTCAGGTCCACTGCCCCTGTTCTGGACCTGTCCCTGCCAACCAGGGTATTTTGGGGGCCAGGCTGGGTGTCCTCCAGCAGTGAGGGTTCCACCCAGTTGCGGAGGCCTGAAAAGGAGTAGGTGAGTCTCTGCTGTCAGGCCAACTGTCTGCCTCTTCCTGCCTTTGCCCAGTGCTGCCCATGGCTCTAGCACCAAGGGGGCAGACATGCCCTCCGGCCTGAACTTCAGCTACTTGTCCTGTTTCCTTTGGTCTGAGACTGGGATTCAAATTCCCAATTTCTCCGTCATTTCCCAGTGGAGGGACTTAGCCCCTCTCTCAGCCCATTTCATCATCAGTAAAAGAGGAATGAAAACAGCACCCACCTCCTAGGGGCACCGTGGGGATTTCACGAGCTGACACTCAGAAGAGCTTCAGAGAAAGGGCCCCGGGGGCAGAAGGCAATTATCTTCACTGTGCTCACAGGTGAGGCGGCGGCTCCGAGCCTGCTGGGCCATTTTGGAGTGGCACCCAGGCATTCTCCTTGGGTCAGGGCCAAGGAGTGGGGACAGGCAGGATGGAAGAATCACCGGAAGAGTGGGTGACCCTGTCTTGGGATTTAGAACGAGAAACAGAGTTTGGGGGAGCCAGCTCCCCAGTGTGTGGATAGGACAACCCAGGCCCCGAGATGGGCAAGGAATTGCCTGAAATAACCAGAACACAGGCCACCGGTCTTCCTTGGTTGGGTTTCCTATGCCTCAGTTTCCCTACTAGTAATAAGGGCTGCAGTTTGTTTACAGCTGTACTCTATGCCTAAGCCATTGAGATGCACTATTGCACTGATGCCTCCCGACACCCCAGAGAAAGGCTGTGCTATTGCTCGCGTTTTACTAATGAGGCAGTAGGAGCAGCCCTGGGTCTGGAACCAGGGACCTCTGCAGAACCTGCCCTGCACGGCCACAGCAGCCCCTCAGCCTTCCTTGTGCTGCCCGTGTCCCAGTCCAGGGCACCCACTGACGGAGCTGGGGGGCTGGAGGCCTACCTCGGAACCATGGCCTTTTCCAAGAGGGAGTCTTATCCTGAGCTCTTTGAATTTCTGCAGAGAGAGGAGGGGATTAGGGTGAGCTTTCCAGATCTAATCCTTCCTTGCGGCATAGGCCATCTTTCCAGACCCGGTGTGTTCCCGTGGCTTTCCGGGGTCCAGGCACCCCTACCCCCAGGCCAGTACAAGTCAACAGTGCCAAGTTAGGGGTAGAGAAGGCCGACACGGCAGATGGCCTTCTCTGCCCAGCTGGGGAGTTCACCTGCTCCAGCCACCTGGTGCCTGAATGGCCCTCGGCCTTTGCAGCATTCAAGAGATGGGCACCAGCGGGCGTCACGATTAGCTGGGAATGAAGTCTGGTCTTCAGATCTTAGGGTGGCGTTTTTGCCACCAACTCATGATTGGAGAAAAGTTATACACTGGCAACAGCTACCACTTAGTTCTTACCACAACCCATAAGGCTCTGCCAACTTCTACCTAGAAACTTCCACTCTTCATCTCAATAAACTATGTTGGCCTTCTGTTTTTTGTTGTTATTTGTTTTGTTTTGTTTTTTTTACGTTTATTTATTTTGAGAGAGTGGTAGCAGGGAGCAGGGGGAACAAAGAACTCGAAGCAGGCTCTTTGCTGACAGCCAGATGCAGGGCTCGAACTCACGAACCTTGCAATCACGACCTGAGCTGAAGTCAGACACCTAACGGACTGAGCCACCCAAGCACCCCTTCTTCCTATCTTTGGGAATAGCATCCTGTCCCGAGGTCATTACATGGTCATTACTTGTCATTCACATTTGTGCTCAAATGTCACCTCAGAGAGGTCTTCCCCAATCACCCATTTGAAGAGGTTCCCTCCCCCTTGCCACACAATGTCACCTTTTCTTCCTGGCACTTAACCACACTTACCACTCTGAAAAGATCTCATTTAAAAAAAAAATTGGGGGCGCCTGGGTGACTCAGTCGGTTGAGCACCGACTTCAGTTCGGGTCATGATCTCATGGTTTGTGGGTTCGGGCCCCATGTCGGGCTCTGTACTGACAGCTCAGAGCCTGGAGCCTGCTTCGGATTCTGCGTCTGCTTCTCTTTCTGCTCCTCCCCAGCTCGCACTCTGTCTCTCTCTCTCTCTCTCAAAAATAAACATTAAATATATATATATATATATATATATATATATATATATATATATATTTTAATTTTGAAAGAGCAGGAGAGGGGCAGAGAGAGGTAGGAGGGACAGAGGATCCAAAGCAGACTCTGCGCTGACAGCAGCGAGCCCCATGTGGGGCTTGAACTCATGAACCATGAGATCATGACCTGAGCCAAAGTGGGACGCTTAACCAACTAAGCCACCCAGGCACCCCTTACTCATTTATTTACAAATTCTCTGTGTGCCCCATGAGGGCACAGACCCGTTCTGTCCCTCCACTGTTGGGAACAGTGCTTGGCACACGGCGGGGGCTTGCTGCTTCATAGTGGGAAGCACGGATGCTAAGCCCCGTGCAGAGAACCTCATGTGCAAGATAGCATTCGGCTCCCACGATGGCCTCGCTTCACGGTGAAGACCCTGGGTCTCGGGTCCAGGGAATGTCCTCAAGCCACACTTGTTCTGTGACGCACAGGCCTTGAGTCCTCTCCTGGTAGCTCAAGGAAAGCTCCCTTTGCCTCTGCCTGACGAAGCCGCATGAAGCTGGCCTCAACACCATGGTTGGGGGCACAGGCTCCAAGGACAGACAGACTGGCCCTGCCACTGCCCAGCGCTGCACCCTTGCAGTAGTCCTGTCGCCCCCTTTGAGCCTCTGGCTCCCCACCCGGAAAATGGGGGAGTACACGTCTCTCCCACAACAGGGCAGTTACGCATGTTTAATGTTAGCACATGGTAAAGATTTAGGAAATGGAAGCTGTCATGTGCCAGGAAGGTCCGTCAAGGCCTCCGAAGTCACCACAGACACCACAGACACAATTTACTTTGCACACATCCAGAGTGGGAGAACTTACGTAGTTCAGAGTTCCTGATGCCAAATGCAACCAAGCATCTACGAGGTGAGCATCCGCTGTGTGCTGGGGGCCAATCACTGTAGTCCCTCTGGACCTTTAATGCCTTCAAGGGAGTCCCAATGTCAGTCTCTTACCTGAAAAGCCTAGAAGTTTCAGTGCTGATGTTCGACCTCTAACATAGGGCAGATGGGGGCCATGTCAGTGGAAAGGAGCCCACTGTGAGAGCCTCGGCTCAGTCTGTCCCACAAATAATAGGACCCAGCTCCTGCTGTCCAGCCCCTGCCCTGCTTAAGAACCCTCAGTGGCTCCTCGCTGCCCTGGGGCAGCCCAGCACACAGAAGCCTTCCAATCGCATTTCCCACTACATGGTTATCCCCTGCCCATGGGTCCTGATGCGCGAGCCCGCTGGCCTCCAGCTATTTCACAAATAGCTTCTGAGTGTCGGCCAAATGCTGGGGATCCCGCTGCGACCCCACCCTCTTGGGAGCTGAGCGGTTACAGCAGCTGAGGGAGGGCCTTCGACGTGCCCGCCCCATACTGAGAGCTTGATATGTGTCATCTCCTGGAGTCCTTACCTACCCATGGCGGGGACCATGATGACTGTGTTCCCAGGCCACAAATGAGGACACGGAGGGGGCGCCTGGCTGGCTCGGTTGGTAGAAGAGGGGACTCTTGATCTCGGGGTTGTAAGTTTGAGCCCCATGTTGGGTGCAGAGAGTGCTTAAAAATAAAACCTAAAAAAGAAAATGAGGCTCCGTGAGAAGAGGCGATTTGCCCAATGTCTCGCAGGTGGGGCTGGGAGCGTAACCCAGCTGTATCTGACTGCAAAGCCAAGAAGACAAGTCATAATAATATGCGGTGGGTGTTGACAGAAGTATGGTGAGCACTTGGTGACGGGCAACCTATTTAGTGATCTAATCTCCAGCTGCCCGTGTATCCAACTAGACTGTAAGCAACTTGAAGACAGGCTGTCTTGTTCCCTCTACGTCCCCTTGCATCTCCCCCTGCAGGCCAGGCCCCGGGTCTGGGGGAGTACTGCTTTGGCTTCACCGTGGTGACCAGACTAGGTGGACGGGAACTTCCAAACTCTCATTTGCCCATATTGTATATGACCTCGGCAGATCCTGTGGGCACGATCGTGTTTATACCCACGGATCCTGCTGTGGATCGGGTCAGAGCCTCCAATTCACTCTTGCTGTCATTCGTTCAACAAACATTTACCGGGCTTCTGTTACTTGCTAAGCCCTGTGGATGTAATTAATCAGAGATAACCTTCAGGTCTAGATTTTACATGAGCTTTGTGGTCAGTGAGCTTGTAAACTACAATACTAACTATGTCAAACACGAACTCAAACTCTGTGAAGTGAGCACTAGTAGTATGTCCTCATTTTTATATATAAGAAGAAGTGAAGGGGCACCTGGGTGGCTCAGTAGGTTGAGTGTCTGACTTTGGCTCAGGTCATGATCTTGCAGTCTGTGAGTTCGAGCCCTGCGTCAGGCTCTGCGCTCACAGCTCCGAGCCTGGAGCCTGGTTTGGATTCTGTGTCTCCCTCTCTCTCTGCCCTCCCCTGCTTGCGGTGTCTCTATCTCTCTCTCTCAAAAAAAAAAAAAAAAAAAAAAAAAACTAAAAACAAAAAAAAAATTTTTTTTAAGTGGAACGCTTAACCAACTGAGCCACCCGGGTGCCCCCCCCCAAAATAAAATATTTTTTTTTAAGTTTATTTATTTTGAGAGAGAGAGAACAGGAGAGGGGAAGAGAGAATCCCAAGCAGGCCCTGCACTGTCAGCGAGGAGCCTGACTCAGGGCTTTATCTCAGGTGTGAGATCATGACCTGAGCTGAAACCAATAGTTGGATGCTTAACTGACTGAGCCACCCAGGTGCCACATAAAATCTTAAAAGAAGAAGAAGAAGGAGAAGGAGAAGAAGAGGAAGAAGAAGAAGAAGAGAAGGAGAAGAAGAAGAAAGGAAGGAGGAGAAAAGAAAGAAAAAGAAAGAAAGAAAGAATGGAAGAGAGAGAGAGAGAGAGAAAGAGAAAGAAAGGAAGAAAGGAAGGACGGGAGAAAGAAAAGAAAGAAAAAGAAAGAAAGAAAAAGAAAAAAAGAGAGAGAAAGGAAGGAAGGAAGGAAGGAAGGAAGGAAGGAAGGAAGGAAGAGAAAGAAAGAAAGAAAGAAAGAAAGAAAGAAAGGGAAAGAAAAAGGAAAGAAATGGAGACTTTGAACAAACACTCAGCTGAGAAGCTGACCCATGTCTGTTGGTTGCCAATGCCCAAGCTCATCACCACCGCACCACACTGCCTCCTGAATGTAACACCCATGAGGGAGGTGGAGCTTTAATTTACCTAAGTCCTCCAGAAGAATGCACTCTATGCTCTGAAATAAATAGGTCCAAGTACTTCTCAGACCAAAATTTCATTTCATTTTTGATCCCTATGACTAGACCCTGAAAACTGCCCATCCCCCCTTAAGGACTTCTTACTGGACTAAGGAATTAGTGGATGTATTTAAGGATAAGAGGTAATTGTGGAGATCCAACATGTTTGATTATCATCAACCGAGTTTTCAGAGGTCTCTCAGAGCCCCTCAGGGCTGAGAAGCTGGCCAATAGCCAAGGAGTCAGCAGGTGGCAAGACAAATACTGTCATAGGCTCACAAGTTAACTGATTGTCTGAACGGTCCAGAGCGATCAGAGGCCAAAGTTAGGCACAGGTCTTCAGATTCGTGCCCTTTGTACTACCAGGTGTGCCAAACTGCTTACGAAATAACCATGGATAGAAAGCATTCCTAGGCAGAAATCCTGACGTCACATTTATTGCTGTCCCAGAAGCAGAGGTGCCAGCCTCTGGTCTGCAGATCTGAAACTTGTGAAGGTACTGAAGGCCATAAAATATCCACACGAAAGGGAGGGAGGAGGTATCAAAATTCGACTCTGGTGGGACTCGAACCCACAACCTTTGAATCACCACACCAGGATCGGCTAGAAGTCCAATGCGCTATCCATTGCGCCACAGAGCCGGCTACGGAGACTTCCCCCGGCTCACCTCTCAGCCTAAGCCACCCTTTTAGCGTTCTTCTAGGTGTGGCTTTTGCCTCTTCGGAACCCTGCCTGTGTCTGCTCGCGGGCTCTGGATTCTCCGCCCACACTGTGGGCGGAGTGTTTCCCCCATGTCCGAACGCCCTGGACTGGGAGCTCGCGACCCACTCCCAGCCCGCGGGTCTCCTCCCGTCCCGGGGGTCTCCATGGCGGGGCCGGGCAGCGCGGACTACAACTCCCAGCGTGCCGCGCAGGGTGCCGCCCGAGGCCGTCGCGCGCGCAGGGCCGGCTGGGCCGGGCAGCGTCGGCGCGTTGGAGCTGCGCGTCGCCGCGGCCTCTGCGGCTCTCCGGCAGTGGGGAAGGCGCGGGAGGCGGTGCTGCGGGACGGCGCAGCCGGTTTGGGGTTGCAGGAGGCGGGCGGGGGAGGAGCGCCGCGGGCGGGCGGGGCCGGACGGCGGGCGGGGCTGGCCGGGCGGCCGGGCCATGCAGGGCGCAGAGCCGGCAAAGCTCTGCTGAGACTCGGCTCTGCGCGCCCAGGGGCGGCTGATGCCCCCCGCGCTCCCCACTCCGCTGCCGCAGCCAGGCCGCATCTTGACGGGGCTCCGCGCGGCGGGGCCGACTCCGGGTGAGCAAAGGCCAGGCCAGTGGGTCCCCGGGTGGGGAATGTGCCCGGCTGAGTCGTGGGGAGGTGGCGCGGCCGGCTGGGGTGAGGGACGCGCCCTGCTGTTGTGTCTCCTTGCCGGGCGTTCTGCCCTGGCTCCTTAGGGGCGAGGCGGTTCGCAGTGACCAGGGACGGGGGCGTGAGGTATCTCGGCATCTCCTTCCCTCCTCGTCCCATCCCCCAGCCTTCCGGGACGGGTTCCTGTTCTCTGCCCTGGCCGGCTTTGGGAGGTCTGAGGACCTTAAAGACCTTGGCATTGGATTTAGGAGCGCTGGTTCGGTCACCCTCCTGGCTTTTGCTTTTCGCGTGGAGGAGGGGGAGGTGGTCTGTAAGGGCTCCCCGTGGTCCAGACCGTGTCCTCATCCTGACTTGGAGGCTCTTAGACTACATCACAGCTGGGACCTTCAGTCCCCTCCCCAGGAATCGGAGCACCCTGAAAGAAAACGGAGTCTCATCTGCTTCCTCCTGAGCAAGACCCTAATGCGCCAGGAGAAGAGCCCAGGAGTCCTAATCTCAGTCCAGTCAGCTGTTCCCCTTCCCCTGTAGCCCAATCCCTAAAGATTCATGCGAATGGCTTGCTGAGTGTGATTGTAGGGGGTGTCTTCAGTGCCCTCTTGTGCTCTCTCAATCAATCACCTTTCCCCTCTAGGCGGTCACCTCTCAGGCACCTCCAGGCTCTAACCCGTTTGCTCTGTCGCCCTCTGTGGGCCACCAGAAACATGGCATGGTGCGAATTTGTGGGCAGGGACTCGGCCAGGCCCCTTCCCAGGGAGCTTGCTCCTTTGGGTGTTGTGGCTTGGCCTGGTCATCCAGAGACCCAAGGACCCTTCCTTGAGTATTTGGGTGAGGAGTCAAGCCAGAGACACTTAAGTTAATACGCCCCCCAAGCCATTTTGGTTTGAGATCCTGGATGTCAGGAGAGTAGACTGTCCTGTTTGGGCTGGAAGGAGTTCCAAGAGAAAGTTCCAATTCTCACTTACACCCAGTAGCACAGAGGAGGAGACTAAGGCCTAAAGTAGGAAAGGAACTTAACCCACGGTCACTGGAAGAGTCGTAGGAGGAGATGGGACTAAGGGGCTAGAATCTAGCCTCTGCCTCTCAGCCACGGAACAACTCATCTCTAGTCCCATGCTTCCAGCCTGCTTCAAGACAGCCGTGGAAAGGGACCCTATCCTCAGCTACCTACTCAGTATGGCTAAGCCTCGCTGCAGGTTGACCCTTAGGATCATAGTAGCCGCCTAGGCCAGGAGATAGGGGACATATACGTTTGGCTCCACTGACTGCTCTGTGCCCACAGGGCACAATGCTACTCGGGGCGTCTCTGGTGGGGGCGTTGCTGTTCTCCAAGCTGGTGCTGAAGCTGCCTTGGACCCAGGTGGGGTTCTCCCTGCTGTTCCTGTATCTGGGATCTGGAGGCTGGCGCTTTGTACGAATCTTCATCAAGACCATAAGGCGTGATGTCTTGTGAGTATTTGGTCCAGCTCATCTTGGGGTCTCCCCTAACATGCTGGGCTCCTCCTTCCCCAGATCTCTCCAGACCAGACCAAGGCACCTGGGCCCCAGAAGAGGAGCCTCTGCTCTACCTCCTTCCCCCAACAGTAGTACCTGGTATCTCCATCTCCCAAGATGAAAGTCTTCTCCTAGGGCATCTCCCTAACTTGGTGCTGTTTAGCCCAGGGCAGACTGAGGGGCCCAGGACACGCACTGAACACTAGGCGTGTCGAGGAAACATCAGCAAAGAGTCCCGAGGACATGCTTTAATTAGTGAGATGATGAAAAGGAACCCTATGGGAAGGACCCTGGCATGAGTCTAAGAGGGCGCGGAGTTCAGAGCAGGGCCCTGAATCAGATGCGTGGAGGAACCTGTTCCCCAAAGAAGTTTAGGTATGGTCTACAGGGCTCTCCTGTACCGGCAACACCCGCTGCTACCTGCTCTGCCAGGCATCGGGCTGGCTCTCGGGCCCAGGGAGGAACAAGGCCGACCTAGTCCTGGGCCTGGCTCAGACTAGTCAGGGAGATAAGAAGGCAATACAGTAAATCCCTAAACTCGCAATGTTGTGCGGGCAAAGGCCCGGCAGTCTCGGTCACGGTGGTGTCCCAGCGCTTGGCACAGTGACCCGCACTCAGAACAGGCAGCTCAGTCATCTGAATTGACTGCCAAAGGAGGTGTTGAGTGGCCACTGCAGGAGGGGTGGTAGCAGAGAGCTGTGGGAGTGTGGAGCAGGGAGAGATGGCTTTAGGGGTGGGCCTTGGGGAATCAGGGAAGGCCTGGGGGACAAAAAGCTGTAGTCGAAAGGCACCTCCAGGTGCTGGGAGCAGGGGATTGCAGCCAGAGGGCAGAGCAGGCATGGAAGAATGGAGCTCCAGTGACGCAATCGGCTATTGCGTGGTACTTACAACAGCACGGGCATAGAAGTCCGGGAGTTGGGAGGGTTTGGGGATCAGAGGTGATGGGGACAGGGCAGGAAAAGGGGATATTGCCAAGTGATTCCGCGTCGCTTAGTGAAGCTCTGTGCCCGGTTTCTAGCGGGACCTGGGACCCGGGGACAAGGTGATAAGCAGGATGGAGCCCCTGCTGGGCTCACAGAGAGGGAGACCAAACAAATCACCAACTTATCCTTTATTTACTGTGACGGCGGTCTGGAGAGGCGCAGTACAGGGCTGTGGGAGGTCCCAGATGAGTTGGGACTTTGACTTGGGGCCCAGAGTCTTTGAAGACTGACAGAACACTAGACTCCGAGCAGAGCTTCAAGGGTCCTGGGTGTTGCACTCTGGAACCAGAGAGGACAGAGATTGTAACCTTAGCTTGTTGTACCTTGGGCGAGCCATGGTGCTGCAGAGCCTCGCTTTCCCCCTTGTACCAAGGAGGGAATAATCCCCCCCGGGTCCCTGGTCCCGGCATCAGCGGGCTGGTGCCTGTAATGGTGCCCAGCACACAGGTGCCGGTAAAGGGGAGTGATTGGGCCCAGGAGCCTCAGGCCCGTGGGACAGCAGCCTGGGGCAGGGTGTCAGGAGCCCTGCTCCCAACCCCAGCAGTCATGGCTCCCTTGCTTGCTCCCACCTAGCGGCGGCATGGTGCTCCTGAAGGTGAAGGCAAAGGTCTGGCGGTACCTGCGGGAGCGGCGGACAGTGCCCATTTTGTTTGCCTCCACGGTACAGCGCCACCCTGACAAGACAGCCTTGATCTTCGAGGGCACAGACACCCACTGGACCTTCCGCCAGCTAGACGACTACTCAAGTCGCGTGGCCAACTTCCTACAGGCTCAGGGCCTGGCCTCGGGCGACGTGGCTGCCCTTTTCATGGAGAACCGCAATGAGTTTGTGGGGCTGTGGCTGGGCATGGCCAAGTTGGGCGTGGAGGCAGCACTCATCAACACCAACCTGCGGCGGGACGCCCTGCGCCACTGCCTGACCACCTCCCAGGCCAGGGTCCTCATCATCGGAAGCGAGATGGCCCCAGGTGAGCCCCCGGGGCGCGGGGTCAGGCAGGGAGTCCCACGGGATCTCGCACAGACCACAGCCCCCTTCTGGGCCTGAGTGGGGCTGTGTGGCTCAGAGGTTAAGGGCACGAGCCCTGGTGTCCGATGGGCTGTCCTCTGCTACTGGTAAGCTGGAGATCCTGAGTAAGCGACTGGAAATGTCTTTGTCTCCGTTTTGTCACTGTCATACCTACCACACACTGTTTTCAAGAAGATACTTCGCCTGAAGCACTAAGTGGCTGATGCTCAGATATGATGGTAACCCTTCTTATGAGTAATTAGGCTTCATTTGCCTCATCTATAAAATGGAAACAAGAATCTATTTTCTGCTCTCTGGCAGAGCTTAGGTTTTATTTGCTGCCGCATTGAGCACTGACCAAGAGTGAGCTCGGTGCTTTAATAAGCAGCTCTAGGGGCGTCTGGGCGGCTCAGTCGGTTGAGCGTCTGACTTCAGCTCAGGTCATGATCTCACAGTTCGTGAGTTCGAGCCCCGCGTCAGACTCTGTGCTGACAGCTCAGAGCCTGGAGCCTGCTTCAGATTCTGTGTCTTCCTTTCTCCCCTTCCCTGCTGGCGCTCTGTCTCTCAAATATAAATAAATGTTAAACGTTTTTTTAATAGCAGCTCTTATCTTCACAAAGCCTGGTGAGGTATGGATGGCCATCTCGGCTTTACAGATGAGGAGACAGAGGGTCAGAGTGGCGTGAGGAGCTCTTCTAAGGTCACACACAGGCAGGATTTCATCTTGGGCTGACCACAGTGTCCCTTGTCCTACATTGCTGTGGTGCGGGATGATGGCCAGGGAAGGTGACTGAAATGCAGAACGGGAGAGAGGAAGGATGCAGCGGGGAGAGGAGAGAGGGTTGGACAGACCCAAAGGGAAGCCAAGGAAGTGGGGCTGAGGGGGCCGGGACTGGCCTGCACCTGGTGCGGGTGAGTACCTGGACCGCGGTAGTGCACAGGGGAGCCTGAGAGAAGGTTCCTACCCTCTGACCCCCCACGCCTCCCTTCTAGCCAGCCCCCACAGACGAGCATGGCACAGTGCATGGAGGCACAGACCTTGGTGTGCAGAAGAGCAGGTCATTCCAGCCATGAGCAGGCCCTGCTGTTCTTGGAGCCTTGTCTCCTCAGCTACGCAATGGGCTGCCGCTGGTACCTGGGCTGTGTGAGCAGGAGAGCACACGGAAGGGGCCCGCTGTGTAGTTCCCCAGCAGCTAGGGAGCTGTCGCTCTCGTCAGCATGTTTCTTATGATGAGGCTCTGGGGCTTCACCTATCTTGCTCCCCGCACACAGCCGGTCTCCCCTGATGACATGCCAGCCTTGACACGAGCAGAGGCCCTGAGGACATGGGGTTCCTGGCCCGCCCACTGATCAGCCCTGTCTTCCCCACAGCCATCTTTGAAATCCATGCCAGCCTGGACCCCTCGCTCAGCCTCTTCTGCTCCGGCCCCTGGGAGCCCAGCACGGTGCCCGCCGGCACAGAGCACCTGGACCCCCTGCTGGAAGACACCCCCAAGCACCTGCCCAGTCGCCCTGACAAGGGCTTCACAGGTGGGTCCCCTACCCCACAGAGAGGTTCTCAGCTGGGGCCAGCATAGCACGCTGACCTCAGGGCCAGAGCCTGGGTTCTCCTGCAAACTTGCCACGTCACCTGGAGTGAGTCGTATCACCTGCCTTTTTCTACCTGGGAAGATGGGCACAGTGACCTTGGGGTCACTCTGAACGTTAAATGAGCTGAAGACACCAGGCACGGTACCAAGTACTCCGGAGCTCATGAAATCTGATTCTTGGACTTGTCCAACAAGCCTTTGTTGCCACCCAATATGTGCAGGATCACGTGGAGCCCCAGAAACTGCAGGGTCTGAATTCTGGCTGGGGTTGGGCCAGGGGCAAGACCCTCTAAATATTCACCCAACCCCTGTCGGCCTGTGAGCCTCTCCCTGCCTTCCCATCCCCTCCTCCAGGGAGCCTCCTGACCCTGCAGGCTCTCCTCTGTGCTCCACCCTGCCCCGTGGAGCCCCCAGCTTGCTGCACCGCCCAGTAGGCAAGAGCTGGTGCTGAGTACATGCCACAGCCCCACCGCTTCCCTTGTGACCCTGAGCCCTTGAGCTGCCCTCAGGGCCTCAGGGCTCCCACAGCTGTAAAATTGGGGGTGGAAATGGAACCTGTTTGATGGAGTGGCTTTGAGGATTGAAAAAGATAACAGTGGAAAGCTAGGGTGTGACGGGAAGTGCTCAGTAACCGGTCATTGTTGTCACTGTGGTCATTTTATCTCTGTCATTTGTGGATTTTGTCTCCCTCTGCTTTAGTAAGCTACTTGAGGACAGGATGTCCCACTGAGTCAGCCTGGCGTACTCCTGGTGTCCAGCCGAGGGCTGGCATCAGCAGGCATCCAGGGGGCATGAGATGGTTGACACATAACGTGCAGCTGTCCCACGGTGTTCCTGACCTAGAGCCTCCAGCCTGGTGGGGCTGAGCCTCTACAGAAACTGATGTGACGGCCCCTGACCTGGGCTACAGGGTGGGATAAAGAAGTGGTCTGGGGTACAGAAGCTCCCTGGGCATCGTCCTTCCTGCAGGGAATGCCTCCCCGGCCCTGCGCTGTCCCTTCTCGAAGCCACTTAACGTGTCTGTTTTCTTTAGATAAGCTCTTCTACATCTACACATCAGGCACCACAGGGCTGCCCAAAGCCGCCATCGTGGTGCACAGCAGGTAAGGGGCAGGTGCACCTGGGGGGAGGACTGGGGGTGGTGGGACCTCTCCTCCTCTTTCCTAGGGCCCGCTGAGCGCTCTGTCTGGGCCCTCCAGGTATTACCGCATGGCCGCCCTGGTGTACTATGGATTCCGAATGCGGCCCGACGACATTGTCTACGACTGCCTGCCCCTCTACCACTCAGCAGGTAATATTGGGCCCTTCCTCTCAATCTCTGGCACCCCAGGCCTCAGGAGCACCCTCCCAACCCCCTCAGCAGGCAGCATCTTGTGGTAGAAACACATGAGCTTTGGAGCCAAGGCTGGGTTAAAATTCAGATGTAGCCATCGACTGGACCTCTGAATGAAAACAGCCGTGTGAGCCTCACAGCGTGTGTGTCTGTGTCCCGCAGGGCGCCTGGGCTGGTCTGACCGGTTCATTTCTGTGGGTGTGCACAGCCTTGCTGCTTGGTCTTAGGAGCTTAAGGGAAGACAGAGATGAATAAATATAGTTTCTGCCCTCAAGGTGCTTAGAGTCAGATGTGTAGTTAAGGCAGGATGAAGGATGGGAACTCAATCTGACTTTAATACAAGAAATGACGCACATATACAGATATGCAGGAGCGCCTGGGGGGCTCAGTCGGTTGAGCGCCCGACTTCAGCTCAGGCCACGATCTCACAGTTCCTGAGTTCTAGCCCCACATCGGGCTCTGTGCTGACAGCTCAGAGCCTGGAGCCTGCTTCGGATTCTGTGTCTCCCTCTCTCTTTGCTCCTGCCCCGCTTATACTCTGTCTCTCTCTCTCAAAAATAAATAAAACGTTAAAAAAAGAAATGACATGGTGAGTGCAGAGACAGGCAGGGAGCAGGAGCTCAGCTAAAGAGAAGAGCCCAGTGATGGCCAGGAAGCCTTCCTGGAGGACATGCATTCAAGTCAGGCAGATGTGAGGTGCAGAAGCCAGGTGGGCTAGCTTGTTCTCCCCCCCACCCCCCGGGCTGAATGGCGGCGTTACAGGTACAGGAGCAGGAGCTTGGGGCCAGCTCCAGAGGCCCAGGGGACAGTCTAAGGAGTGTGCACTTGATCCCGCACTGGGGAGGTACTGGGGAGCCTTGGAAGACTAGGGGAGAGGTACGATTAATTAGTGCTGGAGGAACAGGACAAGAAAGAGGGACTGGGGGGAGGGCCTTTGAGGAGATGGCTGGACAGGAGGAGGCTCTGGACAAGAGGGAGGGGTCTCCTGGCTCTCTGACCTCCATGGCCCATCCCTTCGCCTTCAGGAAACATTGTGGGAATCGGGCAGTGCCTGCTGCATGGCATGACGGTGGTGATCCGGAAGAAGTTCTCAGCCTCCCGGTTCTGGGACGATTGTATTAAGTACAATTGCACAGTGAGTGAGAAGGGCAGGGGATGAGCCCTCCCTGTCCCCTTGTGACCCACCAGCCCCACTTGGGGACGTCAGTTTCACAGCTAAGGCCAGTTGTTCACTGGGGGCAACATTCCCGTTGTTCGGATGGGGAGACTGAGGCCCAGGACCCGCGGGATTGGGAGGGGAAGTGGGAGCAGCCACGGGCCAGCCTCACGCCAGGTCCGCCCACAGATCGTGCAGTACATCGGCGAGTTGTGCCGGTACCTCCTGAACCAGCCGCTCCGGGAGGCGGAGCACCAGCACCAGGTGCGCATGGCACTCGGCAACGGCCTCCGCCAGTCCATCTGGACCGACTTTTCCAGCCGCTTCCACATCCCCCAGGTGGCCGAGTTCTACGGGGCCACCGAGTGTAACTGCAGTGTGGGCAACTTCGACAGCCAGGTGGGCAGCGGGGGGTGCAGGTCGGGCAGGGTCCAGCACAGAGTGTGGGCACTGGAGCCTCTGCTGTCTGGTTAGGGCGGACTGTGGGTGCTGGATCCTCCGCCGTCTGGTTAGGGCAAGGCAGCCATGGGAGTGGGGGGCCAGGCCCCCCAACACTGTCTAGTCTCAGGCCTGTGGTGGGAGAGCCCAAGCCCAAGTCTTGGCCTTTGCAGGTGGGGGCCTGTGGCTTCAACAGCCGCATCCTGTCCTTCGTGTACCCCATCCGGCTGGTACGAGTCAACGAGGACACCATGGAGCTGATCCGGGGACCCAATGGCCTCTGCCTTCCCTGCCAGCCAGGTCTGCCCCGGGGTCGGAAGTGCGGGCAGAGCACGGGAGGTTGGCCTGGGAGATGGGACTGGGCTGGGTGAGTGGGGAGTCCTTGTTCTGACCAGTGACTGTCACTCAGCTCTTCTCTTACGGCCACGAGTCATCTTTCCTCGTCCATCTGTCCCTCCGTTCCTTATCTCCTCCAGCCATCAGTCAGTTGACTCATTGTCGTGTGGAGGACCCTGGGATTGATCCTGGCTCAGCGCCTTAGCTCTGTGCCCAGGTCCCCTCATCCGCCAGTGAGGCTGACGGCAGCGCTGCCTCCTGGGGCTGCCCCGGGGGTCACGTGTGGTAAAGAACGGACGGCTCCCTGAACAGAGCCAGGGGCCCAAGGAGTCCACAGAGCGCTTGGCCACCCTTTCGTATCGTTCATCTTTCCATCTCACAGGCGTTACTCAGACATTACTGAGTGCCCACGTGCGGCAGACCCGCCAGGAGAAGCTCCCTGCCCACGGGGCTCCCGCACGGAGCAGGGCAGCGTTTCTGCGGGAAGCAGTGTGAACAGAAGTCAGATCAAGATGCAGGCGCATGTGGGGGTGGGACCTGGTGGAGGAGGCCTAACGCTAACCTGTCCCGGCCCCCAGGTGAGCCAGGCCAGCTCGTGGGCCGCATCGTCCAGCAGGACCCCCTGCGGCGCTTCGACGGCTACCTCAACCAGGGTGCCAACAATAAGATCGCCAAGGACGTCTTCCAAACGGGGGACCAGGCCTACCTCACCGGTGGGTGGGCACCGGCCCCTGTGGGGTGGGCAGGGTAGAGAGGAACGAAGGGGCCCTCCCCAGCTGCAGAGAACACCTCCCCCAGGACGCCCCAGTCCCAGCCCTCCTGGGGTCCAGTGAGGCAGGCCGGCCCCAGCCCTGCGTCACGCAGCTCCCCTCTAGGTGACGTGCTGGTGATGGACGAGCTGGGCTACCTGTACTTCCGAGACCGCACGGGAGACACGTTCCGCTGGAAAGGCGAGAATGTGTCCACCACCGAGGTGGAGGGCACGCTCAGCCGCCTCCTGGACATGGCCGACGTGGCCGTGTACGGGGTCCAGGTGCCAGGTATCTGTGGGGTGGTGGGAGCTGCCAGGCGTGGGCGGGAGGCGCCCCCAGGGGGCACGGCCAGCTCCTCACGGTCCGTGCTGCCGCCCCCAGGAACCGAGGGCCGGGCCGGAATGGCTGCCGTGGCCAACCCTGCTGGCAGCTGTGATCTGGAGCACTTCGCACAGCTCCTGGAGAAGGAGCTGCCCCTGTACGCCCGCCCCATCTTCCTGCGCTTCCTGCCTGAGCTGCACAAAACGGGTATGTCCCCTCCCCTGCTCCAGCTTACGGGTCCCAGGCCTGTGCCCCTTCTTGGTTCCTTTTGGAGAGACCTGGGTGGCTGTCACTGGACCTGTACCCACAGCGTTGCTGTGTCATTGGTAAACAGACCTCCCTGTGTACAAGCGAGTGGACTGAGCCTTCAGAGGGAGAAGGTTCATACCTCCATTAGTGGAACGAACGTTTACTGAGTACCTACTATGTGCCCGCCAGGCTCTGTGCTAGGCCTTGGGGATATAGGTAACAAATTCTGATGTGACCTTTGCCTTCTTGAAGCTTTGTCAGCAGTAGGGGAGGCAGCACAGGACAAGGAATTCCAGATGTAAAGAATAGAATACAGATCAAACTGACAGAAAAGCAAATGAATGGGGGTGGGGCGCCTGGGAGGCTCCCCTGAGGGGGTGATGTTTGAGCTGAGACCTGAAAGAAAGGGCGGGGTTTGTGGGGTGGGAGGCATTCCGGGCAGGTCCTGAGACAGGAGGGCACTTGGGCACGAGAGGAAGGAAAGGAGGCCCCCAAATCTGGAGCCAAAGCAGGGGGAGGCAGGCAGCAGTGTCAGGTGGGGCAGAGAGGTCAGTGGGGACCGGAAGACTCTGTGGGCTGGGGAGGGGCCTGGACTACGTCTGAGCAGTAGGGAGCCACAGAAGGGTTTGAGTAGAGCAGTGACCTGTGTCAGGCGCATGTTCCACACAGTCCTCTGGATGCCATGTGGAGTGCAGGAGAGGGCTGCAGGCAGCTCCAGGGGAGAGGGGAGACGAGTGAGGGGCTATCATCGTTGTCCAGGAGAGAGGTGAGTGGAGGGTCCACAGTCACGTAAGCAGGGCAGTGCCAGCCTTCTGTCTGTTGGACCACTGATGGGTCCCCTGACGGGCAGGAAGTCTAAGGTTCTTGCCCAGACCTGCCCCCTGCTTGCCTTAGTACCTGTTCCCCTGTCTGGACTCTCCCCCTGCTCAGCCTCTCACTGGCTGCTCAGCCGCAGGCCACCTCCCATACACTCATCACGTCAACCCCTGCCCTTCTGGAAGGCCTTCCGTGACCAGCGTGGCCCCTGCCAGGCAGTAGGCCCCTGGGAGCACCCGAAGCAGCGCATGAGTGAGGCTGAGAGTCCCTGAGGTTTGGGTGACAGCTGACTTCTCTGTGCAGGAGAGGCAGGGAAGCCGTCAGACCTCAGGTTTCAGAGGCTTTGCTACAGAACAAACTCCCCAAAACTGACGTTAGGACTTAAAACAGCCATGTTTTTGCTCTCAGTGGCGGGTCAGCAATTTGGGGTCAAGTTCAGCCGAGCGGTTCTTCTGCTGGCCCTGCCTGGAGTGGAAGAGCTACCATCACTTGCGACTCAGCTGGGGCTAGAGGGGCTGGGACAGTGACCTTACCTGTCTGGCTCCCGGCCGGTTGGTCCTGCGGCGCTGGCCAGCAGAGCCGCGTGTGAGGATGACGATGTTCTTCTGTGCGCTGACCAGCACTGCGGCCACGAGCCCCGCGTAGCTGCCGAGCGCTTTTTAAAATGGGGCCAGTATGACTGAGGAACTGAATTTTACATTTTGTTTAATTTTAATCAAATGTATATGGTCTCGTATGGCCAGGGGCTATCCTATCGGATAGTGCCAGCCCGGGGGACTTTCCTGGGATGTTTCCCCTCTGTTCTGCTGGCTTCTCAGCCTTCAGAGACCACCCTGGTGTCAGGCACCGCCAGGAGGGAGGGAGTGGAAGCTGCAAAGCCCCTTGAGGCCGAGACTCTCAGAACTCGATGTTCTGTTGGTTACAGCAAGTCACAAGGGCAGTTCGATTCAGGTGGAGGGTGAGAAAGACTCCAGCTCTTGCTGGGAGACGTGGCCAAGCCACAGGGTGGCCGAGTGTGTGTCCAGGGAGGGAAGAAGTCTAGCCGATCTGGCAATTTGTCGTACCTGGGTTCCAATCCCAGCTCCAGCGCTGATTAGCTGTGCGGTGTCGGCCCAGGGGCGCGCCTCACTGCGCCAGTCTCTCCCGTCCCGTGGGGTGATGCCACTGACCGAGAGATGGGGAATTTACCTTACGCAGAGCTGAGAAAACATTGCTGTGCCTGTTGAAACTATTTCAGAGGTGTTAAAAGCTGAAAGTAACGTGCATCGTGCATCGTGCATTGCAGAATCCATAGAAGACTGTCCAGCACCCGCCTCTGGGGTTGATGTGCAGATTAAGTTCGATCACGCCCTTCCCTCCCTGGGAGGTGCCCGAAACCCAGAAGACCTGAGCTCTGGTCCTCCCTCTGCTGTCACTCAGTGTGTATGGCCTTAGATGGATAGTTTCTCCTCTTTGGTTGTCAGTTTCCCCATCTGCAAAAAGGCGGCGGGGAACATGACCCCCCACTGCTTCGCCAGGGCTGCTCTGAGAACGGTTTCCTTGCAAACCGTGAAGGGCTACGCCCTGCCGTGCTCCAGGCCGCTTTCCCGTGTTCTCGCCAGCCCTCCTTCTCTGGCCCTCTCCAGCTTTGGCAGGCAGGTTCCTGAGGCTCAGGCCCCGGCCCCGCACCCTCTGATCCATCTTCGTTGCTCCCTCAGGGACCTTCAAGTTACAGAAGACAGAGCTGCGGAAGGAAGGCTTTGACCCGTCAGTTGTGAGAGACCCACTGTTCTACCTGGATGCCCGGAAGGGCCGCTACGTCCCGCTGGACCAAGAGGCCTACACCCGCATCCAGGCAGGCGAGGAGAAGCTGTGATTTGCCCCCGAATCCCTCTAAGGGCCAGCGGGTGCTGGATCCAGAGCCCCAGCTCCCACCCCAGAGGGGTCGTGGGCGATGCCAGACCAAAGCAAGCAGGGCCCAGCACCTCCGCCCTGAGGTGCTGACCCCCTCCCCCTCAAAACTGCCAAGTGACTCACTGCCACCTCCTCCTGCCCCCGGGGAGGGCTTTCTGTGAAAGCCTCATGTCCAAGTTACGTCTTGGAGGCCAGGCTGGGCCTCTGAGCCCCAGGCTGAGACAGACTGGGCCCCTCAGGAGGATGTCTTGGGTCAGGGCAGCGGCAGGCGGAAGGCCGCCAAGCACTCCCCAGAAAGCAGGGAGCTTGTAAATGGGACCAGGGCAGTAGCCCCCAGACTCAGGAACCCAGCAGAGTAGGCAGGGGCTGCGGTGGCAGTTGATCAGGTGGCCGAAGAGGATCCTGGCCCTGGAGCTGTTCTGGGGTCACTCAGCACTGCCCGTGCCTCAGGGAGGATAGGAGGACCACCCCGACCTGCAGCGGGCAGCCTGGACCGAGCACCCCCCCACACACATCTTCCTCTCCTGGGTGGCTGTCTGGCTGCCCCTCATGTGGGACCTTTCTTTCTGTAGGTCTGTCTATGTCACTTTCTCCATTTCAGTCCTGGGCTGGCTGTGAGAGGAGGAGGGGTGGGGGTGGGGTCGCTCAGGGGCCAATAAACTGCCTTGACTCCCTCTAGCCTGTGTGCATGCCACCTGAGCTCACCCCGCCTGCTCAGGCCCCACCTCCTGCCCCTCCGGCCCCCTCACTCACTGGGACTTAGGGATATAGCGGGTAAGATAACCTTCAGTGAGTTGGCAAGGTGTTTGATAGCGTGAGCTTGAAAGTCCAAACCAGCTGTGTCACTTTTGAGTTTGTGGCCTAGGGCTAGTGACTCAGTCTCCTCATCTGTGAAAGGGGAGTAATCAGGAATATTCAGAGAACAAAGGAATTCATTTTGAGGAAGGAGCTGTTCAGAGCCTTTGAGGGAGAAAACCCTAACCCAGGCAGGTCCCATCTCCAGACCCTTGCTTGTGCCGCTCCCCCTGCCTGCGGTGTATTTCTCCAGGGGTCTGGTGGCTGTGCAAGCCAGAGCAGGGCTGCCTGACCAGCTCGGGCAGAGTCCAGGAAGGCTTCCTGGGGCAGTGTTACCAGAGCTGCAGCATCAGCAGCGCCCGTGGAGAGCCGGCTGTCTCCTAGGCCCCATTCATTGCTGGAGTCACACCCAGGCTGGAAACGAGTGGCCCATTGGGAAAGGGGTCCAACCCACCCCAGGGCAGTGGGCAATGCGTGCCCGTGGGGCTTTATCTTCAATGTTTAACCCTCACACAGTCTGTCATTTGTTGAGGTCACACAGCAGTGGAGGGAGGGGGCGCTGGAACGCAAACCCAAGGCCCTCTTGCTTCCTGCTGCCCCACCCACCTCCTGGTGCAGAAGGCAACGGGAAACCAAGAGCTTCCATTCCACGCATGCCTGTGGAGCCAACTGGGGGCCCCGCCCTAGGCCTGCAGCTGACAGCCAGGGTGGAGGGGGGCCAGGACGAAATCCAGGGTGCCTCCTGGGAGAGTGACTTTGTAAGAGGAATCTGATGCTGCTGGGGTGGGGGGAAGGGGAGCAGAGCTGGAGTAGGGCCCTTGGAGAATGGTGCTGAGGGGAGTTAGGAGCGGGTGGTAGGCATGGCTGCAGTGTCCCAGTGTGACCAGCAGAGGGCATGCAGAGCTTGGAGAATTCCTTCTTGGCCCTTCTCAGCCTCCAAAAGTGGAAAGGAGGGACTGGGAGTCCCCACCGCATCCCCAGGCAGGTAGGTACCCAGCCAGAGCACTCTGTGACAGGTCTGAGAGCCGAGGGTCAGACTTCCATGGGCTGGTCCTGGCTGATAGCTTTGTGTCTAACCCTTAGCAGTGAGTGCTTTCTGATGGGATAGGGCACTACTTACCCACCCACCCACCCACTCAGGGGCCCCTGTTCCTTCCCGGAGATTGAACGCAGTCACCGAAAGCCAGTATAGAGTGATGGTTAACAAGCTCCTGCTCGAACAGGCAGGTGCTCGAGTCCATTTGCCAGGCTAAGCCTCGGGTTCTTCTGCAAACAGACATTTAGGGTAGTTGTGAAAATGCATTGTGCCTGGAGGTCTCTGGGGCTAGTGCCAATATCTGCTCAGTACGTAGCAGTTACGGGGTAAAAAAGGAAAAAGGATGTATATTCAGGTGTCAAGACCCAGGACTAGGCCTGAGTTCACCACCTCCACACTGTTCCCTCGCCCCTGTGAGGGCCCTTGGGAGCTAGCTCTCTCACCTGCCTCTGGTCGTCCTCAACCACGGCTGTGTGACTCATCACGCACGCAGTAGCTTCTCAATATGTGCTCGTGAATTTAACGATAGCTACTGTTTATTGGGCATTTCCTGACATTTACATGCTGTTTCACGGTTTACAAAGTACTGTGTTCAGTTCATCAGGGTCAGAAGCGGTGCACGGTGAGCAAGATAGAGAGACCTGGGAGCCCAGTGTCGGGGACAGGGGAGAGGGAGCTAGCGAGTAAAGAGGCAGACGGCGGGTAGTTAGCTGCACCTAACCCGGCGCGCTGGCCAAGTAGGCAGTCGTGTCTCATGGTCAGAGAGACTTTTCAAGTAAGAGTTCTTCGAGAATTGGAGGGAGACGAGTATCCCAGACAGGAGTAGCAGCAAAATGTAAAGGCCTGCAGGGCAGACCTAGGAAAGCGGTGAGAGGGGCGCCTGGGTGGCTCAGTCAGTTAAGCATCGGACTTCAGCTCAGGTCATGATCTCCTGATTCATGAGTTCGAGCCATGTGACAGGCTCTGTGCTGACAGCTCAGAGCCTGGAACCTGCTTCGGATTCTGTGTCTCTCTGCCCTTTCCCTGCTCATACTCTGTCTCTCTCTCTCAACAATAAACATTAAAAAAAAAATTTAGGAAAGTGGTGAGGCTGCAGGGGAGTGTGGGTCGGGCATGAGCAGGCTTGAAGCAAAGTATGAAATATGAGGCCTTTGTGGGCACTTGCACACTTCCAGAGGGTGGGGGCTCTGCCAGGAGGTCCCTCATCCCTCTTCGGGTCACACCCACTTCCTTCGACTTGCTCATGGCCACCGCGAATGGAGCCCTTTCTCTGTGCCAGCTGCTTTGCAACTCGCTTTGTGTGCATCGGTTCGTTAAATCCGTAAACAAAAAGCAGTTACTATTTTTATCCCCATTCCACAGACGAGGAATCTGAGGTTCAGGGAGGCAAAGTCTCTCCAAAGACCACAGAGCCTGTGAATGGCAGCGCAGGGAGGCAAAGCCCCTTCCTGGAGCCTCAGTGTTCCCATCTGCAACAGTGCTGGGGAGAGGCTGGAAGGAGCCGGCTCGAGCATCCCCGGAGGTCCTACCGCCCTCGGGACAGGCAAGTGGCCGACCGGGCCAGTGCTTGGAGTATCACTTTCAATTCCTGGGAAGAAGGTTAAATACCTCCGAGGGGCCCATTGAGGCGGTGGCAGCAAGGGAGGGGGTGACCAAATGACTTTCAAAGGGCCCTGAATGCGTGGCCGGCCCCTCCCCCCTGAGGAGGGGGCTCTGCTTCCTCCCAGCCTAATGATATTCTGGGCTCGGCCCTCGTCTTTGGCGGCAGTTTAACCCGAGCCGGGGCGGATTTCTTTCTCACTGATCTCAGCTTGACACCCAATTAGCACAAGAATGGGAGGAGGAAGCCTGCGAGAGGCGCCTCCCAGCCTCCCGGGGCGCATGAGGGGAGCAGGCTGGAGACAAAGGGCAGCAGGCAGGGGGGTACCCGCGCCCTCGCCTCCCCCCCGCAGACCCCGCCTTTGTCTCCCTAGGAGCTTCTGAGGAGATGGAGGCCACTGCCCGAGCTGGCCGGCCTGCTGGAGGAGATGGAGGATGGGGCCCAAGCCCCTCTTCTGCGTGGATCCCAGGGGAGGGCATCTGGGTGAGCCTGACCCAATGGGAGGCAGTGAGGGTCAGTGATGCTGAAGGCACTACAACCTGGGGTTGAGGCCTGACACTTAGGGGCCATGGGCAAGCCACTGGTTCTGAGCCTCAGTTTTCTCATTTGGCAAATGGGGATAAGAGTAGTCTCTGCGAGCAGTCAGTCGGGTAGTGCATGTAAAGCACGGGGCAGGTGCAAGGTGGGCATTCAATACATACTCTTTTTTTAAATATATATATATATTTTTTAATAGTTTCACAGCTATCACATTTTTTTAACGTTTATTTATTTTTGAGAGACATAGAGACAGAGCGTGAGCACGGGAAGGACAGAGAGAGGGAGGTACAGAAACTGAAGCAGGCTCCAGGCTCTGATGAGCCATCAGCACAGAGCCTGACGTGGGGCTTGAACTCACAGACCGTGAGATCATGACCTGAGCCAAAGTCGGCCGCTTAACCAACTGAGCCACCCAGGTGCCCCTAAATATATTTTTAAAGTTTGTTTATTTATTTAGAGAGAGGGAGACCACGAGCAGGGGAGGGGCAGAGAGAGAGATCCCAAGCAGACTGTCCTGTCAGCACAGACGCCCGACTCGGGGCTCTAACTTACAAACCATGAGATCATGACCTGAACCAAAATCAAGAGTCGGACACTCAACCGACTGAGCCACCCAGGCGCCTGGCAATAAATGTCCTTTGAAAGAATATGTTAAACGAATATTGTTACTAAATAAGAGATTGAATGGGGTGGGCTTGGGATCAGGAGGGACTTTCTGAGACCCAGGCATTCACAGAATGGGCTGATGTACCCAGAAATGAGCTCCCAATCTCTGGGACTATGTACGAAGCTAGAGGAACCTCTGTTTGTTGAGATAGGAGAAGATGCCTCCTCTGGCCTTCCTAGGTGCCATCTCCCTCCCACCATTCCTTTGGATTTGGGCGTGTGTGACTTCTGGTAAGCCTTCTCTGATCCCAGGGCTGGATTAGGGGGCTCCGCCAGCTCCCACAGGGCGCCATGTCCCCCCTTTATAACACTGATCATACCGTGTGGTTCATTTTTACATCTGTGTCTCCTGCAACAGCCCCAGGAGGGCAGGGACCCGTTGGTTCTGTTCGCTGTTGTGTTTCCAACACCAGCACTCGGCCTGGCACTTAAAAGGTGCTCAGTGAATGTTTGTCAGATGGATGAAGCCCTTCGCATGCTCCCAGGCTCTCATGTTCCAGCCCCAGGAGGTGGCAGTTCCCCCCCCCCAGGGTGAGAGGCTATTCAATTCTTAGAGGTGAGCTGAGTTCGGAGGCTCAAGGGCTCTGAATACCTTCTAGGAAGGCCCTTATCTTGTTGGCAAGGAGAAGCCATTAAGTGACTTAAGCAGGGGAGCGATAGGTGTTCACTTACTCACTCAACAAACACTTACCAAACCCCTACAATTACAAAGCTCCTTACTGCAAAACTAAGGATCAAAGATGAATCAGGCAAGATTTCTGCTCCGGAGAGCTGGGTCTAGTGAAAGGATCTTAGAATATTTTTGCTGGAAGGACCTTAAGATCATTTGGTCCCCTAACCTTCTTCACAGATTGGGGAAACTGAGTGCCAGAGAGGGAAAGTGACCAACCCACCCAGCATGGTGAATATGGGGCCTTGCCATTTACCACAGGACCAGGCGGTGCCTGATTTGTCCACTTTGCCCGTGCCCTGGACCAGTGCCTAATAGATTGGCATGGCTCCGGGCTACCCAGGGAGTCAAACTACAGTGAAGCCAAGGCCAGTGAGGGAGGTGGGAGGCAGGCAGGCAGAGAAGAAGCAGGTACAGGTGCCAAGGGACAGGGGTGGTGGTGGAAGATTTGGGGGTTGCAAAATCAGCTTTAGGAGAGAAATCTAAATTGATGACTTTTTTTTTTAAGATTTAAAGTAATCTCTACACCCAACATGGGGGTTGAACTCACAACCCCGAGGTCAAGGGTCCCATGCGTTACCGACTGCGCCAGCCAGGCGCCCCTCAAATTGATGACTATTTGGATATGGGACAGAATTAAGAACAATGTCTAAAGTTTCTTGCTTGAGTGTCTCAGCGTGTGGCAGTGGTATCCTTACGACGGGGAACATAGGGCAGGGCTTGTTTCAGGGAAGGAGGCGCTGTGCCAAGACCTCATTTAGTCCTCGCTCCAACCTCATGAGTTAGAGGGTGTTACTATCCCCATCTTACAGATGAGGAAGCCGAGGCACAAAGATGATAAGGGACTTATGCAAAGAAACAGCTAGCAAGTGTTGGGAACTGGATCTAAAGCTGGCGGTTGAACTCCTAGCACTTAACCATCATATCATTCCACCACTGACCTTCAGGCTACCCCACCATCCGCTACCAATGCTAAGTTCGATTTGGAAGCATGGTTTAGACACCCCAGGACATCTACTTGACTCCATTCCTCCCCTGGGCTTTTGGAACAGGCTCTAGTGGTCTCCGGTCTTCTTCCTTCAAACCGTTCACATTCCAGCAAGAAAGGGTATTTTACAACGTAGTTCTAATGTCGCCCCCTTCCCAAACCTTTCAAAAGCCTCCCACTGCTCTTAAAATAGAGACTGAAATTCTTACCTGGCTCCCAAGGTGTGATTTCGCCCCTGCCCCCTTTCTAGACTCGTCTCTTACCAGGCCCTCTGCTCCCCAACTTCCACCTTCCTCTCTTGGTGCTCCGGCAGGGCCCCCCACTCAGAGCCTTTGCATCTTCTGTTCTCCTCATCGGAAGGCTCCCCGAGGTTTCTCTCCACCCTCCTATCCACCGACTTTACTCAGCCACATTGCTCAGTTCGCGTCCAGTCCAATTAGTTTTCTTTTTGAAGTTCCTACAACTTCAGATCACTTCTTTCGGTTAGAGACTTTGCATTTATTATTATTATTATTATTATTATTATTATTGCAATTATTCTTTGATTACAGTTAGTTTCCCCCACTACACTGTGAGTGCCCTAAAAGCAGGAATCCTGCCCATCCCGTTCACCACTGCACCTATAGCACTGACCAAGATGCCCGGTACACGGAGGACGTGCAGTAAATGTCTGCTGAATGAGTAAAACCCAAATCGATAGCCAAAGGGGCGGCTGGATAGCGACTCAATACCTTAGGAGAGATTTCTGGCTGGAAATAAAGATTCGTAGTCACTTATAATTCAAGCCAAGACGAAACGACGAGGCTCGCCCAAGCGGTGTGCGGGCTTACGAGAGACTTGTAACTTTTGCAAGATAAACAGTGACGTGGCTCACACGTACTGCGCAAAGATGCCCCGGGGGGGGAGGGTCCCCGCCTAGCTGTGGCTCGCACTAGCTGCAACCCACTCAGCTCCCAGAGCCGCGTCCCTAAAAGGCAGAAGAGACCAAGAGTCCCTAACAGAGCCGTGACCTCACCTCTCAGCTCCGGGCCTTCCTCCAATAGCGGCGGCGGATGACTCTCTGGGTACCGCCTCTTCCGCCCGTGGAGACCGGAAGTGGGGCGGGAGCGCCGGAAGTTGAAGGGAATTTCCTGTGAGCTCGGCTTCCTCAACATGGCAGCGCCCTTGTCAGTGGAGGTGGAGTTCGGGTGAGTCACAGAGCTGGGGCACTGTGGGGATGGATTGAAGTCGTCGGGCCCGGAACTCCCCTCCCTCTGCTTGGGCCCTGTCACGACCGAACCGCTGAGGCTCCTGGCGCCTTCCCAGAGCTACGCCACCCGCCTCGAAGAGTCTGAGAGACTCGGTCTCCCTTGGCGACGAGACCGTATGTCCGGGAATAGAGGCGCAAGGCCGGGCGTGGAGGTGTCCCCTCGGCACTCCTCAGTGCCCCGTGCCCTGCCGGACTCAAAAGGCATGACGTTAGCAAGCGGCCTCCTTACCTTCTTTGCTGATCTCGTTTTGGACCAGGCCCATTTGTCCGGCATCTGAGCTCCTAGAACCGAAAAGGACTACCTTTCACCCCCAGATTTCTTCCTTCGGGCAGCAATTTCTGCTCCCACGGTTCCTGGAGCCTTGTTTCTCATGGGACGTGTGGCCAACACGGCCCTCCTTCTGTTTCCCAAGATAATGGGGGTGTTAAACAGACCTGAGCCCCTTTCGGGTCCTTCAGTAAACTGGCCGATTGCCTTCTGCGGATCTGGAGTCAGGCGAGGATGCGGGGATAAATGAACAGCACAGTGGAGGAGAGTAAGTTGAGAGTGCAGTTATACACCAGACAGGAGGAGCAGGATTGGGACACACACACCAGTAGCTGAAGAGACACAGATCAGGGAGGAAGTCTCCTCAAGCCACCATCTTCTATCCCCTACAGACAAGTTTGTCGTGTGATTTCAGAGCTGAGAGAAACCGCAGAGCAGAGGAACTGGGACCCAAGAGAAGGGTGGTGTAATTTGGAGTCACTTGGAAAAAGCTGGGACTAGATGTGTGTGCGTGTGTGTGTGACGATAAACAAGCCAAGGCTTATATGAAAGGAAAAGTCCGAAATGGTAATCTAAAACCTCTACCCATAAATGCCTTTCCTTCCATTGGAGGCCCCCAGTTTCTTTCATGTTTTCCCTTCCCTGGATAGCCCATTCAGCAGTCATTACTGAGTGCCTATCATGTGCCAGGCAGTGAGCCAGGCACTGAGGATACAAAGATAAATAGAACTCTGTCCGTGCCCTCCAGCGCTCAGTGTTTTCTGTCCCGTAGAAGGGGGTAGTCTCGTGAATGTTAACTGCATTTTAATTGACAATGTCGTCTGGCCCCATGGGTCCAATTAGAACTATGCTGGTCTGGCCTCCTGTTTTGCTTCACCGACCCTTGGCTCGGCTATGCCCCCGACCCCAGCCCTCCCATAGCTTGGAGGTTCTAAGAGGCTCCCTGCCGCTTTGACAGGCGCCAGCAGAGCCGAAAAGGGAGAGGGTGCAGACCGCCGGTGTTAAGCTTATCTGCAGTCGGCTCACCTTCCATTCTCCCTGAGTCAGACACGGTATTTGTTCGTCTGCCAGGGGCTGTGCTGGCAGCAGTGGGGAAGTCGTGTAAGGAAGGTATGCTCCTTGCCTTCGAGAACTTACAAACCAGCTCAATTGCCCCCTTCCTAGTCTAAACATCCCTAGCCTCAGCCTCCCTTACCCGCAAGAGCAAGAGTGAGCCCCACAACGTTTCTCCCCCAGTCTCCCCATCTTCTGATACCTCCGCTCACCACCACAGCGTCCCATGAGAATTGCAGCGTCTCAGGAAGCAAGAATATCTTAAGATGTATTTTAAACCCAGATCCCATCTCTCTTTGGGTCAATGTATGTTTTTGCCCCCGGCTTTTCCTTCATTTTCTCCTTTTCTTCGCAGACTTCCTTCACCCTTCACTGTGAACCTGAGCAGATTTGCAGACAAACCGTGCCCACCATTCTCTCCCTTTTGTTCCTGAGTGCCACCGTGATCCTCGAAGTGGGTGGTTAGCCCTTGGCCAGATGCGGTCCTGTCAGTCCTACCAGCTTTGAGAGACTCTCTAGAAGGCCTCTCATACCTCTCCTCTTGTCAGGAACCAATTCTGCCGTCCTTTGTCTTGCCACCTGAACTGTCCTTAGCGGAGCATTTTCTCAGGTCACGCAAAATTCAGAGTATGCGGTGGAGTTGTGTTTTGTGTCCCCGAGATCCAGGCGTGAGGTTCCCTCTCCTTTTCCTCTTTTCCTTCCTCCCGAGGCTGGTAGGCTTTGGCAAAGAGAGGCGATGCCATCGAGGCATCGAGGCCAGAGAAGAAGCAGAAATGGGCATTTTCTTTCATTCAGCAAATACTTCTTGAGGGCCTGCTGTGTGCCAGGCCCTGTTTTGGGCAGAGCTTGCATTCCAGCAGGCAGAGGGAAATAAATAAACAAAACCAAAAATATATGAGATGAACAATAGAGATAAGCTAGAAAAAGTGAGGGCAGTTTGAGGAACGTATATGCCATCCGCTGGTACCAAGAAACAGTCCAGTCACAAATCGGGGAGTGAAGGGAGGATGAAGCGTGTTCAGGTGTGATTCCTTAACCGAGTTCGAACAGCAGACCCTGCTGGCTTTGGTTTTCTTCTGTCCCCACAGGCCCCTTGCCCGCCTCCCGGAATCTCTGCAGGGGCTGGGCGTTCACCTTCCGCCCCTCCAGATGTGCTGGCAGCACAAATGCCAACCCCTCGCTTGGGGGCCAGTGAACCCAGTGGTGACAGGTCACTCTGAGCCAGACTTGCAAAGGGAAGTCTCCCTCTATCCGCTTGCAAAGGGAAAAACAGCCTTGGCCTCCGAGCCTGGCACCACCGGGTTGGGTCACTCTTGGTTGTTTGCCTTGGTCCCAGTGCCCCCCGTTCCCACCCCTCTTCTCTGACCCCCAACTCCTGTGCCCCTTGCCCGTCACCCTCCCCCACCCCAGCTGCTGCATGTGCCAGCCCCCACCCAGAAGAGAACGAGGCTCTTGGAAGGGGATAAATGGAGGCTCTGTGCAGGCCTGCAGCTGAAATGGCCTGCGCGCGGCCACAGATGGGCCTCCGCTCCCCCTCCACATTTCTGCATCAACAAAGCGTGACCTTGTTTGGATGACAGTCGCCCCATGTTTCCCCCATGACAATGCTTGCCTTGCCTTTGCCTCCTAGTGGACCGTCTCAGGACATCTCTGTTCTCTGAATTTGGGGAAGGATGGTGTAGTGGGAAGCGTCACAGCCATCACAAGTCTGTTAAGGCCTTCTCAGTTACAATCCGCGTGAAGTCTGAGATGGGAGTCAGGAGACCCAGAGGGAGGAGCACTGTGGGGCCCTGAAAGGGCTCCCGGACTTGGCTCCGAGCGTCTCTGCTGTCCCAGCCTCCCCGTGGCCAGGTGCTGGCACATAGAAGTGAGCCAAGGTCTGCCCTCAGAGGGCTTTCTGACCTTCGGGGAATCTTGTTTCCTTTCTGCCAAGGCTGCTGGGGAGAGCAGAAACCAGTTGGAATTCAAATTCCACTTCAGCCACTGCCCATGTGACCTTAGACAAGTCACTTAACCTCTCCGGGCCTCAGTCGGCTTCTTTTCCTTCCTCCTTCCCTGGGACGCCCTGAGGGTGACCTGAGATGAGGAATATTCTTGTAAAAGGCAAAGTTATTGCTAAGCCCAGCGGAGTCCCAACTTCCAGCACGGTGGTGTGCCCTCCGGGCCCAACAGTGCGTGGCACGAACAGGGGCATTGCGAACCCTCCCCTGGCCCACGGAAACCCCTCAACTACACAGGGTCTCCACCGCACCTGCTGCTGGCTTCTCAACACTTCCGCAGACGGAAAGATTGAGGCTTGAGAACGTGAAGTCACGTGCCCAAGGTCTGGGCCTCCATCTGGGGACAACAGCTGCACAGCTAGTTCTCTGCACCTTAGAAGCTAAGCTGCCTCCCGAGAAAGCAGAGCAGTAAAAATGAGAGTCTGCAGATTTGGGTACTTGATTATTGGTGGAAACTGTTTGCATCCCACTTCACCGCATTAGGAAGTCACATCTGAGAATCCATCACAGACTGGTACCCAAGCCGTTCCCGAGCCTTGGTCTGTCCGTCTCTTGGGCTTCTAATGCCAGCCCCCTCGGTTTGCAGTCTCCCCTAGGTCTTTGCAGGAGCTCACCTGGCTGTCTTTCTCTGACCCTGCTTTGCAGAGGCGGTGCGGAGCTCCTGTTCGACGGCGTAAAGAAGCATCAGGTCACCTTGCCTAGCCAGGAGGAACCCTGTGAGTATGAGCTTTCCGAGCCCCTCTCTGGGGGCCGTTGAGCGGGAGTCTACAGGGATCACTCAGCCCTGCTCAAGGGAGAATGGGTAGGGTTTCCCTGGCCAGTGGGAGGGAGGGGAGGGGGGAAGGCATCACCTGAATACCCTTCCCCCATCCGCTCTGGGATGAGCCAGCTTCGAAGGAGGGAGGTAGCACAGCTCAGTCCTTACAGATGCAGGTTCTGGGTTCAGACAGACTAGAGTTTGAATCTCCTTAGAGCCTTAGGCCAGGGACCTCACCTCTCTGAGCTTCAGTGTTCTTGCATGTGAGGGAGGGACGGGAATCCCTACGTGCTGAAAGCTGTAGCATGCGTCTCTGTCGTTACCGGGTGGCAGCAGAGAGGTGTCCTCCCGAAGGGGGTCACCTCCCGCAAGAATAGAGCGGTGTGGATGGGCTCGTGCGGTGAGAGGATTTAGATGAGAAGAGCGTCCAGCCAGGAAGGAGGCGGGATGGGGGGGGTTGGCTAAGGAGAAGACAGTGGGTTGTTTTGTTGTTGTTGTTGTTGTTGTTTTCATTTGTCCATTGAAGTACTTGTTCCTCTTCCTTTAACAAATATACACTGAGCCTCTCCCGAGTGGAGTCCGTGTGCCAGGCACTGGGGAGACATGTAAAGAAGAGCGGGTCCCTGCCTTCACACTGGGTGGGGAGGGGGGTCGAAGAGGTAACTTGCAGGAGTCCAGCCGGGTAAATACTGGTGTAGCCTAGAGGCAGGGGCCTGGGCGTCGCGGCCCTGAAGGGGCTCGGCGGCCCTACCAGTGGATCCTCGCCAGAGCAGAGCGCTCAGGAGTGGGACCCCATCTCCAGCTAGGGCTGAGATGGTTCTGGGGGAGGGGAAACCAGTCACATGAGGAGGCAGGGGCCTGAGGTTCACGGAAGCAGGCAGTCCAGAAGTGGTCATGAGGTCTGACAGGGTTCTTCTGGAACTGGACACACATCTGCCAGGAACCCGACAATCCCCCAGATTCACCGGCTGCCAAGGCTGTCTCTGACCCTCCCTCGGTCGGAGAGCAGTGGCACAGGGTGGATCTGTGTGCCACAGTCAGAGGCACAGGACCCTGCCGCCCTTGAGCTGGGAGCAGGCGTGAGGCTGAGGTTACATGTCAGGATTGGGGGACGGTGTACATCCCTGGTGGGGGAAGACCGGGGAAGATAAAGGTGACTGTTTCTTAGTTTGACAGATGGCCACGCAGCCTTGGGAGGGAACAAGGGGCTCTCAGAAGAAGCTTCTCAAAGATTCAGCCTTAAAGACCTGGCCAGGAAGTTAGTAAAGTCTCACGAGTTAGGATTCGCTTCCCCTGCATTTGCGTGCCAGGTGTAGTGATTCCAGTCCCCTTCATTTATCCACTGGCTGAGTGTTTCCCGCGTGCCAGAGATGGAAGGAAGGACTCCGCGGTTGCGCCGTTTTTGAGTGCCTTCTTTGTATCAGGCACTGTACTAGTCGCTGGGTATTTGGTGGTAAGCAAAACAGATGTGGTTCTCGCCCTAAATGGAGCGTAATGGAAATGGAGGCAGGCAAAAAACTGGGAAACACCTAATGTAAACCGTCCAGGTGGTGGGCATTGGCATGAGGAGAACACACGGGTGCTTTGAACGCGAGCGGGTGGTAAGGGCAGGCCTCTAAAGAGGTGACTTTGAGGTGAAGACCTCAAGGATAGAAAGAAGCTGGCCTCATAAACTGGCAGGGGGAGCAGAGGTGCAGGGGACCCTTCCAAGCAGCGGGGGTAGCTCTTGTGAGGGCCTCTTGGTAAAAGCGCCCCCCCCCCCGGGTGGTGCAGGAACTGAAGAAAGGCCAGTGTGATGAAGGGCACAGGCTGAGTGTGGCATGACAGACCCCAGCCCTGTTGGCTGCACAAATAATCGTCACTGATTGCTGGGCAGGAGTTGCCATTCCCGTTTTAAAAACTGGAAACCCAAACTCAGAGACGTCAGGGGTCTCGGTCCACACTGGACAGTTATTTAAGTGGCAGAGCTGGGATTTAGAACCAGATTTCAGGGTCTCCAAAGTCCTTGCATGGCGCCACTAACTCCCTCGAGTCACGTGACATCTCCCACCTGCAGCGTATTTTCTGGTTTGGACGCTTTTCGTTCGTTCATCATTCATTCATGCCTTCAACAGCTACTTCTTTGGATTTGTATAATGATATTGTAGTATACAGTAGATCTTATATAGCAAGAACACCAGATCTCAGAGAGACACAGAAAGAGAGTGGCCTGTCCAGAGTTACAGAAATAGGGAGGCTGGACTAAGACCCAGACGTTTGCTCTCTCATTCTCCATTTACTGCTTATGGGGCAAATGGGCCCTGTCCTCCTCTCTCTGGGATGCCAGAAAAGGAAGCAGGGGAGAGAAACTGAAATGACCCCTTTTGCTCAGTCTGTGGGCCCTTGGAAATGGATCTCCACCCCTGGTTCCCGTTTTTGCCCTGCCGCGCCCAGAGGCAGAGGTCACACCACAGCCGCGGAGCTGGCTGGCAGCTGCCAGGCATTACCCTGGCACACAGGAGCCCAGCGGGTGCCGCCAGCAGAGCCTCACTCTTCCCCCAAGCCCGTGCCCAGCACTGTCGACTGGCAGCCTTCCCAGCCCGGGGGCTGCAACTTGGCCAAGCAGGTCTTGGAGACTCCAGCAGAGAAAATAGCAACCATAAGATTATGGATTGTGACAAGTCTCACAAACAAGGGGACTCCGGGACCCTGGGTCCCGGGCCAGGGGAGAGCTTCCAACCCAGCCAACTTGGGGAAAGAGGATGGGCAAGGCCAAAGTGGGTGAGCTTGCAGGAGGAGCCCTGGCAGTGCGCGTTTGCAGATCACTTAGTTCCGCGGGCCTCTTTTTTCCCATCTGTGAAACGGGAGGTTGGGTGAGATTTAGTCTTTATTGAGCGGGCTGTCCGTTTGACAGCCATAGTTTAGGGAGGTTGCTTCCAGATCTGAGCACACAATTCTGGGAGTCAGGATGTGTTGGTGAGAAGTTACCTGTGTCGAGGGGACATCCTAACAGTGGTCTCCGTGGAGCAGGCCTTCTTGATTGGCGGGGGTTGGTAGCTCCATCAGTTTCGGACACTGTGGCTGCTGGGGGCTGGGTTTTATACATCAAGGGTCCCTTCCAGGCAAGGCCGCCAGCCTGTGGTTGGTCAGTGGCCTGGAGCAAACCCAAAACGTCAGAGGAGACAGACTGTCCCCGTGTGGGCTTTACCTGCCCTGGCCCCCAGGAGGAGACACTAGGCCTCACCTTTCCCTGCCCTTCTTCCTCCGCCCTGCCTTTGTATTAGAGGGTGGCCCGGCCAGGGAGCTGGAGGGAGCTCCCGGGCGCTTTAAACTGCTTAGCATGCATTTCACAGCCTCTCTGGGGCCAGCTGTTCCTTTCTCTGCTCTGGGGCCTGTTTGCTGATCCTTTCCCCACCGCCCTCCTCTCCCCCAACCCCTCCCAGTCCCTGTGCAAAATTGCTTTTGAAAAGATCCACTTTCTGCTTAATTAAACAATGAGGAGCGTCCCCTGCACATCTGTAAACCTCCTTCTGAGGCCAGTTTAGCCCGCAAACTGCTCCATTCTTACCCCCATTCACTTGTAAATGGACCCTCTGATGTTCCCTCTACCCTCTCTTCTCCTTTACTCCCCCCATCCCTGCTCTTTCTTCTCCCTTTTCAACTCAGGCCTGGGGTGGGCTCCCAGAAGAGCCTGGAGCCTGGTGGACTTGGTGGGAACTGGAGCGGTTTAACCTTATGGAGGAGAAGACTTAGGGGGTCTGACTCTCCCAGATCTGAGTGGTGTGCGGAAGAGGGGCCGCTTCTGTTGGTGTGGTCCCCGTGGACCAACCAGGCTCATTGGGTGGGAGTGTCAGGAAGACAGATTTCTGGGTGGGGGCAAGGTTCTCCCTGGAGGGGATCAAAGAGAGGCTGGATGCGGGTCTGTTGCAGGCAGGTTCATTAGCACATGAGACCCAAGAAGCTAGGACGATGCCATTGGGGGGGCGGCTGCCCCAGTGGGTGGTCAATGTCCCCAGACAAGGACAAGTCCACTGGGGTGAGCGATCCTGGTGGAAGGTTTCGTGGGTGCTCTCTAAGAGGGGCGTGCGTGGTGCCCCTTTGCCAGCAGCCTGCAGGAGAGGGGTCTGGCAGCCAAGGGGATCAGGAGCCCCGACTCACTGTGGCCAAAGGACATTGTCCTGTGCAGTTGACTCTCCACAGGGCCTCCTGCTCTCTTTATGCCTGGCCCCTCACGGCAGCGCTTCGGGGTTTGGATTGCTGTCCCCGTACGTCAGAGGTGGACACTGAAATTAGTGCCCTCCCAGGGCATCTAGCAACAGCTCAGGGTCGCCCAGCTCCAGAACTCCAACTCTTAGCCACTCTGCCACAGAGCAGCAGCTCCCAATACTGCTGTTCCCCAAATAGGTGGGCCGGCCAGGCTTCCTCACCGGAGACCTTGTATCAGATGCCCGTCCGGTGCCGGCATTCTGGCCTCCACAGCCTCAGAATGTGATTCCTTCCACCTGGACTGTCCTGGGAGCATCTTAGGGGTGTGGACACCTAAAATGGAGGGAAGGGGGGCTCCTGTGTGGCTCAGTCAGTAGAGCATGCGACCTTTGATCTTGGGAGTCATGAGTTCAAGCCCCACGTTGTGTATAGAGTTTACAAAAAAAAAAAATGGTTTTTAAAAATAATAAAGTAGAGGGAAGAGCAGTGTCTGGGGTCCCCTCACTGCCCCCAACCCCACACCCCATTCCCCCATTGCCTCTCCAGCTTCTGGTGGCCGTGGATCCCACAGAAAACCCCAGCCAGTCCCAGCGTTGTCTGATGAGTCCTTGACTGAACCCACCCCCCAGGCTGTCCGAGCAGCATGTAGAAGCTCAGGGCACCGGGAGCGAGCAAAGCGTACGGGATTTCCTCAGGATCACGGCTCAGTTAACAGCACTGACGTGCCAGGACTTTACGTGGGTCGTCTTATTCAGTCCTCATGACTACTGTGTGAGGCATTCCCCCCCCCCGTTTCCATTTCACAAAGGAAGCTGCAGCTCCCAAAATCCCACAGCCAAGGTCACAGGACCAGGAAGTAATGGGCTGAAACTCAGAACTGGGACTGTCTGTGTTCTCAACCTCTTCTCCCTCCATAGTCGTCCGCATGTCCAGCAAACCTCTCTGGTGGGTTCTGTGTGTGAGGCTCTGTGCTGCGTGCTGTGGCCACGCCGGGTCCTCAGAACACACCCTAGCTCCGAACGGTCGTGCCACGAATTTGAGCTGGATCTTGACAATGTGCATGGCCAGAGAGACAGGGAGCAGCGTCTCAGGCAGTGCGGGTTCTGTACCCACGGAGCACACTTGGGGTACACAAGGAAGGAGAGGCCTCTTCTGGAGAAGACCTGTCTCACGGCCCCTGCATGCCCTGTGTGGTCTGGCCCCTGGCTACTGCTTTGGCCTCATCTGCTGAGCTTCTTGCCGTCTCTTTTCTAGTACCTTGAACCTGCCAGTTCCATCTTGCCTTAGGTCTTCATGTATATTCTTTCTCCTGCCTGGATGCTTCCCCGTCCTGCCCTCCTCATCCTTCAGCCCTCAGCGTCAACATGAACGGCCTCAGAAAAGTGTTCCTGCACCCGCACAAAAGAGATAGCATTTATCACAACTAGTTGAATAACTAATGGCCATCTCCCCCACTGGCCTGTTAGCTCCGTGAGGGTGGGCTCTGTGTCCTTCTTGCTCACCCTGTCTTCCTAGCACCTGGCACATAGTAGTTGCTCAATAAATATTTGTCTTGCGAGTCCCAGGAGGGAAACTGCCCTCAGTGGGAGCGGGAAGGCAGGAGGACATAAAGGGGGAAGGTGGACGGGAGATTCCCCAGAGCCACCAGTCCCTGACTCTGCTTAACCCTTCCTCCTCCCCTGGGCGCCTTTGGAAGCCGACCATCTGGCTCGGAGATTATTTGCATATTGTCTGGGCCTCAGCAAGCCTAGCAAGATGTCCCTGGGGGTGTGTTTCAGGCCAGGCCGAGTGGCCCTTGCAGGCCTCCCTGTGAAGGGAGCCGTGAGTTCCACCTCTCCCCACCCCCAAATCCAGGCATGGGGGAACAATACGGCGGCCTCACCATGGAAACAGGCTATCAAGAATGTGGGCAGGCCTGGGGGGCACAGAAGAGGGAGGGAGTGACCTCAGCAAAGAGGAGCATCATGATAAATGAGCCCGTACCGACAGCGGGCTCACCCGCCAGTCCACCCCTCTGGGACTCCATGATGGTGCCATCACTTGGATGACCCCGACATGACCACTAGCCCTCTCCCCTCCCCCCAGCCTATCCAGGGTGGAGCAGAAGCCTCCCTCCTTTTGGAGGGAGCCCAGACAGTTACCCAACAGGGTCCTGGTTCTGTACCGGCCAGCCAGGGCTGTGGAGGTACAGCTGGTGGCCCTCAGGCCAGGCACTGCCCAGTGCCTCTCAGCTCCTCCACGCACACAGGCACAACCCCGCCTGCCATGGCTGGCTGATGGATGTGTCAGACCCCGGCGGCTGTATCGAGCGGCAGCAAGATGTATGGGCTGGCGGCCCACCAGACAGTGCCAAGATGGAGGCCAAAGGGAAACCTCTGAAACCAGGCCTCAGGGAGAAACCCAGCCAGGAGTCCAAACGGACCACAGCTAGTTGGAGGCTACACTCCCCATCCCCTGCCCACTCCAGGGACCATGAGGACTCGAATCTGCTTTGTTTAAAAGCAGGAATTAAAATTGAAAGGCGGCAGCCTCAGACATTGGACACTTTGCCCATGGCTCTGTGCTCTGCTGGCATACGATCCAGGGAAGTTGGCATGGACCAGAGTGAACGGGTCCATCCAGGGTGCAGCCTGCCTACCTCCCAGAAGGGTGGCATGCGGGTCAGGGAGAATGCCTTAAAGCCCTGTCCAAGGCTGGTACCATGGTCGAGATGCGCTGCCGGGCCCAGGCTGGGGCAGAACCACACGCTTCCGGGACCAGGCTGGGGCAGAACCACACGCTGCCGGGACCAGGCTGGGGCAAAACCACCCGCTGCCGGGCCCAGGCTGGGGCAGAACCACCCGCTGCCGGGCCCAGGCTGGGGCAGAACCACCCGCTGCCGGGCCCAGGCTGGGGCAGAACCACCCGCTGCCGGGCCCAGGCTGGGGCAGAACCACCCGCTGCCGGGCCCAGGCTGGGGCAGAACTGAGCTTCTCCATGTCCAAGCAGACTTTCCCACACCTGCATGCCAGGGCTGTCATTCTAGGCAGAGAAACCAAGGCACTGCCTGAGCCCTTTTCCAGCCTCACCCCTGAGCTTTGTCTCAGGCATGGGTCCAAGACAGCAGACCCTTCCGAGAGCCTAAGCCAGGATAGGGGTGGCTCACCCCAGACCCCTGCTGATTTCCCAGAGACTAGTTGTCTCCCCAGGACTTTCAGTCCTCGAGTGGTCTCAGGGAGAGGAGGAACTCGTGCAGCCTTAGGAGACAGTCTGCTGGAGGCAGGGATAGTTGAGAGCCATAGGATTTGAGGAGTTTATAGACCCAGATTTCAGTGTGCTGTGGCCTGGGACCCCCTTCCTAGGGAAGGAGAGGGGACCCAGGGGACAAGTGACACTGAGCCTCCAGATGATGTGCAAAGAGCTTGGTGACCGTCCCATAACCAGAGTGGCAGATCTCAGTGTCCAGCTGGGCAGGAGAGGCCCTTTCAATCCTGAACCTCTTGCCTCTTCAGCATGGCCATCCCCGGCCTGGGGGGCTCAGTGAAGGTGGGGGTAGTGGGCCAGTGATGTGTCAGCGTCTCCAGCGAGTGAAGGATCCTTCTCTCCCTCTGCCAGAGGAAATTAGCTGATGTTATCGGCTCAGCAATTGTTTTTCTTCCCTCACAAAGGGAAATATATGCAGACCCCTCCAAGAGCAAAGCTGAATCCCCCGCTTCTGGGACTGGCTCTTCAGGGCCCTCTCAGAAGCCTGTCTGTGGCAGCTTCAGACCATCTTCCGGAACTCGTGGTGGGGGTCTGTCTCCCAGCCCTTTAACATGTGACGGTCCCTCGGCTGTCTTTCTTGAGGCCCCATCACCTCTCGAAGCCTTGAGCAGAGCACTTTCTCTGAGCACCTCTCTGACAGGGCACCGACCTCCTAAGCCGTTTGCTCACCTTGGGAATCCACACCTTCTGAGGTCGTGAGAGCCTCAGGGTCTAAACGAGGCCCCCAGAATCCCACATCCACTCCTTTCTGATCCCGGCCAGGCTGTGAGGGCCAGAGATCAGTGGGGTTTGGCAATAGTTTGTTCTGTGCCTTCCTTTCCAGGGGACATCCGGAACCTCCTTGTCTGGATCAAGAAGAACTTGCTAAAAGAGCGGCCCGAGTTGTTCATCCAGGGAGACAGCGTGTGAGTCCCTTCCTCCTCCTTCCCCGAGGGGGGCAGGTGGCGGTGTTGGGGGGAGGGGAGTGGAGGTTTGCACCCCTATCGTAGGGTTCACCCGCAGCCTTCTTGGGGTCCTCTTCCCTTTGTCCTCCCTCTCTGTCTCTGGGCCTCAGCTATTTTCTCCATACAGAAAGTCCTGAGAAAAAGATGCTGCCCAAGGTCCCTTTCATCCCCCGACAATTTGGGACTGTCATCGTCCCGTAGAAGTTCCTGTGATGATGCAGATGCTGTGTATCTGTGCTGTCCAGTAGAGTTGCTAAGCATGCGAGTCTTTTGAGCCCCGGAAATGTGAATGGTGGCTCGGAGATACGTGCATTGGAGCACACAGGTCTAGTATTCCAGGGAGTCACTGCGCGCATGTGTACACACACGTGGATGCACCCAATAAACACACATGCATGCACACACACACATGCACGTTTGTGCTCACTAGGACACCCCTACCCCTAGCCCAAAGCTTCTGTACTTGTCTGAGGCCTAGCCTGGCCTCCTGGGAAAGGAACCATGTGCCAAGAAGTCACTGTGCTTCTATCAGAAGGCCAGCCTGTGTAAAAGAGGTGGGCAAGGCACTCGCGGGACTCCGTCATCCCCTGAAGCAGAGGTCACCAGCAGGCCCTGGGGACTAAGGCTGCCATTCAGCCCCTGGCTCGGGTCACGGTCCAGCAGTCATGGAAGCTCCCCCCAAGGACAGTCGCGCTCCTTGGGCTGCTGCCAGCAGGGGCCGGACTGCTACCTGTCCAGACGTCAGCCTACCCCGCCTTACACCAGGCAGGGCCGTGTGGGTGCTGGAGGCCACTGGCAGCCCTCCCTGATTCCAAAGAGCCAAGATAGTCTCCTCTCCAGGACGGGCACGAGGGAGGCCTGGGAGAGTGAGGTGAGACCCCTGGAGAAATACGCTGCCACCAGTGTCACCATCGTAGACTCGCATCATGCCATCTCATCTGGCACAGACCCGGGAGCAAGGCTGTGTGATTTCCGCCATTTGCGGATGAGGACACTGGTGCTCGGAGAGACAGAATGAGTTGCGCGAGGTCTGGGAGGTGGCGCTGGAGTTTGCACCTGTTTTCCATATCATCCCAAAGGCTGTGACTGCCTGGCCTGGTTTCCCGTAGACTCACAGTGTCCCCTCCTCTTCCTGGGTGATCTCTGATCAGAACCTCAGGAGGAAAAGCTCCCACCGCACCGTCCTCCAGCCCTAATGTCTCAGCCTCTCTGCCCCTGCTGCTGACTGCCTCCTGCCCTTCACTGCCTGCTCCTCACGCCCTCTTTCCCACAGGCGGCCAGGAATTCTGGTGCTGGTTAACGATGCCGACTGGGAACTGCTGGTCAGTACCTTGGGGGATATCCCTCCCCTCATTGCTTCCCTAGGACAGCCTTGAGCCTTTCATCGGGCGCAAAGGGGGTGGCTGGCTAGTCCTCTGTCCCACTTGGCCTCCAAACTGAGGCCACTCAAGTCTCCCGCCCCAGGAAGGAAGGAACGGGTAGCTGGGGGAAACGGTGGGCTCTCCTCCCTCCCGGAGATGTGCCAGTTAACGTATAGGGCACCCGTTTTTCTGGTAGATTTTATCCTTCTCTCCCAAAGCAGCCAGGCCCCTCCTTCCCTCCCAACAGCTGAGGAGAAGCTGGAAAAAGGCCCCTGACAGTCTCCTCCTTTCTCTCCGGGACCAGGGCGAGCTGGACTACCAGCTGCAGGACCAGGACAGCATCCTCTTCATATCCACGCTGCACGGCGGCTGAGGGCCCCCACTCTGCCCGGGCTCCCTCGGGGTGGGGAGAAGAGAACAATCAGACATCCCCCGGGGCCCTGCTTCCAGGTCTCCCTGTCCCCCTTGGCCGCTTTCTTCCCTGCTCTGTCCCCCGAGCTCCCTCCAGGCAGGAAAAAGAGGCCAGGTGCTAAAAATGAGCCTTTCTCAGGCACGTGAGTGGGGGTGGGCAGGCTCAGCCCTGCCTCCCTCCCCAGCAGCTGAGGTGGGGGAGGGCGCCCCTCTGGTTCGTCACAACAGGAGGGGGCTCCTCGGCCAGGTGACCCAGCTGCCTCCCACTCCTTGTGTCTCAGTCTAAACACTGAGTGACCACTGACATGCCGTAACTCCTGGGCTGTAGCGTTCTCATGGAGAAGATGAATGGACCCGAATAGCTTATAGGAGGCCCCTCCCTTCTCAAAGATGGGAGGAGTCTCTGCCTCAGTTTCCTCATCTAGACAGCAGAGGGCTCTGGCTGTCCCCCACTGATATCATTATGGAACCCCAGCTGGGGTCCCCTATTCAGTGCTGACACCCCCCTCCCAGCAGCTGCTCTTCCAACCACACCCCTCCTCCTGCTCCCCCAGCCCCAGCCCTTGACCCTGGCTGGCCTTCCCCCACACACACAGGCCACCAGATGGGCTCCTGAGACCCTCCCCCAGCAAAAGGCCGCCTGCAGCTCACTCTGGAGAGAGAGTGCAGGCAAAAGCTTGGACTGGCAGAGGTGTGGGGAGTCAGAGTGCCTCAGTTTCCTCCTCAATAGCAAGTGAGTATTTATAGTATCAGAAAGCAGGCTTGATACTTGACGGCACAAATGTAGACTTCACCTCCTTTCCTACCTCCTGCAGGAAGCAGGATGGGGGCAGGCTGCACCTGGTAGGCAGGATGGTTTGCCCCTCCTCCCTCCATCCCTTCTGGAAGTCTTGGGGCCTCGGTGCCTGTAACAGCTGGCCTTGGGCAAATAAAAGACTAGGTTGTTTACTAGCTTTGCCTAGAGCTTCATCCTTAGAAACCAGTGACACCCCACATCCCCCCAGCCATGGTCCCCGGTCCAGTCTCTCCCCCAGCCAAGGGCTTTCAGAGCTGCCCTTCACCCAGACAGAGGGCAGGGGCTGAAACCCAGACTGCACAGACTGTCTGGGAGGGGGCGATCCGACAGGGCCGTCTGGAGACAGGGATGGCAGAGCCAGTCTGTGCTGACCAGTCTGGGTCCCAGGACACTTCTCTACTTTGTCTGAGGCCGGGCTTTGTCCCACCAGCTGCAGCCAGCAGCCCCAGAACCCAGGATGGGGGTGGCATATAAGACTGCCGAACCTCCCTTCCCACGACCTGGAGGGAAAGCTTTGCTGAAGGGAAACCTCCAAAAAAATAGATAGATAAATAGAGCATTAACATCATCCCACCCAAAACATTGCTTTCCATTAAATGTCAGTGATTTAAGGTGGAATTTCTCTCACTCTTTGGAGATGAAAGTGCCAAGTGGTTGTCTCAGCAGTGTTGGGGATGGAGGGGATGTGTGTGCACCTCATTCTCAAGACCTAGGGGACACACGACCCCTGGCTTCTGGGCTTTTTTCCAGCGCTCCGGGGGTAGAGACCTCCTCGGGTATGTGTAGGTGGGGGCCAGCCATGTTGGGGTTATGGGTAGGAGCTGGTCTGAGTGTGAATTAAGGCCAGTGTTGGGGTCCAAGTGCTGTCTTAGAAAGGCCGTATGACCAACCTGCACAAGGTGCCGAGATCAGGGTCTCCATGTTAGGGAACAGAGCAAGGGATTGGAAATGACCCCCTACGATCGCACCGATGCCTGTAACCTGGAGGCCCCTCCCTGCCTCCAGCTGGAAGGGCCCATTGTCCCACCTGGGATTCCAAGTCCTGGAAACTGGACAATAGTGTTCCTTTCCTGCCTGCTCCCAGAAGAGGGAGAATAGATTCAGGATATCCCTTCTGCCAGGGCACCCCAATTAATGCTGAGGAGTAGGGCAGGAGGATGCACTGAGAAAATCAGGTTCCCTGTGGGGAGGGATGCCAGCACCACCTCGGAAACTGGCCCAAGTGCTCCCCAGCATTTCGGGTCATTTTCAGTCCCCATACGGACAGGGGTCAGGAACAGGTGACCTGGGCTCAGCCCCAGCAACGCCCAACTACTCCCCCCCCCAACTCCTGACCCCCACTTGTGAGGAAATAAACAAATAAGTAAACCCCACTATCTCCGAAGATTTGTCTTTAATGAAAAGGATTCGTTTGTCCAAGTTCTGTTTCCAAAGCCGAGGCGATTGCCCGGCTGGAGCGCATCATTCCCGACGCTTCTCCGACTCCTGACTCCTGCAGCGGCTAGAGGAGGCTCAGCCCATCGGTCCGTCTGGAGGGGCTGGCGGGAGGGGCCGGTTTATTTGGGATTTAGGGGTCGATTTAGGCATTTTTGTTTGGGGGGTTATTGGTGGGGACTGGGTTAAAACCAATTCAAAACGAATTAGCGAGCGCGTTCCGCCGGCATCTTCTTTCGCCCCCGACTTGCTGCGGCTCGGGCCGAGGGCGGGCTCCCCGGACCACATTCGTGCCTCGCCGCGGCGTGCCAGCTTCGTTCCCGGCCGAAATTTGAAAAAGGGGACAACGACGCGATCGACTGGAGGCCCCCGCCAGCGAGGACTGGTCACCCGCAGAGGAGGAGGAGGACGACGACGACGACGAGGATGAGGATGGCGGCGCTGGTGGCAGGGACCCGCGTCCCTCCTTTGCGCGCCCGGCCGGGGCCGCGATCCTCGCGCTGGGGCCGGCCAGCCGCCTCCCGGAGGGGTCTCGGCCGCGCCGAGCTCCGTCCCTGCGGCTCCCGCCCCTGTTGCGCCCGGAGCTCAGCCACAGATGTCCAGCCACAATTCTCGGTTGGCCGCAGACTCGTACAAGAATTGCGTTTGGACAATCAGTGGCGAAGCCCCCGAGTTCGGGGCCCCGTCTCCGGCGTGCGGGGTTCCGCTTGCCTCCTTAAAAGCGCCGGACCAGGAGATCTCCGGAGCTGCGCGTCCCGCTACCTCGCAGACGCTCAGCGGTAGCGGCCCATCCCGCGGTAAGGTGGACGAGCGAGCACGCGGATCCCGACCCTGCGTGGGGATCCCCATCGCCCCTGGCGTGTGTCTCCTTCGATCGCGGCCCGGGGTCCCTAGAGTAGCCCGCGTTGGGTCTCCGCGCCGCCCTGAGTCGGGGGAATCTCCTCTGTCAGGCCCGGGGAACCCCAACTCCCCTCTCCCCGCCCCCAGCCTGGGCTCCCCGGGCTCGCCGGGAATCCAGAAAGCAGGAGCCCGAGGCCGGGTCGCGTTTCCAAGCCCAGGGTGCGGGCTGCTGGACTCGTGGGGTCCCCGCCCCCGCCCAGCCCCGCGCACGCACCGGCTCGGGCGCTCTCCGCTTCCCTGTGGCTGAGTCGCGGCCGGGGCGCCGGCGGTAGCGGTGGCGGCGGTGGCCGGGGCGGCGGGGAGCGCTGGAATGCGCCGCCGGGTCACCTGCAGCGCCCGGGGAGCCGGGCTGGGAGCCGGCGGGCTGGCGAGGCGCAGGGCTGAGCCCGAGCGGGCGCCTCTGGCGGCTCGGGGCCGGGGCGGGCTTTTAGTGGGCCGCTCCAACAATACGGGCCTGGCGCGGAGAAAGGGGCTCGGCTGCAATTGGTACTGGATTTGAATAACGCCACGGGGCCATCAATGGTCATTGTGTCGGCGGGTAATGAATCTCCGCTGTCTCTCGGGCTGGCCAGGCAGCTGCAACCTGCGCTCAGGCAGCTCTTAAAGACATAGCATGCCCCTCCCCGGGGGCGCCCCCCTCCCCTGCACCGGCCGGACCCCTCGCCCTCCCACCCCCGCTCTGTGTCCTAGACTCCCAATGCCCCGCCTGCTCCCTTGGCTGAACCCTTCGCCCCTCGCCCCCTCCCTCGGCCTGGGCCAGGCACCCGCATCTCGGGGCTGCACTCCCATGGACCTGACTCAGACCCCCTGGCCTTGGCTGAGCTCTCCAGGAGAGCCTAGGGGACCCCAGAGCCTTTTCAGGCCCAACCCTGGCCTCCCATCTGCAGCTAAACCTGAGGCCTCTGGAGCCCTCCTTCTTTAAGCTGCTGCCCCAGGGACTTCTAGCTGGAGGCTGAGGGGGAACAGTCTGGAGGTCAGAGGGTCACCCCTTTAAAAGGCTCTGCTGAAGGACAAGGGAGGAGGGCATGCAGTCCCAGCCCCCAGGCCGAAGATGCCACCTCCAGAGACCACACCCCCACCAGGGATCTGGAGACTGCCCTCTCCCCAGACCAAGGACAAGGGCTTGATTCCCAGGATCCCTCCTGCAGGCTCCTGGATACCTCAGCTCTGGCAGGGGAGTGGGGGGGGGGGCAGGGAGAGGGCGAGAGAGGCATGGATACTATTAATGCTTGTCCTGTCATGTCTCTTCCACCGGACAGCCCCCCGGTTCAGGAGGGCTGGGGCTCTGCCTAGGTCTGATGTGCCCCCCACCCCCAGCCCAGCCAGGTCTGGCGCAGAGAAGGTTCTCAGTCTGCTGAGAACACATCACCAGTTTCTCACCCTCAGAGCTCAGCCTGTCTTTCCCAGCAAATCTCACACCCTGGCGGGGCGTGTGCGGCCCTTCCACCCATACATCCTGCCCTCCTCCACCCACCCCAGCATTCCCCAGACACCCGGAGGACCCCTGCCTCCGCCCTGAAGTCCTCTCCTTTCCTCAGGCTGTGGGCCACCTCGCCACATCCCCCCACCAGATTGTGATTATCGGTTTGTCTGTTCTCACTGGGACAAGAGTGGGTCCTACTAACCTTCATTCCTCTAGAGCCTCGTACGGCCCCCCCCCCATCAGTGGATGTCCATTAATACCCATCAGTGGCTTGAATATGAATCACATCAAACTTCTTGGAGTTTCTTACAAAAAGTTGAAAAAATATGGCTTCTGGGGGGTAGCACTTGAAGTCAGGGTTTCAGAGAGAGGGAGCACGGCTAACCAGGTCCCGGCTCCTGGGAACGAGCCGTTTGCTAATAATAGCCACAACAAATGCTTTCCGTGCCAAGCACTAAACACTTTTAAGGTAGCAGTAGCCTGTGGACTCCTCACAACGACCTGGAAAGTAGGTACTGTTAGCAGCCCCACTTTACAGATGAAGACACTGAGACTGGCCGCAGTAAAGTCCCCAGCATCTAAGCTGGCAGGTGATGGAGCCAGAGCAGGAGCCCAGGGCTGTGGAGCTCGGCGCACAGCCGCTTCCAGTCCGGCCTCGGCAGAGATCCCGAGGGGACCGATGGACAGGCACACGCAAAGTGCCGAGACCCAGGAGACACCCGTGTCTTCTTATAAATCCAGCCCCAGCCCCAGCCTGGCTTGGCAGGAACACAGCCTTGACGGAGGTGGCCAGAGAGGTCTCTGCTCAAGTGGAGAACTCCCAGGCCCCGTCGGAAACGCTCATTCTTACAATCTAATCAGCGTTTTCCACCTCCGGGGTGCGTCAAAGCTATTTAAAGCCTTCGGTCCTGGGCGGAGAAGGGTCAGTTGACTTCCTCCTCAGGGAAACTGAGGAGCCAAGAAGGGTCTTATCGCTAGTCATTGAAAAGATATTTCTGGAATGCCTACTGTGTGCTGGTCGGAGATTCAGCAGCGGGCAGTGTCCCCTAAGACAGACCAGCAGGAAGAAGACCCCAGTCCCTGGGGAGTGGGGAGTTAGATGAAGGCGACAGGCCGCTGAGGCGAGCACTGTTCCAGGCAGAGGGAACTGCATGGCCAAGGCTAACAAGCAAGAAAGAACTGGGAGAGCGGGAAGGAAGAGAAATTCGGTGTGGCTGGAGCTCCAAAGAGAAAGAGGAAATGCCCGCTAAAGCTGGGTTGACCCTGAGGGCCCCGTAGGACATTGGGAGGATTTGTGATTTTATCCTCAACACAGTGGGGACCCAGGAAGGTCTGACAAGTTCCGATTGACATCTTTAAAGGTTCTCTGGGGCTGTTGTGTAGAGAATGGGGGTGGGGCGGGCCATGGGGCAAGCTGGATGACTGGAGAGACTCATTGAGCTGCCGCTGCTGGTGTGCAGGTGACAGCTGGTGGTGGCCTGGGATTAGGGGATGGCAGGGTCCCTGACAGTGGACCTCAGGCAGGTCACCTGGCAACGAATAGCCTTTAGTGAGTATCTGAGGTGTACTCCATGCCTGAGGCTGGTGGGAGGGCCCAGAGAAAGACAACCATCTGCTGTTGCCTCTCCAGAAGTATCCATCCAGGGGCGTTGACACTCGGTCCCGGCTCAGGTCGGCTCAGGTCGTTATCTTATGGTTCTTGAGATCGAGCCCCACATGGGGCTCCACGCTCTCAGCACAGAGCCTGGTTGGGAGCTTGGGATTCTCTCTCCTCTCTCTGCCCCACCTGGGCTTGCACTTGCTCGCTCATTCTCTCTCTCAAAAAAAAGTGTCCAGCTGGTGGACAAGTGGACAGGCACACAAATAGCCAGCCAGGTCCCCACGAAAGGAGCAGAGCCACAGGAAAACTCTTCAACTGAAGTCTTAGCAAAGTTCTTGGGGATTACGGGAGACCAGGCTATTCATTCCAACAGGGAGGATGTGAGGAAATCTGCAAGGGGCAGTATTACCTCGGGCAAGTGAATTCCAATAGACTGAACTCTAGTTATCGCCTCTGTGAAATGGGGCCATGATGTCTGTCCAGCCTCCCCAGAGATGGCTGTGGTGTTGGGAGGATCCAAACGCACCTTGCATTTTCTTGCAGTAAAATTTTTATCATTGCTGGGGCGCCTGGGTGGCTCAGTGAGTTGAACGTCTGACCCTTGGTTTCGGCTCAGGTCACGATCTCACGGTTTGTGAGATTGAGCCCCACGTCTGCTTGGGATTCTCTCTCTCTCTCTTCCTGCCCCTTCCTGGCTCAAGTGCACGCACATATTCTCTCTCTAAAAATAGGGGCGCCTGGGTGGCTCAGTCGGTTGAGCATCCGACTTCCGCTCAGGTCGTGATCTCGCGGTCTGTGAGTTGGAGCCCTGTGTGGGGCTCTGTGCTGACGGCTCAGAGCCTGGAGCCTGCTTCGAATTCTGTGTCTCCCTCTTTCTCTGCGCCTCCCCCACTCGTGCTCTGTCTCTCTCTGTCTCAAAAATAAATAAACATTAAAAAAAAGTTAAAAAATAATAATAATAAATAAATAAATAAATAAATAAACTTGGAAAAAAAAGCATTTTATCATTCCCTTCTACACACACACAGACACAGACACACACACACGGATACATGTTTGGGCTTATGCATGCATTCAACTGCTCCTAACCTCTGCTCTGCCTTCTCCCTTAAGACGAGCACTCAGGAAGGAGGTGGCAAAGTTGTCCACACTGCCAATTATGCATGCCCTGTCCCCCAGGAGTGTCATTTTACCAAACACCTTGCCCAGCACAAAGGACGTGCTCAGTAAAGCTCTGTTGAATGAATGCTTTCTTGGAGTAATAATTAAATGAATAGGTGGAGAGACAGACAGACGGATAAAAAAACAGATGTTGGGACTCTCGGCCGAGAGGTGAAATGAGGAGATTGCCCGAGTGTATGAATGTCGCCAACCAGCTGAGGTTCTGGATGCGGAGCCGGAGACGTCGCTGTGGTTGGGCTGGCCGAAGGAGGGTACGAGAGGGTTCCTGCGGCCGCCCAGACTCCGCGCCTCTTCGGAAGCAAGCCCAGGACCCGGAGCGCAGCAGACGCGTGCCTACGGGAGCAACTGCGGTGCCAGGGCAGCCAGGCTGCACCTCTGCCCCAGGATGTTTCCAACCCCGGAGTCCTGTCCCCAAATGCTGCTACCCCTCCCCCCCCCGGGTTTCAGGGTGGCCCCGGGATCAGGGAAAAAGCCCTGCCCCTGCTCAGCGTGCCTCCCCAGGCCAGGCCCCGCCTGCACAGAGAGTTCTGGAAGAGCAGCCAGTGTTCCGGCACGGTGCTGGCCAAGCGGCCTGCCTGCGTAAAGGAACTGACAACCTGACGTTTCCCCGTTCTCAGAAGATAGCGAAGCTAGGCCACCGTCCCCACCCAGAGGGGACCCTAAGGACCTTGGGGTGCGTGTTTCAGTTTACAAAAGATGATGTTCCTGCCAGGCTCAGTCGGTAGAGCATGTGACTCTTGATCTCAGGGTCGTGAGTTCAAGCCCCACATTGGCTGTAGAGCTTACTTAAAAAAGAGAGAGAGACTTCCTCTCCAGGAGATGAAGGGCAGGGAAGCTCTCCGAGTGAAAGCCGCCTCCACCCACCTGGGGTGGTTCAATCCATCACGCCGTGCTCTTGTCTTCATCACACGTATCACTCTGAAATCCTCTTCCTTCCCCGGCTGTCTTATCTGTCCACTAGAATGTGAGCCCTATCCAGGCAGGGATCGTGTCCTGTTCGTTGCTATATCCCTGTCACCTAGAACAATGCCAGAGTCTTGGAAGGTGCTAGATTTTATTAAAGGCCCGGGTAAAGGGATAAACAGGTGGGTGCATGGATCGTTGTCATCCAGTTGACAGCCATCGTATATACAGAAATGTCTTTTTTAACATTTATTTCTCTTAAAAGAGAGACAGAGAAAGCACAAGTGGAGGGGCAGAGAGAGAGGGAGAGAGAATCCCCAGCAGGGTCAGCAATGTCAGTGCGGAGCCCGACGCGGGCCTTGAATGGTGAGATCATGACCTGAGCCAAAATCAGGAGTGGGATGCTTAACCCAACCGACTGAGCCCCCCAGATGCCCCAACAGCCACCATATATTAAGTGCTGGGCTAAGCACTCTTCGTAATCACTACAGCTTCATGGAAAATGCCATCACTTGGCCCCATTTTATAAACCAGGAACCTGAGGCTCAGAGACAGGAAGCTACTTCCCCCAGGTACAGAGCTGTTGAGTGACAGAGCCAGGTTTTAGACCCAAGTCTGTCTAAGAGCAAAGCCCACGATGTTAACCATCCTGCCGCGATACCTGACACTCTTACCCAGTACCTGGCCAGGACGGAGCCTCTAGAAGTGAAGTGTTCAGACTGAGACATGTTGCCTGATTCCATTTTTTTTTAAATTTTTTTAACAGTTATTTTTGAGAGTGAGAGAGACAGAGCGTGAATGGGAGAGAAGCAGAGAGAGAAGGAGACACAGAATCCAAGGCAGGCTCCAGGCTCCGAGCTGTCCGCACAGGGCCTGATGTGGTGCTCGAACCTATGAACCTGAGCCGAAGTCAGATGCTTAACCGACTGAGCCACCCAGGCGCCCCATCCATTTAAAATTTTTTAATGTTTATTTGTTTTTGAGAGAAAGAGAGACAGTGAGCAAGGGAGGGGCAGAGAGAGAGACACACAGAATCTGAAGCAGGTTCCAGGCTCTGAGCTGTCAGCACAGAGTCCGATGTGGGGCTCAAACCCACGAGCCATGAGATGATGACCTGAGCCGAAGTCAGATGCTTAACCGACTGACCCACCCAGGTGCCCTGGATTTCATTTACAGAAAAATCCAGAATAGGCAAATCTATAGAGGCAGAAAGCAGATTACTGGAGCCTAGGACTGGAGGGAGAGGGAATTGGGAGACAGTGGGGAGAGAAGGCTAAGGGGTACAAGGGTTTTTTGGGGGATGATGAAACGTTCAAAATTGCTTGTGGTGATGACAACTCTGTGAACATCCTAAAAACCATTAAATTGTACATTTAATTAAAAATTTTTTTTTTGAATTTATTTATTTTGCGGGGGGAGGGAGAGAACCAGTGGGGGAGGGGCAAAGAGAGAGGGGCGAAGCTGGCTCTGCCCTGACAGCAGAGAGCCCAGTGCAGGACTCGAACTCGCAAACTGAACAGTGAGCTCATGCCCTGAGCCGAAGTCGGACGCTTAAGTCGGAAGCTTAACTGACTGAGCCGCCCAGGCTCCCCTACATTGTACGTTTTGAATGGGCAATTGCATGGTGTGTGAATTACATCTCAGTAAAGCTGCAGAGGAGAGGGGTGGGGGAAGGGCAAAAGGGGTGAAGGGCCGTGGGAGGTACGCGCTTCCACTTATGAATGAGTAAGTCACAGGAATAGAAGGCACAACATGGGGAATATAATTGATAATATTGTAATGGGGCTGTTGTATGGCGACAGACAGTAGCTGCACTTGTGGCGGGCCTACAGTGAGTGACTATAGAGACATTGACTCGCTACGTCTACACCTGAAACTAATGTAACAGTGTGCAACTACACTCGAATAAAAAATCTTTTCTTAGCAAAAAGAGTTGCAGGGGGGCCTGGCTGCCTCATTCAGTAGAACAGTGCCATTCTTCGTCTTGGGGTCATGAGTTCAGGCCCCACATTGGGGCTTAAAAAAATAAAATAAAGGAGCTCCCTGGTGACTCAGTCTGTTAAGCGTCTGACTCTTGATTTCAGCGAAGGTCATGATCTTAGGGTTCATGAGTTAGAGTCCCACGTCAGGACCTGGGCTGACGGTGTGGAGCTTGCCTAGGATTCTCTCTCTCTCTCTCTCTCTGCCCCTCCCCCACTTGCACACACTCTCTCTCTCTCTCTCTCTCTCTCAAAATAAATACATAAACTTTTTAAAAATGTGTAATAAAAAAAATAAATCAGTTAAAAAAGAGTTGGGGCTGAAGTGTCTCGCCTACCATTTACCTAAAAGTGCTTGGCAAGTCACTTCCTGTCTCTGAGCGTCAGTTTCCTAAGCAGTAAAACTGGGAAAAACAAATGTCTCTTGGTGTTGACGTGAGCATTAAATGAGATAGTAATACATGTCATTATCCCCATTTTATCGAGAAGGAAACTCAGGCCCAGAGAAGTGAGGGCCTGTGTGTAGAGCTGGTGGGTGACAGGTGAGGGCTCCCCCGGGGCCCCTCGGCACTGCTTCCTTCAGCATTTACGTAGACCGGATCCGCGTTTGTGGTCCCCACCCACCCCCATCACTGCCACCACCCCCTTCCATCCTCCACCTCCTCTGGGGCTCTGAGTCTCGCTACTGTCCAAGCCCCGAGCGCACCAAGGTCGCGAGGTCCCCCCAGAGCACAGGACGCCCTCTCCCCAGCCCCCACCCTGCTCCCCTCCTGGGGCCATGATGCTGTCTTGCTTTTGCCGGTAATAAAGAAAATATCTCAGCTACCCTTCCACAGTTGCTTGGCAACCCCAAAGGGGGGTGGGGGGAGCCCAGGGGAGGAGGGAAGGGGGAGGACTCTGGAGCCAATCTGGAGACAAAGAGTAGGATTTCGGTGACATGGAGCCTGTTCTCAGTGCTAACCTGGCCTGGCCGGGAGGCGGCGGGGTGGGGGCTTCCTCCCACCCCAGCGGCTCACACCAATAAATATGCATTAGGGAAGTGGGCAGAGTTTTTCCCACAGACCTGAAAGGCCACAGCTGACCTTTCTACCCTCTTTATGTACCAACGTGACAGTCAGAGAGAGCAAAGAGCAAGACCCCCTGAGATGCCTCCCCCATGGCCTTCTGACTTGGGGAAACTTTTCACCCTCCTCCTTCCCCTGGCCCCAGACCAGGTCACAGCCTGGCCGGGGCCCCTGTCCCAGGGGTTTCGGGTGGGAGTCTGGAGCTCCCAGCCTCAGGGTCGGCCTCAGGCCTTGTAGGCCTTGGTGGCACAGAGCCAGGGCCAGAGGCTCTGGCTCAGCCTGTAAAGGCGCTTCCTGCCTCCTGGGCCAGTCGGCCTGTAGCTCCCCGTATTGTGCCCCTCCCTCCCCACCTCGGCCTGAGGCCTCCTCCATTAGAGCACCCGTCCCTTCCCTAGTGTTCTGTTCCTCTTCTCCTTTGGGGTGGGCCCCCTCTTCCCCAACCCCCCTGCTTCTGCAGTGCCCCTCTTCAAAAACCGAGGAAGCCCTCCAAGCGGCCGTTTCCCTGAAGCGAAGATGGTATTTGGGGGGTGCAGAGGAGGGCGGGGGGTGGTGATCTCTCTCCCCGGTGCCCTGGCTGGCTGGCCGCTGGCCGGGGGTGGAGAAAACCTGCTCTGAATGGAGTCAGTGTGGAGACAGGAAAAGCAAACACCTCAGCCTGGGCCCTGCTGGCCTGTTTGGGGTGGGGTAGGATGGGGCAGGGGCCCGGGGTTTATCTCAGCCTCTCCCGATCTGCCTTCTCCTGCTCCTGAGAGCCCATGGCTTCCTGGACCCCCGGACCCCTGGCCCACAGCCTCCAGAGAGGAAGTGGGTTTAGGGGCTGTGGACGAGCCCTCCAGGAGACACCTTCGTTCGAATCTTTCCCTGCCCCACCGCCCAACCCCCAGCCGGTGCCCTTCCCGCCCGGCAGATGCCAGGAAAATCTGTGCTGGGGATGGGCAGTCTGGCACCTGAAGGCAGCCTGTTTGACCGGCCCTTCTCAGCAGCAGGAACTGGGTGGGGAAGTCACCTTGTACCAGAGACAGCCCCAGCCGTGCCATCTGCCTCCCGGGCCGAAGGGGACCCCAAGATGCTCTGCCCAGGTGAGTTCTCCTCTGGCCCCATGGCCGGAAAGTGAGGGAGGGGGAGGCTAGGACCGCCCCCCACCCCCACCCCCAAGAATCTGTGACATTTTCGTCTCGGCCGTCTCACCCTCTGTGGCGCGTGTGTCACTGGTACGTGGGTGAGGGGAGCTGAAGGGAAGGATGGTTGAAGAGGCTGGAGGTGAGGTCTGAGGATGAGGAGAGACAGGAGGGGCTGGAGTCTGGGGAGCAGGACTCCCGGGCTCCAGGCCCATCTTGATTAGACTCGTGGAATCACAGAAGCTCCCGCGATGGTCTCCTTGGAACACTTCGGATTCTAAAAGACTCTGGAACGAGCTCAGAGAGGGGCGGCAACTCATCCCGGGGGACACAGCCAAGTTGGCAGAGCTGGACCTCAAACCCACCAGGCTCCCTGAGCACACCGAGGGCAATACTGGTGGTACCCTGGGCGCTGGGCTTGGCCGCCTCTCCTTCGCTTCCCAAGTACGGTTTGGTCCCTCTGGATTCCAGGGGCGGAGGGGGGCAGACTCTGAACAGCACCTCCCAGGGCTGCCTTCCTTCCCTTTCCGTCCTCTCCCAGGGCGGGCACCGTGCCCAGGGCTGGGCCACCCCTGTCACAGTCTCCTCTGACTGCCCCTGGGATGCCGTGGTTGGTTTTTGCCTTAGGGATCCCGAGAACAGGTCCCCCTTGCTCGCAGCGTCTAACCAGAGCGCCTCATGCCGTAATCGAAATCCAGCCACCTCCTGGAAAGCGAGGTCAATGGCTGACTGCCTGCCACAGGGTCCCAGCGGTGCCCGCCCTGAGGTGCCCTGGCTCTGGGGCTTGGCTGCGAGGATCTTGCTGAATAGACACTGGCCGCCCTCGCTGAGTCAGGCGCTGTTCTGAGGCCTTCTATGCACCTCACTGAATGGTCACCGCTCCCCTGCAAGGTGGGTTCACTTTTACGGGTTGGAAAACCGAGGACGGAATGTCGAAGTAACTTGTCCGTGGACATGCTACCAGGGAAAATCAGAGCGGGGATTGGAACCCAGAGCCCGGCCCCAGAGCCAGGGATCCTTAAATATTCTATATCCCGCTTCTAATTCCGAGGAGGTCTCCACTAGAGGTCATTTCGTCCAATCCCCTGCCTCTGGGTGTCTGCCCAGGCCAACCTCTGTTCACAGACAAGAATCAATCTCATTTTTTTTTTTTAAAGCACCTGCTCCAAGGGTGGGATTCCCCCTGGGGGTAATCAGACATTTATTTATTCATAGCCTTCTGGCCGGGGGAGGAGAGGCCCTCCCACCCAGAACTCCCCAGGGTCCAGCTGCCTCGTTGCCTCTCTCCTTCCCACTGCAGTGTAATCAGAAGTGAGCCAGCCCTGCCTGGCGGCGTCTCGGCTCCACAGACTCGAAGCTGTGTGGCCCCGGACGAGTGACTTAACCTCTCTGAGCATCAGCTGTCTGCCGTAAACCGGAGTTAACGATGCACCTGTTTTGTGAGGTTGCTGAGGATTCAGCGACCAAAGGGGATGAAAAGACTGTTTTCAGGCGTCATGTCTCTCCTCTGTCCCTGACGGTGTCAGTTTCTCTGAACGTCTAGAACCCCAGAAAACACAAGACAAGCAGGAGGCAGCCTTCTCTCATGAATGGGAAACCAGCCCTTGGTGTGTGTTTCTGCACCTGCCACTTGTCATCGATAATTGTCCTTCTCTTCCTTGGGGAGAGCAGGAGAGAGAGGATGGCACGGAGTGGTCTCTGTCATTTAAAAAAAAAAAAAAAAAGATGAAATCCAGAAAGGGGTTAGTGATCACAGCGCCAGGCACCTGCTGCGAAACGCCCAGAATAAAGGGGTGAGAATACTTCTCGCTATCGCAGCCCTCATCATGGAAACCCATCTGCTAGCCAGATCGGAGCCGCACACTTTGGGCCTTATAGTTTAGCCCCCCTCGTTACAGATGGGGACTCTGAAGCCCAGAGTGGGGAAGGACTTGCTCAGGGTCATCTGGCACACTGGTGGCAGAGCAGGAAGCAGCTCTCAGGCTCCCGATCCACGGTGGAATCCCCATCACGTCTCCTTCGCTTCCCTCCCCAGGCCCTCCACATCCGGAGGAGCTCCGGGGTCCAGCGCCCTGGCACCCAGTCTGGCCCAGGCAGAGCCCAGGAGAGGAGTAGCAGTGTTTGGAGGAGTAGAGCCCGGCGCGTTCTCAGCCCTGGCTCTTTGTCTGCTGCTTTGTGATGGTAAGTGCTCCCCCTAAATCAGTTCTGTGACACTGTTATTGTTGCCCAGGGCGCAAAGAGTCTAAACTTTTCCCCTGAGGTCAAGAATGTGGCCGGTCCCCAAGCCGCCAGGAGCAGGGGCCTGGGTGGCTGGGGGTGGGGCTGGGGCCTCACCCCGAGCTGGGGCGAGATGTGGAGGGGAGGGGGTCAGCAGGAACAAAACGCTTTGAAATGCCTCCTCTCCATCACTGCCAACATTGTCCGCTGCCCGCGGGGGGCCTGGCACCGCCTCGCCGGGGCTCCGGCCCCCAGCCCTGGCCAGGCCCGGCCCGGCATCTGAAAATGGACAGAAGGTTATTGTCCCTCTTCGCAGTCCTTTGTCTGCCCCAGTTCCAGATGTCTAGGCTGGGACCAGGGAGCTGACCCATGGTGGGCAGGGGGGAGAGGACAAAGGGGGAGAGCACGGGTCACTGCATCCTGAGGGGTCGTTCCCAGACCCTGAGGTCCCACCCAGCCGTGGCCCAGTCACCTTCTGGGCTGTCTCGGCCCTGGGATTGTCCCTGTTCCCTTGTCCCTTCTCCCCCTCCCACCAGACCAGGTTCGGGCCACAGGAGGGAAGGCCACAGGGGCGCAGGGATTACGGTCCAGGAGGCCTTGGGATCCCCACGGCTCTACCCCAGTGATGGTGCATCTCTCTTGCAGCCTGCTGTCCCCGGCGAGGTTCCACAGACTAGGGTTCAGAGCCTTCTCCTGTGCCAGCTCCATGCTGGGTGTGGGGGCGCCCGGTGCTAGGTGGGCCACTCGGATCCCATGCCCGACTGTGGTCAGCAGTCACGACAGTAAGAGGTGATATTTCCCACTGCTCTCTGTGTTGGGTGCTGGGCCCGGCACCTCGCCTGCATTATCGCCGTCCTTTTCACAACAAAATCGAAGACGCGGAATGTTGTTCTTCCGTCCATTTTCCAGCTTTGGACAGTGACGCTGAGGTGTAAAGTCACTTGCCCAAAGCCAGGCTGCCAGGCACAGCAAAGCCGGGATCCTAGCCCAGGCTGACCCGCAGCCACCCAGAGGAATGATCTGCTAATAAATACTTGGAAGGTATTGAGCACGGAGCCTGGCGTGGCTCTGGGCGCTGGGCTTTTCTCCATCCGTCAGTGATCCCATTTCACGGATGGCGCTACTGATACCCAGACCACCAGGGGAAGAAAGGGAGGGGACGGGCAAGGAGCTCAGGGAAACCTAAATAGCAACAGCAACAGTGATTCCAGAACCGCCAGGGCTGGCCAGAGAGCGGCAGGCAGCCCCGTTTCAAACCCCAATTCTGCTTGGGCTTGGGCAAACAACTTAGACTCGCCATGCCTCAGTTTCCTCATCTGTAAAATGAAAACAAACGTACCCGACGTCACAGGAAGGTGGTGAAAATTAAATTAGATGATACATTTAAAGCACTTAACACGGTGCCTGGCGCACAGCAGTTAATGATAGCTATTATTGTTGTTATTACTACTCTTGTTATTATTCTGAACTCGGCTAACATTTGTCCCTTGGAAACTTCCCCTCACCTGGGGTCACCTGAGGACAAGGCTCCATTGAGGGGAGGGGATGTCAGGTTAGCAGCTGTCGAGGGGGTGGGGATAGCAACGCGTGGTCTTCTTGGGGGTCTCTGGAAGTCTTGCAACGGGCTACTCCCACGGGGTGGGGGCTGGGGTCGCGGGTGTAGAAAGCGGCTGGCTGGGCCCAGAGGAGTTAACGGCTCCCAGGCTGCCACGCTGCAGCCCAGCCGCAGCAACGATTTTTCGCAGAGGAGCCAGAGCTGCTTCCTGATGGGCAAAACAGCTGGCTACCCGGGGAAAACAGCTGGCCTCGCCCCAGCTTCCTGAGGACAGAGGCAGAGCCTCAGAGGAGGACAGCTCCGCATCTGGGGTCCTGGGAGACGAGGGCATGGCCGAGAGGGAGAGGGTGGTCCTCTGCGGTGGGTGTGGGCGTTGGGTGGGACCCCTGGAGATGAGAGGGTGTGGGCGGATTCCTGGAGCAGAGGCAGAGGTATGCTATGTCTAAGCAGAACGGGCAGAGTGACTCCAGCTGGGCAAGGGGTCTCAGTCTCCCCTCAGAGAGGAAAGACGAGGGGCAGGGGAACCGATGGAGCGGGGGTTGTGGAGCCTCCAACTCAGCCCTGGGTGCTCTTGGAACCCGGCTTGGAACCGGAGCTCGGAAGGAACACAGGCGGGTCTCCTGGACTCCTGTCTACCGAGCTGCACCCAGGACCAGAAACAGGGCATGGACCCCTCCTCTGGCCAGGATGCTGGGCTCCTTTGGCCACAAAGCAGGACAGGGGCCCAGAGAGCCCCCAACCCAGGAGACGTGAAGCTGGCAGCTGGTAAGCGCTCCGTCCAAGCAACCTCTCTGCCGTGGGCCCCTGTTCCTAGCTTGCTTGGGTGCCAGGCTGTGAGGACGCCCAACCTGGGGGCTCTGTCTGGGCCCCGGGGTTCCTCCGGGCTGCTCCCACCCGTTGGCAGGGAAGAAGCACCTGAGACCTCGCACGAGGTCGGGCAGGGTAGGCTGAGGGTTAACGCGGGTATAACCCGAATCCACTGGAGCAGAGCCACCTGCCAGGGCTTCTGACCCCCGAGTCCACAGGCCAGACACCCCTAGTTTCTTTCTGACCAAGGGGGCTTCTCTAGCCCACCTTCCTAACCTGCAGGAAGAGGAGGGTCGGCCCCTACCTTGGGTGTGCCAGTCCCAGCGCCCCTCTCCCTGATGAAGGGCATCCTGCAAAGCCTTTGCCAGCAGACGGGCCTTGGAGCAGAGGCTCCCAGCGGGGAAGAAGGCGCAGGGGAGGGGGACAATTCTTCCGGGGTCTCTAGTTCCCAAAGCCAGACTGAAGCCTAAGGCGCTGGCGCCACCACCTGGCTCTGCCCAGAACCACAATGGCTGAGAGATGGGCGTGAAGATTCTGGGAGTCCGGGTGGGGTCGGGGTAGCCCCGAGCCCAGTTAGAGGCTGGCCCGGGGCGGTCTGGACCTCTTCAGCCAGAAGGGTCCAAACCACATTCTTTTCCCAGGCATGTAGACTACATGACCCCGAGAATGAGGCCATAGGTAGGCCCCAAAAAACAGCAGCTTCAGAGTTGAGCCTGCATCAAAACCACCGGGCAGCCTTGTGGGCTTAACCCCCGTTCGCACAGTTTCTGACTCAGGAGGTGTGGGGAGGGGCCTGGGAATTTGCCTTGCTGACAATTTCGAGGTGAGGCTGATGCCGGCTGGTCCAGGGACCTTGCTCCGACAGCCGCTGCTTTAGCACTTCTGTGAATTTGGCCCACCATCACCTCTGTAGACTATGTCCTCTTAGTATACTTGGGGGCCAAAAAGAAACAAAATTAGTGGAAGTGGAAGTGCAGGTGCACGCTCAGCCCGTCTCAGTCAGCGACCCACCATGTCTCTACTGAGAGCCCACCCTAGGTCCGGCTGGCCCTGCGCCGGGGCTGGGGGCAGATGGTAAACGGGATGGTCGGGTCCCTGCCTCAGAATGCACAGCCGGGCAGGTCCGGCATGATCTTCCCACCGGGGGTCTAAAAGGCAGCTCAAAATAAGGTCCGGACGGACCTCGCCTCATGGTCCGCCAGCTTCATCTCAGGTCTTCCCCGTTCCATCCCTCGCCCACCTGCCCGTCCGGCTCAACCCCCGCGTCACCCAGATTCCTCCCCGTGTGATCCCGCGAGCCTGGGGGCTCTGCCTCCACAGTACGGCTGCGCTCTGCCCACTGTCCTCTCTCTCTCAGTGTGACGTCCTACTGCCAGCCTTGCCCCCGGGGCCCACCCTCTGTGTGGCGGCCAGAGCAGTCTTTTTTTTTTTAATTTTTTTTTAATGTTTATTCATTTTTGAGAGAGAGAGAGACAGAGCAGAGCATTAGCAGGGGAACGGCAGAGAGAGAAGGAGACACAGAATCAGAAGCAGGCTCCAGGCTCTGAGCTGTCAGCACAGAGCCCAATGCAGGGCTCGAACCCAGGAACCGTGAGACCATGACCTGAGCCGACGTCGGACGCCCAACCGACTGAGCCACCCAGGCGCCCCCAGAGCAGTCTTTGGAAGACATTATCACGTTGCTTCTCTGCTTACCCTCTCCAGTGTCTTCCTTTTTAAAAAATTTTTTAGTGTTTATTTTTGAGAGAGAGAGAGACAGAGTGCGAGTGGGGGATGGGCAGAGAGAGAGGGAGACACAATCTGAAGCAGGCTTCAGGCTCTGAGCTGTCAACACAGAGCCCGATGCAGGGCTCGAACCCACAAACCGTGAGACCATGACCTGAGCCGAAGTCGGACGCCTAACCCACTGAGCCACCCAGGCGCCCCTCCTATTGCACTTAAAACACATCTAAAACCCTGTTGCAGCCCTAGACGATCCTCACCTCTCCCCGTACTCCCCTAGCTCGCTGGCCTCCTTGCTTGTTCTCCCCGCAGGACCTTGGCCCGACCTGTCCCCTCCAGGGGAACCACTCTTCCCCTAAAACTGCCCTTGGCGGGCTCCCCTTGTGCCCCGAAACAACCTCAGTGCTGCCCCCCAGCCCCCAGCTACTCTCTGCTTTTATTTTCTTCATAGCATTTCTAGTCTTTGAAACTCTTAGTTTTATCAGTTTGCTTGTTCCTGTCTGCGCCCTCACCAGGATGCGAGCGCCCTAGAAGCAGAGGTGGTCTTCTGTACCCCAAAACCTCTACTTCTACCAGCACATAGTATGTGCTCCTTAAATACTTGCTGAACGAATGGGATTATACAGGATGCCCGGTCAGGGTAAGTCCCCCAGACATGACACGGGGACGGCTTTCCAGAGGAAGTTAGTTTAGGCTGAGACTGGAGGGCCTATAGCAGTTTGGGCAGAGGAAAAAAAAAAAGGACGTGGGACAGTCCTAAAGCATGGAGGGTTCAGGAAAACTGTACGTAGTCTAAATTGGCTTGAGCAGGAGAGGGGAGGTCAGAGGAGTTCGAGAAGGGTCACACGGGCCGTGCAGGGCCTCACTGCTCCGTGAGGGGTTTGAGCCCTATCCTGAGGGCAATGCGCAGTCCCTGAAGGGTGTTAACCCCGGAAATTTAGAAAGAGTGGCTGAGGGCGGACTGGTTTCTAGGGAGAAAGTGTATGTGAGGGGGGCAGGTCTCTGGGAGATGCTGTGGGCCAGGTGAGTGGTACGGGTGAGCGGCAGTGCAGAAGGAAAGAGGTGGCCACACGCGGGCGACACTGAGGAGGCAGTCTTGCCAGGATAGGTCGAAAGAGGGACGCGTCATCAGTGACACCCGGCTCTCCAGCTTGAGGGACCGGGTGGCGCAGGTGCCATTCTCTCGATTGGGGAGGCCACTAGAGAGGGAGCATGTTGAGGGCAAAGGGTGGGCTTCTGTTTGGAGCAGATGGAATCTTGGGGCACCTGGCTGGCTCAGTCGGCAGAGCATGTGACTCTTGATCTCAGGGTAAGAGATCCCGTAAGGTTGAGCCCCACCCCTGGGTGTAGAGTTTAATTTAAAACACACACACAGGGGCGCCTGGGTGGCTCAGTTGGTTAAGCGGCCAACTTCGGCTCGGGTCATGATCTTACGGTCTGTGAGTTCGAGCCCCGCATTGGGCTCTGTGCTGATGGCTCGGAGCCTGGAGCCTGCTTCGGATTCTGTGTCTGCCTCTCTCTCTGCCCTTCCCCTGCTCACGCTCTGTCTCTCAAAAATGAATAAACGTTAAAAAAAATTTTTAAGCGCACACACACACACACACACGGAATCTGGGTCCAAATGGGTAGCGGAGACACGTGTCGGTTTTCCAGAAAGACAGGGCAGCCCACGTGTTCGGCTGCTGAAGAGAACCCTCTTCTTGGTTGAGGAGGTAATATCCTTTGTGGGGAGTGGCCGGGAGGACCCTGGTCTTGGCAGGAGCAGTTTGGCTGAACGGAGATGAGGAAGGAAGCCTTGGAACTAAGCACAGATCCTAGTTCACAAGCTTTGGAGGGAGAGAGAAATGAGGCTGTAGCTGGGGGCCGGCAAACGGCTTGGTGTTTTGCTGGCGGGGGCGGGGGGGGGGGGGGGGAGATTCAAGTCCTTTGGAATGTCAAAGGAAGCACCCAGAAGAGAGGGAGGCTGATGATTCCAGGAAGGGCAAGGGCATTTGGAGCTTAGGGGCCGTTCCATCCTGAGGAGGGGGTGCCTCTCCCGCGGGACCAGGCAGTGAGAGCTGAGGCAGGCTTGGGGGCAGGGGACGGAGGTTTGGAGGCTGGAAAGGAGAGCTCCCAGGTGAGCGCTTCTCTTTTCTCCAAAAAGTAGCAGGGAGAGCTTTGCTGGAACTGGGATTGCAGAAGCTGTGAAATGCCGCCGAGGAGGGAGGGCAGGAGCACAGGGGCAACGGACCTTTGGGCCTGGTCAGAGTCCAGGGGAGAGTGGCAATCCTGCCTGCAGGAGCCCCGATGTGCCAAAAAGCAAGATGGTTAGAGGGTTTTTCCCAGGCAAGGGTGATGGGAGAACCCACGGGCAAGGGACTCAGTGACAGGTTGGATCACTGGATGGACTGGGGAGAGAGGAAGGGGACAATAGGAGGGGTCAATGCATTCAGTGGAGGAGGAGAAGAAGGAGGAGGAGAAGTGGAGGCCAGAGAAGAATTTGGAAACCCCTGTGACCAATAGGATGGGCAGAGAGAGGCTCTGGGCTGACTCCAGAATGGGAGAGGTGGGGCACGCTGCTTCCTTTTAGAAAGCGAATCCCCATTCTGGGGCTGGGAGTGCCTTTTGGCCAGAGGCTACTACCCAAGGGAAGGGACTCTCCCATGGGGCCTCAGACCTTTCATTGCAGGGCCACGAGCCACCTAGAAGCTTTGACTGGGACCTGGTGGAAGCTTTGGAGCCGGGCTGGAGACCAGGACTCCAGGGTCCGATGGCCCCACAGGCTGCCCCTTCTTCAGGCAAGTCCATTCCTTGCTGGTTCCCCATCCTTCCCCCTCAGCAGAGATAGTGCGTATAGGCTTAGCCCTCTTCCCTGATTCTGGGAAGAAGCCGAAGGGAGACCCAAAGTGGCCACAGGAAAGTAAGCCTTCGTGGTGTGTGTGTGTGTGGGGGGGGGGTGGATGGAAAGGGAGCTTGGCTTCTTCCCCAGTCCTCTCTTCAGCCCCAGCGGCTCTTCCTGGGGCCAGGCTCCATGCCGAGAGAACCTTGGAGTGCGTTCATTCCCTCAAGGAATTCTTGCAAACCCACCAGGAGGGAGGACCAGAGGCTCAGGGAAAGTGATACTGATCTGGAACCCGCCGCTGGTGCCTTCAGGCCTCTCCCTTTCCTGCCCTCTCCTAAGAGAAGCTGGAGCCTCCTTCCCATCTCAGCTGGGGCCTCAGGACCCTGCCTCTGCCCCAGGCGAGGCTATACCTCCTGCTTTGTACGTGTCTGGGTCACGGTGCGGGCTCTGTGGTGCCACCTAGTTCTACACTCAGCCTGAGACTGGGCTTTGCTCTCTTAAAGGGCCGGAGCAGCGCCGGCGCTTGCGGCGGAGACGAGGAGACGCCGCGTGGAAGACGCAGCGCTCTGGACGCAGCCGGATGGCGCGCCCACGTCTGGGGGACCCCCGTCCCGCCCCCGAAGCCGGGAGTCGCCGCGCAGGTCTGCGAAGTTCCGCGTGGGACCGCCAGAGGGCGCCCGGGGGCGGAGGAGGGGCGGGAACCGGGGAGCCCGGCTAGGGCCGCTGCCGGTCGGTCCCGCCCCGCGGGGCTGCCACTGGGGTCCGAGGGTCGGATGGGTGGCCGGGAATCCGGACTCAGGGGCGTCGGACGCACAGTGGAGTCGGATTCCGGGGACTGAACGCTCCGGGCTTCGGAATGGAGCGTTCTCAGGCACCGGGGCGGCTCGGATGCCGTCCCCCGGGACCCTCCCCTCTTCCTCCCTTCCTCCAGCCGGCGCCCAGAGCGGGGAGGTGGTGGGGGCGCTGCCCTTGGGTCGCGCGTGGGGCGGGTCTCCGGACCCCGGCTCTCCGCTGCCCCTGGCCGAGGAGAGGCCACTTGAGAATCGGCGCGTAGCGGATGGGAGGGGGAGTCCACTGTTTGGGGCTACGCTCCCCCCATCCTTCTCCGGCCGCCTCGGCCCCGCCCCGGCCTCAGGCCCCGCCCCTCCGGCCCGGCCGCACCGCCCACTCCCCTCGGCCCGGCTAGAGCCCCGGGGGCCGCGGCCGCAGCCGCCCGAGCGCCCGCCATGCGCGCCGCCCCCGCCGCCCGGCTGCTGCAGCTGCTGCTCCTGCTGGGGCCGAGGCTCCAGGCTGCGGGAGTCGTGGAGCCGCCGCTGCCCGCCGTGGTCCTTACCATCCTGGCCCGCAATGCCGAGCACTCGCTGCCCCACTACCTGGGCGCGCTGGAGCGGCTGGACTACCCCCGGGCCAGAATGGCCCTCTGGTGAGAGAGACCCGGGCATTGGTACCCTCTGGGCATGTCCCCCCGGGTCCCACGGACAGCCTCCGCCTCAGATGGGCCCGTCTGCTCCGTCCAGACACCACCCAGACAGGCCCCTCCCCTGGCAGACAGGCCCTCCTCAGTCCTGAGCCCCTGGCCGGAACCCCTTATCCCCTTGGCCCTGCGGACTGACCTCTGAGGACTTAGATGGACCCCGGAACACTGGCCCCGGCCCCGACTCCTCCAATGGGGACCTCCTCTGGGTTTAAGTTGGGTCCTCTTGCCCTAGCTCCAGAGCCCAAACTCAAGCCCTGTGGGCCCCGTGATTGGCTTGAGCTCCAGCCGAGCAGACAGGAACAGCTGGCCTTCCCTGGGTCCCCACGGGGCGGAGATGAGATCAGCAGGACTGGGGGGTCTCGGGGAGCAGGCGAGGGTGCTAACAGTCTGGCTCCATGCTGCTCTGCAGGGGGGTCAGACCTGCTCCTTCTCTGGGCTGGTTCCAGCCTCTCTGTGGGGGGCGTGGGTCCTGCCATCCAAGGGCAGAGCCCCTTCCCTAGAATCTCTCCCCCAGGCGTCCCCCCCAGGGCACTGGAATCAGAGGCCACAGTGTGTGCAAGCCAGAACGGGGAGGAGCCGCAAGCTGAGGTCGGGGATAAACTGAGAGAAATGACAAACTGCCCCCCACAACACACCAAAGTTGGGCTTGGGGTGGAGCCGTGGCCTGGGGAGGCCGCCCACAATTACCACAGTTTGGGAGCTAGTTAGTTCCCACCCCGCCAAGACATGACACGTAGTTAGTCTTCACTTCTGGGGAACCGGCTTAAAGGGGCAGGATCACCTAAAACCTGGGCTCTTGGCGAAGCAAGCCCTCTGTGTCCCCCCCCTCTGTCTTGGGAGTCCCTTCCACAGAGAAGAGCTTATGCTCCGTGGTAACCGAGCTCGGTCCCATCAGCCCGCTCGGTCCATCAGCCCTTCTCAGGGATGTTCAGAGTGTGGCTTGGTCCTTATTACAGCTTTAGAGCAGGGGAGGCAGCAGCCGTTCTGTCCAGTCCTGAGAGGGGAAGGGACTGACCCGTAGGATGGAAGGAAGGCATCGGGGGCGTGTAGCAGGTGTGTTCCTCCGAGCTGAGGTCCTTTTTCTGTCAAATGCATTTGTGTCCTGTTGTCTCAACCCGTGAGCCAGGCAGGACAGCTTCTGGTTACAGAGGGAGAAAGCGAAGCCCAGGGACGGCTGGGACTTGCCCGAGGTCGCACGGTGGGTCACAGGCCTGTGATCGGGACCTGGCTCCTGGCCTTACTCTGCAAGACACCTCCTTCCACAGCCACGCCTAAGGGTCTAGCCTCCCCGGTGTTGGTGCTCCAGGGGTCAAGGCTGCTGCGAGGTTTGGCTCTTCGGTGGCCGTGCGCCCTCACCCGTCTTCCTCCCGTGTCCCCAGGTGTGCCACGGACCACAACACGGACAACACCACAGAGATACTGCAGGAGTGGCTGGCCGCCGTGGGTGATGACTATGCGGCTGTGGTCTGGAGGCCCGAGGGGGAGCCCAGGTGGGGGTCTGGGGGGAAAGGTTCTTGGGAAGATGGGCTGTAACCTAGAGAGGAGAAGCCACGGCCCCAAGCCACAGCCTCTGGGCCAGGGCTCCGTCCGCGGCTCTGCAGAGAGGAGGACCGCGTGCACCTGCCCCACGGGAACACCTCATCTCTTTACCCTCTCAGGTCCTACCCGGATGAAGAGGGTCCCAAGCACTGGACCAAAGAAAGGCACCAGTTTCTGATGGAGTTGAAACAGGAAGCCCTGACCTTTGCCAGGGACTGGGGGGCTGACTACATCCTGGTAAGAAAGCCTGGCTGGGATGGAGTTGCCCACAGGCAGTGGTACCTGTCCCTGATAGAAATCTTGGTGTGACTTGACAACCTATAGGCGGGATCCTTCAGCTAGCAACCTGGATCAGAACCCAGACTAGATACTGAGCTTGGATCCCCATGTTTGAATTCATATTAGCTACTAAGTCTGGATCCCTAAGATAGGGTATATACCGAGCCTAGATTCCTAGGCTAGAGCCCAGAGTATACGCTGAGCCTGGTTCCCTAGACTAGAACTCAGAGTAGGTCTTTGGCTCTACTCCCTAAGTTGGATCTAAAATAAAGTTCTCATAGGGCGCCTGGGTGGCTCAGTCGGTTAAGCGGCCGACTTCAGCTCAGGTCATGATCTCACAGTCTGTGAGTTCGAGCCCCGCATCAGGTTCTGTGCTGACAGCTCAGAGCTTGAAGCCTGCTTCGGATTCTGTGTTTCCCTCTCTCTCTGTCCCTCCCCTGCTTGTGCTCTTTCTCTCTCAAAAATAATTTTTTTAAAGTTTATTTACTTGTGAGAGAGACAGAGACATTGTGTGTGGGGGAGGGACAGGTAGAGAGGGAGAGAGAGAATCCCAGGCAGGCTCCATGCCGCCAGCACAGAGCCTGATGCGGGGCTCAAACCCACAAAACTGTGAGATCATGACCCGATCTGAAACCAAAAGTCAGACACGTAACTGACTGAGCCACTCAGGTGCCCCTATCTCTCTCAAAAATATAAATAAACATTAAAAAATCTAAAATAAAGTTCTTAGATCAGCAACTCAGGTTTAATCTCTGGACCGAATCCATAAGCCAGTACTCCAGACTAGCTCCTTGGTCCAGAAACAGACCTACTGGTTGATAGGTTAGAACTTTCTTTTTTTTTTTTTTTTTTTAATTTCTTTTTAATGTTTATTTATTTTTGAGACAGAGAGAGACAGAGCATGAGTGGGGGAGGGGCAGAGAGAGAGGGAGACACAGAATGTGAAGCAGGCTCCGGGCTCTGAGCTGTCAGCGCAGAGCCCGATGCGGGGCTCGAACTCACAGACCGTGAGATCATGACCTGAGCCGAAGTCAGACGCTCAACCAACCGAGCCCCCCAGGCGCCCCAGGTTAGAACTTTCTAACGGAACCCCGTCGGATCCCAGGAGACACCCGGGGTCTCTGGCAGTCTTGAGGGATCCCCCTCAGTGACTCCTTGGGGGAAGAGCCCAGACAAGGCCGGGGCCTGTGACAGCCGCCTCCCCAAAGTTTGCAGATACAGACAACATTCTGACCAACAACCAGACGCTGAGGCTTCTGATAGAGCAGGGGCTGCCCGTGGTGGCCCCGATGCTGGACTCCCAGACCTACTACTCCAATTTCTGGTGTGGGATCACCCCCCAGGTAAGGCTGGGGATGGAGGCCTCAGGGTCTGTGGACCATGGCGGGGGAGGGGGGAGGGCAGTGTTCTGGGGACGGCGGGCCCTGTCGTAGCTCAGAGCAACCCTTCTCCCCAGGGCTACTACCGCCGCACAGCCGACTACTTCCCCACCAAGAACCGCCAGCGCCGGGGCTGCTTCCGCGTCCCCATGGTCCATTCCACCTTCCTGGTATCCTTGCGGGCTGAGGGGGCAGCCCAACTCGCCTTCTACCCCCCTCACCCCAACTACACCTGGCCCTTCGACGATATCATCGTTTTCGCCTACGCCTGCCAGGCTGCTGGTGAGGACCCGGTCCCCGTGAGCATTCCCGGAGGCCTCTAGGCCTTCGTACACGCTGTGCCCTCTGCTTTGCACACCCTTCTCCGGTCTCCAGTTCATGCTGGTCAACTCTTGTTTGTCCACGTCGTGGCCTTTCTTGAGCCCACTGGGCCCGCAGGCCAGCTGTCCTTCTTCTGGCTTCCCGTCATGGCCCTTTCGCGTATTCTTTCATTAGGCAAATGTTTCTGGAGCACCTGCCATGTGCCAGGCACTGGGGAGACAGTGGTGGGTAAACTCAGGCAGTCTCTGCCCTCCTGGAGCTTCCAGGCCAGTCAGCCCAAGGATCTCACAAATCCATGTCCAATCACAGCCATGACGGGAAGGAATGTTTCTTGAATCTAGGTGCTCAGGGAGCTTAGACCAGAGTACAGGTCAGGGAAGGCTTCCTGGAGGGTATGACCTTTGAGGCTGAGACCTAAAGTATGGGAAAGCATCAACAAGAGCTAGAAAGAGCATTTCAGGCAATGGGACCGGCAAGTGCAAAGGCCCTGTGGTAGCAGGGAACGTAAGAAGGCAGGTGACAGGGGCCCAGTAAGTGAGGGAGACATAGTACAGGCTGAGGCAGGAAAGGTAGACAGGGGCCAGCCTACGTGGACCTGACCAGCAAGCACCTGGTCTTCAGCCTGAGAACATCGGGCAGCCATCAGAGGATCATGCAATTGATTTCGCACCCCGAAAAGAACATTCTGGTGTTGGTGTTATCTTTAAGAGGGAGATTACTGGAGGGTGTTTGGGCCGAGCTGGGCTAAACCCAGTCCTGAGGAAGGGTCGGAGATGAGAGTGAGACAGAGACACCAGTGTTGGCAAGAGAACCCGGAGAAGAGGCTAATTCAGGCCGAAGGAGAGCGGCCATCTGACCAGAAGTGCTGCGCGTGAGCAAGCCGTGTGCAAACGGTGGCCACGGGGGAAAGTGTGGCAGTTGGCTTTGTCGTGCAAGAGATTCGGCGGAGTCTGCTGCAGACAGGCCAGAGAGGAAATCGTACCAAGGGCACAAAGTGAGCGATGGAAAACCCGTGGAGAGCCCATGGGGAGAAGCAGAAGTGTTCCCTTGCTTCGTCCAGCCTCCCGCTGCTCCGAGGGGCAGCCGCTGTGAACGGGGCAGCCGCTCAAAGGAATTTCGTGCATCGGGTTTTGTCTGTATCATCCAGGCGCCCAGCACCCAGCTGCTGAGTCCCTGCTCTGGGCCAGGCTCTGTGCTCCCTGCTGGGCATGGGGTTGACTTTTAAGTAGATACTGTGCACCTGTCGCTGAAGAGTCCGCCGTCTGTAGGAGATAGAGGGGAAATAAGTAATTACAATAAAGGCGGCAAATATTGAAGAAATAGAAAAGGTGGAGGGGGAGGGCGGCGCGGGTGGGGCAGGGGTGTGGGGTTGCCTAGAGGGGTCCGGGCACAAGGCGACGGTGCTGGGTCCAGGCGGGGCGGCGGGGACGGGCATGAGTGGGGGAGCTTTGGCCGGTAGAGCCGGCCCGGCCCGACGGCTGTGGGCAGGTGGGAGTCTGCCGGCTCCTCCCTCCCCGTGACCCTCACCACCATCCCCCATCCCCCATCCCCCAGCTGGTGCCCTAGACACATGTGTTGAATGAATAAACCATCTCAGCAGAGAGGTCCCTTAGATACTGCTTGAGGAAAGCCCTTTCTCCCTCCAGCCTCACGGTTGGGACGCTGAGCCCCCGAGAGGACACGTGTTTCAGGTTTGGGGAGCCCTGCCCCCCTGCTCCAGCACTCGCTCGGCCTCTCTCCACAGGGGTCGCCGTCCACGTGTGCAACGAGCACCGTTATGGGTACATGAACGTGCCCGTGAAATCCCACCAGGGACTGGAGGACGAGAAGGTCAACTTTGTCCACCTGATCTTGGAGGCGCTAGGTGAGGGCTGGGGGACGGGGCGCTAGCCCGCTGCCACTGTGCCCTGCCACCCCCTGTGCCCCTTCCCCCAGGCCCTGGACCTGACCGGGCAGTGGGCTTGGGGTCTTAGCCTTACCTCTAGTTCTTTCCTGGTCTCTGGGCAAGTCTTTTTCCCCGTTGGGCCTCAGTGTCCCCATCTCTACAATGAAGGCAGGTGGATTCCGTGCTCTGAGGGCCCTTCCTGCTGGGTGTTCTGCCGAGAGACGGCGGGCTAGGGCTCCAGGGACCCTGCTGACAAGAACCTGTAGGGGGTCCACGATTAGAGGGTACTTTTTTCTGCAGTGGACGGGCCCCCCATGCAGGCCTCAGCTCACGTGTCCCAGCCCCCAAAGAGACCCAACAAGATGGGGTTTGATGAGGTAGGTTCCGTCAGCCCACAGGGTTGGGGTGAGGCGGAGGGTGGGCTCTCCCCTCCCTCTGCACCCCGCTCCCCTGCCCCTGCACCCACCTTCCCTGCCTCCTCCAGGTCTTCGTCGTCAGCCTGGCCCGCCGGCCCGACCGCCGTGAACGCATGCTCCGCTCGCTCTGGGAGATGGAGATATCCGGGCGGGTGGTGGAGGCAGTGGACGGCCGGTGAGGCTCCCTGGGGGAGAGTGGGGGGCCCTGGGCAGCGGAGGGAGCGGTGTGGGCCCTTTGGAGCTCCCTAGGAAGGGGAAGAGCCGACAAATGACTTGAGCACATTTGCTGTTCCAGGAGGTCCTCAAACAGGGCCTGAGGAATTCCGTCTTAGAGAGTCCCAGGGCAGACCCAACTAGGCCAGGGCGGCCTCCTTCAGCCTGCTGGAGGGAGGAGGGCGCAGTGGTTAAGGCCCAGAACCCAGAGCCCCCAGGCTTGCGCTCTGGCTCTGCCTCGTACCAGCTGGGTGACCACCGGCCACTTCCTGCCGCCTCTCAGCCCCGCTGTGTGCGAACGGCAGACCACTGTGTCTCTCTCTTAGGCCTTACGAGGGCTCGGTGAGGCTTTAGCGCAGGGCCTGACACGTAGTAAGTATTCCAAAAGTTAGGTGTCTTTAGTGTTATTGGGCTTACCCTTTTCCATCTTGGACTGAGGTCCCGGATGGGTGGGGGTGGCAGCGGGCCAGTTGCGTTGCCCTGGGAAGCCGGAGGTCACGTGGCCGCCTTTGCCCACTGCTGTTTGCCCCTCGTGCCCCCCGCCCTTCAGACAGTAGGATGTCCGTCTTTTCCCTGGGCATCTGCCCGAGAAGCAGATACCGTGTTCCCCACGTTCGTTCTGGGGGATGTCCACTGATAGCTTCAGGCCGCAGGAAGCAGTAACAACCAGGCTGACACCTCCTTCAAGCTACACTCCAGCGCGACTGTCCCCAGCAGGCACAGGCCAGCGCCCCCGGATGGGTCCCTGGCAGGCACCCCTCACCCCATGACACCCGTCTCCCTCAGGACCCTGAACAGCAGTATCATGAGGCGCCTCGGCGTGGACCTGCTCCCCGGCTACCGGGACCCCCACTCGGGCCGCACACTGACCAAGGGCGAGGTGGGCTGCTTCCTCAGCCACTACTCCATCTGGGAGGAGGTGAGGAGCCCCCTTTTGGCCCACACACCCCCCTCCCCCGGGGAAGAGCGGGGCCACCCTAGTCACTGCTCTGTGCTCTGCACCCAAGGGAATCGATGGGTCAATGAGTATTTTATTTTATTTTTTTTTCTTTTTTCTCAATGAGTATTTTAAAAAAGGCCTGAGCAGCAGCTTTTTCCTTTTTCATTTTTTAAATGTTTATTTAATTTTGAGAGAGAGAGAGAGAGTGAGTGGGCGAGGGGCAGAGAGAGAGGGAGACACAGAATCTGAAGCAGGCTCCAGGCTCCGAGCTGTCAGCACAGAGCCCGACGCGGGGCTCGAACTCACGAACCGTGAGATCATGACCTGAGCCGAAGTCCGATGCTTAACTGACCGAGCCCCAGACCTGGCCAGCAGCTTTAAACCGGGTTCATCCCTGCACTTTTACCCATTCTGTAGTCTCTGTTGAGCTCCTCCTGTGTGCTAGGAGATACTCTGCTCTGAGAACATAGAGACGAACCAAAAAGAGGCCCTTCTGGCTCTCTTGAGGCTCCGGAACCAGAGAAGGGCACAGAAACCAAGGAAGAACCAAGCTTGCCACGGAGGGTAGATGTACAGGCTTGTCCTAGAGTGTGGACCGGCCTGGATTCCTGGCCTGGTGTGGGGTCAAGATGGCATCGGAGGGCAGCGAGAAGAGCCTTCTGGGCAGAGGAGGACAAAGGCCCTGAGGCAGGAAGGAACTGTATGTTCAGAAGTGGGCAGAAGAAAGGCCTGGGACTTGGCCGGGAGGCCTCAGCTTAGGGCTGCGGGTATGGGCGCGGGTGACAGGTCGCTGCCTCGTCACTGAGGAGGCACGAGGGGACTGGTCCTGCAAGGAGCGGGCGCCCCCCCCCTCCAGGAGGCAGCACCCACGCCGCCTTCTTGCTTTTATTTTCTACTGCAGCCAAGATATACGCACGTGAGCTCATATTTCTGGCTGTCTCCTGCTGTCTCCGAACAGACGGAAGGGTGACTTCCACTTCACCGTTTCCGGTGCCGATTTCATGTCCTTTTCACATTTCCAGAAATGACAAAAAGTACTTTTTCTCAGGGGTCATGGGGGCTAGGGTAGGGTCTTCCTTTAGGAAAGTCTAGAAGGCCCGGTGAGGCTCTGGGCCTGGAGTCCAGTAGAGGCAGGTTCAGATCCCGGTTCTGCTACGGGCTGTGTCCTTGGACAAGTGGTCGTCCCTCCCCGTGTCTCCATCTCCTTACTACGGCACAGGCATGTTGTGCGCCCTGCCCCTCGAGGGTCCCTGGATAGCAGTTCTATGGCCCCCGGGGTATGGCGGCGCCCCGTGAATACAGCAAAGGTTATGATGATGGCCATCGCAATTCTACTTGGAGAGCTAGACCTGGGGCGGGGGGCTGAAGGGCCTTGAATGCCAGAGCAAGATGTTGGGATTTCAGTCCCCAGGCGGTGGGAGCCCCCGCAGGCTTTGGAGCAGCCGGCAGCACCCCGGCCAGGGGTGAGCCTGTGGCATATAACTGAGGCCAAGGAAGGCCTGTCATTGTCAGGCAGGCGGAGGGGGGCCAGCCTGACTCTAAAGAGCCATCCCCCTGTGTTGCGCCCCCTTCCCCTGCACCACAGGTGGTTGCCAGGGGCCTGGCCCGGGTCCTAGTGTTTGAGGACGATGTGCGCTTTGAGAGCAACTTCCGGGGGCGACTGGAGCGGCTGATGGAGGAAGTGGAGGCAGAGAAACTGCTGTGGGACCTCATGTAGGCAGCCTGCGCCTCCAGGGGCGGGGGAGAGGGGCGGCCTCGGGGGCTCCGGGAGAACCCGGCCAGCCCTTCCCCCCCGAGCCTGGCCTGAGGGATGCGATTGGGGAAGGGGGTCCTCTGACACCCTAGGACCTAAGGTGACTCCCGGGACCCTTGGTGTTGCCCATAGCTACCTGGGCCGGAAGCAGGTGAACCCTGAGGAAGAGGCGGCCGTGGAGGGGCTCCCACACCTGGTGGTGGCCGGCTACTCCTACTGGACCCTGGCGTACGTCTTGAGCCTGGCGGGCGCCCGCAAGCTGCTGGCCTCCCAGCCCCTGCGCCGGATGCTGCCTGTGGACGAGTTCCTCCCCATCATGTTTGACCAGCACCCCAAGTGAGTCTCCGGCGGGGGCGGGGCAGGGCCAGCGCACCCCGGGAGCCCACCCCCGCAAAGATTCCATCCCCTTGCTGGGCGGCTGGGGAGGCCGAGTCACTTCTTCGAGGTCACCAAGGAGTAGGCCAGACTGGCTTTGGAGTCAGACCAACCTAGGTGTAAACCCTGTGCTGCCCGCCTGGTTTTCAGTCGAGCCGTTTCCTGTTCTGAGCCTCAGTTTCCCCATCTGGAAAATGGAGATAAGAGAAACCCTGCTTCTCGAGTTCGTCGTGAGGTCTTGGGGGGGGGTGGGCAGTGAGGTGCTGCAGGCAGGTGTGCGGCGTGGCTGGAGGGGCCCACCGCGGCTCCTCCTGAGCCTTCCTCCCGCCTCGCAGTGAGCAGTACAAGGCGCACTTCTGGCCGCGGGACCTGCGCGCCTTCTCCGCACGGCCCCTGCTCGCTGCCCCCACCCACTACGCGGGGGATGCCGAGTGGCTCAGCGACACAGAGACCTCCTCTCCCTGGGACGATGACAGTGGCCGCATCATCACCTGGAGTGGCTCTCACAAGACCCTGCGTGGCCCCCGCCTGGACCTGGCTGGCAGCAGCGGGCACAGCCTCCACCCCCACCCCCGGGATGAGCTCTAGGTGAGGCCTGGGCCGGGAAGAGGCCCCCAGCCCCGTGTGCCTCGGTTTTCTCTCCCCTCCCTCACTCTGGCTCTGCCTCTGTCTCTGTTTGTCCGTGGCTCCCTGCGTTTCTCTGTCCACCTCAAGCTTTCTCCCTCTGCCTGTCTCTGTCACTCGGACCTCCTCTGTGTCTTTTCCTATCTCTGCCTCTGGATAGCCCACTCCAGTTCCTTCTCTTTCTCTCTTCTCGCTCGTCTGTCCCACCACGTCCAGGCAGCGACTCCAAAGGAGCCCTCAGGAGCAGGCTGCGGCTGGCCAGGGACCGGACCTGGAGACCACTGGCGGGAGCCGCCACCAGGAGCCACAGACCCCATAGAGACCCGACTGTCACCTTAGGCATGGCCACTCTGCCCTCTGGCCCCACCTTACATGGGGAGAAACCACTCAGAGATGGGTCCCCTTCCCCGAAGGTCACGTAGCACAAGGCCAGGGCTCCCAGGCCCTCTCGCCCTCCTGACTCAGGGCCCGGGGTGGAGGGAAGGAGGGGGGCTCCCCAGCCTTCAGTTCCAAACTTGGGCAGACACCAGGAGCCCTGCCCTCCCCGCAGACCCAACCGCCGGGGCCCCTCTGCCATCTTCTACCTCCACCTCAGCCCCCTCCCCACTCGACGCCTGGGTCTCACCTGCCTGGACCCGCCCTCCCCCCTGGCCAGTGGGAAGTACAGGGGGGGTGAGAGGAGGGCCCTTGCAGACCTAGTGCCCAGCACATAGTAGGCCCTCAATAAAAGCCAGCTGGTATTTGCACTTTATATATTTAACTCCTGGGATGAGCCTCTTTGTGTGTCGCGAGGTCTGGGAGGGAAGGGTTCCCAAGCTATGGACGAGCAGTTGGAGACACAGAGAGGGGAGGGCAGCCTGGAGGAGGAGTCGGGCTGACCGGGCATGGCCATCTCCTTGCTAGGTGATCTTGCGTGGATGCCATCCCTCCCGGGGTCTCAGTCTGCCTGGTGGTGAAATGGACATGGAAGAGAAGTGTCGTGGCTGGGTGGGTATAGGATGGCCTCGCTCGGCCCACAGTGAATGCTCACCCGTTGGGGCCGTCACGGGCGTCGCTGGCCTCACTCTGCTGGTCAGGAGGCACCCAGACCCGGGACCGCTGAGCCTTCTCCCCGTTGAATCTTCACCTGAGCAGCTGCCCACCCTCCCCGCCCCCAGAGGTGGGGGAGATCCAAGCCTCCCCTCTGGCCCTAACCAGTGTGGCCGCCAGAGGGCGAAAGAAAGCAGACCATGGACCTTGTGGGCAGGGGCGCCCTCTGCTGGTGTGGGGCCAGCAGTGGGGAAGGGAGCCTGGGGCACCTGGAATCGCCCCCCTGTGCTGCTGGGTGACCGGCAGCAGCTCCGCCTCTTCTCCTCTTCTGCTTGGGAACTGCTGGCCTTCCTCCCTCTCTGCCTGCCGTCTACAGGGTCAGGCTTCTGGGCCCAGCAACTGTCTCCAGTGCCTGCACTCAGGCAGCTGGAGGGGATAGGGCAGTGGCCCCTTGCCTTGGCCATGGCCGCCTTGGCCTCCACCAGCACAAGCCTGTGGCCCTGGCGTGGCTAGGCTTCCTTTTTCAGGGGAGCCCCTCTCCCCTGGCAGCTCTTTGACTTGGTTGTGGAAGCACCAGGGTCCTGGCAGAGTCGCACAGGCACCCCCCCACCCCGAGGCTTGGCTATCCCTTGGTTCTGTCCTGGGGATGAGGTCCAGCCGGCCTGGCTTTGGTCCCAGGACCTGACATGTCTGTGAGAAGGACTTCGGGTCAAAGCTATAGGATCGGTGCTTTGTTCCAAGAGTGAAAGCCATTGATTCCAGATGGCTGTGGCCTTGAGCAAGTCACTTGTCCTCTCCAGGCTTCAGGTGTCCCCTTCAGTCATTAAAACGACCATTTATAGAGCCCCTCTTGGGCAGGTTTAGGCATTAGGGATGCAGCAGTGACTAAAACTGGCCCCAAAGCCCCTGACCTGGTCCAGCTGACATTCTAGGAGGGAGAAAGATAAAAATAATAAGTAAATATTAGAGAGAGGTAGAGCGAAATGAGGAAGGAGACATCAAGTATGGTCAGAGAATGGGGCGCCTGGGTGGCTCAGTCGATGGAGCGTCCTCCTTCAGCTCAGGTCACGATCTCATGGTTCGTGAGTTCGAGCCCCGCGTTGGGCTCTGTGCTGACAGCTCAGAGCCTGGAGCCTGCTTCAGATTCTGTGTCTCTGTCTCTTTCCACCCCTCCCCCACTCATGCTCTGTCTCTCTTTCTCTCTCTCTCTCTCTCTCTCCCCCTCAAAAACATTAAAAAAAAAAAAGGTATAGTATGATAAGTTCACATTTGACCAAAGGCTCAGAGGTAAGGGGGCAAGCTGTGGGAATATCTGAAAGAAGCCCATTTCAGACCAAGGGAACAGCATATGCAAAGGTCCTGAGGCAGGAGCAGAACCGGCAGGTTTAAAAGACAGCAAGGAAGCCAGCGTGGCTGGAGCAGAGTGAGCGAGGAGGAGCCAGGGCCTGGAGATGATGGAGCCAAAGTCGGAGCCAGAGCAAGGAGGGCCTTGGAGGTCATTCTGGCTTTTACTCTGAAACAGGGAGCTCCCAGAGGGTTTGAGGCCAAGAAAAGACATGGTCTGGGGCACCTGTGTGGCTCAGTTAGTTGAGCGTCCAACTCTTGATTTCAGCTCTGGTCATAATCTTGAAGGTTGCAGGTTCAAGCCCTGCATCAGGCTCTGAGGCCTCTCTCTCTGCCTCTCTCAAAATAAATAAACTTAAAAAAAAAATCTTTAAAAAAATGACATGGTCTGACTTATTTTAACATGATCACTCTCCTACTTTACTGAGAACACACTGTAGGTGGGCCCAGGGAAGAAACAAGGAGACGGGAAGCCATTGTAATACAGTGATGCATCAGGCCCGGTGTTGGCTAGCGGCGGGGTGGTAATGAGACAGAGCCAATAGAATTTCTAGGGCAGGATAGGAGGCTGCAGATGCGGACACCCAGAGCCTCCCTGCGCTGCCTGCGGGGGGGCCATGGTCCACCCTACTGTGCTCTTGAGCCCTCAGGCCGCGCCTCCTTCAAGCTGTTTGTAGACAAAGTTCCCAAGACAGCAGAAAACTTGCACGCTCTGAGGACTGGGGAGAAAGCCCTTGGTTCCTGCTTTCCCAGAACGATTTGGGGATTTACGAGCCCGGGCGGTGACATCGTACACCAGGATGGCACTGGGGGCACGTCCATCTACAGGGAGAAATTTATTCCTGACTTCTCGCCCATGGCAAACGCCGGGCCCGACCCAACTGGTCTCCAGCGTTTCATCTGCAGTGCCAAGCTGGCATGGCGAGCGTGTGGTCTTCGGCAAGGTGAAAGAGGGCGCGGGTAGCGTGGAAGCCACGGGGCGCTTCGGGTCGGGGAATGGCAAGAACAGCAACTTCACCCCCGCAGTGTGTGGGCGGCGCTAATAAGCTGGCTTGCGCTTCGTCTCGGGAGGTCACCCCTCCCCCCATCGGCTCGCAGCATCCCGCGGTCTTCGTGCTCTCGCACCGCGCCTTCGGGTCCCGCGCTGACGCGAGGGGTAAGTTTAGAGTAATGAAATTAAAATGAAATGACAAACAAGAAAGAGAAAGAGAGAGGCTGGGTTGGGGGCGCCGGTCAGGATCCAGGTGCAGACATGACCTAGTAGTTGGCTTGTAGGAGCCTGGGGTTCAGGGTTCAGGTCTGGACTACAGAGAGAAGCTTGGAATCCCATCCGGACCCAGAAGTCCTGGCCCCAAACCACACCCTGCACGCAGGCACGCACACTCACCCCTTCTGCTCACTGGTTACCCGGGGAGCTTGTTAAACTGCAGATTACAGACTCCTCCCACTGCCCCCCACCAGGTTCTGACTCTGTAGGCTGTGGGTGAGGCTTGACTTTCTGAACAGAACCACCCCAGGTGATTCTGAGGAGCCGACAGCTCAGGGAACTCCCGCTAAATCGACACACAGTAAAATTGATGTTGCCGAGGGGCGCCTTTGAGGCTCGATCGGTTAAGCATCTGACTTCGGCTCAGGTCGAGATCCCACGGGCTTGTGGATTTGAGCCCTGAGTCCGGACTCCCCGCTGGCAGCGCTGAGCCTACTTGGGATTTTCTCTCTCCCTTTCTCTGCCCCTCCTGCCCCCTCTCTCAAAAATAAATACATAAACTTAAAAACAAAGTTGAGGGGCACCCGGGTGGCTCGGTTGGTTGAGCGTCTGACTTTGGCTCAGGTCATGATCTCAGGGTTCGTAAGTTCGGGCCCCACGTCAGGCTCTGTGCTGATGGCTCAGAGCCTGGAGCCTGCTTCGGGTTGTGTCTCCCTCTTTCTCTCTGCCCCTTCCCTGCTCACATTCGGTCTATCTCTTTCTTAAAAAAAAAAAAAAAAGTTGACTTTGATGATCTTTGACAAATGTAAACAGTCCTGTCACCACCACCACAACGAAGATGTGGAATACACACACCTCTCCCCAAATTCCCCCGTCCAGTCAGTACCCTCCTCCCTGCTCCAGCCCCTGGAAACCGTAGACCTGTTTTCTGTCCCAGTGGTTGTGCCTTTTCCCAACTGTTGTGTGGATGGAATCATAGTACGTGGCCTCTCGTGTCTGCTTTTTAACCAGCATAAATGTTTTATTTGGAAGTTTCGTATAAAACCAAGTGTTAACACCTTCTCTAATACATTACATTATGGTTTCTTTTGCTTGCTTGCTTTTCGATGTCTATTTATTCTTGAGAGAGAGAGGGTGCAAGCTGGGCAGGAGCAGAGAGAGCAGAGGATCCGAAGCAAGCTCCTCACTGTCAGCACAGAGCCCAACTTGGGGCTTGAACCCATGAACCATGAGATCATGACCCGAGCGCGTCAGACGCTTAACCGGCTGAGCCACCCAGGTGTCCCTACGTTACGGTTCCTAATCCTAACATATTACGAAGCATGTGTTATGAAATTCTCATTGAGGCTTCCAAATACCTCCTAATACCCTCTGCTTACTCGGATGCTCTATGAATATTTTGGTTTTCTATGTCCGCCCTGCTGTGAAATGTTGAGAAGCTTTGCCCTGAGGCATACCCGCTGCTTGGAGGAGGCAGGAGAAAGGGAGAAAGTGGGAATGGGGGCCCTGGCTGCTATACCTCCCTCCTGGGCAGACTGCTTCCAATCCGCTCTGCACTGCCCCCCACCCCAGGTTGGTACCATTGTTTGCAAACCCAGAGACAAAGGGCTTTCCTCTGGGTACATGGCAGTTAGCTTTGGGGCATTGGCTGTTCACCCACTGTTTTGGCTGTTCACCCACTGTTTTGGCTGTTCAGGGAGATCTCTGTCTCCTTTCTGGTTTCTCGGCTGAATTCATGGCAGGCAGTCTCTGCAAACCTCCGTGTGCTCCTGCTGGCCACGGCCTGAGCCCCGGGGTGGGGACACGGGTGTGTGTGTGTGTGTGTGTGTGTGTGTGTGTGTGTGTGTGTAGAAAGCTGGTTTGAGTTACACCTGCCTTTTCTAACCCTATGGCTTTGGACAAATGTAATGAGCTTCTTCTGGCCTCAGTTTTCAGCACTGTAAAATGGGGTTGGCCCTCGTGCCGAGCCCACTGAGGCTTTGCTGAGCTCATGCAGGTGAGCATGCTCCCTGGCTCGGAGGGAGTGGTGTCCCGATGGTTGCCAGCTTCACGGCAGCCCTCCAGACGGGAGAGGCTGGTTTAGACAGCTGCAGAATCAATACCCTCAGTGAGACCAGAGGCCATCCAACCGGAGACACACAGGGCCAGGGAGGGCCCGGCCACAGGGTCTAAGAAGAGCCAAGCCTTGATAAGGCCTGAGAGAATTGTCTCTCCCAGCTCCACCCATAACTTGAAAGAAAAAGCCAGGCCCGCTCTGGAACAGGATTCCTTCTCCCCAGGGCAGGGCTGTGGCAGTTGCGTCAGGGTCCCGGAGGGGACCTCCTGGATGGGAAGAACTGATAATCAGGCCCTTGGGCAAATGGAGAGGCTGGAACCTAAGCCAGGGAGTGGCAGGGGAGGGGGGAGACACTCCCTCCGCTGTGAGCTGCCGCCAGGGCTGGGGCCCACCGCTGGAGCTGAGAGCTCGCGCCCCCACCTGTGGTTCTTTCCAACTAACTCAAGAAGCCCACGTTCATTGTTAAAATTTGGAAAAACAGAACAAGGAAAAGAAAATGGTAGTGTTAACATTTTGAGATAGTGTCTCCTGGTTTAAAACAAACAAACAAAAAGATGTTTTGAGTAGCCTTTCAGTGCAGAGACTGATGCGGGACTCGAACCCATGAACTGTGAAATCCTGACCTGAGCAGAAACCGAGAGTAGTAGTAGGTCGCTTAATGGACTGAGCCCCCCAGGTGACCCTACTCTCTCTATTATTAGAGAAAATCTCCACGCTGGTTTCCACAGCTGGTGCACCCGTTTACATTCCCATCAACAGCGCAAGAGGGTTCCTTTTTCTCCGCTTCGTCAACACTTGCTTTTTCTTGTTTGTTTGTTTGGTTTTTTTACTAGTCATTCTGACAGGTGTAGGATGATATCTCATTGCAGCTTCTTTTGTTTGTGTGCATGGGGGGGAGGGTTTACATTTATTTTGAGAGACAGAGAGAGAGAGAGAGAGAGAGAGAGGGAGGGAGGGAGGGAATCCCAAGCAGGCTCTGCGGTATTCGCGTGAAGCCCTATACAGGAGTTTGATCTCATGAATCAAACTGTGAGACCGTGACCTGAACCCAAATCGAGAATCCAATACTGAACCAACTAAGCCATCCAGGCGCCCCTCTCATTGTGGTTTTGATTTCCATTTTTCCCCGTGAGGAGTGACATTGAACATCTTTTCATGTGTCTGTTGGCCCTCTGTATCTCTTCTTTGGGAAAATGTCTGTTAAGGTCGTCTGCCCGTTTTTTTTTTTTTTTTAACATTTATTTATTTTTGAGAGACATAGAGACAGAGTATGAGTAGAGGAGAGGCTGAGAGAGAGGGAGACACAGAATCTGAAGCAGGCTCCATGCTCTGAGCCAACAGCACAGAGCCCGACGCGGGGCTCGAACTCACAGACCATGAGATCATGACCTGAGCCGAAGTCGGCCGCTTAACCAACTGAGCCACCCAGGCGCCCCTGCCCGTTTTTTTTAACGGGTTGTTTGGGGGATTTTGGTGTTGAGTTGCGTAAGTTCTTTATGTATGTTGGATATTAGCCTCTCATCGGGTATATGGTTCACGAATAGCTTCTTCCAGCCGGAGTTCGTTGTTTTGTTTCACGGATGATGGTTTGTTTCACCGTGTGAAAGCTTTTTATTTTGGCGTCCCCAAGAGTTTCATTTTTGCTTTTGTTTCCCTCGCCTGAGAAAAATTGTTGCTAAGGCTGATGTCAAAGAAATGAGCGCCCACAGTTTCTTCTGACTACTTTCTGTTCGTAACCGCAGCGGGCCACGCAGCTTTGCACTGGCTTCCAGGGAGAAATAATACGTACGGGGTATGCACCAGGCAAACGCATAGTGTCTGCCACTAACTGGCTTTCCCCCCAACCCCCACGAGGCTTCCTGGTCCATGTGGAGCCCTCTTTTTGCCTGAGCTATAGGCAAGCCGGAGGGGACACTGCTTCCTCCTTTCTCTGAGTCTCTCTCCCCGCTTGGAAAGGTCAGGAGGGGTCAGTCCACAGAGGACCACATTGAGCAAAAGAGGGGCTGAAACGGAATTCCTCTTTAAGGTCTAAATCCTTGAATACCTCCTCGATTATTATGATAAAATACACTCCTGGGGCAGCCTGGCTGGCTCAGTAGGTAAGGCATGTGACTTTTAACCTCGGGGTTGTGAGCCCCACAGTGTGGACATTACTCAAAGATCAAGTCTTTAAATAAAGAAAAAAAAATACATATATATGTGTGTCAAAGAGGATGTTAGTGATTAAGGTTTTTAAAACATAATGCCCAGTTGTTCTGTCAAAAGATTACATCAATTCTTAGGCATACTAGCAAAGGATGAGACGCTTGCTTTCCAATGTCCTTGTCAGTGCTGAGTGTTGCCCTTTATTTTTACTTTTTTATTTTAAAAGTTTCCTTCTTTCCTTCCTCCCTCCTTCTTTCTTTCCTTCCTTCCTTCTTTCTTTCTTCCTTCCTTTCTTTTCTTTCTTTCTTTCTTTCTTTCTTTCTTTCTTTCTTTCTTTCTTTCTTTCAATTTACATCCAAGTTAGTTAGCATATATCTTTCTTTCTCTCTTTCTTTCTTTCTCTCTTTCTTTCTTTCCTTCTTTCTCTCTTTCTTTCTCTTTCTTTCTTTCTTTCTTTCTTTCTTTCTTTCTTTCTTTCTTTCTTTCTTTCAATTTACATCCAAGTTAGTTAGCATATATCTTTCTTTCTCTCTTTCTTTCTTTCTTTCTTTCTTTCTTTCTCTCTTTCTTTCCCTTTCTTTCTTTCTTTCTTTCTTTCTTTCTTTCTTTCTTTCTTTCTTTCTTTCTTTCTTTCTTTCTTTCTTTCAATTTACATCCAAGTTAGTTAGCATGTAGTGCAATAAGGATTTCAGAAGTAGAATCAGTGGTTCATCCCCTATGTACGACACCCAGGGCTCATCCCAACGAGGGCCCTCCTTCACGCCACGTCCCCATTTAGCCCGTACCCCCCCCCCACAACCCTTCCAGCAACCCTCGGTTTGTTCTCTGTATTTAAGAGTCTCCCTGCCTTTACATCATTTTTGCTTCCCTTCCCTTATGTCATTTGTTTTGCATCTTAAAGTCCTCATATGAGTGAAGTCGTATGATAATTTCGCTAACAGAATACCCTCCAGTTCCATCCACGTAGTTGCAAATGGCAAGATTTCATTCTTTTTGGTTGCCGAGTAATACTCCATTGTCTATGTATACCACATCTTCTTATCCATTCATCTGTTAATGGACGTTTGGGTTCTTTCCATACTTTATCTGTTGTCAGTAGTCCTGCCGTAAACATTGGGGTGCGTGTGCCCCTTCGAAACAGCACATCTGTATCCCTTGGCTAAATACCTAGTAGTGTAATTGCTGGGTCGTAGGGTAGTCCTAGTTTTAACTTTTTGAGGAACCTCCATCCTGTTTTCCAGAGCTGGCTGCACCAGTGTGCATTCCCACCAGCAGCGCAAAAGAGATCCCCTTTCTCCGCATCCTCGCCAGCATCCGTTGCTGCCTGGGTTGTTCATGTGAGCCATTCTGACAGGTGTGAGGTGGTATCTCATTGTGGTTTTGATTTGTATTTCCTGATGAAGAGTGATGTTGAACACTTTTTCATGTGTCTGTGGGCCATCTGGATGGATGTCTTCTTTTGAAAAGTGTCTATTCATGTCTTTTGCCCATTGCTTCACTGGATTATTGTTTTTTGGGTTAAATTTGTTTTGAGAGAGAGGGAGCATGAGAGGGGGAGGGATGGGGGTGGGGAACAGAAAATCCAAATCGGGCTCCGCACTGAGAGATCGCCCCATGAGAGATCGCCTGAGGCACCCAGACGCCCGGGTATTACCCTTTAAAAAAAGCGGTCAGGGGCTCCTAGGTGGCTCAGTCAGTTAAGCAACAGTTTAGTTCTTGATCTCGTGGTTTGTGAGTTAGAGCCCTGGGTTGGGTGCAGTGCAGAGCCTGCTTGGGAGTCTGTAACTTTCTCTCTGCCCCTCTTCTGCTTCTGCTCTCTCTCTCCCCCTAAATAAACAAATAAATAAATAATAAACAAACTTAAAAAAAAAAAAAAACTAAAAAAAGTGGTCAATGCTGGCCAGGCTCAAAGTGGTTTGGACTCAGAAGACATGGTCCCAGGGTCCTGGGTAGCTGTCGGTTAAGCGTTGGACTTCAGCTCAGGTCATGATCTCGTGGCTCGTGGGTTCCAGCCCCACGTCGGGCTCCATGCTGACAGCTCAGATTCTGTGTCTCCTTCTTTCTCTGCCCCTCCCCCATTCACACTCTGTCTCCCTCTCTCAAAAATCAAGAAACATTAAAAAAATAAAAAAAAGAAAACATGGTCCAGCAATTCAAGGTGATATCAGAATAATTCAAGTTCTTTCCTTGCGTTTCTCAAACACTACAAAAGGGATAGATCCCCTTACCACAGCTGTACTCTTAAAGACGCTCCTTTTCAGGGACGCCTGGGGGGCTCAGATGGTTGGGTGTCCGATTTCCGCTCAGGTCATGATCTCACCGGTTGTGGGTTCAGGCTCTGGGTCGGGTTCTGTGCCGACAGCCTAGAGCCTGGAGCCTGCTTGGGATTCTGTGTCTCCCTTTCTCTCTGCCCCTCGCCCGCTCATGCTCTGTCTCTGTCTCTCAAAAATGAATAAACGTGGGGCGCCTGGGTGGCTCAGTCGGTTGAGCGTCCAACTTCGGCTCAGGTCATGATCTCACAGTCTGTGAGTTCGAGCCCCGCATCGGGCTCTGTGCTGACAGCTCAGAGCCTGGAGCTTGCTTCAAATTCTGTGTCTCCCTCTCTCTCTGCCCCTCCCCCACTCATGCTCTGTCTCTCTCTGTCTCAAAAATAAACAAACATTTAAAAAATTTAAAAAAAATGAATAAACGTTAAAAAAAATTAAATACGCCCCTTTTCTTCTCCATCCCACATCTTCCACACACTATAGGTGTGCCTGTGCCTGTCTTTGGTCTCCCTTCCACCGCCCCTCCCTTCTCAATCTTCTGAGCTTTTCCTATTCCTGCTTCGTGTCACCCAGAGCTGTGTGTGTGTGTGTGTGTGTGTGTGTGTGTGTGTGTGTGTGTGTGTGTTGACCTCTCAATTCTGTCCATTCTCAGATTTTCCATCACAAAAGCCCCAAAGAATGGCACTGGCTGGGAAGGGCCCTTTTAGATGGTGAAGAGGAGACAAAATCACGTGGGCAAAATCCTTCAGCAGGGTGGAGAGGGAAAAGCTTTAACCATGTTATCTGGTCACGTCCGAGAGGTTGGCTGTGTGCTCCTCAAAGACTAGTAGGGGGTGTTGGTCTAGCGGCCCTTGAACTGGGCTTCGCATGTAGCAGGGACTTAACATTGTGCAGCGAATGTGGGAGCATGAGAAATGATGAACAGTTCTGTGCTGGGGGTAGCAAGAGACGGTTTACTGAGATCTTTGATCCAGGCCTGGCAGCAAGAAGTTTATCCTGGGCAGCAAGAAGGACATCACTTCCTCTGAAGGGAGGAACTAAAGATGGCGGGGAGGCAGGGCGGGGAGTTAAAACGGGGGTGGGTAGGGAGGAGGTAGAGGAAACTCTACTTGAAGGCTTTATTTTTCTCTATGAAAACGGAGAGTTGGGAGTAAGAGACGGGAAGAGGCAAAGGTTTGGAAAAGCCACTTGGGGAGAGGGAAGGGATCCAGAGACAAAGGGAACAATTCCGGGGGGTGATGAGGGCTTGGCTGAAGGTGGAGGCCACGGTGTGTAGGTTTCATCCTTGCAGAACCTCAGGTGGTTGAATGATAAATAGGGGACCCATCGTTTATTCAACAGGGAGAAAATGAGTGGACGTGGAGGGCTCCCTAACACCGAGGAATGAATATGGTGGGCATTAGCCGATGAAAGCGAAGCCGGAAAAGCAGCCACTACGCGGAGAGGGGGAAGCTGCAATTTCAGATTTCACGTGGACCGGTTGTGTGACCCCGAGGTGCATGGCTGAGGTGCGAGGAAACTTATGGACATGAGGACGGCAAGCGACTGAGGCCGGGTTGGCCTGACGAGCTTAAAGTCTCCCAGAATCCAGGGCGGCACGGCGAGCCACGTGACAGCCCGCCCTTGATTGGTCCACAGTGAAGCATAGTCGAGAAGATGGCCGCACAGCGAGAACCTCATCGAAGTAGGTCTGTACACACAGCAGCACCCAGAGTGCAGGAGGGCGGTGAGGAGTGAGGCGAACGCGGCCCGTTCCTCCAGTCTGGACAAGGAAGGAGGAGGCGCTGTGGGAAGGGGAGAGAGTCAGCGTCTGGGTGGTGTGCACCAACGGGGGAGTCCCGACGGGGCTGGATTTCAGAAGCCGCGCGTAGCTCCGGCTGCTCTTCTGTGTCCCCAGTCGGAGCCCAGTTTCCTAACACGACTCGAAGGCCCGGGGTAGAGTTTTAGCGCTCCTTCCAGTTAGGGGACTCGAGGTGGGACGCAACGGGGTAAAAATGGCGGAGGGTCAGCCGGGCCTTGAACGGCGGGGCAAGCCGCGGCAAGGCCCTCTAGTGGCGTCGCGCGTCTCCACGGCGACGGGACGCGTGGCCAGGACGTGGGCGGAGCTTCGTGTGGGGCGGGGCATCTCTGTGACGCCAGGGGCTGGGCCTAAATGGCGAAACCCGAGAGGCTCCTGGGGGGGTTTGAACTGGCCAATGGGCGAGCTGCCGACCGGGTGTCGGAAAAGGAGGCGGAAGCGGGGAGGAGTCGCCGCGGGAGCCGGACTGCATCCGCCGCGGCGTCTCCATGGCACGGCCCTGGCCTCCGACTTCAACGACTTCATAAGGAGACGTTTCTGGGCGCAGCCGTGTCGCTCCTGGTGAGAGGCCGCCGGCAGGCGGGACCCCGGGCGCTTGGGGACGCCCCGCCGCCGGGCCCGGTCCCCGAGGGAGGGATGGCCCCCGTCGCTCCCCGTCCCTTCCCGGCCGCCCCTGCCTCCAGCCCTCTGGCGCGCTCGTCCCGCTCCCGTCAGAATGTGGCCCCCGCCCCGCCCCCCCGGCGCGGGCCCTCTCTTCCTCTCGCTAACGGGCGGGCCGGCCACCTCCCACCTGACCTGGCCTCCGGCAGGACTCTACTCCCACCTCTGCCGCCCTCCGGCAGGGCCTCGCCCTTCTCTCTATGGGCAGAAACTGGTCCCCTCCTGCCCGCTGGTGGGTGGTCGTCTCTCCTCCCCGCCGTGGGAGACTGGCCCCGCGCCCCCTGCCCGCCGGTGGGCGTCGCCCCGGCCACCTCCCCCTCCCTGCCGACCTCGGCTCGGCAGTTATTTGTCCGCGCCTCGTAGGCAGCGCTGTTCCCCGAGGGCCGTCTCCCCCGCCGCCCGACCCCGCAGGAGCGGGATCACCCGTCCAGGGAGCCTCACCGGGGGTCCCGGCCCGCTCCCTGCGCCACCCGGCGTCTGACCCGCCCTAACTCGGATACTAAGGCAGAGCGGCCGCTGGCTGTTGCGCCCAGGAGGATTTTCCCTACTTTCCCTTCGCCGTCGGGGGTACCCACTTGCGGCCGAACGCCCCTTTCCCCGGCAGCTGCCACCCCTCCCGCCTTCAAATACTATTGGTTCTCTCCGGGTTTCTATTCTGTCGGGAACGCCCCCTTCTCCTAGGAGACAGTTGCCCTGGCCCCGCCCGGAATATCCCTCCAGCTCCCTCCGCGGGTTCAGGCCCTTTGGGGCCCACTGGGGGACCTAGCGGTTCCCTCCCTCCACGCACGCCAGCCAGCACCTCAGGTTTTCCCTCTGATGGCCACCCACCTCTCCCGGGCGGGGCCTGGGCGTGGTGGTCCTTGCCCTCGAAGATCCGCCCCCTGTCCCTCCCCGGGGAGGGGAGCTTCCTCCGCGCCCCCTACCCACCTACCGGCAGTCCATCCACCCACTGCCCCGCAGGTCGCTCAGCCTCTCCTATCTCCCTCCCACTTTGGCAGGACAGTTGCTGTGCGACTTGGACAGTAGAGGAGCGCCTCCCAAGTTTTCATCCACCTGCCACCCCCAAAGCTTCCACCCTCTTCCCCTCAGAGAGGACGTTTGATGCCGGGCCCCTGAGATTCTCATTGACAAGCCCCTCTGGGTCCCCCTGAGCAGAGCCTGCTGACCCAATTGCCCACCTTTGCGGCTTTGATGCCTAGCCATGTCTGCCTCATCCTCAGGCGGCTCCCCCAGGTACTGCCAAGTGGGGGGCGCCTCCGCGGAAGGGCAGGGAAAAGGTGGTCAGGGGCCCTCAGGCCAGGCTCACGGGGGGCTTCTCTTTTCAGCCTCCCCGTTCTGTGTATTGAAAGTCTGGTCGAGACGTTGAGAAATCATTTTTAAAGGGAAGGAGGGGAAAAGTGCATGCAGCCATCCCAGCTCTGGCTCCCTCTTGCCCTCCCTCCCCAGGTGCCCCATTTCCTGGTAGCAAACAGGGTCACCATTGTCTTCATGGAGTACTAGGCGTGCAGGTCCATTTCGAAAGAAGCCTGCTTGTAAATAAGTAACAATGATGTTGGAGGTGGACGTGACAGTTAGCAAGGTATCGATGCAATTCAGGTGATTGGATGGCAAGCCTGACGAGGGAGAGAGAGTTCCCAGATCTGTTGGCTTTGAAGTGAGGAGGGGGAAAAAGAAAACACACCCATCCCCTTACCGAGATTTGGTATTCCTTGCCCAAATGGTTAATAGGGTGCAATAAATTTTTTTCTTTTTCATCAAGGCGTAATATAGGTACAGCCAGATGCTTGCTAGAGTGCTCAAGAATTTTTATGTTGCAGTTTTAGGTTACATCGTTTTCCCAGAAGTATTTGTGAGGAGGGCGAAGCCATATTCTGGGGCTGTCGGGAGGCAGTGGGATGGCTCAAGTGAATTTTCCACGGCCCTTTCCGTCATGGCGTTCTTGGACGCACCGCAGCCAAATAGTGGAGATTAAGCGCTTGTTATATTTGCAAATCTGGCGATGGGGTTGTTTATGTATAAGCATGATGAGTTGCACGTAATATTAAAAAAAAAACAAGACCTCTCCAAAACAAAAATAACCCTGCTTTTCAAGACTTTAAAGCCTAGAAAGAGGGATATTTGGGGAAATAGTAATTTTTCTTCATCTTACTTGAATATTTGACTGTTACTTTTATGAAATTTGAGTTACAGGGACTTTGTTCCTGAGCCTGCTGTGTTTTTTTGTTTTGTTTTTTTTTTTTCTTTTTAGAGAGAGAGCTCTCAAGCAGGGTAGAGGGGTATAAGGAGAAAGAGAGAGTATCTTAAGCAGGCTCGGTGTTCAGCTGGGCGCCCGATGCAGGGCTCAATCCCAGGACTCTCGGATCTTGACCTGAGCCAGAATCGAGAGTCGGGGGTGGGGGGGTGGAGGGGGGGGGCGCGGGTGGACCGTGCCACCCACATACTCCCCTGCTGCTCTTTTGATGTCTATCATTCACTGAGCTTTTCTCCGGGGCCGCCTCTGCTCCAGGCACAGTCCTGGGCACTTTCACCCTTGGCCAAACTAGTACCTTGCCTGTGGCTCCCATGCTGCCTGCTTTTTGCCACTTGACAGACAGGATGACAGCTGGGCCTTTCAGCCAAAGGTCACAATACGTGTGATGCGATGGCAGGTTACAAGGTCAGCCCTGCGATTGCCCATCACGCCCCGTTTCCATCCCGCTGCCGGGCACGCCATGCGTGTTCGGCGCTCGCGAGAAGGGAGCCAAATGATTTCAGACTGGTTCTCCTAGCCGTAAGCTTGTGTGTAATCTCGGGAGATCTGAGAACTAGAAGAGCCGTGGTTTTCTGCTTACAATCTGGTTCTTGTGCCTGGGTGCAGGTTTCCATCGTGTGGGAAGAACGGAGTAACAAGTCTCACGCAGAAAAAGGTTTTGAGGACACCCTGTGGCGCACCCAGTGTGACTTTGACGGTAGGTGACGTGAGCACGGAGCAGCCCTCGGGTCTGCGGCCCACCAGCGCTTTTGCACGCCTGTTCCAGGACCTGCCTTCCCCTGCTGGCGCCACTGGGGCCCGTCGCTCCGCTAGGTGCTTTCCCGCCTGGCCTGCTGATCCATCGGGATGGTTTTGGTTCTTTTGCCTGTGGTCCGGCTGCTGGGTGTGAGGAGGTTGTCTTAACCTAATCCTTCCAAGTTCCAAAAGTCTTGAGAACAACTTTTCCAAAAAGGAAAAAAAAAAAAAGAAAGAAAGAAGTAGAAGAAAAGAAAAAAGCCAAAGAATGGGGAAGGGGACAGTTGCTTGATGGTGGGGGGGATGGCAGGGCGGGGGTAAGGGGTGCGCAGCTGGGGGCTCTGCCCTGCTCTTTTCTTCGGAATCTGTGCAACCTTCTCATCTCAGCACTTCCTTTCGCTTTGTGTGGTCGTTCCCTCTCACCTGCCTTCTGCCTGATTCGTTTTGCACTCGAACCATTCCGTGTGTCCCCTGCGCCAACCTGCACGCCTGGTTCGGGTTCTCTGGCGCAGGAGGAGTCCCTGCTCTCCCGCTGTGCTACGCAAAACCTGGAGCAAGCCGGTGCATTCCAGCAGGCTCGCGTGGAGCTTGGGCTCCGGGGACCCTGGGCTGGGCTTAGGCTCTTCTGTGGCCTGCGCGCGCGTGCGCGGGGCTTGCAGACCCCTCTCTTGAGCGGACCCAGGCCTTCCCAGTGGTCTCTGGCCGGGATCTCTGCAGGAGCCTGCGGGGATGGCACCGCTGCCTCGGTTCCCGCCCGCATGCCGGTAGTTGGTAGCCGTCCCGCTCGCTTGGTGGCTAGGCTTTCAGTGGCCCCCCGAGGCCACGAGCTCTGTTTTTTATGCCAGTTTACTCATCCACAGATCAACCTTTTTTGTGTTGTCCTCCCCCGCCTGCCAGAAGCGAACCATGAAGGACCGCTCTTCAACTCCCCCCTTACATGTTCACGTGGATGAGAACACTCCTGTCCACGTCCACATAAAAAAACTCCCGAAACCGTCAGCGGCCAACAGCCAGGTAGGAGCACGCCGGTCGGGCGAGGCGAAGGCTGCGGAGCAGGGGGCCCCCTCCCAGCCCAGCCTCCTCGCGCTTCAGACTCCAAAGGTTTCGGAGACCAATGCACTTGCTTTCAGAGGTCCGCTGCCCGGGTAGAAGGTAGGCAGCCCTGTCATCCGGAAGCGGCAGCAGTAGCCTTAGTCAGAAGAGGCTCCCCTGCGGAGCTGGAAGTGGATGCCACCAGAGTGACACCACGGCCAGCTGTGTGGGGAAGTGACAGTGGGTTTGTCCCTTTCCACAGAAATCTCATAAGCGCGGAATGAAAGGGGACACCGTGAATGTGCGGCGGAGTGTCCGGGTGAAAACCAAGGTACCTTGGATGCCCCCTGGAAAACCATCCGCCCGGCATGTGGGATGCAAGTGGGAGGTAGGCTCACCCTCGTTCAGGCTCACCTTCTCGGACTGGTCAGGCTCTAGCAGGCCTCACGCTCAGTGCGATTCAGGGTTGGCGGTGGCTCTTATAGAGATGCCCCAGTAGGTCCAGTAGGTCCCGAGCGCCTTGCTAGACCCCGAAGGCACGTGACGTCCTTGGGTCCTTACAAGACCGCGCCTGTGATAGCCGTGCTCTCCCAACAGACGGTTGAGGAAACCAGGGTTCGGAGAGGTGAAGGCCCCGAGAAAGCAGCAGAGCCCGAGCTAGAGCGCACGGACGTCCCCTGCTAGAGGGTGTGCCCTTGGCCTCTCTGGTTCGTGTGTGTGTCTTTTCCCGTGCGACTGTGATAGTATCTAAGCGTACCTTAAAGAAACGCATACCAGAAATGTGCCTATCTAAGAAAGCGCCGCCTCTTTGGAGGCAGTCCCCGCAAGAGCTCATGCATGTGTTCCACAGATGTCCTCCAGGCCACTTCTGGAACAATCTCCTGGTTAATCATCGCCTTCCGTATTAGTCGTGAAGGTGCCAAGAGAATTACTGTACTATTTTTGGCCACGCCTCAACGCATTTTGCTTGTCCGCCTGTCCATCCGTCCATCCATCCGCGCAGTGATTTCTTGCGGCATAACGTTTATCAAGACTTGGGCCAGACACTGCCAGGCACTGGGGTGACAGCCGCAAACTGGCAGGCGCACCCTCCTTAGGCTCACGTTCTAGTCAATTGCAACAAGAGACCTCAGTGACTAGAACAGACCTTCTGGCTACACTTTATTTATTTATTTATTTTTAATGTTTATTTTTGAGAGAGGGAGACAGAGCATGAGCAGGGGAGGGGCAGAGAGAGAGGGAGACACAGAATCTGAAGCAGGCTCAGGCTCTGAGCCGTCAGCACAGAGCCCGACGTGGGGCCCAAACTCACGAACCCTGAGATCATGACCTGAGCCCAAGTCGGATGCTCAACCGACTGAGCCACCCAGGCGCCCCTTGGCTGCACTTTAGACAAAGATCTCCTTATTGGGGCAAGTAAAAAGGACCTGAGGCTGCTTCCAGATGATGCCTGACCCATTTCAAAATAGTCTTTTGCTGATAGTTTATTACTTTTAAAGTTAGAAATAAAAAGTAAAAGTAACTACTCTGACGTCCTACTTCATGGGTTTGACTCCCTGATATATCAGTTTTCCCTAAGAGACAAAAGGAGAATGGGGTATTCTAGGGAATAAATGAAAAGCGGGGTGTGTGTGTGTGCGCGCGTGTGCATATTTACATAAGACAGATTGGAATTAGGAGTGCCTGCGTGGCTCAGTTGGTTAAGCATCCAGCTTGGTTTCTGCTAGCCCCGCGCGTTGGGCTTTGCGTTTGGCTTTCATTGGACTTTGCGCTGATGGCGTGGAGGCTGCTTTGGATTCTATCACCTTCTCTCTGCCCCTCCGCCACTAGCGCTCATGCGCTAAAAATAAAATAAACCTTAAAAAATTAAATAAATACATGCATATTTATTTACCTAAATATTTATATGCCTAAAAAGTATTTATTTACCTAAATATTTATATATCTAAAAAGTTTAAATGCCTTTAAGAAAGAAAGGGGAAAGAAAGTTTGGAATTAGAATGCTGTCTTCCATTTTTTCTACATGTACCCGACTAATCAATTAGATGTAAATGAAAAACAACCATGTTTTGAAAACAAACACAAGCTCTCATTTTCGTTGACCATAGTCGAAACCATACCGTCGTCGAAAAACTTAACGAAATCTCATGTTGGCAAGCGTAGGGGAAAGCAAACTTTTTTATACTGTTTTGAGAGCACTGGTGAAATAATTTAACAGTCCTGGAGCGTTTATGTAAACATCGATGCTATAGTTTTATTTTATTAAAAAATTTTTTTAAGATTTTTTTTTTTTTTTTAATTTTTAAGTCATCTCTACACTTAGTGTGGGGCTTGAACTCACGAACCCAAGATCAAGAGTTGCACAGTCCACCGACCAGGCCAGCCAGGCAACCCCAGGCCTGCTGTAGTTTTATACCTATGAACTGATACTATAGTTTTTTGTTTTTTTTTTTAAGTTGGTTTATTTTGAGAGAGAGAGCAAGCAGGGGAGGGGCAGAGAGAGACAATCCCAAGCAGGCTCTCTGCCGTCAGCACGGAGCCCAATGCAGGGCTCCATCTCGTGAACCTCAAGATCATGACTAGAGCGGAAATCAAGAGTTGGACGCTCAACTGACTGAGCCAGGGTACGTGAGTACAGGGATCATGTATGAAGATGTTTGTCAGAGAGATAAATTGGAAGCAGCCTAAATGTCTATCAGGAGGGTATGGGTTAAATTATGATATATGCATGCAGTGGAATGCCATACGACTGTTACAACGATGGCGGTAGCTATTTATACGTGATCATGAAGCACAGAGCCGCACAGCGTGTAGAGTTTGACCCTGTTTGTGCAAACAAGGGCTTCTGTGGGGGCACTTGGCTCACTCAGTAGGCAGAGCATGCTTTTTTTAATGTTTGTTTATTTTTGAGAGAGCAAGAGACAGTGTGTGAGCAGGGGAGGGGCAGAGAGCAAGGGAGACACAGAATCTGAAGCAGGCTCCAGGCTCTGAGCTGTCAGCATGGAGCTCGACATGGGACTCAACATCACATGCTGTGAGATCATGACCTGAGCTGAGGTCGGACGCTTAGCTGACTGAGTCACCCAGGCGCTCCTCTTTTTTTTTTTTAGGTTTAATTATTTTGAGAGAGAGAGCGTGTCGGGGGGGAGGGACGCAGAGAGAGACAGAATACCTGCTGTCAGCATGGAGCCTGATATAGGGCTCGATCTCACAAACCCTGAGATCATGACCTGAGCCGAGATCAAGAGTCAGACACTTAAACTGCTGAGCCACCCAGGCGCCCCAAAGCATGTGACTCTTGATCCTGGAGTCGTGAGTTCGAGCCCCATGTTGGGCATAGAACTTACTTTAAAAAAAAAAAGGAAAAACAAAAAGACATCTGTATCCATGTGGATATACATGTGTTTGTATATGTATAACGTTTTCTGGAAAGATATATAAAACGTAGTAAGCAATGGTTACCTCTGGGGTTGGAGGGCCCTTAATGGTTTATTTTTTATCCTCTGCTGGAATTTCAACATAACAAGCGTACTATATTTTATAATTAAAAATGCTTTTTAAAAAACGGAGAAGGCTTGGTAGTTTTTGAAGTATACATTAAAGATCTGCCAGTATACGAAATTGACTTCCCTACTGACTTAGGTTGCTAGGAGCTACGGTGCCTTCTGGAAAGCTCAATGCCTACTTTCAGTCCTGGGGCCATGGAATCATAGAAATGGAGGAGCTCAGAGAGGCGACTTGTCTTTCAAATAGTACCTGTATTTTATGTCGCCTCAAGCCAGTGTCTTTCTCCTTCCCGGTGGCACTCTATGTTTCTGGGACGACCCAGCCTGACCTTTCCATTATGGACAAGGGAGAGGAAAAGTGGGGCGAGCTGGACGTGGACCCCAGAAGCTGCTGTGTGCATGTGGGGATTCTTGTTTGATTTTTTAAAAAATGTTTATATATTTTGAGAGAGAGAGAGAGAGAGAGAGCAGGAGAGGGGCAGAGGAAGATTGAAGAGCGAGAATCCCAAGCAGGCTCCACGCGGTCAGCTCAGAGCCCAGTGTGGGGCTCGATCTCACGAATGGTGAGATGATGAGCTGAGCCGAAATGAGGAGTCGGTCGCTTAACCTACTGAGCCACCAGGCGCCCCTCTTACTTGATTTTTTAAAACCCCTTCTGATATATAAGATTGATTGCCTTTGGGAGAAAGGATGTCTGGGTTTTTTCTCTACCCTTTTATTAAAAGTGATCTATTTTTATTATGGGAAGTTGAAAATACACAAAAATAAACCATCACCTGTCCTCTTCCTACTTTAATGTGGCTGCTATTAGGTTTTAAAAGCTTTTTCTTAAAAAGTGCAGGAAAGTATACGTCTCAGAAGTGTACTGCTTGACTGATGAATTTTTACAAACTGACCGTATCTGTGAAAACTAACTACCACCCCAAATAAGAAACCGCATCATCATCACCTTCCCTCCCCAGAAGCTCCCCTTTGGTCCTAGTGCTGTACCACCTCCGAGGGACACCACCCTCCCGAACTGCTAATATTCAGGAACGCTTTCCTATGTGTAGTTTTGGGTTTTAAAATAGCATTGTTATCATACCGTATATTGTTCTATTACCCACCTTTTTTTATTTTATTAAAAAAAGTTTTTTTAATGTTTATTCAGTTTTGAGAGAGAGAGAGAGAGAGAGCGCAAGCAGGGGAGGGGCAGAGAGAGAGGAAGACACAGGATCTGAAGCAGGCTCTATGCTCCGAGCTGTCAGCACAGAGCCCGATGGCAGGCTCGAACTCAGGAACCGTAAGATCGTGACCTGGGCCAAAGTCTGACACCTAACTGACTGGGCCACCCAGGTGCCCCATATTACCCTCCTTTTAGATATCGCCAACTTTTTCCCTTAAAAAAGCAATGCGTGATCATTGTTGAAAAATTAGAAAGTCCAAACCAGCATAAGAAAGTAAAAAAACACCTGTGATCCTGACACTCTGAGAAGAACCCTGGAACGAACGAACGAACTTCCTTCCTCCCTCCTTTCCTTCTTTCCTTTCTCCTCCCTGCCCTCCCTCCCTCCCTCCCTTCCTTCCCTCCCTCCCTCCCTTCCTTCCTTCCTTCCTTCCTTCCTTCCTTCCTTCCTTCCTTCCTTCCTTCCTTCCTTTGTTTTGGGTTTTTGTGGTTTTTTTTGATAGAGCGCGTGGGCACACGCAGGGGAGGGGCAGAGAGAGGGGGACAGAGGACCCGAAGCCAAAGCCGGTTCTGTGCCGACAGCAGGGAGCCCGATGTGTGGCTGATGTGGGGCTTGAACTCACAGACCGTGAGATCATGACCTGAGCCAAAGTTGGACGCTCAACCGGCTGAGCCCCCCAGGCGCCCTGACTACCCTGGAACTTCTAGGTAGAAGCTTTCCTGATCTTTTCTTATGAAGAGACTCCTGGTTTTGTTTTTTTTTTTTTTTGTAACAGTGGGATCATATTTTACCGATCGTCTTCTTTTTGAACACATTTATTTATTTATTTATTCATTCATTCATTCATTCATTCATTCATTCATTTATTTATTTTTATTTTTGAAAGACAGAGACAGAGTGTGAGCAAGGGAAGGGCAGAGAGAGAGGGAGACACAGAATTCGAAGCATGCTCCAGGCTCTGAGCCGGCAGCACAGAGCCCGACGCGGGGCTCGAACTCACAGACCGTGAGATCATGACCTGAGTCGAAGTCGGCTGCCTAACCGACTGAGCCACTCAGGCGCCCCTTTTTGAACACATTTTGACTGTATTTACAGTTGTACCTTATTTTTTTTAAGGGAGTATTCCATTGTGGGTATATTTGTACCATGATGTATTTAACCAATACTATCTTGTCATATGTGTATCTTTACCTTGCCTTGATATTAAATATTGATTCTCATTCTTAGATATTCTTTTAAAAAAATTTTTTTTTAATGTTTATTTATTTTTGAGAGAGAGACAGAGTGTGAACAGGGGCGAGACAGAGAGAGAGAGAGATACAGAATCTGAAGCGGGCTCCAGCCTCCATGCCGTCAGCACAGAGCCCAATGCGGGGCTCGAACCCATGAACCATGAGGTCACAACCTGAGCTGAAGTCAGACGTTTAACCGACTGAGCCCCAGATTCTTAGATATTCTCGATAAGTCCCTAGGAATAGAATTGCTGGGACAAAGGGCACCAGCATTTTTAAAATCGTACCCTGTAAGTCCGACTTGTTTGGCATGAGAGTTATACTCTTTTTTTTTTTTAAATGTTTATTTTATTTTTGAGACAGAACGAGTGAGAGAGAGAGCGTGTGCGTGGGGGGGGGGGTGGCGAGAGAGAGGGAGAGAAAGAATCCCAAGCAGGCTCTGCGCTGACACGGGGCTCGATCTCATAAAGCACAAGATCACAACCTGAGCCAAAATCAAGAGTCAGACACTTAACCAACTGAGCCCCCAGGCGCCCCGAGTTTTAGTCGTATTGAATGCTTTTATTCCTGATAGTCCTATTCTCCCCCCGGAATCTGGCACCAGAGGTTGGCCACTTGAGCTTAAAAGAAGCACAAAACTGTACAAATGAGGAGAAATAGCAAGTAGTTAATGCACCAGAGTAAACCTAGAGACTGAACGAATCAAGTTCAACCTATCAAAAACTCATGGAAACCCTGGCTCCCAGATTATAATAGCTTTCCTTCTAGAGTCTTACAAGCAAAAGGGCATAGAGCTTTACATCATCTTTTTTTTTGGGGGGGGGGCACATGCCTTTTGTTTAAAAAATCTGTTTTTATGCTGATGTATTTAAATATTTCCAGACGTCCTGCCCTTCCGCCCCTAACGTATTCAGTATGCATTTCTAATAATACTTTTCCGCGTAACCAAAATAACAACGATCAGTCCTAAAAACTTCATTTCTTCTTATCATATACCTGGTCCACACTCAACGTTCACCCACTCGTCCCTGAAGTGCCTTTCACAGCAGGTGTGGGTTACTGGCAACCGCCCACTGTCCTGCGTTCATATTCATTTAAAAGGCTTTTGACATACTTCACTCCTGCCCGCTGTATAGGAAAACATCTACCGCCCAAGCTTTGGCCAGCTTTGGGTATTGTGAGTATTTTTGTCAGCGTGTTCTCTCCTTTATTTTAAACTGGACATTATAACACAGGCTTATTTCTTGGTAGAAAATCTTCAGAAACATCACGTAAGCAGGGGTAGGTAACGTTCCATCGGGAAGGCGCGGTGTGCTCCCTGCCCTGGGGTCCCCGTGGTCGGCCCTCGGCATTTTAGTCCTTCCTGCCTCCACTGGACACGCAGGTGGCGCTCGCTGACGGTCGCGGCTTAGCCTTATGAGTTCACGTGTCTCTCCCTCCTCTGCATCAGAATCCGCCTCATTGCCTGGAGATCACGCCACCATCTTCAGAAAAGCTAGTCTCGGTGATGCGGTTAAGTGACCTCTCTACAGAAGATGACGACTCTGGTCACTGTAAAATGAACCGTTATGATAAGAAGATTGACAGTCTAATGAACGCGGTTGGTTGTCTCAAGTCTGAGGTGAGGGAGGTAGGGGGTGGCATAGCTATTGGCCTGAGGATGTGAGGGACCGCCCAGGCCCGGTCCTGGTGGGCCGCTTCCTTTGGGCTCCCTGCCCGCAAGACTCCTGCCCTTCCCGGCAAGCTGCCCTGGGCTTTAAATGCCTCTGAGGAGGTAGCCAGGGCAACCTGGGATCTCTCTCCATCGAGCACTTAGCCCGGGCCAGGCCCTGACCCCGCTTGGCGCTCCGTATGGATGCCCTGGTTTGATCTGTTGCAACAGTAACCGAAGCCGGTGGTGGTATTGTCCCCGTTTTGGAGACAAAGTGACCAGGACACTGGGACCTCTGCTTCCCAGTTGACACAAAAGTTTTCACAAAGAACAAAACCCCAAAGAGGTGAAGGAAGGCGGTCCGCGGTTGGTGGGCCATACCCTTAATCAGAAACAGCATGGAAGTCCACGGCCCTGGAAGTCCACAGCGGAGGGTGGCGGAGCTGGCGTGAAGTCTGGGTCCTGAGTGGTGACGTGGCCTGTGTCTTTAATCCCCCGCCCTGCACTTGGGGCCTGCGGGCCCTCCTGGAGAACCTGGAGCTGGCTGCCTGGCAACAGCTCTTTCCCCACAGCCCACAGCGCATGGGCCTTTTTGTGACATCTCTCCTGCGGTGTGCCAGCCGAACCACGGTTTGTATCCTGGCCCTGTCCCCAACCAGCAAGTCACTTAGGCTCTCTGTACTGGGTTTCCTCGGTCACGAGGAAACGAGATGAATTGCGGCCGCCCAGAGGGTCTGTTTGACTGAGGTTGCAGCCGACGGGACCCAAGTGCCCACGTGTCTGTCAATCGGAGGCGCCCGTAGCTGGCCCCAAGCGATGGGCCTAGCGACGTGCAGCGGAGGAGCCCTCCCCTCAGTGGCCCCTGCCTGCGTGCCCCTGCACAGGTCAAGATGCAGAAGGGTGAGCGCCAGATGGCCAAAAGGTTCCTGGAGGAGCGGAAGGAGGAGCTGGAGGAGGTGGCCCACGAGCTGGCGGAGACCGAGCACGAGAACACCGTGCTGAGGCACAACATCGAGCGCATCAAGGAGGAGAAGGACTTCACCATGTAAGGCGGCCCCGCGCCAGAGTGCGCTCCTCCCGCCAGGCAGGCCCCGGCGCTGCCCCCGGGCCACAGCATCCCCGGGGGGGAGGGCAGGGGAGCCTTTCTGGAAAAAGCAACATTTAAGGAGAGTCCTGCGGGGTGGTCAGGAGAGGTAGGCGGTAGGTGCTGGGGAAGAAAGGATGCCGGATCTCGAGTGAAAGCCCCCAGGGAGGAGCTTGCAACTGAGAAAGGGGAAGCAGGCTGGAAGGAGGGGAGGCGGCGGGCGGAGGGCAGGGGGTGCCATGGAGGCTGGCAGGGGCCGCTCTTAGCGGTCGCTTGGAGGAGTTTGCATTGAGCGGCCAAGGAAGGGTGTCCAAAGCAGGGCGCGCTGCGGCCGGACCTGGCTCCGGTGCGGAGAGGGGATGGGAGGCCCAGAAGCAGATCCGAAGGCGGGGGTTTCAAGGCTGTGGCCGTGGCCAGGGACAGAGGGGGTGCTAATGACTTAAGAGGCAAGCAGGGCCACGGATGCCGTAACGTCACCCGATGTGAAGGCCCTGCCGTGGGGCCCAGGTGGCCTCCCAGGGGCCGTCCCTCCCCCTCCCCCACTGTCCCCTGACCAAGAGATGAGCCTCGCAGGGCATTGTGAGGCGAGCCTCACAGCTCCGGGCGGGCCGTGGCCTGGGAGGGCTCACAGAGCCCTATTCTCTCTGGCCCCAGACTTCAGAAGAAACACCTCCAGCAGGAGAAGGAGTGCCTCATGTCCAAGCTGGTAGAGGCTGAAATGGATGGGGCTGCTGCTGCCAAGCAAGTCATGGCTCTGAAGGACACCATCGGGAAGCTGAAGACAGTAGGTGGCAGGCAGGGAACCGCCCGGCCCTGGGACTGGGCCCGAGAAGGGCAGGCTGCAAGCTGGGGAGGGAGGGGTCTTTACGCAGTCATCAGGCTGACTTTATGACATCGACATCTCCAGGCCAGGGGAGGGCACACTTGACTCCTCACCTCCCACCCCCACTCACTTCTGGGGCCTGATCCTCGAGGATGACCTCTGGTGGCCAGGGTCTCTGAGTTGACCTCATCATGGGTCTCCTGGGATCACAGTGAGTCAAGGCATAAGTCTGATTCCTGCAAGTGTCAGCCACAGTTTGATTCCTGCGAGTATCGGCCACCAGCTGTCATCCTCCTCCTCCACTTCCTCCAGGAAGCCTGCCTTAACTGCACTTGCTCATGCTGGGCGCCCCAGCCCTTGTCCCTTGTTGCTCTCGGCTCCTGCCCCATCCTTCCAGGTCCACCACCTCTGGGAAGCCCGCCCTTGACCACTCTGGCCCTATACGCAGCCCTGGGCTTCTCACCTGGGCTTTCTGGCTCCAGCACCTCTTAAAAGGGGCCTGGCTCTACCACCTCCTCCCTTCTCCCCCTGGACCGAGTACGACTGCCTGCTGTCTTCCAGGAGAAACAAATGACCTGCACGGACATCAACACCCTGACGAGGCAGAAGGAACTTCTCCTGCAGAAGCTGAGCACATTCGAGGAGACCAACCGCACCCTCCGAGACCTGCTGAGGGAACAGCACTGCAAAGAGGTGAGCTTGGACTCAGCCGCACCCAGAGGCACCAAGGGCCCTTCTGCGCTGAGCCTCCGTCCCCCAGCCCCCACCCCGGTGCCTCGTCTGGGAAAAGAACGTACTATCAGTGCCTGGCCCGAGAGGGCCACGGGAAGATCTGACGAGACGTTCGCGTGAAGTGCTGGGTGCCCCCGGTGGGTGGCTGCCGCCTTGGTTGTCGAGGCGGGACCTGGTGGCGCTGGAAGGCCCCGGGGAGTCTGGGACCAGCTCGGCCCCTGGTTAAATGGAGGATGGCTAATGGGTGGCACCGACTGTAGGGCTGCAGTTTTCCTAAAAGATGGTCTCTGAAAGGGATGCTATATTAGCAAATGATTCTGGAAAGCCAATGGCGAAAACAGCCGTCTCCCTGTTTGGTTCAAACCAAAGAGATCATAGGGTCTTTGCTTTATTTTCTTTTGTTTTCTTTTATTTATTTTATGTTTAGCATTGTGAACTTCTTGTTTTTATTTAAAAGAATTAGTATTTAATTTAATTCATTATTTGTTTAGTTTTTATTTTATTTTTATTTTTATTTTATTTTATTTTTGAGAGAGAGAGAGAGAGAGAGAGAGACAGCGTGCGAGTAGGGGAGGGGCAGAGAGAGAGAGAGGGCGACACAGAATCCGAAGCAGGCTCCAGGCTCTGAGCTGTCAGCACAGAGTCCGATGCAGGGCTTGAACTCATGAACCACAAGATTATGACCTGAGCTGAAGTTAGATATTGAGACCTAAGCCGATGCTTAACCGACTGAGCCACCCAGGCGCCCCTATTTATTTATTTTCAAGGTAGGCTCCAGGCTCAATGTGAGGCTTGATCTCACAACCCCAAGATCAAGAGTCACATGCTCTACTGGTTGAGCCAGCCGGCTGCCCCCCTCAAATTAGTATGTAAAATAAGGAATATAAGTGGTGTGCTCACAGACCAGCCTTCCAAACAAAATCTCGTCCACGTCATCAAATGTCTCCTTTGGTGATAACCTTATCAGAGGGATCCTTGAGCTCCAATCTGATGGTTTTTATCACTTACGTATATATCTGAGCAACATGTAGTATTGTTTAGCCTATTTTCCAGCCTTACAAAGATGATATTGTTCCACATATATTCTTCTGAGTTTGCTTTTTTCACTCAAATTAAAAAAACAATTTTAAATGTTTGCGTCTATATTTTTGAGGGAGAGAGAGAGTGTGTGTGTGTCTGTGCAAGAGAATGGGGGAGGGGCAGAGAGAGAGGGAGAGAGGGAATCCTAAGCAGGCTCTGCGCTGTCAGCACGGGGCCCGATGTGGGGCTCCGTCTCACGAACTGTGAGATCATGACCTGAGCCGAAATCAAGAGTCGGACCCTTAACCTCCTGAGCCTCCCGGGTGCCCCTTCACTCAATATTTTTATTATAAGGTTCATCGAGTTTTGTCCTCGAGAGCTAAGATAGTTAATTTTCACTGCTATATTACATTTTATGACTATCCCACAACTTATCCTTTCTGCTGTTGGCGGACACATATCTTCAGTTGTTTGCTATTAAACGAGCACTGTTGTTTTGGGCATTCATGTACACTCTCCTGGTGTATTTGAGAGTTTCTAGAATATATTTCTGTCGGTTTTATTAGTTATAGCCAAATTATTCTCTTAAAATTATTCTCTCAAAGTTATAGCTAAATTATTCTCTTAAAATTATTCTCTTAATGCCTGTTTAACTCAGGCTCAATATGCTTGGTGGGCGGGTTTTTTTTTTTAACTGCTATTTTTTTTTTTTAAGTGTATTTATTTTGAGAGAGACACAAACAGAAAGACAGAGCGGGGAGGGAGGGGCAAAGGGAGGGAGAGACAGACTCTCAAGCAGGCTCTGTGCTGTCAGCGCAGAGTCCGACACGGGGCTTGAACTCGCAAACCGTGAGATCATGACCTGAGCTGAGGTCAAGAGTCGGAGGCTTAACCAACCGAGCCACCTAGGTGCTCCTGGGTCGGCCATTTTTAACCTCTCTGAGCCTCAGTTTTCCCACCTGTGAAACGGGAATAGCACCTTCCACGTGGTACCGTGTTAGGACATGGATGAGGGATTGGCATGTTGCCTGGCACCTGACAGCTGTTTAGTAAGTGGTAGGTGCCGCTGCTGTTTGTCCTGGGGCTGGGGCCCCTGGAAAAACCTCTTCCTACCCAATTTTTCTCCTTTTTGACTCCTTAGCTTCTACTGTCCCAGAATCCCAGAATCTCCCATTGGAGATGAAGGGTCCGCTAATCTGGATTCCCACCCATGGCAGCTACTCTCCGTTCAGCCCAGGCTCTCCTCTCCCCCTGCCCACGTGGCCCTTGGGACGGCACCCCCCCATCTCTGTGCTTCCTGGGAATGCTCAGTGGATGAGAGTTTGCTCTGGCCGTGGGGTCGGTTGGCTCAGGGCCCTGCTCCGCCATTTCCGGCTGTGTGATCTCGTGCGGCTCACCTCACTTCTCCCAGCCTCAATCTCCTCCTGTCGAAAACGGGGGCGGTCATGGTTCATGGCTCCTTAGAAGGGGGGATTTGGTGAGATTTCTGTGTTCATTTGTGCAGCGCCCTCCTGGAGGCTCGGAGGACGCGGCGTAAAGGACAGTGAGAACGGCTTCAGCCCTGAGCTTTCATCCCGTGTTCTTTGCCGCTTCCTGTTGCTGGAGAAACCATGATGCTGGTCTCTCTCTCTCCGCTCCCAGCCCTGCCGTGGCTTGTGAAGGGGACCTGTGAGCCTGAGAGGAAGAGCCCCCTTCTAGGGAAGGACAGAGACGGTTCACAGACAACGGTGCTCCGTTTGTTTGGGAAAGATGGGCAGCCGGGGAAGAGGGTGTGCTCAGTGGGCCGATAAACAGGAATAATGGGGGAAATGCAAGCAAAATCAGCAGGAGTCTGCTGGAAAGGCTGGCCGCCGCCCAGAGCCCTCCTCCAGCCCTCGGCCGCGCAAATCCGTGCAGGCACTTGATAGGTCATGTCCGCTGCGGCCGATCACAGACCTTCTGGCCCAGGGGTGCCGCCTCTTGGTAGCAACCCTAGAGAGACACTTTGTACACGTCTGGCCCAGCACAGCCCATTGCTACAGTTTGCATTTATGCAACCTGGGACCGGCTCCCTTGCCCAGAGGCTGTGCGAGGGGAGAGGTTGAAAATGCAGTGGCCTGTTAGAGAAAGAAGGCCGATTAGTGGCTGCCGGGGACTAGGGCAGGGGAGAAAGGAGCCTGTTTTCACAGGTCTTTCCTTTGGGATGAGGGAAGTGTTCCGGAACTAGAGAGTCATGGTGGGTGCACAATATTTGAATGTACTGTATATGCCCCTGGATTTGACACTTAACAGTGGTTAAAATGGCACAGTTTATGTTAGCCATGTGTTGCCACAACTTAAAAAGTTAATAATGGAATGTGTCCAAAACCATTACATCATGTATTTTATTTTTCTTATTAATTTACTTTTAAATGTTTATTTACTTTTGAGAGAGAGAGAGAGAGCTCAGGCAGGGGCGGGACAGAGGGAGAGGGAGACACAGAATCCAAAGCAGATCCCAGGCCCTGAGCTGTCAGCAGAGAGCCCAATGTGGGGCTCGAACCACAAACCACGAGATCGTGACCTGAGTCCGAAGTTTAACTGATTGAGCCACCCAGATGCCCCTGAATTATGCACTTTAAATGGGTGACTTGTATCTGAATTTTCATCTCAATAAAGCTGTTGGGTTTTTTTTAAAGATTTTTAAATTTTTGAGTAATCTCTACACCCAACATGAAGCTCAAATTCACAACCCCGAGATCAAGACTCGCACACTCCACCCACTGAGCCAGCCAGGCGCCCCTGAAGCTCTTTATAAAAATTCAAATTGTAGCATAAAAATACAATATCCTATCATTTTGGTCAAATCACCCATAATCCCTTCGCATTCCCACCCCCCAAAAGGTGATATTTCTCTAGGCGTAACTATAGATAAACGCATAGAAGATCGGCAGGACACTCATCAAACTAATATCAAGGGGGGGAGGTTTGGAGGTGGATGAGGGAGACTTTAGCTTTACTCGTGTACACTGATTATTTTGTAATGAGGCTGCAATCTATGACTCCTATAATTGGAACATGTAAGTTTTGGAAAAGGGAAAGAACCCATAGGATGTACACATCTGGGTTCATTGCTTAACGACCTGGTTCTCCCTGTGCTTTCCCTTAAAGGATTCTGAAAGGTTAATGGAGCAACAAGGAGCACTACTCAAAAGGCTGGCGGAGGCGGACTCAGAGAAAGCGGTAACACAGCGCCCCCTGGTGGCCCTGGCGGGTTCTAGGCGACAGTGCGCGGAGGCGCTGGAGGGACACAGCAGCCTCGCTCTGACATTTCTTTGGGTCTTAGTTTCCCGATCTGTAAAATGGGCTTATGTCCCCTACCCTGCCTGCTCCCCTGGGCTTGTGTAGTAGATCACGTGGGAGCTTGACCCACCAAGCTGGACACCCGACCTCTGAGGGATGCTGCTCCTGCTGGTGGATTTGCTGACCATCAGTCTGTTACTTGAATCTCCTTATTTGCATTATGGATTAAAAGCCATCAAAAGGAAGACCTTTTGACTCAACAATTCCAATTCTGGGACTCTCTCCCAAGGCAGCACACTCCAAAGTCTGGTCCATGAAACCCTAAATTCCTCGACGATGTTAACGGGTGCTAGAAACAAAAGCAGGGAGTGGTCCTTGGCCAGATAAATTGGGAAACTCCTGGCTGGCTTGCACAAAAGATTCCCCATGTTAACTCCCAAGGCCTTTTGGAGTATTTGAGGTATAAATGCCCACATGAGTCTCCCGAGGGAGAGGGAAGATGGAGGCCACCTTTCCCAAGGGTTGGCGCTCGGCCTCGATGCCTCTCCGAATGTGACAGTGGGGGAATTCAGCCTGAAGGGGAAAATGCCTAAATCTGCATCGCCAGCGTGAGAGCCTGGGAACCAAATTATGATCCATCAGTAAATCGAAACTTTGATAAGCTGCTGTTTCGAAAGATGTAGAAGATTTAATCCCGTTAGGGTAAATGACGTGGTGGGATCGTTGTTATGGAACAAAACACGCAGAAGAGTTCTTAATGTGTTTTAACAGTGGTTATCTTTTCCCGGGGGATTATGGCGATTCTAGTTTCGCATTTTTTTTGTTTTTCATTGTTTCAACCAACGAATATTATTTAATTTAATTTAATTTAATTTAATATTTTTGAGAGAGCGTGAGCAGGGGGGAGGGACACAGGGAAAGGGAGAGAAAGAATGCCTGCCACGGAGCCCAATATGGGGCTCGAACTCACGCACTGTGAGATCACGATCCGAGCTGAAATCAAGAGTCAGACACTTAACCAGCTGAACCACCCAGGCGCCCCTAACATTGCTTTATCTTAAATTGCAAGATCAATACATATTGGTGGTCTTAAATATTTAGCACAGATATCGGATGCTTCCTGCCGGGGTCTCTGTGACATGGGCGGTGTATTTGGGATCTTGGGCCTTGGCGCCCAGGCCCTCACAGGAGTGGCTGCCCCCCCCCCCCCCCGCCGGCCTGACTCCCTTGCTCTTCCTGGGGAGCTCATGACAGTGTGTGTTCTCTCCAGCGCCTGCTGTTACTGCTGCAAGACAAGGACAAGGAGGTAGAAGAACTTCTCCAGGAAATACAATGTGAGAAGGTACCATCCCTGACAGTTGCTCCTCCTTATGAGCCAGTAGAGTTTGGCGGGGAGACCGCGCTCTGGAATTGGAGACCTGGGTTCAAATGCTGGCTCTGCCACTTTCTCCATCTCTCCAAAGGCTCAAGCGAAGACAGCATCCGAGCTTTCTAAATCCATGGAGTCCATGCGGGGGCACTTGCAGGCACAGCTCCGGTGCAAAGAGGCAGAGAACAGTCGCCTGTGCATGCAGATCAAGGTACCTGCTGGCCCCACGGGGGGGGGGGGGGGGGGAGAGGAGGGGCTGGGACACGGCGGTCCCAGGGCAGCGAGCCACGCTCAGGAAGGCTTTGCCTCAGTCCTTTATGGGGCCCTCACTGCCAAAGCACTCCTGCTTCAGAGAGACTCTGGGACAGTGGCAAGAGCAGTGGACCCCGGAGGCCTTGGGTGCCCTTCCCAGGAGTGACCGGGTTTGGTGCCACGACCCTGAGCCGGTTGCTAATCCCTTAGGCCCTCGGGTCTCATAACCACCCCTGGGGAAGGAATGGTCTCAGTTGCTGCTTGTCTGTGAACTACGGATCCTCTGAGGCCATAGCTCTGCTGAGTGACCCAGAGATCCTTCTGACCACAGCGCTGGGAGCTGAAGGAAGAACTCCAGAAGAGTTCTGTCCTCACATTAAGGACCCGATGGGGTCAGCGATCCAGAGAGGTGCCAGGGGAGCTGGGGACGGCCCCCATCCCTGGCCCGCATTTGGAGAGCCCTAAGGCCCCTCACGGTTGGTGACCCATTTTCTCTCTCCCTCTCCCTCATCCCCTCTCTTCGCGCACCCCCTTTTCCCGTCTCTGCCCTCCCTCTCTGCCTCTCTTGTCTCTTTCCGCCCCCACCCCCGCCCTCTCGCCCCGACCCTTCCTGGCCCTCCTTTCCCAGAACCTGGAGCGCAGTGGGAACCAGCACAAGGCAGAAGTGGAGGCCATCATGGAGCAGCTGAAGGAACTAAAGCAAAAGGGAGACCGGGACAAAGAAACCTTAAAGAAGGCCATCCGAGCCCAGAAGGAACGAGCTGAGAAGAGTGAGGAATATGCCGAGCAGCTGCATGTGCAACTTGCTGACAAGGTGGCGGGCCTTCCCTGAGGGCGGCCGGGGTGGCGGCGGGCGGTGGGGGTGCGGAGGGATGGTGGTAGGGGAAGGGTGAATGGGGACGGGGGACGGGGGGGGGGCGCGGTGGGTGAGTAAGCGGGTAAAAGGATGAAAGCAGGGTGGCTGGCTGGCTGGAGAGATGACGGGTCAGAGGGGACAGTTCAGCCTATATCAGTATCGTGGGTGGGAGTGACGGTCGAGGAAGGGTTTGTTAGTCGGGCGCATGTGATTGCTAGAAATTGAGAGGCTACAGCCGGACTTGCAGAATCACCCCGGGTGCTCTCTGCAAAGGGACTGCGGGGGTGAAGAGTCATCCAGGGCGAGCCCAGCCCCCGGCTGCCGTGGCTTCGGCGCCGCCCGCAGGCTGACGGGCCCTGTTGTCACATGTTCCCAGGATCTTTATGTCGCCGAAGCTTTATCCACTCTGGAATCATGGAGGAGCCGCTACAATCAGGTTGTGAAAGACAAGGGAGACCTCGAGCTGGAAATTATCGTCCTGAATGAGTACGTGTGTCTAGGCGACGGCGCGTGGGTGACGGAGGGAAGCGGGCGGACAGGTGGAAGGAGGCTGGCAGCCCGAGGTGGGTACCAGCACCCTCACAGCTGCCCTGTAATGTTGCCAGTCAGGGGCCGCACTGGGCTGAGGTGTGGCGGGTGCTGTGGAGGGGCCAGGCTTCTCTGCTCACAGAGAGCCTAGTCTGTCGCCGGTCCCTGGGCTGAGCAGGGTCCCGATGTGCACGGCGTGGGAACCGGGCACAGACACACTGGCATCCTCATTCTGTTCGGGGGTGGGGGGGGGGATGGAGCCTCCACAGACCCCCTTGTCTTCTCTCTCCTGTCTACCCAATCACGGCAGCTGTGTTGCCCAGCGCTCTGGAAGGTCAGAGTAGGAGGCCAAAATGGCCTAAAGTTGCAGGGGACTGAACTCACACTTTGCTCGCCACTAGGCACCAGTGACCATTCAGACTTTCTCAGTGTCCCCTATATTCATGTGTTCATTCGTTTGAAAAATATGTATGGAGCATCTACTCATTATCGACAGATAATGAAGGTAGAAGGGCCACGTGATGCAGATGAGAGGGATTGGGGAAGAGATGCCTGGAGAAGGAAGTCTGAACTGGGTTTTTTGGGTTTTTTTTAATGTTTTTATTTAGTTTTGAGAGAGAGAGAGAGGGAAGATTTTAATTTAGAGAGAGAGAGATAGAGAGCGAAGATGGGGAGGGGCAGAGAAAGAGGGAGACACAGAATCCGAAGCAGAATCCGAGTCGTGAGCACAGAGCTTGAGGCGGGGCTTGAACTCACGAACCGTGAGATCATGACCTGAGCTGAACTGGACACTTAACCAGCCGAGCCACCCAGGTGTCCCCGAACTGGGTTTTTAAGGCTGAGGAGGAGTTCGCTGGGTAAAACAACGGGGTATGTTTGCTTTGGCCTCTTCTGTGCTTGGCAACCATTTGCTGAATGAGCTGTGAATGATCATTACTGAGAGCACACACTGGGGACAGTTGCGTCTTGGGTCTGTGAGCCTGAATGCTGCTGCCAGGCCAGGGTCCTCCGTTACTGGATTATAGCCCTGCTGAGTGACGGGGGTGGGGGGGGGGTGGGGTGGGGAGGGCAGAGGCAGTTGGCTTCTCTCCCATCGTGCTGTATACATTCCCTGCAGACCCCAGCTGTGCTAGGTGAGTGTTCACACCTGTGAACAAGGAAGAGTAATGCCGGGGTGTCCCTGACCACCCAGGCTTGGAGTGGGACTAAGAGATCTAGGAGTTCTGTCCTAACTTCAAGACCTGCGGGACTAAGAGATCCAGGGGGTGCCACAGAGAGCTGGGAAGAGAGAGACCCCATCTCTGGTTCTTATCTTCAGGGAGTGTCTTGGTCTCACGGGAGGATCAGAACACAGAAGGCTCTTGGAGGGGGTGGTATGGGAGACCAACCTGAAGGCTGTTAGAGGAGGTGGGGTCCGTGGGAATGCCACAGCGGCAGCGCCAGGGCAGAGCAGGGGAGCTGCTCTCCGGATAAAGACTGGGGAGCGGACAGGGCACCGAGAGACGGGACAGGCTGGGGAGGAAGACTTGGGCCCACTCCCACACAAAGTCCTGGGCTCCTCAGACCCCATGCAATTGCTGCTCTTTGTCTCCTTTCCCTCTGCGACCTCCCAGCCGGGTGACAGATCTCGTAAACCAACAACAAACATTGGAAGAGAAGATGCGAGAAGACCGGGACAGCCTGGTGGAGAGACTGCACAGGCAGACTGCCGAGTATTCCGCGTTCAAGCTAGAGAACGAGAGGCTGAAGGTCTGTAGTGAGAGCAGCCCGGCGTCATGGGTGGAGGGCAGTGGGGCCCATGGCGGGGCGCTCCCGACGGGGCCCCAAAGATGACTTGGGCGGGGTCTTCAGACGGCCTGGAGGCAGGAGTGTGATTAGGAGGGCGCACGCCAGAGTCAGGCCTGGATTCAAGTCCTGACCGCCTCCTGCTAGTGCAGGCCCTGGGTTAGGCCTTTGTCACTGAGGTTGCCTCAGCGGGAGGAAAAGGCGCCCTGGCGAGAATGTGGCAAAGCACGTGAGACGCTGAACGTTCACGCTCAGCCATCCGAGGTGGGCACTGACCCCTGGGGGGCTGCTGGCCCCTTTAACCTCCCGATGATAGTGTGGTTGTCTCTGCTTTAGAGAATGAGGAAGCAGGCTTAGAGAGGGGTCGGGTCTGTTGCCAAGATTTTGCCCTTGGGAGTGCTGGAGTTAGGATTTGAAGCCGATTCTCGTCCTGGAGCTTGGGCTCTGACCCACTTGCTGTCTACCCAGCGCGGCAGGGACAAGAGGCGCCTAGACTCGGGCTCATGTTTCAGGGCAGGTTGGGGCTTAGTCACTGATCTGGGCAATAACCTCTGGGGTTGTTTATTTATTTTTTTCAAGATGTTATTTTTATGTAAGTTCTTTTTATTTTTTTAAAAGTTTTTTAAAGTTTATTTATTTATATAGAGAGAGACAGAGACAGAGTGGGTGGGGAAGGGTCAGAGAGAGGAAGAAGAGAGAAAATCCCAAGCAGGCCCTGTACCGTCAGCACAGAGCCCGATATGGGGCCTGGACTCACGAAACCTGAGATCATAACCTGAGCTGAAACTGAGAGTCAGACACGTAATTGACTGAGCCACCCAGGCGCCCCGTAGTTTTATGTAATTTCTACACCCAGCGTGGGGCTCACACTCACAACCCCGAGACCCAGAGCCAAAGAATACTTTACCGATTGAGCCAGCCAGGTACCCCTAGATTAATTTTTTTTTACCGGTTTATTTGTTAAGATTGATTTTAAGGAAGTACAACATATGGCAAGGTACACACATTCTAGAATTTTCATTGAGTGGACACATTTTTGTCCATCAATCGCCTCGATCCAAACCTTACTAGCACCCCAGTGACCTCACTTGCTTATATGCACCCTGGCGAAGGTGACTGTTTTCCTGACTTCTGTCACCACAGACTAGCTAGCCTATTTTTAAATTTTGTGCCTGGCTTCCATACAGCATTATGGTTGCGAACAATCCACGCCGTGTGGCAGGTCTCGTTCTCGATGCTGTCCAGTCTGCCATCGTACGACCACACCATGCTATACTTATCCATTCGACCGCCTGTGGATATCTTTGTGTACCTTTGGGTGCACCTGTTTGGTGTATTTTCTTTTTTTTAATGTTTATTCATTTTTGAGAGAGAGACAGAGCACAAGCGGGGGAGGGTCAGAGAGAGAGGGAGACACAGAATCCGAAGCAGGCTCCAGGCTCTGAGCTGTCAGCACAGAGCCCGATGTGGGGCTTGAACCACAAACGGTGAGATCATGACCTGAGCTGAATTCGGACTCTTAACCGACTGAGCCCCCCAGGCGCCCGTGGTGTACTTTTATAAATTAAATACCTCGAGGTAGAATTGCCAGGTCATTGGACGGTGAGCATAAATTCAGCTTTGGGGTAGATGTCACCATAGAATGAGGTAGTTGTACAAATTTACCCTCCTGTCGGAGGTGCGTGAAAGGTATGAGTTGCTCCAGGACTCCTCGGGGACAGTTGGTATCATCAGCCTTTCCCCCGGAGCCACTGGGGAGGGGAGGGGGGCGGCCCCTCATTTGCCGTGGTGCGGTTGCTGGGGAAATGGAAGTCAGCCTCCAAGCCTAACAAGTGGTTAGGGGATTGGTTACAGCATGTGTGTCTGTGGAGTGTAACCCAGTGTGGCCATTCAGAATAATGTTTTTAGGAGTCTGTCGTCTTGGATGATATGATTCCGAAGTTCACAGTGAAAGTTTAACACAGTACACAAATGTAATGTGGAAGTGGTGATTGTTAACCGCAGATAGGTATTTTTCCCGTTTCACCCCCCGATACTAATATAGACACTCAAACACACACAGACCCATTATTCTGCAGCTTGCTTTTCCCATTCAGCCATACTTCGTGGATATCTTTGTAGGGCAGGTTGGGGGGTTTTCAGCTTTGTCTCTTTCACTGACTGCCTATTGTTTTCCTGTATTGAGATACAATGACTTCTTTTGTTCCATCTACTAAGGTGAACATTTAGGTTGTAGGAGGACATTCTGATTTGAGAAGTAGGTATAACATCATGGTGACTTGAAAACGCATGTTGCAAAGCAGTAAATACAATATAAAATCCCATTCTTGAAAAAAAAAAAGTACTCAGCTACTGACAGAAAGCCGTAAGCCAAGGCATCCCTTGGTGCAGTCATCATGCATCGTGATTCGTTTTCCTTGGTCTTGTCTCCATTGTCTTTAAGAGTTATGTGTTGCTTTTGTAATAAGAACAAGAAGACACAGGGGTCGCTTACTTGCATCTACACTTGACCCTCGGAACTGTGTGGGTCCACTTACATGTGGGTTTTTTTGAATAAATACAGTTCAAGTACTATAAGTGTATTTTCTCTTATGATTTTCCCAACATTTTCTTTGCTCTAGCCCACTTTATTGTAAGAGTACAGTATCTAATATATATAGCACACGAAATAGGTATTAGTCGACTATGTATGTTATTGGTAACTCTTCTGGTCAACAGTAGGTTACTAGAAATCGTTGAGTTTTGGGAGAGTCAAAAGTTATATGTGCGTTTTTTATTGCGTGGGAGGTTGGTGCCCCTAGGCCCCCCATTGTTCAAGGGTCAAGTTCTTTATTCACTTGAGTTGCCCTGGCCCTGGCCCCTGGGGGTGGGTGTGAGGAGGCAGGGTTAGTGGGGAGCAGTGAGGGCGGGGTGGCTGTCTGCTCTGGGAACCTTCCCGTGGGTTACTCACTCGCCACCCCTTCCAGGCTAGTTTCGCCCCGATGGAGGACAAGCTCAACCAGGCGCACATCGAGGTGCAGCAGCTGAAGGCGTCGGTTAAGAACTATGAAGGGATGATTGACAACTATAAGAGTCAGGTAGGCGGCCCGCCGCGAGGTCAACCAGGAGGCCCCCCCCAGGGAGGATCGGGTGGGGAAGGTGTTTTTCACTGCTTTGGCGGCCCCTAGGTGATGAAGACCAGATTGGAGGCTGACGAAGTGGCTGCCCAGCTGGAACGCTGTGACAAAGAGAACAAGATCCTTAAAGATGAGATGAACAAAGAGATCGAAGCGGTACTGCTCCCTCCCCTTCCTTGCTTGCTTCCCCCACCCAGGCCCGTGTCTGCCAGTCTGTCCCCCGGGCTGCCTGTGAGCCTCCCTGATTTGGACCAGAAAATTAATGAGTTTTCTCATTGCTGGGCTGGTCCACACTACGGTGTATGTGCCTTCTCCCTGCTCTCTCTCTGTCTCTCTCTGTCTCTCTGTCTCTCTCTCTCTCTCTCTCTTTCTCTCTCTCTCTGCTGCTTTATCCCTTTTCTTCCTGGTTTTCTTCTTCAGTTTCCTTAAATTAATCTCCCCTGCTTAGAGCAAATCCAAGTGCCTCCCCTCCCCTTCGCCTTTCTCCAAAGAGTCTTATTCGTTCAGAGGCAGCTTGGATCTCTCGAGACAAAGGGCTCATCTTACTATTAACCTCGGAGAGGGACTGAGTCCAGGCCCAGCCACTAACCTGTTGCATAGCCTTGGGCGAGTCCCTGCCCCGTCGGGTCCTCAGCCTCCTTGTTAATACAGGGACGGACCATATCAGAGAGTTCTGACCCCCTCTGACCTATAGCATTGGGATTGCCTTCCTAGGGGCTTTGGGGTTAGACTGGACCTTAATCCTGGCTCTACCAGTGTCTTTTTTTTTTTTTTATGTTTATTTATTTGGGAAGAGGGACAGAGAGAAAGGGGGGAGAGAGAGAGCATCCCGAGCAAGCTCCGCAGTGTCAGAGCACACTGTCAGCATGCAGCCCGATGTGGGGCTCAAAGATCATGACCCGAACGGAAATCAAGACACTTAACCAGCTAAGCCACCCAGGCGCCCCTATCTCTATCAGTTTCTAGCTGAGCGGCCTTAGGGAAATGACTTTGCTCCTTAGAGTCCTTCCACTGGGACAACAGCACCTACTTGATAGGTTGTTGTATGAATTCATTGAGTAATTCGGAGAGCCCTCAGCACAGTAACTAGGTCCTGGGATTTGCTCTGTGACTGCCATTGTTATTCAATGACGAAAGGCGAGGCTGGCTCACGTGGCAAGTTGGGGTCCAGCGCGTCCCTCAGAGAAGAGCCAGAACGCCGTCAGTGGCCTGTGGGGAGGGCAGGCCACGGTCCTGCCTGTGGTTCCCACGGGGTCCTCTTCTGGGGACCACGGGCGGCTCTGCCCTAATTCCACAGGGCTCTGCCCGGCGGGGCCCTTCCCAACCATGGGCTTTTCTCTCTCCCGCTGCAGGCCCGTAGGCAGTTCCAGTCCCAGCTGGCAGACCTGCAGCAGCTGCCCGACATCCTCAAGATCACAGAGGCTAAGCTGGCAGAGTGCCAAGACCAGCTGCAGGGCTACGAGAGGAAGAACATCGACCTCACGGCCATCATCTCAGACCTGCGCAGCCGGGTAAGGGACTGGCAGAAAGGGTCCCACGAACTGGCCCGAGCAGGGGCTCGCTTACCAAGATGAGCTGCACGCCCCCCCCAAGGGAGGACCACTTCCTTTTTCTTGGCTGCCGCTTTCTGAAAGGAGTGAGCTATCATCAGTGCTGTGAAATAAAAGTCTGGTGTGCCAAATGCCTTGTGTTTGCACAAAGTGATTGTAGTTATAGGAGCCGTCACCCTCCGGTCCTGCCCTGCCCCACCCCCCCCACGGTGCTCCAAGTCTCCGCCTGCCTCTGCTCTTCCTGCTCTGCTGCAGTGCTCGGCCACGCCCCCAGGGGGAGACACTGAGCGGGGGGTGGTGGTGTGTGTGTGTGTTTTTTTTCTCCCAACTTTCTCTTGCTCCGGCTGCCTTTCCCTCCTCTTACCAGATCCACTGCCTGAGGTTCTGCCCAGAAAGAGGGCTCCCTTCCTCCCAGAAGCAGCTGGGCTCTGGGTTCCTGGAATCCTGCCTATGGTCTAAGAAATTATATGCCTCTCGTTTGCAGTGGGACCTTGGGCGAGGCCCTTCCCCTCTCTTGACCTCCTCCCTTGTAATAATAACAGTAGCTATGGTTTTTCGAGCATGGACTCCGTGCTCCAGTATCCTCCCCCGTACTTCTCCCAGGAATGTTGTGAGGCACAGATATTCTTTTTCTCCGTTTGCCAGAAAGCAGCCCAAGGCATAGAGGCATAATTTCCTGAGGTCCCAGAGCTGAGAGCTGGTGAACAGGGTTTGGAACTCAGCCAGTTACACCTGCTTCCCAAGCCCGTGTTCTCTCTCAGTCCTCTTAAATTGCCTGCCTGCTCTTGAACCTGAGCATTCTCAGGGCCTTGCGAGCCTGATATCTGAAGCTTCTGCGTACAGCAGCCCTCTGGATAACTTCTCAAACTTGCCAGCCTGAAAGACTTGATAGGTCTCCTGTTGCCTTGCCTGTACCTGTCCCCGTTTAAAGGGAGAATGAAGTCAGCGGTGCCGACAGTGTAGTTGGTACAGCTCCGTGGCATGTCGTGCGGGCCAGTTTAGCCCACCATCTGCTTCTGCCTTCTCATGTCTGCCCCGGATCCCATTGAGTGGCCTCTCCTGATCAAGAAGGCGTCGCCGTGGTTCTTCAGGATCAAACCTGGCTTCTCGACGCGCGGGAAGGCCGTCACGGGAGTTGGGCCTAACCTGTCCCTACTCTCCTCTCTCGTCCAGGTTGCGCGTTGAGACTTGGATGCCTGCTGAGGGCAGCGTGCCTCCCTCCCGGGTGTGGATGCAGGTCCTGGGGAAGGGAGGGCTGCAGCGGGACGTTCCTTCATAAACCAGTCTGTGTTCCTGTCATTTTAGATCGAACATCAGGGGGACAAGCTGGAGATGGCAAGAGAGAAACATCAGGCTTCCCAGAAGGAAAATAAACAGCTGAGTCTGAAGGTGGATGAACTGGAGAGGTTAGAGGCACTTGGTCCCATCTCTGTCCTCTTCCTAGGACCTGAGACTTTCAGCCACTTAGCTGCTTTGGGCTTAGTGTGCAGAAGTGTTTGAGGGACTCAAGGCCCTAGAAGGTACTGGGCAGACCTCAGAGGAAAAGCTGCTTCCTTTGCAGTGGTAAGCATCGAGGGAGAGAGGAAGATGGTCTTTTGAGCGGGGGATGCTCCGGAACAGTGTGGTCAAGTTCAGACCACCCACCGGCTCCACCTACCAAAAAGGCACACTTCACCTGAGCAAACCAGCAGGACCGATACGAGGCGGTGAGGGGGCATTCCCGCGCCCCGCTGCCCCATTCTGCTCTTCATTTCTGATCATCCTTCCCCAAGACCTTTCTTTTTTCTTTTTAAAAATTTTTTAATGTTTATTTTTGAGAGAGAGAGAGAGAGAAACAGAAACAGCATGCATGGGAGAGGGGCAGCAAGAGAGGGAGACACAGAATCCCAAGCAGGCTCCAGGCTCCGAGTTGTTAGCACAGAGCCCAACACGGACCTCAAACCCACTAACTGAGATCAAGACTTGAGCTGAAGTCGGTCGCTCAACCGAGCCATCCAGGCACCCCATCCCCAAGACCTTCCTGATCTGAGTCTTTCTCTTTTATCTACGGACTATTGGAGGCAGTCAGGTGAAGAGTACAGCTTTTTGAGTCAGAAGCCCTGGCCTTGGGTCCCGGCTTGGCCACTTAACCTGCATTGTGATCCTGAGCAAATCACTGAACCCTTTTGAACCTCTGTTTACTCACCTTGAGAAAGGGATCAAGATAGGGATAATAATCTAGCTCATGAGGTTATGTAAGCCTTCCAGGAGATAATCCTCCAAGGCCTTAGCCCGTTATCTGGCATAGCAAGAGGCACCACATAGTTAGTGCACCTTAATTGCTATTATCCCAATTTTGAGTATGAGGAGACCGAGCGTGGAGAGAGGCTAAGTGACTTGGCCAAGGTGACACGCTGGTATCTGGCAAAGCTGCGACATAGGCCCCTTGACTGTCCTCCTCTGGAGCTCTGAGCAGCTGTGAAATGAGGGCTGGAGCCGTAGGCTCGAGATGAAAGGCCTTTGGCCCCGGGATGCTCTGACTGCCCAGATGGCCCATGCGGCCTGCACGTGGGGACTTGGGCTGGGCTCCTGGGTTCCACCTCTGCTCTGGTCCGCTGGCCCCCAACATGCAGCTGGATTCAGCCGGACTTACAGAACTTTCAGCTGGAAGGTGTTCTGGAATTGCAGAGGGGGCCGTGTGCACACATCAGCAGTCGCTGCAACCCCGTGGTGGATCACATAAGCGGTAGAGGGGGTACCAGCTGAAGTCCTTTTGCTGAGGGGGCAGCAGTGAGCACAAGTCGAGGGCAGGGGTTTTGGTGACAGACCTGCCGGCTGTGCTGACCTCGGGCCAATGACTTCAGCTCTCGGTGCCTCAGTTTCTTCATCCGTAAAGTGGGGACGATGGTGGCACCCACCTTCCTTAGCTGCAAGGTGCTGTTACGTGTGCTAACAGGCACGCTCCGTCTGTGCTTGCCCGCCCACTCTCCACAGTCCTGCGCCGCCCTGGCTGCTCAGCTCCCTGCCGCCTTGCTGCTCAGCAGGTTTCTTTGGTTTATTCCTGTGGTTCCTTGGAGACTCTTGGCGTGATGAGAACCCCGGTCCAGGGGTGGCTGGCACCTCCTGGCGGGGTGGCGCAGGACAGGTCGGGGTTTGAGCAGGATCTGATTAAGTGCTTTCACCTAGGAAACTGGAGGCGACCAGCGCCCAGAATATCGAGTTCCTACAGGTGATTGCCAAGAGGGAGGAAGCAATCCACCAGTCCCAGCTGCGGCTAGAGGAGAAAACCCGGGAGTGTGGGACCCTGGCCAGGCAGTTGGAGAACGCCATTGAAGATGCTAGGAGGCAGGTCAGTCTTGATTCCATTACTAAGTAGCTCTGTGACCTTGGGCCAAATCGCCTGACCTCTCTGAGCCTATTTCCCCATCTAAAACATGGGGATACAGTAGTGGCACCTGCCTCGTGAATTTGTCGTAAGGATCACATGAGCGATTACCGTAAAGGCTTTGGCACTTGATTCCTGATGGCTCATTCAAGTGCTGCCTGCGTGGGACTCAGCCAGGTCTACCACGGCTTGGGTGATGAGTCTTGGGGTGCGGGGAAAGGGCAGGTAAAGTGGGCTGCAGGAGTCCCTGTCGTTAGCTCCTGCCACAAGGCACTAGGGAACCATCCAGAGTGATGGACGAGACCGGAGTGGGAGCGGCCCAGCTTTCTCGGTGCCAGGTGCTCCCCGTGTCGGGTAAGCCAGCCCACCTCTGTGCCTTCTGGGCAGGTGGAACAGACCAAGGAGCATGCAGTCTCCAAGGAGCGAGCTGCCCAGAACAAAATCCTGGACCTTGAGACCCAGCTGAGCAGGACCAAAACGGAGCTCAGCCAGCTGCGGAGGAGCCGAGACGATGTGAGTCGGGCTGGAGGGCCGGGGGCCAGAGAGAAGGAGTGGATTAAGCTTCTCGCTTCCCGGGGCCTGCGGGGCAAGTGTTGCATGGTGGTTTTAGGAATATGACGTGGTGTGAGCTCGCTCAAATCACTTTCCAATCCCTTGAGTAGACCCCAGGCAGATCCCCCCACCCTTTTTTTTTTTTTTTAACTAACAGCTTTGTTAAGATATCATTGACACACCATAAAATTCACTCCTTTCAACTGTACAATTCAGTGGTTTCTAGTGTAGTCACAGAGGTGTGCAATTACCGTCTAAATTTAGAATAGACTCAGAAAGAAACCCCAGGCCCATTAGCAGCCACTCCCATTCTCCTGCCCTCAGCGCCCGGCAACCCCGGATCAAGGCTCCTGGACATTTCACACACTTGACGCCTATTCTCGCCCCTCGTCTTAGGCTGACCGTCGCTACCAGAGCCGGCTGCAAGACCTCAAAGACCGCCTGGAGCAGTCGGAGGGCACCAACCGCAGCATGCAGAACTACGTCCAGTTCCTCAAGTCATCCTATGCCAACGTGTTTGGGGACAGTCCCTACACTACCTTCCTCACCAGCTCTCCCATCCGCTCCCGATCTCCTCCGACCTAAGGCCGCCAGTCTGGGGCCAGGAGCCCGGATTGATGCCGTGGGAACTGAAGAGTGGCCAGGGCCATAGCTGGAAAGCCTATTGCCTTCCTCTCTCTTCCACTGACGAAATGTGTTCAGGATCTTGTCTTAGCTACTGGCTCCAGAAAAGTCCCTGAGGCACTGGGGGCTGAAACAGGAACCACTTAGTTTTCTCTCCTCTCCGATAGAGTCACCGGATGGAAATTTTTAATTACCTTGACAGGCCTTAAATCAACTGATCTTAGGGCACCAGATTTTAATTGACCATGACTTTGCTCCTTCCTTTCCTGAGCAAATGTCTGGACTGGACTTTTTCTTCCAGTCCCCTCATAGGCCCTCCTCTTCCGAGGAATCTCTCTCTCGGGCTTCCTCTGAGCAGAACCAGCAGGAGCTGTTAGCCAGAGGTCCTCCACCTCCCGCTCCCGGGCTGTGAGCACACTCACCTGCTGTTTGGGTACAGCGTTCTCCCCAGGGCCCTCCTCCCACGCCTGGTGGAAACCTCACGCCCAAGTTTCCTTGAGGCCACTGCCACTTCACAACAGACACTGCAGGGTTTGTGTCCAGTGGCCTTTTAAAAGTATAATCCCAACCCCAGAATTGGTTTGTGTTTCCGTTTGCCAGATTTGTATCTATGGAATGCATTTATTCTGGAAATAATGTGTGTCGTGTTTTACGAAAAGCTTTTCTAGTCAATATTTCAGGCTCCACTGGATGACTGCCTTTACCCGCCCCCTCCCTTTTCTAAAAATAATTAAGGACGATGCTGCAGGAGAGCCAGTAAACAAGGACTTGGTACATGGGACATGAGGCTTCTCATTTCATTCTGGCCCAGGTCGGTTCCTTCTTCACATCATAGTCCCGAGAGATGACCGGAGGAAATACACTTTGTAAGGCACTGCTCAGTGTCTGCGGGGCGGGGGTGGGGGGACACTTAGGGGTGCACAGGATGGAGGAAGAGAGGAGGAAGATAAGATGTGTGTGTATTACTATTTTTAAAATTTTTAAAATTACTATTTTAAAATTTTTAAAATGGGTTTCTTTTTTTTTTTTAATATTTATTTTTGAGAGACAGAGACAGAGTGTGAGCAGGGGAGGGGCGGAGAGAGAGGGAGACACAGAATCCAAAGCCAGCTCCAGGCTCCGAGCTGTCAGCAACAGAGCCCGACGTGGGGCTCGAACCCACGAACTGCGAGATCATGGCCTGAGCCGAAGTCGGACGCTTACCCGACTGAGCCACCCAGGCACCCCTTAAAGATCTTATTTATTTATTTCAAGATCTTATTTTTAGGTAATCTCTGCACCGAATGTGGGGCTCGAACTTCCAACCCCAAGATCAAGAGCTGCATGCTCTAAGTACTGAGCCAGACAGGCGCCCCTGTTAGTTGGTTTCTGAATGATGATTATGGGCTATTTTGTGCTCTTCGCATTTCCCTACGTATAAAAGAAAGAACAACATATTCTTTAGAGAGGTGAACAAAAGGGGTACTGTGCTGAACCCGAATCTTTCTGTTTTAGCTGGTATCTGCCTTCTGGGTGGCGGCAGTCTTGTCTCTCAGTCTACTCTAACTCAAGGACAAAACTCCAGAGAATTCCCCTATGTCCCCAAAAGCAATGGGCCCCACACAGGCATCTAGCTTCAGGAAACCTCCTTCTCCTTTAAATTCTGGGGACATTTGTAGTTTCCAGCTTTTAATTTTGCCAAGGGAGATCACCGCACAAACAAGCACCAGCTACCCGCTGCCACAAAACCAGGCCTGTTTCCACGGCCTTCATGATAAATGGACTTAAACTTACACCGCATGAAACACCTTCCCAAGGTGCACCTGGGTGGCTCAGCCAGTTGAATGTCTGACTTGGGCTTAGGTCATGATCTCGTGATTTGTGGGTTCGTTCAAGCCCCACATCGGGCTCACTGCTGTCAGCCCGTCAGCACAGAGCCTGGTTCAGATTCCTCTGTACCCCTCACTCTGCCTTTCCTCTGCTTGCGCTCTCCTAAAAAATAAATATAAAAATAAAAAAAATTAAAAAGACCTTCCCAGGAAAGGGCAGTTGGCAAACTTACACCAGTGTGGTGCATATCTGTATGCTCATTTGTATTTCTGCCAAACTAATGAAAACTTCTTCCATGCAGGGCACTACTATTTACCACACTCGTGGGAAACCCCTCTGTTGGAGTCTCTCACTGGACTCAACAATGTTGTAGTCTCTCACTGGACTCAACAATGTTGTATTTTCCTTTGTAAGGTTTTTTTTTTGGAGGGGCAGAGGAAGAGACAGAATCCCAAGCAGGCTCCACATCATGGAGCCAGACACAGGGCTCAATCCCACGACCCTGGGATCATGACCTGAGCCGAAATCAAGAGCCAGACATTCAACCAACTGAGCCACACAGGCACCCCATGTAAAGTATTTTATTACAAACAGTCCAGAGAGTTTGCGTTAAAAAAAAAAAAAAATCAAAAAATGAAATGTTTATATTACTTCAAACTCCAAAGAGTTTTCCTTTCTACCTCAAACAGATCCCATAAGATTCATCCTTTTAAAGTGCATAATTCACTTTTTCACAAGGTTGTGCAGCCATAAACTTTATCCAGTTCTAGAACATTTTCATCAACCCAAAATGAAGCCCATAGGCCTTAGTAGCCACTCCTTCTCCCTCCTCCCCGCAGGCCCTGGCAGCCACTAACAAAGTCTCCAGGATATGTCGTTCTGGACATTTAACAAAAATGAAATCCTACAATATTGTGTCCGGTGCTTTCACTTAGAACAATGTTTTCCAAGATTTATCCAAGTAGTAGGTAGCATGCCTTTGTAGTCTATTTTATGGCCAAATATTACTCCATTGTATGAATACACCCTATTTTTACTCATCAGTTGATGGACATCCGGTGTCTCTACTTTTTAACTATTATGAATAATGCTGCTACGAACATTCTACGAGTTTTTCTGTGGGTGCATATTTCATCTCTCTCGGGTGTATACATACTTGGGAGTGGAATTGCTGGGTCAGTGGTAATGCTAGCCTTTTGAGGAACTGCCAGACTGCCGTCCACAGGAGCTGCCCCACTTTAGGGCCCACCAGCAATGGCCCAGTTTCTCCACATCGTCATCAACACATACTGGGCTTTCTGCAATCCGGAGACTCCTGCTTTCGGAAGCTCTGGTTCCCAGATCCCAGCAAAATAGCCCCAGGGTCGAAATCTTGCCGGCGCAAGCGCGCTGAGGGGCAGGCCCGGCGCCGGGGGCGGGGCCATGCAGCCGTTAGGGGCGGGGGTTGCCCTGCGCGGCTGCGTGTGCGCCCCGGAAGCGGAAGCAAGGCCCCATTTCCGGGCGGCTGATTCGAGGATCTGTTTTGTCCCAAGCGGAGCCCCTCGAGAGCTTTCTTAAGGCCTGCCATGCCGTCAGAGAGTCGCTGCTGGGAGACCCTGCAAGCGCTGCGCAGTTCTGACAAAGGTCGCCTCTGCTACCACCGCGACTGGCTGCTGCGGGGCGAGGTGAGCGGGGCCCCGGAGTGGGCGGTGCCTTCCCGGCTGCTCGCCGTGGTTCCCTGCTGTTCCCTGGCCTCTGGCTCGGCCTGCGCTGTGAACACGTGTGTTCTTTCTAACAACCCGAGTTAGTGACTTGACTCCTGTGTGTGCCTCACCCCACCCTAAGTTTCTGCCGTCTCCACCGTATTTCTAGCCTTTCAGGGACCTCCCATAATTTCAGAGGTGCTCTTCTCTTCATAGGCTCCGTTGCTAACCCGCAGCCTCAGCTATGTTGTCAAAGCAAGCCTTCCGGTGTCAGTTGGTTTACTGCTCGTGTCTTGTGCTGCGAAGTCTAGATTTAGCGGTGAACGACTAATAGGGCCCAACCTGTTGAAAAGACCAAAATCTTAGATGATGTTGGGCGGACTTGGAAAGCTGAATGGGGGCGTGGTCACTATGGAGGATTTGCAAAGCCGTATACTAGACCACAGAATGTAGGCGTGTAGACAAGTTAAGGCATAGACAGTACCCGAGTTGCTGATAATTAGCTGCAGATAGGATGCTGTCCTGTCTCTTCAGACTTGTATGCGAAAGAGTTCTAAAAGCATTTCCCTGCCTTTTCTATCTCTGACAAGTTTAGGGAATACATACGTTACATTCTGTAGGATCAATCGTTGCATGGGTCTGTCTGGCGACTCACGTTATGCATTTTGGGCAGGAATACTTTGGAAATGACGCTGTGTTCTCAGTCGTATACTGCGACCTCTCTCAGCACTGGTGATGCCAACCTTGACCACCTGGTCACATTGTTATCTGCCAGATAGCTGCACTTAGAATTCTTTTTTTTTTTTTCCTTTCGAGGCCGATTAGTATCTTGTGGGGGAGATAATCCAAGATTACCTCACTGTCCTTTTCCTTGTCAAACCTCCGCCATTGGCATTCATGATTTCTGCCAGAATCAGTCACCCTTGCGAGGTACCTGAATAGCATTTCCTTAATGTCAGCCATTCCTTCTGTGTTTGCCAGTTGGCATTCTCCCGTGAGGAAGAGCCTTCTTTTCTCCTGTTTAATTATGTGTATCATTACGTACTCAGGGGTTACTGTTTTAGGAGTTGGAATCTATTACTCGTAACCTCGTGTATGAATATTTCCGTTCCGTGGGAAGGGTGTCTTCAGTATAAACTCCTAGAATTGAGATTGCCGGGTCAAAGGTGAACATAGATGCCTCCCCACCCCCCATAACGGATGTATCAGGTTGCCTCCAGTCAGCAACGCATGGTCCCGCCTTCTTGTCCACAGCCTCATCAACAGAATGTTATCGTTATACTTTTAATTTTTGCTTACCTACTAGGTGAGAATGAGATCTCAGGGTGGTTTTGCAATGCCTTTCTCTTTTTATTGAGATCGAACTTTTTTTTTTTTTCTCATATATTCCAGAGCAAGTTTTATGGCATTTTATTTTATTTTATTTTTTTAATTTTTTTAACGCTTATTTATTTATGAGAGACATAGAGACAGAGTATAAGCAGGGGAAGGGCAGAGAGAGAGGGAGATACAGAATCCGAAGCAGGCTCCAGGCTCTGAGCCGCCAGCACAGAGCCCGATGCGGGGCTCGAACCCACAGACCGTGAGATCATGATCTGAGCCGAAGTCGGCCGCTTAACCGACTGAGCCACCCAGGCGCCCCTGCATTTTATTTTTTAAGGAGGCTTCGAACGTGGGGCTCAAACTCATGACCCCACTGTCAAGAGTTGCACACTCTGGGGCGCCTGGGTGGCTCAGTTGGTTACGCGTCCCACTTCGGCTCAGGTCATGATCTCAAGGTTCATGAGTTCCAGCCCCACATCGGGCTCTGCGCTGACAGTTCAGAGCTTGGAGCCTGCTTGGGAATCTGTGTCTCCCTCTCGCTCTGCCTCGCCCCCACTCAGGTTCTCTCTCTCTCTCTCCATAATAAATAAACATTTAAAAATTAAAAAAAAAAAAAGCTGCACACTCTACCAACTGAGCCAGCCAGGTGCCCCTTGAGCCAATTTTATATCTTTGTGAATTGACAGTTCACAAAGAACTATATGTATTTGCTATATGTATTTTTCTTTTTTTTAATTAAGATTTTTTTTTTAATGTTTATTTTTGAGTGAGAGAGAGAGCGCGCGCGCACACAAGCCGGGGAGGGGCAGAGAGAGAGGGGGACAGAATCTGAAGCAGGCTCCAGGCTCTGAGCTGTCAGCACAGAGCCCGATGTGGGGCTCGAACTCACGAATCAACGAATCGTGAGATCATGACCTGAGCTGATCATGACCTGAGCTGAAGTTGGCCGCTTAACCAACCAAGCCACCCAGGCGCCGGCTACTTGTATTTTTCTATCGGAGTATTTTTTTTCACCTAGAGTTTACTAGTTCTTTCTGTATCAAGGATAACATTAGCCCTTTATCTGTGACATATATTGCGTTTTTTTTTTTCTGGTTTGTCAGTTGAAATTTTTTCTGCTTATGGTATTTTTTTTTCCTTTTCATTTGTACTTTAAGTAGGCTCTACCACCAAAGCAGGGCTTGAACTCATGACTCCGAGATCAAGAGTCCCATGCTCTCCTAACTGAGCCAGCCAGGCACCCCGGTTTGTGGTGGTGTTGGAATGTGTGGTTTTATTTTTACATTTGAATCTTTGGCCCTGGAATGTATTTTGGTGTAAGGAATGAGAAAAAAAGGTGTGGTCTTGACATTATTTCTGTTATGGCTTGAAAATGAGCTTCATTACTTCATAAAGTGTGCACATAACCTGTTTGCTTCTGTGTCCGGCTTCTTCTCCGTGGGTTGAATATCTGTTTTTTGCCCTTGGGTGTGTGCCTACAGTCTAGATCAGTATTTTTCTTTCTTTTTTTTTTTTTTTTTAATATTTATTTATTTTTGAGACAGAGAGAGAGACAGAGCATGAGTGGGGGAGGGGCAGAGAGAGACACAGAATGTGAAGCAGGCTCCAGGCTCCGAGCCGTCAGCACAGAGCCCGACGCGGGGCTCGAACTCACAGACCGCGAGATCATGACCTGAGCCGAAGTCGGACGCTCAACCGACTGAGCCACCCAGGCGCCCCTAGATCAGTATTTTTCAACTGCAGCGCTAGGGTATTATGGGCTGGGCCAGATACTTCTGTGTTCTGAGGGGCGGCTGCTGCCGTCTGGCATCCCGGGATGTTTAACGGCATTCCTGGCCTCCACTCGCTAGATGCCAGTAGCACCCTCCCAATTGTGACGACAAAAAATGTTTCCAGACGTTGCCAGCTGTCCCCAGGGGCGGGGGGGTTAAATCGATCCTACTGTAGAACCACTGACCTCGGTAACATAAATAACTTGTGGGTTCTGTGTAGTTATTATGTGCCACGTATTGTTCTTTATATCTATTATTCGTTTAATCCTTCCCAAACCGTTTGAGGTGGGTCCTTTATTATTCCATTTTAGAAGTAACTTGCCCGTGGTTTACAGGTAAGTGGAAGGCAGGGATAGAATTCAAATTAAGAAAGGCAGGTTTCCGGTCTCAGTGCCCTTGATCACTATTACGCCGTTTTCTCCTTATTTCCTGGTACTCTCTTCCTGGCATTGAGTAAACTTCTCCGCCAAAATGGCTGTGTATTTTAACTGCAGTTAAATGGCATAAGCTGCTCTGGTTTAAAGTGCTGTATGCCAGGGGCGCCTGGGAGGCTCAGTTGGTTAAGTGTCCAACATCGGGTCAGGTCATGATCTCACGGTCCAAGAGTTCGGATCCCCACATCACTCCTGTCACGGAGTGACAGCACTCCAGCACGGAGCCTGCTTCAAATCCTCTGTCCCCCTCTCTCTCTGTCACGTCCCCGTCATGCTGTATGCCAGATAAACAGAGACAATAATTAACTGGTAGAGTTGAGGGGCGCCTCAGTGTCTCAGTCGGTTGGGCCTCTGACTCTTGGTTTCCGCTCAGGTCATGATCTCGATGATCTCATGGTTCGAGATCAACCCCGAACTCTGCGTTGGGATCCCTGACGGGCTCCTCACTGGCAGCATGGAGCCTGCTTGGGATTTTTCTCTTCTTTCTTTGCCCCGTCCCCACTCGCGCTTTCTCTCTCTCTCAAAATAAATAAATAAACATAAAAAATCATTTAAAAACCCCACAACTGGTAGAATTGTCCACACACACACGTGGAAGAATGTCTAGAACTTGTTTTATAATGTTTCTATTATAAATCTCACTTGCTTTAAACCATTGGCTTTTACATCAGTGATGACTTTTCTGTGCTTATTTTTAGATGCTATATTCACTTTAAAAATTATAACATGTTCATTTAAAAATGAAATCTAGAGGGGTGCGCGGGTGGCTCAGTTGGTTTAGTGTCTCACTCTTTTTTTTTTAATGTTTTTTATTTATTTATTATTGTATTTTATTTATTATTGAGAGACAGAGACCGAGCATGAGCATGGGAGGGGCAGAGAGAGGGGGAGACACAGAATCTGAAGGAGGCTCCAGGCCCCGAGCTGTCAGCACAGAGCCCGACTCGGGGCTCAAACTCATGACCTGAGTCAAAGTCAGATGCTTAACCGACTGAGCCACCCAGGCGCCCCTAGTATCTCACTCTTGATCTCAGCTCAGGTCTTGCTCTCAGGGTCATGAGTTCAAGCCCTGCGTTGGGTTCCACATTGGGTGTGAAGCTTACAAACAAACAAATAAATAAGTAAAATTAAATCTAGAAGATTAGAACAAGGAGAAATCTGTCACTCATTACCCAAGCACAACTTCTAGACTATTTCCTTAATGTCTAATAGTGCCTTAATGTCTAATAGTGTGTTAGCATTTGTTTTTATTTTATGTAATTATAGACATTTATACTCTTGGTTTTTTCACTTAAAATTGAATCTTGGGGGAAGGGGAAATGGAGGATCAAAAGACACAAACTTTTAGTTATGAGTACCAGAGATCTGATGGACAATGTAGTTACGGCTCTCACTGCTCTGTGATATATAGGAAAGTTAAGAGTTCTCATCAGGGAGAAGGTTTTATCTCCTTTTTCTTCTTTCTTTCTTTCTTTTTATTGTATCTATAGTAGAAGAAGGACGTTACCTGAACCTGTCGTAGTAATTATTTGAAATATACGTAAATCAACCTATCATACTGTCACTGTAGACTTATACAATGATATACGTCGATTATTTTTCAACGAAACTGGAAAAAAATTGAATATTACGTATGATGTTACGTAGAATTCAGAATCTGTACTTTAAAAATTCTTTTGAAGTTTTGTTTTGTTTTGTTTTGAGAGACCGCGCACACACAAACAGAGGAGGGTCAGAGAGAAGGAGAGACAGAATCGCAAGCAGGCTCCGCACCATCAGCACAGAGCCTGACGTAGGGCTCGAACCCATGAATCGCAAGGTCATGACCTGAGCCAAGATCAAGAGCTGGATGCTTAACCAAGCTGTGCCACCCAGGCACCCCGCAATCTGTACTTCTTTTTGTTTTTAATGAGTAGGGTTTTTGGGTTTTTTGTTTTTTTTTTAATGTTTATATTTGAGAGAGAGAGACAGAGCTCAAGCAGGGAAGGGCAGAGAGAGAGGGAGTCACAGAATCCGAAGCAGGCTCCAGGCTCTGAGCTGTCAGCACAGAGTCCGATGCAAGGCTCGAACTCATGAGCTATGAGATCACAACCTAAGCTGAAGTCAGACACTCGACTGACTGAGCCACCTAGGTGCCCCCAATCCGTAGTTTTAAATGACTGATATCCCAGTGATTGTGTATACTGTAGTTAAATACTTCAAAATTCCTCATGTCCTTTTTTGTTCTGATGTTTTAAATTGCTTTCAAATATGCTTTAATGACCATCTTTGTGCATCGTTCCTTTTTCTGTGGTTAGGGTTATTTTGTCTCATGTTTTCAAAGGATAGGAGTTATGGGGAGCCTGGGTGGCTCAGTTGGTTAAGCAGTCGTCTTTGGCTCAGGTCATGATCTCACAGTTCGTGAGTTTGAGCTTCGTGTTGGGCTCTGTGCTGACAGCTCAGAGCCTAGAGCCTGCTTCCGATTCTGTGTCTCCTCTTCTCTCTACCGCTTCCCCACTTGTGCTGTCTCTCTTGCTCAAAAATAAATAACCAAAAAATAATAATAATAATTTAAAAGGATAGGAGTCAGGGTCATTATCAAGAAACTACTTTCTTTTCATCTCTAATTGTTGATACAGTTAGTTTGGGTCTTTGTATGTATGTATTAATTTAGTAAGCCTTAGATTGTCAGTGAGGTAGGTAGTGGATTATGAGGACAAAATTATTTTTGATTGCTTAGGGCAGTTAACATGCAAGTTGGGCTTCACCCTCTTCTTCTCTCTAGGATGTTTTGGAAGAATGTATGTCTGTTCCCAAGCTGTCTTCGTACTCCGGATGGGTGGTAGACCATGTCTTACCTCACATGCAAGAGAACCCACCATCCTCTGAGACTTCAGAGTCCTCTAGATCCACTTCAGAACTTGAACCACCTTCATGTGTCCCCAAGTCTCCCGTCAGAACCCCTGCCTTCTCACCAGCTTCCTCAGCAACGCCAGATGGAGCCGAGGTAAGGTTTGCAATTAGCTTAAGACCGGAGGCAGTGGTGGCTGAAAAGTTGAAGTGTTTAAGGGGCCCCTGACTGGCTCGTGTGGGGGAGCATGCGATTCTTGCTCTCCGAGTCATGAGTTCAGGCCCCACGTTGGGCGTAGAGATTACTCAAAAATAAAATCTTGGGGCACCTGGGTGGCTCAGTTGGTTAAGCGTCTAACTCTTGATTTCAGCTCAGATCATGGTCTCAGGGTTGTGAGGTTGAGCCTCACATTGGGTTCTGCGCTGATAGCGTAGACTCTGCTTGCGATTCTTCCTCTCCCTCTCTCTGCCCCTCCCCTGCACACATGCATGCACTCTCTCTCAAAATAAATTTAAAAAAATAAAATAAGATAAAAATCTTAAAAATAAAAAAAGTTTAAGTGTTTAACATTGTTATACTACAGCGACCTTACCCTGGGGAAGGTAATGGTGGCTCCTCCTTGTAACTGTTTTAAGGATGCCATTTACTACACCACGGTGTTCCCTTTGTGAAGAGCGGAGAGAGAGGTTCCCTTCTATTCTTAGTGACAATAATAGTAATGAATTTCATGAGCAATTGGATTTTTTTTCTCATGAACATCGCATGCGTTTAACTCACGAGGTCTCCGTTTTTGTGTTGGCTTTTGGAGGCTTATAGTAAAGTTTATACCTGCTCTCTAGATACATGTACCTTCTCATTGGTTCTGTAATTTGTAAAAAAGAATAAAAAGGATTTTTACTCTCTTTTTGACTCTATTTTATCCCTGCCTTTGCTTGTTTCTCTTCCTTAAAAAACAGTTAAATTGTTACCGGTGGTGTTCTTTCTTTCTCTTTTTTGGGACGTGGAGAGTAATACTCGCAGACGTATATAAAGGAACATACGGTATGATTCCATCCATTTAACATTCTTGAAATAAGAGCATAATGGAGAGCACATTAGGGGTGTGAAGGCAGGTGCGGCACCGGAAGCCCATGATGACAGGGCAGTTCTGTACCATGATTACAGTGGCAGTTACGCAAATCTGTGAGTGAGATAAACTTGCACGGAACGATACACATACACAAATGAATTCCTGCACAACTGGTGAAATCTGGAGAAGTTCTGTGTTCTTGCTATTTTACTCTGCTTATGGCTGTGACTGTTGGGGGGCGATTGAGTGAAGGGCGCACCCGCCTCTACGTGTTTTCACAGCTTCTGTGGATTAGAATTACTTTAATTATTTTTTATACTTAAGGAAACATTTTTTAAAAATTTCTATGAGTGCTTCTCAGTTCTGATCCTGCCAATAATGCAACGTGCCGACAGGCAGGCATCTTCCCCTCCATAGGGCTCAGTCTCTTCATCTGTGACTCTGGTACTGGGCCGGATTGCTGGTGTCCTCTCCAGATAGAGAATTCCGTCATTCTTGAGGGTTTTTTTCTTTGTTTGTTTGTTTTTTAAAATTTTTTAATGTTTATTTTTGAGACAGACAGACAGAGCATGAGTGGGGGAGGGGCAGAGAGAGAGGGGGACACAGAATGTGAAGCAGGCTCCAGGCTCTAAGCTGTCAGCACAAAGCCTGACGCGGGGCTCAACCTCACGAACCGCGAGATCATGACCTGAGCCAAAGTCGGATGCTCAATCGACTGAGCCACCCAGGTGCCCCTGTTTGTTTGTTTTTTTAAATGTTTACTTATTTTTGAGAGAGAGAGAGAGAGACAGAGCATGAGTGGGGGAGGGGCAGAGAGAGGAGACAATCTGAAGCAGGCTCCAGGCTCTGAGCTGTTAGTGCAGAGCCTGATGTGGGGCTCGAACTCACAGTGGGGCTTAGCCTACTGAGCCACCCAGGCACCCCTTATTCTTGAGGTTAAATAAACTTTTAGATGGCTTTATATAATGAATTATTGTATCATTTAGGAATTTTTGGTGTTTAACAGAAACCCAGTTTAAACTAGCTTAAGCGGGGCGCTTGTGTGGCTCAGTCGGTTAAGCGTCCGACTTTGGCTCAGGTCACGATCTCACGGTTTGTGAGTTCGAGCCCCGCTTCGGGCTCTGTACTGACAGCTCAGAGCCTGGAGCCTCCTTCAGATTCTGTGTCTCCCCCTGTCTTTGCCCCTCCTATACTCATGCTCTGTCTCTCTCTGTCTCTATAAAAAATAAAAACGTTAAAAAAATTAAAAATATATATATATAAAATAAAAATAAACTAGCTCGAGCAAAACAGAAAGAGAAAAAGGAATTAATTAATTAGCTCACATAACCAGGAAGTCTCTGAATGCATTCAGAATCGGTTAGATCCAGGCAATATACTTTCTGCCTCACGTTATTTTTCACTTGATCCAGTGACCTAGATACAGAGAGCTTTGCCTGTCCTCTCGATTCTGCCTAACTCTTCTTGGTTCCAAGATGCCCAAGAGCAACCATAGACACACATCTTAGATTAGCCTCCCCAGAAGTAGAAAGCCTTCCCAGATAACTCCATTAGAAAAGTCCAGAGATGGGAGTCTGGCCTAGCTTGGGACATAAGCCTCATTCCTGAAGTAGACACGAGGGCCCAGGGGGATAGAGTCCTTCGATCGGCAGGCTGGTCACATGATTACCCCTGAGGAAGGCGGGTGGAAGAATTGGGGACGTGGATTGGGATGGCTCCTCTCAAACCACCCCAGCACGCATTAACTCTCACCAGAAGAATGAGAATAAGTTTGCCGAGCGGATCAAAACAAGCAAGCCGGGAAACAAAGCAAACTAAAGCATACTGTGCAAAGAAATAAGCCACTTAATGGTTCGTATATTACATCATTTATGTTATCATTCCCTTTACAAAGGAAAACGATTAGAACGAGATCGATATCATGAAAAGCACGCTGGCTCTCACCTAAATTGTTTTCTTGTTGTCCTTATGGGTTGCTGTTCATAGGTAGGGATGTGGTTTTCATCTGGAAGGGAGAGCATCAGCTTTACCATCTTAAATGCTTAATATTTCCGTTTTCTATCTATACAGGACAAACATGAGTCCCAGCATGCAGAGCCGATGGCGCTTCAGTCCTCGCGGGGGCTCAAAGTGGAAGGTTGCATCCGGATGTATGAGCTGGTGCACAGACTGAGAGGAACAGTAAGTGACCCATGAAGTAGGGCAGGCTCGACCCGAGGCAGCCACACTGGGATGCAGTTCTGCGGGCATTATGAGTGCCCACCTCGTGCTCATCATCGTGCCCCACGTGCTAGGAGCTCCCGATTCACTTGGGGAGATAGTGTAAAGTAGCATTTAAGAGTGAGCTCTCTGGGGCGCCTGGGTGGTTCAGTTAAGTGTCCAGTGTCGGCTTAGGTGAGGATCTCAGTTTGTGGGTTTGAGCCCCACGTCAGGCTCTGTGCTGACAGCTCAGAGCCTGGGGCCTGCTTCAGATTCTGTGTCCCCCTGTCTCTCTCTCTCTGTCTCTCCCCCTCCCCCTCTCCCTCCCCTCTGCATTCTGTCTCTTTCTGTCAAAAATGAGTAAACATTTTAAAAAAAAGAGTGAGCTCCTCAAGGAAGATGGGGTTCACATCCTCGCTCTTCTGTTTTGCCTATGACTTTGAAAAAATTACTTCGGCTCTCCTGGCTTCCATTTATGTCTCAGAATTTGAGGATGATCAGGGGTTGCCAGATAAGGTTATACTGAGAAGATGGATCTTAACAGCCTCTTGAAGAAAGATTAACTCTGTTTTAGTAATTCGTTTGGCTTTATTATTTTTTTTTCATGCTTTTCCAATAAAAATTAGGAGGATTTTAGGGACACCTGGGTGGCTCAGTTGGTTAAACGTCCAACTCTTGATTTCAGTTTGGGTCATGATCTCACGGTTCGTGAGTTCAAGCCCCACATTGGGGGATTCTCTCTCTCTGCCTCTCCCCTGCTCTCTCTGTCCCAAAAAAATAAATAAATAAAAGGGAATTTATTCCCAGGTCTTTTGAGAAAGCAAAATTAATGCAACACTAATCAGAATATCTAATTAATAAATTTAACAGTAGACCAAAGTAATTTTGTTATGTAATGAACTCGTTTATTATAGGCTAGCAGTGTTGCAAGGTGGAGCTTCTGCTGGCCTTTCACCTCCTTCAGTCTGATGGCAGACTCTGCTGTGATGGCAGGAGTGGCCGTGTGGCTACCTTTCTCATGCGGCACCACGACACCAGATCCCTACAGCTTGTCTTTTCATCTTGGTTTTGGCACAGAAGGAGCATGTGTGCTTGGCGTGCTGGCCCGTCTCAGTCTTCGTCACCATTTTCCTGAGGGAGGCACCCTAATGGGTCCCGAATTTACAGAGGAGTCCCCCCCGTCTTGGTGCCTTTAGCCGTGTTGCCAGAAACTATAAGCCTGAGCCCAGGGAGCTGACTTTATGATTTCGTAATGAGAAAAATAATGATGGTTTTATAAAAATTTCCACAGATCACGTGAATTTATAAAGTGAAAGTCCTCCGGCATCTCCCCTCGCTCGTTCGTTCATCGAGTCAACAGATAGTTACGAGCACTTACGGGCTCATTGAGCACTTAGATGGTGTTCTGTTCTAGGTCTAGATAAAACAGTGAGCAAAGCGGACGCGAGTTCGGGCCCTCACGGAGCTCCTGGACTGGTGAGGAGAGAGAGAAGTGAACGAGAGAAATAAGTGAAGTGTAGGTACACGACCGCTGTCCTCCGAGTGAAAGGACGGCGGCCTCCTCTCGGGGCCGGCAGTGCGGGTGGTGAGGAATGTCAGGTAGGACTTGATGTCCTTCATCCTCAGGAAAGTTTTCCCCTTTGGTTAGTTTCTCTTCCTCTCTGTTGCCTTTTTTCTCTCATTTTAGGAACTTTTGTTAGCCAGATATTGGATCTCCTAGATTAATTCCCTATTTTTCTTATGCTTTCTCTCATTTTCCTTTTGTCTTTTTCTGTTTTCCAAAACATTTGATTTTATCCTTCCGTTGGTAATTGAAAAAATACGTATATACCTATTTTTTAAATTATGTGTTTAATTGTCACAGACTTTTTCTTCTTCTCCGCTCGTTCCTTTTTCAGAACCTTTCATTCTCATTTCATATCATAATGAAGTTCTTTTACAGATTTAATTATCTTCCTTGAAATAATCCGTTCCCTCTAGATTCATTATTCTAGTGTATAGAATTTTCTCAAATATCTACTGACCTTTATTTACCAGTGGTTGGACGAAGGCTTCCAGGTGCACTGTCAGGAACAAAATTATTATGATCTTAGACTTCCTAAGTGTTAGAATTCCTAGGCTATATGTTCTGGAATGCCAGCCTGCACACTAGCTTATCCAGTTAATTTATTCATTTTCTTGTAGGGAAGAACTCTCTGTTTTGGCTGGGAATATGCATGATCATATAATAAATCACCCCCAAACTTGTGGCTTACAGCGACTACCGACATTTCATTACTGTCCTTCATGCTTCTGGAGGTCGACCCGCTCAACTAGGTGGTTCTTATTTGGGGTCTCTGTGGTTGCAGCGACTGGGGCTGGAGTTCTTTCAGAGGCTTCCTCACTGACCTGTGTAGCGTTGACGTCACCTGTTACCTGGAGCATCTGCCCTCTCCTTGCGGCCGAGCTTCCTCATAGCATGGAGGTCGGGTTCCAAGAGCAGGTGTCATAAGGGATGCTGGCCGAGCTGCGTGGCCTTTCTCCTAACCGAGTCTCAGGAATCATGTAACCTTAGTACTCTTTCCCACATTCTCTTAGTCAGGGCAGTCATGAGGGCCTGCTCAGGTTGAAGGGGAGGAGACGGGATCGTATCAGAGAATCTGCATATCTTTCTCTTTTTTTTTTTATTTATTTGTTTTGAGAGAGAGCGAGCGAGCATGCAAGTGGGGGAGAGGGAGAGAGAGAGAATCCCAAGCAGGCTCCCCTCTGTCAGCAAGGAGCCTGATGTGGGGCCCGAATGCACTGTCAGATCACGACCTGAGCCGAGATCAGGAGTCAGACGCTTAATTGATTGAGCCACCCAGGCGCCCCTGTGCAGATCTCTTTTTAAATCATTGCACAGTACCCGACAGGAAAAGCAGATCAAGTGCAGAATGGGCAAAAGACAGAGATACTTTACCAAAGGTACAAAGAAGCACATGAAAAGAGGTTTTCAGTGTTTATTTTGAGAAAGAGTGAGAATTGGGGAGGGACAGAGAGAGAAGGGGACAGAGGATCCAAAGTGGGCTGTGTGCTGACAGCAGACAGCTCGTTGGGCAACTCAGGAACCGTGAGATACGACCTGAGCCACAGCCGGACACTTAACCGACTGAGCCACCCCAGCCCCCCGAAAACATGTTTTTAAAAAATCATTACAGCACATGTGCCTGGCTACTGACTGTTCTGATCTCATGACTTGGCGGGGGGTGGGGGGACCTGACTGTTTTGTCTACAAACATTCAGCCGATATTTCCGTTTTTAGCCCCATGAACCCCACCTGATTTCAGACCTGACATTGCCCAGTCCCGAGCCATTTTTAGGAATTTTTTTTTAATTATTTTTATTTTTAATGTTTATTTAATTTTTGAGAGACAGAACATGAGTGGGAAAGGAGCAGAGAGAGAGAGAGACAGAATCCAAAGCAGGGTCCAGGCTCTGAGCCATCGGCACAGAGCCCGACGCGGGGCTTGAACCCATGAACAGTGAGATCATGACCTGAGCCGAAGTCGGACGCCCAACCGACTGAGCCACCCAGGTGCCCCCCCGAGCCATTTTGAGGTTCTGGTAGCTTGGTTCTCTCTCCGAGAGACGTAGTCTGCTTGTGTGTGCACGCACCCTCGCGTTTGCTCAGCTCTGCTGTCAGTCCACCCTCCTCCACAGAAACTTTGTCTTCCAGAAGCAGGGTCAGAATTTTTCCTTGCTGGCAATCCCATGTGCTCTCTGTTGTTGAGTCCTTTTTCCCTTCCCAGCTCCTATTTAAACAGTCTCAGAGGAGAGGTTGTGGGTGCTGTGTTCACTTTGTCTTCTTGCACTGGAAGCTTTAAAATAGAATACATTTTGCCATGCCTTCATGCCAGCGTATATACCATCTCATCCTCTGTAAAGGCTGCGGAGTGTTCTCTAGTCTGACCTACTGTGATATGTTGTCAATCCCAGTTAACGTAAATTGTTTTAAATTTACCGCTATCATCAACAGTGAGCATCCTTATTCGTACATCTTTGCACACGCATGCAAATATTTCCTCGGGATAAATTCCTACAATCAGACCAGTGTCAAAGGATATACATACCCTTTAAATTTTGGTTATTAAAATGTCACATCGCCCTTAAAAACCAGACGAGAATACCCTCATGAATAATAAATGGAATACCTTTAGGAACCCAGAAAGGGGACTTTCCTAAGTGGAGATGGGGGAGGAAATGGAGGCAGAGATGACAGGGTGAAGAAAGGAGTAGATAGGAATGTGCACAGCACGTTTATGGAATTAGAATGCGGCTTTCCGTTGCTTACTCTGAACTCAGAGTGAAAGCACAGGGCTCTTTGACACGACCTCGGTAAATACCTGTCCCTTCCCAGCTGGTCCTGGAGTGACAGGAATCGCAGGGGGCAGATGGGAAGAGCTTTCCAAAACAGCTGAGTTTAAACATCCGCTCAGAGGGGAGAGGCGACGTGAGCATAGTTTCTGAGGACTGAGCAGCTGGTTCCATGCCCGGGAGTATCTCCGATCAAAGAAGGACAGACGGGAGGATGTTCCTCCCGGGGAAACGAGCAGGGTGCCGACGGAGCTGCGGAGAGCGGGTGCTGATTCCTTTCAGGAGGGCCTGAGGCAGTGGCAAGAGGAGCAGGAGAGGAAGGTGCGAGCCCTCTCCGAGATGGCATCTGAACAGCTGAAGCGCTTTGATGAACGGAAGGAACTGAAACATCATAAAGAATTCCAGGACCTCCGGGAAGTGATGGAGAAGAGGTGAGCGGAGGTCCGTGTGCTCAGCTGGACCTCTTTCCCGCATGAAGCCCCGAGGGAAAGAGTTGAGCTTCCTCTGAGGCCTTAAATATCAAAATAAAATAGCCAGCGAAGCTCACAACCTAGAAAAATGACCAACCTTGGAAAGGTGACCAGTGTATCACGGGGAGAGGGAGGCTTTTAGGAGAGGTAAGGTCCGACCGTTTCCGGAAGCATCCCTGACTGTTCCTGCCGTTTTTCCTGCAGCTCCAGAGAAGCCCTGGGGCACCAAGAGAAGCTAAAAGCGGAGCATCGTCACAGAGCAAAGGTCAGAGCCTGGGAGAATTCTTGTGGGTATGTCTCCGTCTGGCTCTAACCTGGGTCATGCCTCCCTGTGACTCACCTCGGGCTGTCCTTTACCTGCTCCCGGGCCCATCTGTAATTTTGTACCCCACATAGGGCTTAGGGGGATGTAGAAACAGAAGGCCCGGGGCACCTCGGAGAGAGGTAACCGGACAGCCCCTCCCATAGATTCTGAACCTGAAGCTGCGGGAGGCCGAGCAGCAGCGCCTGAAGCAGGCGGAGCTGGAGCGGCTGCGGAAGGAAGAGGGCCAGATCCGCCTGCGGGGCCTCTATGGCCTCCAGGAGGAGGTGCTGCACCTCAACCAGCAGCTGGACGCCTCCGAGCAGCACAAAGACGTGCTGAAGGTGGACCTGTCCGCCTTCCGGACCCGCGGCAACCAGCTGTGCGGCCTCGTCTCGGGGATCATTCGGGCCACTTCCGAGGTGAGCGAGCTTCAGAGGGACCTTGTCTTCTGGCTCAGAAATGGAGAACCTTAAATGCAAAGTTGTTTTCTGATTTAAAAGTAGTACCTGAAAAAAAAATAATGGTTGCTTATTGTAGAAAATAGCCAGATCGTTTCTTAGAGATCGTAATCACCGTTGGCGTTTTCTCTTTCTTCCCTGACAAGAAGCATGCGTGGGGGGGGGGGTCACCCCTATGCCAGACTGGACTCTTGTACGTCCAGAGTTTATTATCTTAGGTTGAACAAATAATCGTTTATTCTGGTTGCAAAATACTTCAGTTCATTCGGTAATATTTTGTTGAACAGCTGGTGTGCTGTGGTAAAAATTAAAACCTTAGAGCAATGTATATAGCTTTTTTCCAGTTAACGTTGTGTTTTGAACACATAATTACAATAATCATTAAAAATATTTTGATGGTTTTTTTTTAAAGAGTTTTTTTTAATGTTTATTTTCTTTTGAGAGAGAGAGAGAAAGAGGGGCAGAGAGAGAGAGAGAAAGAGGGGCAGAGAGAGAAGGAGACACAGAATCTGAAGCAGGCTCCGGGCTCTGAGCCGTCAGCACAGAGCCTGACTTGGGGCTTGAACCCACGAACCGCGAGATCATGACCTGAGCCAAAGTCGGACGCTTAACTAACTGAGCCATCCAGGTGCCCCTAATATTTTTAATTAAAGCACTGTTAAAAAGTGCCAAGTATTGCCGCCAGACATGGCAAATATTCAGTATTTGATGAACACATGGAATTGGATACTTCCCACATATAGTAATACCAAAAATGATTGAAAAAGACATGCCTAGTGTTGAACATTTAAGTTTCTGTGTTTTCATTACCGTATATAGCACTGCAGTAAGACCATTCTATATACGTCTTGTATTTCTTTGAGATAAATTTTTAGGAAAGGAATTACTTTGTCAAATAATTTTAAGGTTCTTGATTCTTACCCAAAATTGTACCGATTCACATTTTTATGAGTTTTATGTTCTTACCCTTAGTTCTCATTTCTTCTCAAATTTTTGTTTTAAAAATCAGTGGAGGGTCTCAGTTGGTTAAGTGTCCGACTCTTGATTTTGGCTCAGGTCACAATCTCACGGTTCATGAGTTCAACCCCCATGTTGGGTGTAAAGATTACTTAAAAATAAAATCTTTGGAAGTAAATGGAGGGGCACCTGGCTGGCTCAGTCAGTGGAGCGCCCAACTCTTGATCCCAGGGCTGTGAGTTTGGGCCCCACATTGAGCATGGAGCCTGCCGACCTACCTGTCTACATACATAGATGCACACGTTAATTAATTAATAATTAAATTAATAAATTGGGAGGCCTCATTAATTTAATAGGTAAGACTACAAAACACATTTGTGGGACTATGTACAAAATGAGGCAGCGCTTCTTGACTCGTCTTATAATTCTGGTAGTCATATTCTAGCAAGATGGCACGCTGAAAGAAATGGGGACACCACTCTGGCTTATATGCATTCTCGTTTATGAGCAGAAGTTCTAAATAAAAGATAAGTAGGGGCGCCTGGGTGGCTTAGTTAAGCGTCCGACTTCAGCTCAGGTCATAATCTCGTTGCTCGTGGGTTCGAGCTTCAGGTTCTGTGTTGACAGCTCAGAGCCTGGGGCCTGCTTTGGATTCTGTGTGTCTCTCACTCTCTACCCCTCCCCCACTCATGCACGTACACGCTTGTGCTCTCTCTCAAAAATTAATAATAAACATAAATAAATAGATAAATGATAAATAAATCGAATTTATCAATGCCATAAAAGAGTAATGTGCTAAAACTAAAGAGGTATTATTCTAAGGATAATGAAAAGCTGGTTCGGCTGTTATGAAATCTTTACACGAAATTAATTTCACAATAGGTTAATGGAGCGAAGTCATATGTTTTGTTAGATGTTGTAAAAGTATATGCTGAAATTCTACATCGTTACCTATTAAAAAAAATAGTAAATTAAAAATTAAAATCTGTTTCCAGGGTGCCTAGGTGGCTCAGTCGGTTGAGCATCTGACTCTTGGTTTTGGCTCAGGTCATGATCTCATAGTTTCTGAGTTTGAGTCCCACGTCACACTCTGCATTGGCAGCACAGAGCCTGTTTGGGATTCTTTTCCCCTCTCTCTTTGCCCCTCCCCCACTTGTGCTGTCTCTGTCTCTTAAATAAGTAAACTTAAGAAAAATATGTTTCTCATGAACATGATAGATAATGTATCCATTTAAGACTACATTTTAGGGGTGTCTCAGTGACTCAGTCAGTTGAGTGTCTGACTATCGATATCGGCTCGGGTCATAATCTTGATCTTGGGCTCCTTGCTGAGTGTGGAGTCTGCTTGAGATTCCCTCTCTCTCCTCTGTCGCTTTCAAAACAACTTTAAAAAAAATAGATTACTTTTTAGATACACCATTAAAATTGGGAAAGAAATAAAAATACACCGTGTTGCTACAATAGTAACAATGTTGTTGATGTTAACAAGTTTTAGCCAATACAACATAATAAAACAAACAAAGAAGAAATACTTGAGGAAATGTAATTTGATAACAATATGATTGTCTATCTAGAAAGCCGAGAGTAAAAAGCTCAGAACTACTGAGGTTTTTTTTTTTAATGTGTGTTTATTTTTGAGAGACAGAGGGTGAACGAGGGAGGGGCAGAGAGAGAGACAGACAGACAGAATCTAAAGCAGGTTCTGGGCTGTCAGCACAGAGTCTGATGTGGGACCTTGGACTCACTAACCGCAAGATCATGACCTGAGCCAAAGTTGGATGCTCAGCTGACTGAGCCAGCCAGGTGCACCTGAACTATTAAATTTTTAAATGAGATTTAGTAATGTGGCAAAAATATAAAATATTCTGGCAAAAAAGTTTTAAAATATGGTGGACTATAAAATACTAGAAATAAACTAGCATGAAATAGGGATTGCGTTTTTTTAAAATGCAAAACTTTATTGAGTTTTTAAAACAAGACTTGAATAAGTAGAAGGATTTACTGTATTTCTGAAGCCTCATTAAAGGAAGCTATGAGTATTGCTCCAATCAATAAATTTAGTGAAATTCTAGTAAAAAATATGTTGGACTACTTCATAAAGAAACCTAGTGATGGAGGGAGCCTGGGTGGCTCAGTCGGTTAAGTGTTTGACCTTGATGTCGGCTCAGGTGATCTCACGATTCGTGACAGCACGAAGCCTACTTGGAATTTTCTCTCTGCCCTTCCCCTGCTTGCCTGCTCATGCCGTCTCTCTCTCTCTCAGAAATAAATAAACATTAAAAAAAAAACAACCTTAAAGACACACTACAGCTTCGGAAATCTTTTTGTAACATATACAGCAGACCACAATTTAATGTTCTTGCTACAGAGAGAGCTCTTAAGATTTATGAAAAAATATATAAATAAATAACACTCTACTTCCTTCCCACTCGTGGAAAAATGAGCACGGGCAGCTTAAAAAGGAGAAATACAATTGGTAAATTTGAAACTAAGTTTAAAATTTCCGTTAATATATGGAATGCAAATTAACACTATCTTTTTAAAGATTAAAAATATTTTTTTCTCAATGTTTATTCTTTGAGAACAAGAGAGGGAGAACACGAGCAGGGGAGGGGCAGAGAGAGGGAGACACAGAATCCAAAGCAGGCTCCAGGCTCCGAGCCTGACGCGGGGTTCAAACCCATGAACTGCGAGATCATGACCTGAGCCAAAGTCGAACACTTTAAATTAACTGAGCCACCCATGCTCCCCAACATGGTATCATTTTTATCTAGACTGTTGTCACAAGCTTTTAAAGAATTATCCCAGCTATTGTTGGTGGTGAGAGCGTGGAAGAATCCATCCTCAGGCCTGTCTGTGGATACGATGGTTAATCAGTATTGCCTTCGAGAGAACAGGAAAGCAGTAGGCGTCCGCATGTCGAATGTGGGTACTCCATTGGTACAACGGTTCCAACCTAGAGATGTATTGTGTGAGCTGTGATTCAGCTTCACAGGTGCCTAGGGAATAGACGCTAAGCTCTGCCTCCATCTCCCTGACAGAACGGCTTTCCCACAGCAGAGGACCAGGCTGTGGCTGAGAGAGCCCTGCAGGAAATGCGGGACCTCCTGACAAGCTTGCAGCAGGAGATCGCCAGGGCCTGTGAGGACAAGAGGAGGCAGGATGAGAAGGCCCAGGTAAAGCGGCAAGAGTCACACATGCAGCAGGGGCCAGAGGTCCACAGGGAGACCCCAGCTCCCAGCCAGGGCCCAGGAGGGAAACAGAATGAAGGTGGGTGTTGGCGTGGATACAACCCTTTAGCTCAGAATGTGAACGGAAACAAGAATATGTTTGAATATCGTTGTTAAGCTTCAGGACAATGTACCAGAACTGTTACATAACGTAAAACTCTGTACTTTTACTGAATTAGGTCCAGTTTGGTTGTTGTGGAGCCTGGCTTCCAGCATTTGCCATAAGGAGTTGAGATTCTGTATATTTCTAGGAGATGTATTGTTCCAGGTTTTGCTGCTCTGACTTTTTAAAATAAATATTATACGATATATGTTTATTTAATACATAAGAGAATCCATCAAGCATAATGGTTGAGAAGGCTGGCTTTAGAGCCAGATCCGTGGGAGTGTGGTTTTTCTACTTTCTGGCACTGTGACTTTGGCAAATTCACCTTTCTCTGCCTATTTCCTTATCTAGAAAGCGAAGATAATAATGGTATCTACTTCATAGGGTTCTTGTGACAATGGAAGCCTTTAATACCCGTATCAGCTGATTAGAGCAGTGCCTGGTTCGGGTGAAGTGTTCAGTGAGTACTATTACGAGAGCCTCTCTTTTCTTCCTCAGACCTCCAAGTAAAGGTACAAGACAGTACAATGCAGTGGTACCACCAGCTGCAGGATGTGTCCAGTCAGTGCGTGTTGGCCTTTGAGGAGCTGACCAACAGCAAAGACAGTCAGGTACGGAGGGCTGGAAGTCGCGAGTTCTCTGGGCCTGGGAGGGCTCTGAACGGCCCCGTGTCCCAGAGGAATGTCGCTGGTGCGTCACCTTCCCTCATCCCGCTGGCCTCCGCTCAGCTCTTCCGAGCACCGTTCGCCCTCTCACTGTTCTCTCCTGGCAGGCCAAGAAGATAAAGATGGACCTCCAGAAGGCTGCCACCATCCCCGTGAGCCAGATCTCCACCATTGCAGGTTGGTCAGAGGAGTTCAGAACATGGCCCTTGGCTTCATTTTGTTACTTTCTGAGACTCCGAATGAACTCCTCTGAAAGGTTCCCGTAGACAGTCTGTTCAAACAGGCAGCGCTGGATCGGGCACGTATGAGTTACGTCTTCCTCTCCTTTGCTTCCTCTGCAACATGTAGGAGGCAGTCGTTACGTGTTTGTTGACTTGTTTTATAAATAAGCTATATATATTAACAGTAAATTATTTAGGAAGGCTCTTACCTAAAGTTGAAAGTTACTGCTGAAGGAGCGCCTGGGTGGCTCAGTCAGTTGGGGACTGACTCTTGATTTTGGCTCGCATCATGATCTACAGTTTGGGAGTTCGAGCCCCATATCGGGCTCTCTGCTGTCAGCACAGAGCCTGCTTCAGATCCTCTGTCTCCCTCTCTCTGTCCCTCCCCTGCTTACGTTCTCGCTGTCTCAAAGAAAATAAACATTAAAAAAATATATCACAAGAATCCGTATTTAGAAGAAAAAAAAGAAAGTTACTGCTGAAAACATCACTCAGGGAATCTAGGATGTGACATGCGTTCCTTGCTTTTGTTCTACAACATAAGCCATTAGCTTACCCAAGCTCAAAACCTGCCTTAATACTTTTTTTTTTCCATGTTTATTTTTGAGAGAGAGAGAGGGGGGCACCTGGGTGGCTCAGTCGGTTAAGCAGTGACTTTGGCTCAGGTCATGATCTCACAGTTTGTGAGTTCGAGCCCTGCGTCGGGCTCTGTGCTGACACCTCAGAGCCTGGAGCCTGCTTCGGATTCTGTGTCTCCCTCTCTCTCTGCCCCTCCCCTGCTCACACTCTGTGTCTCTGTCAAAAGTAAATAAAAATTTTTTGAGAGAGACAGACAGAGTATGAGCAGGAGAGGGGCAGAGAGAGAGGGAGACACAGAATCCGAAGCAGGCTCCAGGCTCTGAGCTGTCGGCACACAGCCCGATGCGGGGTTGAAACTCCCAAGCCGTGCGATCACGACTTGAGCCAAAGTCAGAGCTTAACTGACTGAGCCACCGGTGGCTGGGGCGCATGAACAGCTGAAAAGCTGCTCTGACTTAGCATGGGTCCCGCTTGCCCTGATTCACTTGTTGCCTGGAAAGTGTAGAGAAGTTGTAGTTCCTGCCCGCGAGAGGCCCTGCGACAGTGCTTACCTGTCACCTTGCTGCCTGCAGTTCTCTCTGGATCAGGGAAGGTATAAATAACTAACCATCACCTTCTGGGCTTTAACGGGCCATTTCCTTTGCTGGCAAAGGAACAGCAACAGGGGCAAGGTAGATGACAGCCACGCCACCCCTTCACTGCTCTCCTTTAAGCTTGTCCCCAGTCCTGACCCCTCAGCCGACCGCAGACAGCCTTGCTTTCTCCTTCAGCGGGAAAATCCAGCGGGTGGGATCCTTGGGTGCCAGCCTTTTCCACACGCATACACATGCCCCTTCGTCCGCGTCTGCGTGTGGCGGGAGGCGGTGTCCTCCGTGCGCACCTCCCCCTCTGCCTCCGCCTTTGTTCCCTCCTCCCCATCCCCTTTAAGACTTGCCTCATCGCTCATCACCTAATCTGTTTTCTGCAAAATGACTCCTTTTTACAGGCTCCTTTTCCTTTAAACATGCTTCAGTTACTCACATCCTAAAGTATGTTTCCTTTGGTTCAAGATCTATGTCCTTATAACCTTCCTCACGTTTCTGTTTGGTCCTGGTGATCATTCCCTTCGTTATGAATTCTGTTCCTTTGGCTTCCATGACAACATGAGTTTCCAGGTTCTCCTACCACCTCCCTTTCTCCTTTTCCTTGTGGGTTCCTCAGTCACCTGTCCCCACCCTAATCCCTAACTGGAGGTGCTTCCCAGGAGTCTGCTCTCCCCACTGGTTCCCAGTCCACTTACCCCCGGGGCTTCGGATGCCGCCTCCATGCGGGTGGCTCCCAGGTGTCTCTCTGGTACGCTCTTTCCTCAGAGCTTCAGAGCCCCTCGCTCTGGCTCTTGGGGACCATCTGCTCATGTCTCTCTCCTGCCCCACGTTCAGGGTGTGCAGACATCAACTCCCCATCTTCTTTATGCCTGCTTTTCCCGTTTGCTCTCAGGAACCAGTAGCACCGCTGGCAACTCAGGCATCTTGGCCGGAACCATGGGAGTCCTCCCCATGACTGCTCCCTCTGTTTCGTTCTCTGCATCTGATCAGGCTCTAGTTTTGCTGTTCTTTACTTTTCTGCATATTTCTTGACTGTGTTCCCTTTGCACCATCACTGTGAGTCTTCGAAGAGCCAGACGCAGACATGCTCTAGAGTTAGTGCTCAGTACATGCTGAGTGACTGGGAAAGAAATGACCTCAGTCCTGCCTCTCTAAAGGCAGCAGTAGGGGCGCCTGGGTGGCTCCGTCGGTTAAGCGTCCGACTTCGGCTCAGGTCATGATCTCATGGTTTGTGGGTTCGAGCCCCGCGTCGGGCTCTGTGCTGACAGCTCAGAGCCTGTAGCCTGCTTCAGATTCTGCGTCTCCCTCTCTCTCTGCCCGTCCCTTGCTCCTGCTCTGTCTCTCTCTCTCTCTCTCAAAAATAAATATACATTAAAAAAAATTTTTTTTTTAATAAAATAAAGGCAGCGGTAGATCAGGAGCAGAATTTAATCTCTTTGGTGCTGGTGTGGCATATGGGATGTAGGAGGCCATGCCAGGCCTAGGGCTGGGAGTGGAGAGGCATGGAGGAGGGAACCGATAGGGAATTGGGCCAGCGGGGCCCTTTGAAACCATCAGTAAAGAAGTACTGAAGTGTGACTTAGCAGGAGTGGGTGCTACTAGTTTGATAGCTCAGTAAGTTTTAAGTAATGGAGACCAGTTCGGATCTGCACAGGCCAAAAAAAAAATTTTTTTAATCTGAAGATAAAGGGGTGTTTCTCAGAGTCTACTGGCAGGAATGGGGCTAGGTTTCAGGAGCTGGAAACTTCAGACCCTTTTCTTTCATCTTCCTCCTGTACATCTCTCATCTTTTTTTTTTTTTTTTAATATTTTTTGACATTTATTTATTTTTGAGATACATAGAGACAAAGTGTGAGCAGGAGAAAGGCAGAGAGAGAGGGAGACACAGAATCTGAAGCAGGCTCCAGGCTCCGAGCCGGCAGCCCAGAGCCCGACGCAGGGCTTGAACTCACAGAGCGTGAGATCGTGACCTGAGCCGAAGTCGGCCGCCCAACCGACTGAGCCACCCAGGCGCTCCAATCTCTCATCTTATTAGGCAGACCACTGTTCTTTGGTCCGCTTGGCAGCTTCAGGTCCCTGGTGTTCATGAGTGTGTGTGTTGCAAGGCCAGCCCCTCCAGGACGTGACTCTCTGAGCTGACTGATTGGCTCAGCTGGTCTACACCTAATCAAACTGCAGCCAGTGCGGGCGTGGGGCTCACAGGATCCGAAATACAAATACAGCCCCCAGGAGCCCACTTCTGTGCGTCCGAGGTTGGAGAGCAGGTCCCAGAGTAGGTGGTAGTCACTGAGAGCTGGGAAGATCCTTTAGAACAGTTTTCCTAGAGATGCAAATGACTACTTTCGGGACGCCAGCTCTAGCTCACGGGATCTGTAGCCATTCAACAGCTATCTCCATCCTGTTTATCTCTGGTATGTCGATTTCAGAATTTGTTCATTCCCAAAGTAGGAATTTCTTTGAAATAGTACCATGTCTTCTGTACTCCTGCATCCCAGACAGCGTACCTCTGCTTGTCGTGTAGTTTTCTGCAACAGTAATTTGACTTTAGACTCTGACCTTGTGCGGGACTGCTCGGCTGGATTTTCATAGAGGGTTCCTTATTGCGGTGATGAGAAGCACACTGGTCTGCAGTTGAATCTTTGAACTGACGTCATCTCTGTCATACCCAGGCTCAAAGCTGAAGGAGATCTTTGACAAGATCCACAACCTGCTCTCCGGAAAACCTGTTCAGTCTGGCGGGCGCTCCGTGTCCGTCACACTTAACCCGCAGGGCCTGGATTTTGTCCAGTACAAGCTGGCAGAGAAATTTGTGGTGAGAAACCTTGTGACCAGAGGTAGGGGGAGAGGCTGGTGCGCAGCCTTTACGCTTCTCTCCAGAGTAACCCAGTGGTCCCGTCTCTGCTCCCACAGAAACAAGGAGAGGAGGAGGTGGCCTCTCACCACGAAGCGGCGTTCCCCATTGCAGTTGTGGCCTCTGGGATCTGGGAGCTCCACCCCAGAGTGGGCGACCTCATTCTCGCTCATCTCCACAGGAAGTGTCCCTACTCTGTTCCCTTCTACCCAGCTTTCAAGGAGGGAATGGCTTTGGAAGACTACCAGAGGTGAGGTGGTTTTTCTCCTCGCTCACTCTCCCCGGGGGCTGAATAAAATATAGAGAGAACTGGGGTTCGCTCTCCCTGCCTTCACAACTCCTCGTATGTACCTTGAACCTTCTGTCAGAGAATCCGGTGTCTTTCATACAAACTGGCTGCTTTGGGAATTTGTGGATTCACCTGTAACACTCAATATAGTTTAGGGAAAAGAATACTGGATCTAGAATTGGGAGGTTGCGGCGGGGTGGGGGGGTGTCTTAGAATTTTGCCCTGCTTCATTAGTTAATAGATTTGCAAAATGGGTCAATCACGTAAGCTCTTTGAGTGTCATTTTCTTTATTTGCAAATGAGGATAGTGACGTCCATCAGTCTTGTGATTTGGGGGCTCCTGGCTGGCTCCTTTGGTAGAGCTCTTGAGTGCAACTCTTGATCTCAGGGTTGTGAGTTCAAGCCCCACATAGGTGCAGAGATTACTTAAAAATAAAATGTTAAAAAAAAATTTTTTTTGTGAGTTTACCTTGCAAGGCTTATGTGATGCACAGATGTGGTCGTGGATGTGTGTGCTTTGTAAACAAAGTAGTCTATGGAGGTGATGATGTGTAATCGTGTAGGAAGAATAATGCTAAAAACGGGCACCTGGCTGGCTCAGTGGGTAGAGCCTGCAGCTCTTGAACTTGAGATCGTGATTTCCAGCCCCACATTGGGCCTAGAGCTTACTTAAAAAGAATAATAATAATAAGGGGCACCTGGTGCCTCAGTTGGTTAAGTGTCCAACTTTTTTTTTTTTTTTTTTTTGAGAGAGAGAGGGAGAATCAGAGCGTGAGTGGAGAAAGCACAGAGAGAGACAGAGACACAGAATCCAAAGCAGGCTTCAGGCTCTGAGCTGTCAGCACAGAGCCCGATGTGGGGCTTGAACTCATGAACTGTGAGATCATGATCTGAGCCGAGGTCGAATGCTTACTTGACTGAGCCACCCAGGCGCCCAAGTGTCCCGACTCTTAATTTCAACTCAGGTCACGATCTTGTAGTTTGTGGGATTGAGCCCCGTGTCAGGCTTTGCTCTGACAGCCTGGAGTCTGGTTGGGATTCTCTCTCCCTCTCTCTCTGCCCCTCCCCCTTAAAATAAATAAATATTTAAAGTAGCAATAATAATAATGCTAGATATAATAGTACTAAAGTGTTCCTTTTAGCCATAAAAAAGAAGTGATTTGTCACCCTCACTTTGACCTTGTACATTGAATTTTTTCCTCCCACACAGGACGCTCGGCTACCAAGTGAAGGACTCCAAAGTGGAACAGCAGGACAACTTTCTAAAACGCATGTCCGGGATGATCCGACTCTACGCCGCCATCATCCAGCTGCGGTGGCCGTACGGAGGCCGACAACAGGTAGAGGGAGAGACTTGCTCTCAAGAGAAAGGTTGGGTTGTATTCGTGTAGTCTGCCTACAGGGACCATTGCCCTTCTTGCCGAGCGAGCAGTCTAGCTACATGGTGATGTATTGTTGCCGCTCCCTAGGTATGTTCTAGAGAAGTCGATGTTGATTATTAGGAAACTTTTGGACTGTCAGAACTGTTTTGTTCAATGATTGACTCAGCTGAGGCTTTAAAGAACTGAGTTTATAAGAGGGTCTGTGAGATGAGAGTCTGTTGTAACCCAGTCATCAAGGTTGGAAGATTCTATTAGAGCGAGTCTAAATGACACTGTTGGGGCACCTGGGTGGCTCAGTCAGTTGAGTGTCTGACTCTTGATTTCGGCTCGGGTTGTGATCCCTGAGTTGTGAGATCGAGCCCCATGTTTGGCTCCATACTCAGTGTGGAACCTGGTTAAGATTCTCTCTCTCTCCCTCTGCCCTTCTCCCCGACTTGTGCTCTCTCTCAAAATAAAAATAAAAATGACACAGTGTCATTTTATTATTTATTTATTTCTAAGTAAGCTCTAGGCCCAACATGGGGCTTGAATTCACAACCCTTAGATCAAGAGTCACTTGCTCTGGGGCACCTGGGTGGTTCAGTCGGTTAAACCTCCAACTTCAGCTCAGGTCATGATCTCATGGTTCAGGAGTTAGAGCCCTTCATCGGGCTCTTTGCTGACAGCTTGGAGCCTGCTTCATATTCTGTGTCTCCCTCTCTCTCTGCCCCGGCCCCTGCCCCTTCCCCACCCCTCCCCCCACTCAGGCTCTGTCTCTCAAAAATAAATACACTTTTTTTTTTTTAGTTTTATTTATTTTAAGTAATCTTTACATCCAACATGGGGCTTAAACTCACAACCCTAAGATCAAGAGTCACATGCTCTTCCAACCGAGCCAGCCAGGCACCCCAAAAATAAACAAACATTAAAAAAAGAAGAAAAAAAAAAAAGAGTTGCTCATTCTACTGACTGAGCCAGCCAGGCGCCTCGTCACTGTCATTTTAGACCTGATTGGTGCCTCACGTCACAGATGAGCAGATGGAGTCCAGGGAGCTATGGTAACACACAGTCAGTGACACGGCTGGGGTGCAGGGCTTTGACTTGCCAGCCTGGTGCTTCTCTCAAAGGATACAGATTAGAGATGGAGAAGTTAACGTACTTGGAGACCTAAAGAGAAGAGCATGTAAGTTGATGAAATCCAACTTTTTATTGTGTACCTGCTGTGTCCCACGTTTGTTCTAAAGGTCCCAAGAATAAAACATCTGTATGGGTAACTGTTGGCCGGTGGAATTCCTGAAACCAGAGCTGCCAGATGTGGACTGAAGGGGTCCCGAGGAGATTGTGTGGGTCCCGGTGTGCTGGGACGTTGGAAAACAGAATATGTTCGGCTTGCGCGGTTTCTGCCCTGTGGCGTGTGTTTGAGATGATCTGGGGGTTCGTGTCACTTAGAAATGGCTGGATGATAACCTCGGGAGTTTACTCTGGATACAGTGAGAGCAAATCATGACCAGTGTCTTCCCTTCCAGATTCACCCTCACGGCTTAAATCATGGCTGGCGATGGTTGGCCCAAATCTTAAATATGGAGCCCCTGTCAGATGTGACAGCCACCCTCCTCTTCGACTTCTTGGAGGTATGTAATGCAGTTGTCACACAAGAGGGGGACAGTGGTTGAAGCAGCCTTGTTGCCGCTGTGGCGTGAGTCGGGAGACAGTATAGAAACAGGCTGTTGGTGAACAGCGTTAGCATCCAGTCTTACACGTTTTTTTCCCCGAGGGCTAAAGACAGACCTGGCTTTGGGTTTTCTTCCCACCGTGCTTTCCTTCTCTATGTGGTTGTGTTCTCGTTGTAGTGAAAAACCTGTACATCCCGGCACCAGCAAGAAGGGATGTTTGTTTTAAGGATAGAGAAGTGACTCCCAGAACTCAGGGTAGGATGTGTGGTTGACTCTCATGTGGGCCTGGAACTAGGAACTAGAATGTCACCAGGTACCAAGAGTCCCTCTGGAGCCACATAGTCCTCCCTGTGCTCTTCCTGTAGGCTGCCTCGTTCTTGTTCCTTAGGCCAGTTTTCTCTAGATCTCTGCACAGTGGAGAGGATGGCCGTCCTGGGCTGTAGCCCTCTGCCTCGGTGCGGTCACCTAGTGAGGTGGAACTGGCGTCCCACCTGTGTGATCCCTCATTCCCAGGAGAGCAAATACGATCAGCCAGCCTGGGCCACGTATCTCCCTCATCCAGAAGGTTCTATGCAATCCTGTCTGCCTAGGCAGGGCCACCACTGTAGAGTGAGGGTAAGGGTTTCTGTGGACAGGCGACATTTCTTAAAGGATGAAGGCTTAGGGCACACACTGTATGTGTCCAGTCACCCTGGTGCTCCTGAAGGCACGGGGCATGAGCAGAGATCATGAATAAATCCGAGAACGTGTCAGTGCCCGCTTACTGAGGTGGGGGATGCCGTGCCTTCGGAGGTAGGATCGAAGAATAGTGATTAAGTTAGACTCACATTTTCTAGTTTGCGAAAATACCTGGTTTCTTGGCAGTTTGATTTCACGGAGGTATTGTCATATACGGAGAGATGCTTTAGAAGAAGGGTGGGTCTTTCCATTTGTTCCCTTGCTTAGTTAGGGAAGTGGCATTGTGACGGAAGTTCGTGGTAGGAGGGAAAGGCAAAGGGCTGGTGTGCCTTCCGGGTCTTCAGGCCTTTTGCCTGAGTGTGAATTTGTGCTCTCTGCTCTGACGGTGCCTGTCTTTCCCTGGAGGTGTGTGGGAATGCCCTCATGAGGCAGTACCAGGTACAGTTCTGGAAGATGTTACTTCTCATCAAAGAAGACTACTTCCCCAGGTATGTGACCTGTTGAACAGACACGCGGTGTTCAGTGAGTAAAAACACATGGCATCAAATGCCCTTGGGTGCCATGACATGCTGGGTTTGACTCAGTTAAAAGCAGTTGTATTGGGGCACCTGGGTGGCTCAGTCGGTTGAGCATCAGACTTCGGCTCAGGTCATGATCTCACAGCTCAGCTCAGGAGTTCGAGCCCCACCTCGGGTCTGTGCTGACAACTCAGAGCCTGGAGCCTGCTTCACATTCTGTGTCTCCCTCTCTCTCTGCCCCTCCCCCTCTCAATGCTCTGCATCTCTCTCTCAAAACAAAAAAACAAAACCAAAAAAAAAAAAAAAAACAGTTGTATTAAGTGTGACATCTTCTCCCATCCTTCTCTTTGATATTCGAATCAGTGCTTTTGAACTCCAGTGAGAGTCTCTTAAACATTATTGGCTAAATGAAAAAATGAATTAGGAAGATCCTGGATTCAGATACCTGACGTGTCTTTAACTTTGTTTTCAAACTCCCCCAGCTAATCCGGGATGGTGATTACAGCAGTCATAAATTAAACCCAAAGAGTCAAGCGCCCTTAATAAATCAGGTGGAGAAACTGACCTGTCAGCCAGTTTGCTTGACTCTGTCATGGAGTCGCCTCTGGGTGCCCTTCTCATTCCTCTCAACACTGGCATTTTCGGGTGGGGAGAGGCCTCAGCAGCACCCATCCTGCCTGCTCACAGACATCTTGGGAAGGAGTGTCCTCTCCTTTATCCCCTGGTTGGAAAAGAAAGCTGAGACCATTTGGAAGAATGACAGCATCCTTGGTCCAAAAGACCTCCACCCAAGCCATTCGGTCTCCCCCTCCACCGCTTTCCCATAGATCGGCAGTGCCCCTAACTCCTCTCTAAAAGGGACGGGGGGATCACAGCTGTGACTTGCATATTGTCCTCCTCTTTCTGCAGGATCGAAGCCATCACAAGCTCAGGACAGATGGGTTCCTTCATACGCCTCAAGCAGTTCTTAGAGGTAAGATGTCCTTAGACCAACATGTTTCGAGCTGTTGTTGACCTTGAAGGCACCTGTGTCTGACACAGCTTCTTCCAACTTTCCGTTACCAGAAAATCATTGTTCTCTCCATCTTTCCCTGACCAGAAATGCTTGCAGCGCAAGGAGATTCCTGTCCCCAAGGGCTTTCTGACCTCCTCCTTCTGGCGTTCCTGACGGCATCCCAGCGCCCACCATCTCCCTTCTGTTGCAGAGGGACAATAAAAAAGCAACTGAAAACAACTGTATTTGGGAGAAGTCATGTCAGATTTAGAAATCTACCACCGTGTGCTTTTTATATATTTGTAGCCGTGACTAGGAGAGGAGATGGTTCAGGGGTCCCAGAATCCAGGAGGTCTTTTGTAGGCTGGACGCCCCTTAGGGACCCACATGGCAGAGTGAATGGAATCGGCTTTTCTTGCTTCTGCAAATATGGTGAGAAGACGTGTTCAGTTCTCGGTCTCATTCTTCATTTCCTTTGTCTCTAGTGTCTTTCAGAAAGTAGGTGGTACCTTAACCATTTCCCTCTGAGCTGAAGTGAGCCCCCCACGCCCACTCCCACTCCCACTCCCCTGCCCTGCTGCCTCTGCCCAGAGTACTGGTTAATAGTTGAGGCCCAAATCCTTACGTGCAAGTTTGGGCTATGGTGGTTTTGCTTTTTCAGCTTGTGGAGTAATTATAAATTCAGAGGAAATGCCTGCTGTAGACGTGGATTACGCCCCATATTGTATCAGAGATAGTTCAGCATCTGGGATTAGGACTGTTAATACATGTTATATTGAACAGGAAGCACCGTTTGTCCTTTTAATTTGGAATTTGCCCCCTGAAGGACTACGGATGCATGAACCAGAGCAGGTGCGGGGGTTTTTTTGTTTGTTTGTTTCTGAATTTGAATTAAGTTGGGCTAAGATGGGTTAGCAACATTACACAAGAGCCAGGCATATACAGGCAGTGATTCAGGGGTTAAATGAAGGTTTGGGGAGGAATTAAGAACTGCTTTATAATTGTTTCCGTGTCCTGAATGAAGAATGGTGATAGATTAGCCTGACTAAAGCCACGGACAGAAATTCAGAGCCCGGCCGTTCAGATAAGAATGGAGATTTGTTTTATGAAAGACTCACCGTCTTCTGTAGCGCAGAGGCAGGGACCTACCCCTCTGTGCCACATGGTGTGTGCGGGGACGTGTTTTGGGGGGTGGGGGTATTCCCTGGTAATCTTGAGTGGCTTAAAGCAACACATTCTATGAATTGCTGACTGTGGTGCCAAAAAATAAGTAATAAAACTTGATTTTAAAAATCCCATTGCCGGTGTCTGAGTGGTCGGTGTGACCAACTTCCTCTGCCTTGTGCTGTATACGTCATAGCCGTGTGCCTGGTCATGCACAGGCCTAGCTATAGAATGGTGTAAGTTTCTCCCTATTTTGTTTCCTTGACCTTCACCTTGAGAAATTTTTTGCTTTTCTGTTATTCCTTTTCTGGAATTATGTAACTGACCAGTAACTGACCTTGTTTCATCTAGCAGAAATGGAAAAGTACTGGAGTCTTTTCATGTGGAATGAACTCTGGGGAAGGTATCCGGAGACTTGGTGCAGTTCACTTTTAGGTTTTGTGGCCTTGGGTGGATCATTCCTCTCCTCTGGACCTCAGGATCCCCCTCCCGCGAAAACACAAGACGTGGATTAGTCACGAGATGAGCGGTTTTCGGTGCTCTGTAGCTTCCCCGCCAGTGCCTCCGGGCACAGATCTTAGCCTGTGGGGCCCGAGGTGGGTGGAGCCCGCAAGGCCAGTTGCTGTCTGCACTTCCCCTCTTACCTGTGCTTTACAGATGGCATTATCTTCTAGCATATCATGACAGGAAACAGGGAGCACTGACCTAGTGTTGAGTGGATGGGGCCCAGCCCTATAGTCAAAGTCAACACAGGGAGGCCGTGGGCAGATTTTAAAAAGGCATGCCTTCCTTCAAGACGCCGCTGCCATCTGCTGGAATAGAACCGCGAATCCATGGTGGCCCAGGCACGGGCCCTAGAGGGTCTGCAGCCCACATCCTGCACGGCTTTGAGTGGAGCCCTAGGGGAGCCCCGTGATCCTCTCTGCCACAGCATTTTTGCTGTGTGCGGTATGTGTTGCAGTCCTAGTCCTAGATCGTATCTAGTGAAAGGTGAAAAATCACTGGACAAAATGATCGCCGAGGGCTCTTCCACTTTGAAAAAAAATTTTTAGGGGCGCCTAGGTGGCTCAGTCAGTTAAGTGTTGGACTTCAGCTCAGGGCATGATCTCACAGTTTGTGAGTTCGAGCCCTGCATCAGCCTCTGTGCTGACAGCTCAGAGCCTGGAGCCTACTTTGGATTCTGTCTCCCTCTGTCTCTGCCCTCACCCACTCATGCTCTGTCTTTCTTTTTCCTTCAAAATTAAATAAACATTAAAAGAAAAAAAAATTGAAAAAAAATTTTTAATGTTTATTTTTGAGAGAAAGCGTGGGTGGGGGAGGGGCAGAGACAGAGGGAGACACCGAATCTGAAGCAGGCTCCAGGCTCTGAGCTGTCAGCACAGAGCCCCACAAACTGTGAGATCATGACCTGAGCCGAAGTCAGACGCTTAACCTACTGAGCCACCCAGGCGCCCTGGACTATTTCACTTTGAATTCACCAGTCCACAGAAAATACCTCTCCTGATATTTGAATGCTCTTTCTCCAGACAGGTTTCACAGTCCTGCACATGTCACTCGATGCTGGGAATTCCTGATAGGTTCTCGATGGTAAACCAAGAAAGGAGAGCATTGGGGAAGCCAGGTTGTTGATACTCACTGATAGTGTTGCCTCCAGAGATACTGATTGCCAGCTGATAGATGCAACCCCCGGTGGCCAGTAGCATCAGATTCCTTCGAGCGGAATACTAAGGCCTGCATCCAGTTTTCAAATTCAAGTCCTCACTTGCCTGCCTGCTTCCGCTTAAGCCTGACCTCATTTCTCAGGCTGACTGCCCCTATTTTTGTTGTGTCATTGTGCTACATCATATAAAAACAAATTTGATGATGCGTTGAAAATTCCAACAGGAGAGCCCCTGCACAGCCCTTGGATAGAAGAATGGAATTGTTCTGGAGAGTTCCTTCCCCTGCTCTTCCAGCTGCCTGTGAGGGAAGCAGTGACCTAACTAGGTTTGGATCTCTTCTCCCTCGGTGTCAGGACAGCCGGGGGAGCCGAAGAGCTTCGTGCAGGCGCCTCATCAGGCCTGGCCTCTCACGTCCTCTTTCTTTCTTTTTAGCTTATTTATTTTATTTTTTTTAATGTTCATTTATTTTTGAGAGACAGAGCACGAGCAGGGGAGGGGAAGAGAGAGAGGGAGACACAGAATCGGAAGCAGGTTCCAGGCTCCAAGCCGTCAGCACAGAGCCCGACACGGGGCTCGAACTCACAGACCGCGAGATCAGGACCTGAGCCGAAATTGGCCGCTTAACTGACTGAGCCACCCAGGCGCCCCAACTCGGAGTTATTTCAAAAGTAAAAGACAATCAGATGGCTCAGTCGGTTAAGCATCCGACTCCTGATTTCAGCTCAGGTCATGATCTCACAGTCCTGAGCTCTAGCCCCGAGTCAGCCTCTGCATCTAGGAGCCTCCTTAGGCTTCTCTCCTTCTCTCTGCCCCTCCCCTGCTCGCGCTCAATCTGGCATGTACTCTCTCTCTCTCTCTCTCAAAATAAATAAACTTTAAATTTTTTGAAAAAGCAAAAAATGATCCTCCCCCAAACTCCAAACGAACAAAAATCTTGGGTACAGTTCTGATGAAGTGACAAAGTCAAGCTGTATAACCTACAATCCTGAGATCAGGGCCATGGTGCCATGGTGATGAAGGTTGCCGTGAAGCCATCAGCTTACAAACAGGATGGAAAGTTGACGAACGGATTTTGCAAAATGCTTCCTACTTAAAGTGAAATAGGTCACTTGGTAGAATTTTTTTTTTTAATTTATATTTGAGAACGAGAGAGAGAGGTTGAGGGAGGGAGGGGCAGAGAGATGGAGACAATCCGAAGCAGGCTCCAGGCTCCCAGCAGCCAGCACAGAGCCCAATGTGGGGCTTGAACCCGCAAGCAGCGGGATCATGAGCTGAGCCAAAGTCGGATGTTCAACTGACTGAGCCACCCAGGTGCCCCAGAATTTTTTTTTAATGTTTATTTTTGAGAGAGAGAGAGCGAGAGAGAGAGAGAGAGAGAGAGAGCATGAGCAGGGGAGGGGCAGAGAGAGAGGGAGACAACAGAATCTCAAGCAGGCTCCAGGCTCTGAGCTGTCAGCACAGGGGCCAACACAGGGTTAGAACTCACAAACCGCGAGATCATGACCTGAGCCAAAGTCAGAAAACCAACTGAGACACCCAGACACCCTGGTAGGATTTTAATTCATGGAGGGTGTGATTTACATACTGGGAGAGCTCAGTGGTTTGAGCTGAAAGTTCTGGGAGCTCAGAAGATAGATCCATTTCGTTTAGGTCAGCTTTGCCCTGAGAGTTTTTCATGCAGGATTCTAAGAAAGAGTTGGGGTGTCCAAGAAGTTTGGGAATGACTGTGCTGAAGGTAAACCAGGCAAAGTTGTGAATAAAATACGGGCAAGGCCACTTGGGTGGATCGGTCAGTTAAGCACCGGACTCTTGGTTTCAGCTCAGGTCACAATCTCACAGTTCGTGAATTCAAGCCCCATGTCAGGCTCTGTGCTGACAGTGTGGAGCCTGTTTGAGATTCTCTCTCTCTCTCTCTCTCTCTCTCTGCCCCTGCCCTGCTGTCTTTTTTTGTCAAGAATAAATTGATTAAAAAAATAAGGGCCAAATATTGATATTTGTGGAGGCTGGTGATGGGCCTAGGGAGGTTCATTGTCCTGTTTACTAGATAAATCTTTGAAATCTTCCATTATGAAATGTTTCGATAATAAAGGGGGGGAAAGGACTTTCTTGTGCCAGACTTCTTGGTAACTATGCTTGTTTGGTTGTTAACCTCCAGGAGGGTGTGGTGTTTCCCCAACTGACTGTGGAACTCCTTTTTCCAGAGCTGCTCAGGTCTTGTATTTCTGGGAATACGTTTTTTGAAATCCTTTACTTGGAGGTGAGAGTAGTCAAGAAAATATCCTTGGAGACTGTATTCAATCCAGATACTTAAAGCTATACAGAGATTTTTTTTTTTTTTTAGTTTATTTCTTTTTAGAGAGTGAAAGCATGAGCAGGGGAGGGACAGAAAGAGAGGGGAGGATCCAAAGCGGGGTGCTTGCAGACAGCAGCCAGCCTGATATGGGGCTCCGACTTACAAACTGTGAGATCATGACCTGAGCCAAAGTCAGACACTTAACCACGTGAGCCACCCAGGCACCCCTATACAGAGGTTTTTTTTAAAAATGAGAATAAAATGTCCAAAAATCCCTTTATTCTGGGTACCCGCTATGACCATTTGTTCAGTTCTCTCTGTGTAGATACACACTTATACAAATATAGTCCTTTTTTTTTAATGTTTTATTTATTTTTGAGAGCAGGAGAGACAAAGCATGAGTAGGAGAGGGGCAGAGAGAGAGAGGGAGACACAGAATCCGAAGCAGGCTCCAGGCTCTGAGCTGTCGGCACAGAGCCCGACGCGGGGCTCAAACTCACAGACTGTGAAGTCATGACCTGAGCCAAAGTCGGACACCCAACCAACTGAGCCACCCAGGCGCCCCTACAAATGTAGTCCTTAAGCAAATAGACTCGGTGCCCATGTTGTTCTGAAACCCGCCACTACTCAGTAATACCTTGGATACTTTTCAAGTCAGTGTGAACTATATCACCAATATGGTCTGTTGAACTTATGAATCAGAATGAACCATTTTTCAGTTGGTGACTAGTTGTTTTCTTTTTCTTTTTTTTTTTAAATTTTTTTTAACGTTTTTATTTTATTTTTGAGAGACACAGAGAAAGAGCATGAGCAAGGGAAGGGCAGAGAAAGAGGGAGATACAGAATCTGAAGCAGGCTCCAGACTCTGAGCCATCAGCACAGAGCCCGACGCGGGGCTCGAACTCACAGACTGCGAGATCATGACCTGAGCTGAAGTCGGCCGCCTAACCGACTGAGCCACCCAGGCGCCCCATGACTAGTTGTTTTCAATTTTTTACAATTATTAGCATTCTTCTTTTTTTAAGTTTATTTATTTATTTTGAGACAGAAAGAGCACAGCGGGGAAGGGGCAGAGAGAGAGAGAAATAGAATCCCCAGCAGGCTCTGTACCACCAGTGCAGAGCCTGATGTGGGGCTCGAACCCACAAACCGTGAGATATGACCTGAGCTGAAGTTGGATGCCCAACCGACTGAGCCACACAGGCGCCCTCCTCCTTTTTTTTTTCAAAGGTTTTATTTTTAAGTAATCTCTATACCCAATGTGGTGCTTGAACTCACAACCCTGAGATCAAGAGTCACACACTTTACCGGCTGAGCAGCCAGGAATCCCTGGTTTGTTTATTAATTATGTATACAGCACTCAAAAGTTACCATTTCAGCTATTTTTTTTAATTAAAAAAATATATTTTTTTTGAGAGAGTGCAATTTGGGGAGGGGCAGAGAGAGAGAGGGAGACACAGAATTCGAAGCCGGCTCCAGGCTCTGAGCTGTCAGCACAGAGCATGACATGGGGTTCCAACCCATGGACTGCAAGATCATGACCTGAGCTGAAGTCGGACGCTTAACCAACTGAACCACCCAGGCGCCCCGGCACATTGTTGTATGACCGTCACGGTGGTCCATGTCCAGAACTTTCTCTTCTTGCAAAACTGAAACCCTGTACCCATTAAACACTCATTCCCCCATCCTCCTCTCCCCCCTGCCCCTGGCAACCTCTGCTCTACTTTCTGTCTCTGCAAATTTGACTATTCTAGGGACCTCAAGTAAGTGGAATGGTGCAGTATTTATCCTTTTGTGTCTGGTTTATTTCACTTAGCATAATGTCCTCAGGGTTCATCCACTCAGTGTTCCTTGCCAGCTCTGACAAGGCAAAATGTCACCTGGGAAGAAGTACAGTCCGCTTGCCAGCGTAACTTCTCAGTCGATTCCTTTATGGGGAGGAAAAATAGTGGAAGCACGAGATGCTTGCTGACTGCCTTGCGAGTGGAGGGGGGAGGGAGATTGGGAGGGAGAGATGGAGACTGGGAGAGGGAGGGAGAGGGAGACTCTCCAGGGAGACTGGGAGAGTAATTTTCCATGGCTGGAACAAGTGAAAACATCATAGCATTTTGTGTATTTCCAATCGGCTGACCTCTTGAACTTGAAAAGGTATTGGGACTACCTGGATGCCCAAGTGTAGGGTATATATCAAACCTTTAGAGAACTGGGGGAATAGAAAAAGGAGCTAGGAATTCAGTCCCTACCCCCTGCTGTTCAGGAGGTCACCGGGAACACGGAGTTGATTGCTATACGGTCCGGTGTTGGTTTTGTTTTGTTGTTTTCCCTGAAAGAGTTTCTCTCCAAAAACAAAGAGGGCCATTATCTGCTTTGTCGTCTCCCTCTCCCTACACCTAACAGAGTGTTAGGCACCTAGTGAAATTGGTGGGAGGTGAGGCAGGCAGACAATAGAACACATGAAGAAAGGCTTTTGCAATGTCTCATTTCCAGTGCCAAGTGCAGAATGGGGTGGGTAAGTGAGCGGGACACGTAGAGGGCCAGCGATAATGGGTTTTGGCCATGTCTCAGATCAGACAAAGGATCGACCAATAAGATTTCAGTTTCTGTACCGATACTGAAGCTCTCAAATCTGTTTTGCGTCTGGTAAAAGCAACAAAACCCCCATTTCGCCAGGAGGCTGGAGTGATTTAAAAGAAAAATCCTCCCTTTTTATAGCCCCTGCCCACGGCCTTGAGATCCATTCCTTGCCGAAGCAGGCCTTAGCAATTTTGGAGAGCTATGATTGTGTAAGCCATTTTGTACCCAGAGCTGAATATGTGATTAAACATTGTGCTGCTACCCCGCTGGAGAAGAGGCTGTCGACGCCATCAACTGCTCCAGAAATGCACACCCCAGGGAGGAGTTACCCAGTCCTGTTTTCTCTATATAGAAGATTGCAGGAAATGCCTCTTAGCGCCTACGTTTTTCCTCCAGATTCTGCAAAGCTGCTTCTGGGGTGTGGCCACTGCTTTTCTTTTCTCTCTACTCTGATGGGACGAGGGAACAGGAGAATTTTTCCAATCATCGCTACAGCCAGGGCAGCTTAGAAACCAGACCGTGGATCCCAGGCACAGGGTGATGAAGGACCAAACTGCGGAGGACCAGGAAGCCGAGGGCTGGGCGAGGGCCCAAGTTCTGGTGCAGTGCCCAGCGCCTTTGTATTTCCTTAAAGTGGAGGGCTGCTTGGTAACCAGGAGGCTGAGGCCTTCCGAACTGCAGGGCTCCTGGTCTGCCTGACTGCACAGGAATGATCTGGGTGTTACTCCCAATGGCTGCAGCCCAGCTGTCACCGAAGTGGGGGTGGGGAAAGGGCTTCCCAACAGAGGGCTTTGGACTACGCTACCGAGTTTAGAGCCAGGCCCTCGAACAGCTAAGGCTGTAAGGAACAGAAAGTCCAGAAGTCCTCTTGGTTTTCTTGTTTTAGCAGCTCGGCATCCACCATGGGAGTGCCCCCCTTTCCGAGGGGAAGGCAACAGAGCATACTGTTTACCAGAAGGTTCTGAGGCGCCAGGGTGGCTCAGCCGGTCGGTTAAGCGTCCGACTTCGGCTCAGGTCACGATCTCACAGTTCGTGGGTTCAAGCCCCATGCTGGGCTCTGTGCTGACAGCTCAGAACCTGGAGCCCGCTTCAGATTCTGTGTCTCCCTCTCTCTCTCTCTGTCCCTCTCCCACTAGTGCTCTGTTTCTCTATCTTTGAAAAATGAATAAACATTAAAAAAAAAATTAAAAGAAAGAAGGTTCTGACTCCTTGGATCCAAATCCTAGCTTTTCTTCTTCCTAGCTAAACTAGGGCAAGAGACCTAGCTTCTATGCCAGAGTGCTCACTTATAAAAGGGGGAAATAATACCTCCTTCATAAAATTATTGCACTGATTAAAGAAAAAGGTAACATGAAATGGTACATAAGGAAAGTTCAATTAATTGTGGCCAGAAGAACTTTAACGTCTTATTTATAAAATAGCACTAACGGGGGCTCCTGGGTGGCTCAGTGAGGTGAGGAACTCTTGATTTCAGCTCAGGTCATGACCCCAGGGTCCTGTGATGCCTCGAATAGGGCTCTTTGCTGAGCATGGAGCCTGCTTGGGATTCTCTCTCTCTCTCTCTCTCTCTCTCCCCCTCCCTCTCTCGCTCATTCTCTCTCCCTCCCTCAAAATAAATATTTTAAAAAATAAAATAGGACTAATGCATCTTATTCCACTCATGACCTGTCAGAAACCTTTTGCTGTAAGAATATAAGAAATTATCTCTCCAAATCCCCAATGACACACTACATCTCTAAATTAGTCTTTATTTTTTAGGAACTGAGTTGGCCTTTTCTTACCACCTCCTCAAACCTGGAGCTCCAAATTATCCTCGGTTTCTAGACCCCAGCCCCCACCAGAGTAGGCTGACTTGGGTGTCAGCCTCAGTCTTCTCCAGGGAAAGGGGGCAAGAGAAAGAAAATCCTGTGGGTGACCTCGCCCTTTGGGACTGGGCGTTTTTCGGACCGGGGCGTGCAGCATCCCCGGGCCGACTGCAGCCACGACTCCTGCCCCGCCCTTCGCTGCAGTCCTGGAAGGGCTCCCAGGGGCGGAGGGGCGGAGTAGGGTGTCGAAGATTTTCTGCAGGGCGGGGAGGGGCAGGATTGGAGGATCCGAGGTGCGGGGAGGGCGGGGCGGCTGCCGCATCTCGCCCGCCCGGGCGGAGGCAGTGACTCCACTGCGCCACTGGCCCCCACCCCCGGCGCGCGCCCTGCCTTCCCATCCTCCCGCCGCGATCCCCCGACTCGGCTCTTCCCCCGCATCGGCGCTTCGGCTCCTTCCGGGAGCGTTCGGCCCTTTCCGCCGCGCGATCGGGAAGCGAGCCGGCGGGAGCTCCGCCCCCATAGCTCGGATGGCGCCCGCCCCCGCCCCTCGCGCCGCGCCCCGGCGCTTCCCCCGCGCTCGCGCCCGCCCGCCGCCGGAACGCGCGTGGCCGCCTATAAAAGAAGCGAGGCGCGCGCGTCGCCGCCACTACCCGCTGCGGAGCGAACGGCGAGGCGGGAGGCCGCGGAGGCGCGTCGGTCCCTCAGCACCCCCTACCCTTCCCCCCAGCCCGGCGCACCTACTGCCCTCACCCCCCAGGAGCCGGTGAGAGAGGGGAGCAGGGGAGCTCGGGGAGGGAGCGGGGCCTGAGGGCCGCAGACCCCTGGGTGGGGAGCCGGGCAGCCCCTGGGGTGGGGCGGGGCCAGCGCGCGGACAGGTGAGCCCGGCCGGCCTCGCAGCTCCCTCCGACGGGCGGGGACCAGTCTGGCGGGCCGCGACCCGCCTGTGGCGCGTGGGTTGCGGAGGAGCCGCCCGGCCGAGCCTGGGCGCCGGCCGCTGGAATGTCATTGACTGGGCGGAGGGAGGGGTGAGGCCACCGGGTCCGTCCTGCTCCCCCACCCCCAAGCCTGGTTGCGGCCCCACCCTGCCCCATCCGGCTGCGGCAGGTGGGGCGGGGGCTCCTGGCCGGGTCGACACCATCCCCCTCCCTGCAGAGCGCTTAGCGCCCCCAGTCCCTTTCCTGGGTGGGGAGCGATTTCAGCTCCTTTTCCTGAGTCCCCACGGCAGTGCCGGCCCAACCCATGACGGAGGAAGAGCCAAGAGCATAGAGGAAAGGGCTGTTTGACCTTAATTTCATCCTGTATGGCGATTCTTGGCCTTCTCTCTAGACGCAGAAAGGGCTGAGACCGGCCATCTCTGTTCCTTCCTTGTAATAAACATTTCTTCCCTACCCAGTTGTGATTTGCTTGTAAATAACAGGTAGATTCGGCGCTTTCTTTGTGTGAGACTCAAATCCAATAACTTAATAGCTTACGAGTTCTTTCCCCCTGCCCCACCCGACACTGGGTCTTTCGATTTGAGGACCTTATATTATTTGTCAAAAATTTTGCAGCCACGCCACTGTTGAATGATAGAGCAGCCTTCTTTTGTTCGAAAGCTAGCCCTGCGAATTGGATAAGATGCTTCCTAAAGAAAATTGCCTTTCAGAGTCTCTTTGATGTATTGGGATAAAATATTTTAAATAAGGAGCTTGTTCAGGTTAAGGGTTGCATATGTTTTAAATTAAAAGCCTCAAGAGCCCAGAAAGCTGGATCGAGATGATCGAATTGCCACAACACCTTGTCAGACCTCTTTTATATAATAGATTCTAAAATACGTAGGCTCTTTGTTCTGGCATCATCACGGTGCTTTAGAAAAACTTAACCATCATGGCTGGTAGGGAAGAATAGAGAAGAGACCATCTGAAGTATTTTATTAATGTGTTGAGAAATTGCGGAGTCATAGCAACTGGACCCAAGTAAAACAGAATGTATCAAAGATGGAAGGGTGGGGGGGTGTCTTGCGGCCAGGAACCAGAAAATCTTAGGACTAGCAGTGGGAACACTCAGCTGTATGAAGCTCTGGAGCCAAGGTTCCAACTCCTTAAACTAGTTATTCTCCCTTTGGTTGCCGTTACCGTCTTAGATTTTCAAAGGTCAAATTGAAGTCAAAGTTTAAAAATGTGCTGTAGGGAAAAAAAAAAGCGCTGCAGTAAGGGCCTCTGCAGGAAATTAACAATAAGCCTTTTTTAGTAACTGGGCCAATAATTACTCAAAGGGACCCTCAAAGTGTGTTAGCTGTTACCTAGGGACCTCCATGGGGGACGTGCCTCGGAAGGAGGATTTGCCCTGTGCTGGACAGCTGTGAGGCAGTTCTTAGAGTGATCCATCAGCCGAGTAACATTCTCGAATATGCTTTTGGTCTTGGCGGTGTGTTTTGTAGTGCTCTAACAATTGGAGAAATCTGATCTGTCACAGGCTCTAATGTGAGCTCGTCAAATAATCTGATGAACAGGTTCAGGTCGGGAGAGCTGGTTTTGAAGGATACCTTTTGGTTCCCTGGGTTAGAACTTGCCCTGCTTTGCCTCACCTGCCTTCATCCCGGAGGGAGGGGCCGACTACAGATCCTGTGCCGTGGACGTCAGGAGCAGTCCACAGTCCTGGCGTTGCCGAACCTGCACGAAGGATTGTAGGCACGAGGCCGGCCTCGTAATCAATCCTCCGTGGGCTATGCAAGGACTCTGCAAGCTATGCGGTCCGGGCTGCTGCAGCTGTGGTCAGAGTAGGTAGAAGAATGCGCGGCCCTGATGGCAAGTGCTGACTCCGGGAATGCAGAGGAGGAGCCCAGAGCAGCGGGCCTGGAGGAGCTGGGCTTGTTACCTCCCTTCCACCTTTTTTGCATATCCCTCTCATACAGGTTTTGAACAGGAAGTACGTGTCTTGGGAGCATACCAGTAAACTAGGCCCAAGACAGATCTCTGCAGGTGGAGTTCTTTCTTGTCTCCGAGGTCCCGAAATCATGCTCTTTTATTCCTCCGTGAAAGGGGATTTAGAATCCGCCAGTCCTCGAGTCTCAATTTATTGGGCTGTGGGATCTGGGGAGGGTGAGTTTAGTGTTCGAAAGCATAGTCAGAGTTATTAGTTTATTTGGAAAGTGGGGAAACCGAGACCCAGAGGGGGGTGTGACTTGGCCAAGGTAGCACATCTCCATAAACAGGAACCGCTAAGATCCCCATTTTAGTTCCCCGGTGGGATTCGGAAGCTCTCCAGAATGAGAAAGGCGCTGGGAAGACAGTGGGAATTTGGGGTTGACTTGTCTTCATGTATTCCTAAATGGTCTGTTTTCTCCATTTTGAAATGACTTTGTGCAGTCTGCCCTTAGAAGCTTGTTATCTTGCTCTTCCCCCTCCCTCTGTAGACTCCACATTCCTCCATCATGTTGTCATCGTTTCGTAAGCGCAGAGTCCAGGTATTTGACCAGCATGCAGCAAACGTGTTGCCTTTTCGGTTTTGCCTGGCTTGCAGTGAAGACACATTTGTGTCGAAAGAAGTTGAATGATCCAAAGAGAGGGGGAAAAAACCCTGCCTGCATGACCTTTCTGTTAAGCAAATTGGTTAGGGTTTGGGGTTTTTTCCTATTTTTTTTTTTCCAGAAGTCTTAGTCAATTTATTCTGAAATCTCCAAAGCCTCCTGTTTTTTTACCTTCCTCTCTTTCAGGCATGAATGTATTAATTTCTTCTCACCCTACTGCTGTTTGCATGTAGCGTTTGCTGATTTTTTTTTTTTTTGATGGTTACTTGGTTCTTAAGAACCAAGGGACTAAACAGATTATCTTAGATATTTGGGGGAAAAAATAATCTGAAAACGCTTAGTGAAAGTAGTATCTTTAAATTGAACAAATATCGTAAACTTGGGTTTGTTTCCTGTTCCCATTGACTTATTTTTTCTGTCACAAGCCTTGTAATGAAATGGAGCTTGCATTTTCTTGGCCAAAAAAAGAAAAAGCCATCTAAAAAACTCACTATATATGTCTTAATTTGTGTATAGTTTTTGAGTGTTTGCTAAATCGGACCTTTTTCGAAAAGAAAAATGCTTAAAACTCCTGTCTTCATAACCCCTAAGGAGAAATAAAAACTTTGCAAATTTCTAGCAATTATGGGTGATAAATCCAAGGCAAGCCCTTTTATAAATCAGACCCGTGAATTGCTGAAAGAGGTTTATAAAAATGGGCCATGTTAGAACCTTTTCCTGTTTTGAATGTCAGTAATAATATTTTGCATTTAAATACCTCTCATCTGACTTTTCCAGGTTAAGAGGTAAGTAGCAGCGAGGTAGTATTGGGGAAGTATTCAGAAGTAAGTTTTCTTAATGGTGCTCTGCGTTTCTGGATTTTGATGCAATGCAGTATGAATCTTTTGCTTCCTGAAAGCTAAGTCCCCGCTCACCTCTGCAGAAACGTACTAATGAGTTGAAATGAATTAATCAATCTGGAGGCTGACATGCCGGTCCACAGTCCTGATTTGAACAGAAATATTTGTTGTTTTTATTCATGGTTAAAACTCTTAATTCGTGTATTGTTTCTCTCCCTGCTTACCATCAGATCAGACCTGCCTAAAGTCTACAGCTCAGCTGGTTTTAAGTTCATTCGCTTGATCCGAAAACCACTGGATATAAAATGTTAATGGGTGCTAAACAGTTCTTTGGTGGGTTGCTCTCCCGAGAAGTCCTCCCACAGCTGTGGCTGTGGCTGTGGCTCTCCTGCCTGGCACATGTAACATTTGGTAATAGCTTGGCTTTCCAAGCCACGGAAAAAACCTGCATTGTCGGTTCTGCACCTTTGAGCTCTGACTAAGCAACAAAAGTAAATCCGATGAATGGTTTTTCTGGCCTTTGGCTTCGGGCGGTGTTTATGAATTTCCCCACAGAGCCGAATGATCTGTTCATCCCCTTCATCCCCCAAATGCCTTTCCTTGCAAAACAGTGTATCTGGCGAAATGGAAGTTTATTGTGGAGTTTTCCAAACGCCTCTTACATGCAGCATGTTGGGTGGCAGTCCCAGTGCTTCGTCTGAAACAGTGACTCCTCTCATCTTCACGATGAGTTTATTCTCTTGTGGGTATTCCACAGAGGAATCCTGCTGCCTTCTCCCAGTCTCCCAGAGCCGTGCAAGGGTGTCCCCGAACTACTCGCTGCAGGTGCCAGGTGCGCAGAGCCGGAAGCCTTCGCCCTCTGGCCCGAGAACATTTCTGTCTGCAGGCATTCTCCCCTCCTGCCTCTCGCATCCTCCAGAGACAGATCGCCTCGCACAGTGGGGCGCACAGCTTCTGTAGATGAGGTCAAGGCATTTAAAAGTTCCCTAAATACCAAGAACTGCCCCAGACAGCTGTCTCTTGGCATTTGCAAGAAGACAGGGTTGTTAATTAGTGTCTCGGCTCTTTGGTGGGAACCCATTTTCAGATGGATGATACATGTAAATTTGTGTCAGATAGGAGGTGTCACTCTCAGGCGTGGTGTTCTGTCTTTGGATTAAACTAGAACTTTCTACCCAAGATTCATATCTTTAGACCCCCCCCCCTTTTTCTTCGCTGAGATCTGGCAGTATTATAAGAACGCTGACAAGTTCTCTTTATGTATTACAATAGAGGACACAGTTGTAAGGCCTGTTTTATCCCCTGAGATCAATTCACCTTTCTTGCTGAATGATGCAGCTAACATTCTGACTGCTGCATTGCAGCATTTATAAATAGCCCGTGTCTTCAGTCTTCTCGGAATATTTGCAAAAATACGACCTTTTTCTTCGGTTATTTTCAGTGGGAAGCTGTCCTTGAGGATACAGAGAATACATTTAGGCCTTCGTTTCCCCTCCTTTATTCTCCGAGGACAGAGACCTGATTGGCAAAATCAGAGTTGATAGGCTGCTTTGAGATAAACAGTCCATTGCAGTCTCAGGGAGTTGGTTCTTCTGTGGGTTTTAAGGCAGTGAGTGGAATGGATAGATAGGCTAGTGTGCTTAGAGATTGTTTTTTAATGGCACATTTCCCAAAGTCTTCCTTTCTAGCTCTCGAAAGGTGTTAATCCCATTATGGCTGAGGACGGCCTGGAACGTTCTCTGTGGAGTCGGCCTTATCAGTCAGCTGCATATTTCAGGGCAGGGGTGGGGTTCCTGCAGCGCAGCCTCAGTCCTGGAGGGAATGTCGTGGGCACAGGCAGGGTCCCAAGGAATTCCATCAACTCCCTCGCATAGTTTTGGGTGAGAGGTTGTCGTATCTTTCAGTGGCAGTAGTTCTTGGTGATATGAATGTTTTCCCTGTGTTTAATATACTCAATGGAGAGGACCCTTTTAGGAGCAAAGAAATTGGACCTTCTGTAGATAAACTAGAGGCAGCTCCCTATCAGGCTAAGGGGTGGGGAACTCTTACTAGCTCATTATCTTAGGCTCCTGTAACCATGCAAATGAGGATCCTGACCGCCCACAGCAGTGGGAGAGCCTTGATGACTTTCAGATGCCCAGCTCCCCAGGGACAGCCAGCGGTGGCTTGGCAGAGCTCCCACCTACTGACGTCAGCTGATCTGCAGGAAAGAAAAGTCCATTATTGCCTGACCAAAGCACTTGGTATAGAATTGACTTGTTCTACTTCACTGGGGTGACAAAGAGGGCCTTTTAGGTTGGTTAATTTCAGCAGGGCCTCGCTGGACTGTCTCCCTGGATTGGTAGGGTCAAATCAGCGAGCTGGACCCAAGCAGGGCAACGTGCCTAGGTGGAACCCTGGCAGTATTGTGTTAGGGAGTCTTTTCTTCATCATAAAAGGCTCCTCCCCAGTGTGATTTCTTAGAAATTTCCACAGCAGCTAAAGGATTTTAGAACACAGCGAGTGCTGTGTGTGAAGGGGCAGGACACACACACCACAGGCGTTAATCTAAACACTTCGGCATCTTGCTGGAACTCGTGTACTGTGGGGGCTTTATATGTAACTACAGCTTCCTTGGCGAATTTCTTTGCAAGAAAGTTCTGTGAGCGAGCAAATTAGACACAAATTACTGCCGTTTATCCATCTTAAACTGTTTCTCGAGGGGTAAGAACAAAGGAAGTATATAAATTCTTAACCCTGATTGTTTACTAAGTTAAGACTCAGTCTCACATAAACAAAATCAACTTTTATTTTTTAAAGTTTTTTTAAATAGGGAATTGAGATTTTTATTTATTTTTTAAATGTTTATTTTTGAGAGAGAGAGAGAGGGAATGAGTGGGGGAGGGGCAGAGAGAAAGACTGCAGATCCTAGATGGGCTCTGCGCTGACAGCAGGGAGCCTGATGTGGGGCTCGAATCCATGAGCCACGAGATCATGACCTGAGCCGAAGTCAGTCCCTCAACCGAGTGAGCCCCCCAGGCACCCCAAATTTTTATTTAAGTAATCTCTACAGCCAATGTGGGTCTCAAACTCACGACCCGGAGATCAGGAGCCCCATGCTCTTCCCCCCCCTTCGCCACTGACCCAGGCACCCAGTTTTTAATTTTTGAATAATTAATGTATTCTCCTCTCCCTTTCTTCCGTCCAAAGTGGTGAGAGATAGTGAAAGGAATTAATAACCAAACAGCCATTAATAAAGATTATGCCGGCTTCAGTCATGCGCCTAATCTCTGGTTCTGGCATGCTAGCCTGGGAACCACAGGACCCCATCTCAGCCTAAGCGGGCTCTGTGACTTGGTTATTAGATGACCTGTGTCTCCCGCCTACTTAACAATGAAGTGACCGAAGTTTCTTTGTTTCCAAGTTCAGAATGTCATTGGCTCTAATGTGTGCCCGGTTTCATGGTCAAAGTAAGAGAAAGATCAGGTCTTTTTATTTTTTTATTTTTAATTTTTTTTAAATGTTTATTTTTGAGAGAGAGACACAGAGAGCAAGCAGGGGAGGGGCAGAGAGAGGAGACACAGAATCCAAGGCAGGCTCCAGGCTCCGAGCTGTCAGCACAGGGCCTGATGTGGGGCTTGAATCTGTGAACCATGAGATCATGACCTGAGCCAAAGTCAGATGCTTAACTGACTGAGCTACCCAGGCGCCCCATCCATTTAAAATTTTTTAATGTTTGTTTATTTTTGAGAGAAAGAGAGACAGTGAGCAAGGGAGGGACGGAGAGAGACACACACACACACACACAGAATCCAAAGCAGGCTCCAGGCTCCGAGCTGTCAGCACAGAGCCCGATGTGGGGCTCGACCTCACAAACCTCGAGATCATGACCTGAGCCGAGGTCAGACGCGTAACCGACTGAGCCGCCCAGGCGCCCTATCTTTTTATTTTTCTAAGTGCATTTATTTGAGGGAGAGAGAGAATGCAGGTCCACACGTGAGGGGGGAGAAAGAGAGAGAATGAGAATGGGAATCCCAAGCAGGCTGTGCTGACAGTGCAGAGGCTGATACAGGGCTCCATCTCCAGAACTGTGAGAGCATGACCTGAGCTGAGATCAAGAGTTGGTTGCTTAACCAACAGAACCATCCAGGTGCCTTGATGAGATCTTTTTTATGTAGTCCCTTAGGAACTCTGAATTTTCTAAAGAACTTACAAAAATGGCAGGGAGAAAGCTGTAAGTACGAGGCAGAATGTGAGGGTGCTCTAAGAGGGGCATGGAGGCAGTGAGGACTTCTGATTTCGGACTTCAGAGAAGACAAGGTCATTGCTGTAGACTTGGAGAGCTTTGTGTGGTATTAAATGGCTGAGCTGGGAGTGGGAGAGGACGTTCTTGCCAAAGATGACCTTCTGAGCTGAGACGTGGGCCCTGGCAAGGCCTGTAACTTGGGGTTGGTCAGGCAGTTTGATACGAGGTCCGGCTGGAGCAGACAATGCAGGCGAGTGAGTGAAGTCCCGTTTACGTTCCAGTAAATGTAGCTGGTGACGGTAGTGATCCTCGTCAGGGTCCCTGCCAGAAATCTGCCTTCTCCCAGAGAGGCTGGGATTCTTCTTCTTTTTTTTTTTTTTAATATTTTACTTATTTTGGGGGAGAGCGCAGGTTGGGGAAGGGTAGAAAGAGGGGGACAGAGAATCTGAAGCAGGCTCTGCGCTGACAGGCCGACAGCAGAGCCCGACATGGAGCTTGAACTCACGAACCATGAACTCATGACCTGAGCCGAAGTCAGATGCTAACCCACTGAGCCACCCAGGCACCCCTAAAGAGGCTAAGATTCTTTTTTTTTTTATGTTTATATTTGAGAGCGAGAGAGTGCAAGCGAGGAGAGGGGCAGAGAGAGAGAGAGGGAGGAGAGAATCCCAAGTGGGTTCCACGTTGGCCATGCAGAACCTGATGTGGGGCTCAATCTCACAAACTGAAATCATCACCTGAGCTGAAAGCAGGAGTTGGACATTCAACTGACTGAGCCACCCTAGTGCTCCCTCCCTTTTTTTTAAATGTTTATTCATTTATTTTGGGAGCGAGAGAGAGCGGGGGAGGGGCAGAGAGGGAGAGAGAGACAAGAACCACCTTCTGGAGCTCTGTTTCACCAAGGACTCACCCTACCAGAGTGTGGAGACCAGCTCATTGCTCACAATGTCCTGCCATGTGCTCAGGCCAAGATTAGAAACGTGCATTTGTGGGGCGCCGGGCGGGGGGGGCTCAGTCGGTTACGCGGCCGACTTCAGCTCAGGTCATGATCTCACTGTCTGTGAGTTCGAGCCCCGTGTCGGGCTCTGTGCTGACAGGCTCAGAGCCTGGAGCCTCCTTTGGATTCTGTGTCTCCCTCTCTCTCTGCTCTTCCCTTGCTCATGTTCTGTCTCTATGTCTCTCAAAAATAAAAACGCTAAAAACAAAATTAAAAAAAAAAAAGAAACTCTCATTCGTTCAGTAGGTTGACACCTACTTGTGGGGCTTCATTCTTCCTTCGCGGTTCTTGTCACAAATCCTGCTTTTATCTGGGTGGAATTCCTGTTTGACGATACGGAAAATGTAACTTGGGTGGATTACTGAGCTCTGTCCCCCCTCTTTACAGATGAATTCAGGTCTCCTGCGTAGCAGCTACAGCACCCAGCATCTACTCGGTCACTTGTCAATAACGTTTCTTAATGACCCGCGTGTGCCAGAAATCGCGGATACGAAGATTAGGTTGCTCAGTCTCCCTGTACTTCGGGAAGTATATACAAGTGCTTTGTAAACCTGCGGAAAGTGTGATTAAATCTGAGAAGAGGGAAGGAGGGAGCGCTGAGTACAGTTTGATGAGGAGGCCGGATCGTACAGCTTACTCATTTCGGCTGGGTGTTGAGATATAAATAGGCGTTATCTGGGCAGAGGAGACACAGAACATTCTACACAAAAGAAGCCTGGGAAGATAGCTGGGAGTCTTTAGAGAGAATCCTGTATTTGGAGGAGAAGGAATACTTCAGTATGCCCAGAGGGTAGGGGACATGGGTGAGAGATGACACTAGGTGTTTCGGGGGCCAGGTCAGAAGGTCCTGCTAAAGAAGTGGGTTTTTTTCCTCCCTCAGAAGGGAGCCATAAAAGGTTTTAGAGCATGGGAGTGACCTGGCAAAGAATAAGTTTCTCTTTATAGTAAAATAAATAAATCAGAGTCTGGGGGGAGACCATAATACAACAAAAATAACTGGTCAGTACGTGGAGACTAATTTGGAAGGGACAGCAAGGCTAGACTCCCCTCGTGGTCTCTCTATGAGGAAGACGGTGTCTTCACGGAAGGTAGTCCTCAGAGTTGATCAGGCGCAGACCGTGCTTTCTCGCTACCCCCCGAGGCTGCTTTAATCCTAAGGAGCTGGGAACTTTGACCTCACCTGCATCTCACCAGTACTGTTTACCTCCCAGCCAGATGGCGGGGGTGCTGCCACCGACTTCCACGGCTAGTCCTCAGCCTGCGCCAGGTGGACAGGAAGGGCTCTCAGATGTCTCCCGGGTAACAGACACAGTTTTTATCCCATGTATAAATTATGGAACAATAGCCAAAGAGGCTAGGAAGTTTATCTGGTCTGCTTTTTTACCAAACCAAACCTTCTGGTAGAGTGTAATTTTACGTTTGGAAGGGTGCACAGCCTGCAGTTGTGGTGAACTTGAAACTGATGCTGAACTCTCGCAACGTCCTGTCCACAGCAATAGGTGGGAGTAGAGCAGGGTGCACCTTTGGCCGCACCTGCTTGCTCTTGTGTTTTAGATTTCTCTGTTTTTTAGTATTAGGTTCAGACTGAGATGCACGACTCCCTGTTTAATAATTGCTACTATTTTTTTATGTAGATAAAGCACCCATTACTATAAAATGTATTGAATGCAAGCATTGTGACACAGCCTATATTTTTTAAAAACTGTAGTGTAGTTAACGTACCATTTATGTAAGCTTCAGGTGTACAGCTCCCCACCCTTCTTGTTTTTAAGATGCGTCGCGAGTTTCTTCTGTGCGCCATCACAGGAAACGCATCCTAGTCTCTGCTCAGGCACTCAGGGAGCCTGAGGAGGACATGTAGCAACTGGGAAATCAGGGGCTCTGACTGGGTACATTCTGTTGGTTATTGATGCGGTAAGGACTTGGTTACTTTGTAACCATCCCATTTTCTTCATTGAATAACAGGCTGAGATCTGGAGAGAGAGAAAAGCTGATTTAAGTAAGAGTAAATTCTTTGTTATCTCCACAGGATGGAATGCAAAGACTAGATGAAAGGACTTTAGAATGGCTCTTTCAGTATTTTTTTTTTTTTTTACGTTTATTTATTTAGAGAGAAAGAGAGAGAAGGAGCGGGGGGCGGGGGGCAGAGAGAGAATCCCAAGAATGCTCTGCACCTTTAGAACCCAACAAGGGGCTCAAACCCACAAACAGTGAAATCAGTGACCTGAGCCAAAATCAAGAGTTGGACGCTCAACCGACTGAGCCATGCAGGCGCTCCTCAGTATATCCTTTGAGTACCAGTTTGGCATTTCCTTTCAATTCTCTTGTAGAATTTCTGGTAAACTCTAGTTCTCCCGGTTGTTTTTTGCTGGGTTTCACTGTGGCATTGGTGAGCTATTCTCTGAGGGACCCGTGTAGGCAGGTGTTGCAGGCGAGCAGATGACCAGTTTTTACAAAGGAATAGAATCTGGGCTCACTCTTCTGTCCTGAGGATGGACTACTTTCTTTCCTTTGTCCGCCTGGGCTGTCTGAGAATTCTTGCCTTCAGAGGGGCTGATTCCATTAAATCCACTCTAGTCTTGTAGTGCTTATTTCAGGGCATTCTGTCTTTTCAGAAAATGGACCCAAGTGGGGTCAAAGTGCTGGAGACAGCAGAGGACATCCAGGAGAGGCGGCAGCAGGTCCTAGACAGATACCACCGCTTCAAGGAGCTCTCAACCCTCAGGCGCCAGAAGCTCGAAGATTCCTATCGATTCCAGTTTTTCCAGAGAGATGCTGAAGAGCTGGAGAAATGGATTCAGGAGAAACTTCAGATTGCGTCCGATGAGAATTACAAAGACCCAACCAACTTACAGGTGCGTCTCCTCTCCCTGAGAGTCCTGCCAGAATTCGAGGACTCCAGTGTTCTTATCCCCAAATCACACAAAGTCATTTAATTATGACCTTGAGAGACTGGACAACAAGAAGAATGTGGCTCAGACAGAAGTCAGGACCAACTCACTGTTCTGAACAATCCTTGGTTTGGGTGTTGCGCTGTGTGCACGGAGGGTGTATATGGAACCTGGCAGGTAGTCGTCTCCTCTGGATGCCTCAGGCTGGTGGTTCTCAAACCACCGCCTTGCAGCCGTTGGTGATCCTTCACCATTTTGTAGGGAGGGTCTGGGTGGTCTCTTACAATTTTTTTTTTAACGTTTATTTTTTTTTTGAGAGAGAGACAGAGCGTGAGCAGGGGAAGGGCAGAGAGAGAGGGAGACACAGAATCCAAAGCAGGCTCCAGGGTCTGGCTGTCAGCGGGGCTCGAACTCACAGACTGTGAGATCATGACCTGAGCTGAAGTTGGCTGCAGGGTTGATCTCTTAGAATATGCGTTTTCAAGGAAGGCATACTAGCAGTGTTGCTGGTGGAAATGTATATTTTGGTATCTCTTTAAGCAGTTCACTGGTTGCTTAAAAAAACAAGCCTTTAGGGGCGCCTGGGTGGCTCAGTTGGTAGAGCAAACAGCTTCAGCTCGGGTCATGATTTCACTGCTGGTGAGTTCGAGCCCCACGTCGGGCTCTGTGCTGACAGCTTAGAGCCTGGAACCTGCTTCAGATCTGTGTCTCCCTCTCTCTCTGCTCCTCTGCTGCTCACACTCTCTCTCTCAAAAATAAACAATTATATGTAAACCAATTTGAAAATAAATTATTATAATAACAAAAAATAAACAAACATTAAAAACAATTAAAAAAAAACAAGGCTTTAAAAATCATTGAATTGTAACTTAATTTTGTGGTATAAATCATGACTCAGTGAAGTTGTTTTTTTAAAAAAAGGACAAAGCCTTTCTTCTCATTGATTTTGATGAAAGACTTTTTTTTTTTTAATCACTGGAGAACACGGTTCTCTTACTTTACCATAGTCGTCTAAAAGAAGTGTCCTATCATAGGGCACCTGGGTGGCTCAGTCGGTTGAGCATCTGACTTAAGCTCAGGTCATGATCTCACTGCTCGTGAGTTCAAGCCCTGCATCAGGCTCTGTGCTGACAGCTCAGAGCCTGGAGCCTGCTTCAGGTTCTGTAACTCCTTCTCTCTCTGCCCCTCTCCTACTCACTCAGTCTCTCTCTCAAAAATATATAAAATATTAAAAAAAGTGTTATATCATGAGTGAATGCAGATGGATTATTATTCAAGGGCAAATCTTATGTGCTGAGAAGATCATCAGTGTGGCTCTATATTTCTAAATTTAATTTTTTTAACATTTATTTTAGAGAGAGAGAGAGACCGAATCTGAGCGGGAGAGGGCCATAGAGAGAGGGAGACACAGAATCCAAAGCAGGCTCCAGGCTCTGAGCTGTCAGTACAGAGCCTGATATGGGCCTCAAACCCACAAACTGTGAGATCATGACCTGAGCCGAAGTCGGATGCTCAGTCGGATACTGAGCCGCCCAGGCACCCCTGGCTCTGTATTTCTAGAGGGGATTGGATGTTCACACAAAGACTGATTTCCTGTCAGACCATACAATTAGACAATGCAAAGTTGGTGGTCCTTAGTGGCCAAGCTTCCAGAAAGTCAGTAGAGATGAGGTCAGAGGATTTGAGTGATTGAGCAGGTGAGGGGATGGGGGGAATGCTGAGTAGAGGAAGTAGGATTCAGGAGGGGAGGAAACGGGGGGCCTGGGTGGGGGGCAGAATGGTGAATGCCGTGTGGTTGCAGCTGTGACTCACTTCATGGTCCCCCAACAGGGCAAGCTTCAGAAGCATCAGGCCTTCGAAGCTGAAGTGCAAGCCAACTCAGGAGCCATTGTTAAGCTGGATGAGACTGGAAACCTGATGATCTCAGAAGGGCATTTTGCGTCGGAAACCATAAGGGTGAGTGGGAGTAGTGCCTGGGACGGGTGGCCATCTGGTACGGGAAGGGTGGCCGTCTGGTTGGTGGAAGAATGTGGATTAAATGCCAATTAGGGTTTCTAAAAAAGACTTTTCTAGCTTTTTAAAAGAATTTGTGAAGTCTCTGAAAGGAGTTACCCAAATCTCGCCTTTGTAATACGATGATTCAGTATGAATATGAACCAGTATGTGTATGCTGTGGGGAAATTAATATTCTTTTTGTAGAACAAGTTAGAATGCAATTATACTTTAAAGAAGATTACATAAATTTTCAGATGGTAATTAGATGGGAAACTGGTGAATTTGGAGATGAGGACACAAAGATCCATAGGATTACTCACAGACACCATAAAGTTCTCTGTTGCAAACTCGATGTCCGATCTTGGTTTGCGGAGATCTGGTGAGCAGGCGAGTTCAAGTCCAGCTGTAAGCAGGGACTCGTGGCACCTGCTGGGGACCATGGTGATAGAGCTGACTTTGAAGCAGGCGTCCTCACGTTCTTTGATTGACTTGTTTGTGCCTGTTCACTGGAGCTGGGGTAACCATTGATCTCTCCCTGCTCTCCCATTTCCAACAGCAGGGTATTAAAGGGAGAGCAAACCTCTCGAGGTTGAAGTGTGCACACTTACTAGTTCCTCATAACCAGATGCTCTTACCGTTTCTGACGTACGTCCTACTTATGTGTCTTGTTCTTTGTCATCCAAAGTCACGTTCTACTGAGGGACTAGCCTTTCCAGTCCTTCCCAATCAAGGCAGTTGTGAAGATTTAGGTGAAAGCTACATTCATAAGCCCCAGCTAGAAATGTCCCATCCTCCGCTGTTGGTTCCCTGACCCCCTTGTAGAGCCTCCATTCCCTTGGGATCTGGTCCAGTGGCTTTGCAACAGTAAATACTTTATTGTCTCTCTCTTGCACCAATTATTATTAATAATTAACCATTACTAGTAACGATTATAAATAGGAATGAGTAAATTCTAAATGCCATATGACCAGCTGTTTAATGACATTCAACCCATTGGGCCAGGTAGTTTGCATTTCTGTAGTTACGTATAAATGTCTTTCTGCTCATTTTCCCACTGTTTCGTATACAGCCTTGTAGTAAACGAAAGCGGCGTGCCTTATTATTTCCTGGCTAGAGGTTCTTTTCCCAGAGTGCATGACGTCCTTCTGTAGCAGGATGAGCAGACTACAGATAGGGATTAGGGGAAATAGATCAAGTGTTTGACTTCACAGTAGTTACTCTGGAGAGGGGGAGACCCAGTGCTCACTTCATTCTGCTCGGTTAGTAAACACTCTCCTCCCTGTTTGGAGATCTTATTAAAGCAACATTTCAAAGTACTATTAGCTACTGTTTGTTGAGTAGCCATTAAGTCCAAACTCTTTGCCATGGGACTTGATATATGTAATCTCTGATCTTGACAGAAGCTCGCTAGGTAACCCTTTTATCCCCACAGTATGGAAGGGAAGAAATGGAAGCTCAGAGAAGTTTGAGTAACTCTCCAAATTCCACAGCTAGTAGGCAACAGAATTGGAATTCCAGTCTACGCCTTTCTTTGCTGACAACTATTTGCTTTATTTTTCCAAGCTATATTTCATTCCTGTCCGTTTTCCTTAATTTCTCTGCCAGCTGCTTCTCGGAGAGCTCCTGCGGTTTGCTCATGCCCCTATTGAGAAGGCCACCCGAGTCAGAACCGGGATTTTCATCTCCACCCTGTCAGCTTCAGTGTGTTTCCCGAGTGCACCTGCCTGCCTGCCCCCTCCTGCTCTCGAACCGCAGTGCACTTGGGAAACTGGGCTCTGCGCTCTGGCCTGCAGTGTTTACGAGGTCAGAGCACCAGAAACGGGAGGGCTGTTTCAGCCCTGGAGCGGGCCTTGCCCTGGTTCCTTACCTGAGAGCGCGAATGTGAAACGTGCGGAGACTGACCACTGACTTGGGGGCTGAGGTTTTTGGTGAGCCTTCAGTGGTCCTGTTTTTAATTTGAGCAAAGGTCTCTCGTTCCATCCCTAGGGGCTTGTTCCCAGTCCCCGTGGTGATCCTGGCTTGGCGCCTCATCTGGCCCCATAACTCAGTAACCGCGTTTGGCAGGCAGGCTAACGTGGGGGCGGGGGGCGGATTGGGAGGATCGCTTCTATGTCCTGGATAACCTGTCTGTCGCCGGTTTAGACTTTCACACCGTACCGGACGGCGTGGCGCCCCATAGTCACCGCCACCCACATTGGGTCCCACATCCGAGTAGGTGGAGTGTTGAGTTGCTGCTGCTTGCCTGTTCCTTCCCCTCTGCCTTGGAATGCCTTTCACTTCCGTCTCGTTGGCGGGGCTCCTTGTACCATTGGTGGTGGAAGTGAATTGTGTGAGCGTTTCTTTTCCCTGCTGTTTTCGCCTTTCACGTGAAACCCACACCCTTGTTTCTAAGAGAATCCACCTATGTTGGCTGCCCCTTGGCTTTCAAGTTTTTGCTGCCTGGGAGGGGCATCTCAACAACGGGTGGATCCCAGACTTCTCTTCTGTGAGTGTCCAGACCTTGTGGTTTGTTTTCCGTGTGTCTGCCAGTGTTAACACAGAAACTCTCAGTATCTTGGGGTCGACCTAGTCAACACATTGAGATTGGATTCGATACCGGCAAGTGTCACTGAAGCTTGCATTGATGATCAATGCCCTCCCCCCCCGCCAGTTCTTGACAGGTCCTTACTAGGACTGTGCAGTGAGAACCCCAAGATGCTGGGAAGTGAATGTGTTTGGGCCTGCGGCTACCACTTGGGTGAGGTTTGAAATGAACCTAACCTGAGATGTACCACAAACTATCTTTTCATGGAAGTGCCAAAACCTTTTCTGCTGAGAATCTTTTAAGATTGCTAATTACGTTTCAGGACCCACCCCTTTTTTTTTTTGAGAGACAGAGATAGCAAGCACATGTGTGTACACAAGTGGGGGCGGGGCAGAGAAAGAATTCCAAGCAGGCTCAGCCCCACAGACCATGAGATCGTGACCTGAGCCAAGATCAAGAGTCAGACGCTCAACTGACCGAGCCACCCAGGCGCCCCCTCCCCATCTTTTCTAATTTGCATGAAGGTGTTCCTATTTCCTTGTGCCTCATCATGGTTTCTTTGCATTCATGATGCCCATAGGATCTCTCGTTTTATTTTTTCCCTCTACCTCCACAAATTTGTAGTAACCCTTCAGTGATTTCTGCTGTTTCCCTGTTAATTCCTCATCTCTCCTTCTCCAGTAGTTTTCCAAACCATGAATCTCATTTTAATGATTTGATTACTAATAACAAATAACATTATTATTTATGTATTTATGTATCATTTATATATATTATTTATATAATAGTTGATGATAATGATTAATAATTCACTGAAGTAAACTAGAGTAAGTCCACCTGTGAAAGAAAGGTCAGCTGTTGTATTAAGACCAAATCTCTGTGAGGTGGATGCTGTTTCCTCTTCTCAAACTTAGGTTTCCTTTTCGTTTGGGGATTATCTTTGGTGGGGGATGGGGGATTATCTTTAAAAAGACGTGTTCCAAGCTCTGACCTGCGGGAAGTCTGTGGAGAAGCCAGATCCTATAGAGGTGGTTGTGATCTCCGGGGCTGATTGTTTTCACCCGCAGACTCGTTTGATGGAGCTGCACCGCCAGTGGGAGCTGCTCTTGGAGAAGATGCGGGAGAAGGGGGTGAAACTGCTGCAGGCGCAGAAGCTGGTGCAGTATTTGCGGGAGTGCGAGGACGTGATGGACTGGATCAATGACAAGGTGCGTTCTCGGGAGGAGGGTTTGCCGAGTCGGCCTTAGCGAGAGCAAGGGAGGGGCGTCTGTGTGCCCAGCGAGGGCCGGTGTGAGCAGCGGGAGGCGCGTGGTCGTGGGGTTGCTGCAGCCCCAGCTGCTCCGCGCACGCCCTTCTGTGACTCTGAAACCCAGAGTCTCAGCCTGATGTGCCCTGAGCTCAACCTTTTAAGTAGGAGAGGAGCTCAGATCACAGATGACACAGAAAGCTGCCTGCACGAAAGCTAATGTGGCCCATCCCAGTGGGCCTCGCTCGTGAGGAGTGTCTGGGAGCCAGGGATACCGAGTGTTGGTTGGTGACTGTGGCTCTCCTGGGTTCCCGGGCAGGAAGCAATCGTGACTTCCGAGGAGCTGGGCCAGGACCTGGAGCACGTGGAGGTTTTACAGAAGAAATTTGAAGAGTTTCAAACAGACATGGCTGCCCATGAAGAAAGAGTGAATGAAGTGAACCAGTTTGCTGCCAAACTCATTCAGGTCGGTGGCAAAGCGCCATGCGCCTCTTCCCACATTGTGATACTAACTTCTGCTGTTTCCAGAGGAAAATTTTGGTCATCAGTTCCCTGAGTCCTTTGTGAGCAGGGTTTGGAAAGCCTGTCTCAGAGTTTTGTTTTGACAAGGGAGCAAGGTTGCTTACTCCTAAGTTAGAAACTGCTTTCTAACTTGCGGCCACAGGCAAGAAGGGCCGAGCTCGTTTGATCTGCGTCCTCCACCCACTTTTGGGTAGGGCTCGGCTGAAGCTGGACGTCCGGGGCGCTCAGATGAGGGTGTGGTGGTGACTGCTTCTTAGAGTTGGCGGGCGTCCACTGACACCTGACTGCTCATCCTTTCCTTTTTGATTTGAAGCTTTCCAGGGCTCTCTTGGGAGCCCGGGGACCCTCGTAATGAATAGGGTCTCTGCTGGCGGCTCCAAGCCATCGAGAGAGGACAGCGCAGCCTTTCCCCGTTGCCTACGTGCGCATTCGCGTGAACTGCTTCTCTATCCTTGGCTTCCGCTATAGGGGTCAGAGTGCACACATAGTGTTTATGGCTTTATGTATGTCCTTCTGTCTTACGTTGCTGCGTTATGACCAGTAGAAGTGGGAGTCTCTCCTTGGCAATCTCTCCAGAGACTTCAAGTAGTAGGAACTGGACTTTCCGGTTTCAGGGAAGTTTGACTTGGGGGCTGTAAACCTTAAATTTATGGATCTGCTTCGGGCCTGGTACTTGTTGCCTTTTCTGGCCAGTGATGGAAGAAGAGCTGGCGTTCCTCAGAAATACCTCTTCCTGCCACAGCGAGAGATGCGCTCTGCCCTACTCTCTGCCTCAGAATCTCGGGGCCTCCCAGGGTCGTGCTGACCAGAGTAGTCAGGCCAAGCCTACCATTTACAGATGGATCCCACAACTCTGAAATGCTTCATTTATTACTTTACGTTTTTATCAAAACAAAAACCAAAATGTAGTTTGTGGGGAAGGGTCCTTTTAAAGGAATAGCTCCAGTCTGAAATCAGGAACACACCCTGAAGATGGTGTGTACGGACAGGAATGCTCAACAGGCTCCCCAACAGCCGAGGTGACGGATCTTCCGGCACCTGGGGCAGATGTAGGTGCACAGAGTTGCAGCTGAGGTGTGTGTTGCCGTGAAGGTTTTTACGGTGCTGATGAGCTGACCATGCTACTCCAAGGGATAGATAATGTCTCTCCCCTTTTTATGCAAGAGGAAACGGAAGCTAGTTTTGAACAAGCTTTCCTCTATTTCACACATAAAATCAGTGTTTCTTCAGAAAGATGAAGGTTTGCTGAACCCGACACTTGGCAGCAGCCCGGGGCTCAGGACCCAGGCCATTCTGTGCTCTCCCTCATGTAGGAGCAGCACCCCGAGGAGGAAACCATCAAGACCAAGCAGGATGAAGTAAACGCAGCCTGGCAGCGGCTGAAGGGACTGGCCCTTCAGAGGCAGGGGAAGCTCTTTGGGGCGGCGGAGGTTCAGCGCTTTAACAGGTACCGAGCCGTAGAGGGCTGCTGGGTGTGGGCATATACCTGGGGGTCCTGGCGGGTATGTGTCGCGTGCTACATAGATGCTGGAGCTGTCCGGGACAGCACGCCCAGCCCTACACAGTGGCCGTAAGGGGCTGCGCTGGTGCCTCTGTTACGCAGGGATGTGGACGAGACCATCAGCTGGATTAAGGAGAAAGAGCAGTTGATGGCCTCTGACGATTTTGGCCGAGACCTGGCAAGCGTTCAGGCTCTGCTGCGGAAGCACGAGGGTTTGGAGAGAGATCTTGCTGCCTTGGAGGACAAGGTAGGTTTTGAAAGCAGCCGGTTCCATAGAGGAGTTAGCAAGGGGCACGAGCCTGGTCTGACGGAGGGCGTTTCCAGGTCAAAGCCCTGTGTGCCGAGGCTGACCGCCTGCAGCAGTCCCACCCTCTGAGCGCTGCGCAGATTCAAGTGAAGCGAGAGGAGCTCATTGCCAACTGGGAGCAGATCCGGACCCTGGCGGCCGAGAGACACGCCCGCCTCAATGACTCCTACAGGTAGGAAGAAGCTCCCTGGGGCTCAGCGACCGACCCATGCCGTTGGACCTCTCTTGAGGAGAGGGCAGGCAGGGTGAGGGGTCACTTCTACCTGCTGAGAGAGCTGCCGTACACCTGCCAGGTTCCCGTACAAAGAAAGTGCCAGTGACTTGCCTACCTGTGTTCTGTTTGGAGACTGGCAGCTCTAGTGTGGCGTGCATGTGTGTGCGCATGCACATGTAGTATTTATGACTTCATGAATATCCTTTCAGCTTCTATTGCTGTGTTATGACCAAGAGTAGTGGAAATCTCTCCTTTGCAATTGGAGTACCAGTGAAATACACTGTTAAAATTGAGTAAATCAAGGATTGGGAAGTGACAGAATGCTAATTAGTAACCAGAGCTCCAACTTGGGAATGCCAAGGAGGTTGGAAATAAGGGACCAGATTGAGGAATTATGGTGATGGACAAAACTCAGGTTTTAAAGGATTGCTTTCAGCCTTCTCTTGCTTTCCTTTACAGTTTAGATGGAAGAATCCTCTGTATCCCAGGACTAGAGTGAGCGTGGTTTGTTAGACCTCTGAGGACATGGAGTTTGAAGCTTTAGGGAGGCATTTTCCATCCTGGGCTCTCCCCTGGGAACGTGGGACATCTAATGGCTCCTCTTGGTTTTCCCTAGGCTTCAGCGCTTCCTCGCGGACTTCCGCGACCTGACCAGCTGGGTGACTGAGATGAAAGCCCTCATCAATGCAGATGAGCTCGCCAACGATGTGGCCGGTGCCGAAGCCCTGCTGGACAGGCACCAGGAGCACAAGGTAGCGCCTCCGACGTCTCCCAGAAAGGAAGACTAGCTTGTGCTGCATCGGTAGATCACTCTCAGGGTCAGAGTGGCTGAAACTTTGTTCGCAGCTGGCTCCCACCGTAGGATTCTTGTTAGTGTTGCCTTTGGAGCCTGGCTCTGCCTGCTTCTCCTACATGGTGAAGCAGGTTAAATGTCGGGAGATTAACTGGGGTCTGTAAAAGTGAAGGGCCGCACGCTGGCAAGATAGAGTGCTGCCAGCTTGCACAGCAGTCACGAACCATCTCAGACAGTGTCTTCGTTTACGATTCTTTTTTTTATTTTTTAAATTTTTTTTAATGTTTATTTTTGAGAGAGAGAGAGACAGAGCATGAACAGGGGAGGAGCAGAGAGAGAGGGAGACACAGAATCTGAGGCAGGCTCCAGGCTCCGAGCTGTCAGCACAGAGCCCGATGCAGGGCTTGAACTCACACACCGTGAGACCATGACCTGAGCTGAAGTCGGACACTCGACCCACTGAGCCACGCAGGCGCCCCCAGTGTCTTCGTTTAAATGCTGCATTTCCTATTTGCTGAAAGTTTCTTACTCTGGTTTCTCCCCAAGGTATATTCCACAGAAAATTAGTTTTATGAGATTTTAATAGGCTTTACCTTAAAAAGAAAGGCTTCTGGAGCGCCTGGGAGGCTCAGTTGGTTAAGCGTCCAACTCTTGGTTTTGGCTCAGGTTATGATCTTGCGGTTTGTGAGATTAAGCCCTGCGTTGGGCTCTGTGCTGACAGCATGGGGCCTGCTTGGGATTCTCCTCTCCCTCTCTCTCTCAAAATAAATAAACATTAAAATTTAAAAAAGAAAGGTTTTCTACAGCTAAGTGATTTAGGAAAACAGTTTGAAACAGGATTTTAAAAATTATTACTCTAGCCTTCTGAGAGGTTTTTAATATGGTAGATGTAAAACCAAAAAAATCAGTATACAAACTTCAGATACGTCCCTCTACACTAGCTATGGTTACAAACATGATTTTCTCAAAATGTTACTCGTATCAGTACGAAGTGCTGGAGAATACATGGAAAGCTGTTCAGCTTCTTCGAAAGACTGGAAAAAGGAAAGACTACAGTGGAAAGCCTTACCTCGTGCATAGATGGAGTGACCCTTTTGTAACTGGAAGAATTCTCCCCAGGACCTGTGCGTTCCATGCAGTTCCACATAGGCCAGCAGGTCTTCGTTTCTGGAATAAGACCAGCTGATTCTGAAATCGATGTGGAAGAAAAATCATTCAAAAACAGCTGAGGGCATTTTGAAGAACAGGGTGGGACACCCTACCAGGCGCTGTAAAATTATAAACCTGCCCATCCGCCACAGTGAGGCCAGAGAGACCGGTGGAGCAGAAGACAGGGTTCAGACCCTTAATTATGTGGGAACATGACAGGCTCGGACGGAGGTGGCCTGAAAAGCCAGTGGCACGGAGGCTTCTCAATAAATGGTGCCTCGTGACTGGTAACCCGTGCCGGTGTTCGGGAACCTGGCCTCATACTTGACCCTGCTCCTTGGTGGAGATGGGATATTCTGATTTGTGACAACTGTTTAAAATTCAGCCACTCTGTTTTCTTTTATTAGTTGCCAGGCATAAATTGTGCCTTTTTTTCCCTGTAGGGTGAAATCGATGCTCACGAGGACAGCTTTAAATCCGCAGAGGAGTCTGGACAGGCCCTGCTCACTGCCGGGCATTATGCCTCAGACGAAGTGAGGGAGAAGGTAAGAGAGGCGAGCTTCTTCGAGGGTCTCTGAAAGCTGGTATCCACCCACGAGGATCCAGGCCGTGTCAGTGTGGTGTGTGAGAAAGCTTACGTAGAGCTCGTGCCAGGAAGTTCAAGGGCAGTTTCTTGAGAGACTGAAAAAGAAGACATATCTGTAGTATGGTAACTGATAGAGAAAGTTCTGTTTATTTGGGACCTTTATGACACATCTACCTAAAGGGGACCTGGCAGGGAGTTGAGCCCTGCATTATTAGTTAATTGGAGCCAAGAGGAAAGCGATGTTTCTCAAATTTATATGTGTAAGTGTATATAATTTCAAAGTCTCACAATATCCGAGTATGAAGATACCTGAGGAACATTAGATAATGGTGTTTTAATATTGTGTAGACTGAGAGGAGACATTTCAAAGACATACTTTGTTGTCAACTTTGGGCCTAAAAGTTAGGTCTAGGCCATTCCTGAATTTACCGTGTTTTATGGAATACACAGTGAGTTGACATTTCTCAGCTGAGAGTCCTTACTCCGTGTTTACTGCCTGCCTTTAGATAGATGCCCTTTCTCTCCTACCTAACACTTACCTACCATTTGGACCTTAAGTCATCTGTGATAACGTGGCAGTAAATTAATTCTAGATCAGCTCGACTTCTCTCTTATGTAGCCGAAACGTACAGCTGCTCAGGATTTGTGTGGTTTCCCGTGACTCGGCTGACACAAGCAAATGTAATTCGTCCCCTTTTGTAAGACAGAGGAAGGACCCAAAGATTAGCCCGAGGCTTAGAAATTCCAGAGCAGCCTTTCTGTTGGCCTGGTGGGGGGAACGACAGGACCCACCGGCCCTCTCGGCCTCCGGCCCTCTCCTCCCCGCAGCTGAGCGTCCTGGCAGAGGAGCGGGCCGCCCTGCTGGAATTGTGGGAGCTGCGCCGGCAGCAGTATGAGCAGTGCATGGACCTGCAGCTCTTCTACCGCGACACGGAGCAGGTGGACAACTGGATGAGCAAGCAGGAGGTACCGTGTCTCTTCTGTCCGCCGTGCTGCCCCGGGGGGCTGGCTCACGCCCACGTCGCCGTTGTGAGTCAGGCGACAGGGCTTGTTGAGGGGCGCCCGGCAGCTGTGCCGGCCTTGGTTCCACTCCTGGGATGGCCCGGCCCTCGGGACTGGCCCTGGGTTTGGACAGGAGTCTGCTGTTCTGGAATTGTCTTTTGCTAAAGAGGAGATTTCTTTCTCTTTTCTTTACCTTTTTTTTTTTTTTTTTTGTCTGGGACTTCGCATTTCACACTATTGTTGAATTCGTTTTAAGTGAATCTAAAAAGACGTCAGGCTTTCTGAAAGAGATCTAAGAAGTTTAATGGCGATAGAGTCTCCTTCCTTCCTTTTCGTATTTTGGCCATCATATCCTTTGCTTTCCAGCCTTAGTTGACGAAAGGGTTAGGGTGTCACTCTGAGCGCTTTTGTTCTGTTTCACAAGGCCTTCCTATTGAACGAAGACCTGGGAGACTCCTTGGATAGTGTGGAGGCGCTCCTCAAGAAGCACGAGGACTTCGAGAAATCCCTCAGTGCCCAGGAGGAAAAGATTACAGTAAGACTCCTTTGTTCCTTCTGGTGATCCTTAGCGGCAGCCTGGCGGCCGTTCTTCTCATGGGTTCTGAGCAGATCTGTGTGAGGGGGCGCTCCTGCGGGGGCTGCAGATCTCACGGTGGCAGCTCGCAGTCTGGTGGGAGGCCCGCCTCAGCTCGCGGACGAGATCTTTCCCTGGTCCGTAAACCTCCACATTGAGCTTTACTTTTCACTAAAAGTACTTGGAGCTCAGGGCGCCTGGCTGGCTCAGTCGGTGGAGCGTGCAACTCTTGATCTCACGGTTGTGAGTTCGAGCCCCACGTTGGGTGTAGAGATTACTTAAAGTCTTTAAAAAAATAAAATAAGTCCAGGTGGTTGGAGCTCCCGTAAGAGGTATTTTTCCCCTTGAAAACAGGCTGCTAATTTGTTCTGACCCCCTCCAATCCCATGAGATTGTCACGACATCAGCTGCAGTGAACATCTCCCGTCCTGAAGGGAGCTAGCATAACGTTGTCGTATCTAATAACGTCAAGCAGAAACCCAGAAGTTGAGGGGTAGATGTTGTCACAGCCAACCTTAGACCTGCGTTACGGTTTAGAGCGCTTCGTGACCCGTTCGGTAGTTACTTCGCTCCTGGGGCCGAGCTGTGCGGTCGCCTGCTTGCCGGCGAAGAGCCCTTACTCTTCCCTCCCAGGCACTGGATGAGTTTGCAACCAAACTGATTCAGAACAACCACTACGCGATGGAGGACGTGGCCACCCGCCGAGATGCGGTACGTTCCGTTCTGCCCGCACCGTCCTTGCTGTCCCCGCCCTCCTATGCGTGACCTCTGGAGCTGGACGAAATCTCTGGGGGATTCACGAGGAGATTCATGAGGCCCCCTGTCTTCCAGCTGCTGAGTCGCCGCAATGCCCTGCACGAGAGAGCCATGTGTCGCCGGGCCCAGCTGGCGGACTCCTTCCACTTGCAGCAGTTTTTCCGCGACTCTGATGAGCTCAAGAGCTGGGTCAACGAGAAGATGAAAACCGCCACAGATGAAGCTTATAAAGTAATGTTCTGCCAGCGCTGCCGCGTCGCATTTGGCTAGGAAGCTAAGCACAGTGCTCACAGATAAACTGTAGCTAAAGAAAGAAATTGGGAATTCCAAAACCACACTGTTTAACGAAGCTTACCGTTCTCTGCTCCCTGCCCCCTGCCCCCCTGCCAGTAAAGACCGGTACGAAGGTGATACAGAGTAGTCTGACGGTACTCAGGTTCGAGGTACAACCCCGTTTTTCCTTTTACTGGCAGGACCCATCCAACCTACAAGGAAAAGTACAGAAGCACCAGGCTTTTGAGGCTGAGCTCTCGGCCAACCAGAGCCGCATTGACGCCCTAGAGAAAGCAGGGCAAAAGCTGATTGACGTCAACCACTACGCCAAGGATGAGGTAGCGGCTCGTATGAATGAGGTCATCAGTTTGTGGAAGAAATTGCTGGAAGCCACTGAACTGAAAGGTAAGAGAAGGCGTCTCCCTGGATAGTGTGAGGGACGCTGGGGAGTTAGGTGTCCCTTCCCGGTGAAGTGTTAATAGGGACACAGGCCACGCAGGTTGGGTGAGCCTGGCAGCCTCGGGCCTGTGGGCGCCTCTCCTGCGTAGGAGTTCCTTGCCTTGGGTTCCTGATGCTTTGCTAATGTGGTCAGTGTGGTTGACATGCTGGGTAGTCAGGGAGCCTGAGTGAGAAGGGAGTGACGTGCTCACCGCCCTGGACTGAACTGGTCCTCGTCGCCGAACATCAGAGTTCAGCTGAGCCCCAAGGGCTTTTAATCATTCTTGAGTGATCCTCTCTCATGGGAGTCAGAATGCTTTTTAAAGGACTTCCAGGGGCACCAGGGTGGCTCACTCAGGTGTTTCGGCTCAGGTCGTGATCTCATGGATCTAGGGATTCTCTCTCCCTCCTTCGTCCCCACCCCCCGTGCACTTCTCCAGTATACACACAAGCACAAGTGCATTCTTCTCTGTTTTGAAATAAACAATGTAAAATATTGTTTATTTGTATTAAATATATAAACGTACATAAATACAATTTATATTAAAATATGTAAAAATAAAGGACATCCAAGCCTGTACTTTGTTCTTACCTGTGTGGTGGGGGTGAAGCAGTGACCGCAGCCCCTGACGCTTAGTTCTTCACCGAGTACCATCATCGATGAGCCGCACGGGCAGGGGGACAATATTAACGAGTGGAAAATCGAGCCTGTTCCTTTGACTAGGGATAAAGCTTCGCGAGGCCAACCAGCAGCAGCAGTTCAACCGCAACGTTGAGGATATTGAGCTGTGGCTGTATGAGGTGGAAGGCCATCTGGCTTCAGACGATTATGGCAAAGACCTCACCAACGTCCAGAACCTCCAGAAGAAGCACGCCCTGCTGGAGGCCGACGTGGCTGCTCACCAGGTAGCGCGACTCGGGGGCTGTTGCTCGGGCCGCCGGTGGAGAAGCGGGAGCACAGAATGGCTGGCAGTTTCTAGGCTGTGCTCTTTTTCTGTGGGGTGACAAAAGTGTAGATTTTCTTAGGTGACCCTTTGTGTTCCCAAATCAAACTCCTCCCTCCCGCTTCCTGGGAGCCCAAGATGAGGGAAAGAGAGGGCAGAAAAAGTACTCTCCGGATGGGAAGACAGCTGTGTTGGTTTTTCTTCATATGTGACCGAACCCTAGTTGGAGTTAAGAGTCAGACTGGAGCGTAGTTGCCAGTGCTGCTCCGAGCTTTCACGACTCTGTCCCTTCCTGTTCCCAGGACCGGATCGATGGCATCACCATTCAGGCCCGCCAGTTCCAGGATGCTGGCCATTTTGATGCCGAAAACATCAAAAAGAAACAGGAAGCCCTTGTGGCTCGGTACGAGGCGCTCAAAGAACCCATGATTGCCCGAAAGCAGAAGCTGGCGGATTCTCTCCGTTTGCAGCAACTCTTCCGTGACGTCGAGGATGAGGAGACATGGATTCGGGAGAAAGAACCCATTGCCGCGTCCACCAACAGAGGTCAGTCTGTCTCTGTCAGATAAGATTCAAGTTTGAGATAGGGCTGTACCCTCACAGCACGAAGGAAGTGCATGTCAGAACTAGGAAGGTCAGGTTTAAGTTAAACGTGGAACCCTAGTGGAATTTTTAGAGCGACAGGGACGACTTTTCTCTTGGTGGCTTGGATGACCAGGGGCGGTTTCTGCTTTCAGGCAAAGATTTGATTGGAGTCCAGAATCTGCTAAAGAAACACCAAGCCCTCCAAGCAGAAATTGCTGGGCATGAACCCCGCATCAAGGCAGTCACACAGAAGGGGAACGCTATGGTGGAGGAAGGTGAGTGGTTATCACCTGGGGAGTGGCTTTGCTTTTGGCCTTCGTTTGTTCCTTGGTTAAGTGCATGGGGTTGAGGACCATCCCTAATCTCTCCTCACTGTATGACCTTGACTAGACCCTGCCCTCTCGATCTGAACGTCTTACCTGCTAGATGCAGGTAATGACACCTGCTCTGACATAGTCGTGAGGAGCGAGTGAGATCACGTAGGACGGCGTGTGGGACCACCTGACACGTGTCTCGGTGACTGAGGACTGTGGGGGCACTGTTATTGTGTCTTTACGGTCAGATCACTGGCACCAGCTTGGGATACCTGCTTCGTAGGGTCCAGATCGAGATCGTGGCCTGAGGATGCAAAAGTTGAACAAATCAATTAGAAGGCTGGGACCCAACTCTCTCCTAAAACTGGGGGTTATGAAGGGACCCGGCTTGCCAGAGTCGGGGAGCGGCGTTGCCGTGGACACATGGAGGACCTTTTTCTCTGGTGACGTGTCGGCGTCTTTTGCATGGTCTTCTTTCCCCTGCCCCCCTTCCAGGCCATTTTGCTGCAGAAGATGTGAAGGCCAAGCTCAGTGAACTGAATCAGAAGTGGGAGTCACTCAAGTCCAAGGCCTCCCAGCGGCGGCAGGACCTGGAAGACTCCCTGCAGGCTCAGCAGTACTTTGCCGATGCCAACGAGGCCGAGTCCTGGATGAGGGAGAAGGAGCCCATCGTGGGCAGCACCGACTACGGCAAGGACGAGGACTCAGCCGAGGTGACCGCGTGTGGGGAGTCTGCCAGGGCTCGGGCTGGGGCCCGTGGGGAAGGTGACCATGTGTGGAAGGTGCAGTGTCTGTGTCATTGGCTCTTCAGTGTGTTTTAGAGTATTTTGTACTTCGCGCTATGGACACTTGTCAAAAGGAGAGAGGAGACTTCCCGTCCCTACCTTCCACCTCGAGTGTTTTCCCGTTCTTGTTTGTCTGGCTCTCCGTGTGCGTGTGCACACATACACACACAAGCATGTCTTTTTACCAGTAATGGGTGTTTTTGAGTGAAACTGAAACTCTTAGATTTTGTTCCTGAAGGCCTAGGTATAGCCCTTGCACCTACCTCTTTTGCCAGTCTTCACAAAACCCAAGAGTCAAATGGCTACACATGCTGTGTAGGATTCTCCCAGAAGATGGGGTTGGGGAGAGCAAAGAGCTTTGGAAAGGGTGGTAGTGGTGGGTAATGCTGAAGCACCACATGCGGCGAGGGAGAGGAGTATCTTCGGGGAAGGCAGGCTTCGGCCTGTCGGTAATGATTATTTCTTAAGGTGGGGGGGGCACCAAGTGTGCCATACCGTGCTTTATCATGCTTGTATTTTTCCAGCACCGCACGGTCATGCAGGGGCGGGGAGAGAAGATAATACTACAAGTCCCAATTTATGTCTCCTCCGAATACGATGTTTGTTAGGAACGGGGAGAGAAAGTGTGGAGCAAGAGGTGACCAAATCCCCATGTGGCTAGACCAGCTGTCAGGGGAGGATGGAAGGTCAGCGAGGCAGCATGGACGGGGCGCCCCGGCTCCTTGTGCGTGGTCACAGTGTGTGATTTTGGTTTCAGGCTCTACTGAAGAAACACGAAGCTTTGATGTCGGATCTCAGTGCCTATGGCAGCAGCATCCAGGCTCTGCGGGACCAGGCTCAGTCATGCCGGGTGAGCTGGGCTGTCGTGTCAGCAGTTAGCGGTTGCCTGGTGGGGGGCGGGGGGAGGGTGCGTGGGAAATTGAAGGTCCTGGGCACTTCCAGCAGGTGTGCCGGTCGTAGGCCACGTTCTCATGACCTCACTGCCAAGTCCTGTGACACAGATGTGTGAACAGTTTAAAATGAGTACAGATTCCCAACAGCTTAAGTTCCGGGGTCAGATTTTGCCGATAGCTTCAGAGAAGAGCTCTCAAGTATGCGTGTGGTAAATTCCAGCCGTTGGAGTTGGGGTCTGTCATGTGCTTAGGTGACCCGCCACAGACATCCTTTAACCGTGTGTGCCCTTCCTTGGGATTTTTAGCAACAAGTGGCCCCCATGGATGACGAGACTGGGAAGGAGCTGGTCTTGGCTCTCTACGACTATCAGGAGAAGAGCCCTCGGGAGGTCACCATGAAGAAAGGAGATATTCTCACCTTACTCAACAGCACCAACAAGGCAAGGCATCGAAAGTGGTGGTTTCTTTCCATGAGCACCACCAGTTTTGCTCAGCTGGGTGTCTGTGAGTCATCGTGTCTAAAACTAAGGCTGGGTGAGAATTTGAGAAGAGACCAGTGTCTCCCAGTCAGTTTCCCCCTTGATACTGGTTCACCCCGTGTATGATCAGGAGGGTAGTCCACCCATCTTCCTGAGTGCCCGAAAGCAGCTTGCTCGAGGATGGCTTATTTTTGAGATCGAACCTCGAGGTGGAATCCCTTCTCTTTAGAGCCAGGTCTTTTCAGGACCTTTTAAGAACTGCTGCTGCTTCATCTAGACCGTGTGGCTACAGCAGATGGCCGAAGACCGCCGTGACGTCACCCCGTAGGCTCTGTCTTCCCAGAGTCCAGTGCTTCCTGAGCTGCTTCCCTTGACCTGTGCTGGTTTGACAGTGGCTTTGAAGTGAAGGGCGAGGCACTCCATCCGATAACTCCCGCAAGGCCTTAGTCAAGGCTAGAGAAGTGTCCACAGCCATCGTTAAGGACCCTTACTCCTGCGCCCCCCGTTTACCCTAATCATGAGAGTTTGAGAAACAAACAAAACCAGTGACTTTTGTTTTTCTGCTGACTCTGCACCACCCTCTGGTCCGACTCCGGTTTACCCAACAGCGTTATCCCATGGGACTTGCTGTGACGGTGGGCGTTTTGTGTGTGTGCTGGCTCTGCGGTAGCTGTTAGTGCAAGTGGTTATTATTCTAATTTATTTAAACTCACGTGGCCACGTGTGGCTGGTGGCTACGTTATCATTGCCATCCTGGCATGTCTAACAAAGAGGAGGATGTCTTTTGTGGGGGGTGTCGTTGCGGCTTCCCTCGAGACCCACCACTCTGTGCTCGGGAGGTCACAAAGGACTGACCTTTGAGTCCTTGCGCAGAGCAACTTAGACACGGTCCCAGGATCCCCTTCGCACGGGGCCTCCTTGGCTTCTCTCGGGAATTTGCCGTCAGTTCTCTGTTTGTTTCCTTAGGACTGGTGGAAAGTGGAGGTGAATGACCGCCAGGGCTTCGTGCCGGCCGCCTACGTGAAGAAGCTGGACCCCGCGCAGTCGGCCTCCCGCGAGAACCTCCTGGAGGAGCAGGGCAGCATAGCTGTGCGCCAGGAGCAGATTGACCACCAGTAAGGGCCACGCTGGCGCCCACCAAGGTCCCGGGGTCACTCGGGGCTTACTCCACATCCCACACAGGCCGAGCTCTAGGTGGTGTCCAGAGGCTCTGGAGCACCCGTTCTGGTGCTTGTGTGCACTCGGGACACCCTCTGCCCGCTTTCCCCAGGTCACTCGTAACCTCGTGTCCTGTTCGGACCTAAAATCATTGACTGATAGCTTTATTTTCCTTTGTTTTGTTTCTTTCCTAGCTTTTGTAAAATTCTTTTCCTAAACAGGGTTTTCTAAACATTACCCTCGTGACCTTTGTCCTCCAGTCAGGGAGATGCGCTCGAATTGGCTTTAGAGGTTCCGCCCTTTTCCAGCTCTGCCCCTTTTCGAAGGCTGTTTAGAGAGCGGCTCTCTCCTGTGCTGTGTGCTCGGAGACGGAGGTTATCTTTTATGAGATGTCCCTGTTCTCTGTCCCCTGTCTTCTAGCTAAGCCCCCATATCGACCTGTGTCCCTCCTGTAGGGCACGTCTTGTTCAGCTAACGACCTCAACGTTGTGGACACTTGAAAAATATCCAGAAGATATGTTCTTGCTGGAGTTTAGAACAGTAGACTTTTTGTGACCCTGGCAGTCCCTGAAAAGATCAGTTATTTGTCCACTTCCAGACCTTTCCTGTTACTACGGAGACAAGAGAGCAGTTTGGGCCTGGATCATAACCGTGGGAGCAAAGCAGCTGGCCCGACACGTGACGAGAGGAGCCTCTGAAGCTCTCCGTCTGGGTCTTTCTCACTCTAGTCCTGTCTCCTCCTGGCCTTGCTCGGTGACATTACTGGTGCTGCCAGGACAGGAAAGCGGTCTGCCTTAAACATGGCAGACTTTTCGGGGAAACGAAGGTGAACTAACCCCTCTAATTCACTTTGCCGGCTTTTTCTTTACTGATGTCCTTCGTGGCCCGGCTCGCTTCCGAGAGCTTTTGACAGATGCCTCAATCGCCCCTACTTTAAGCCTCCAGCATCCTGGCGTCAGTCGGAGCTGCCGCTCTCCTTTCCCGTGGATTAATCCCACTAATTCGTGCATGCTTTTGCTGTGCCCCGTGCAGGACGCGCATAACTAAGGAGGCCGGCAGTGTGTCTCTGCGTATGAAGCAGGTGCAGGAACTGTGAGTAGGCGGGTGGCCTTGCCGAGCGTCCGTGCCCGTTCTCCCTCTGCCGCTTCTCTCCAAGGCACTCGTTCATCCAGAAAGACGAGGTGGGGGGGGACTGTGTGGCTTTGCAGCAGCTTCGCTCACACGGGAGAGGTTTCGGTGGCGCCGTGCCCGTCGGTGGCCACTTGCCTCCCCAGGTCGCTTCTGTGCACAGCTGTGTGCTCAGAGTGGTGTCGGTTCCCTCCCTGCGGGCTTCGGTGGCAGAGCAGCCATTGTCAGCAGTGAGCCCGAAGGCCGGTGCCGGAGTGTTCCCTCGTAGGAAGGGCACGAGGTTCCTCCCTTTGAAGTGCTCTGGTTCTGGTAGCTCGTTGCTTTTTTCTTTCACTATGAAAAGCTTAGATTTGAAGGTGACGGTAGCTTATCTTTAAGCTTTAACTTAGTTTTACTAAGTTTGTCATTTGCACGTCTCCGAAGGTAGTAAGCAGTTCACCCTTTCATGGTTTGGCTCGTGAGAGTTCGAGCTTTCTTCGATTTTTAAGATATTTTCCATCTATCGACGTGGTACAGATACTTTGTACTCGACCTAAGTTTCCTTCTGAAATTGCCAAAACTTTCCAAGAAATAGAGATACCACTTTAGAAATTGCCTACTGTTCGGAGGCTAACGTCCACGTGAGGCCATTTTAAAGTTCAGCGTGCCTTCCCCGCCTCTGGGGCTGCTCAGAGAGAGCGGAGCGGGAGCCCTGCACACGTTGTGCTCAGCACACTCATCTCGTCTCTCAGCTCTGCTCACGTCACCCCCGTGTTACCGTGCTAGATGCTTGGTTCCAGTCATTTGTGGTCGTGACGTTGGCCCGGGGATGAGTGTGCCAGGCTGTCTGAGCCGCCCAGTGTGAACGGCATGGTGCACACTCATCCCCGAGGCTGTAGTGTGGGGCCTCGGGGGCTTCATCCTCATCTGTGTTCTGATGCCTTGTCACCTGGGCACCGTCATTATAAACTCATGGCCGCGGACCCTCATCTCGGAGACACCCAGTGACTTACCGTCAGGCTAGCCTCCAGAGGAAGCTAACTGCCTGCCTTGCCCCCTTCTGTCCCCCTCTCCGATGACCTCAGGTACCACTCCCTGCTGGAGCTGGGCGAGAAGCGCAAAGGCATGCTGGAGAAGAGCTGTAAGCGGTTCATGCTCTTCCGCGAGGCCAACGAGCTGCAGCAGTGGATCAACGAGAAGGAGGCGGCCCTGACCAGCGAGGAGGTGGGCGCCGACCTGGAGCAGGTGGAGGTGCTGCAGAAGAAGTTCGACGACTTCCAGAAGGTACGGGAGGCCTTGCGGCTGAGCCAGAAACCCGTGCGGAGACTCGGTTCTCTGCACCTGTGACTGTAGTTTCCTGGACCGAGCGTGGCACAGCTGGTGCTCCACCCGTTGCGTGTGGCCCTCTCTGCGTGACTCGAGACTTTTTCAGTTTCGTTTCAGGGGAACACACAGTTTTCTCTCCTTGTTTTAAGAACTTTTTTGGACGTAAAATATCAAAACATGTAGAAGTATTTTCTAAATTGGGGTGAAGTTCAAATAACACGCAGGTGACCATTTTAGAGTGGGCAGTTCCACAGCGTACAGCGCATCACGGTGCCGTACAACTGTCGCTACTTCAGAAGGACACTGGCTTCCCAGCAGAGCGTCCTTCCCCGGGACCCCCAGCCCGTGGCAGCACAGTCTGCTTTTCGTCCCTGGGTTTACATACTCTGGACGCTTGATGTAAATGGAATCCTATGTTATGTGACTTTCATCAACTGACTGCTTTCACTGAGCATAAGGCTTTTTGACTCATTTTTGTAGCGTGTTATCAGGATTCCAGGGCTTTCTAGGGCTGAATACAGTTCCATTGTTGTGCATAAACTGCATTTTGTGTATCCATTCCTCGGTTTCAGAGTTGCGGAACCAGATCATGTGGGTGAGGGGCTTTTTCTCCCAGGGGCTGGCATCAGGATTTCATCACATTAAAAAATTATTTTTAATGTTTTTAAATTTTTTTGAGAGATATAGACAGCTTGAGCAGGGGAGGGGCAGAGGGAGAGGGAGACCCAGAATCTGAAGCAGGCTCCAGGCTCTGAGCTCTTAGCACAGAGCCTGACGTGGGGCTCGAACCCACAGATGGGAGATTGTGACCTCAGCTGAAGTCATTCGCTCAACTAACTGAGCCCCCCAGGCGCTCTTCATCACATTTTTTAAAAACATAGGCCCTCAGGGCGCCTGGGTGGTTCAGTTGGTTAAGTGTTCGACTCTCAATTTTGGCTCAGGTCATGATCTCACACTTCATGAGATCTGAGCCCTGGGTCGGGCTCTGCACTGGCCGCATGGAGCTGGCTTAGGCTTCTCTCTCTCCCTCTCCCTCTCCCTCTGCCCCTCCCCTGCTTGCACACACTCGGCGTGCACACGCACCCTCTCCCAAAGAAATAAATTTTAAAAAACCCAAACACATCCTCTTCTCCAAAGAAAGGTAAAAGCAGGAGACGCCTGAGTGACTCAGTCAGTTAAGCATCCAACTGTTGGTTTCAGCTCAGGCCATGTTCTCATGATTTCGTGAGTTCAAGCCCTGCATAGGGGCTCATCAGCACAGAGCCTGCTTGGGATTCTGTCTCTCCACCCCCTCTCTCCCTCCCCCACTCCCACTGTCTCTGTCTCTCAAAATAAATAAATAAGCTAAAAAAAAAAAGTAAAAGCAGATTTTTATTCAGAATAATGGCTTATGAACTGCAGTTGATTTAGCAAATTTGAGACCGACCATTCCCAACGCTGTATTATTTTCTTGCTACCTTGGTAGTGACAGTCAGGATTTCATGATCTGGGTGACTGTCCAAGTACTAGAAAAACTGCTCCTAGGATACCTGTTGACCAGAAATCTGTAGTTCGAACCATAGCTCACGAACGTATTTGCCTGCCTTCCCTTTTGAATTACTCGTGGAGTCTCAGTTACCGTGGCTTTGTCTTTAAAGGATCTGAAGGCCAATGAATCACGGCTGAAGGACATTAACAAGGTGGCTGAAGACCTGGAGTCAGAGGGTCTGATGGCAGAGGAGGTGCAGGTGGCACAGCAGCAGGCAAGTGTCTGGGTGTGGCGTGGAGGCCGTGTTACTGGCAGGAAGCTGGTCCCTTCCTAGCACGACCCACAATGTCCCACAGCACAGAGGTGGGGCCAGGGTGTGGTGAGGTCCCCTCTGTCCCCCTAAACCAACTTGTTTACCTTCATACAGTGAGGAAAAGTAGCTCCTGTCTTCTGTACGCGCCCATTTAATGTCGTGAAGGTTGTTTCCTGTCTACGTAGCACTTAATTAACAGCGAAGTCACCCATTTCTTAAGTAAAGGGTTTTACATACAAACATTTCGTCTGTTAGACTCTTAAGAAGTTCCTCTGGCTGTCGTGTGTCTTTATAATCCTCCTGCGTCCGGGTCTGACAGTGACCAGCGTCACTGAGAAGCGTGTGCTGTGACAGTGAAAGTCATTTGCTTCTCTCCTTGTAGGAGGTGTACGGCGCGATGCCCCGGGTGAGTGCTCGCGGAACGGGACCGTGTTGGGGACGAGATCCCGGGAAAATGCAGCCCCGAGCCGCTTAAGGATCTCTGTCCCTGAACCTCAGAGATGCCTTTTGCTTGTAGATCTCCACGGAAGGGAATAGCAGGAATCGGTTTCTATTTTTATTCTCCAAAAGAGACAAAAATGATTTCTCTCTTCAGTTTTCTAAAACTTTTTCCACAATTGTTCGGGTTGCTTTATTATCCTTCAGGGACTCCTATGAGTAGGACACAGAAAAGTTGGTGGATTTCTTATTAAATTTCCTCATTCTCTTCATTTGTGTCCACTCCATAAATGGCCAGAAGTTTCCTCTCCTCTTTGTTGGCCTTGTTTCCCTCAAGCGGCCTTGCGGCGTGCGTGCTGTGAGCCTGCAGTACCGTGGATCCCAGAGGGGATGCTGCCCTGGCCCATGGCTCTGGGCACCCCCCGCCCCAGGCAGCACAGGGCGGGGCCCGTCCTTTCCGCTGCACCGCACACTGCCTAACTCTGCTTCCTCCTTTGACTAGGATGAAGGGGATTCTAAGACCGCGTCCCCGTGGAAGGTGAGAACTCCTTTGCAAATGATCACCTCCTAAGGTTTTCAGGCACAGAGATACTCATGTGTTTTTCTGGGGGTCTGTTTCTGAGTACTTAGGGAGTCTTTGGTCATTTCTGGACTTGTCTGGGGTGGTTTATTTTTGACCCTGGCACTGTATTCTTTGACTCTGTCGGTTCTTAAAATGTGATCCTTGGGGCACTTGGGTGGCTCCGTCGGTTAAGCCTCTGACTTCGGCTCAGGTCATGATCTTGTGGCTTGTGAGTTCAAGCCCCACGTCAGGCTCTGTGCTGAGAGTGCAGAGCCTGGGGCCTGCTTCAGACTCTGTGTCTCCCTCTCTCTGCCCCTGCCCTGCTCGCACATACGCTTCCCCTCGTCCCCCTGCCCCCCCCGCCCCCCGTCTCAAAAATAAACATTAAAAAATTTTTTTAAAAAACTATGATCTTTCACCCAGAGGAGCAAGGTGTTCCATGGAAAAGCTCAGTACGATGGCATTTATGACCCCCATCACTGCCAGAATAAACTTTGCAGAGGCGGCCCCAGGTAGTTAGGCGTGGCCCCACCCACAGGATTGCAGTCCCGAAGGCCAGAACGGGAACCAGGAGGTTACCTCTGCCTAGCCACTTTCCCCTGGTTGGTCTGGACTGCTTCCTGGAAGATCCCAGGTGCCGCAGAGAGATGTAAAAGGAGGAACAAAAAGACGCACCGGCCACAGCAGACACCGTTCCGAGAGACGCGGGGAGGGCGCTTGACGAGGGTCTCTTGCTTCTGGCCTCCTCACGCCTCCGGGCCCCGATCATTCTACTCGCCTTGCAGGGAGCATGCTTTTCCCTTTGATTCCACTTTCTTCTCTTTTAATCAGCCCGAATTGTTTTTCCATACCGAGATATGATCCTTGGTGACGTAAAGGGGCAACACCCTTACCTGTCTGACCTCTTGGCAGAGTTTTTCTGGTAACAGGTGTTTTTTTCAGAAGTGTATTTCGGGTCGCTTTATAAACACCAGTGCCACCTAAAAAATTAAAAAGTGCCCAGAAAATCGTTCCGTTTCTGTTAAGGATTGGAGGCAAAGGTGTCTTCTGAACCCTGTACATGCCCACACTGGTTAGAAGTGTCACGTGGGTGTGTCCCAGGAACACCCGAGAAGCCTGACTAACCTGCATCCCAGTCCGGCTCGTCCTGTTCCCAACGTATTTGAAGATTACAGGTGTTGTAATAGGTTTTTTTCAGACAAAAGCAGGTGGGCTCTAAGGTCCTAGGGGGCATCAGATTCCTGCATTGATGAGAGGAAAGTTAATTCACTGTTTTGTTCTGTTTAAATCTGGTAGGGATGTTGCCCTTTGTTCAGAGGGGACACTGTTAAAAAGAACAGCAGACTAGTAGCCAAGAAGAGATATGAAGTTCTTGGTGTATTTATTCAGTCTCAGCTGCCAACATTTGTTAAATTGGGTGTTTTCTGGACTGTTCTGTAGCATGAACAGGAGGGAGACATGAATACTTTGTCTTTGGGCTCTTTTTTTCTGTCCAGCAAGCTGGTGTGTGGTTTTTTGTTTGTTTTGTTTTTCTTTTTAAGATTTTATTTTTAAATCTCTACTCCCAGTGCGGGGCTCAGACTCACAGCCCTGAGTCCCAAGCTCCACCGACGGGGCCGTCCGGCTCCCACCTCCCCACCAGCCACTGTTTTAATGGCGGTTATCAGCACTCTGACTTGACTCTTCATCAAGTGAACTTAACCACATCGTGCACTTGGGTGCTTCGTGCCTTTCCACTGGCTGCTCGGAATTTTGACAGTGTCCCTTTAAGATAATTTTGGTTGACAATTGGGATCTAATGGCACTTCTCAAAATTGTCTCTTAATTGGCGGACACTTGATTAGTGTTGCTCTTCTGCTTCCCTCCCCTCCATAGTCTGCTCGCCTGATGGTTCACACCGTGGCCACCTTTAATTCCATCAAGGTAAGAGACCACGGCCAGCCCCTTCAGCTTCTGCTTCCCTTCGCTGTTTTCCTTCTCCTGACTACAGCTGTGGCACTTGTCACTCTCCTGGTACTGAGCGTGTCCTGGGCAAATGTCTACTGTCTTCACACAGCAGGGCAGCGTGATCGGCTTTCCCGGTCGAGAACTTGCCAGGTTTTAACGGGAAAGTTGGCCTTCCCTTCCGTTGTAGTGGGGCCGGGAGCTGCACGAAGTGTAGTGTCCAGAAGGTGGGGAAAGCGTCCCTTGCCTCCTCACAGGAAAGGTTTGGCCTCTTTCTGGTCCCCGTGTTGTTTGGTGTCCTCCAGCACTGGGCCCCGTGCGCTTCTGCCCCATGTGGCTGCCACGGCCTGGGGTGCAGCTGCCCTCGGTGCCTGGGGGTAGTAGGCTCCGGGATTTATCCACACGGTCGGTGCTCACGAAGCAGTCGCTCCGTGGCAGGCACCAGGCCCGGAGATGCGAGGGAGGATGAGCCGGCTGCGCGTCTGCAGCTTCAGAGGCGATTCCAGGTCAGATATCCACGGAGCGTGGTCACCGTCAGACGTGGCTAGCGTTGGCGAGGTCCTTCCCTCCTGGACGTGTGCTGTAGTGTCTGCTAACTTATTCAGCCAGGAAGGTTGGAGGCGGGAGATGGGCTGGGCTTCAGCCTTTCCTCGCCAGCCGGGCCCCCGGCGTTTTGGTTGTCTGCCCCTGTGTGAGCCTGGCTTGGGCCCGCGGTGGAGGGGGTGGCCGAGCTGACCGCGTCCTCCCGCAGGAGCTGAACGAGCGGTGGCGGTCCCTGCAGCAGCTGGCCGAGGAGCGCAGCCAGCTGCTGGGCAGCGCCCACGAGGTGCAGAGGTTCCACAGGTAAGGGCAGCTCAGGGCTGGGGGAGCGTTGACCTTGGCGGTCCCTAAGCTTGCTGACTTGGATCTGGTTGACATCTGGGCTCTGGCGTCTGGGACACGCGTCCTGGGGTAGAGTGGTAAACAGCGAATGAGCACGCGTTCTGCTTTTTTAGACTTTTCCGTGGCAGAGATTGACCGGTGTACAGGCGCCACAGCTGAATCCGTTTCCTGTCTCGTCCTGTACTCCGGGCAGCCGTGCTCAGCGGTCGTTAACCGCCTGTGTGTCTCCCCTCAGAGATGCCGATGAAACCAAAGAATGGATCGAAGAGAAGAATCAGGCTCTCAACACAGACAATTACGGCCACGACCTGGCCAGTGTCCAGGCCCTGCAGCGCAAGCACGAGGGCTTTGAGAGGGATCTGGCGGCTCTTGGCGACAAGGTGAGAGGCGGCAGCGCCCTCTGACATCTTGTCCCCAGGTGGGGCGCGGCTCCCTCACCCACCATCCCGCTGCCTTGCCCCCCTCGTAGGTCAACTCCCTGGGGGAGACGGCCGAGCGCCTGATCCAGTCCCACCCCGAGTCGGCCGAGGACCTGCAGGAGAAGTGCACCGAGCTGGACCAGGCGTGGAGCAGCCTGGGGAAGCGTGCGGACCAGCGCAAGGCCAAGCTGGGCGACTCCCACGACCTGCAGCGCTTCCTCAGTGATTTCCGGTACGGCGCGGGGAAGCGTCTGCGTGCTCGTGCTCGTTCGGAAAGCGCTCTGTGCCCGATGTGAAACCCTCAAAGTACCGGATCCCAGCAAGTCAAAAATAGGTGTCCGCTTCCCTGTCTAGGATGCGCATGTGCACGCCATCTCCCCCGTTTCCCGCCAGACGCTCTTCTCTTTCTTCCTTAGATGAATCTTTCACGTGCTAGAGATGCACCTTAGTGTCTTCCACTGGTTTTATTCAGAGAAAGTTCGAGGGTATAGAAAAATAGAATGAAGCAGTGAACAGGGACGACATCCTTCACCTGTAGTCACCAGCGAAGTTCTCATGATACTGGCTTACCCTCTCTAAACACCTACTTCCGTCTTGCTGACCCACCTGAAAGTCGGTTGCAAATTCGTGGCCCTTTACCTTTAAGTAGTTGGATGTGTGTCTCCTGCAAACAAGGGTTTCCTACTCACCCAATATCAGTCCTCCACCCCACAGTCTAACCCCATACGGTCTAACCCCACTATTGTATCCAGTCCCTGTCCAGTTTCTCCACGTTGTCTCAAATGTGGATTCAGTAGCCAGCCGAGAGTTATTGTTGGGATGACAGTGTGGTCTCCTTAATCTAGAACAGTATCCCTCTGCACTGTCTTTGGTGACATTGAGGGTTTTTGGGTTTTTTTTTTTTAATTTTTTTTTAATGTTCATTTATTTTTGAGAGACAAAGAGAGTCTGAGCAGGGGAAAGGCAGAGAGAGAGGAAGACACAGAATCTAAAGCAGGCTCCAGGCTCTGAGCTGTCAGCATAGAGCCCAACGTGGGGGTGGAACTCACAGACCATGAGATCATGACCTGAGCTGAAGTCAGACGCTCAACCGACTGAGCCACCCAGGCGCCCCTGAGGGTTTTGCAGAGTCCAGACCGCTTGTCTGGTGGACTGTCCCGTGACCTGGGGCCTCAGTGTTTATTAAGACTACATAGTGCTCCACTGGTGGGTGATTTACGTCTTGGTCCTTGGCACCCATTCAGGACAGGTGTTTCTTTGTGGCATGCTTTGTGCTAACGAGGTCTTGCACGTGTGTGCATGCCCGCCCATGTGTGTTTTATCCAGTCGTTTCCTCCGTACGGATAGGAGTGGGCAGGCAGGTCTCTAGTAGGAGGTCCCAGTTGGGTTTGTTTTTTATTTTTTATTTTTTTAGAGGTAAAGGTCATGTAACATGCAGTTATATGTTTCTTTACGTTTAGTTTTGAGAGGGAGAACGTGCCTCGGTGGGGGAGGGGCAGGGCGGGTACAGAGGATCCAAAGCAGGCTCCAGGCTCTGAGCTGACAGCAGCGAGCCTCATGCAGGGCTGGAACCCATGAACCACGAGATCATGACCGGAGCCACCCAGGTGCCCCCACACAGTTAGGTATTCTAAAGTGTTTATAGTTCATTGGTAATTAGCGTGTTAGCTAATGAAACTGCCACCTCTCTTTAGTTGAAACTTTTCACTGCCCCCAGAACAATACCCCAAACCCTATGAGGAATCACTCTCCGTTCCCCTCTCCTCATCGAGTCTCCTTTCCAACTCTGGATTTGCCTCTTGTGGGTGTATTTTGTCGAAGGAAGCGTAGGACCTGTGACTTCACACGTTGGTTTTTGCGCTCTTGCGTGCAGGCATCAGTAAGAAACCGGGTTCAGCACGTGCATAGGCCTAGGACTGCTGCGGGCGCGAGGGAAAGTGACTTCATCTGAAGCTGTGAAAACTTAACCGTAGCTGTTGTCTCTGTTAGAACCTATTCCTCTGAGAAACAGGAGATCTGAGTTACAAACTTGATTCATTGTCTTCTGAGGAATGCTTAATTTTTTTTTCTTTTTCAATTTTTCTTAACATCTCAGTAAGATGAACAAGAGGCTTTAAAATATTTTGCCCAGAGATGTAGATCAACTAGATAACCATTTAGCAGACTGACTAGTTGGTAGGTAATTAGTTAACTGTGAAAAATCAGTAGGTTAAGTAGTTAATCCTGAATAACGTTGTAAGACCAGGATGGTGTCGTTCTTTCTTCCTGGGCAGAAAGCCTACTTGCCAGGCAATATAATAGCTATTTCTCTGTGGGTCTTGCTTGCCAGGGACCTCATGTCTTGGATCAATGGAATACGAGGGTTGGTGTCCTCAGACGAGCTCGCCAAGGATGTCACCGGAGCTGAAGCCTTGCTGGAGCGACACCAGGTGGGTGGACCTGCCGGCCATGCAGCAGAAAGGAGGCGGTGCCTCGGGGCTGGGAAGACCTTGCCCCTGCCGCCAGCACTACCCTTCACCGTGGGTCACTGGTTGACATGACAGTGGGCATCTCGAGTCGGTTATCTAACCCCTTCCCTCCTCTTGGCAGGAGCACCGAACGGAAATTGATGCCAGGGCTGGCACTTTCCAGGCATTTGAGCAGTTTGGGCAGCAGCTGCTGGCTCATGGGCACTATGCCAGCCCAGAGGTCAAGGAGAAACTAGATCTTCTCGATCGGGAGCGTGCGGGTCTGGAGAAGGCCTGGGCGCAGCGCAGGATGATGCTGGACCAGTGCCTCGAGCTGCAGGTGCGCGTGCGGGCCGTCCCTGCCTGGCCGCCACAGGCGTTCTGGCCACGAGTCTCACTGCCAGGGGCCCCCTCTTCTCACCTGCCTCCCCTCCCGTAGCTGTTCCACCGGGACTGTGAGCAAGCAGAGAACTGGATGGCTGCCCGGGAGGCCTTCTTGAATACTGAGGACAAGGGAGACTCGCTGGACAGCGTGGAGGCTCTGATCAAAAAACACGAGGACTTCGACAAAGCAATTAATGTCCAGGTGAGGCCTTTGTACCTTCAGGTCTGAATGTAGATTTTTCCAGATAGACCTCTCTCTTTGTTGGCTTATTCTCCTTTCTGTGATAACGGCTAGAATAAAAACTAGTCACTGACTTGTAAGTCAGAGTTTTGGCCACTGCCTTAAAATGAAATACTTGATACCGAGTATCGAGCATAAAAAGGAAGAACAGTCCCCTTTATGCCTGCAACAGCTACCTGTACGGTCCAGGGAAAATGTCGGATAGAAAAATGGTTTTTAAAACTTATGTATATAAATCCTGATATTTCTGAGGTCTTAACGGGGATGCCACAGAGAAGAAATTCATTCTTAAAGCAGAAAAAACGTGTCAGTAAGGAAAGAGAATGCGTGAACAGAAAACAACTCAGAAAGATGGGAACTTCTTTGATTTATAACTCATCTTGTTGAAATCCGATGCCCTGTTCCCACTAGCTTGATTTTGTGTGTGACATTCCCTGGCCTCGTAGCTCATGTCCCCAGTGTGACCTAGAGTCTTCTTGAGTTAAACCCTACCCTCGTAATGGTCGAAATCAAGCTTTCTTCTGGTCTTTTACTGTCCTTCTAAAGTGTCAGTGTATTCTGATCCTGCCACCAGCTAGTTCCCAGTCACCCAAGAATAACCATTCTGTTTGCAAGACCTGCAGGCCAGGCCAGGCTGGGCCGTCCCACCCACCTTGACCTCCTGCCTTTGTTTGCCGCCAGGAGGAGAAGATCGCCGCCCTCCAGTCCTTTGCCGACCAGCTCATCGCCGCCGGCCACTATGCCAAGGGCGACATCTCCAGTCGGCGCAACGAGGTTTTGGACAGGTGGGTGCTGCGTGGCTCTGCCCGGCCTCCCGGGCTGCCCTGTTCTGAGGGAAGTTCACCTTCCGGCCCGGTCTCACTTGGTCAGGTGGCGGCGCCTGAAGGCCCAGATGATCGAGAAGAGGTCCAAGCTGGGGGAGTCGCAGACCCTCCAGCAGTTCAGCCGGGACGTGGACGAGATCGAGGCCTGGATCAGCGAGAAACTACAGACCGCGAGTGACGAGTCGTACAAGGACCCCACCAACATCCAGGTGAGCAGGTCCGAGCGGCTGCTCGTCTCAGGTGGCCCGAGTCAGCGAGCGGGGTAGGTTTTGTTAGAGAAGGCGTCTTGAAGACGAGGCTGTGCCTAGAAAACCAGTTGCTTGTGTCCGTGCTGGAGCCGGTGAAAACTGCTTGAAGAAGCCGAACCAGTGGAAGAGGGTCACCAGGTTATCAGACATGAGACAGGGCTTTCCTCATTTGTCCCCGTGGAAGCCGTGTCACCTCTGAAAAGTCTGCAGAGTCCCCTCTGTCTGCCCCGAATGTCGGGCTTTCCCAGGGGAAGTGTGACAGCAAAATGAGTTGCCGTGTAAGGGCTGAGATGTGGGTTCACCTCGGTGTACTGAACTCTTGTTTTAATCTATTTTTGTAGCTTTCCAAGCTGCTGGTAAGTTTTTAATTTTTTAAAAGAGTTGTAGTTAAGTGCGCTCCAGTGTGTGTCCTGCATAGATCCTTCTTGTGGCCACATGCAGTCAGCTTGTGTCTCCTCACCCATGCTTCTCATTTCTAACGATCCATCACACTCCATCAGGTGTCCCCGTGGGATGTGGCTTTCTCTGTCCTAATGAGCCTGCCGCCCTGCGCCCCCTCCCCCTCCCCATGTGTCACGTAGGCAAGTTCTGTGCAATGTTTGATTTGGGGCAGTGGTTAACTGTTGTTTTTCCAGAGGCGCTTCTTTTTTAAAAAGTTAGATAATAAGCTTTGTCTGTGTAGACTCGTGCTCACGGTTCTTGGAGGCCGAGGGCAGGGAGTCTGTGGCGCGGTGTGTTTTCTCATGCACCCAGACTGCCATCGGGAGGGGCCGATCCCTGGAGAGGGACGGTTCAAGATCCACATAGAAGCAGACGATCTGCTTCCAAATCTGACAGGGACCTGGGGTGAGAGGCTAAGGAAGAAGGGGGGCATTGTTACGGGGTTAGCAAAGGGGATTGTTCAGTCAAAATGTAGTTCAGATGTCACTTTAAACAGATGGAAGCAATGAAGAGACAGAACAGGTGGGGTTTGAGAAGTGATGGGAGCGAGAAACAGAAGAGGAAGATTGAACTGAGGTCAGGAGGGGCTGGACCCTCTGGGTCTCAGCCGGGGCTCAGGCATCGGAGTGCGAGAAGGAGCCACCTTGACACCAGCGCCGTGTCGCGCCAGCCGGGCGGCTCCATCCTTTGACAACTGCTGCCCCTGAAATGAAACATTTGATGCAGAATCCTTCCCCAGCCGTGCTGTTTTTGTCTCTTAGTTTTTTTCCTCCCCAAATACTACTTTCCCCTGGACCCGCCCTCTCTCACCCAGAATTGTGCCACAGCTGTGTCCTTGCACTGTTCTTGTGGTGTTTCCTAGACCTTCTATTTTTGTGGATTTTTTTTTAAGTTTATTTATTATTTTGAGGGGGCAGGGAGTGGCAGAGAGAGAGGAGAGACAGAATTCTGACGCGGGCCTCCATCCCACAAACCATGAGATCATGACCTGAGCTGAGATCTAGAGTCTCATGCTTAACCGACTAAGCCCCCCGTCGCCCCTCTTCGTGCATTCTTAATAATCCCTTCCAGCCCCAGCCCCAGCCCCAGCCCCAGCACCAGGAGCCCGTCATTCTCCCCGTCCTCTCTTTGCCTAGCAAAAATGAATTGCTAGCTCCTGTCAAGCTTGGATATTAACCATACTCACCAGCTCTGATGAGTGTCAGCTACTGCATGAGAAGGCAGCAAAGCCAAGGTCTGCAGCAGCTGTAGATTCTCCTCCGTCAGCGGAGGGTCAGCCTGACCATGGAGAGTGATCTCAGCCTTACAGGAGGAGCGGGCCAGATGGGCGTTAATCTGTTAGATGCTCTGTCCGCTCAGGAGAAAGCCGCGAGGGGAAATTGATGTCCAAGTAAATTAGAGATTGCAGTTGGCCGATGCTGTTTTGTACAGAACGTTCGAAAGTCTGTAATTCTAGCACTTCACTCCCAGAGCCAGTCCGGCTGGTGTAAGAACTGACTCCGTCCATCTTCTCCTGAGCGGGTTCATTTCCTCTCCTGGCGCAGACCTTCTGCCGAACTCTCAACGCTGAGCCCTAGGATACGTCACAAATTCGGTGTCTGCCGTCACTAAAAAATGTTGCCACTTGCCCCTAGTTCTTGCAGTTTCCTGCCACTTCCTCCTGACAGTCCCTCATCCCTGAAAAGAAGCGACCTCGCAGGACCCGGTTTTGAAAGGTGGTCTTTCTGGTGTTTCAGAGCAAGCACCAGAAGCACCAGGCCTTCGAGGCGGAGCTACACGCCAACGCCGACCGGATCCGCGGCGTCATCGACACGGGCAACTCCCTCATCGAGCGCGGGGCCTGTGCCGGCAGCGAGGATGCCGTCAAGGTACGGTTGGCATGACGATGACTTTGAAGTACAGTCCTCAGAGCATAAACCGAGGTGTGTGCGATACAGATGGGGAGCATTGGGAGAATGGCGCCGGTGAGGACTTCTCTTCTCTCTTGCTGCGTGTCACTCGGCTGCAGGAGACGGTGCTGTCTGTGGCTCAGCATCTCCTCCCACGGCTCCTTTCTCCTCCCCAGGCCCGGCTGGCGGCCTTAGCTGACCAGTGGCAGTTCCTGGTGCAGAAGTCCGCTGAAAAGAGCCAGAAACTGAAAGAAGCCAACAAGCAGCAGAACTTCAACACTGGGATCAAGGACTTCGACTTCTGGCTCTCCGAGGTAACGGCGGGTGTTCTTCCTGCCACTGGAGAATTTCTGGCCATTCGGGATAACAGGCCAGCCAGGAAGCCCCAAACCTTGAAAGGGTAGGGCTCCCCTTTGCCCCTTTCCACAGAAACCTTCATTATCAGATAAGAGTTATGTGTTTTAGGGACTTTGTTAGCAGAGGGAATGAATGTGTCAAGAAGAGCTTATTTTTGGCGGGAATCGGGCTGTTGCTCACTCCCCTCCACAGGGGACGCAGTTGGAAAGTGATGGTGGGGTCTGTGGCTGGCAGCCCTAAGGAGTCTGTGCCCAGATGGAAACCAAAGTAGCAGTTAAATCAGGAGGCCAGAGTTGGTAGAAAATTCGGGGAGTAGAGAAAGCATAAAGAAATAGACATTTTTGGAGACCACCATTAACATCTGTTTCTCATCTATATGTATTTCCGTGAACATTAGCGTAGCTGTGTTTTTATATATAGTTGAGCTCACAATGTAACTTTTCATTAGCACGTGTTGGGAGTGCTATCCTAGGTCACTGTAAAGCCTTCCTAAATGTTGGAATAACCGCACGGGTCCATCACGGTTGTGCCGTGGTTTAATCATTCCCACGCTGTTGGACACGCAGGTGTTCCCGGCTCTTCGGTGGGACAGTGCACTGAACACCTTTGCATGTTCATCTTTGCCCCCGCTGCCAGTTCTTCCGTCGGGGCTGGCTCCCCGAAGTGGGATCGCTGTGCACTTGGCCCTGTGCCTCCACGAAGGCTCCGTGACCCTACAGCTGTAGTATTTGAAGTCCTAGGCTCTCAAGTCTGCATTCGGTTGACAGAGAGGGAGACGGACTCAGGCCACACGGGCTGGTACAAGCAGAGTCGCTGTGGCAACAGTAACCTGTGATGGACACGTTTGCAGCTGTCCAAAGACCTGGCCAAACAACCGGGCATCCTGGGTTTTCCAGAACACCCCATGTACATCATATACTTACTGGGCACCACACGGTAGCCCCCACTTTTGTGTTTCACCCTCAGGTGGAGGCCCTCCTGGCATCTGAGGATTACGGCAAAGACCTGGCTTCTGTGAACAACTTGCTGAAGAAGCACCAGCTGCTGGAGGCGGACATATCTGCCCACGAGGTGATCAGAGGGGGTGGCCGCACCCTACTGGGGACATAGCTGTTGCCAGAACCGGCGCAGCTTGGGGAAGAAATGTGATGTCTGGCAGTTCAAGCCTTCATCTCAGACGTGGCCCCAGGGCCTTTTTAGGTGCAGCACTACGATTGAAGGCCCGCTGGGGGAGTTCATGTGGGTTTCGTCTGTCCGTATTTACTGTTAGTAACTATATTCTAAAAGTTAAAATAAAAAACAGCCTCAAGGGCTTTTTGTCATTCTCAAAATGACGAAACCATAGAAATGGAGAACAGAGCGGCGGTCTCCAGGAGTTAGGCACAGGGGTGGGGTGCAGTGAACGAGACAGGGACAGAGAAGTTCCCTTGTGCTCACAGCACTGTGTCTCTTGCTTTGGGTTACATGAATCTGCACCTAGGGTTGAAGTATGTGGAAGTACTTGCACTCCCAGAGACACGAACGGGTGCTCGTGAGGTTGGTGAGGTCTGACTGAGGCCCGCGGATCGCACCAGTGTCCCGTCGCGGTCTTGCTAGCGCGCTGTGGTAGCTGCCGCCGCGGGGAGAAGCTGGAGGAGGGCACAGAAGCTGTGCTGCTTTTACAACCTCTTGTGGGTCTGTGCTTACTTCAAGGTGAAAAGAGTGAAACTGAGAACGAGCTTACTTACCTAAAGTAATAATTAGCTCATGAAAAATTAACACGAGTCACATTTGTTATGGATGATAATTCCATTGGCCTTATTTTTGCAAGTCTCTCTAACGTGCAGCTCAGTTTGTGGGGGAGTGTGTCGGGTATGGTGCAAACACAGCCTCCCACAGGGCAGTGGGGAAGGGAGCAGTATTTTAATTCAAACTCAGTACGTGCTCGTTGCATAAAGGTTAGTCACAGAGTGGACTCTGAAACTCTATTGATAGGGTTTCACACGTCCGTCTTGGACTTTGAAGGTTTTTTTCACCCGTGCGTGATGTTACGAAATCACTTGGAAAACATTCTGAGTTATGTGGGACTTCTAAACGTTGGCACACTTTGTCACGTGATTCCACACGTGCAGTCTGCTAACACCAGAGCCAGCCGCAGGGACAGTCTTCACAGGCGGAGCCGCCGTCGAGCTGGTGGAGGTGAACGTGCATCTGCTGGAATTCTCGTTTTCACGTGAAAGCTTGGGTTTTATCAGTCGCAGCAAACTCCATCTTCCTGAAAGTCACAGTGTTCGCTTTATTTGTTCTCGACAACTATTTGTCACATACCGACGTCGGGATGACCGTGGTTTGCCGGTCATCGTTCTTTCGCGTGAAAATGACGGCCCACAAAACAGCGGGCTCACGGCACGTGCTCCTTCGCAGGACGGTCCTCGAGCCGGAGTACGTGGCAGAAGCGCTTGTGTTTCCCGTTTTGTTTCACAGGGTGTTAAAGGAGCCTGTCCTCTTAAGATGGATATTTAATAACACTAACGACTCGTGCTTTTACAAGGACGCCCCTGAGGGAAAGAGCGTTTCCCGCGGGTGCGTGCCTGGGAAGGATGGCGTTCCTGCTGGTGCGGCCTTGAGCCGAGGCATCGGCACCCCCCGCTGCTGTTGTACCGTGGTGCATAACGTCTTCGTGTTGTTAAAAAAGTAGTTTTGATCCCTTGGAAGCCCAGGCCCCACGTGCTGCACGCGAGACCGTGGGCACTGCACGAGCTGTCCGTGAGGAGGGCGACCCCAGGAAACCCAGGCTTCTCACCCCTCCTGCTGTGCCCCCTGCCCCAGGACCGCCTGAAGGACCTGAACAGCCAAGCAGACAGCCTCATGACCAGCAGCGCCTTCGACACCTCCCAAGTGAAGGACAAGCGGGACACCATCAACGGTCGTTTCCAGAAGATCAAGAGCATGGCGGCCTCCCGGCGAGCGAAGCTGAATGAATCCCATCGCCTGCACCAGTTCTTCCGGGACATGGATGACGAGGAGTCCTGGATCAAGTACGTGTCCTTGGGGCTTCCCATTCTGGGTCCTCCGGGATGCCCGCTGAGCCTCGGGTGGCGGGCACTGGGAGCCACAGGCGGAGTGGGAGTCCGGAGCTCCTGGCCATGAGATCTCTCCCTCTCCGGGGAAGGAAGTGTGGCATAACGCGCTGGGCCTCTCCTGGTGCCCAGGCGTGCTGTGACAGGGTCACCGGTGGCCTCCAGGTGGTGGCAGCACCTCACGGCTGCGCCGGGATCCCCGGGGAGCTTGAGCACTGCCCTTCCGGAGACGACAGCCTGATCTCCCTGCAGGATCAGTCCTCGAAGGAAGGAGACTGTCATTCCTCCCCCATCACAAAGTTACTGGAGTTTTATGTACACAAACCATTATTTAAGGACAAAATCCTGTCCCGTTCCTCAGTTCCGTAAAAAATTGTATCCGTTATCTTAAAGCGTTTCTATGTATGACGTGTGAACGCTTGGTGAAGTAGGGTTGATAGGATGACACCCGATATGTGCTCCTAGACACGTATGTGGACGCTCGTCATTTGTGAAGTAGAGGCTTTCGTCTCCCAGAACACTGGCCAGGATTTTTGTGGAGAGATTGGTAGATGTAGGCAGAGGACATGGTGGCGTCTGTAGACTTCACAGCTTGTGACCACGCCTGTCCAGCCGAAGACACAGGTGCAGAGTGTCTCTTTGTGTCCAGGGAGAAGAAGCTGCTGGTGAGCTCCGAGGACTACGGCCGAGACCTAACGGGCGTCCAGAACCTGAGGAAGAAGCACAAGCGGCTGGAAGCAGAACTGGCTGCACACGAGCCCGCGATTCAGGTGAGGGGCCTCTTCCGGCCGAGACGCCGGTGGGACTGGATGGGCCCCAGGGCGTGCAGAGAAATCTTTTGCTCTCGTTCATTTCACTGAGACCCACGGTGTTTACGCCCCCTCATTCCGAACCCGGAAGAAAGAAGTCGTGGATGTGATGCTGAGGTCTTCTCCTGGCTGCGTCTAGAAGCAGGTGATAGCTGTTGATCTGGCCCTTCTTGCCCGTCAGGGTGTCCTGGACACTGGGAAGAAGCTGTCTGATGACAACACTATCGGGAAGGAGGAGATTCAGCAGCGTCTGGCCCAGTTCGTGGAGCACTGGAAGGAGCTGAAGCAGCTGGCGGCAGCCAGGTCAGCGGCCAGAGGAAGGCGCGCGTGTCCTGCGTGTGGGCGCAGCGTGTGAGGCTGGGCTCAGAGCTTCTGGGCCCTCCTGCCATCACCTGGACCCTTTTTTGGGTGTGCAAGTACCACAGCTGGCTTGCTCAGAGCCGCTTCGCAGAGGCCTGTGCTCAGCTGGTCCCGCGATGTGGGTCTGACCCCAGCGTGTGGTTCCCAGAGTTCACATTCGAACAACACTGCCTCTGCTGTGTGTGTTACGCAGAGGGCTCGATGGAACCGTTCACGTCCCCCACTCGTGAATATTCGTGAGCAGATGTTAGCTGTCGGAATTAAAGTTAGACACTATCAACGGCTGATTGTTTTCTGTCTCCTGTAATTAGGGGCCAGCGGCTGGAGGAGTCCTTGGAGTATCAGCAGTTTGTAGCCAATGTGGAGGAGGAAGAAGCCTGGATCAATGAGAAAATGACCCTGGTGGCCAGTGAGGATTACGGAGACACGCTTGCTGCTATCCAGGTCAGAGAAGCTGGCGCTGCCACCTGCCGGTTTGTTCAGTGGCCGCGTTCAGGCCGGGAGAGCTCTCGCTGGTTCGTTTCAGTCCTCCAGACCTCCTGCTAGAGACCCTGCCCCCTCTGGACAGACTTGCCCCGGCCACCAGCCCTGGCGCCCAGAGCCCCCTGGTCAGTCAGGCGGCTCCGTTTCCACGAGTTACTGGTGCCCCTTGGTCCCCTGGGGCCCTCAGCTTGGGGCGTACAGCAGCAGGAAGCTATGGGCCTGTAGTTCTGGAGGCTGGAAGGCTGAAATCAAGGTGCAGACAGGACCTCGTTCCCCCGAAACTTTTAGGGGAGGCTCATTCTTGCCTCTTCTAGCTTCTGCCTGGCATTCCGTGGCTCGTGGCAGTATAACTGCAGTCTCTGCCTCTTCTACGTGGCTCTTCCTTCTGTGTTTGTTTTCCCGTGGCTTTCTCTCCAGCTGTGTCTGTGTTCAAATTTCTCTCTTAAAAGGGCACAAATCCTGCTGGATTAGGTCCTGCCCCAGTGACTTCATCTGAATTTGGTAGCTTGGTTATACCTGCGTCTGCAGAGACCTCAGTTCCACGTTCATAGGTGCCACACCGGGGTTAGGACGTCCTTGTTTTCAGGGGACACACTTCAGCCCACGCCCTGAACATACAGGGCAGCTGTGGCCATGTCACAGCCTTACAGGCAGCAGCATCTTGTTCTCGGTGGTTGCTCCACTTTCGAGTGGGGTCCCTCACGTGGGGGCTGTGGGCCAAGGAGACATGACCGTGTCCCCGGCAGCGGCACATCTCCGTCCCCTCCTTGCACCCCTAGGTGCCCTCCTCAGCTGCCATAGGCAGCACTCACAGTGGCAGAGGAGGCAGCTTCAAGGCTTAGCCTCAGGCGTCACAGGACACCGTCCACGTGCTGCATAGTCACAAGCAGGCCAGGGCCACGGGCTGGACGAACACCCTCCCTTCTTGCTGGGAGGAGCCACACGTTATAGTTGAAAGTTCCTATATCTGGGCCTCCAGCTGTGGAAACAGAGTTTGCGTTCCCAAGAGTCTGGGGAGCCCCTGAGCCACGTTCTGCTCGGTTGGTTTAGACGGGGTTGGTTTGCGGCTTCCGCACGATCCTGGCACCGACAAGCCCATGCAGGGGCCCTGTCTCCGCTCCTTCACTTGTACTGAGGAGGGAGACTTGAAGGACACTTAGGAGCCGAACTCCAGGGAACCCGTTTGGTTGGGTGTGTCTTAAACTTGCATGGTGTTTAGTGATTTCTGTGTGGTCCTGTAAGGGGAAGAGGGACACTGTTGTGGTTCATTAGCAGGAGTCAGCCCCTTCAGTAAGGCCTTCCCCGACGTCCCTCCTCTAGCTCAGCCCCCTGCCAGTTACTCGCTGCATTCTGGTTTTACCACCTTTATAATTACCTGTTGACATCGGTCCCTGTGGTCTCAGCCTCCAGCTGGACTGGGACGCACGTGAGGTCAGGCGACTTACAGCTCTGTGCTCTGTCCCCGCTGTCCGGCACTGGCACAGGCCAGGCCCTCAGCACCTGGCCTTTCTGCTTCTACTCCAGGGCTTACTGAAGAAACACGAAGCTTTCGAGACAGACTTCACTGTGCACAAGGACCGTGTGAATGACGTCTGCAGTAACGGACAAGACCTCGTCAAGAAGGTGAGCCTGACCTGCTGGAAAATGCTCACTTCCCACACCAGGGACTCGTGCCCACACAAAGTCCGTCTGCCAGGAATATTCTCCCAAGAAAGGTTTGCATGGAGACTGGTAGCAATTCCTTTCCCCTGTTTTATAAAGAAGAGAGGGGTTATATGATTGGTCGAATGTTTTCCCCCTTTCTGAAGCCAGTTGGTAGAGTTACTCTACGGCACTTCTACTTCCTGCCTTAATTAATTAGGCAGCAAAGCCTCCCTCCTGGTCTTTCTGTGACATTGGCACTCCCACGGAGCTGCTCTTGTAGTTTGTTTCTCGGGAGGTATGAGCTCTTTTCAGAAGTAGTAGAAAACACCAGAAAAATAAAGCCACCAAAAGGATCAATCACTAGCGAGGTCTTCACGCCTCACCTTCCTGACTCCCCCACATGTGCAGCCCCACCGGACAGGATCGGTCCGGTTCCGTCGATGTGTGTCGCTCTGTGAAGCCTGGTTGCTGTCCAGGATGGTTTAGAAACACGTGTTAAAATCACAAGGTTTATTTCGGTCCGGCAGCCCTTCAGGGAGGGCAGACGGGAGGGTCTTGGGCTTTCTCCCCGGCAGTGAAGTCAGGTCACTCCAGCATGTTGGTGCTCCAGACTAAGCGTGGTGCCCCCATTGGTCACCACTTAGTCACGTGATCACTTGGGCGTGGTGACAGGTGTTCCGTACCAAGAGACAGGCACCTTTTAACAGTTAGAACTTCCTGTTCCAGAGGTAACGAGTAGATAAGATTTCTAGTCACAGGATTTGCTCTACAAGCCTGGCCTGGAGGCTAGAGATCTGGTCTGTAGGAGGTAGCGGTCGGCTCAAGTCCATGTTCACCGCAGCGCTTTCTTCCCTTGCACTTACGGGCCAGGAAGCTAACAGGAAGCTAATCTCAGATATATACCACGTGCAGACAGAGATGAGGCCTGCGGATAGTCGCTACGCACATGCACCCCTGCAGCGTGTTCCCTGTTCCCGCGGCCTGGGCAGTGACCTGGGTTGCGAATATTCTGCAGCCTTCCAGCAATGAGCCCAATGCTTTGCTGTCAGCAACAATCTTTGTTTCCTCCCTGAGTTTCTCTCTACATTTTATGCTGACTTGTGTATGGTTTCAAATACAGTTTATCCAAGACCGAATCTGAGTGTTTTGGGGCTCAAGAATTGTCAATGTCCACTTTTTCTGAAGAGTTGGGTTTTTTTGCTTGGTTTTTTTTTGTTTGTTTGTTTTTTGAAATTTATTTTTAAGAGAGAGAATGAGCGGGGGAGGGGCAGAGAGAGAGGGAGACACAGAATCCCAACCAGGCTCCAGGATCTGAGCTGTCAGCACAGAGCCCAGTGCAGGGCTTGAACTCGCGAACTGCAAAATCATGACCGGAGCCAAACAAAGTCGAACACTTAACCAGCTGAGCCACCCAGGTGCCCTTCTGAACCATTGTTTTTGTTGCATATGTATAGTAGCCATTTTTCAGATGTGTAGTAAGTCATAATTCTTTGTGTTTTTTTCTCAATTTTTGCTATCGAGAATACTAATGAGGGGCTTCTGGGTGACTGAGTCAGTTGAGCATTCAACCCTAGGTCTCAGCTTAGGTCTTGATTTCAGGGTCATGAGTTCAGGCTTCCTACTGGGTGGGAAGCCTTACTTAAAAAAAAAATACTAACAAATACATCGTTGTGACATTTCAGCACGTTCCTCGGTATTTCTTCAGAAGCCATTCCTGTGAGTGGCATTGCCGGAAGTCACCCTCGCAGGGCTTTTACTCCGTGCTGCCCGTAGAGAAGCCCTCCCTGCTCTCCTCCCCCCTGGAGGGCGTGGGGCGCACGGCCAGCCTCCCCAGCCTCCCCGGCCCGGAGCGCCTTCACGGGCAGGGGCGGTGCGGGTCAGGTCGCCGCGGCCAGAGGCGAGGCTGACCAGAGTGTGCTTTCTCTTCGTGGCCTAGAACAATCACCACGAGGAGAACATCTCTTCAAAGATGAAGGGCTTGAACGGGAAGGTGTCCGACTTGGAGAAAGCTGCTGCCCAGAGGAAGGCAAAGCTTGACGAGAACTCCGCCTTCCTTCAGTTCAACTGGAAGGCTGACGTGGTGGAGTCCTGGATCGGTGAGCGAGCACCGGCCCGCCCCACCAGGCCCGAGTTCTTTATCCTCCCGGCCAGGAAGGCTGTTGTGGGGCCCTCGCTCATCTGTTTCCTAAGCAGCTGGTTTTCTTCTCCAGAGAAGAAACGGATCTCCTGCAGGTGTATCTGAGAACCTGCTGCCCTGGTGGCAGCCAAGACACCGTGTCCTGAGGCCGAGAGCGGGGGCCTCGGTGGTGCCGGGCACTGGGTCAGCACAAGGGTTAACAAAACAAAAACTCTCAAACGCGGGAAGGAGCAACAGGCACCACAGACAGACAGAGCGGCACAGCCGTGGGCGCACAGCCGCGCTGTCCCCTAGCTGCCCGGGCCCAGGGTGCGGTCTGGCTCCTGGGCGAGGGGGGACCAGACTCTGATTTCGGGACCCATGGGACCCTGGTGGTTGCCGTTACTTAAGTGACAACTGAACACCAGTCCAGGATGAGCTGGAAGGACCTCATCCTGGCCCAGCTAAAGAGCGGGCTGCAGGGAGGAGGGGGCCAGGCGACACGGGGTCGGAGGCTGCTCTTCAGATTATTGGGATTTAAACGTCCGCAGGGTGATAGCGTGCCTCAGTTTTCTTACTTCACTTCCCTGCACCAAGAAGGCTGGCCTAGTTCCCATGTTTGGTTTCCCAGGTGAGAAGGAGAACAGCCTGAAGACGGACGATTACGGCCGTGACCTGTCTTCCGTGCAGACTCTCCTTACCAAACAGGTCGGTCGTGGCCCTTTTGTGGCCTGACTCAAATGCGTGCAGGTAGCACTTCCTGGCAGACGCGGTGCTCTGCAGCTTTCGCTGAGAAACGCGCTAGGACCTCAGCACTGAGCAGGGTGCCGTTCTGGTCCTCAGGGAGCTTCCAGACCGGGCATCCGTTCTCCAGCACATCTGTGCTGTGGACTTAACACCCCAGCAGTGTCTGACTTGGTTCCAGAAAGCCAGGGTTGATGGGGAAAGTCTTCCCAGAAGGGAGCATCTCAGCTAGGTCACTAGAGATCAGCTGCAGGCGGTCGGGTGGGGAGGCAGGTGCTCGTTCCTGGCAGCGGTAGTGGGGAGAGCGTGGCCTGTCAAGGAAGCCCCACACCCCAATCTGCCTGCGGGGCAGGAGGCTGTCAGGAGAAGGTGGGGACTCTGGGCTGACAGTCTGGCTCAGGCAGCTAGCCAGGCAGTCTCTGGTGCCATCGAGCTGAGGCCCCCAGAAAGGGCGGGTTCCAGCGTCCCTGCCAGCCCTGCGGATTGGCTTACCGTTAGCTCCTTGTTCCAGGAAACCTTTGACGCCGGCCTGCAGGCCTTCCAGCAGGAGGGCATTGCCAACATCACTGCCCTCAAAGACCAGCTGCTGGCCGCCAAGCACATTCAGTCAAAGGCCATCGAGGCCCGGCACGCCTCCCTCATGAAGAGATGGAGCCAGCTTCTGGCCAACTCGGCCACCCGGAAGAAGAAGCTGCTGGAGGCTCAGAGTCACTTCCGCAAGGTAAGCGGCGGGGACCCCTGCAAAGCTCAGCCAGCCGCACAGACCACCTGCACGGGGCATGGGGCCAGCTTGAACCCAGCAGAAGGGGACCTTTGTCTCTGCGGCTGCCTCCCGTTCGCATGCAGTGAGGGAAGAAAGTCGGAGGCCTTTTGAGAAGTGGAGGCACCGGCTCCCCGCAGACACCCCAGAAGCACCCCTGCCTTTCCCGGCCTCCGGCCCCAGCGTGGCGTGGGCAGCCTCGAGGCCGCACTGACCTGAGCTGCTCCGCTTTCAGGTGGAAGACCTCTTCCTGACCTTCGCCAAAAAGGCGTCTGCCTTCAACAGCTGGTTTGAAAACGCCGAGGAGGACCTGACCGACCCCGTGCGCTGCAACTCCCTGGAGGAGATCAGAGCCTTGCGCGAGGCCCACGACGCCTTCCGCTCGTCCCTCAGCTCTGCGCAGGCCGACTTCAGCCAGCTGGCCGAGCTGGACCGCCAGATCAAGAGCTTCCGCGTGGCCTCCAACCCCTACACCTGGTTCACCATGGAGGCCCTGGAGGAGACGTGGAGGAACCTGCAGAAGATCATCAAGGTGCCGCTGCCGCCCCGCCCAGGGCTGTCGGCCGAGGGCCGAGCTCGGCCTGGGCAGGGAGGGTCTCACGTGGAGAAGCCACCGCGGGTGCCAGCCAGCGGGCCACACGAGACCGTCCGTCAGTCCCTTCCCCTCACCTCTTGCCAGAGTTCATGGGGGGCCGGCTGGGAAGAGCCAGGGAACTGAGGGTTCTGAGCCCCCCGGATGTCTCCCAGGTTCCTTCTTTGGGTTGAGGTCAACATCCGGTCCTCCCTGCCTCCCAGAGCAACATTCTCTGGTCGTATTCGGCTTCGGAAAACTGAAATTTCTGAGGTCACCGGTCCATCCGGAGAGCCGACCATCCCCTCCCATCCCACCCCACCCCACCCCTCCCCTCCCCGGAGCCTGTCCAGGAAAGACGGCTCTGGTGACACGGCGTCCCCTCCGATTGGGCCCAGGAGCGGGAGCTGGAGCTGCAGAAGGAGCAGCGCCGGCAGGAGGAGAACGACAAGCTGCGGCAGGAGTTCGCCCAACACGCCAACGCCTTCCACCAGTGGATCCAGGAGACCAGGTGCCGCCACCCCTGCTCCCTGCCCCCCGCTCCAGGGGAGGGCGCGCTGTGGGCCACCAGGAGGCGACTGGCAATAAGGAAGGAAGGGTTAGGGGTGCACCGTGGTCTGGCTTCAGCCGGAGGGGTGGGCAGAGTTCCCGAAGGTCCAGTTGCTGGGTGTCCTGGGTTGGGTGGGACCTTGCATGGTGGGTGGTCGGTTCTAAGCAGCACATCAGGGACGCACGGTACAGGGTCGAGTGCAGCGTAGGTACTGATGTTCTTGCTTGTGTTTTTGTCTTCTTTTCTGTGTCTCTCTTTCTCCCCCCACCTCCCGATTGCTGCTGTCTGGACGCCACCTTGTCTTGCGGCTGCTTGGATCCGTCTGCACAGAACGTATCTCCTCGATGGGTTAATATTGTCTTCTTATTTCTCCGGGCTCGTGGTGTGGTGGTCTCGTGTGCTTGTCCCCTGCCCTCTGTTCCCGTGGCCTGGCTTGCAGAGGATCCCAGGATGGGCCTTCCTGCCCAAGGCGGGCTGCACTTCCCTTGTCCTGCCCTCGCCCCACCTCTGTCCCCCTACAAAGAGTGCGTGCCCTGCCCCACAGCCCACCGTCCTTGACAGCCTGCGTCCTTGACAGCCACTCCCCCTTTCCTGATCAGATTGCAAGGGTCTCCTCAGGGAGGGAATGTGGCCAAGCCAGAGGGCCAGAGCTGGAGTTCAAAGCCTCTGAGAATCCCAGTGCTTGTTCAGCCATTGGGGTTTTACTGGACTTCTCTTCTGCCTCTTTTCCCCTTGTGTCCAGTGGGACCAGATTTAGCTCCTAGGAAGTAAGTCATAGTCATGAAGTAGGAGCTTCAGCTGGTACACTGAGTTCCCAGCTGCACACGGATCCCTCCCCCAGTGCCCCATACCCCAGCTTGCCCAGGGGAAGGGGCATAGCATCCATTGCCCTAATAGAAGGCAGAAGTGCCTGAGGTTTCCAGAGGTGGAGAGAGAGGGCTTGGGAGGAGCCCTGGGAGGAGCAGGGTGGGCCCGCCCGCCCAGTCCTGGGAGGGGCCTCTGCCTGGGCCCAGGACCTGCGCATTCTCCCCCAGGCGCACGTAAAGCCAGGGTTGAGGGGACCTTAGTGGCTTAGACTAGCATTCCAGAGGTCCTATAGATCGGTAATTGGGGTGTCCGAGTATGGTGATGGGAGAAACAGGCCCGAACTGACTCAGCTACTCGTGCTGGAGGCAGAGGGGGGTCAGGCTTCAGGGGTTACAGTTTCTAGCTGGAGTTGATTAGCCGCCTGGCATCTGCTCCCCTCCCCAGCCCCGTGGCTGTGTCTACCAATCTGGTCTTGTCTCCGTGGGTGCTGTGCTCCTCGCACCATGTGGCTCCTCCCCAGCCCTGTCCCGTCTTGCTTGGTCCCAGTGTGAGCTGCCCTGAGGCCGCCTGTCCTCCCCAGCGGCTCAGCCCCACCAGGCCCCTGCCTGGGCGCCAGGTTGCCCCGCCTGTACACTGCCAGCTTGGGCCTTGTGGCGCGTGTCCGTCTCGGTCTGCTCTTGCCTGCCCGTGCCTTCGGTGTATTCATTTGGTTTCTTTTCTTTGACTAGCATAGCGTATCGTCGGGTCATTCGTGTCTATCAGTATGAAGTTGGGGATGATCTGTCTGGAAGGTTTTTCTCCTCTTATTTCTCTTCTTACCTCACTGTGGTTTTACCAATGCACTCTTGACTTCCCCAGGCGGCTCCGCTTTCTGACTAACCCACCACCCTCGGCCGCTTGGGAAGGAGGGGTCTGTCCTCCTCCCACTGCACCGGCACCCAGCCTCCTGCCCCCGGGTCCTGGGGGTGTTGCTTTTCTCTGGGGGACATGGCGTGACTGTGAGTCTGACCTGCTGGGGTAGGAGGAAGCCTGGTGCCTTGCCTTGCTCGAACACTATGAACTTGGGGAAATTTCAGGGCTAAGCCTGGCTTGCTGGGTGTTGAAAGGGTAGGTTGGGGCACATGTGGGTGCAGGGGAGGCTGGGCTAAAACCCCACCAAGGACATGCGCACAGTGTGACTCGTCCCTGCACGTAACCCCAACTCATTGTCTTCATTCTCTGATGGCCCTCTGTGACCTCACACTGTAAGGTCAGGAAGGTGGAGGCTCCCTGCTGTTCAGAGCCTGGCCCCGGAAGCCTCTGGCCCTGACTGTCGTGGAGCCTGAATCTGAGGCTTAATCACAGCCACCTCTCCCCTCTGGACAGAATTGGAATCACTTTCAAAACCCAAATCTGGTCACGATCCCTTAGCACCCGGCTTCACGTCTGAGGTGTCCTCTGACTACATCTTCTCCACTGCCGTCACCCCCGCGAATGTGGCTCCCCTCCCCAGGACCCTCCGGGAGACTCCAGGGATTCCTAGGGGGTGGCTTTCTGTCAGCCTCCTCCTCCCAGAGGTCTCCTGGGTGGCAGGCGGCAGGGTCACACAGAGTGGCTTTCTCCCCAGTGACTGCAGAGGCGGCACGCTGTCAGGCCTGCAGCCCCTCTGTCATCCTATAAGGGAACTTTTGACTCGGTTCTCAAGGTGCCCCTTGAGGGCCTAGCTTGCGTCAGGTGCCATGTCACTGCCTGGCTGGGCCTGAGGAGCCACGTGAGAAAGGGTCCTGGCCTGGGAGCAGGCTCGGTGGGGCTCGGCCCTGGCCCACCAGGTGGCCCTGGGCAGGTGACTCCCCACCTTGGGGCACCAGCTTGCAGTCTCTGAAATAGGAGAGATACTGCCTGCCCTCCCTGGCTCCCAGGCCCACTTAGGAAAAAGATTGCCAAGAGCAGGTTTCATTTTCTTAATAAAAGAAATTAAAAAAAAAAATCAAGAGAGCAGGTACTGTTAACTGGGGAGAGTTAATTTCAAACTCCCATTCAGGTTGTCCTGCTTCACTGTGCTTCTGTGTTTAGGTCCTGCATGGTAGAAGAATCGGGGACCCTGGAATCCCAGCTGGAAGCTACCAAAGTAAGTGCCCCTACGGCTCCTGGCCAGGCTCAGACCCTCTCTCAAGCCTTCCCCCGTAGGCCCCCGTGGTCCCAAGTCAGGCATGAAGTTAAGAGAAGGGCACCGAGCCAGCCTATCAGTAAACAGCCAGGACCGTGTCATTTGTCTTTGACAGTTGCCACCTGGAGTCTTACTTGAAAGAGAATCCTTTTGTTCTTAGTGTATAGTTTTCCTGGCTGGTCTACCCAGCGCTTGTGACTGAAGTCCTACCCGTGACGGAGGCCGCTGGATTTCATTTCACCCCATCCTGCCTTTCCCGCGGTGTCAGGCCGGGAGGGCGCTGAGCAGGTTCTTGGGCCTGGAGGCCAAGCTGAGAGCTCGCGCCCCGCATCTTTGCCTCCCCCGCTCTAGCGCAAGCACCAGGAGATTCGAGCCATGAGAAGTCAGCTGAAGAAGATCGAGGACCTGGGGGCAGCCATGGAGGAGGCTCTGATCCTGGACAACAAGTACACAGAGCACAGCACTGTGGGTCTGGCCCAGCAGTGGGACCAGCTCGACCAGCTGGGCATGCGCATGCAGCACAACCTGGAGCAGCAGATCCAGGCCAGGTACCTGCGCCGGGCCTGGCGGCGGGGGGGGTGGGGGGGGTGGGGAGGGGCTGGCAGTCTTGGCCACCCGAACACAGGCCCTCCCCCCCAGCACCCACCACTTTACAGGGATGGAGAAGAATGTGCCACCTGCCATATGGGGTGGAAGTCCCGGTCCCTAACGCCATTCTGTTCTTCTAGGAACACCACAGGAGTGACTGAGGAGGCCCTCAAAGAATTCAGCATGATGTTTAAGTGAGTATGCCAGCTCCCCTAATGGGCAGGCAGGCTGGCACCAGGGCCGGGTGCTGAGCAGCCTTCCCTTTGAACTATAGACACTTCGACAAAGACAAGTCGGGCCGGCTGAACCACCAGGAGTTCAAGTCCTGCCTGCGTTCTCTGGGTTATGACCTGCCCATGGTGGAGGAGGGGGAGCCAGACCCCGAGTTCGAGGCAATCCTAGACACTGTGGATCCAAACAGGTGAGCTGTAGGGACGGTGCTGGAGGCCATTCTGTCTCCGGCTCCTCCTATATCCCCCTTGCTCACTGCACTCGCCCCTCCCCAGGGACGGCCATGTCTCCCTGCAAGAATACATGGCTTTCATGATCAGCCGTGAAACCGAGAACGTCAAATCCAGCGAGGAGATCGAGAGCGCCTTCCGGGCCCTGAGCTCCGAGGGCAAGCCTTACGTGACCAAGGAGGAACTATACCAGGTCTGGGGCTCTGCTTCCCTCCCCTGGGGACGGGGCGTTCGGGTTTCCTTTGAAAAGTAAAGCCCAAAGTTGCCCCAGGGTCAGGGGCAGACGGAGTCTAAACGAACAAACCTCCCTTTCGATCCCCCTGGCGAGTGCAGGCATTTTATCCCCATTTACCAATGAGCCTCACCACAGGCCTGTCCAAAGCAGCTCTCAGAACTGGCTGTGGTCTCTGGGCAGGGACGTTCCCGATGTCTCCCCCACCCCGGAATCAGCGGGCTGGGCTGACACGTGTGGTCCCTTCCCCTCCAGAACCTGACTCGGGAACAAGCCGACTACTGCGTCTCCCACATGAAGCCCTACGTGGACGGCAAGGGCCGCGAACTCCCCACCGCCTTCGACTACGTGGAGTTCACCCGCTCGCTCTTTGTGAACTGATCCCACTCCTCGCTCCGCCCGGCCCACGCTGCCCGCCCTGCCGTTGCCCTGCTGCATGTCACCTCATCTCTGTGCTCTTAAAATATTCCAGTGTTACTTTCCAATGTGAGCTTAAGTCCGCTTAGCCTGGGAGAAGACTTAGTAGAAAATGGTGCTTCGATAAACCGCTTCTGGTCAGGTGCACTCGCCCCGTTGCCGTGGGGACCCCGATCCCCTTCGTGAAGCCCGCTGCCCCATTCCGACTTGAGCAATCTCGGCGGCGGGCCAGTTCCCCTCTCGTCCTCTCCCCTCCCTTTTGTTTTCATGTGAAAGACAAATAAATAAATGACTTGACTCCCCCAGAAGCTCCTGTTGTCTTCATTCAGCCTCCGTTAGAACTCCACAGCACGGCTGGGGTGTGGCCCGGCCCCCTCCCACCACCCCCGCTACCAGGCTGTCCTCAGGTGGCCACTTCTGCCGCCAGCTGCTCCAAGTCCTCTGTCTCCCGGGGTCCTTGTTCAGTGAACTCGGTGCTCAGCTGCCACACCTTGACGGTGCCCTTGGCGTCACCAGCAGCCAAGAGCTGAGTCTGCTGGCGATTAAACTCAAGACAGTAGACCGGGCTTTCATCCTGGGTTTGCTTGATTGAAACTGTGGGTTTCTGGGAGCTTTTCTGTAGATCAAACAGCTGTACATCACCTGCGGGGGGAGAGAAATCGTGGGACAAAAGGCCCAGAACAGTGGCCTGTGCACGCGGGAAGAGAAACTACAGGCCACAGCACAAGAGATTATCACCTAGCCCTCCTTCCCACTACCCCACCTGCCGACTCGCCCCAGCTCAGAATTCCAAGTGCATGCCGGGCCTGTATCACTTAGATGGATCTGAGCCTAGTGTCCTGTTTCTTACCTTCCCCAGAAGCAGCTGCAAACACCAAAGGACGCACTGGGGACCAGCGCACGGCAAACAGGTACTTGTGGGACAGCTGCAGGGAGGCCAGGGGCTGGGCCTGCAACATGGAGTACAGGTGGATGTGGCCGTCGGTCCCCGCGCTCAGGAAGAGGTTCCTAGACAGGACAGGGCAGAGAGCCAGGCAAGGGGATGAGTGCTGGGTGTCCTGGTCCACTGGGGCCTTCCTGCCCAACTCCCCCTAGACTCTCACTCCCGAGAAGCCTCCCTGGACCCCCAAACTGGGGATCCCCTTAGGGCCAATGCCTTGAAGCCAACCACCTGAGCGCTGGATGCCAGGGCTCAAACGGTGAAGACCTGGCCCCAGGTCCGCTGTAGGCAGTTGTATGGGGCTCCCTCACCCTCCCTGTGCAGGGTGCTCTGTGGCCTCCTCTACCTGTGGAAGGGAGAGCAGCTCACAGAGTAGATGGGACCGCCATGGGGAGAGAAGGTGAACCGTGCCGGGGCCCGCAAGGGCACAGAGCTAGGCATCCTCGTGAGGGCAGCCTCTTCTGCTGCCAGGGAACACTTGAGCGGGAAGCCACCTTCCGTGCCCAGAACAAAAAGGCTGGGGTCAAAGCCGGAGAAAGCCACCGCTGTAGCACCCACCTCGGTCTCCCCGCGGGGAGGCTGTGGAGAAATGAACGGCAGAGCAGACAGAGCCAAGGGAATCTGGTCAGTGTCCCAAAAGAGCCTCATCACTCCAGCGGGTGCCGCGTGACCTCAGCTGGTGGCACTGCTGTCCGTGCCGCCTGCCATCACCCACTGAGGCTCACTTGTGGAGGTCCTACAGTGGGTGGGTGGGCGGGGGTGGCAGCTGGGGCCCCACGCACCTTCTTTAGCTTGGTGTTCCTCGGGAGCTGCTGCATGACCAGGGCGAAGCCCTCCGTGAGCTGCAGCTGGCCCGCCCCGACCCCCTGCCAGAGCAGCACTTTGCCGTCTGTGGCCACACTCAGCACCTGGAAGCGGTGGCTGTGCCGGGGCTCCGGTAGCCAAACCACCTGAGACGACAGGGTACAGGACCAAGGTCAAGAAAGAGCTCCTTGCTCCCCAGGCCGCCCCCGCCTCCCAGCAAGACTGGGTCACCCTCATCCCCAACTACCCCTTCTCCTGCAGGAAAACCAAGGGGAGAATTCTGGGAGAGGCCCGGAACCACCTCACACACCTGGGGACAGACCCAAGGGTTCCAAGGTCCCTCCCTGAGACGCCAAGACAGCCGGGAGCCCCTCATGGCCACTCGGGAGTTGGGGGAGATGAAAATGGCCCAGGGACTGGGGGTGGCAGGGGAGCGGGTGTGACTCCTTCCCTAGGAGATGAAAATGCTGAAGACAGCTGTCCCCAACCGCCAACTCCTTGGTGACCTTCTGCCATGGCTGTGTGAGCGCGGGCTCCCTCTCTCCCGTTTCACCTCAAGGAGCAGGCCCACGACAGCACCGCTCGGCTCAGGGAGAAGGGGGAAGGTGCCCCCCTGCCCCCCTGCCCCCCAGCGCTCTGACCTGGGACACAGGGTCGGTGTGCGTGTCGTCCGTCAGGCCCGTGCGCCACAGCAGCGGGTCCCCGGGATGGCTCACGTCCCACACCAGCACCTCACCACTGTACAGCCCGCCTGCGGGACCAAGGCGCCCGGACAGGAGCTGACGCGCATCCAGCAACCTGGTGCCCCAACCGAACCCCAGCCCCTCCCGCCCAGGGAGCCAGGACATGGAGCCGCTTCCCCAGAGCCGCCCTGGGGAGCCAAAGTCCTGCCCGCGCCCCACCCCCACTCAAGCTTGCCCTGCCCCCACCCACCTAGGAAGTGGCTCCCACTGCCAGGCTGATCTCCCAGCCCGGCGCCCTGCCACACCTTCCAACAAAATCCCTTTCCCAACATGTGTGATTCTTGTCACCACTGACAGCTCCCCGAGGGTGCCCATGTCACCCTGCCTCGAGTCCTGACCAGGCTGCACCCTTGCATGGCCCACACCCCATTAAGACTTAGCGAGGACATGCTGGCACCGCCTCCTTCTGCTCCAAGCTCCGTAACTGGCACAGCCCACTCGGCATCCTCACCTGAGCCCAGGGGTCGAGGCCCCTGCGCCCCCAGCAGACCTAACCCAGCCGTGCCTGGGGGCCAAGGGCCCAGTGGAGAGCTCGCCCATGGGCACCCTGCGCAGGGCAGGGAGCAGAAGGCTCACCTGCTACATGGGACGGCTGCGTGGGGTGGAAGGCCAGGCACATGACGGCGCTGGGCACCTCCACCACTGCCGACGGCTGCCGGGGGTTCAGGCCTCGCCTGTCCAGGTTCCAGGCGCACACGAAGGACTTCAGTGTGCTCCAGTCCCCGTCGTCCAACCTGCACAGGGACATGTCTGGGATGGCTCTGCCTCGAGGCCAGGGCCTCGTCCCTGCCCTGCTCCTAGCCCCGATCCGCCACCCAGATCAGCCTGGGTCCCCGTCACACCCAGACCGAACTGGGTACTGAAGTGGCACGGGCTCCTCCATGGCAGCACAGGGGCATAACCTTCTCTGGAAAAGGGTCCACACGATGGCAAGGTCAGGGAACCGTGGCGCACCGGGAAACGGCTCACAGAGAAAAGGGGGGAGGCCCAGGCCTCACTGCCCTGTGCTGGCAGGTGGGCACCAGACTGCTCTAAGCCCCTCCCTCCCCTGCTCTTTCCAGCCAACCTGGTGCCCGGGCAGCCTTGAGAATAAAAAGCCTCCCAGAGTGGCCAAGCTCCAGACCAACCTTCACCACACAGACAGGGAGAAAGAGGCTTACACCAGAGTCTGAGGGCCTCCCATCGCCTCTCGGCCACCCCTGCTGCCACTCACCGGCCATAAGCACAGGCCACCACAGAGCCAGTGGTGTTCCAGGAGACACTGGTCACATGCAGACCCTGCCCTTGGGCTGGGGGGTAGCCTAGGGTGTGCAGACACGTAACCTGCAAGAGACAGACCATCCCCAGCCCTGAGCCCCAGAGCCACCCAAAAGGTGGCCTTGTAGGCACCTAAAAAATACTACATACAGGCCTGGACCTACAAAGCCACCAAGGTCCACTGCCCAGTCCTGGAGGGAAACGTGGAGGCTTCATCCCAATACCATCCCTTACAGGATACTTCAAGAAACCCAGAGGAAAGGATCTTACGAACCAAGATGGATGCCAGGTTCTGGATCAGAGTATGACCCTGTTCTACACACAATTTCAGAAGCTTTGGCTTCTGGAACTGGATGGTGGTGACAGGACAACAGTGTGACTGTACTCGAGGCCACAGGACTATACGCTTGAAAATGGTTACAATTTCAGGGCCCCTGGGTGGCTCAATCCATTAAGCGACCGACTTTGGCTCGGGTCATGATCTCACGGTCCCTGAATTCAAGCCCCGCATCGGGCTCTGTGCTGCCCCTCCCCGGCTAACTCTCTCTCTCTCTCTCCCAAAACCAAATAAACATTAAAATAATTTTTTTAAATGGTTACAATTAGGGGCGCCTGGGTGGTTCAGTTGGTTAAGCGTCCAACTTCAGCTCAGGTCATGATCTCACAGTCCATGAGTTCAAGCCCCACATCAGACTCTGTGCTGACGGCTCAGAGCCCGAAGCCTGTTTCGGATTCTGTGTCCCTCTCTCTGTCTCTGCCCCTCCCCTGCTCGTGCTGTCTCTGTCTCTCAAAAATAAATCAACAATAAAAAAATTTTTTAAATAAATAAATGGTTACAATTTTAAGAGTATTTTAACACATAAAAAACAAAACAAAACAATTTTTTAAACCTCTAGCGTCTTCTCCCCCAGCCCATAGCAGCCTGGCACACCAGCATAGCAGCCTGGCACTCCCGTCCCTGGGAGCGATCAGGCCAAGGTTCCTGGGAGGGGATCTTCCACGCAGATCAAAACGTCTGTGAAAAGCTGCCTGGTCCTTGACCTTATGACCCCGTATAAAGAAACTATCCGAAGGAAAGAATCTAAAACGTGTACAGAGTATGGGGGGCACCCTCACACCCTGCTAGCAAGAATGCAGAATGGCCAGGCTGCTGTGGGGAAACGGGAACTGTGGGTCTTTGAAAGGTAAAACATAGAGGTACCACACGACCTAGCATTTCTGTCCCTAGGGACACACCCAAGAGAACTGAGCCTGAGTCCGGCCGGCTCCGTCCGTGAGGCGTGCAACTCTGGATCTCGGGGTCGTGAGTTCGAGCTCCACGCTGGGCACAGAGATTACTTAAAAAAAAAAAAAAAAAAAAAAAAAAAATGTCCGGTGCGGCAGGAGGTGGGAGGAACTCAAGAAAACCTTTCACGTCTGGTCACATTCGGTTTCTCGATCCGGGGTCTGGCTCCACGGGTGTTTTCACTTTGAAAAGGCACAGGCTGGGCGCCTGGGTGGCTCAGTCGGTTAAGCAGCCAACTTCGGCTCAGGTAATGATCTCACGGTCTGTGAGTTTGAGCCCCGCATCGGGCTCTGTGCTGGCAGCTCAGAGCCTGGAGCCTGCTTCGGATTCTGTGTCTCCCTCTCTCTCTGCCCTCCCCCTGCTCATGCTCTGTCTCTCTGTCTCTCAAAAATAAATAAACGTTAAAAAAAAAAAAAAAAAGGCACAGGCTGCACGCTTGCGGTTTGTGCACGTTCTCATGTCGTGTTCAGCTCAAGCGTACGCTGGAAAGACATCACAAGCATTAAGTTATTTGTCACAACCCTACTTAACCCACAACGACACGTTAAAATCTGAAGATAAACCTACAGCGTGGGCGAAGCAGGGGACGAGGGGCCGCTCTACTCCTCACTGTGGCAGACACGTGTCTGCCAAAACTCGGAAGGGCACAGCGGTGCCTTCATGACTTCAAGGTTCGTGAGTCTGTCAGCACAGAGCCTGCTTCGGATCCTCCGCCTCCCTCTCTCTCTGCCCCTCCCCCGCTGCTTACTTTTTCTCTCTCTCAAATAAACATTAAAAAAAAATCAGATGGTTACTAAAAAGAAAAAAAAAAGACTCCAACTGGCACAAAGAGTGAACCCCCTGCACAGAGAACGCACCTGGATTAAGTGCGATCAAAGACAAGACATTAATTTTTTTATTTTTTTATTTTTTTGAGAGAGAGAGAGAGCATGTGTGGGCAAAATAGGGACAGAGGGAGAGAATCTCGAGCAGGCTCCACGTCCAGTGCAGAGCCTGATGTGGGGCTCGAACTCATGACCGTGAGATCAATAGTCAGAAATCACTAGTCAGATGCTCAAACAACTGAGCCCCCCAGGCTCCAATTAGCTGTTTTAAAAGGACAAGTGTCAAGGATCCATGGCAACCGGACGACGCAGAACAGGCTTTGCTCCTGACCAGAAGAGGCCGCAAGACTGGGCGTAGTGACACAGCCGCCAACCGACACACACGTGGAGCGAGAGGGAGGAGACAACAGAACCAGGAGGCCGGAAGTTCCCGGGGGGCCCCTGGGTGACCTCTCCCTCACCTCCAATTTCTAAGCTTTCCGCAAGGTTGTCCCCTCGTTTTTAGAATTCTGACATTCTGGTTTCTCATGAGGATGGCACCCCAGCCTTCCCAGAGCTACTGCAGCAGTGCCAAGGCCGGCGATGAAACGCCAAGGCCAACACCTTGACCGCAGTAGAGACAGAAAAACCCCATGTCAGCTAAAAAAATAATCCCACTATGAGGGAATCGACAAAGAACTGATGCAAGAGAAGAAGTGGGGGGACAGACTCGCTGACGACATGACAGAACAGCAAACTGCCAACGCCCTCCTCTGCCCACGCTCGCGCACCGCTACGATGCGGGGCCGCCCAGGGCCAGCTCACTGGGCTGCCGCTCAGAGGGTGCGGCCTGATCTCCCTCCTGTCCTCCGGTTTCCAGAGGACACCTCTCTAGAAGTGAAGCTGGAGCGTCCACCCACAGGGGACTCAAATAAAGGACGGCGTGTCTGTGCGGTGGGACCCAGTGCAGCCGCTGGGACGCCTACGGCACCTCTGTAGGAACTGACACGGAAAGCTCTACGTGCGAAAGGTCGTAAAGAAAATGTACCATGCTTCCCACTGTTGTTTCAGCCGTTCTCGGTGACAACACCACGGACGATGCTCGGGCTAGCGCAGCACAGGGAAGACCCTAAAGGCGTGTGGGCGTGGGAACGAAGTGTCCCTCCCACTGTCCACGTGGTATGTGTTCTGTATCTCTAGGCCGCCTGGACTTGTTATAATGAACACATACTGCTCCTGTAGTCAGGAAACAGATACTTTTGGGGGCGCCTGGGTGGCTCAGTCAGTTAAGCATCCGACTTCAGGCTCAGGTCATGATCTCATGGCTTGAGAGTTCGAGCCCCACGTCGGGCTCTGTGGTGACAGCTCAGAGCCTGAGCCTGCTTCAGATTCTGCCTCCACCTCTCTCTGCCCTTCTCCCGCTCATGCTCTGTTTCTGTCTCTAATATAAATGAACATTTAAAAAAATGAAAAAAAAGAAGAAAACATATTTTTTAAAGGGGGCGAAAGTAACACACACTTGGACCAAGTTAATCCACAGAAATGTGGGAAAGCGCCAATAATAAAGAACAAAATCTTAGCCTCTCTAAATGCAGGTGTCAAATGGGGGGGAAGAGGGGCACCAGAAATGGCAAGAAGAGACAACACGCTGAGCTCGTACTCTTCCCTGAGCTCTTCCTGTGCCGGGCTTACAAGGATTCGGTGACTGCCCACTCGGGTGTGGCCTTGGCAACTGCGTTTCAGAGTGATTTTGAGGATTTCCCTCAAACGAACCCATTCGCCCATGCCTTCCAGTGACTTGGTGGGAAGAGGGCAGAGGAGGGGAAGGGCTAGAACAGGGCTATGACTTCTGAACACACAGTTACTCATCTGCTTCTAGAGGGGAAAAGCATTGTATAAAAAAAAAAGTTTGGCTCAGAACTCCAAAGCTCCCCAGTCAAGGGCACGTAGCCGTGAGCGAGCAGCCTGTCCACAGGGGAGGCTGAAGCCCAGCATGCAGCAAAAGCCAAGAGCCCTCCATTCATCTCAAAGCCTAACTTGACTGTGCAGCTGGACACCTGAGTGTACAGGGTGGCTCTGAGCTGAGCCTTGGAGACACTGAAGTCACTAGAGCATGGTAGTGAAACCAGACAGACCAGGGCTCAAATGCCAGCTTGGCCCGGTACAGCTGTGTGGCCGTGGACAGGTCAGTTAGCCTCCCTGGGCCTCGTCTATAGAATGGAGACCAGAACAGTACTGCCTCCTGCAGTTGTGCGGAGGAGTAAACGAGGTGGCACAGAGAGCCCTCACCACGTGGCGCCGGTGGCGACACAGCCGAGCAGGGGAGAAAACGTGGTCCAGAGACAGACTCCCCGCATTCAAGCCTCGCCCCTACTGCTGACCGGCTCCATGTGATCCCAGAAAAGTCACTTCCACTCAGGAGTCCCCACTCCCCAGCTGCAAGCGGAGGTAACCACAAACCTGCTTCCTGACAGCAGGGAAGGCTCGATGACTTACTCTCTCAAACCTTAGCTCAGCACCTGGCAAAAAGTAGGAGCGCCACGAACACAGTTGCTATAATTGCTATGGACGGTGTTTGGCGTAAAAGGACTGAAATCGGGGCCGAGGCCCAGCCGAGGTGGAGGAGGAAGGCGCCCCCACCGCAGTTCCCTACCGTCGGCTGCTGCTCCGTCCAGTTCACCTCGAAGCCGGCAAAAGCGTGGCTCTGCCAGTTCTTATTCAGCTCTCGAATAACCATGGCCTCCACCCTCCGAAGAAAGGCCGCGAGCCCCGGGCTGTCGTGCTGGGACACAGATGGCGCGCCGACCGGCACGGGGGCCTCGGTCTGCACCTCAGCATCCGCATGCTTCCGGGTCTGGACAGACGCTTCAGCAGTGGCAATGCTCGCGGTCTGGCAACTTCTCTGCAGAAAATCAAAACCCAGTGGTCACCAGTCAGCACCACCTGCCCGGGGAACTCTGTTCCTTCTACTGAACAGAACCCCTCCCTGCTGCCACGTACCCTCAGGCCAACAGGCCTCTGGTCATCCTGTCTGCCCCGGTCTGTCCCTTTGCTACTGTAACTGGCCCATCTTTCAAAGGAGGAGGCCGACCTGTGCGCTGGGGGTGAAGACGATCCCTCGACCCTCCTACGGGCGCTGGGCCGCGGTGAGTGGTGGTTCAGGGGCAGTCAACATGACCCAGTGGGACTTCCGGTGACACTAGGACACTATCTGGAGGGGATGCTGGAGTGTCCCTTTTTTTTTTTCCCAGGAATGCCCTTTTGAAGATGTTGTCAGCAATAAGAATCCTGTAATACTGCAGCCAGCAGCGGTCATCTCGGCCAGCACAGGCAAGCACCGCAGACCCGGCCACCAGCGAATGCCCCCAGCATCTCCCTCCCTTAGCAGGCCCCTTCCAAGACGCCCCCCCCATGATCAAAGGAAGCAGGTGGGTCTGTGATGAGCTAGTTGGTAGAAGGCAGGCTTCTCCACCCTGCCCTCTGTCTCCAATTCCTTGTCCCCTGTTTAGCTGGCCATAGGGACAGACATCAGATCAGGGAAGGAACTACCGGCCTCCCTTTCTTTTAATTTTTTTTTTAAGGTTTATTTACTTTTGACAGAGAAACAGAGTGTGAGCAGGGGAGGGGCAGAGAGAGAGGGAGACACAGAATCTGAAGCAGGCTCCAGGCTCTGAGCTGTCAGCACACAGCCCGACACGGGGCTCGAACTCATGAACTGCGAGATCATGACCTGAGCTGAAGTCAGTGCTTAACCAACTGAGTCACCCGGGCGCCCCCAGCCTCCCTTTCTTATGGACATGACCCATCACTTATCAAATGAGGGGCCCTCTACTAGCAGACCATCGTCCACAAGAGGCTCTGCTCACACCAGTGCACCTGAACACACATGGCGCTGGCAAGACCCGGAACCCCTGTGCCCTCCCCCACCCTGCTCAGGCTTGGGAGGCCAGGGCTGGGCACCAGGCCAGTGCCAGTAAGCCTGAAGGAAGGGAGCAGCCCCACACAGGGGCAGCTTTGCTAGAACATGAAACACCGGTGCCCGTGCTCCCCTTCACATTCCACTAAAGTGTTTCTGCTTATCCACCTCCCATTACACTTGAGTTCTCCCAGCATCAGAACGCTGTCTGAGCTCTCTTTATACCCGCAGCACTCTGCATGTGTTCGGCACACGGCACAAGCCCATTTAGACAAAATATATATACGTATATTTTTATAGATCTATCTCCACCACACTGTAAATGTTATGTTGTAAGTACATATATGCTATATATATTACATACATACTACCTACATATATGTCTGTTACACCACACACAATTTACTGAGCATCCACTCACCAGGCACTGTCTGGGTACTATGGATACAGCAGAAAACAAAATGTGCAAGATCCCTGTGCCCAAGGAGCTTCCTTGGGGGTACACAAACAAGAAAAAACCCACCAACTACCTACGGTGCCAAGTGCAGCAGATGTGTGGGGGAGAAGGGGTCAGCCGGGAAGCCGTCTGGGGAAACGGCACTTGAGCTGAGGTGTGAAGGACAAGGGGAGAGCTGCAGGACAGGGTCCTGGACAGGGATGGGGAGGGGGAGGCCAGCGCCAAACCTCAGAGTAGAAAGAAAAGGTTCCGTGCTCAGAGACTGGACAGCAGGTGGCGTGCCTGGCCACAGTGGGTGAGGAGCGTGGCACGTGCCCAGGGCAAAGCCAGGAGGTGTCTGAAGGCTGAGACAGGCCGTCCGCAGGGCCATGCCTCTCTGGCTGCTCGGGGAGAAGTGAGGAGCAGAGGGCAGGTTTGACAACCACTGGCATGTGATGGCAAATTCTGGGAGAAGAGAACACAGAAGCAGTTCTCCTGGGCCTCATTTAGACCGAGACGCCTCCCTGCCATCCACATGGAGGTGTCAAGGATTCCCGAGAGCGGTCGCAAGCCATGAGACTCTGGAGAGCATCCGACAGAGACGTGACTTGAAACCGCAGCACCGGAGGAGTCCACCAAGCGAGTGTGTGCACTGAGGAATTCATGGACGCGCATGAAGATCAGAAACTATACAGGCTCGGGGCGCCCGAGTGGCTCAGTCTTAGGTTAAGTGTCCAACTTCAGCTCAGGTCATGATCTCACGGTTTGTGGGTTCGAGCCTCGTGTCGGGCTCTGTGCTGACAGCTCAGAGCCTGGGGCCTGCTTCGGATTCTGTGTCTCCCTCTTTCTCTGTTCCCCCCCCACCCCCCACTCACATTCTGTCTCTCTGTCTTGCAAAAACAAATAAAATGTGAAAGAAAGAAAGAAGGAAAGAAGGAAAGAAGGAAAGAAAGAAAGAAAGAAAGAAAGAAAGAAAGAAAGAAAGAAAGAAAGAGAAAGAAAAGAAAGAAAGAATACAGCCTGAGCCAAAATTCTAAAAGACTACGGGTGAAAATCAAACTTCCAGAATGATGGTAAGAGTGTCAGTTACTAAGCGCTAATCCAGGCACTGTCCGCGAAGTTTTACTCATATCTTATTCATCCGCACAACCACCCTATGAAGAAACTCCTATTTCTGCATTACTAACATTGACACTGAGGCACAGAGAAGTATTTCACCCAAGATGTGACCACAATGGAACTTGAATCCAGGTAGTCTGACCCATGACACTAAGCTGTCTCTCCGTCGTGGTGTTCTCACCCAGTCTAACATCCTGGCCACTAATCACATCAGATGAACTCAGACAAATGTTTCTAAAAGAATGTTACCCCAATGTCTTAACGGAAGACAAAACTGTCCACAAGAGATAGCAAGCTGTTATCTTGCCATCTACTTGCACTGCTATTTCTTTGCTGCTTGCTTATTCAAATAACAAATGTCAAAACACGAGGGAAAATTTACAGAGGAAAAAAAAACTTAAAACTAATGACACAGTGCACCCACAATCTTTTCTGTGAATTGGTAGGAAACTATCATTATTCTCTTTCTGCTCTGGGACACCTGAGTAGTTTCCATGGCTCAAGATCTGGGTATCTGGCCTGACCTGATCCATCCCATACATCCCATCCCACCTGGGGATGAAGCCCCGAAGCCTCCAGAAGGGACGGGCTTGCCTGAGGCTACCCTGTATAGACTGGTGCCTTCTGTGCCAGGCACTGGGTGGCTGGGCTGAGGCTCCGGTGACAAGCCCTCTGAGACGGCAGAGAAGAAGTTAGGGGAGAACGGGATCCTTGCTTCCTGGGGCCTCAGCAAGGTCGGAAAGGAGAGTGTTAGGGATGCTGGGCTCCCACGCCTCAGAGGCAGAGGCGCTACAGGGGCACAGGAGGGACTGGGGCCAGACTTTAATCACACTGCGAGGTGCGGCCAAGGGAAAGAGAACAATTCCCAAACCAAGATCACCAGGCTCCATGCTCTGGAGTCAGAAGCCCCCGGACCTCCGGCAGAGAGGAAGGCAGTGAGGTTCAGGGAGCAGCGCCCAGGGTGCGAGCCCAGCTCTCTTGCCCCGAGAGAGTCTGCAGACACCCAGAATGTCAGGACTCCTACCCGAGGCACTAAATGTGTCCCATTACAGGACTGTAGCTTCTGACTAGATGAGAAGTGGACACGAACCTCGGCTGGGCCAATCAAGTTCTCTCGGGGAAATTCACAACAGAGACAAAGATTTAACAAGTTAGATGGCACATGCCTGGAACCGAAACCAGGAAACGTGGGTCCCGACGATTAGGGCCACGACCAGGAGACAAGCGGAGACAGGTCTCGGGGCACAGAGGGTGGCCTCAGAGCTGAGACGTGGAGGACCCCCAAAGCTTCCTAGACTCCTCAGGACCAGCTGCCCCTTCAGAGGCCCAGGAGACACCCCGGCATCCTGGAGAGAGGTGCCCGACAGGAGTTGGTTTGGGCTGGCTTCCGTCACTGGCTATCGGAGTCCTGCACTGACCCCTAGGAAGGCTCCCTGACTCCTAGACCAACACCCCTCAACGCCTCACTTCTGAAACAGTGGGTCTAGCTGGCATCTAGGACTGGCCGGTCAAGGTCAGGAATACTGGTCAGGACAGAGGAAACAGCCCCACCGGGTCAACTGGTCAGCCACCGCCCCTGGCCCCGAGGGGTGTGCTGACTGAATACCGGGCTCTGCTCCGCACTCAGGCTCAGAGATTGACCAGTGTCAGGCTAACTGTGCTCGTGTGTGACTCAGTCATTCGGAAACCAGCCAGCCAGAAAAACCTACCCGTGGGTAGCACTGTGAGGCAAGCCAACATCGGTCATGAGTAGAACAGTCACTTTCTTACTAAAAAGATACATTCTAGGGGCACCAGGGAGGCTCGGTCGGTTAAGTGTCTGACTCTTGATTTCAGGTCAGGTCATGATCTCACAGTTTGTGGGATCGAGCCCCACATCAGGCTCCACTCTGACAGCATGGAGCCCGCTTGGGATTCTCTCTTTTCTTCTCTCAAAATAAATAAAACATTTAAAAACAAATGCATCCTAGGGGCGCCAAGCTGGCTCAGTCAGTAGAGCATGCGACTCCTGACCTTGGGTCCTGAGTTCAAGCCCCACGTTGGGCGCAGAGATTATTTAATGTGATACATTCCAGACCTCCCTGACTCTACAGTGCATCGATTAGTCAATAATAGCTCTTCAGGGGAAAACGATATTAAATACACAGGTCATTTGTGAGACACACCGATTTTTAAGCTGTGTCCTATGATTGAGGAAATACATCGCCATCCAGAGAGAATGCGTCTATGGAGGTGGGAGACGGTGAGCAGCAGGAGGCCAAGCCCCCGTCAGCCCCTCGGGCAGTCACCGCTACCAGCAGACACCAGGCGCGCACAGCACCTCTTTTCATTCTCCCAACCAGCCTGAGCCAGCACATCTGACTCCAGAGTGGAAAAGGACCTCAAAGACCATTCTAGACCTGAATTCTCAACGGGCAGGCCCCAGAGTCACTCGGAAGCTTGCTAAAACGCAAGCTGCCACCTCCTGCAGTGGGGCTGAGCCTGCGCTTTGTTAACAAGCCCCCAGGTGATGCGGACGCTGCCGGTGTGGAGGGCTGCTACCCCACTCGCAGGTGTCACCCAGTTGTATGCTTCCCAGGGCCACAGCCCGGGGTCCATCACCTCCTGCCCCCCCACCCCCACAGTGCAGACCATGCTCACTCCCCACCCCTACCCCCTCCACACACAACCCCCCCTCCCCCACCACCTCTATCTCGGCTACTCTGGGAGCTGGGGCTTCACCTGGGGTGGGGTGAGATGCGGTTCATCCCAGAGGCTGAGGGATGCTGTCAAGCCCACCTGAAGGATACCGCTGGGCAGGTGTGGTGAGCGTGGCCTGTCGCCGTCACCTTGCCACATCCGGCGGGCCCACTTCCAATCCTCCTCCCCAGAATTTCCCTTGCCCTCGGGTTGCCGTCACCCCCAAGGCCTCCCTTCCACTTCCTCCCCCATCGAGTCCTGCACACGCACCTGATGAGAATGCAGGAGTGACAGGAGCAGAGAGGACTGCGGCCTGAGTCAGCAGCTCTCTGTGTGCACACTGCAAACCCCACGTGCAGCGCCACCACAGTCTGACCCAGGTGTGAGGCACAATTCGCAGCTAATGAGCAGACAAGGGGAGACAGGATCCGAAGCTGAGCCAGGTGGGTTTCTCAGGCTGCGAACTTTCAGCATGGAGCCCGACGCGGGGCTCAAATCCATGAACCGTGAGATCATGACCTGAGCCGAAGTCAGACGCTCAACCAACCGAGCCACCCGAGTACCCCAGCTGAGTGTGGTTCACGATGGGATCTGGAAGACTGTCTCACCAGAGGCCTCCGAGAACGTGGAGTCACAGTACAACCTCCTGTTCGTGTGAACTCGCCCTCTTGAGGACATCAGGGCAACAAATAGCTACTCAAAGGATGACACGGAGCCAAGAGCCAACCGAGAGGGCGGCACCAGAGAAGCTGGGAGGCGCCGGTAGGCTACACCAGGCCGGAGCCGCGGTCACCGCGCACCGCGCACCGCCTTGCTGTCGTCTTGGTCTTTTACTGTCTTCTCATGCTCCTTGAAAAAATAAACCTAGTATCGAAACTGTCTAGCGACCCCAAAGGTAGAGAACCACAGATCCAATTCTCCTTGAAAATTTGTAAGAGGCCAGACCCCAGGTTAAAAACAAGCACCCTCCAGCAGGGGTGACATACGCTACAGAAGCCACCCAGGCGATGAGGCAGCAGCCCCTCTGGGAAGGAGGAGGAGCCCATGGGCAGGGAGCTCAAAAACGCAAAAACACGAGGCAGGAGAGGAGAGGTGCAGCCGCGGTGGGGTGACAACACGCGAGGAAATTACTCAGCCCAGCACTTCCCGGGTGGCTTTGGGAGGCACAAGAGTACTCGAGACTCACTGCCTGCCCGCTGGGAGCTCACGGTCCAAGGGGGACAGAGCTGAATGTCCAGAATGCATCCCACGGACAAAAAAGTTCCAGAACTAGACAGTGGTGATCGTTGCACCTTGTGAATGCACTTGACGCCACTCAACCGTACACTCAAAAATAGTAAAATCTCTCTTACATGTATCTTACCACAATTTTTTAAGTAATTCTTACGCCCAACATGGAGCTCAAACTGGCGACCCCGAGATCAAGAGTCACATGCTCTACCGACGAGCCAGCCAGGCTGCCCCCCACAATTTTTAAAAAATGAAAAAAAAAAACACACCCCGCGTTTTCCCAGGATCAGAACTGGGGGTCAGAAAGGTGATGCTGCTGGAAAGTGGGATGCATTCAATTGGCGGTCTCAAACTCTGCCACCTAGCAGAACGACCTGGGGGTTCTCCGGTCACGACACATAGCACGTAAGCCAGAATCGCTGGGACCCAGACATCCACATTTTTCGAGAGTCTCCAGGACATTCCAGTGTCAACCATCTGGTTTGAGAACCCACAGAGGAGCAAGGAGGGGTGATGAGGCAGCTGGACGGGTCCCCGACACTCCTCTACCATCCGAGTAGCCCTAGGCTTTCGACCTGTTTTCTTATCCACAATCTCATTTAACCCCTCAGGAAGGGGGCACCTGGGTGGCTCAGGTTCAGCTGGCTGAGCGTCCAACTCATGAGTTCGAGCCCCACGTTGGGATTTGCCCTGACAGCGTGGTCCGCTTTGGGATTCTCTCTCTGCCCCTCCCCGCCTCAAAAACACACATTTAAAAATATATACGGGGCACCTGGTGGCTCAGTCGGTTAAGCGTCCATCTTTGGCCCAGGTCATGATCTCACAGTTTGTGAGATCGAGCACCATATCAGGCTCTGATATATACATTATATATATCATATATAGAGATATAATATATGATCTAATATCATATATATATATATCTCTGCCCCTCCCCTGCTCACACTCTGTCTCTATGTCTCTCAAAAATAAAATAAAAACGCTAAAAAAATAGTGTTTTGTTGTTTTAATATTTGTTTATTTTTGAGACAGAGTGCAAGTGGGGGAGGGGCAGGCAGAGGGAGACAAAGAATCCAAAGCAGGCTCCAGGCTCTGAGTTGTCAGCACAGAGCCCGATGCGGGGCTCGAACTCACAAACTGTGAGATCATGACCTGAGCTGAAGTCGGACGCTTAGCCAACTGAGCCATCCAGGCGCCGCCCCCCCCCAAATTTTTTTAAATTAACAAAATGTATTTAAAAATTAGCCAGAACGCTCATCACAGGATTCATTGATAAGAAAAAAACTGTCAAACTGCCTAACAACTCATCAAAAGAGGCTGGTTAAATAAAATGAAGTTACAAAAAAAAGTTTTAAACATGGAGATTTCTTCAGGATGAATTAAGTGACAAAACTGGGTCTATGATAGGCTGTACACAGTGTGATCCCATTTTTATTTAAAAAAAAAATGGGGGCGCCTGGGTGGCCTCAGTCGGTTGGGCGCCGACTTCAGCTCAGGTCATGATCTCGCGGTCCGTGAGTTCGAGCCCCGCGTCGGGCTCTGTGCTGACAGCTCAGAGCCTGGAGCCTGCTTCCAATTCTGTGTCTCCCTCTCTCTCTGCCCTTCCCCTGTTCACGCTGTGCCTCTATGTTTCTCAAAAATAAATAAACATTAAAAAAAAAAATTTTTAAAAAAAAATGGGGCAGGGGCGCCTGGGGGGCTCAGTCGGGTCAACATCTGATTTCAGCTCAGGTCACAATCTCGCCGGTTCAGCCCGAGCCTGCTTAGGATTCTGTGTCTCCCTCTCTCTTTGCCCCTCCCCTGCTCGCACTCTCTCTCTCTCTCTCTCTCTCTCAAAAATAAACATTTAAAAAAATACAAATTAAAATTCAAAAAAAATTTAATAGGGCGAAACAGACAAAACAAGTACAAATCGAATAGCTTAGAGGACGGGGTGATTTTTATTTCCTTTTTTTTTTTTTTTTTTGGCATATCCAGATTTTTTTCTAAATTTTGGACGCGTAACTTTTATAAAGAGAAAAAGCTATTTTGGAAAAAGCCATTTACCTCCTTCTTCCCACCCTTGCTACATTCTTGCAACTTAACAAAACGTCTCCTTCCATAAGACCTGAGAAGCAAGTTCAAGGGAACCCCCCCTCATCCTCCTCAAGAGGAAGGCTCACACCTCCGGGGTTAGAATTAGTTCCTAGAACCTGAGGGGTTATAAAGCTACAGTCACAAGAAAATGACCCTGCCTCGATTTCATTCCCTGTAAGGAAAAAAAAAAAAAAGACGGATTCAGTGGTTTCCACCCTGAAGTCTCCTAAAACCTGAGTCTTCAGCAAGCAAGAGCCGTGCGATAAGGCTGGAGGTGAGCTAAAACACCCACTTTGCTGTCCCCTAGAACTGCTTCTGCACGGCTGGGGAGGCGGGGAGTGAATTTCAGACCCATCAACTCCAGGTCTGAGACCTGCCGGCGGACTACCTGCCCGAGGCAAGACACCGGTCAAGAGTAAGGCTTCCTTGGAAAGCTCCCTGGCGTCCAGGAGACCCAAGCTCTGCAGAGTTGGTCACTTGCGTGCCAAGCTAGGCCTCGGTGTTCTGTTCTGGGGGCACCCTACGATGCCCGCCCGCACCCATTTTCACCGAGGAGACGCCACCACCCCTACAAGGACCTGCCTCTGCTTACCCTCTCTGACCTCCACTGGGACAATTTCCCCCTTCTCTCGTTGCTCGCCAGCCCCGCCACCTCCTCAAAACACACAAGATCTGCTCCAACCCCAGGGCCTTTGCACTTGCAGGATGTGCTGCCTGGCGGTTCTACCAGGTAGGTACCCGCTTGGTTAACTTTCCCACTCCTCCCAGTCTTTGCTCAAATCTCACTTTCTCAGTGAGGCCCACCCGCCCTCTTACTCTCCAACCCAGTCCTTCTGATCCCTCGCCCTTCTTTTGCTTTTGTCCAAGGCACTGCTCGCCCTCGGACACGCGACATAATTTATTTATTACAGAAGTTGCCTATGGTCGGTGCCCGGCAAACGGCCCCATGTCAGCTCCAGGAGGGACCTCGCTCACTGACGGGACCCCCGCGCCAGAACGGCCCTCCACACAGCAGGCCCTCCAAGTCCGCCCAAAGACCCCTCGGGAAAAGACCTGGCACCCGGCAGCCCTGCCTCCTCAAAAAGCCTCGTTCGGTGCGTTTTTCATTAAAGTACCAGAAACCCGGCGTGTCTCGACCTTAAATGCACCTTGTTCTTCCTTTTAAAGAAAAGTTAGTTTGAGACGCGTAAAAACTGCCGTTCACACAAAACCCTTCAAAACATGGAGTCTAGAGAAGCTCTTAAGGAAAACCCCTTCTGTTGTTGGGTCTAGGAGGAACTGGCACGAGAATGCCGCAAAGGTCGGCCTCCGTGGGTTAAAATACAAAAATAAAACGCCGGGACGCCAGAAGCTGGCCCGGAAGCCGCGCGCGGACGGACCCTCGCCCTCCCGCCCGCGTCGCCCCGAGTCGGGCCCGCGTCCTCACCGTCTCCCGGCGGATGCCCTGAACGCCCCTCCACTGCGAGGGGACAGACGCCACGCCCAGGGTCTCGTCCTGCAGCGGCCCCGGCCGCCCGGGCCCCGCGGCGCTCGCAGCCCCGCCTGTCGCCAGCGCCTCAGCTCCCGCGCTTCCCGCCGGGCTAAGCTGCCCAGGCTGCGCGCGGGTTGCCATGGAGATAGCACCGCCCCGTCGCGCCTGCGCACTGCCACGCGACCTTCGCCCCTGCGCCTCCAGAGCGGAAGACTGGGGAGGTGAGGCTACCGGCACCATTATTTAATGGGTCAGATTGCCGCCTCCAAGACCTGAGAGAACGAGATAAATTATTCTTTTTGCCCAGTGTGCGACAAACCTGGCCAGTTTTGGGTACTCCATCCCCAGTAAGGGCACGCTTGAGCATGCGCGGGTACCCCCGGCCGGGGAGGAAAGTGCGGAAGTACGGCACCGTGCCAGACTCAAAGATGGCGCTGAGCGGCTGGGCGCAGAGGCGAAGACTGGAGGCTGCGACCGGAGCGCGCTGATGAGTTGTGGGGCCTGGGGGTGCCCAGCTGAGAAGTTGGGTGCTCCCGTCAGATCCCGCTTCAGTTGGCGGCCACTTCGAGGCCTGGTGCTCGCTCTCTGACCCTCAGTTTCTGCCTCATCAGATGGTGATTTAAAATAGCCACATGCGGATCCGGAGTTTGGTTGGATCATTGGAAGGCCCAAATGAGGTCGATTATAGAAGAATGCTTGTTACATCGAAATTAAAGACCCAAATAACTACCAGTTATTGAGTGTCTGTCGTGGGTGAGGCAGAGCCCAGAGATTTATGTATGTCGAACTTATTAAATGCTCAGAACAACTCTATGAAGAAGCAACTGCGTTAAGTCACGTGAGGGTGCCAATGGTTTGAGAAGTAACTGCGCAGCTCATCCAATAAAGTACATAACACATTTGCACAAGGCCCCGCAGATTGCTGCTTGGCCACAAAGCCCGCTTCTGGGCTTCTTGGCACGTATCCCCCGGTCAGGTCCTCTACGCTGCCTTCTTTCCTCTACGCTTTCCTCTACGCTGAACTCTCGATGCACCAACTCTGCACCTCCGCACAACTGAGTCCTCATTAGTTCCCTGCTCCAGCCGAGGCCACAAAGACTGATTAGATTAGCAACACTGGGCGAGGAGGGCAGGAATGGAATGCAATAGAAATTTCTTCCAAAAAGAAACAGACAGACCCAGACAAAATTCTCCTTGTGAGACCCTCTTAACACTAAAGAATTTACACATAGCCCCAGGAATTCCAAAAACCACACTGGAAAAGAAGCTCAAGCTGTGGGAGTCAATAGGCCTAGATCTGAACACTACTTAAATAGTGCTGTGTCCTTAGAGAGGCTTTTTAACTCTCTGGGCCTTGGTTTCCTAGCTGTAAAATGAGGCTAGGAAGACTGGACCTGCTTTACCTGACCCAGGAAAACATTTCAGGAAGAGGTACGTGGTCCCCGGTATTAAATTCCCCAACAGGTCAATGAAGATAAGGCCAGCAAATAGATCAATCACTGAAACTGGCATCTGGATAATATCTGAGGACCTTAGTGAGAACAATTTCAGTGGAATACGGGGAACAAAGTCAGCCTCCAGAGGGTTTAAGAATGAAAGCATATAGAGAAAATAATGGACGTCACTGAACAGCTAAACACGGGAAGTCGGTATGAGTATAAATTGGTAAACTCTAACTGGAGGGTAACTTGATCTTAAAGTCTCCTCTTTAATCTAGAAATCCTACTTGTGGGAATTTTTCCTGTGTCAACAATTACAGATCTGCACAGATGCTGCACCCCAAGGATATTCGACAACACATTATTTATAATAATATTACCATGATAATAGTAGGATCCTGTAGTCCTGTAGTCAACCTAAATTTCCAAGCGAAGTCATGCCATACAACAAGTGTTCGTTCCCTAAATATCTGAGAAAGAATGTATAGTAAGCCTTTAACTGAGTATTTCTGACACACAGTATAGAATCTCAGGTGGCCATTAGCGGTGTCATTCTAGATACTTAAATGTGGCAAAATCTGCAGCACATTAAAGTTTCTATGAAATGCCATTTACGGACAATGTATCCTGTTTCCTTAACAACGTATATTTCTAACAAAACCTAGGAATATAGATCTAAATATTGATAGCAGTTGCCTCTGGGTAATTTAAATTTCACTTTTTTCTCTTTGGGGCGTTCGAGTTTTATGTGGCCTATTTGGGAAAAGAAAGGAATGAATGAATGAATGAATGAATGAATGAATGAATGAATGAAGAGGCTATGCTTAGCTAAGCTGGAGAGAGTATTATGTCTCGGGCAAGCAGGACAGTGGGGGAAATGAATCCAGAGTTCGAGAGTCTTCAGAAGGCTGAATGGGAAAGCAGGTCTCACTGGATGAGGAGGGGGCAGGGGACAAGGGGAAGGGCAGCTGGGCAGCAAGTGGCCCTGTGGTGTCTGTCCAGTCCTCATTTCTCTCACCCTGAAGCAGCAGGCACTCTGGCCCATCGTCTGTTACCCTGACAGCAACTCAAACTCCTCTGCCCAGCCTCTGGGATGCCCCTCCCTACTCTCTTAACCTTCAGTCCCCCCTGGAAGTCTTACTTGCTAACACTTGGGACCAGATCCCAAGCCCCTGTTATTGGCTCTCGGGGGCCTAAATTTCTCTCCTCTGGACCACTCCTCAAACTTGTAATTAAGTGACAAGGTACTAATGCCTGTCTTTGCCCCAGTGGGGCTTGGCATGCCTCACCACCATGACCACAGGTGTCCCCAGAAGCCCAGCACTGTGACTGGCATACAGCAAAGACTAAGTGAATGCCTAGCCATGGATAAGTACAGTTTCCTGCCTTATAGGAGGCCAGAGCCCCCTTTTAAATTTCAAAAGGCTTATCAGGCCACTTCCAGGAAGCTTCCTCCTTCCTACCTCTGCTCCTTGCTACACAAAAAGTTCAGTAAATGTATGTTAAGAGAACATTCAAATGCATTCAAAGAGGCCCTTGCAAAGAGGCAAAAAAGAAGGCATCCCCATTTTAAAACTCTGTTGGCAATTATTCTAGGAACGTTTAGTTCTATTTAATAAACGACTCAACCTTTGAATGTCCATACCATGCACCCGAGGATGAAACAACAAATAGAATAGCACCTCCTAGTGTTTGGGGTCCTCGCCATGTTTTGTTTTGTTTTTCAATGTTTATTTTTTGAGAGAGAGTGCAAGTGAGGGCGGGGCAGAGAGAGGGAGACAGAGGATCCAAAGCAGGCTCTGCCCTGACAACAGAGAGCCCGATGCGGGGCTTAAACCCCCATAAACCACAAGATCATGACCCGAGCAGAAGGCAGACACCCAACAGACTGAGCCATCCAGGCGCCCCAGGTCCTCGCCATGTATTAAGCACTTTGCGTGAATTCTCACAACATCCTGATAGGTCAGATATTATTATATCCCACAAGTCACAGAGGTACAAAAGAACAAAGGCTCAGAGAACCTCGTGACTCACCCAGGGTCGTGCATAGCCGGTGAGATGTAGGTTGGGTTAACACCCAGAACGGCCTGATTCAAAAACCCATGCGCCTTCCTTTAATTTTTTTTTCAATGTTTATTCATTTTTTGAGAGAGTTGGGGGGAAGGGCAGAGAGAGAGGGAGACACAATCTGAAGCAGGCTCCAGGCTCTGAGGTGTCAGCACAGAGCCCAACACAAGGCTCAAACTCACGAACCGTAAGATCATGACCTGAACTGAAGTCAGATGCTTAACCAACTGAGCCACCCAGGTGCCCCATGCTCCTTCCTTTAAATCACTCTGTGCCTCATCTATCTTGTCTGTAAAACTGAGATGCTAGGGTCTATCTCTTCGAGGCTGAGATAAGATTGAATGAGTTGAGGCACCTGAGTGGCTCAGTCGGTTAAGTGGCCAACGTCAGCTCAGGTCATGATCTTATGGTCTGTGAGTTCGAGCCCCGCGTCGGGCTCTGTGCTGACAGCTCAGAGCCTGGAGCCTGCTTTGGATTCTGTGTCTCCCTCTCTCTCTCTGCCCTTCCCCTGCTCACACTTTGTCTCTCTGTCTCTCAAAAATAAATAAAACATTAAAAAAAATTTTAATAAAAAAATAAATTAAAAAAATAAAAAAAATAAAGATTGAATGAGTTAACACTTGGAGAGCAAGCAGACAAAACAGTGTGCCTAGGATGTATCAGTACTTCGCACTTTTTAATTATTTTTTAAGTTTATTTATTTAAACTTATTTAAAACTCGTCTCTATATCCAACGTGGGGCTTGAACTCACGACCGCGAGATCAAGAATTGCATGCTCCTCTGACTGAGCCAGCCAGGCACCCCACTACTTCTTAATTATTAGCATTATTATTACCGTCAAGCCACAAGGGGTCAGGGAGGCCATACAAAGGGAGACTGGGCCTTAAAAGTTGGGTGAGATTAGTCTTGAGTAACACTGGGCCCAGAGTAGGTGTGTGCACACATACGCATCTGGGTGTGGCCATCCAAATAACTGCTGTCTTCCCCAAGTTGCCATCAATTATGCACCAGGGACTGCACTACCTTCGCCAAGCTTACAGGTTGACAAGACACAGTGACAATACTCTGTGAGTCAACTCTGGTGATGGCCAGGGATGTGCGGCCAGCAGAGGACGCTCATGAAACTGGGGCTCAAGAAGAGCCTCTGGGAAGAGTGGGTTTCTAGGCTGAGGTCTGAAGAAAAAGAAGTCATCCAGGCAAGAACTGGAAGGTGGAAACAGAAGTAAGAACAAGGAGAGAGGTTTCCAGGTAGTTCTTTGAAGAAAGTCCCCAAGACAAGAGAGAACCCAGTGCCTTGAAGCGGCAAGTGGCCCCAGACTGGACTGCGTAGGGAGTAGAGGTGCAAGGAGTTTGGATACCAGGAAACCATAGATGGATTTCAGCAAGAGAATGACTTAACCAGATCTCTGTATTTTGAGAAATTGCCTGGTTGCAGAACCAAGAATGGATTGTGACGGCTAGATTCTATGAGCCCAGGGCAGCCCCACCAATTCCTTATGTTTAAAGCAGGCTCTGGGGGGCGCCTGGGGGGCTCAGTCAGTTAAACTTCTGACTTCAGCTCAGGTCATGATCTCGCGGTCTGTGAGTTCAAGCCCCGCATCGGGCTCTGTGCTGATGTCTCAGAGCCTGGAGCCTGTTTCGGATTCTGTGTCTCCCTCTCTCTGCCCCTCCCCTGCTCACGCTCTGTCTCTATGTCTCCCAAAAATAAATAAACGTTAAAAAAATTTTAAATAAAAATAAAAATAAAGCGGGCTCTGGGATTTCCCTGGTCATTCTTCGGGGCTCTGAAGTTGAAGCCCTATTTACTCAAGAGAATTCCACAACCAGTCAGAGTAAAGGTGGTACCAGTGACATAAGAGCCGCTCGGAAGAGGAAAAATTGCATGAAGTCTGAGCAGTAGGCATTACCCCAGCGTCATGCAGGCAGGCTTCCAGTTTAGCCTTTACCAAGCATTCATTCATTCATTCACTTACTCACTTAGAAAATAATTATCCTGCACCTCCGATGGGTCAGACGCTGTGCTTGAGAGCAGACACCACCACCAAGCAGTCTCGCTTTCTTGGGATTTATACTGTGTGCATGGACTCTGTACCCATAAGTGATTACAGGGCGGAAAGTGCTTGATAGAGGCAGAGGGTCATTACGGTGAGGAGGTGGTCGCTGCTGATGGAGCGTGGGGTGGGAAGGAAGCGGTAATAAAAGGCCAAACCCATTCCTCTCTCATGGAAGAGGACCAATAACTTTTATTCAACAAACGTTAATTGAATGCCTACTATGAGCTAAGTGCCCAAAGGAAAGAAAATCAAAGCAAGGGAAGGGAAGAGAAGGACAGGGGCACATCTGGGAACAACCATTTTATCCAGGGAAGAAAAGGATGCCCTCCTGGAGGAGGTGACATTTGAGAGGTAAATGCAATCCCTGCTCACCCAGCCGTCTCTCTGCCCCTAGGCCTTTGCCTCCCCCCCAGCTCAGGCCCCAACTCACCCACCCCTGGAGAGGCCCCAGCTCAAAGGTGCACTGAAGACAAAGGAGCCTTAATAAACTCATTAAAACAGCTTTGTCGGAGCTGGAGTTGGGGAACAGGAAGGAAGAGAAGGACAATGGGGTAAAACTCCCACCCCCTCTCCCAAGGGAGGCCCAGGACAATCAATCCTCCCCGTACTCAAAACATCCCTAGAGGTTGAGCCCCAGCCTTGAGCGGCCACCCATCGTCCCGGGATCAGGGGAGGGGGATTTTTCTTAGGACCTGCTGTAGGTGAGCCCCCATGTGAGGCCAGTTCATGGCCGGTTAGTAGAACTTCATGGAATGGAATTTGGCTATGTGGCGGTAGGGTTTTAAATCTCGGTTCTTCAGTGTGGTTGCTGTGTAATCTCTTGCTTTTCCTGTCTTTCTCTGTGCTCCGGTTTCCTGTGCCTGGAAAACTTGTCTCCTAGCCCTGCGAGGGGTCGGCTCCTTTTTATTTTTTATTTTTTAAGTCTGAGATGGAAGATTTGCTTCTTTTTTTTTTATTTTTTTTTAACATTTTTATTTATTTTTGAGAGACATAGAGACAGAGCGTGAGCAAGGTAAGGGCAGAGAGAGAGGGAGACACAGAATCTGAAGCAGGCTCCAGGCTCTGAGCCATCAGCACAAAGCCCGAGGCGGGGCTTGAACCCACGGACCATGGGATCATGACCTGAGCTGAAGTCGGTCGCTCAACCAACTGAGCCACCCAGGCACCCCGGAAGATTTGCTTCTTAGATGGCCTTCCCTGAAGACTTGAGTGGAAAAGGCCTTCCTTGTTATTTTCCATTCCACCCATGGTTGGCCGCTTTCTTGGTGGCCTTCTTAACTTGGCATTTGGGCAATCACTGTCTGTTTCCTGTTTTGCCGTGTGTGTCTTCCCAGTTCCACCATGTGCTGTCCCCTTGGCCTCAGGTCCACCCGTGTCAGGTCAGAGCTCACCCACCGTAGGTCATGAGTAAATATGTGCCCATAGCACCTGGGTGGTTCGGTCGTTTGCGTGTCTGACTTCGGTTCAGATCATGATCTCATGATTCATGGGTTCGAGCCTCACGTCAGACTCTGTGCTGACAGCTCAGAGCCTGGAGCCTGCTGAGCCTGCTTCGTATTCTGTGTCTCCCTCTCTCTCTGCCCTTCCCCTGCTCACACTCTGTCTCTCTCTCAGGAATAAATAAACATTAAAAAAAATTTTTTTTTTTAAATATGTGCCCACCTTAAATGAACACACATAAAGGGACATGGTAGTGATATTTGCTCTACCTGGTCATTGTGAAAGTTAAGTGCATCGGGCACCTGAAAGGGCTTAATAAACAGTAGCTGTAATTAAAATGGCTGTTTAACACATGCTCTTGGGGGTTTTGGAGCTGGTGGGTATTCGTGGCTCCAAGATGTAGGTGGTACAGCCCCCATTACACAGATTACAAATAAGCAAACAGCTGATGTTTGGAAAGGAAGATTTGCCACACAGCCGAGTATACAGATTTGTTTTTGTTTTTAGGAAAAAAACCAGAACTTATATATGAAGTGCCCTGCAATTAGTTACCTTGTAAGGTTAGGATGTATTTGTCCTGGGCCACAGTTTAATGTGGTATGATACTTTCTGGAACTTTACTTTAGGATAAAACCACCCTCTGTCCCTTCATTACGGATTATTATTTTTTTTAATTAATGTTTTTTTATTTATTTTTGAGAGACATAGAGACAGAGCATGAGTCGGGGAGGGGTAGAGAGAGAGGGAGATACAGAATCTGAAGCAGGCTCCAGGCTCCGAGCCATCGGCACAGAGCCCGACGTGAGGCTCGAACTCACAGACCGTGAGATCACGACCTGAGCCGAAGTCGGCCGCTTAACCAACTGAGCCACCCAGGCGCCCCTATTTTTTAATGTTTATTTGATTTTGAGAGAGAGAGAGAGAGAGAGAGAGCGAGAGCAGGAGAGGGCAGAGAGAGAAGGACAAAGGATCCGAAGCAGGCTCTGTATTGACAGCCGAGAGCCCAATATGGGGCTCGAACTCAGGAATGGTGACATCATGAACTGAGTCAGACACTTAACTGACTGAGCCAGCCAGTCTCCCCAAAGATGGATTTGATTTTTAGAGTCAAGATTTAGCCACAGACAAAATAAGTGATTACATCGGGACCTAGCAGAGTGATCCCTTTTGATCTATAGGATGAGTTGTGAACATGATTTCTTTCCCAGTTCGCTTGGAAGAACAAACCCATAAGAATGCCCCATAAATTTCCTAAAATCGAAGAATAACGTAAGAAGTCAGGCCCCACCACATAGTAAGAAATAGACGGAGTAAAGCCATATGTAAAAGAAGACATGTTGTTTGAGTCCATTTGTAAGATACATCCAGGAAAGGCAGATTTATAGAGACAGAAGGGAGATTAGTGGTTGCTCGGGGCTGGGGGTGGCAATGGGCATGAGGTTTTTTTGGGGGGAAGTACTGAAAATATTTAGATTGTGGTGATGGTTGTACAGTTTTGTAAACTTACTAACAATCATTAAATTATATACTTAAAAAGAGCGAAATATATAGCATGTAAATTTCACTCAACGAAAGTTGTTAGGGCAGGAAGAGAGAAAGAGAGAAACAGTCCAAGAAAAATAATATAATGAACATGGACTTGATACTGGAATAATCATAGATATCTATCCGATTGAGTAGGAAGCCCAGAAACAGATACATGTAAGTATATGTTTAATGTATGCCAAAGGTGACATTTCAGAGTAGGATGGAATACTTAAATTGTTCAATAAACAATGTTACCTTCATAACTCTGCAAGCATACACTCTCTACTCCTCTTCTATGAGATTTGAATGATGGAGATATACTGTTTTGATCTTTGCAACCCTAAGGGCTAGCTCAGTGCCTGGAGACATATAATACCCATTCTATAAAAGGCTGATCTCTCAGTTCCTTGCAACTTTCAAAGTTTCAGAATAAGAGAATTCTTGTTCTCTTTTAACAGAAAAATTTACACAAATACTCTCCCCAACCAAAATCTTCCATCTAAAATGTTTCTCCATTCTACTTGGAAACTGAACTCATTTTTTTAAATTATGGCAGTTTTATTGAGATATACCTCATATACTATACAATTCAGCCATTTATGGTGTGCAATTCGATTTTTTTTGTATATCCACAGAAACGTACAACCAGTCACCACAATCAATTTTAAACCATTTTCAGGGGTGCCTGGGTGGCTCAGTCGGTTAAGTGGCCAGCTTCAGCTCAGGTCATGATCTTACGGTCTGTGAGTTCGAGCCCCGCATTGGGCTCTGTGCTGATGGCTCAGAGCCTGGAGCCTGTTTTGGATTCTGTGTCTGCCTCTCTCTCTGCCCTTCCCCTGCTCATGCTCTGTCTCTCTGTCTCTCAAAAATAAATAAATGTTAAAAAAAAAGAAAAAACAAATCTATGATTTAAAAATAAATAAATAAATAAAAATAAACCATTTTCATCACCCCAAAAAGAAATCCCTTACCACCCATTCCTTCTAACTGACCCATCTTAAACTTCACCTTTGACTTCTGCCAATGGATTTATTTGTTCCATTTTCTCTAAACCTAGAGAATTCTGTTTGTATCTCTTATAGTTTTTGACATAAACTGTTGATAATCAAGACACATACATGTTTTACTCAGCTTTGAATATTGTATGTCCATATAGAAAAACCCAGAAACCCTGACGCAGCCCACAAACCCTGCAAGACGGGAGCCTCCAACACTCCTCGAGCCCATCTCCCTCCATTTAACCCCTTTCCAACAACCTGAAGTCTTTGCTTCTCCTGGAACATGCTTCTGCCTTAGGGCTTAGCCCTTCCTGTTTCACTATCTAGAAGGTTACTCCCCTTAAGGTCACAATGGCTACACTCTGTACTTCCTCTGTCCAAATGCTAGCTCATTAAGAAAGCCTTACCCGTGGGTGCCCGTGTGGCTCAGTCCACTAAGCCTCCGACTCCTGGTTTCAGCTCTGGTTATAAACTAACAGGTTCGTGAGTTCAAGCCCCGCATTGAGCTCTGTGCTGATGGTGTGGAGCCTGCTTGGGCTTCTCTCTCTTTCCTTCAAGCTCGTACCTTCTCTCTCAAAATAAGTAAATACACTTAAGAAAAAAAAAAAGCCTTACCTCATTAGCAGTATTTTGATCATAGATCCTACAATCATTGCTACCTAGCATGTATTAGACACTCAGTAAATATTGACAAATTGAATGAATGAGTGTGGTTCTATCTAAGCAAATTTTCTTCAAAAAATGTCAATTCCAATATTTCTTTTGTCAACGTTATGAATTTCAGCACAAGTTCTATTGAAATAAGCGTGGGGGCACCCGGGTGGCTCAGTCGGTTGAGTGGCTGACTCTTGGTTTCAGTTCAGGTCATGATCTCATGGTTCAAGAGTTTGAGCCTGGCATCGGGCTAGGCGCTGACAGTGCAGAGCCTCCTTGGGATTCTGTCTCTCCCTCTCTCTCTGCCCCTCCGCTGCTCACGTGTGCTCGTGCGTTTGTGCTCTCGCTCTTTCTCTTTCTCTCTTGCCAAATAAAAAAATAATCCTAAAAATTTTTAAACTTTTTATTTTATTATTTTTGGAGAGGCAGAGCTTGAGCAAGGAAGGGACAGAGAGAGAGAGGGAGACAGAATCCGAAGCAGGCTCCAGGCTCTGAGCTGTCAGCACAGAACCTGAGAGCCGTGAGATCATGACCTGAGCCGAAGTCGCCTGAGCCAAAGTCAGACGCTAAGTCGGACTGACTGAGCCACCCAGGTGCCCCAATAAACTGTAAAAAAAAAAAATTAAAAAGAGAAGAAAAAAAGTGACATGTAAACAGTCATTTGGGTAAAATTAAACTCTATGAATCTCAAAGTTATTCGGTGAAGGATGGTGTAGGTTATATCCATCCTGGTGTTTGCCATGACTTTTTAAAAAGTTAAAAAAAAACCAAACTTTTTTTTAAAGTAGCCTCTACACCCAACGTGGGGTTTGAACTCACAATCCCAAGATCCAGAGTCATATTCTCTATTGACTGAGCCAGCCAAGTGCCCCTGCCATCATTCTTAACTGGAGCTTTCTCATAAAAAAGACTTAATTGATATGTATTGAATAAAAAAGAAGTGTGTTGGATCAACCGATGAGTCATTTGGGAAAAAAAGTCTAATTATATTGTGCCTCACGTCATACCCCAGAATGAATTCAGATAGCTTATAACTTGTAGGATTAAAAAGGAAGCTACACCAATACAAGAAGAAAACACAGGTGGTTATTTGCAATACGTTGGGATGGAGGAGTCTCTCTAAGCAACTCCAAAGGCAAAAATAATTTCAGAAAGAAGAAGAAGGACAAGGATGAGAAGAAAAGGAAAAATCGAAAGTCTTGATAACATAAAAAAAAATACGTTAGGGGCACATGGGTGGCTTGGTGGGTTGAGCATTCGACTCCTGATTTTGGCTCAGGTCATGAGCTCACAGTTGTGAGATTGAGCCCAGTGTCGGGCTCCATGCTGAGCGTGGAGCCTGCTTGGGATTCTGTCTCTCCCTCTCTCTCCCTGCCCCTCCCCTCCTCATGCTGACTCTTTCTCTCTCTCTCTCAAAATAAATAAAAACTGTAAAAAATAAATAAAATACTTAGGTGAGTCTCCCCCAGAATTATAAAGTCACTAAAAATACAATGAGAAGCAAATAACCTAGGGAAAGATATTTTGGTGTTTACAAGAGAGAAAGTTTATATGCTTAATATATATAATATACTTATAAATTAACGAAGAAAAGAAAAACATCCCGATAGGAAATTGGGCAAATTGATGTGAACTTACCATTTACAAAAGAAGAAATACAATCAGAAAAGAGGCATAAGAAAAACTGTTCTGTCTCACTAAGCATACTACCGAATCCAAACTTCAGAGAATGAAGCAGGTTCAGGGAAATATACAAATGCCACAGAGGAGCGGCTAAACGATTGGGCAGCACATTCAAAGCTCTGATTATTGTACATACTTTTTCACTCAACAGTTACAGTTCTAGGAATGTAGTCTAAAGAAATAATCATGCATGTGTTCCAAGATTTAGCTGCTAGGATGCTCATCACAACATTGCTTCTAATGACAAAGCAGTAGGCACATCGTAAATTTCCACTGGTGACATTTAAATAAATTACAGCACACTTCAGGGTGCCTAGCTGGCTCCGTCGGTGAAGAACGTGACTCTTGATCTCAGGGTTGTGAGTTCAAGACCCATGTTGGGTGTAGCGATTACTTAAAAATAAAATCTTGGGGTGCCTGGATGGCTCAGGTGGTTGAGCATCCAACTCTTGATTTGGGGTCAGGGTATGATCCCAGGGTCATGAGATGGAATCTGCATCTGGCTCCGTGTTGAGTGTGGAGTCTGCTTAAGATTCTCTCCCTCCCTTGGGGTGCCTGGGTGGCTCAGGTCATGATCTTGCCATTCATGAGTTCGAGCCCTGCATCAGGCTCTGTGCTGATAGCTCAGAGTCTGGAGCCTGCTTTGGATTCTGTGTCTCCCTCTCTCTCTGCCCCTCCCCTGCTCACGCTCTGTCTCTCCCTGTCTCTCAAAATAAATAAATGTTAAAAAATTAAAAAAAAAGATTATCTCCCTCCCTCTTCCTCTACCCTTCTCTCCCTAAAATAAAATAAAATAAAATCTTGAACAACAAAAAAATTAGAGCACATTTACCCAATAGAAAACAATGCAGCAATGGAAAATGTCACAGGAGAATATATAATAGCAAGAAAAAATGGTAAAGAAAAATTGTTAATGGGAAATATTAGACTAAAACCCAGTTTTACACTATAGTCTCCGCGTTTTATTTTATTTTTTAACAAAGTTTATTTATTTATTTTGAGAGAGAGAGAGACAGCACAAGCAGGGTGGGGCCAGAGAGAGAGGGAGAGAGAATTCCAAGCAGGCTCTGTGTACTGTTAGGATACGTGACTCATGATCCCGAAGTTGTGAATTTGGGCTCCACGTTGCACGTAGAGATTACTTAAAAATAAAATCTAAATGAAAAAATGCATAAGAGGGGCACCTGGGTGGCTCAGTCAGTTAAGCATCCAACTCTTGGTTTCAGCTCAGGTCATGATCTCATGGTTTGTGAGTTCAAACCCCATGTCAGTGCAGAGCCTGCTTGGGATTCTCTCTCTCTCCCTCTCTTTCTCCCTCTCTCTCTGCCCATTTCCTGCTGGTGCACTCTCTCTCTCTCTCTCTCTCTCAAAATAAATAAATAAACTTTTAAAAAATGCACAAGAATATATGTTATGTGACAGAAGTGTTATGTAGGTAGGTTATATATGCTATGTCTTGGTGTATAATTTCTCTTGCTTTATTTTAATTTTCTAAACTTTAATAAAAATTCTATTGTGATAACTTTTTATTTACTTATTTACTTATTTATTTTAAATGTTTGTTTATTTTTGAGAGAGGCCACATGTGAGAGCAGGGGAGGGGCAGAGAGCGAGGGAGACCTAGAATCGGAAGCAGGCTGCAGGCTCTGAGCTGTCAGCACAGAGCCTGATGCAGGTCTCGAACTCACAAACTGTGAGATCGTGACCCGAGCCGAAGTCGCAAGCTCAACCGACTGAGTCACCTAGATGCCCCTGTAATAACGTAATAAATACTAGGGAGCCAGATCACAGAGTGAGGGACAATGAAAGAGGAACCAAGTGCCTTCAGGCCCTGGCACCCAATTAAGAAAAAAGACTGTCTTGGGGGCACCTGGGTGACTCGGTTGGTTAAGGGTCTGACTCTTGGTTTCAGCTCAGGTCATGATCTCCCCGTTTCATGGGTTCGAGCCCCACCTTAGGCTCTGTGCTGACAGCGCGGAGCCTGCTTGGGATTCTTTCTCTCTCCTTCTCTCTGCACCTCCCCTGCTCGCTCACTCTCTCTCTCTCTCAAAGTAAACAAATAAACATTAAAAAGAAAAAGAAAAAAGATTGTCTTAATCTGAGTGCTTCCGTGCTACGAAGTGTGAAGGGAAAATCTACCAGGAGAGGGCCAGAGACGATTTCCCGAGGTTCTACAAGTCTCAGAGACAAGCCTTGGTGTGTTTTGGGCTCACCTGGCGATCAAGCTCTGGGGAACAACTTGTTGGGGGTCACACTAGCGCCGAAACAGAGGGGGTTAGAGACACACCGGTTCGAATCATGACTCTTGTGTCCCTTTGATTTGAGGATCAGATTCTTGAGTATTGATTCTTCCTTTGGGTTGATTCTCCCATCCGCAAAATAAGTCCTTGACGCTGTCGTGGTGAGGATGATAGGAAGGTTCAAAAGGGTAATGCTTACTGAGTACCTCTCATACTCCTAATGCTCAATAAATGATAGCTACTTATAGCTATGTTGCGGTGCACGCAGATAACGAAACAATAGGGCGTGTGGGATATTTTGGAAACTTCTGGTTCCCAGAACGAACCTGGCCCCAGGGTTATAGAACATCAGGAACCTGTCAACCTTTGGGGGGGTTGGAGGGAGGCACCTTGCCTGCAGCTGTCCTGGAATGAAGCAGGGTTGCACGGTTGCCTAGTAACACCTCTGGGAATCCAGGAAATTAAAATTTTGGAAACGGTAGAGGAAAGGAAAGGTGGGGTCTTGCATGTTGGAGTGTAAGCTGACACGTACCAAGTGGGTGCGGTCTTTAGGCGATCAGAGTGATTCTAAGTATTTTAGCTCAGGTCATCTTTAGTTGTTGTTGTTGTCATGTTTATATACATACATGAGACGCTGAGAAGTTTCAAAATTCAAAATGTAGAACAAAAGTGAAATACTTCCCTCATATTCCTGTCCTCTCATTTGTCACCACCCAGTCCCCTCCCCAAGGATGGTGGGTTATACAGTCTTCATAGGAGTCCTTCGAGACCTGTATTATAGGCTTAAAGGCAAATAAGCGAACACGTATTCTTTTTCTATCCCCTCCCCCTTAAGGCAAACAGTAACACACTATTTGGTTTAAGATTTTGCTTCTTTCACAGCTCTGGTTCCCTATTTGCTTCGATGGTTGCAAGGCATTCCATGGTTTGGCTCTATCCTTTGGTCAAGGAGCATAAAGAAGCTGTTAGACTGTTTCCGGTGTTTTGCTTTTACAATGTTGCGATGAATTGCCTTGCACAGGTGCCATCTACCCGCAATCCTAGGACAAATTCCTAGAAGGAGAATTCCTGAGACTTTTGCACTTTCCATAGATATTCTGATGGCTAAATTAGCCCCCCAAAGGAATTATATCTTTCAAGCTGCCACTAATATAGAGAGCACCTCTGTTTACAGCCTCTCCAAGGTAAGGTGTTTCTAACCTTTTGGATCTCAGGTTGGTGGGTAAGAAACAAGGAATCTCAAGCTAATTCTAATTTGTCTTGGTCTTAGGAGGCTTTTCTGGGCTACTCCTCATTTAGCCCCTTCTTTGGTCTGGAAGCCTATCCAGTGAAGCATCCTGTTAGGACACCCCTTTGTGGCTGCTAGAAGCAAGGGATTTTGAGTTTGGGTTTGTTCCTGAGCTTCCAGAAGTGTCCTTTGCTCGGTACTCCCAAGGCATCTGTCCTCTCTTCCTGCACACATCCTGTTTCTTTTCCACTGCTTTGGCCAACCGGCCGCCTATTCTGTGGTTTGGGTTGAGCCGACTCCCAATTTCATCAAAAGAGAGTCTTCATTTATGTTTCCCCTACTGTTTGGGGGTCAATTTCTGTGGCAGAAACAGGGAAAAGATGACCCTTTTGTCCTCAAACTGAAAATCCTAAAACAAAGAGGCAGGCGTTATTATCACTTATTTTACAGGTATAAACAGGGAGACTGAGGCTGATTAGAAGGTGCGTCCCCGTGATCCAGTGACTCCAAGACCCTGCTTCTAGCTACTCAGTTATTCTCCTCGCGACCTTAGTTCGGGACCTTAGGCAAATCACTTCTCTCAGGTCTTAGCTTGCTCATCTGTAAAATCAACAGACTTGTGACTTTCAAAATGTCTTAAAAGGAGCCCGAAGTCCCTCAGAAACTGACAAAAACAGGAGGAAAGGAGGAGAGCAAGAGGTGTGTGTGTGTGGGGGGGGACTTCTACCAGAAAGAGCTAAACTTTTTATCAATATTAACATCATTGACTTATGCCTAAGATTATTTTGTTAATAGGGTAACTGATGGGAGAGCGCCTGGGTGGGTCGGTCTGTTGAGTGTCCGACTTCGGCTCAGGTCACGACCTTGCGTTTGTGGTTGGTTCATGAGTTAGAGCCCGGGACGGGGCTCCCTGCTGTCAGCACAGAAGCTCTCAGTGCAGAGCCTGCTTCAGATCCTCTGTCCCGTTCTCCCTCTGCCTCACCCCACTTGTGCTCTCTCTCAGAAAATAAATATACGTTTTTTAAAATGGGGGTAATTGATGGGAGAAAAAACAGGTTTTTTAAACATTTTATAAAGCTTTATTTGTTTTTGAGAGAGAGGGAGAGAGAGAGGGAGAGAGAGAGAATGAGCAGGGGAGGTGCAGAGAGAGAGGGAGACACAGAATCCAAAGCAGGCTCCGGGCTCTGAGCTGTCAGCACAGAGCCCGACGCGGGGCTCAAACCCATGAACTGTGAGATCATGACCTGAGCTGAAGTTGGAAGCTTAACCAACTGAACCACCCAGGCGCCCCCAAACAGTTTTTTAAAGACCGAAAGTCATCACACTATCCAGAGGCTACAAACTCATGGCTCATAGAATGAAAGTGCCTTGACAGCATGTTTTATTTGGTCCAAAAAAAATTTTTTTTTAAATTTTTTATTAACAAAATTTTTAAAGTTTATTTCTTTATTTTTGAGAGATAGAGCACAAGCTGGGAGGGGCAGGGAGAGAGAGGGAGACACAGAATCCAAAGCAGGCTCCAGGCTCCAAGCTGTCAGTACAGAGCCTGGCGTGGGGCGTGGACTCACAAACCATGAGATCATGACCTGAGCCAAAGTTGGACACTCGGCCGACTGAGCCACCAGGCGCCTCAGTCCAGAGCCTACCTGGGATTCTCCCTCTCAAAAAAAAAAAAAAAGAAAAAAAAATCTAGAGAGTTCACATAAAAATGTGCACCTCTGGCTTCTCTTTAGGAAAACCAGACATGAGGCAACACAGATTCCACAAACCACACCCAGTGGTGTAGCAAGCCCCAAATCCAGAAATCAGGCACCAGGACTCTAGAGGCCCCTCATGTCCCCTTTCAATGACGTCCCTCCAAGGCCAAGTTAACCACATTCCGGACTTCTAGTAGCATAGATTGGTTTTGCCTGTTTCTGTTCTTGATATAAATGAAATCACATGGCCTATTCTATATTGTGTTTTGGTGTCTTTCATTCAACCTTACGTTTGTAGGCTTCAACCACAGGATGGTAGGTGGCTGTGGTTCCTTTCTTTTCTTTTTTTTTTTTTTTTTTTTTGGTTCCTTTATTTTCATGGCTTTATCATATTCCATTGTGTGAATATCTCACAAATGCATTCATTCAACTATTGATATTTTTATTGTTCCCAGATTTTTACTGTTATGAATCTCACTCTGAACATTCTTTTTTTTTTTTAAGACTTTTTATTTTATTTTAAGGTTTATTCATTTACTTTTCAGAGAGAGCAAGAGCAGGGGACAGGCAGAGAGAGGGAGAGAGAGAACCCCAAGCAGGCTCTGCACTGTCAACTCAGGGTCTGATGCAGGGCTTGAATTCATGAACTTCGAGATCAAGACCTGAGCCAAAGTAGATGCTTAACCGACTAAGCCACCCCACTCAGGTGCCCCGAACATTCTTTTTTTTTTTTTTTTTAAGTTTATTTATTTTTTGAGAGACAGCAAGTGGCAGGGAGGGGTACAGAGAGAGGGAGACAAGGAATCTAAAGCAGGCTCTGTAAGGTCAGCACAGAGCCTGACGCGGGACTCGAACTCATGGACTGTGAGATCATGACCTGAGCTGATATGAAGATTTGGTCACTTAACTGATCGAGCCACCCGGGCGCCCCTGAACATTCTTATACACATTTATCGCACACACTAGAATACACAGATACTCATTTCCGGCGAGAATGTAACCAGGAGAAGAGCAGAACACAAGTTCAAGTGTGGTGGCGCTGCCAGTTTTCTCGAGTGGTTGTACCACCCCACCTTCCACCAGCTGTTACGAAAGCCAGTTAGCTGTTACCTGACAGGCTGCAAAAGGCGCTGAAGTTTGTGACCCTCCTCTCCTTGTCCCTCCGGACAGGATGCCTTCAGAAGTTTTTTCAACCTTCTATCCTTTTCCAAAAGGAGTGTAGAATGAATGGCGGGTCCAAGTCTCCTCAAGCCTACTTGCTTTTCCCTCTTCCTTTGTAGTTCTTGAAGGGGAATCCTGTATTTCGACATCCATTTATGTCTCCAAGCTGAGACCTGGAGGCTGGGTGGGAATCAGCCAGACATGGGGCTGGGGGTGAGGGTAGTGAGGAATGTTCCAGCCTGAGGTGAGGTAACGGCCTGTTTAAATCTAGAGGCCAAAGGCGGGGAGGGGAGGAAGCGGACGAGTTCTCGATGGGAGCGCCTCTGCCCATCCAGAGGATTTGGGACAGGCTGCTGGTGTTTCCAGGCAAGACCCAGAGGGTCCTACGGAGCCCAGAACGGAGCCCACAGGAAATACCTCCTCTCACCCACCCAGAGCCGAGCGTGCCCCGCAGGGGAGTGCCCAGAGCAACTCAGAGAAGTTGATCTTTACGGGAGGGCCGGAGGGAAGGGACGAGGCTGGGGGAGGGCCTGGGGTGTGTGTCCCACTGTCATGTTAATATCCCTTCCCCGGGGCGGCTGGCTCCCGGTAGATTTAAACCTCCGCCACCTGGGGCTGCTTCAGTAATCGGAGCTCCTTCCAGAACCGCGTCCGCCTGGGTGGTGTGGACTTTCCTCACAGCATGGCCCCCAAACGCCAGTCTTCGCTCCTGCCTCAAACGAGGAAACTGAGACCGCCTGCCGCCCCCAAGCCGGAGGAGACGTCCACCTCTAAGCACTTGCCGAAGAGAGGTACGTTCCTACGCTGCACTTTATCGGAGACTTCAGGGATTCCCCCCGCCCCAGTGCCTTTTGAGATAAGACCCCAAACACCCTGAAGGGTTCTCAGCATGGGGCGGAGAGGATCCGGTCGATGTGAAGAAAACAACAGAGGGGGCGAAATTGGGCAACCCGGAACACGTGGGAGGCCATCCCTGCCCCCATCCCAACACCTAGGCTAGGCCGTCTCCGCCCCCAAACTCACTCCCCCTGAGTTCCCTGCCTTGGTGAGTGGCACCGCCAGCCAGCCTGAGGCTGGGTCACCCGCGACCCCTTTCCTCTCCTCCACCCCTCCTCGTCCAGGCAAATCCCCAAAGCCTGGGGGTTCTTCCTTCTCGGTACCTCTCCCATCCATCCACTTCCTTCCTGCGGCTGCCGCCTGCCTGCCCACAACCCTGGCCGGATTACTGCCACTCCTCTGGCTTCCAGCTTCCTCCTCCCCCTTCCCCCCATCCTGTCCGAGCAAAGCCAGTCACGTGACTCCCTGGTTTAAAACCCTTCCTCGCCTCCCCTTGGCCCTCGAGGTATAGGCTAAGCGACCTCTGCCCGCCCACCTGGTCCCTGCGCTCCTCTCCGGGTTCACGGTCCCCCCTGGCACTTCTCTCCCTCTCTCTTGCCTCCAGGCCCACTTTTCCTCTGCCTGGATCACGCTCCGCTCCCTACCTGTGCTCCTCTCCCCATGCTGCAGCTTTCTGCTGAGAAGTCACTCCTTGCAGGCACTCACTCTCCTTTGAGCCACAGCTGCTGGGTGTTAGGAGCCCGCTTCTGCCCTTGTAGTGCCCAGAGTCGCCCCCCAGCCCGGGCCCTTCCTCATGACTTTGTAATTGTCGGTTTCATGTCTGCCCCCCCCATTAACCGTTAAGTTGGAGGGGTGAGGGTGCGTTTTCCAGACACACTGCTTGGAGCCAGTCACAACGTGGTTTGTTCGCCTAATCAGGCCTCTCTGGTGGAGTGGGGATACGGTGGGGACTCCTGGAGGGTGGGGTTTGGATACGGAGAAGACAGGAAAGCGATGTCCTAGGAAAACGTGACAGCAGGCTGCCTAAGTGCAGGGGGGGGAGCGGCTTGGATCTCATACATCTTCCTAATTTGCTGACGCGGCTGAGACCCAGCCATGCTTGTGGAAGGAGCACTGGCTTGAGAGTCCTTGTCACGATGCTCCAGCGGATCTGCTGGGTGACATGGCCAGTTTGACTTTGAATGGGTCACCGTCCCCTTCCAAATGAGATGCAGAAGACCTGCCCAGCTGATGCTCTCCCTGTGGTAGAGCCGGACAGCTAGGGCTGGACACCTGGCTTTGGCTGGCCGTGTGACTTTGGTGAGCGTGACCTGTGCTTCCTTCTTCTGCAAGATGGGCCCAACAGAACCCATCTGTTAGGTTTGCTGTGCGGCTTAAACAGATCGAGAACACTCAACACATCGGATGGCTCATAATCAGGGCTCTTGATGGATAGTAAATACCTTCCCACTTGTGAGCAGTAGCATGTGGATGAGTCCTCCTGGCCGCCTTCTGTTTAGCTTCCTGGGAAAATCGACAGGACTAGAAGCGACTGGAAGGTACAACCGTAGTTCCTCCAAGATGGTTCATCTGAGTCCAAATGACAGCTCGTGCCACTCCACTGGGCCCCGGCCAGCCGGGCACGGTGCTACGCACCTCTCTATCCATCAGCCCTCATAACTGAAGCTGTGCGAAGAATCCCATTTTACAGATCGGAAAAAAAAAAAGGCGAGGCTCAGAGAGGTAGAGGGGGTAGGTTTGGAAGATCATCCTAGCGGTGACTTCCCAGTCATCTTGGGACACTGCTGTGTTGTTGAGAATGCCTGCATCTCTCCTCCAATCTTTAAGCTGCAGGGCTCTCCTTCTTCAAAGGAAGCTGGGGAGGAGAGGAGAGGGAGGAATTTCTGGAGGGAGGTGAGAGGCCAGGGAGAGAATGCCGAGCTCCTCGAGTCGGAGAGGGGGAGACCACAGTGACTAATTCACCATGGGCGAATTATCTCTTGGCGTGTCCATGCCACTCCCTTGTTTACTGCAACTCTTGCCCTTTTGCTTTCTCTTTCTCTTCCACTTCCTAGTGTGTGTGACTCCCTGCATTCATCTTGAGAAGTGTTGCGGGAAAGGTCAGGAAGAGGAGCGGTATGGTTCTAAGGGCTCAGGTGGTCGCAAAGGAGACCTGACGCCCACTGCTTAAGCGGAAGGCCTTTCGAGGCTCCTTGGAGTCCCTGCAGATGCGTGGGAAACAGATCAAGCACTTAGGAGATGTTTTGGGTCACTGGTACCCAAAGGCTGTGAGTGGGCTTTGTCTGAAAACGGTAGTCCTCAGCACAGTGTTTTTCAGACTGTTTCATCCCATTAGTGAGTCACGAAATCAACTTAGTGGAATTCGACCTGCATTTAAAGAAAATAAAACAGAGTAGAAAATTAAGAGACACATCACACTTTGTAAGGCTAAGTATTATTTTGTGTCGAGGGGTATCCTGAGTCCCGATGTCAGATGTCATGCCAAAGAATGGAAAACCGGTCTTAGGGAAGGGGGCTTGTTATCCTCGAGCATGGCTTAGAATTGTAGTTCGGCCACTTAACGTTAAAAAAGTTGAATTTAGCTGTGAGATAAGGATATTAATGCCTACCTTGTATTTTGTGAGGATTAAATGAGAAGGCGCGTGTACTTATCACAGCCTGCGGCCCACGGTACACGTTTCAGCAGTGCACCAGAGCCTGGCATTTTACTCCAGTACCGTTCAGTGCCATCACAGCGGTGGCAGGAAATTGGCCACAGCGCGAGTATTTGTACGCGACTGAAATCAGCAAATGCTACAAATCAGGCATTTTGGGGTGGTTTTTTTCCTCATCTGGGAGCCAGTTGTCAAAACATTCACCAGCTTCTCCCTGGTGCTCAGAATTCTTCCTTTAAAAAGCCTGTCCAACTGAGACAGGTATGGGACTGAGCTGGGCTCAGTTGAGAATGGTTTTGGAGGGAAAGGATTAGTTGAAGTTCTGGGTTTGGGGGAACGTCCCAAGAAGACATTTGTATTCTCCACCGTAGAAGGGATGCCATTTATTTAACATTTATCATTATCGATCACCCACCAATGGACTGTCTTGAACATTAAAGATACTGCTTGAGCTTTAAGAGCTGACAGCAAAATGTGAGTGCTGGAAGACAAATAACCCAACCCCAAGTTCTGCTTACAAAGGCCCAGGGAGAGATTTCAGACTTTTTGTGGTCCACCTCCTTAGGGCTCTGGACCAGGAGCAAAGCAGTGGTGTAATTGCATTACCTGGAAAGCACTGTTTTTTTTAAGCTTATTTATTTATTTTGAGAGAAACCGAGATAGTGTGAGTGGGAGAAGAGAGGGGGGGGAGAAGGGGGCGCCGAGAGAGAATCCTAAGCAGGCTCCACACTGTCAGCGCGTAGTCCCTCCGGGCGGGTGAACCAGAAATCGCCCGATCACGACCTGAGCCAAAACCAAGAGTTGGAAGTCCAACCCACTGAGCCACCCAGGCGGCCCTGGAAAGCATTATTTAAACAGAAATGCCTTGACCTTACTTAGTGGTTCAAGACTTGAACTCAGCAGGTCCTATCTCTGCGTGAAATGAACTTAACACTGTCTACCGCCTTCCTTTGGGGCAGTTGCGCGCCTCAATGAGATTTACTTCTGTTTGCTGGGACTGGCGCTTAGCACTCTGCTGTTTCTTGCAAGCATTTAAGCACCGACGGGGTAAACGGGAGGTAAACGGGGCAACTTCTTGCCTTCAGACTTCCATTTTGGCGCAGCCCTGTCTAAAAGTTACCACTGATACAACGTTCCCCCTTTTCAGTCTTTTTTTTTTTTGCATTACATAATTTCATAACAGAAATAGGTACAGAGAGGGGCAAAGTGACTTGCCCAAGTGCACACAGCCTTCTGGGCACAGCTTGGACTAGAAGCCAGGAAAAGGCCTTATAAGTGGACTGGAGAGCTTCGGGGTTTACAAACAATTCTGAGTGAGTCCGAAGGGCATCTTCCCCAACTGGAAAATAGGATGGAGATGCCGCCTTTCTTCACCCAGGAAGAGGGATGCCCCAGCAGCGTCCCAGGGCCCCGAACCGGGGGTGGGTGTATTTCTGGTCCCGGTGTGAAGCTAGGCTACTACAAGGCCTGCACTTCTGGGGGGGCTGTAACACCCCTCTGCCCCGCGCCCCCCCATGGAGAAGGGAAGCCGCTCCGCCACCACGTGACGCGCCCGCCGGGGGGCCTGCACGCAGCCCGGAGAGGCCCCGCCCCTCGGGCCGCCGCGCGCCCGTAGCGCGCAAATGTCCCGGGTCGGGCTGGGGAAGGGGAAAGCGGGGGAGGGGAGCGCGGCGCGGGGGGCCGGCCCCGTACGTCGCGGCGTTCCTTCCTCCCGCCTCTCGGCCAGGCCCTGTGTCTCCTCGCCGCGGCTCCGCCCCCTCGTCCCGGCGCCCTAGCCAATGGCGAGGCGGCGCGAGCCTCTCCGGCCGGGGGCGGGGCGTACGCGCGGGGCCTGGCGCGCCTGCGCCCTGCCGCCCGCCCCTCGCCGTGAGGAGGAGGTGGAGGAGGAGGCGGCTCGGGGAGAGCGAGCAGCGACCTGGACCGCGGAGCGTGAGTGAGGGAGCCGAGCCGCCTGCCCGCCCGCCGCCGCCTCCCCTCCGTAAGCAGGAGCCCGGGCCGGGGCCCGGCACGCCGCCCCAGCCCCTCCCTCGTCGTCAGGCCGCGAGGGCAGCGCGCGCGAGCCAGGGGGAGGGAGAGCGAGCGAGCTAGCGAGCGCCGGGAGGAGGCGGCCGGACCGAGCGAGCGCCCGCGCGTGTGGCGTGAGGGGAAGCCGCTGCCCGCCCCCTTCGCCTTCCCTTCTCTCCCCCTCCCCGCTCCCCCCCCGACCGCGGAGCAGCACCATGTCGGCGCCGGCGGCCAAAGTCAGTAAAAAGGAGCTCAACTCCAACCACGACGGGGCCGACGAGACCTCAGGTGAGGAGCAGGCGAGGCGGGGGCCGGCCCGCGCCGCCATCTTCGCCGCCCGCCCGGCCCGCAGGCCGCCGGCGGGGCCCGGGGCGCGCGGGGGGCGCTGGGCGGACGGGCCGGCGCGCGCCTCGGCGCCCTTTTTTGTGCGCGCGGGGCCGGGGCCGGGGTGGCGCCGCGGCGGCGGACGGCGCTGCGAGGCGGGGGCGCTGCGGCCTGCTCGGCGCGGGCGGAGGAGACCCCCCCTTCCTCTCCCCCCTCCCTCGCTCTCCTCCCCCTCCCTCCCTCCCGAGAAGCCTCTCTTTATTGTGCTCCGCCATGATGCCTCGCTCCCATCAGCCGCCGCCGCCGCCACATGGTGCGGCCGGACGCGGCCCCGCGGCCGGGCCTCCGCGCGGCTCCCCCTTCGCGCCCGGCCTGCGGGCGGCGCCCCCGCACCCGCACCCGGAGGCCGGCCCCGGCGCGGCCCTCTGCCTCGAGCTGGGGCGGGGTGGGGGCGCGGGGAAGCACGCGGCTGGCCGCGCACTGGGCCCCGGCCGCCCGCCCGCGAGGATGCTCTGGCCGGCCCCGGGCACTCTTCCCACGTGGGGTGGCCGCCCCGTCGCGGCAGAGCGCTGGGCAAGCTGGCCCGGCGGCCGGCGTGTCGGAGGGGCTTTACAATGGCTCTCCGCGAACCTCCCAGCCTTGGCAGTGAAGGCTTTCTCGGCAGGGGGGCTGCGAACCCCGGGATGGTTACCGGAAATGAACCGCGCGATCAGGCCCCTTCACGCCCACTTAGCTTTGTAGGTTCTGCCGTCTTCACCGGACAAAAGGGCACCTCTTCCACGGCACACCCCCTTTCCTCCTCTCCCTTCTGTGGCTCCTAGTTTTCCGACTCCATGCTTGCTTCCTGGACGTGCGTTCCCAAATCGTGCGGGGCCGCATCTGAGATCAGCCCGCCCGAACCTGGGTTGGAGGGGAGAGAAAGGTCAGGGGTCGAATCCTAGGGTTCCTGTTCGAAGAAGGTAAAAACCGGGTGTCGACGATGGCCGGGCAGATCCGAGGTACTTCTCTGTCAGGCAGGTCTGAGGTCCTAACTGGGATCGATCCTGAGCAGTATTTTCAACTTCGTGTAAGAAGTGCTTCTACCGCTGAGAGAGGTGGTGTCCTCATTTTTGTTACTGTCATGGGTTCGTTTCCGTACTGGACTTAACAGCTGGCACTATTGTGTTGCAGGTATATAGTGTAATGAATAGCAAACAGCAAGAATTTCTGAATAAGGCTTATTCATTACCTTTCATAATTGGTCTCCTTTTTGTAAGGGAGCTCTTGAAAAAGTGCTGCAAACTTGAGTGGCTTAGCAGATTGTATGATTTGTGAAGAGTCTTAATTAAAAAATAATTTGTTGACTACAGGCGTGAACACGTGGAGAGCATGCTTTGTAGTAGGCAGTTTCCTTTTTAAAAACTTTGATAGAACTCACATCGGGGATCGTGTTAACATCAGGGATCGTGTTAATGGCAGGAAAACTAATTTTATGTTCTAATTAGCATTGAGTCCTATACACCTTTTTCTTGCAGAAAAAGAACAGCAAGAAGCAATTGAACATATTGATGAAGTACAAAATGAAATAGACAGGTAAAGTTTTTCTTAATTTACTTGAGAAGTTTTTTGAGATGCAGCTTACGGTCTGGTAATCATTGAAACTGTGGTCAAATAAATCTATCTGCTGGCCAAGTGGAGATGATTCTAACTTAGTTGGCAATAATTTTTGAAAGTTCAGTGTTTATATTCTGTGAAATATTTCTATGTGGATCAAAAAGTTTTTGGAGAAAGGACATTCATTGACCTTTGGGTTTGCCTTCAGAGGCTACAAGTTGTCTGAATTGCAGTGCCTGGGGCTTCTGATAAGTTTGGCATTAATGGCACCAGTGTCACTCCCACTTGGGTTATAACTTCGTTACTTGATCGGCAACTTTTTTTTTTTTTTTTTTTTTTGGTAAACTTAATTTGCTTGAGGGAAGCAATTGAAATTAGCCTGGTGATAGAGTTGGCAACTTAAATATACAGTGTTACCAAAATGCTCAGTTGGGGCACTTTAGGAACTGTCAACAGTTTGATTGGCTGTTGGTGGAGTAGCTCAGTTTGTCATCTTAGTTTTGACGTCTCTCACTACAAAAATCTAGGTGTTTTGGTTATTATATGAGTACTTTATTCTAGAGCTAACAAGTAATAATTCTGTAGTTTCAGCAATTTTTGTATTTGTCAAATACCATAATTATAATTGTCAACATGGTTTTTTCATTTGCTTTAGACTTAATGAACAAGCCAGTGAGGAGATTTTGAAAGTAGAACAGAAATATAACAAACTCCGCCAACCATTTTTTCAGAAGAGGTCGGAATTGATCGCCAAAATCCCAAATTTTTGGGTAACAACATTTGTCAACCATCCACAAGGTATGTTGTGGCACAGCACTGTTAGAGGGTGTGGGATGTCCATTTGTGAGAGAGCGGAGGGACGTTGCTTGAGAACTTAGTCCAACATGTTGGTTACACGCAGAGATTAAAACACTGAGGAAGCTTGCATTTAATGCTTTCTCTGTTTAGAAGAGACTATGTTCTAACTTGAGCTTCTCTTTAAATACTTGGTAAAAGATAGTGACAGCTCTGACACTGAGCCATCTGGTTTACAGTTAATGGATTTGTGAAATCAAAGATGCTCACTAACTTTGGGAAATTTAAAAAGGCATCACGTGTGTTGTGTGTTACTGTTGTCTGTTTAATACTCATTTGATCTATAATTTGCTGGTCCAGTGTCTGCACTGCTTGGGGAGGAGGATGAAGAGGCGCTGCATTATTTGACAAGAGTTGAAGTGACAGAATTTGAAGATATTAAATCAGGTTACAGAATAGATTTTGTAAGTATCAGTAACTGATCTTGCTGGCCACTGTGGATATTAATTTGAGCTTTGGTTAGAAGAGCTGTTTGTACTGATTTCCAATTCTCAATCCTTTATTGTAGTATTTTGATGAAAACCCTTACTTCGAAAATAAAGTTCTTTCCAAAGAATTTCATCTGAATGAGAGTGGTGATCCATCTTCAAAGTCCACTGAAATCAAATGGAAATCTGGAAAGGTATTTGAGGAAAGTTGGGCGATAGTATCATTTTGTGTATTTTGGTTCATTCGAACCAGTTACCAATACTTGATGCCTTGGTAATGTGTTGTTTGCAAACCCTTAAAATGTAAAAAACTCTAGTGTGTTAAAGCCAAATACAAGTAGCTTGGAGCTGTCAAATTACAGCGCTTGTGTTTCAAGAAACAGGCTAATTTTTTTTGAATTTCTACATTGGTTACTGAGCTTTTCAAATGGCTTGGTACTTGCTTGCCTACATTTATATCTACATTTCTGCGGTGAGCCCATTTTCAATTATTATACCGTGTTGTGGGTACTGGTTGTCAAAGTGGAACTGATTTTGTAAAGAAGCCAAATTTAGTTGGGACCTTAACAGGAAAAGCTTCTTGTACAAATTTGACAAGTCTTTGCAGACCTAGAATTTTAGGACTTTCTTTTTATCTGCCGTATGTTTTGTAATTTCTTTTAGATAACAAGTGTAGATAATATAATAGTGTGATCTCCCCCGTTTGTATTAAAGTCTTAAGTTGCGGTGGAATTTAAGTGTTGTGGAGAACCTATGTCAAAAGTTCTTATGTCTTCATCTAGGATTTGACGAAACGTTCAAGTCAAACGCAGAATAAAGCCAGCAGGAAGAGACAGCATGAGGAACCAGAGAGCTTTTTTACCTGGTTTACTGACCATTCTGATGCGGGTGCAGATGAGTTAGGAGAGGTCATCAAAGATGATATTTGGCCAAATCCATTACAGTACTACTTGGTAAGTCAGTATTTTTTTATTCAAGGTTGTATTTGTCTCATTTGTTGGAAATGAGTTCCTAAGGTAACTTTTTTTTGAAGGTTCCTGATATGGATGATGAAGAAGGGGAAGGGGAAGAAGATGATGATGATGATGAAGAAGAAGAAGGATTGGAAGATATTGATGAAGAAGGAGATGAGGATGAAGGTGAAGAAGATGAAGATGATGATGAGGGGGAGGAAGGAGAGGTAAAAAAAAAAAAATTTGGTTAAGTCCAAAAAAGATAATCTCAAAAGAATGTACCATGTTCTTTTGTGGGTCACATATATTGTATAATAGAGGTGTGACCAACTGTGGGAGGATTTGTAGGTGAGTTGAGATGGAAGACAATTTTAATAATTAGGTTCTTGTATTAGTGATTTTTAACTATAACTCGTTCTGCTTTTGTGGTTAGTACTCCATCCTGTCCTTCCCCTAACCAGTACTTAATGAAAGTGACATGGGTAGTGCAGCTGGTCAAATTCTGAGAAATATAAGTAGCAGATTTGCATGTTTTGGACAAACATTGAAAGTCTTCTAGTCAGGTTGAAATAGATTGCCTTTTGGTTTGTTTTACTTGGTGTGAAAGAGGTCAGAGATTGTGGTTAGTGCTGAAAAGTTAACTAATTTATGTGAAACAGCATCAGTGGGCCTTTTAAGTGAGATTCGATGCAGGCTGATTTATAAATTCGTTTGTAAAATGACACCTCATAGTGCATCAGTATGTTCTATCGAAGTCCCTGAGTGTCCATACGAATGTTGAGGAATGACCTTAGAATTAACCCTGAAGATTAACTGCTCACTTTCTTTCTTAACAGGAGGATGAAGGAGAAGATGACTAATGGAACACTGATGGATTCCAACCTTCCTTTTTTAATTTTCTCCAGTCCCTGGGAGCAACTTGCAGTCTTTTTTTTTTTTTCCCCTTCCTCCTCTTGTGCTCATTCGCCCTGTTTTTTGAAGTCTCTTTTCTCTCCCTTTATACCATGGTTCTCAACTTATTTTGGGGGGAAATACCTTGAGCAGAATACAGTGGGAAAAGAATCTCTATCCCTTTCTGTTCCAAATTCATTTTTATCCCTTCCTGTCTCAACAAAAACTTTATGGAATCAACACCACCGTGCTCTGTGGGAAAAAAGAAAAACCTTCTGCTCCCTTAGCTCTGCTGGAAGCTGGAGGGTGCTAGGCCCCTGTGTAGTAGTGCATAGAATTCTAGCTTTTTTCCTCCTTTCTCTGTATATTGGGCTCAGAGATTACACTGTGTCTCTATGTGAATATGGACAGTTAGCATTTACCAACATGTATCTGTCTACTTTCTCTTGTTTAAAAAAAAGAAAAAAAAACTTAAAAAAATGGGGTTATAGAAGGTCAGCAAAGGGTGGGTTTGAGATGTTTGGGTGGGTTAAGTGGGCATTTTGACAACATGGCTTCTCCTTTGGCATGTTTAATTGTGATGTTTAACGGACATCCTTGCAGTTGAAGATGACACTTTTAAAATAAAAATTCTCTCCTAATGATGACTTGAGCCCTGCCACTCGATGGGAGAATCAGCAGAACCTGTAGGATCTTATTTGGAATTGACATTCTCTTGTAATTTTGTTCCTGTTTATTTTTAAATTTTCTTTTTGTTTCACTGGAAAGGAAAGATGCTCAGTTTTAAACGTTAAAAGTGTACAAGTTGCTTTGTTACAATAAAACTAAATGTGTACACAAAGGATTTGATGCTTTTCTCTCAGAACAGATGTATTTAATTATGATATTCCAAGTTTGACTTGTATAACGTATTGTCAAACTTTGACACCATATTTTTTGATACGCACTTTTGCAGGGTGACCTCAGGGCTCGTGTGGACTGAGAAAGGGATTTGAATCAATGTGTTAATGTCTGCAAATCCGGGAACCATCATGGGTGCGATTTGCTGTCAGTTTCTGAAATCTTCCACCTCATTTGGGGTACCAGATTGCTCAAAAATCAGTTCTGATTATGTTGTGCCCTTGGTTTGTATCTCAAATTGGCATTTTTAAAAATGGGCCTTTATTTACCTGGATATAATAATAGTGCCTGCCACCACTGTCAGATAGACCTGGTGCTCTAATGCTGAATTACACACAGGGCAGTTGCTGGCGTGTCTTCAATTGGCACTATGAAATGTGGCCGAGAAGACCGACTCTCAGACGAGAAGTCCGTATTGGTGTTAAACTCAGGAGTACTTTTGTCTCAAAGTACTAGCTATTTAGCATATAGCTCTCAAGCGAGGCCTGTCTGTGTGAATCTGGGTGAGAATGACGGGCTTGGCTCCGCTAAATGCCATTGTGCATAGGATAACATTTTGGGAAGCTACCTAAATGCATAAGCTTTTTAATGCTGTAAATTATAGTAGCTAAAATTAAATGCCACTTTTTCAGAGATGAATTCATGGACAGCCTGGTCAAATTCAGAGCTTTTTGATGTATAAAACTTTATAAATGGAACTATTCCATCGATAGGCCAAGTGTAATGAAAACCTGTCTAGATGGATAGTATGTAATTTCTGCACAGGTCATGTTTAGTAATAATACATCACTGTATACCGGTCAGGAATCTTGCTCCAATAAAGGAACATAAAGATTTTTTTTGACTGGGGTCATTCTCCTTGTTTTATAGAGAAATGTTAACTTGCTTTTGGATTTAGATGATAAGCCAGTTTTTCCATGTGGTTTGCGTTCAGAGTGGGAAAAGGGGAAAACTCTTCAAATCATTCAGTCTAGCAGAGGTAACATCTCTACGAAAGGGTATGTATAAAGCTCATGGGGAAGGAGCTTCTTTGGAACGTAGTCAGTTCGTGAAGGGATTGAGTATTTTCATACTGATATCAAAGCATTTAAAGGACTCTTCGCCAAGGGGGAAGAATAGTCATTAAGTAGACTTGTAGCTTTTGTTTCACAGAGTTAACAGCTTTACTATACTAAAACTGTATTATGGGACTGGTGAGGTGGTAGTGCTGTCGGGTTATAGGTCCCATTTAATCAGACTAAAATGTTCCTTTACTTTTGGGAATGTGGTTAAAGTAGTCCTTAAAAGATAAAAAGTCCTCCCAACTATTGCGATCGCGTTTTAGATGGCGCTGTGCCTGCAAATGGTGTGAAGGAATGCTAGACCGAGAGAACGAGGAAAGTGGCAGTGTGACTGTCCGGGAAAGTGGCTTTAGAGTAGCAAGTGTGCTTTGGGCCCAACCGCAAAAGTTCTCAGGCTGACCCTTGGGCAAGTGTGTATTGGAAAGTGTCAGATGAATGGCTTTAAAGCTCCTTTGCTACAAGGACATTTCAAAGGGAAAGGGTAAATAGTGGCCGATGAGGTAGTTTCTCTGGGAAGGGGACACCCTCTTCCCAAGCCGTGCCAGACTCCGCTTATGAGGGAGTAGCTACGCGAACTGGGGCGTGGAGGATGGTAGCTGGTGACATGCTTACATTTAATTTCAAACCTAACGGAATAGTCTTACTTTAGACCATCCCTACAGTTGAGATTATTTGTTTCTCCTAAGATGTCTTGATTTCTAGAAGACTTCACTGTTCTCAGACCTCTGTGACCTGCCCCTACGGTTTCACCCAGCTCTGGCTCTAGGATGTAGAGTTTAAATGGTCCACAAGCCTGCCCGTCTTGTTGGGCTGACATTTGCTAAAGCCTGTTCCGCTTGTGTTAGCTCTGGCTGCTAAGTTTAAGTTAACGAGTTTTTGACTCGATGGTTTTGGGGGGCCTTTTGGACTTCAGAGGACTCTTAGTCACTGGCGTTTTTCTGGATTAATTTTTGGTAATCCTTAGTATTGTTACTGCTTTATAACAATTGGTTTCGTGGTTTCACTTGGTCCCAGAAACATAGGTTTGGTTTTTCTGCCTTTTCTGTTAGGTTTTATGATGAATTCTTTCTGGCTCGTGCAAGAATGGAATTCTGCTGCAAAGGGTGAAGACTTTCAGTATTTCCTGAAGATGAAGACAAGTTCTTAGGAGACAAATAGCCATTCCAAGTCTTCAAAGAGGGCATCTTAATCATTGTCAAAAAGTCTGTCCCCACCCCAGCAGTGACCATTTCCTTCTGAATGTGTGACTGTTCATGAAGACTTAACCAGTTTACTTTTAACAGGTCAGAGAGGAAAAGGATTGCAGCTTTTGTGATTAGAATAGTGGAGGGTATGTGCCAAGCTGATTAGTTGGTGACGTTGTGTACTCCTACTACCAAAGAAAGGCGAATCTAAAATGTAGATGGATTGGTGCTTGCGATACGGGGAAGGAGAAAAAATGTGTAGAAAGGAAAAAAAATTTTAATGTACCCTGCTAGGAAGTTTTATGTTCCTTTCGGGTTGATGTTTTTACAGTTTTAACAGCCGATTAGCTGAAGAGTTGTTCGCACCATTCACTGTCCACTGGATGTTGACTATGAAGCGAACTTGAGTTTTCCTAAGAGTTACAGCTTCATGAAGTACCCTGCCACCATCAGACATAGGCTGCGGCTATCTGGTCAGACTCCTCCGTCAGCCTGGAGGTTCCTTGTGGGTTTGCCCAGCCTGGGGTTCATGGATTCTGCTACTTCTGAACTCCTTCCTGACCAGAGAGCCGGTGAAACACACGGCGAACTCGGGAAATCATTTCTGAGTTCTTGCATGTAATTCCACTTTCTTGGCTGTGGGAATAGATCAGTGATTCTCAAGATGGGAGATAGACACTGTCCTGAAAAGAGGAGCTTTGCTAGTTTGTGTTTTCTTTCCCTCAAACCTATGACCCGCAGTCAGAAGCTGATAGTCTTATTACTTCTAAGTTATGGTTAATATTCACTTCAGCGCACTGTGATAAGTCCCATTGGAAAGAGCCTACTACGTGCTATTACTGCCTAAGCCCTTGGCCACTCTGATGTCCGTGTGTGTAAAAGTGGTTTGACTTGCCTCTGATTGTGAAGTGTAGGCACGTACCCCACCGGACCAGGTTGCCTTTGCTTATGTTGGTGTCCTTTGGTTGGTTTCCCATTGCAGGATGACCCAGGGTTCTCTGTGGCTTGCCAGGATCTCTTTCGACTCCATTGTGAGGAAGGTGGTCAGAGCAAAAGTGGACCGGGCGTGGTTTCTCTCCCTGAAAGCACCAGAGGGCGCCTATTCCAAGTCCGCAAACCACCCTCCTTCAATATTTGCCCCCTACTCATTGGCAGCCCCTCGGACCAGGCTCCTTTCAGTGAGGGGCTGGCACAGTGCTGGTTAGCACAGGATCCTAGGATTCCTCCCCCCAGGAATGACAAGCCATTGCCAGGACAGTTGGTGCCCACTGGTTGGCTTTCCTGTAGTAATGGCTGTTTCCTAGGGTTTTAATGTGTCTTCTGTGTAGATGGGTTCTTTAGGAGAAGGGACGAAGTCTGGCTCTGGCTGAAACAAAACTCCACACCGGCTGAGTGGTGGTGGCCTGAGAGATGTTTGGTGTATTCATCTGTCATTTGTAATTTGACATGCTTTGGATGAGGCCTTAACGTTCTTATAGTGACTCTAGACAAGGCCAAGACTCTGGGGGCGACAGGTTGGGAACTAGCTCATTTTACACCAAAGATCTAAGAGAAACTTAAAGAGGCGGGAACCGGGTGGTGGCGGGCTCCGAGGAAGGGGGCTGACCCAGCCCGGAGCCGACAGGCCGCATTGGCAGCGTCCCGCGGTCGGCAGGCGGCGCTATCGCCCCTCGGCCGCCCCTTACGGCAGCGAGAGAACCCCGGCCCGGGAAATGTCCCTTCCTGCCCTTCTTCCCCGGGGCGGGGGTCAGCGGCCTCAGAAAAGGGGCGCTGGGCCCCAGAGCCCGCCGAACGTCCCAGCCGGGGGAGGCGCGGGGAGCCTGCGGTTGAGGAGTGGGGTCCCGGCGCCGACCCCTCGCGGCCGAGAGGCGGCGCTGCTCCCAGGTCCCGCGAGGGCCAGCGGACCTCGGGAGGGGGCGCCCGATCCCGCGGCTCCGGCTCCGCTTCCCGGGAAGTTTCAAGTTTGAAAGTCCCGGCGGAGGGGCCGGGGCTTCCGGAACCGCAGTGGGCGAGAGGAGGGGCCGAGCGGCCGGAGCGGAGCCATGGAGGAGGGGGCGCCGCGGCAGGTGAACGGCGCCGGAAGAGACCGGGCCGTGGGCGCGGGCCAAGGGGGTCGGGGAGTCTCATTCACGCCGCGGGCGCCACGAGCCCCGGTCGCGTCCCCTAGATCCGACCCCCAACCCCTCCCGGGTCCCTTCCCTGCCCCTGCCCCGGGCTTCGCTACACCTCGCGGGGCAGACCTGAGCATGGGGGTGAGTCTTCTTGCCCCCTGGGAACGTCCCCAGATCACCCCCAAGTGACTCAGAGCCGCTAGTCAGGTCAGGGCATGAGCACGTCTGAATTCGCAGTCAGGGCCACCGGGATGGGCCCTAAAGTTTCCCCAAATCGGTTCTTCCAGGTAGGACTGTTGAGACCAGTGGGAGTCTACCTGGAAAGCAAAGGGGGCCGTGGGGGCAGCTTGGGACGGGTCCTGGGGGGCGAGGAATGTGTGTGCACGGAGAGGAAGGCCCGGGAGGGGGCCAATCTCCGTGCACTTGTGGGGGTCCTTCCCCACAAAGGCTTGTGGGGATTGGGCACGTGGAGATGGGGGGGCCTGGCCCAGCACCTGGGCAGGAAACTCCGGGGTACACAGAGGGTTGTAGTCCAAATGGCAAGGGGGGCGGGGTTCCTGCCAGCGCTGGCCATAGGTGAGGGTGGACACAGCGGCCAAAGCTGTGTGCTTGTCTGTCACTGAGGAGGGAGGGGTTCATGTCTACCCAGAGCAAATGGGGTGGGGTCATTGCATCTGTGTGGAAGATAGGGTCCCCGCTGGAGAGCAGAAAGGGGGAGGCGCGGGTGCACATGGCAGGATTCCAACCCAGAGCAGACAGGACCGGAGGGCACACTCAAAGGCAAAGTGCCCTCGTCAAGGCTCCTGGAGTGTCCCCACCCCAACGGCTCAGACAACCTTAAGCACTGCGTCTGCCCCCTCCCACCCCTTTCCTCCGGAGGTCCCCCCCGCCTGTTCCAGCAGTGACTTGTACACATTTTCCGATTTCCTGTGAACCTCCGCCCAGCAGCGGCTGCTGGGTGACTCAGGACCCCAGTGGCCGGGCCCCCCGCTCCATGGGATCTTTGTTTGCTCAGGCTTTGGCTCTGGCCCTCTGGCCTAGGGCCCTCGGAGGATTTCCTGAGCCCCGCCCCTGCCCTCTGACAGCCAGGCCAGAGGGCCAGACAAGGCCTGGGGTGGGGGGGGTTCCCTGAGACTGGGGTGGCACCCCTCACACTGGGCTCGGGAGATGGAGAGCCGAGAGGTAAGGTGGAGGCCCCCCAGGGGCCCATGGGGAGTGGAGGGCATCGTGGGTTACCCTGGGCCGAGGTCAGCTTTGGCCCTGCCTGGTTTGAAATGTCGGCTTCCGAGATTTCCCTCTTCCTTGCTCCAACCTGGGGCGAAGTAGGGAGAAAGTCTCTACTTCCGCCCCGTCGCTGAGCTGGGAGTGCCCCCCTGCCCCGACCTTCTCGGCCTCTCTCTGTGCCTCCGCATTGCTACCTGAGGGAACATCCTGGGCCCCTCCCCAGGCCTCTGGCTGCCCTCTCTGTGTGACCTTGGGTAATTCCCTAGCCTCTTTTCTGGCCCCAAATCTTAGCTGGGATCGCAACCTTAGAGCGGCTTGATTAAGTGTGGCTGGCAGGGAGAGGCTCCTTCTCGGTGTTGTGACCTTGGGCAAATTACTTAACCTCTCTGTGTCCCGGCTTCCTCAGCTGTAAACTGGGGATGGTAACTGCATCTTCATCATGGCATTGTTGTGAGGGTCGCCGGATTAATGTGTGCAAGGCTCTGAGAACAGACCCCGGCACCCAGTAGTACCATGTGCCGTTGGCTTTTAAACAACGCAGGGGTTGGGGGCACCGACTGCCCAGGCAGTTGCAAATTTGCATATAACTTTTGACTGCCCCCCAACTGAACTAATAATAGCCTTACAGAGATCGACAGTTGACTAACACATACTTTGTACATTATATGTATCATTCTGTGGTATTCTTACAATAAAGGAAGCTAGAGAAAAGGAAATATGATTAAGAAAATCATAAGGAAGAGAAGATACGGACAGATACAGTCCTGTAAACAAATTCGCTTTTACGGTTGAAAACAATTTGCTTATAGGATCACCTGGGGGGCCCAGTCAGTTAAGCTCCGAGTCTAGATTTCGGCCCCGGTCATGCTCTCACAGTTCGTGAGTTCGAGCCCTATGTTGGGCTCTGTGTGCTGACAGCACGGAGCCTGATTGGGATTCTCTGTCTCCCTCCATCTCTCTCCCTGCACCTCCTCTGCTCACACTCTCTCTGTTCTCTCTCAAAATAAATAAACTTAAAAAAACAACAACAAATGATTTGCTTATAAGTGGACCCGGGCAGTTTAAACCCGTGTTGTTCAAGAGGCCACTGCAATTAACGATGTCCCCCTCTCCCTGCGTGGGCGGGCTGCATAGGCTCGGGGTTTCCATCTGGCCCAGGGGTACTAGCCGTAAGGTCAGAGATGCCCTGGGTGTCCATCCTGGGCGCCGAGCGCGCCGTCCTCTCTATGTGTGGAGACCCGAGGCCGCTGGCTGGGACTGAGGGCATGACTCCTCTGCCATTCCCCAGTCTGGGACCGACCAGCAGCCCCCAGAGGATGAGAAAGAGGTGATCCGCCGGGCCATCCAGAAGGAGCTGAAAATCAAGGAGGGCGTGGAGAACCTGCGGAGGGTGGCCACGGACCGCCGCCACTTGGGCCACGTCCAGCAGCTGCTGCGCGCCTCCAACCGCCGCCTGGAGCAGCTGCACGGAGAGCTGAGGGCGCTTCACGCACGCATCCTGCTGCCCGGCCCCGGGCCTGGCCTGGCTGGTGAGTGAGGAGTCCGAGCAGACCCTGGGGGACAGGAGACGCCGGGACCGACCTGGCTTCTCGACCTTGGCCCTGAGTGCTCTCAGAGCCTCCTCAGGCGTCTCCTGCGACCAAGGGTAGGGGGCTCTTGGCTCCGGCTAAGGGGTTCGTGGGCCCCACGCTCTGCACAGAACCTGCGGCCCCGGGACCCCAGCCACCTGCAGAGCAGCCAAGGGCTCGGCACCTGGAGGCTCTACAGAGGCAGCTGCAGGTGGAGCTGAAGGTGAAGCAGGGGGCGGAGAACATGACGCACACGTACGCCAGCGGCACGCCCAAGGTAAGGCTCCCGGGGTCTGATGGAGAGACACTGGGCTCTCAGCCCCTCTCAGCTCCCAGCCCCCATCCTGATAGAGAATGCAACCTAGCCAATGACTCTGTAAGGCAGACACAGTCTTTTTTTTTTTTTAATTTTTTTAAACATTTTTATTTATTTTTGAGAGACATAGAGACAGAGTGTGAGCAGGGGAAGGGCAGAGAGAGAGGGAGACACAGTATCCGAAGCAGGCTCCAGGCTCTGAGCTGTCAGCACAGAGCCCGACGCGGGGCTCGAACTCACAGACCGTGAGATCATGACCTGAGTTGAAGTCGGCCGCTTAACCGACTGAGCCACCCAGGCGCCCCAGGCAGACACAGTCTTAACCCTTAGTCTGACGGGGGAGGCACAGCCTCAAATCCCAGCTTGGTGGGGGAGGCACGGCTTGAACCCCTAATCTAATAGACAAGGCGCAACTCCGTCTAATGGGGAAATCCTAGCCCAGTCTAGTAGGGAAGGCCACCCCCAGTCCCAACTCCCAGGATGATGTGGGGAGCTCGGCTCTGATGTGGTGTGGGAAGCTGGACCCCAGCCCTTGTCTCATTTGATGGAGGAGGCCCTGCCCTAGATCTAGGCTAACACGTGGGGCTCGGCTTTAGTATCTGGCCTACCAGGGGAGGCTTGGCTTCACCTTTGGTCTGACTTGAGAGGCTCTGGGCCAGCCCTGGGCTGATGGGGCCTATGTCACGACCCCAAGGAGAGGAAGCTCCTGGCAGCCGCCCAGCAGATGCTACGAGACAGCCAGCTGAAGGTGGCTCTGCTGCGGATGAAGATCAGCAGCCTGGAAGCCAGTGGGTCCCCCGAACCAGGTGAGGCTTTGAGGAGTGGGGACGAGCAGGGCAGGGCAAGGCTGGGCCGGGCAGAGCCGGGGGCTGACCGCCTCCTCCCAGGTCCTGAGCTGCTGGCAGAGGAGCTAAGGCATCGACTACGCATTGAGGCTGCTGTGGCCGAGGGTGCCAAGAACGTGGTGAAACTGCTGGGTAGCCGGAGGACGCAAGACCGGAAGGCGCTGGCTGAGGTCAGGCCGTGGCCCCCTCCCGTCACTGCCCCTCTCCGAGTGTCTGTCTATCTCCACCCCTCCCTGCGCCATGGCGGGAGGCACCGCGGACGGGCTGTTCGGGGCGGCAGTGAGGAAACAGGAGACGCGTTCTGTCTAGACCTCACTGCGGGGAGGGGGTGTGCATCTCCAGGTGGCCTGAGCCGCCGTCCCCTGGCCACTGTGCTTCACGGCCTTGTCCCCCCTTCCTGATCTCCTCTGCAGGCTCAGGCCCAGCTCCAGGAGTCCTCCCAGAAATTGGATCTCCTGCGGCTGGCCTTGGAGCAGCTGCTGGAGGGACTGCCTCCCGCTCACCCTCTGCGTGGCAGAGTGGCCCGCGAGCTGCGGACTGCTGCGTCTGGGAACCCCCAGCCTTCAGGGGGGCTCATGAAGCCCACCGCCGTGACAGGTGACCGGGCGTCAGTCCCGCCCATGTCAGGGCTCTGCCTTTCTTCCACAGAGCATCCGGAAACACAGAGAGGGAGGACTTTGGAAAAGAGTTTCAATCCTGGTTCCCACCACCTTCTAGCTATGGGAGCTTGGGCAACTGACTTCCCCTCTCTGGACCCTTAGTTTATCCATCTGTAAAATGGGGGGTGATAACGGCGCCTCCTTCGTGGGGTTACTGTGGAAATTCAGTGAGTTGTTGCACTAGGCACAGCACCGGCCCAGTCAGCACACAATCGGTGAAGCTATTATTTAAATGAATTGTCATGACGATGTGTAAAGTGCCAGCGTTCGGGGAGCTGACAGCCCTGGAGGCCTTGGTACCCGGTCCTGGGCGATTTGGACTTCTAGAAAGTTCTTTCATATCCTTGAGTTGGATCTGTCTCCTGGTAGTGGTGGCTGAATTGGAATCAACAAATAATCTAAGCATATTGACCTTGGCAATCCTGAACTCCCTACCGGGGACACAGTGCCTGCTGGACAGCCCAGCACCTTCCCGCTCAGCTAGTTCAGGGTTAGACAGGCCACATCCCATTGTGAGCAGAGCTAAGAAGGGGAAGTACAGGGGCTGCGTGGGCCCCCTGACCTGGCGTTGGGGAATCGAGGAATGCTTCCCGGAGGAGGCGGCGTCTGCGCTTAGCCTTGAAGGACTTCTGGGAGTTGGCCAAGTAGACAAGTTGGTGGGGGTGCATGGCTTATTAAAAGGTCTAAAATTCGGCTGACTGCTTGGGGCCACTATGTCCTGTCTCCTGGCTAAACACCCCAGCTAACGTGGGCAAGGTCTGGGTTCAGCCATCTTTAGGAGAAGGTAGCTTTCCTGGGGACCTGGATGGAGTGGAAGTGTGACACCGTTTCCCCCACTCCCCGCAGGGACGCTGGAGGTCCGGCTCCTGGGCTGTGAGCAGCTGCTGACAGCTGTGCCCGGACGCTCCCCGGCGGCTGCGCTGGCCGGGAGCCCCTCGCAGGGCTGGCTTCGGGGCCGGGCCAAGCAGCAGCGCGGTGGAGGAGACCTGGCCAGTGAGTAGGGGGCCGCAGGGAGCTGGGGGAGGGCAGCGGACCCGTGCTCCTCGCCTGCCCTGAGCTCCCTCTCTGGCCCTGCAGGTGAGGTGCTGGCCGTGCTGAAGGTGGACAATCGTGTCGTGGGCCAGACCGGCTGGGGGCCGGTGGCCAAGGAGTCCTGGGACCAGACCTTTATTGTCCCCCTGGAGCGGGTGAGGCTGGCCTTGGTGCGGGGCAGGGGTGACCTTAGGCCGGCCGCGTAGGGACACGTGCCTCACTCCTCAACCTGGCCTCCCCTACGCAGGCCCGGGAGCTGGAGGTTGGGGTGCGCTGGCGGGACTGGCGGCAGCTGTGTGGCGTGGCCTTCGTGCGGCTGGAGGACTTCCTGGACAACGCTTGTCACCAGCTCTCCCTCAGTCTGGTGCCCCAGGGGCTGCTCTTTGCCCAGGTGCTCCCTCCCGTGCCCCCTGACGACACGGGCCCCGGCTCTGTCTGAGCTGGAAGGGCCTTCGAAACTATTTGATTCATCCATCTACACATAGGAGTGGAAGTTGAGGCCTGGAGGGAGGAGGTCTCTAAGAACTAAGGATTCCCGGTCCCTCCCTGAGGACCGAATGGGAGTCTAGAGGCCTGCCTCCTGGTCCTGACTTGCCTGGCCTCATGCGTGACCCTGGACAAGGGTCTCTTTTCTCCGGGCCTCAGTCTCCCCGCTGGTACCAATGTGGGCATTGAATCCATCCCTCTGGGCCCCTCCGGCTCTTGCATCATTGACGCTGGGGGCTTAGGCTGGGATCCTGGAGGCCAGGGAGGTACCCTGGTGGCAGATGGGGTGGGAGGGGACTGGTCTCCAGCCCTGCCCTCTGCCCACACAGGTGACCTTCTGTGACCCCGTCATTGAGAGGAGGCCCCGGCTGCAGAGGCAGAAACGCATTTTCTCTAAACGCAGAGGTGTGGACGGGAGAGGGCTGTGCAGTTAGGGGGCAGGACAGGGGCCCTTGGGGGGCCGTGGGACTGAGCCCCGGCTTTTGTCCCAGGTCAGGACTTTCTGAGGGCCTCCCAGATGAATCTCAACATGGCGGCCTGGGGACGCTTGGTCATGAGCCTGCTGCCCCCCTGCAGCTCCCCGAGCAACATCAGCCCCCCCAAAGCATGCCCCCAGACCCCGGCCGCACCCCGGGGAGCTGCCAGCCTTGCCTCGCCCAGGTGAGGGGCCACTTCGCCGTGGCTGCCTGCTTTCTCTGCCCCGTCTGCCTCTCTTCAGGTGCAGCTGGTGTCTTCCTGTTCCCTCCGACCCTCCGTCGGTCTGTCTCTTGGCATGGCCGTGAGTCTGTCCCCACAGCTATTCCATCTGCCAATGCCCTGCCATGTGTCCGCTTTCTCTACGTAGTAATTTTCCACCCAAGAAGAGCCCCTTGGGAGAAGAGATGAGGCCCCCGCCCAAGCCCCCACGCCTCTACCTGCCCCGGGAGCCGACCCCCGAGGAGATACCGGTGAGGGGGTGCTGGTAGTCCTGGGGGCTGAGAGGGTGGGGCCGGCGGGGCCGGAGGGAACCGGGGAAAGAAGCCCTGCCCTGCTCTGAGCCCCTCTGCCCCCCACAGCGCACCAAACGCCCCCACATGGAGCCCAGGACTCGACTCGGGCCTTCGCTTCCAGCCTCATCCACCAGGTACCCCCCCGCCAGGCTCACTCAGGTGCCTGTGACCTCTGTCTGCCCCCTTCGGTGTTCGTGTCCATTCACACATCACCTGATGCTCCTGGCTTTCAGGTTCTTACTCACGAAACCCGTATTATTGAGCTCTAGCTGCATTCTGGTTTCTAGGAAACTGCTGTCCCTGGACCCCCCGCCCCTTCCCCCAGCCCCTAGGCTGTTCAGCCTCATTGGTGGGGGCAGCCCAGGACTGGGCCTGGAGGGTTTGGAGTGCCTCTCCGTGAAGGCCCAGCTCTTGTCCTCGGGGGCTTCCTGTGCCCTCTCTCTTGCAGGAAACCCCCCCGGCTTCAGGACTTCCGCTGCTTGGCCGTGCTGGGCCGGGGACACTTCGGGAAGGTAGTGGGCTGAGGAAGGTGCCGTGGGAGGGGGCGAGTGGGCCCCAGCACCTTAGCTGGGAGGATGCTGTGATCCATCGGGCAGTGAGTGGGGGAAGCAAAGGCTCCCCTGTGCTGTCCACCCAGAGCCCACGCTCTCCCTGGTTCCCAGGTCCTCCTGGTCCAGTTCAAGGGGACGGGGAAATACTACGCCATCAAAGCGCTGAAGAAGCAGGAGGTGCTGAGCCGGGACGAGGTAGAGAGGTGCGTCGTCAGGACCCTGGGTGCCTAGCCCTGGAGGGGACCCCGGGTGGCGGGCGGGCCCGGGCTAGTGGCGCCGGGAGGCAGCCGAGTGCTCCTAGGGTTTGGAAGAGGTGACCCTCTGGGGCCAGCCAGCCCCGAGTCCTCTTTTTAGCATCGGCAGTTGTTGACTGTGTGCGCTTGGGCAGGTCCCCTCTCCTCTCTGCCCGATACGGAGAAACCGTCCATCTACCTGCCTGGCATTTTCACTGAAGACCCAGAGAGCCAGGGGTGTCGTGTGGGGGGCAGGGTGCGGCCAGCAGAGGTTCTTCTTCCCTCTAAACCTGCCCTCCCCGCCCACTGCCCTCCCTGCTGCCCTCTGCAGCCTGTACTGCGAGAAACGCATTCTGGAGGCCGTGGGCCGCACAGGACACCCCTTCCTGCTGTCCCTCCTCGCCTGCTTCCAGACCTCCAGCCACGCCTGCTTCGTGACCGAGTTTGCGCCCGGTGGCGACCTCATGATGCAGATCCACGAGGATGTCTTCCCTGAGCCCCAGGCCCGGTGGGTGCCCGTCCCTCTTGTCCGCCTCTTCCGTTGAGCCTTCCCTGGTTCCCTGTCCCTGCTCGCTTCCTCCTGCTTCCTCCAGGCTACCCATCAGCAGAAGAGCGTGGAGTCGGGGAGGCCTTGGCTCAGATCCTGGTCAGCAACTGTCTTATCAGCTCCCACAGCATGGTGACTCCGGGCCTCAGTTTATGTAGCTGTGAATGGGGCCAATAATAACTCCTTTCACAGGCTTGAGGCGTAGATGGACACAATGTTTATTAAATCGCTGGGCGCGGGAACCAGTGGACAGTAAGTGGCGGGCAGCTGGAGTTCTTTCTTGCCCACCAGAATGCGGGCTCTGGAGTCTGAGTCGGCCGCTAGCTGTGTGACCCCCAGGTGCATCGCTTAACCTGGAGTCTCAGAGCCTCGTTTGAAAAATAGACATGGTGACAATCAATGGCAGGTGGCCGGGAGGAGGTAGGAGAGTAAGGCATCCCGTGGCATCTATCCTGGCACAATGGAAGAGCCCAAGAAGGGGAGGCGGTCAGCGGGCAGCGACCCACTCTCGCCACCCCCTACCCCTTTCATCAGGCTCTCGTCCAAGCTGACTCTGGCTGGGACATCCAGGGATGCCCAGGCCACAGCCATCCTGGTGCCTCCCTGCCCTGTCTACCCTCCACCCCCCGCCCCAAGTCCTGGCCCTGAACTATCCCCTACACCACCCATAGGTTCTACCTGGCCTGTGTGGTCCTTGGGTTACAGTTCTTACACGAGAAGAAGATCATTTACAGGTAACTTGGCCCTGGAGGTGCTGGGGGTGGGGGGTAGGCGTAGGCGCAGAGGCTGCCCTCCTCTTGTGATGCTCCTGGGCCCTTTGATCTGTCCCCCTCCCCCTCAGGGACCTGAAGTTGGACAACCTTCTGCTGGACGCCCAGGGTTTCCTGAAGATCGCGGACTTCGGGCTGTGTAAGGAAGGTGGGCGCCTCCTGTCCAGGATCCCATGTGCTCCAGCCTTGCTTGCCCAGCACGGGCCGGCAGGGTAGTGGGCAGGTGGCCTCCCCCACTCACCCCCAGCCTGCGTGCCAGGGATCAGCTGGACACACTGGTTCTTCCTTCCCAGCCCTAAAGACTCTTAAAAAGCCCCGGCTTGCCCTTAGCCGGGGGAGAGAGAGCCTGCACTCTCTCTAGGGCATTGGGAGAGGGCATCGGGTTCTCCTTTCTTTGTGAGCTTGGCTGAGGCTCTGCTTCCTCCTGTGAGATGGCATAAAAACTGTCCCCACCTCCAAGAGTTCGGGGCAGGGCTTGGCACAGGGCTTGGCTTGACCTTCAGCACCTGAGGCGGGGACACCTGAGGTACAACTGAGGTTCTGTGGATAAGACACTTGGGGCCGGCATCAGCGTGGATGCTGGTTTGCAGGGATCGGCTTCGGGGACCGGACGAGCACCTTCTGCGGCACCCCGGAGTTCCTGGCCCCGGAAGTGTTGACCCAGGAGGCCTACACACGGGCTGTGGACTGGTGGGGGTTGGGTGTGCTGCTCTATGAGATGCTGGTGGGCGAGGTGAGCACCGGACCCCGGCTGCCGGGGCCTCTAGGTTGGGGCGGGGTGGGGGTGGCTCATGCGGCCTGCTGAGCCCCCTTCCCCACAGTGCCCATTCCCCGGGGACACTGAGGAGGAGGTATTCGACTGCATCGTCAACGCGGACGCCCCGTATCCCCGCTTTCTGTCGGTGCAAGGGCTGGAGCTCATTCAGAAGGTAATCGCCGCGGGGGCCGGGCCGGGCTCAACAGCGGCCCCGTCACCACCCGTTCTCTCGGGGCCCCCTGTAGGCCAGCTCGCTTGGGACACCTGGGCAGGCGGGCAGTGCCTGGGGCCCAGTGCCCTCCATGAACCCCAGTCCTCTTGCCCAGCTCCTCCAGAAGTGCCCGGAGCAGCGCCTCGGGGCGGGTGAGCGAGATGCTGAGGAGATCAAGACCCAGCCTTTCTTCAGGGTGAGTGGTCCTGGGTGCCCGGCACAGGGGGAGGTGTCCCGTGGCCACGTGGGCCGCCGTTCGGTTGGCTCAGGCAGCTCTGCCCTCGCCCCCAGACCACCGACTGGCAGGCCCTGCTCGCCCGCACCGTCCAGCCCCCCTTCCTGCCCACCCTCCGTGGCCCTACGGACCTGCGTTACTTCGAGGGCGAGTTCACGGGGCTGCCGCCGGCCCTGACCCCGCCTGACCCCCGCAGCCCCCTGACGGCCCGCCAGCAGGCTGCCTTCCGGGACTTCGACTTTGTGTCAGAGGGATTCCTGGGGCCCTGACGGCCTCTCTGGCGTGCCCTGCCCTGGAGGCCCAGGCCTTGCCGGGTATTTGCAGGCCTTGGGCCTCGAAGTGGCAGCTTCGGGGCTGCTGTGGGGGGGCTCCACTCAGTCCCCTCCCCGCCCCCGCCCCCTACTTCCTGGGAGGCCTGGATCAGAAAGGGCGGCACAGCAAGGAGGAGTCGGGTTTGGTTTTTTGATATTCGATTTGCTTTATGGATGATTAAACTTATAAAACTGTGCACTGGAGGCATTCTGGCTTTGGAGTGTGGGGTGGGGGTCTCGGAAGCCCAGGTTGCTTGTGCCCGAGCCCCCCACGGGTCCTCTGCCTCCTCTCCTTCCTTCAGAGGGCAGGACTGCCCCACTGAGGCAGGGGTTCTGTCATTCGGCTCTGCTCTGAGGCCTGGGCAGAGCGGGCAGGAGTCCAGAACCCCGGGCCCTCTGAAGGCAGAGCCCAGCCGGGGGCAGCCCCTCTGGTTTTCAGGCACGAGATGGTAGCCTTGCCCCTAGCAACTCTAAACAGCCTGGCTGCTGCCCTCCTCCCCCTCCCCCTCCTCCCCCTCGGCCCACAGGGTCTCCCAGGACCCCGAGGGCCATCCGCAGAAGAAGTGGGCCAGGTTGCGGATCAGGCCGCGGTCGAAGGGGTTGTTGGGGCGCTGGCGGAGGTAGGCGATGCGGTGGGAGAAGATGAACTCCCAGGTGGTGGTGTTGCTGGCCACCAGGTAGAGGTGCGAGGCGAGGAGCAGGCCGGCCACCAAAGAGAAGAGGGAGAGCAGCAGGAAGGTGGCAAACAGCAGCCCGCTGGACCGCAGCCACAGCCCCCAGGGCTGGAAGAAATGGAGGCCAGACCTGCAGGCCAGGGTAGAGATGGAGACCAAGGCTGGGGGAGGGCAGGGGTGCCCCAGGGAGCCCCGCCGGGCAGGCCGTTTGGGAGAAGGCCCGAGGCCCCGAAGAGGCACCTTGTAGGTGCATGTGGCCCGCCCCCCCCCTCCCCCATACCCCGGGCGGCGGTGGAACCCACCATGCCAGGTACAGGCCCCACAGAAGCACCACCAGCTGCAGCGCCAAGTAGGCCACGAAGAGTGGGTGGTTGCGCTCCCCCACGCAGTTCTCCATCCAGGGGCAGTGGTGGTCGTAGCGGCGGACGCAGCGCCGGCACTCGCGGCAGTGCCGGGCCCGCAGGGGCTGCTGTGGGCACGGAGGGAGGCGGGCTCAATGCCGGCCCCACTCTGGGCCCACGACTGAGGGGAGTGATGAGGCCAGGAGGCTGGGGCCCCAATCTGGGAGGGCTTCCTGGAGGGCTGAGGCCACAGCAGGGGTAGGGGGGAGACGCAGGAGGTCCAGGAGTGTCAACCTTGCCCCTGCGCCCTCCTGTGGAGGTCCCTGGTCACCCACCAGCACCAGGCAGTATCTGCAGCGCCGAAGGGGGATGGCTTGAGGAACCATGGCTGTCTGCTCCTCCTTGGCCTCCTCCTGCAAATGGGCAATGGGGTGCAAGGTTGGGAGGGAGATGGCATGGGTGGGAGTTTACCTGGGGGGCTAGCTTAGCCCTGGGTATGCACGCGGGCCCATCCCCAGTGTAACGGAGGCGGTAGGCTGGGGGGCAGAGTGCCCCGGCCTGAGTGAAGCTGTGACCTCTGTCACGGTCCTTTCGCTGGGTTCCTCATCGGAGGAAGGGGTTGCAGGGCTGCTAAGAGGGTTCACTAGAGGTGCCCCAGGAAAGCCCTCTGCAGAGATCCTGGCATGAGACTATTACAGGGGCCTTGGGTGTCCTGTTGGTGGGAGGAAGGGTTCAGGGTCCCAGGGGCCCCCCTGGTTACCTGGGGCTGGGGCTGGATATTCACATAGCCCGGGTCCATGAGCGACACGGCCAGGTAGAGCAGCAGGGAACCCAGCACGAGGAGCAGGAAGGTAAGGGGCAGGAGCAGCTCCCCCTGCTCCTCCCACTGCCGCAGCGCTGGAGAGGCCGGGGAAGGAGAGTGAGGCTGGGGCCGGAGCCGAACAGGAGGCCGCGCGTAGGGGTGTATCTGGAGGTGGGGAGTATGTCCCTGGCTGAGCAAAGGCCTGGAGACGGGGTGTAAGGAGTGGTCAAGTGCGGCCACTGCATAGAGTACAGGAGGGAGAAGTTGGGGCCCAGTCCCGCACCCCCCCCCCCCCCCCCCCGCCAAGTTCATTTGCATTCTATCTGTAGGGCAGCAGGGAACCATGGAAGGTGATAGGGTCAGATCTGTTTCTGAAAACCCTCCTGCTGCTGGAGGAAAGATGGATAGGGGAGCAGGGGGAAGGCTGGGGGCAGAGCCTGTCCAGGAGGGAGAGGAGGGTAGCCAGACAAGGGGACTGGCAGGAAGAGTGGGGACAAAAGGCTGGATAGATAAGGGGTAAGGGAGTGAAGGGGCCAGACTTGACTGGATGTAGGGGAGGGGGGGCGGTCCCTGACTTTGGCTCCATGATGGGGAGAGACCAGCTAGGTCTGATATGCCCATGAGCTAGAGACAGAGGAGGGCAAGGCCAGGAACGGTCCAACTCATGGAAGTGAATGAAGATTGGGGGGGTGGCGAGGAGTGAGGGGTGTGGGACAGTTAGATAACAGAGTGTGGACGGCTCTGGTGTCCCTTGGTTGTGAAAAGGAGCAGAGAAGAAAGTGGGGTTGCGGGGGGGGGCGGGCGTCCCTTCTGATGAAAAGACTTAGGCTGAAGGGTGAAAGTGGTGGAGATTTAAGAAAGTCTTGGGAGGAAAGTGACAACACCCCCAGTCCAGGGGCTGAGGCTGGAGCAAGGAGGGAGGAGTGGAGCTTCCCTGAGTGGCAGTGAGGGTGAGAACTTGGGCTGCAGGCAACCTGCCAGGTCAAGAGAGGAAGGATGTTAGCGGAGGTGGGTCAGTGAGGTGGGCGGGGACTAAGGGTAAGCAGTGAGGATGGGGAAATGAGGGACAGGCCTCTCCCCTCTGTGTTCTCTTGCCCTGGAAGGTGGGCGAGCTAGTGGCCATGGAGGTGGGCGGAATGCCAGTCCTTGATCTACTTGATCCTCAGAATCTTACGGAGGGACGTTTGGGAGTCATATCCTGGGAAGAACCGGGTGGGTCTCGGGTTCAGGGGAGATGGGGGCTCAAGTCAGTCGTCAGGTCTGGTGGGCACCGGTTGGGTCCTGGGATGGACAGGGCATCTGGCAGGGATCAGGAAGATGCTGGGATTAATTAGGGATCAACTGGGTATTAGGCAGAAAGCAGGTGGCTCTTGGAATGACATATGGAGAAGAGGCTCAGGAGCTGGCGGAAGTCGGGTGAATCCCAGGATTTTTGGGGCTTCCGCAGGGAACCCAATGAGACCCAAACATCTGGGGAACCACGCGGGATAGGGTGGGTCCAGGGTCGCGCGGGGTCCGGCTCACCGGTATCGTGCAGAAAGAGCACCAGCGTGATCCCCCAGGTCATCACAGTGTGCCCGGTCCGCACCAGGACCCCAGGGCTGAGGAGCGCCCAGAGAGCCATCTCCTCCGCCCGGGGCCCCACCCGGAAGAAGCGCCGGGAGGGGCGGACCCTTCGAGGGAGAGAGGCCGCGGCCACTCGCGGATTGGTGGATCCTGGAGGTGGGCGGGGCCTGATTGGGTCGGGGAGGCTGCCTATTGGATGGCAGCTGCGGCCGAGTAAGCCCTCGAGCCAACAGGTGCCTGAAGATGTTGAGGGCGGGGCCGGCGCGCGCGCAGCTGGTAACTCCCCCAACCCCCAGCCCCTACCAGCCAGGTAACTTTCGAAAGCGGAGGAGCAGGCGCGAGCCTTGACCCCGCCCCCTTGAGCTCCCACCCCGCCCGCCTCTAGCCCATGGGCTCGCGCATGCGTGCAGGCCCTGGGTGCTTCCGTACTCAAGGTGTGTGTGACTCCAGGCTGCAGGGTTGTGCTGGTTTCAAAGACAGGACTGAGTTCTCTAGAGGAGCAGTGCTAGCCCTAGGTTGCTCTGTGGTGATACCCTTATATCCTTACTATTCATTTTTAGATATTGCAAATGGGGGCGCCTGAGTGGCTCAGTGGGTTAAGCCTCTGACTTCCTCTCAGGTCATGATATCGCCTTGTGGGTTCCAGCCCCACCTGGGGCTGTGTGTTGACAGCTCAGAGCCTGGAGCCTGCTTTGGCATCTGTGTCTCCCTCCCTCTCTCTCTCTCTCTCTCTCTCTGCCCCTCCCCTGCTTGTGCTCACCGTCTCTCAAGAATAAATAAATAAACCTTTAAAAAATACTGCAAATGGGATGAGAGCAAAGTGGTCATCCGTGGTGCAGATCCTGGGTAGAAGGGTCCAAGTGAGAGTCAGAGTCAGAAATACCAGCACTGCCCTTTCCTACCTGTGTGAACTTGTGCCAGTTACGGAACCGCTCTGAGCTCCGAGTGGGGATTGATTAAGGGCGCCCCCACCCCCACTAAGGTGGTTGGGAGGATTAAATAATCCAAGTACAGTGTCTAGCACAGGACTGTCCTCTCCCTTGCTATGTCAACACCTCACCCTGCCACAAGGACTTGCCCAATCCCAGGCTTCAGGCTATTCTCTGTTCACACTCCTTCAACCGTGTCTCCAGGGCATTCCCCATTCCGCCCTGCCTTTTCCGCCCACACCTCCCATTGATACCAACATCCACGTTCTTTCTTCAACAGACCCTGCAGTATACTCTCCTGACATCTGCTGTTTTGTTAGCTCAGCATCCCTTTTTCTTTTGGGGAACGGACTCTTCCCCATTCCACGTGGCTCTGGAGGAACTGTGTCCCTCACTCCACAGGGTGGGAGGAGCCATGTGGGCACGTGACTCTAGACGGCCAAACTTGGTTCCCTATCTCAGTGCCCGCAGTGATTGGTTCTAGGTGGTGGACCTGTGACTCAGCAGGGCCAATCAGAATCATTGTATAACTGCTGAGAAAGGGGCTTTCTTCTGGAGCTCAAGCTTAAAGAATAGGATACAAGGGCAACTGGCAGCTGTCTTTACACTATATGGAGACAGACTGTGGCAGGAGAGAATGAAGCCACCTTATAGAGACATAGAGACAAGCAGCGCTGAAAGAGGGAGTGAGAGACAGTCTTGGCAACACTCACTGGGCCCCCAGATCCAGCTATTCCTGAAGCTGATATTAACTCTCCGAGTCGCATCAGTCAGTGAATCGTCTCCCACCTTTGACTAGCCTGGGTAGGTATTTGAGTAGTGTGACTTTCACTTACAAGTCAATCTTGCTTACGGCAATGGGTGAGCGAGGGTGCTGAGTGGAAACAAATAATGCTGCAGCTTGCAGGAGTCAGGCCCGTGCTGGTGTCAAAGAGAGACAAAGTCGGACACTAGTTAAAGTGGTAAGGATGGATTTTATCAGTAATATGCTATCGCAGTGTGAACTGAATGCAACTCAACTTGAAGCGGGGCACGAGGGAGTGGAGAGAGGGAACAGCAGTGGCTCGAACAGATTCAGGGAAGTGAAAAATTCCAAAGCATCGGTCAGGGTGAGTGCCGATGGGGCCGGCTGTGTGTGCTGGTTGGCAATAATTGAAGTTAGGTGCCTGACCTCCCCCGGGGATTAGGAAACGGAAGCCTGGTCCTTCCCCGAGCATTACACTTTGAAGGAATGGCTTTCAGGTCCCCTGAGTTGTAGACGACACAAATACATTTCAAAGGGACAGAAGGAGGATTCACAGCCGTGGGCCCTTTTCGGCAAATGCGCTAAGACAGGGTGGTGTGGGGGGTTATAACAAGGCAGCCTTGAACTTTTTCAGGCAGGCACTTTAAGGGAGGCTGGGGTCATCTTAGGGGTGCGACCTTGAGCTGTCAGAAACTATGTTAGTGATTACGTTTTTTAAAGTAGAGGGAGGGAGATGGACAAAGTCACGTGTGGTCAGGGCCCGTAGTAGTTCTTCTAGCTCAAGGTCGAGGCGTAGTTGAGAAGAGGGCTCGGGGGAGCATGGCCAGAGTTTGGTCACGGAGGGAGTCTTTGTCTCTGGACACTGGGCACACCACCCGGCGGGCACATGTGTGGGTGAGCCCCTTCCATCTGCTACTAGCACCTAGACTGGGGGACAGTGCTCCTCGACCGGGCGCGGCCTTAGTAGTAGTACCTCAGGGGCACCGAGGGCACTGTTGGCGGTCACACCGGGGCAAAGCCGGACTCCCAGCTACTCCTCTGGCCCCTCCCGCTTGTGTCCTTGTTCCTTCACTCTGCTGCAGCCACACAGGCTGCTTCACGGTCCTCCCCGGTGCTCCCTGGTTCGGCCGTTCTAGCAGGGCCCTCTGTCTACGGTGTCAATTTCTGTGGCGTCCCACCCTGCCGGCCAGGCCTGGCAGCCTTGCCTTTTGCAAGGTCTCCTCTTGTGAGAAGCCCCCCTGCCTGCTGGGGGACACCACGCTGTCTCTTAGTTCCACACTGAAGGCGCTCTTCCCTCACTGCGGCGCTGTGGCCCAGCTAACTCTTCTCCCCAGGGCCCGCCTCCGCTCCTACCAGCCCACAAGGGGCGCCCTCTCTGTGCTCCCTGCTCACTGCACGCTGCTGGGGCGAAATCTCACACGTGACACTGTCTCTACCATCAGATGCAACCAGCGCTGGGCAGGGGCGCTGTTGGGCTGTCGCCAGCTGTACAGCCGACAGCCAGCCGACAGACACCGGGGTGTGGAGAGGCCAGAGGTGGCAGGAACTTCGGCCCGATCTGCCACCTGTCCCCAGGCTGGCGCATAAATCGACCCGAGGTACCCTCCCCGCCGCAGGTCCCCTCACTCGGCCCAGTGCCCAAACCAGCTACAACCCCTCTCTGGACCCCGTTCCTTCTGCAAAAAACGACACTCTGCTCTTCTCCACTTTGCACAAAAATGTATTTCTGTGACATCCCAAAGTACAGACATTTACTCAGGCCCCAGGTGGTAAAGCAACGCCATGTGAGCTCTGCCCGGGGTCTGGCTCGGGCCATGTGAGCATGGAGGAGAGGGGCAGATGCGGCCTGTTTGCCAAGCTTGGGGAGTGCGGGGCAGCCGCCCCCTTTCCAGGGCTGGCAGGGACAGACTTCGGGCAGAAGGCCTGGTGCCTCTCCCGAGGGGCTGCTCATCCAGCCTGTCCTGCCCGGAGGCAGAAATGCTAGAAGAATCCAAAACCAGGCCCAGGGAAGGAGGAAGGAAGAAAGGTCAGCCCCGGAGGGACGCCTGCGGAGTTGGCCCTGCTCCCCCAGCGCCTTGTTCTGGAAGGGCGTCCTTACCACCGCCTGTCTCACGAGAAGCAATTCGGAGTTACATCAAGGGAGGACCACAAGATATTTCGAGATGCATTTGCGGCTCACACTTCTCTGAAACACAGCACAGAGGTTCCCGAGGTAAAGCCTGGGGACGGGGAGGAGAGGCTCGGAAGGGCCACGCGGGGCCGCTGCAGGCAGTGCCCGGTGCTGGTCTGGAGCAGTTAGCTGTTGCTGCGGGTCCGGCCGGAGCGGGGACCTCCTGCCTCACAGAGAGACATGTGGGGTCCTCCGGGCAGCAGGCCAGGTGCGGGGAGGGGGGGCGAATGAGGCCGGCTCAGTTCTGCTGGTGGGGTGCCTGGGCACCATGGGGACTGCGGGCAGGCGAAGGGCTGGCGGGTGAGGGGCTGGCCCCGGCCCCAGAGGTGCTGGCTTCCAGGGCCGGGGCACGTGCTGAATCTGTTTGGCAGAAGAGGCAGTGAAATCTGCCGGAGTTCTGACCAGCCCTGGGCCGGGGCCGTCGGTAGCCTGGGACCTGGTGGGAGACCAGGAGGCAGCCTCCGTAGCAGCGTGGCCTCAGGCGGGCCTGGCCAGAGAACAGCGGGGCCGCTGGGAGCCCTGCTCCTGAGGGTCCTCTGGGGCCGGGGCTGCCTGGGCCCCGGGCACTCGCTTCCTTGCCCCAGACGGCCCACGGCCGGGAGCACCAAGGCATCTGGGAGACCCAGTGGGGCTAGTTTTCGTCCCAAACACCATCAGCCACACCCGGGAGCCCAGATGGGGTTCTCGGGCTATGCGGGGTGGGCCGGGGTGCTGGAGTGGGCTGCTCAAAGCCTGCTGCCTCTCCTAATGGGAAGTGAGGCCAGGGTCTGAGGTCACTGGGAAAGGACTGGCCTCTCACAGCGTTAGAGGCATTTAGTCCGGTGGGGGCAGGAGTGAGTGGCAGCGATGAAGGCTTGGAGTTGGGGCTTGAGAAGGGCCGAGGAAGCTGCGAGGACTCAAGGAGTGTTTCTCTTGTTTTTGTACAGAAATCATACACACGAAACTTCACACTTCCTAACCAAAAAAAATAATATATATATATATAATATATATATAATATATATATCTCACTAACGTTAAGGAAAAGCATCGGTTGTGCAAAAGTCCCCCTGTGTCCCTTCGCCCAGCGGGAGGCTCCCCGGTGGGGGTCTGCCAGCCGGGCGGCTGGAGAGCTTCCTCCTGGCCTCGCGGTCCAGAGCAGTGGCGGCCGTGGGGACGGAGGCCTCTATCTGGACGTGTCCATGTTCTCCTCTTTAAAGTTACTGCAGTGCTCGATCACCTTGCTGGAGACCATGGGAGAGAGAGGATCAGAGGGCGGCCGCGGGGCGGGGTGGGCCCAGCCCCTCCCAGCGGACGAGGCTGCTGGATTTGGTAGCAAATGTCAACAGGGATGCCGATGCTGACAGAGGGGATGTGTTTGAAGGGGCCGGCAGGGCGGCCGACACGTGAGGAACGCCCAGGAAAACGGTAGCTGTGGCCATGAACACCATGGGCGCCCCGTGCGCCCCTCCTTCCGCCCCCTCCCCAGCCCCAGAGCCTCTGTGGTCAGGGGCTCCCCGGTGCCAGCTCAGGCCTGACCTTCACGACCCGCCGCTCCTTTCTTGCACACCGTCCTCGTTCTTTACTTTCCCCCTGCCTGCCTGGGCCTTTTTCTTCCCCAGAGTCTATCGGTGGACCCCGAAGTGCCTGCGTGTCAGATTCGCCCGAAGGTCTGAGGCGATCGGGTGGGGGCCAGGGCAACCATCCCTGCACGAGGGCCCCTGACGCCCTGCAGAGGCCAGGCCCGAGGCAGCGGTCAGGAACTACCGCTGGCGCTCGGGGCCCCGGTCTCTCGCCCCCCCCCCCCCGGGCTGACCCTTGAGGACCACCGTCCCACTGCAGTCACCCTGACCCCGGATGGCCTTCCCATTCAGCACTAAGCCTTTGGGCCCGTCAGGGGTCGGGGGCGGTGTTTACGGCAGCCTCCAGATATATGCTGAGGGGGCGGCCAGAGGAGGTCAGGAGTGGGGGCCTGGAGTGACTCCTGAGCTGCCCCTTAGTGTCACTCGCACCTGCTTCGGATGGGCCGGCCAGCTCGGAGACCCATTTCAGGTCGTACAGAGATGTTCGAAGGGACCGGGGTAGGTTTATGGGTCAGCTTTACCCAGCTTCTCAAATCTCCCGGGATCCCTGCTGATAGCTCCCAGACCCACTGGAAAAGAAAGTCTAGGGTGGGCCTGTACGCTTTTAACAATCTTTTCGGGTGATTCTTTAGGGAGATCCAGTCTGAGACCCACTCCTTTCCCATTCTCAAACTCGGACAAATGTATCCGTGAGTGTTTGTGAAGTGCCTCTGTGCCGCGGGAACGGCCGGCCCCCCGGCAGCCCCGGGAGTCCTCGCTTGGCTGCCTCTGAGCTCCAGGCCCTCCTCCCGATGCTCCCGATTCTAGACCGTGTTTACAGCCGGGGTTAACGCGAGCAGGCTCCCTTCTGGAATGGATCCCGGAGAAAGCGAGGTCGGTACTGCCGACTGCCATGTGCAGGGTCCCTGAGAGTCGCTCGTGCGCTGACGGGTGTCAGACACGGTCAGGAAAACCGCACAGGCAGCCAGGCCTGGCAGCTCTGCCGTGGGCAGGCCCTTCGCACCCAGAAACCACTCACACCCGCCCGCCGGCCCTCTCGGGTGAACTCCACCACAGTGTGTCCTCTCTTTAGCTGGAGGTCTTTGGCCAAAAGTAATGATGAATTTTGGGGCGCCTGGGTGGCTCTGTCAGTTAAACCTCCGACTCTGGCTCAGGTCATGATCCTGCAGTTCGTGGGTTCAAGCCCCGCATCGGGCTCTGTGCTGACAGCTCAGAGCCTGGAGCCTGCTTCAGATCTGTGTCTCCCTCTCTCTCTGCCCCTCCCCCGTTTGCTCTCTGTCTCTCGAAGATGAATAAATGTTAAAAAAACTAATTAAAAAAAATTATGAATTCCCACCTGACCTGCTAAGGGCCAGTCACGAGAGGATGCAATTCGCTGAGTAAGAGGAAACGAAGCTTACAAACGAAGGCAGTGATGCTCCGTTCGGAGCTTGATGATCTAGCTTCCAGCCACGCTGTGGCTGAAATGACCTGCAGGGAGGCGCCTGGTGGACGTGGGTCCCTGTCCCCTTCCACACTCAACTCCTGAGTTGAATCTCAGCCATTCCTAGACCCCAAGGGCCCCCCTGCCCCGCAGCGTCCCTGCTCCCCCAAAGCAAGGCTTCACATGGAAACACTGCCCGGCTCTTACCGGGCCATCTCCTTGGTCTCCTGCCGGGCGGTGGCCATCTTGATCATGTCCCTCAGAAGGGGCAGCCCCCCTTCTTTGATCAGCAGGGGGCAGTACTTGTCCGCTGTGGGAGGGGCAGACAGCAGGTGGTCAGGGTGCGTCTGTGGCCCGGAACCCACCCTTGCGTGAGGGCTGCCCTCCCAGAGGGCTGGGGTGAGGACGCCACTGCACCTGGGAGGAGCCGTGCTTGCTCAGCCCCTTGGGCCTGAGTCCCGGGGTCCACCGCGGGAGCAAGGGGCGGACCCTTGGAAAAGGCCACCGTGGTACACAGTCACGTTCCTTTCCACAGCTCGCCCTATGGGAAGTGTCACCCGAACCAGTGGCTTCCGTTCCCTGAGAAACTTTTGTAAAGCTACGGATTCCTAAGCCCTGCCCTCGGGCATTCTGATTCAACAGACCCAGGAGCCTGTATTTATTTGTATTTTTAACAAAATACCCCCAGGCGATGCAGGGGACCAGCCAGGTTGGAACGCCACTCCTTCCTATTACTGGGTGGTTTCACAGTTCATGCTGATAAGGAACATTCTAGTGCTTGGTATCCAGGGCTTTATACTCTGCGGAGAACACGGGCATTTCAGTGCCCCCGACCCTGGCAGCTCTATGTGGTAGGAGCTGTTTTTATCCCCTCCATTTCACAGATGAAAGAACAGAGGTTCAGAGACACAGAGGCTTGTCCAAGGGGGTCCCAGCTCAGGGCTCTTTCCTTTGAACTACACTGCCGCTCTGAGGGAAGGTCCTACTTGTTGGGAAGGCTAAGCTCGGGGAATAATGGAAAAGGCGAATGCGTATTAGAGAGCTGGTACGGGGCCAAGCACTGTTCTAAGCACTTCCCATGTTACCGCAATCCTGTCTTTATCCCATTTTACAGATGAGGAAACCCAGGCCCAGAGAGGCTGACTAACCCACGTGAGGGCACATGACCAGTAGGAAGGACGACGAGGGGGAGCCCTGGCCTGTCATCAAGGTGTCTCAGTGCTGCAGTCTCCCCGCCCCCCCCCCCAAGCCACCAGATGGAGGGTGGTTCGGGCTCTTCTATGGGAGGGTGGGACTCTTTGCGGAATAAGTTAGGACTGTTTTAAAGCTCTCTCCTTGTCCCTGGGAAGTCTGTTTCCTCAGGGGTTGGTTCTCTGTTTGGGTTGGTTCTACTCCACCTTCCAGAAGGCATGGAGATTTTTGACTAGTCACTTATCTGGAAGCAGGGGGCATGAAGACAGCTGTCTGGGAGCTCTGGATGGGCCGGCTGGCCTGCCAGACTTGCTTCCGGCGATGAGGCCGGGCCGGCCATTATGCTGGGCAGCCCGAACATTCTGGAAAGAGGAGGGCTGTGCACCCTTAGTGCTCCTCACCCGGTTATAAGCTCCCTGAGGGCAGGTCTGCTTGCAGCCAAGGGAGGGTCCCTGCGTCTGACCAAAGGATGAGTGGGTACTCACGGTAGACGGACACAAGGTTGTACAGGGCCCAGGTGGCCCAGTGCTGGCTGACAGGGGAGATGCCCTGGGGAAGGAGGCGAAGAATTGGCTCGAACGACCTGTAGAAAGAAAAAATCAAGGTCACGTCTCAGGCCAGGGGTTGGGGGGGTTCTCCTCCGTTGGAGGGTCTTATAGACAACCCGTGAGCAGGCTGGTAGGACAGAACGGATACAGGGGCATCTGGCCCGTGAGCGCACTTCCGGCTCCACCAAGGGAGCTCCCTTGGGAGAGAGGTCAAGAGCACGGCCACGTAAGGGAGGCAGGAGGGACACAGATGAGGTGGTGCAGACACAGAGGCCTTGGCGAGGAGGAAAGTCCCAGTCTTGAGGGAGGCAGGGAGAAACACAAGTGTGACTGCACTTCTCAGAATGGCCTTTTGTTTTTTTTAATGTTTATTTATTTTTGAAAGGGGTGGGGGGGGCGGGGGACAGAGGATCCCAAGTGGGCTCCGCGCTGACAGCAGAGAGCCCGACGTGGGGCTCGAACTCACCAACCATGAGCTCATGACCTGAGCCGAAGTCGGATACAACCCACTGAGCCACCCAGACACCCCTACACTTCTTAGAATGGCTTTCCATGGGCCATCTGGAGTCGTGGTCCAAAAGCCTGAAAAACGGATGTGCCACCCCGCGCCCCACCCCCCCACCCCCCCCCACCCCCCCCCCCCCCCCCCCGGCCCAGTGGTTCGCTCCGTCTCTCCCTGGGGAGGACAGTCACTGGAGCACCGGCAAAGCCGCGCGTGAGCCCCTTCCTCCCGGTGCGGGTTTTCGGCGTCAGTGCCAATCGGTACGAGTTGACCCATCGGCTCACAGAAAGTGACCGCGTCCCATACCTTGTGGCTGGAAATCCAGTCACAAGATAGGAAGACTTAAGGCCCGCTGGACCGCACAGAATTAAATCCGTGCAGGGGAAGCTGCCGAAAGAGGGGGCGCCAGAGCGTGAGTGGGGGTCCTTTCAGGGACCGAGCTCATGAATGGTTTCGGTTCTGTTGCCTATGGTGCGCCCGTATTTTCTTCTTCGTTTTCCTTCCCACGGATATGCGCCCCGCGGCTGTCTGTAGACGGGAGCTTTGGGTGCACACAGGGCTGGTGTCCACGAGACACGCGCCGAGCTTTACGGGTGCGTGAAGACGTGTGCTGTGTGCCATGCGTGCACTGAACCTCGCGGACACCTGACGGCCACTAGAGGAGAGGCAGGAAGCTCTCCCCGGACCCTGTTCCTGTCGGGAGGGGCGTCCTGTCTCCAAGCGCCCCGCCCTCGCGCCCCACCGTGCCCCGCCCCGCCGCTCCCCGCACCTGTAATTGATATTCCTCCGGGAGTTGGTGTCCCAGCTCTGGATGGCCGCCCACATGCGCTCCTCCACCTCCCCCCGCTGCGGCTCGCAGACGCCCCAGGCCCCGGGCCCGTCGAACATGATGTGCGAGAGGACGCCGCAGGCGTTGTACGAAACCTCGATTCCGTCGGCTTTGCTCTCCAGCAGGTTGCTGCCCGGAAGAGAGAAAAATCCCTCTAAGTCCCGCTTCAGACACCGGCTGCTGGACCCCAGCTTACAAACCAGACGCCGGGGGTGCTTACTGCTGATTTACCACCTAGTATCCTACCCAGATGACTTCTAAAAGTTAGGATCTGAGATCGCTTAAGATCCAGCTACAAGAGGACCCCTTATGGAGGGTCGAAAGAAACCGTCGGTGACATTTCTAACAGAAACCTAGGCTAAGAGCAATTACTGAAACTCGGCATTGGCTAGAGCTCTGAGCATCCTGGCAGCCAAGGCAAAAAGGGAAAGGAAAGAAATACTAACCTGAAGACGCTGATAAACTGGGAAGTCATTAGTTGGGGCCGCAGCTCCTTCACCTCTGCCACATTCCCCAAGAGTCCTAGCATATTCCGATGCAGTTCTTGCTTCTCTGGGAATTCCTGGCAAAATGAGAGCCAAGGGGGCCACATCGAGTAGTACTTAGTTAGTGTCTGGTATTGTTAACCTAGAACTCGATGGGTATCTGTCTGGCCATTCCGACTGGACAAAGGAGGGGAGCGATATGCTACCCGTATACCTTCTAGAGCACCTAGGACAGGGCTGCGTACACACTATACGGGATTGAACTGGTGGGGACTCATTGCCACAAAACCAAAGGCTGAGTGGAGAGCTGTCCTATAAAACTGCAAACAGGACAAACATGGTTCTATTTGCCAAAGCTCGAAATATTAGTTTAAGGGGATCTTCATAGAAATTAGAGCATTCAATACACGATGAATTTGTTTTATTTATTTTTTAAATAATCGCTACCATTTATCGGTTGTTTTTAAAGTAAGCTCTATGCCCAATGGGCTTGATTCACGATCCTGAGATTAAGAGTCACATGCTCTTCTGACTGAGCCAGCCAGGCACCCCCAGGATGAACTTAAAAAAAATTTTTTTTGAACATTTTATTTATTTTTGAGAGACAGAGACAGAGCGCAAGTGGGGAGGGGCAGAGAGAGAGGGAGACACAGAATCCGAAGCAGGCTCCAGGCTCCGAGCTGTCAGTAGAGAGTCTGATGTGGGGCTTGAACTCACTAACCATGAGATCATGACCTGAGCTGAAGTCGGATGCTTAACCGACTGAGCCCCCCAGGCGCCCCTGTTTTAAAAGAACATCCTGGGGCACCTGGGTGGCTCAGTCAGTTGAGCGTCTGACTCTTGGTCTCGGCTCTGGTCTTGATCTCAGGGTCATGAGTTCAGGCCCCACATCTGGCTCGGTGCTGGGTGTGAAGCCTACTTTAAAAAAGAGAAAAAAAGGGGGCGCCTGGGTGGCTCTGTTGGTTAAGCATCCGACTCTTGATGTTGGCTCAGGTCATGATCTCACGGTTCGTGGGATCGGGCTCCATATTGACAGCACTGAGCCTGCTTGGGATTCTCTCTCCCTCTCTGCTGCCCTCCCCTGCTCACACACTTTCTGTTTTTCTCTCTGTCTCAAAATAAATAAACTTAAAAAAAAAAAAGAAGGAAAAAAAAAAAGACCATCCTACTGGTGGCATCAGCTGGCTCAGTAGGTGGACTGTGCAACTCTTGATCTCGGGGTTGTGAGTTCGAGCCCCATGTCGGGTGTAGTGATTACTTTAAAAAAAATCTAAACAAACAAAAAATAAAATATAATGAGCTAAAACACCATCTACTGGACGGAATGCTGTCCGGCTGATACCCCGATGGTCCCCAGCCAGACTGCGGGCAGCCTAGGGATCCCTGCGAAGAAGGAGGGGGCCGGTTCTCCCTTGGAGGGAGGGCTCTCAGAGAGGGGGTGGGCCTGTGAGCCAGCCCTTCCACGGGAGCTGTGGGGAGAGGGGCTGCTGACGGACGGGATCGGCGGGAGCCCGGGACAGCAGAGCGGCCACGTGGGCGGCCGAGGAGGCCGCTGGCACTGAGACGGGCAGTACCTTCAGGCAGTCCAGGAAGAGCTTCATGCCGTTGAAATTGAGGAACATCTCGCAGTTGTCCGGCGTCTCGTCTGTGATGTTCCACAGGGCGCTCCAGGAGAACTCCATCACCTGGTCACACTGAGGGCAAAGGAGGGCTCAGCACAGCCCACCGGAGGGCCCCGCGGGCTCCCGGCACCCACGAGGGCATCCCCTGACAAGACACGGGTCCCTCCGGGGGCCGACCGTCCCCTCGTGGGCCGGGGGAGGGGCGAAGTAGCTTCACGAAGACTTGACTTACTATCTTGTCCAGGAGCTTCTTCTGAATCAGCTTCAGCATGGTCTGTGGGCAGAGAAGAGAACTTGCGGGGGACCAGGGCTCAAGAGCCACCATGTCCCCCAAGAACCAAGACGGAGAGCGAGTCAGCACAGCAGTTCTACTCTGGGCTGATGAGTCCTGACAGGACCAAGCTCGCCTATCTGGTCTGAAGAAGGCGACCCACAGACTCGGCACTTGGCATCGGGAGTCCTGGGTGCTAGTCCCGGCTCGACCCCGATTCCCCACGCAGCTCAGGGCCTGGCCCTCCACTCCGTGGGCTCCAGCCTGGCCGCCATAGAGTAAGACGAGAGACCAGGCGCTCCTGCTTCGTTCTGTCCTCCCGTTCCTGAGCAAACACTTGTCTCCCCACCGTGCGCCTGGCGCCTCGCTAGGAAGTGCCGGGGGTGTCATGACGGAAGGTGGAACAAGCATGGTGTCTCTCCCCACAGAATCCCAGCCCAGTGGGGAAGCGGACGTGGAACGGTCCCTCAGATGCTTATTTAACTCGTTAGAAAGACCTAACTGGGGACCTGGTCTGAGGAGCCAGGAGCGGCTTGGACAGTGGGACCAAATGGACGGATGGAGGGGCCGAGAGAAGACGCCAGAGTGTTCCAGGCGGAGGAAATGTCCAGGGGCATAAGCTACAGTGAGGAGAGTGAGGAGATTCTTTCTCGGGGCTGGCCTGAGCCCTCCGTGCAGCAGGGGGGCTACGGAAGAGGAAGGCGGGGAGGGAGCGAAGGGGGCGCGGCCCGTGGGCACGCACCACGACAAAGCCCATCTTGCCCACGGCCTCCTTGTGGTCGTTGTCCACCTGGCAGACCAGGGCGTTGCACAGGTGCACGGCGATGCGCTGGATCGACTCGTCCTGCCGCGTGGGGTTGAGGATGCTGAGCAGGAGCTCGTTGACCCGCCGGTACTGGAATTCCAGCTCCTCGGGGATGCTGAAGTTGCAGAGAGTCAGGCAGCAGTTCCGCTGGACCTGGGGCCGGGCCGGGAGACAAGCGGAGCACTGTCAGCGGCAGACGTGGGGGCTGGACTCCAGGGGCCTCTCTTAGAGGTGCGGGACCAGCCAGAGCTGTGCTGGTCCAGGAAGGCTTTCTGGAAGAGGAGACTACAGAGCTTTTTTTTTTTTTTTTTTTTTTAAACACTAAAAAACAAACAAACATGAAATATAATCTTCGTACAGAAGAGGACACGAAACACAAATGTATAGTTTCTTTAACAAGCATTTATGAAGCAAACAAGATTTCCGACAACCGTGTAACCACCCCCTGGGTCAGGAAACAGCACTGCCAGCAGCGCCTGGAAATCCCCAGAGGCCCCCTCTGATGAGAAGCCTCCCTCCCCACTAGAGGGAACCACTATCCCTGCTATTCTGTAGGGCACATTCTCCAGGATCCTGCTTCTGTTCATTCAGCCGTAGGTTTGCCAGATCAACGGAGTTGTTCTAAGTAGCTGAAAAGCACTCCTTTTTCCATTGCAGTCCAGAACTTCGATTTATTCGTCCACCCCACTGCTGGCGGATGTCTGGTTGGGGGGCGGGGAGGCTTCAGTGTTCAGCGACCTCAAACGTCTGGTGCAGGCATCCTGGCGTCCACGCACGCGGGCTTCTCCGGCGCACAGGTGCCGGGCCGGGGCGGGGCTTCGCGGCCACACTGCGTGTATGTCTTCAACTTTACCAGGTAACACCTGACTGTCGGCCAAAGTGGCTGAACCAGTTTACACACCCACCGGCAGAGGAGAGGCCGCAAGCTACTTGACATCTTCTGTTTCTTTTTGTGTTGTCTGTGGGCTTTTTTTTTTTTTTTTTAAGTATTCGCAGTGCATTTGCCTATAATTTAATTTGCTTCCATCCTTTCTCATTAGATTTTGGGAGATCATCGTACTTTATTAATTACGTACTTTAGAGGGTAGCATCCTTAGTTAACTCTTTGCCCTTTTCCCCCCAAACACACATACATTTTTTTAATTGGAGAAAAAATGTATTTTCCATTACAACAGCAATACTTACTACGAAAAGTTCAAACGGTACTATCTGGGCAGAAAGTCGGAGTCTCTCCCTTTGTTCCCCAGAAGCAATTGCTGTTAAAAGTTTCAGGCACATCCTTCTAGGGTTTTCTATCACGCAAATTAAATACATATTTGGGGGAGAGGAGTGGCAAAAAAGATATTATACATAGGGGTCCAAACCTTCTCCTCACTTGTCAACACGTACGGGACATCTTTCCACATCAGGGCGTGCAGGCTGACCATAACACCCCACTGTGCGGGCGGGCTGTACATTACTTTTCTAGGTGTCTGTTGCTCCCGTCCTGGTTTCCTCTAAAAACGTTTCAACTGTGGAAGACCTAGACCTAAAGATAAATGCACTTAACAGTTTTGGCAGATGCTAAACAGATCCTAAAACAGTTTAGGAGTTGCCCTCCTAAAAGGTCGTGCGGCTCATACCTCACCAGTGGGAAGCGTGCAAAAGGGCTCTCCCGTGGCCTTTGCCAACACTTGGGATCATCGGCCTCTCGAGGTGAAATGTGATGCCTTGTTATTTTAATTTTCATTTCTTTGATAGAGGTGATTAATCTGGGAGTCTTCAACTAGCATTTTTGTCGCGCGCACACACACACACACGCAAACAGACACCCTTTTGACGTAATTGGGTCAATCTCCGTGTTAGATTTGTTCCCAGGTATCTTAGGGGTTTAGGTGCAATTGTAAATGGGATAGATTCCTCGATTTCTCTTTCTGTTGCTTTGTTGCTGGTATCCAGGAATGCAACCGGTTTCTGTGCCTTGATTTTATATCCTGTGACTTTGCTGAACCCGTGGATCGTCAGCAGTGTTTTGGTGGAATCTTCTGGGTGTTCCATACAGAGTATCATGTCGTCAGCGAAGAGTGAAAGTTTGACCTCCTCCTGGCCAATTTGGATGCCTTTTGTTTCTTCGAGTTGTCTGATTGCTGAGGCTAGGACTTCCAACACTGTGTTGGGTAACAGTGGCGAGGGAGGACATCCCTGTCTTGTTCCTGACCTGAGGGGGAAAGCTCTCAGTTTTTCTAAAATCCGTCTCAGCGTGTAAGTTGCTCTCCACGCTCTGGAGTTGGCAGGCAGTGGGAGAGCGGGCCTTCTCATTCCTGCAGAGCTTACATCTCCACCATAGCCTTTCTGGAGGATAATTTGAGAATACATCCCAGGTGCTTTAAAAATATACCTACCCATTGTCCCAGCAATTCCCATGTGTTATAAGGATAATCAATTAAGTATGGTCAGCAAAGCCTTATCTGATATAGCAAAAAAAAAAAAAAAAAAAGCAACCTAACTGTTCAACCAGGGGCGCTGGCTCAGCACCTGCAGCCCAGACATTTGGGGCAAGCCCGTCCTGCTGCTCCATGGGGACGGGGCCTGGCCACTGCCTCCCAGCTCCCGCACACGGTCGGCACCAGAGCGGCCTTCCCTGGATGAGGACACTGAACACCATCCGGGCACCAACAATTACAAAACAATGGTTACACCCGGCTGCGGGGCGGGGGAGCGCTGGATTGTGAACAACTTTCACTTTGTAGATGACACGTTTTCATAGTACGCCTGACCCTCGAGCAACTCGAGGGCTAGGGGCCCTGAACCCCCCCTCCCTGGCTGCCGCGCAGCTGCAAATCCACAGATAACTTCTGACTCCCCCCAGAACTTCACCACTAATAGCCTACTGTCGGCCGGAAGTGTTACTGTTGACTAACACATTATTTTGCATGTCATGCGTTGCAATAAAGTAAGCTAGAGAAAAGAAAATGTTAGTTAGAAAATCAGAAGGGGGGGGGCGCCTGGGTGGCTCAGTCGGTTGGGCGGCCGACTTCGGCTCAGGTCATGATCTCATGATTCATGAGTTCGAGCCCCGCATCGGGCTCGGTGCTGACAGCTCAGAGCCTGGAGCCTGCTTTGTGTCTGTGTCTCCCTCTCTCTCTGCCCTTCTCCTGCTCACGCTCTGTCTCTACGTCTCAAAAATAAATAAACGTAAAAAAAAAAATTAAAAAAAAAAAATCATAAGGGGGGCACCCGGGCGGCTCGGTCGGTGAAGCAACTGACGGTAAGTGCAGAATGATCTCAGTCACTAAATAAACACGCACAAGGCTAAACCCCAAACAACAGGTATTCAACATCCATCAACTGTGGCTATTCTGGGTGGTGGGGTTATGGGTGCTTTTCTTTCTTTATATCCATAATTATATTTCTACAGTAAAAATTTTTGTTACTTTTTTCTTTTGTTTTTCTCTCTCTCTTTTTTTTTTTTTTGAAATATATACTTTTTAAAAGTAAGCTCTACACCCAGTGTGGGGCTTGAACTCACGACCCTGAGATCAAAGAGTCACATGCTCTACCGACTGAGCCAGCCAGGTGCCCCCATAGTTTTGTTACTTTAATAATAGAAGCAGCTCTTGGAAGAAAAATCCCCCCCAGCCAAGTGTTAGAGAAGGGCTGAGGAGTCAGCATGAGCAGAGGCCCAGGGGCAGAACGGGGTCCCTGCGTGGAGGGTGGCAGTGGGTGACGGACTGGTCGGGTGGGACCGGGTTACGGGGTCCTGAACGCCAGGTCCCAGAGTCTGGGAGTGATGCCGGGGGTAAGAGGGCTGGCGAGGGGAGGCAGCACGGAGCCAGGCAGAGAAGGGCGAGAGCAAGCATGGCCCCCGAGGGACCGCAGGGCTGCTGGTGAGGCTGGGGCGGAGGGCAGGAAGAGGGGCGGCTGGGCCAGAGCATGCGGGGCCGTCACCGGCAGGGGGCTCACCGTCACCTCCTGGTAGGATTCCATGCCATTCAGCACCACCTGGATGACCTGTCGCCGCAGCCGGATGCTCTGCTCGGAGCGGTACTCGGAATTGGTCAGGTAGAAGAGGGCGGCGCTGCCGGTGACTTGGATGTTCTTGTCGTACTTGTGGCACTTGAGGGCCGTGATGACCAGCTGGATGAAGACAGGGTGCAGGCCTGGATTGGCGAGTCCTGTTCGAGTTGTCTAGGGCCTAGGGCTCTGCGAGGGGGCTCGGCTCGGTCCTCTGGGGTGCGGCTTACCCCGATCCTGTTCTCTGGGAGAAGTGAGGGCTGGGGGCAGAAACTAGGGCAGGGCCACAGTGCCGGGACCAGGCCGGTACTGGGACAAACGAGGCACCGTGGGGCCGGGGTTCAGGGGGTAGGGCTGCCAGGGTCCTGGGGATGAGGAGGACGAGCAGAGGAGGGACGGGGGCTCTGGGGACATGGCGGGGCTGGACCAGGGACCGAGGACCCCCGGGGTCAGGGCTGACCTTCAGGGCCCGCAGAAGCTGGTTGCAGCGCTCGATGCGTGCGATGTCGAAGAGAAGGTTGATGGCCCGTGAGGTGATCTCGGGCCTGTGCTCCGTGTAGGCCTCGATGGCGTTCAGCACCTGCTCCTCATTTTTGTCACCACTTACCTGGGAACGGAACGTGCTCAGAACCGCCGGAAGAGGCCAAGCGGTAGGATCCTTGGATCCCGGCTGCGTCTCTAGCTCCAGGGCAGACACCGTGGGGTCCCCGGCCCACCCCCTTCCCTCGGCCCAGGGCTCCCTACTCCTCCCCTCCCCCACTCCCTCTCACTTTGTAGGCGGGAATGTGTGTGAGGCGGCACAGGGAGGTCTCGAAGAGCCCCAGGAACTGCAGCGGCCTCTTCAGGGCCCGGAAAGGCATGATGCTGCTCTTGGAAGGCTCGATGCTGGCGGAAGAGCGTGCCGGGGTCAGTGGCCTGTGCACTGGGGCTGCCTGCTTCTCCCTGGGGGTGCCTAGGCATTTACCTGGGGCCCTCTCTAGGCCCTCCAGCCTCATCTTTTTTTTTTTTTTTTTCTCCTTTTTACGGGCAAGGAACATAGACTCCCCACCTCTTGAAAGGAGGGCGGCAAGTCAGACTGTGTAACACGTGTAGTGGCAGCCACCTTTGGGAAATACTATGCCACTCTGGTGAGGAGGTGCCGCCCTTAGGTTCTACCGACGGTCATGAAGGGACATGCCCGTCAACCAAACCCCGCTAAAGTAAGGCTGAGGATGGGGATTACAGCCAATTACAGCTGGATGGGTTCGAATCAGGCCTCTCGACCAACCGAGCCAGGAAGACAGCTGTCTGCCGTGACGCCGAATGCACGGGGGATGCTGCCGGCCGTCCTAACGCCACCACCCCGTCTCTGTCCAGACCGAGTGTCCTAATTTCCCGTTCACTCCTCAGGCTTGCATCTTCCGGCCTTTACGTGCGCTGTTCCCTGTGCTGGAACACGCTTCCTCTGGCAGACTCAGAGAGAGCTTTCAGGACAGCGTGGATGCCATTCGTCCTCCTTCCTGCCTCCCTCCTGCTCTTCAGGGCAACCCCACAGCCCTGTGCCGCCCTTATCACCATCCTAATAATGACTCATCTGTCCCCACTAGCTCCTACAGACTCCAGAGGGCGGGGCCTGATGCGCCCCTTTATCTCCAGCACCCAGTACAGGACCCGGCAGGAGGGCGTTTGGTAAATGCGTGTTGTAGGACAGACACCCCAGCGGCACCCGTGGCAGGCGGGTCCCCACCTAGTCTGCCCTGCCTCCTCGTCCATCTTGGAGATGCTGCAGTTCTCCAGGATCATGTGGCCAGAGATGTCCAGGGACACCAGGTTCCCCAGCTTTTGCACAAAGAGGCTCAGCACCTTGCGAGTCAGCTTGAACTTGTAGTAGCTGGAGAGGCGGTCTCGGGAGATGTCCAGGTGTCTGGGGATTGGAGCGGGGGACCGCGGGTCAGAGCCGGACACGGGTCGGGGCTGCCTCGGAGACCCCTGCTCCTTCAGCCCATGGCAGGGGAGGGGCCACCCCTGCCACAGCTGCTCCAGGGCATTCTGGGAAAAAGCCGGCTGGGCCCCAGAAGCCCCGAGGCAGCCGGAACACTGGGTTTAAGGAAGGGGACTGTCTCTTCCATCCCCACTTCTGCCTGGGGCGGGGCTCACGAGGCCTCACGGGGCTGCTAACACCCACGTCCCCACCCTCGCGCCGGTGAGCTCCGGGCGGGCGGCTCACCGCAGCTTGTGCAGCTGGACGATGACCCGGATGTGGTCGTCCGACAGGTCCATGTTGTAGAGCACAAGGGACACCAGGCTGTCTTTCCACTGGGTTAGGAAGGCCGCGTCGCTCGTCTGGATGCCCGAGAGGTCCAAGGCGGCCAGGGAGCTGAGCGGCCGCAGCAGGGACTCCACGGGGACCCCGTCGATCATGCGGCCCAAGCTGAGGAAGCGCAGGCGGCTGAAGCCTTCAAAGGTGAAGTCCTTGACCAACACCTGGCAGGTGGGGTTGACGAGGCACTCGTCTTCGCAGCCCCCCGGGTTCTCCTCTTCGTAGAAGATGTTCGCGCAGCCGAAGAGGCTCAGGGACACCAGTGTGTGGCTGAAGCTCCTCAGCGTCTGCAGGCTCTTGGCGGACAGCTTCTCACAGTTGGTCAGGTACAGCTCCACCAGGTCCTGGTAGCGGGCACAGCTCCGTCACCGGCACAGCCCTCCCGCCCCCGGGGCCTGGCCCCAGACGGCGCTTGAGCTGGGGGAAGGGCAGGGGGCGCACCGGATTCTTGTCCTGGAGGCGCCAGACCTGGCCCCCGACTCACCGATCACCTCGAGGCAGCGTCCCCACGACCGGCCCCACTGGCCGGCGAAGCGGGTCTCACCTGCTTGCGGATGGCCTCCAGGTCCTGGTCCTGTACCAGGTCCTCCCGGAGGTGGATCCGGGTGAGGCGGGTGCTGCGGGGGTCGGAGAAAAGGCTGAAGAAGCTCTCGTGCGGCTCGAAGTTGCAGGCGGCGTTGACCAGCTCCACGTACCTGAGGAGAAGGAAAGCCGGCTTGCGGGGAGCCCAGGGACCCTCGTCCTCCCTCCAAGGCTCAGCACCAGCCCTGCTGTCCCCGAAACCTCCCCTCATCCCCGGTCAGCGACCTCCATCTCCTCCACCCCCTGCCCCTCTTCCTTTCCTTTTATGGATTTTTTTTTTTAAGTAGGCTTCACGCCGAGTCCAGGATTCAATGCGGGGCCCAATGTGAGGCTTGAACTCCTGACCCTAAGATCAAGACCTGAGCTGAGATCAAGAGTTGGACACTTGGGGCACCAGCGGGGCTCAGTCGGTGAGGTGACTGACTGACTCTTGATCTCGGCTCAGGTCGTGATTTCGCAGTCATGAGATGGAGCCTCGCGTCAGGCTCTGTGCCGACAGCAGGGAGCCTGCTTGGGATTCTCTCTCTCCCTCTCTCTCTGTCCCTCCCCTGTTCATGCGTATGTGTGCGCTCTCTCTCTCACACTCTCCCTCTCTCAAAATAAATAAATTAAAAAATAAAGTCAGATGCTTAACACACTGAGCCACCCAGGCACCCCCCACCTGCCACCACCCCTCTTTCTAACAGTACCTGTTTGGATCCCAAGCACCCTGGAGGTGAGGTAAAGAGTGGCCCCAGCACCAGGAGTGCAAAGGTGATGAAGGAGCCTCTTATCAACAGCGAATTCCAAGCTCTGCCCCCGGAAACCCTACACGTCTACAACAAACATACATGTCCACACTCCTCAGCTTTAAAGCCAGCTTCTGGTTCCTTGATCAGCCCCTCCCAGGACCCTTTCCAACAGGAAGATTAAGCCGAGGAGTTTAAGGACCACAGCTGGGGGGCGCCTGGGTGGCTCAGTCAGTTAAGCGGCCGACTTCAGCTCGGGTCATGATCTCACTGTCTGTGAGTTCGAGCCCCGCGTCGGGCTCTGTGCTGGCAGCTCAGAGCCTGGAGCCTGCTTCGGATTCTGTGTCTCCCTCTCTCTCTGCCCCTCCCCTGCTCACGCTCTGTCTCTATGTCTCTCAAAAAAAAAAGAAAAAAAATTAAAAGAAAAAAAAAGGACCACAGCTGGGTGCAGGGCAAACACTGCATACAACCCTGCTGAGATGCCCGTGAATGCAAGAATCCCGGTCCGGCGGAAAAGGCTTTGAGTCAAACACCCTGGAATCTAAATCCTGGCTTGGCTAATTCACTACGTTGGCAACTTCACGTGAGGACTGGGCCTTCCCCAGCGTTCGGTTCCTCCATCGGTAAAATGGACAGAACTCCGGTCTGCGAAGATTCCAAGCAAGTGCCTGACCCGCACCAAGTGCTCGGAACGTGATGACAAATTGGGCCCTGTCCTCAGGTCACACACAAGTCCCAACTTTTTTTTTTTAAAGATTTTATTTTTAAGTAATCTCCACATGCAACGTGGGGCTCAAACTCACAACCCTGAGATCAAGAGTCTCACGCTCCACTGACTGAGCCAGCCAGGTGTGCCCACAGGTTCCTGCTTTTGTGTGCAAGTGTTTGGCCTACCACTCTCCCTTCTGGGCAGGCAGACTGAACTCCCTGAGGTGAGTGAACACCCATCTTACTCCTAGGAACCTCTAACAGTGGAGAGTCCGTGGAGGGGCCACATAAAGATTTTCTTTAAAAAAATTTTTTTTAATGTTTATTTATTTTTGGAAGAGAGAGAGAGAAAGAGAGAGAGAGACAGAGTGCGAGCAGGGGAGGGGCAGAGAGAGAGGGAGACACAGAATCCGAAGCGGGCTCCAGGCTCCGAGCCGTCAGCACAGAGCCCGACGCGGGGCTCGAACCCACGAACTGTGAGATCGTGACCTGAGCTGGAGTCGTATGCTTAACTGACTGAGCCACACAGGTGCCCCTCTTTTCTAAGTTTACTTATTTATTAATTTATTTATTTAGAGAGAGCATGAGTGGGGGAGGAGGAGAGAGAGGAAGAGAGAGAATCCCAAACAGGCTCAGCGCTGTCGGCGCAGAGCCCAATGCGGGGCTCGAACTCACGAACCGTGAGATCATGACCTGAGATGAAATCAAGAGTTGGACACTTAACCGACTGAGCCACCCAGGCGCCCCCGCCTAAAGGTTTCCTGAGTGATTCAATTCCTGGTCATGGATTCATCATTTGTGCACCAGTGGGTAAATCTGTGTGCGTCCAGGCGCACACAGACACATGTTTGCAGGCACCGGCAAGGGCACACACACAGAACTCCTGCGCTTATATGCAGTTTCTAGACCCTCTCCTAGATGTAACACACGCCTGCAGGTACACACTCAAACGCACCCCATGCTGCAGCCCACGTGTGTCCACACGCCGTGCCTTCGCGTGCACGCCCCTCCACGCACTTACCACATGAACACATACAACTTTATGGTTATGAACATACCAGTGTTCTCCCGCCCCCACAGATACTCAAGTGCACGCACACCCCCTCACACAGTATGCACCCCTAGCCGCATCCCTGCACGGCGCACACGACGGTCCCGGGGCCTCCACGCACGCTCGTGCTAAGACTCGTGCCCGTGCCCCAGCCCCCCCGCCTGCTCACTCATTGACGAGCCGGTCACAGATCTCGCTGGGCAGGAAGATGTCTGGATGCAGCCGCAGAGTCTCCTTGTCCAGCAGGTAGCCCAAGGTGCCATCCAGGTTGCGCAAGCAGAAGTCGGTGCAGAGGGCCATCAGGGACTCGGGGGTGTCAGACGCCATGCTGGGGACGGGGGGGGGGCCGCTCCACGACAGGAGCCCCTAGGGGCAGCGGTGACTCCCTGGCACTCACAGGATCATTGGCAGAACCACACCCTGTGGAACAAGAAGACGCTAAGTGAGCCAAACATACGAGCCAGAACCACCGGCTGCCCTATGTCCACTCTCTGAGTAGGGAAACTGAGGCCCTGGATGTCACACTCAAATTAGCAGTTTGGCAGAGGCATGCCCCAGGGCTCCTGATTCCTTGCCTACTCTCTCTGCGATGCTACTCTCTAAGTGTGATTTGACCTGCAAAGAGCAGGGGGCCTTGTCCAAGCATTTGTATGCCTTCACAGTATCTGTGGGAAGACACGCGTGTGCTGGGGACTCAATGCTTGGGTGAGGATAACGGGGGCTTTCAGTAATAGCCACACTGGGTGGTTCTTACTATGTAACCTAAGCCGTAAATAGCTGTCACTGTGTGAGCATTTAGAATATGCCGGGGCTTTATAGACAGGTCACTGAACCTCATTGTATATGAGTAAGAATGAAGGCTCTGGGGCGCCTGGGTGGCTCAGTCGGTTCAGTATCCGACTCTTGATCTCAGCTCAGGTCTTGATCTCGGGTTGTAGGTTCAAGCCCCGAGTTGGACTCTGTGCTGGGTGTGGAGCCTACTTAAAAAAAAAAAAAAAAAAAGAGTGAAAGGGCTCTTCCCGAGAGAAGTGAAAATATATGTCCCCATAGAAAAAGTTGTACATTAATGTGTCCACAGTGGTATTATTTGTAACAGCCAAAAAGTGGAAACAACGCAAATGGCCATCAAGTGATGCATGGATAAACACAAACGGTCTATCCGTACAACGGGACATCATTCAGCCATAAAAGGAATGAGGTAGTGGCACCTGCTACAACATGGATGGACCTTGAATACATGATGCTAAGTGAAAGAAGCCAGACACAAAAGGCCATATACTGTACGGTTCCATGTGTAGGAAGTGTCTAGCCCAAACAGGCAAGCCTGTAGATCAGCGACTGCCTAGGGCTAAGAGGTCGGAAGGAAATGGGGAGTGACTGCTAATGGGCACGGGGTTTCTTCTGGGGTGATAAAAATATCCTAAAATTGATTGTGGTGATAGTCACACAATTCTGAATGTACTAAAAACCACTGAATTATCTCTGTTAAATAAGTGAACTGTAGGGTATGAGAACTGTAGCTCAATGAAACTGTTATTAAAAACCCCAAATCCCCTACTATCTTCATGACCTTGAGGTAGGTAAAGATTCCTTAAGTAGGGTCAGAAGGAAAACATGATAAACCAATCTGCAGTGCCGTGAAGAAACTTCTGTTCGTACATACACAAAAATGAATCTGAGACGGACCACAGGCCTATATGTGAAGGGTAGAACAATAAAGTTTCTAGAGGAAGACACGGGAGTCTATCCTATGACTTCAGAGTAGGCGATTATTTCTTAAATAGGTCACAGAAAAACCCAGAAACCATATATAGAAATAAATGGTACTGCCTAAAAATGTTAAGACTCTGTTCATCAAAAGATAGCATTTAAGGAGGAGAAAGGGCAGGGGCGCCTGGGTGGCTCAGTTGGTTAAGCGTCTGACTTCAGCTCAGGTCATGATCTCACAGCTCATGAGTTTGAGCTGTGTGTCGGGCTCTGTGCTGACAGCTCAGAGCCTGGAGCCTGCTTCCGATTCTGGGTCTCCCTCTATTCTCTCTGCCCCTCATCCGCTCACATGCTGTCTCTCTCGCTTTCAAAAATAAATAAAACATTTATAAAGTTAAAAAAAAAAAGAGAGAGACAGGGAAAGGGCAAGCCACAGCCTAGAAAATATTTCCAATAATATATCCAACAAAGGACTCATATTCGGAATACGTAAACAACTTCTACAAATCTTTTTTTTATAAGATTTTTTTTAAAGCAATCTCCGCACCCAACATGGAGCTCGAACTCACAACCTGAGATCAAGAGTCACATGCTCCACTGCCTGAGCCAGCCAGGTGTTCCAAAATCGTCCTTTTAAAAAAGGACACAGCATCCGACTGAAAAATGGGCAAAAAAATTGAACAGGTATCTCATAAGGGAGAGAGTACAGATGGGAACATACAGAAGAGGGCTCAGCCTCATTAGAATCTATAAAACCACAATGAGATACCATTTCCCACGCACCACAATGGCTCAACTGGAAACAAGAATGCAGGCAATACCGAGCCTGACTGTAGTGGAGACGGACCGTGTTGTCACCCACGCTGCTGGTGGGAGCGTAAATGGGTGTGAACTGACAGTATGATGGGATATTGTAGGACACTATCTACCAACGCGGAGTATGCACACACGCGGACTGTTCAGCAGTTCTACTCTTAGGTACGCACCCCACGAAGGGGCACATATGAATGCTCCCCCAAAGACACAGACCAGAATGTTCACGGCGATATTATTCAGAAGAGCCAAAGCCAGAGAAGAATCTGAATGTCCCTGACATTAGGATGGATCATTACGGTATAATCACCAAGGAAATACTAACGGCAAATACGATGCACAAACTATTGTTAACAGGACAGCTTGGATGAACCTCCCAGTGTTTAGTGAAAGGAGTCAGACACAAGAGAGCATATACCCTATTACATACCAAATGAAATCTATTCATGATTTACCCCACTAAGCTAAAAAACAGAAAAATCTGGGGCACCCAGGTGGCTCAGTCCCTTGAGCGTCTGACTCTTGATTTCAGCTCGGGTCATGATACCAGGGTCATGGGACTGAGTCCCACTTCGGGCTCCATGCTGAGTGTCGAGCCTGTTTGAGATTCTCTCGCTCTTTCTCCCCCTCTGTCCCTCTCCCAGCTCGCATGTGCACGCTCCCTCTAAAATAAAATAAAATAAGGGTGCCTGGTGGCTCAGTTAGTTAAGCATCCGACTCTTGATTTCGGCTCAGGTCACAATCCCAGGCTTGTGGAATCGAGCCCCACATCGGGCTTTGCACTGAGCGTGGACTTTGCTTAAGATTCTCTCGTCCTCTTCCTCTGTCCCTCCCCCAACTTGTGCTCTCTCTCTTTCTCTCGAAAATAAAATTAAGAAAATTCAATGAAATTTAATTTAATTTAATTTTAAAAATACAGAGGGGTGCCTGGGTGGTTCAGTCGGTTAAGTGTCCTCCTCTTGGTTTCGGCTCAGGTCATGATCTCAGTTTGGGGGTTCAATCCCCATGTCAGGCTCTATGCTGCTGGTATGGAATCTACTTGGGATTTTCTCTCTCTTCCTCTCTCGGCCCCTCCCCTGCTGTCTCTCTCTCTCTCTCAATAAATAAATAAATAAATCACTCTAAAAAAAAAAAAAAACACCAGAAAAATCTGATCTGTGGTGGTGCAAGTCAGGATGGCAGCTACCTTGGGGATTTGGCTGGGTGCTGAGAAGCTTCTAGACTCTAATCTGAGTGCTGGACATACAGATGTGTTTGCTTTGTGAATATTCAGCAGTTGTGTATCATGATGTGTGATTTTTAAAAATGTAAATTATAGGGGTGCCTGCGTGGCTCAGTTGGTTAAGCATCTGACTATTCGGCTCAGGTCATGATCTCACAGTCATGGGATAGAGCCCCGGATCAGGCTCTGTGCTGACAGTGTGGAGCCTGCTTGGGATTCTCCCTCTTCCTCTCTGGCCCTCCCCAGCTCATGGGTTCTCTCTCTCTCTCTCAAAATAAATAAATAAACATAAAAATGTATAATTCAGGGGCGCCTGGGTGGCTCAGTCGGTTAAGCACCTAACTTCAGCTCAGGTCATGATCTCACGGTGTGTGGGTTCGAGCCCCGCGTCGGGCTCTGTGCTGAGGCCTGTAGCCTCCTTCGGATTCTGTGTCTCCCTCTCTGTCTCTGCCCCTCCCATGCTCATACTCTGTCTCTCTCCGTCTCTCAATAATAAATAAAAATGTTTAAGAAATGTATAATCCAATAAAAGTTAAGAAAATGGCCTGGACACCAAAGAGGTCTACATTTAGAGGGGACTGGGGTTCAGCTAAGTGATGCTGAGTGTATCTCTTCAGCTACAAGTGGCTGAGAGAGCATGAAAACTGAACCTTCACATTCAACTTGAGTGAACAAGATAGAAAACCACCACTTAGAGAACCGAGGAACATCGGGAATTAATCCTGAACCGTCTTTCTACCAGAGTCTATGTCGGAAAGTGAGGAAAAACAGGCAAAATGAAGCCACGGTGATTAGAAAGTGGCCGGGGGACCTCTGGGACAGGAAACTCATCAAACTGTCCACTCACCCTTTCCAGGCCTCCTTTTCCCGATCTAGGTTATACTTCAATAGTTGTTTTTGGTTTTGATTTTTGGTTTTATTATTATTTTGTTTTGAAGCGTGGACTCTGTGGTCAGATCTGTTTCAACCCCCTTCTACAATTCACTGTAAATTACTTAACCTCTCTGAATCTCAGTTACCTCATCTGGAAAATGGGGATAATCATCCCCACTTGACAGGGCCGTGGGAGGAAATGAGACGCTGGGGACACGCTTAATCTCAGGCGTGATGGGACTAAGGCTAGAATAAAGAGTGGTTATGATCCCGTCTTGCGGATAAGAGACCTCAAGCTCAGAGAGGCTACTCCGTCCAAACTGGGATTTGAATCTGGTCTCTTGGCCTCCATCGCGTCACCCGTTGGAGAGCTCTGAAGGAGTTCAGGGCCCAGCACTTCCCCTGGCTTCCTGGAGCCCCCGTGTCCCTACCTGAGCCTTCTGGGCCGCTCCAGAAACCCAGCGGGCAGGCGCAGAGCCCTGTGCCCTCGGGAATCACACGGTCTAAGTTCCGGCAGCACCGCTGACTGGTGACCGTGCTCTGAGAGCTCTGGAGTCGGGCCCGGCCAGCTTCAAGCCCCAGCCCTGTGGCTTAAGAGCAGGTGCACTTGGTGAACAAGTGTCTTCACCCCTCTGTGCCTCAGTTTCTCCTCTAAAACAGGGGGTACTGTGCGAAGATAACAGAATATCAAAGGATACCAGCGTGGCGGCTGGTCCGTGGTAACCACTCAGTAAAAAGCAGCTATTATTATTAATCATCGTCGTCGCCGTTATCAATGTCCTGCCTCACCTGCCCTGATCCCCAGCGGTGCAGGGTCTGCCCCTGCCCAGTTCAAGGTCTGCGCTCCCCAGGCCTGGGTCTCTTGCCACAAGGCCTGCGGTGCCAGCTGTCCCACTGGCCGCGTGCCACCCTTGAGGGAAGGCACAATAAACAAGCTGCCTGGGCACGGCCCTCCTCTGCCTTCATTCACTTGAAGATCTTCCCTGGGCAACAGGTGCGGGGCAGCACCGCTGGCGGCAGGGGGGGGGGGCGGGGGCCGCCCTGCTGGAAACCGAGTCCCGTCTCTTCCAGCGGGCGCTCCAGGCCTCCGGAAGCACAGCCAGCTTCCTGGCCCACTCGGTGTCCACTGGCCCCTGCTGAAGCTGGCCCCACCCCCTCGTGGTCCTGGCAATAGGCCCTCAGCCAGGGTGACCTTCAGACCTTTGCTCAGTCTGTTTTCTTTCAACTAGACTGTCCCAATTCAAGGAATTCTCCCGCTTTCGACTCGAACTACTACTCGCGCCCCCCAAACGCATTCACGTCCCTCCTCCAGGAAGCACGCCCGCCCCCTCCAGCCCACACCGCCTTTGAACTCGCCTTCATGAGCTGCCGCCTGGGCACCTCGGGCTTAATGTTGACCTCACTTCCTCTGGGGAGCCTTCCCTGCCCCGCTGGGGTGCTCCTGCCGTGTTGCCCTCACGGCGGCCCCACCACCACAGCTCATGCTTGGAACGAATGCTGCTCCAGTTACCCGGCTTCCCTGCCGGCCGCCCAGCTCCACGCGGCCAGGAACCCAGCCGTCTTGTGTGGCATCATCCTTGCGCCGAGCCCAGGTCCCTTACGTATTCACTCGGTACCTGTCTGCGGGGCACTGTGGGTCCGGCGGTGGGCGAAACCGGACAAGGTCCCTGTCCTTGCGGAGCGTGCTCGCTCCCAGGGGAGACAGGCACGCACCTAAAAAGCACACAAACCCCACGCCATGTACCTGGGACCAGCGTTCTGAGGGAGAAGGAGGCACCTGGGGCCCCGCGTGCCTATGCCAGGGGACCTGCCCTGGACTGGCGAGTCATGGGCAGGCTTCCTTGGAAGTGACATTTCAGCTGAGACCCAAAAGATGAGTCATAGTTAACTCTGGAGGTGGAGATAGAAGGGAAGGGTGTTCCAGGAAGAAGGAATAGATGTGCCCAGGCTGAGGCCGGAGGGGCCGGGATCCTGGTACCACGGGCCCAATTCCATGAGAGTTTCCTGGACAAAGGATGTGCTGGACACCCTGTGTGGGCCTGACACATTGTAGGGTTTCCACACATACCTGTGGAAGGGACGAGAGGGCCTTGCGAGCTGTGCCACGCATGGCACCCAGGGACAAGGCACGCTCTTGTAGCCTCCCTGCTGGCCACGCCAGGCCGCTGTGAGGCCCCCGTGGCCGCAGAGGAACACTGACCACTCAGAACGAGAGGACGCCGCCTGGGGTTTTGCCTTTTCTGCAGGTGTTTCTGCAAAACACCCTTTCAGCCACCTAAAGACACCCCCGGCAGATGGTACCATCTGCTAACTGCCCTTTGGCAGTGTGGACCACTTGGGGATGGGGTGAGCCGGAGGAGGAAGGCGCCGGAGGCTGAGGGGTGCGGGGCAGCCTGCCGCTGGTGCCCGCCAGGCACTGCCGCCTCTCCTCTCCCCACGCCCACTGGTGAGGGCTCCCTGTTCCCGCGGCAGGCATGGGCCATCAGGGATACCGGCAGCCGGGCACACCACACACGAAGAAGAGCCCTATGATTTCCTGCATCCCTTCTCTAGCAGGTTCTTTACACTGATCCATCCCGAGCTACGACGCGGTGGGGTGCGGGGGTGGGGAGCGGAGGAGAGAAAGGAGAAAGCAGAAGCAGTGGCCGAAGCCTCCATGCTGGGTGCTACCAGAAGGGGCGCTGAGCCTCTCACGCTTCACTGCATACAGTTCCTTATTAACCAACAAACAGCACGGCCTAGGATCCCGCACTTGAGGCTAACTGTCATTTGTATAACAATGGTCTGACAACCCCTCCCCACAGCCCCTGAGTTCCGGGAGGATGGGAACCCTTTTTGCTTGCAGGCTCTGGGATCCTCGGTGCCAGCCTGTGCCTGGCACGTGTCACAATAAAGGTTTGCCTTTGCCCTGATCTCACCCCAGCAGCATGAGGTACTGACTACTGACCGTTACCCGGCTTACTGACGAAGACACTGAGGCTTGCCTGCGATCACACAAATGACAACGGGGGACGCGATCCTAAACCTAACTCGCGCTTCTCACCGCACCGTTTGGTCTCCTGTCCACGCAGCGCAGGGGAAAGAGAAACTGCGGCCCAGACAAGGGAGCAGGGGACCCCGCCAGCGACCCGACACCCGGCTGACAGAGAGCCTGGGGGAGCCAGAAGCTCTGAGCCTTGGAGCAGCGCCCACCCTGTGAAATATTAACCGGAGAGCTGGGGGCGGGGGGTACAAATCCAAACAAATGCCCTATTTACAGAAGCTGGAAGCTTTCCAGGAGGGAGTAGATCCCAGGCCAGATATCGGGGGTGGGAAGCTGCCATGAGGGGAGTCTGGGCAAGGGCCAGGGTGTCCCAGGGGCGAAGGGAAAGGCCAGGCTCGGAAAGCATCCCAAGGGGTCTGGCCTGCACAGCCTAATCTGCAGAGCGGGTTAGGTTAGGAAGCCAGGGAAATGGAAGGAGGGAGGAAGGCACCTCTCCGCTCACTGGCGCCACCTGGAGGCGGAGGGGCCTTTGGGCTCCGACCTGAGATCCTCGCTTGTACTGTCTTAACGATGACACCCACACTGAGCGCCATATCCCAAGAACTCTGCTAAGTACTTGACACACGTTAAGCCACTAAATTCTCTCAGCAACCACACGAAGCAGGAGTTATTAAAACCTACGACTTGCAGATGAGGAGGCTGAGGCTCTCAATGGCGAAGTAATTTGCCACGGACTATGTATACAGGTACACAGCAACGGATATCCATGTATGCGCTAGTTCAAGACCTAGAGTTTCACGCTTTCTGTGCATGTTCTCGTGGAAGGCACGAATAACCTAGGAGGGCCACGTGATTTTGTTTTCCAGAGGAACAAACTGTGTGGTTTGAAGATGGGTGATGACTAGCCCAAGGTCCCCCTGTAAGTGCCTGGCTCTCTTTACCATGATGTAATGGGCAGGAACCACTTCTCCTCACCTAAGGTCTCCTTTCTGCGGACGAGCCTTCGCTGACTCCTTACCGCTCCGAGTGTCCTCAGAGCGCAGGTGATATGTTATTGCTGGGAACTGTCCTATGAGCATATATCATTTTGGCCACAGGACTGGGAGCTTCTTAGAGGGGACCTTGTGTGACCCACGGGGTCTCCATGACACGGTGCGTGTGTGGCGGGTTGGTGGCAGATGAAGGAGCCTCAGCTGCACAAGACCCCCAAGCGATATTTACTAGCCTCAATGGCTATCCCACCGGGGTCCTTATCGGTCAATGTGTTGCAAACAGCGCCTACCTCGCGGGGCTGCTGAGGAGATGCCATCAGACGATGGCAAGAAGGTGATGACGACCAGTCACTATGGAGTGACCTCCTAGGAATAATGCCTGGGGAGACCCTTCTGTTCATTTTGGAAGGTGGGAAATCAGCTTTTGTGATTGAGCCAGATAAAGAATGTTGGTCCCCCAAACAGATGACCCCCCTGGGGTCCCCGAATTGGCACTTCAGGAATCAAGAACAGCTGAGGTACTAAAGCTCTCCGCCGCAAAAATATGGCTGCAGAATCCCGCTGGCAGGATAACAACAACCAGAACCGTTCTGTACCTTTGTAGCGAGCTCTGGAGCGCACCAAATTCTTCCACGACCTGTGTCTCCCTTTGTCCTCAGAGTCGGCGTACAGATAGGAAAACCGAGGCCCAGACAGGGGACTGGAACTGGCCCAAGTTCATACGATGAGCTAGCAGCAGAGCTGGGGCTTGAACCCAGGTCCCCAGACGGCTAGTCCTAGGTTCTAGCCACAGCAGCTGCTCAGATATGCCGGCTCTCGGCATCAAGGTGCTCTGGCTTTTCATTTTTAAATCATCTGGCCCAGTCGCCCCGCTCAGCTTACGACCCAGGCCTGATGATATAGTCCAGGCTTGGGGGGATGAGGAGGGAGATCAACCATTGTTCCACTCCCTATAAGGCAGGCTGCAAAATCTGAGCCTCTGCTGGGGACTTCGAGGATTAACACTCCACACCAGCAGATCAGCCGCACGCACGCTCCAAGTGCACGTCAGGGGCCGACACAGACTGCCCTTCCCAGCCTGTCTCCACGTCATGTTTACGTCCATGCCGTCATTTTGTCTATTTTATGTGGCAGAATGGGGATTTGCTGGGCTCTTTTGTAAAAGGCCCCATCCCCTGCTACTATCGTCAAGAAAGCCAAGACCAAGCTACCATCCTCCCTGTAGGATATGCAACCATTGTTCCCACTGAAGGGTGACAGGAAGTTTCCACTTTGCCTCCCCACCCCCACTGTTCTCCAAAATTCTACTGGCTCAGGGAGGCAGGCAGAGCTGGTGGCACCACCAGCTGGTGCGAAAAAGAAAGGCTTGGAGGTAGACACATGCAAACAGTTCCTCATCATGGCCGCTGCCATCATCACAAGTGCTACGTAACCGAGTCCTAAATCTGTTAAATAGTGTCCTAGGCACTGCAGTGCACGACGTCTCATCAGGCCCAACAACCCTACCCTATGGATGAGGACACTGAGGTGGTCCCTTGCCCAAGTTCTCACAACCAGGAAGCAGCTACATGATCTGATTTAACACTATGGTGCTCTATGGCTGTCCTTTTGGTATTAATTCCATCAGGGGTCACTACAAAGATGGAGAAGGGGTCCTTACAAAGCCAGACCAGAGGACAACAGCTATTTGTCATCTAAAACAAATCTGTATTTTCTCTGACCACCAGACACCACGTTAGTATAGTTCCGAAAGGGTACTCCGTTAGATACTCCGTGACCCTGCATCACACGGACGGCCCCTGCCATTCTCCCCACCGTTACCTGATTCCCACTCTTCCCCTCCTTCACTCTGCTCCAGCCCTATTGTCCTCACGCTGTTTCCTGAAATCATCAGGTACACTACTTCAGGACCTTTGCACTGGCTGTTGAATGCTCTGCCTGTCGAGACATGTATGGTTTGCTCCCTCCCTCCCTTCAGGTCTTTGCTCAGACGTCACCTTATCAGACACCTTCTCCGATCAACGCCTATAACAAGGGGACCCTGCTCTCTGGCCCTTGCCACGGCCCTTCCTGCTTTATTCTTCTCCATTGCACTTAGTGCATCCTACATATTTTATGGTTCTTACTTTCTGAATGAAGCAATGAACTGAAACAGAGACCCCTCTCCACTGGCAACCACCTCCTGCTCTAGCATAGATCTTTCTGGGAAAGATCATATGGGGTGACTTTCCCGTGGAGGCATGAGGCCTCCCTCCCTCCCTTAAACACCAAGTGCTCTGACAGGCACAGGCAAAGACTAGAAATCTTGGACTCCATGGGCCAAAGAGCAGCCAAGTCAATTTCCACCCACAGAGCTATAGTGGCCAGCAGTCGGTTTCACTTTCAACTCACCTATCAGGCTCGCTTGGCCCTCAGGTTTGCAACCCCAGCCCATCCCTTTCTCATCCTGTTGGATTTCCTGCACCTTGTCATCCCTTTTGGGAGCGTTCCAGAATCCAAGCCGTCCCCGAGCTTTTAAGCATTGCTTTGGAGGAACTTAAGCTCGTCCAACAGGTAGGAGGGGCAGAGGGTGGCCCTTTTAGCCCTAGATCGGTCCCCCATTTTGTAGGGGCATCCGACAGGGCGTCATTTTCTTTCTGGAGAAAGGGAGCTCAGTTTTAAATGCACGTTTCTCAGACCTGGTAGCAGGGCCAGAGAATGGAGCCCTCCCACCATTGGCCGAGTTGGACCTGTGCAAGAGGTTGCAGAGGCGATGCTGAGACGCCTGAGGCAGGAGGGAAAGGGGGAGGACGCAGATAAATCCCGTGGCCGCGGGAGCGGACGGGATGCTAGCTTCCTCCGCGAAGAGAAGCGGAGGATGCGGCCCAGGGGAATCCGGGGCCAGGGCGCCTGGGGAGACAGGGGATCTCGTCAGGTTAGGGCCGGGGTCTGCGGGAGACGGGGGTCGGCGGGGCGGAGCTTGGGATCCCGGGGACTGGAGCCCCGGACGGGAGGGGGTCGCGCCGGGGGTGGGACCCCGTGGCCGTTACCTTGCCCTTAGGGCTGCGGGCGGGGCTGAGGGCCGCCGGGTGCTGGCTCCGGGGCCCGGCCCCTCCCCCGATCCGGCTCCTGAGGCTCGGAGCCTGCAGCCGCCGCCGCCTCCGCTGTCAACAAACCCGGAGCGCGTCACTTCCGGGGCCGCCCCTTAGCAACAGCGAACTGGTTCCCCTCGACGGGTCCCGCGGCGAACACGGACGGCGGCGGCCGAAGGTTCCGGGGCGCGCGGCGGCTCCTCTCCCGGCCGAGCCCGGTCTGCGAGTGGCGGAGTGCCGGCGGGTCCCCATCGGGGCGCGAGGCACACTCTTTGTGGTGCTCCCTGGCCTCGGTGGGACCCGTTGTGTAACACTGACCTGGGGCCCGCTCTAACCTCCGGGCCAGCGGAGCCCGAGCGGCGGTGAGGGGCGGGACGGACTCCACCTTCCGCGTCAGCGCCGACGTCTCCTTGGGCGCCCCCTCCCCCGCCGCGCGCCTGGGCGCCCCATCGAACGCCTACCCGGGGTTCTCCGCAGGTAGCGCTCTCCCACGCGGCCCGACGCGCGCCGGCGTTGCCGTCTGCTTACCGGGCCGCCAGGTGAGGATCTGAGAGTCGGCCTTGGCCCCCGCGTTTCCCTGAGCTCCAGTTCCAGTCGCCAAGTCCTGACGATCGCTCAGACCCTCTGGTCCGGAGACCCCTTCTACTCCCCCAGTAGTGCCCGACTCTGTCCACCATCCTCTCTTCCCTGGATTTCGGCGGCAACCTCTCCCGCACCTTCCCCTCCTTCTTTCCACGGTCCCAGAGGGGTTTTCCCCAGACTCCGAAGCTGACCAGCTCACTCCCTGCTTACAACCCTGAACGGTAGCTGACAGCGGTCATCTGTCACCTGTCTCCCTCTCCAGCCTCTTGTCCGCCTCCTCTTACTTGCCCTCCCTTCCATTCTCCAATCCACACAGCTTAAAGCATGTTTGGTTCTTTTAATGATTCCCCTTTTCTCCTAGGGGCTCAAATAATTTCTTCCCTGCTGCACACTCTCTCCTTGCCGCATCTAGATCCAACACACTCTTCCACCTGGTGGTCTCGGGTTAGAGGCTACTTTTTTTTTTTTTTAATTTTTTAATGTTTATTTATTTTTGAGAGACATAGAGACAGAGTATGAGCAGGGGAAGGGCAGAGAGAGAGGGAGACACAGAATCCGAAGCAGGCTCCAGGCTCTGAGCTATCAGCACAGAGCCCAAAGCGGGGCTCGAACTCACAGACCGTGAGATCATGACCTGAGCCGAAGAGGCTACTTTCTTAACATGACCCCACACTCCCACCCATTCTAATGCCCTAATTAGTTTTGCACTTTTTTTTTTTTTTTTTTGCTTAGTACCTTTCAGTCTTTGACCATGTGCGACTATGTTTGCACGATTTTGAATCCTTTGAAAAGTCTATTGATGATTTCAAATTACCAAAGTAAGACATGCTTGGGGAAAAAAAATCCAAACAATACAGAAACACATGGTGGGGGAGAAAAATGAAAGTCCCCATTCAAACCCTAATTGAAACCCAATTTCATTCCCTTCCCCAGCAGTAACCACTCTTAACAGTTTGGTAAGTATCCCCTTAGTCCTCTATATATACATAAAATATGCGTGTGTATATAAAAGCTGAAACCATAAAACTCTGAGGAGAAAATGTAGGAGTCAGTCTTTGTGACTGGGTTAGGCAGTGGTCTTTTAGATACAACAGCTAAAGCATCAGTGAAAAAAGAAAATACAAAGAAATTGGATTTCATCAAAATTAAGAACTTTGAGGGGCGCTTGGATGGCTCAGTCCATCGAGCGTTTCAACTCTTGATTTCGGTTTGGGTCATGATCTCATCATTGATTCAGGCCCATATCGGGCTCCGTGCCGACAGTGTGGAGCTCACGTGCTCCCTCTCGCTCGCTCTCTCTCAAAATAAATAAATACACATATTTTTAAAAATTAAAAAATTTTATGCTTCAAAGGGCGACATCAAGAAAGTGAAAAGAGAGGCGCCTCGGTGGCTCAGTTGGTTGGGCGGCCGACTTAGGCTCAGGTCATGATCTCACAGTCTGTGGGTTCGAGCCCCGCGTCGGGCTCTGTGCTGACGGCGCAGAGCCTGGAGCCTGCTTCGGATTCTGTGTCTCCCTCTCTCTCTGCCCCTCCCCTGCTCACGACCTGTCTCTATGTCTCTCAAAAATAAATAAACGTTAAAAAAAAAATTAAATAAAAAGAAAGTGAAAAGAGAACCCACAGAATGGGGGAAGATATTTGCAAGTCTTATATCTGGTAAAGTGCTAGCAATCCAAAATTTGTAAGGAATTTGCAACAAAATAACCAAAAGGCAAATCACCCAATTTACAATAGGCAAAAGAGCTAAATAGACGTTTCTCCAAAAAAATTGTGCCAATGGCCAACAAGCACACGAATGCTCAGCAGCATTAGTCCTCATGGAAAAGCAAATCAAATCCACAGTGAGTGGCGCCTGGGTGGCCAGGCCAGTTGAGGATCTAACTCTTTTTTTTTTTTTTTTTTAAGTGATTCTTTTTTTTTTTAATTTTTTTTAACGTTTATTTATTTTTGAGAGACAGAGAGACAAAGCATGAGCAAGGGAAGAGCAGAGAGAGAGAGGCAGACACAGAATCCGAAGCAGGCTCCAGGCTCTGAGCCATCAGCACAGAGCCCGACGCGGGGCTCGAACTCACAGACTGTGAGATCATGACCTGAGCCGAAGTCGGCCACTTAACCGACTGAGCCACCCAGGCGCCCCAGGGTCCAACTCTTGATTTTGGCTCAGGTCACATCCAGGGTCATGGGATGGAGCCCCAAGTTGAGCTACATGCTGAGCGTGGAGCCTGCTTAAGATTCTCTTCCTCTCTCTCTCCCTCTCCCTCTGCCCCTCTCCCCCACTTGCATGCTCGCTGTGTCTCTCAGATTAAAAAATGAAAAACCACAATGAGGCACAACTTCGTGTTCTTAGGAGGGGTCTGATCAACCAGACAGAGAATAGCGGGTCCTGCTGAGGATGTAGAGAGGTGGGCGCCCTGGTAAATTGCTGATGGGAGTTTCAGAAGCGTTGGCTCCTTTGGAAAACAGTTTGGCGGTTCCTCGGAAAGTTAAACAGGCTTACCACATGACCTAGCAATTCCTTTCCTAGGTGTCTACCCAAAAGAAAATGTTCATAGCAGCGTAATTCATAATAGTCAAGAAGTGGACGCAACTTGGGGCGCCTGGGTGGCCCAGTTGGAATAGCATCTGACTTTGCCTCAGGTCATGATCCCATGGTTTGTGGGTTCGAGCCCCGCATCGGGCTCTGTGGTGACAGCTCAGAGCCTGGAGCCTGCTTTGGATTCTGTGTCTCCCTGTCTCTCTGCCCTTTCCCCACTCATGCTCTGTCTCTCTCTCCTTCAAAAATAAGTAAATATTGAAAAAAAAAAAAGAAGTGGACACAACCCAAATGTCCATCAACTGGTAAATGGTACTGATACAGAATGATACATTCATGCAATGAAATATTCTTGAGCAATAAAAAGGACTGAGGTACTGGTATGCTACAGCGTGGATGGACCTTGAAAACATGCCGCATGAAAGAAAGCAGTCTCAAAAGACCATACAGTGCACGAGTCTATTCGTGTGTTGAGAATAGACAATTCTGTAGAGAGGGAAAGTAGATCAGTGGGTGCCGAGGGCTGAGGGGGAGGGAAATGGGAATGACTGCCCGTGGGTACGGGGCTTCTTTATGGGCTGATGATAGATGACAGTTATCTAACTGAATATTCTGAAAATCGCTTGTAGAGGCCAAGGGCAGGCAGCCCCAGGATGGTGCACACCGGCATGAAGATTATTTTGAATGAAAAAGCAATTGTGGGGGCGGGGCGCCTGGATGGCTCAGTCACTCAGGCATCTGACTCTTGATTTCGGCTTAAGACACGATCTCACGGTTCATGAGTTCAAGCCCCATGTCAGTCTTTGCGCCGACATCAGCTTGCTTGGGATTCTCTCTCTCCTTCTCTCCCCGCCTTTCCCCCACGTAGGCTCTCTCTCTCTCTCTCTCAAAATAAATATATACACTTTTTAAAAAGCAATTAAAGCCCAGCAGATTCGAGAAAAGCTCTATACTTTCCCCCTCAATGGCCTGAAAAGAATTGATAGAGGGCCTGCTCCAGGGAGAGAGCTGTCACTGTAGACAACTACTGGGTATTAGGAGCTAGGTGTGGTAGACGGGGAGGAACCTAGCAAGGCCCGTTTGATCAAAGTCCTCTGTGTCCCATTGTTTCTGGGTGGCCCCGCAAACCCTTGTTTAGCAAACCTTTACTCTTCTTCATCTTTCTGTGAATTCCATTTCTTCCTTTTGAAGTCTCAGACTCCTACCCCCCTTCTCCTTGGTTCAGAATGACATACATACCTTGCTTTGCCTCACCGTGTGTGGAATGTCCACATCCGTGTGGGTGCCCTGCATGTAACAGAATTCAATCTGATTTTCTCCTGTTGATTCCTTTCATGTCAACGTGATTCTTAGTCCAGCCAGAAAGACCTTGAAGGACAGAGAAAATTCTTTCTCCCAGTCACACCGAATCATACCCTTTGTTTTATTTGTTTGTTTGTTTATTTATTTATTTATTTATTTATTATAAAAATGTCTTTAATTAAAAAATTAATGTTTTTTAACAATTATGTTAAATTTTAACAAAATGTTTATTTATTTTTGAAGGGGGGATACATTTTAACAAAAATGTTTATTTATTGTTGAAGGGGGGGGAAGGGGCAGAGAGAAGAGGAGACACAGAATCTGAAGCAGGCTCCAGGCTCTGAGCTGTCAGCACAGAGCCCGGTGCGGGGCCCGAATTCGTGAACCGTGAGATCATGATGGGAGCCCAGGTGGGCCCCTCAACTGACTAAGCCATTCAGGCGCCCCTGTTTTTTTGTTTTTTGGTTTTTTGTTTGTTTGTTTTAAGTAAACTCTGCGCCCAATATGGGGCTCAACCTCACAACTCTGAGATCAAGAGTCCCATGCTCTATCAACTGGGCCAGCCAGATGCCCCTGAATTGTTCACTTTAAATGTACGCTCTAAGGGGCGCCTGGGTGGCTCAGTTAAGCTACTGATGTTGGCTCAGGTCATGACCTCACAGATCATGGGTTTGTGAGTTCAAGCCCCACATCGGGCTCTCTGCTGTCAGCAGAGAGCCTGCTTCAGATCCTCTGTCTCCCTCTCTCTCTGTCCCTCCCCTGCTCTCTCTCTCTCTCTCAAAAATAAATAAAAATAGGGGCACCTGGATGACTCAGTCATTTGAGGTCCAACTTCGGCTCAAGTCACCATCTCCTGGCTTGTGAGTTTGAGCCCCACATCAGCTCTGTGCTGACAGCTCAGAGCCTGGAGCCTGCTTCAGATTCTGTGTCTCCCTCTCTCTCTGCCCCTCCCTGCTCACGATCTGTCTCTCTCTCTCTCTCAAAAATAAGCAAACATTAAAAAATAAATAAATAAATAAAAATAATAAATACATATACCCTCTAAATGTATAGTATATGAATTATATGCCAATTAAGCTGTTAAAATGCATTTATAAACGTGTATATGTAAACTCATAATGCCGGATGAATTTAAAAAATATAAATGGGGGGGGGCACCTGGGTGGCTCAGTCAGTTGAGTGTCTGACTCTTGTTTTGGGCTCAGGTCATGATCTCATGGTTCATGAGACTGAGCCCTGTGTGGAGGCTGACAGCGTGGAGCCTGCTTGGGATTCTCTATCTCCCTCTCTCTCTGCCCCTCCCCCGTGGGCTCTTATGTTCTCTCCCTCTCTCTCTCTCTCTCAAAATAAATGAGTAAACTTAAACAAATAGAAAAGAAAAGAGTATAGTGGTTCCTCAAAAAATTAAAAATAAAATGGGGGCACATGGCTGGCTCAGTGCAAAGAGCATGTGGCTCTTGCTCTCCGGGTCGTGAGTTCCAACCCCAAGTTGGGTGTAGAGATTACTTAAAAAAAAAAAAAAAACAGGGGCACCTGGGTGGCTCAGTCGGTTGAGCGTCTGACTTTGGCTCGGGTCATGATCTCACCGTTTGTGAGTTCGAGCCCCACAACAGGCTCTGTTGACAGCTCGGAGCCTGGAGCCTGCTTTGGATTCTGTGTCTCCCTCTCTCTCTGCCGCTCCCCTACTCGTGCTCACTCTCTCTCTCAAAAATAAATAAACATGAAACAAACAAACAAACCAAAAAAAAAAAACCACTATATCTTAAAAAAAAAAAAAACATAGAATGGTAATTCTACATATGGCCCAGGAACTCAGCTTCTAGGTATCTGCCCCCAAGCATTGAAAACAGAGTCTCGAAGAGGTATTTGTACACTCACATTCGTGGTAGCATTATTTACAATAGCCAAAAAGTAGAAGCAACCCATGTTGCGACAGATGGCTGGATAAGCCAAACGTGGCACGTGTACACAATGGAATATTATTCAGCCTTAGAAAGGAAAGAAATTCGAACTCATGCAGCAATGTGGATGAACTTTGACGACAGCATTGCTAGGCGAAATAAAGCAGTCACAAGAAGACAAATATGACACGATTCCACTTACGCGAGGTATCGAGAGCGGTCAAATTCAAAAGACAGAGAGTAGCACGGGGGTTGTGAGGGGCAGGGGGAGAGGAGGCAGGTGAGAATGAGCAGTTTAGTGAGTATAGAGTTGCAGTTGTGCAAGATGAAAGGAGTCTCTGAGATCGTTGGCACAAGTGTGTGAATGCACTTAGCATTACTGAACTGTACACTTGCCAATGGTAAAAGTGGTCAACTGTATGGTATGTTTATTTTACCACAGTTAAGAAAATAGTCTCGTATCCAGGAAATCTAAAGCATTCTCAAAACTCAATTTCGGTAAGAAGGCAGGCAATTCAATAAAAAATGGACAAGGGGTTTGAACAGATAACTTTTCTGAAGAATGTATATGAATGGCAAACGCATGAGAAGATACTCAACACCACTAGTCTTTAAGGAAGGGCACATTGAAACTACAATAAGATATCGGGCGCCTGGGTGGCTCAGTCGGTTAGGTGTCGGACTTCCGCTCAGGTCATGATCTCACAGTTACTGGGTTCAAGCCTTGCATCAGGTTCCATGCTGACAGCTAGAGCCTGGAGCCTGCTTCGGATTCTGTGGCTCCCTCCCTCTCTCTCTGCCCCTCTCCACTTGCACTCTCTCTGTCTCTCAAAAATGAATAAATGTTAAAAAAAATTAAAAAACTACAATAAGATACCACTACACACCTACTAGAATGTCAAAACTAAAAAGACTGACCACACTAAGTGTTGGTGAGGATGTGGTGGAACAGAGACTCTCATGCGCTGCTGGCGTGCGTGGAAAATGACACAACCACACTGGAAAATGATTTGGCAGTTTTGTAAAAATTCATCTGGCTATTCCACTCCAAGAAAAAAGAAAGCATATGTCCTATTTTTAAAATTTATTTTCGGGCGCCTGGGTGGCTCAGTCGGTTAAGCCTCGACTTCAGCTCAGGTCATGATCTCATGGTCTGTGAGTTCAAGCCCCGCGTTGAGCTCTGTGCTGACAGCTCAGAGCCTGGAGCCTGCTTCAGATGCTGTGTCTCCCTCTCCCTCAGCCTCTCCCCTGCTTGCTCTCTGTCTCTCTCTCTGTGTCAAAAATAATAAACTTTAAAAAATTTTTAAAAAGTTTATTTTTAAGTTAGCTAATATACAGTATAGTCTTGGCTTCAGGAGTAGCTTCCCATGACTCATTATTTACATATAACACCCTGTTCTCTTCCCAACAAGTTCCCTCGGCAAGCCCCATCACCCACCTCCCCCGCCCCCATCAGCCCTCTGTTCTCTGTAGTTAAGAGTCTCCTGGGGCGCCTGGGTGGCTCGGTTGGTTAAGCATCTGACTTTGGCTCAGGTCATGATCCCACAGTTCGTGAGTTTGAGCCCCCATGAGGCTCTGTACTAACAGAACCTGGAGCCTGCTTCGGATTCTGTGTCTCCCTCTCTCTCCGCCCCTCTCCCACTTGTGTTCTGTCTCTCTCTTTCACTCAAAAATAATATTTTAAAAAATTAATATTTACTTATTTTTGAGAGAGAGAGAGAGACAAATAGGGTACAAGCAGGGAAACACTTAATATTTATTTTTGAGAGACAGAGACAGACAGAGCACAAGCAGAGGAGGAGCAGAGAGAGAGGGAGACCCAGAATCCGAGGCAGGCTCCAGACTCTGACCTGTCAGCACAGAGCCCAATGCGGGGCTCGAACCCACAGATTTCGAGATCATGACCTGAGCCAAACATATGATATCTCTCTTTCTCTGACTGATTTATTTCACTTAGCACAATACCCTCCAGTTCCATCCACGTTGTAACAAATGGCAAGATTCCATTCTTTTTCTTTGCCAGGTAGTATTCCATTGTATATATATACCACATCTTCTTTATCCATGCATCAGTTGATGGACAGTTGGGCTCTTTCCATAATTGGGCTATTGTTGCTAGAGCTGCTATACATATTGGGGTACGCGTGTCCCTACGAATCAGCACTCTTGTATGCACTGGATAAATTCCCAGTAGTGCTATTGCTAGGTTGTAGGGTAGTTCTATTTTTAATTTTTTGAGGAACCTCCACACTGTTTTCCAGAGCGGCTGCACCAGTTTGCATTCCCACCAACGGTGCAGGAGGGTTCCTATTTCTCCACATCCTCGCCAGCATCTGTTGTTGCCTGAGTTGTTCATGTTAGCACTCTGACTGGTGTGGGGTGGGGTCTCAGTGTAGTTTTGATTTGCATTCCCCTGATGATGAGCGATGTTGAGCATCTTTTCATGGACGTTTTCTATCTGGATGTCTCCTTTGGAAAAGTGTCTGTTCATGTCTTCTGCCCATTTCTCCATTGGATTATTTGTTTTTCGGGTGTTGAGTTCAGTAAATTCTTTATAGATTTTTGAAACTAACCCTTTATCTGATATGTCATTTGCAAATATCTTCTTCCATTCCGTCTGTTGCCTTTTAGTTTGTTTCCTCTGCTGTGCAGAAGCTTTTTATCTTGATGAGGTCCCGATTGTTCATTTTGAAAGCGTATGTCCTTATAAAGACTTGTGCCTGAATGTTCACAGCAGCTTTGGTTGTAATGGCAAAAAATTGTAACGACCCAAATGCTCATCAACAGGACACGGATAAACTGTGGTGTATTCACGGGGCGCTTGGATGGCTCAGTTGGTTGAGCGTCTGACTTTGGCTCAGGTCATGATCTCATGGTTTGTGAGTTCGAGCCCCACATCGGGCTCACTGCTGCCAGCACAGAGCTTGCTTCCAATCTTCTGTTCCCTTCTCTCTCTGCACTCCCCTCCTCCCCTCCTCTGCTCGTGCTCTCTCTTTCTCTCTCTCTCTCTCTCTCTCAAAAATAAATAAAACATTAAAAAAACTATAATGTAGTCATATAGTGGAATCTACAAAGCAATAAAAAGGAATCAAGTGATCGGGCGCCAGGGTGGCTCAGTTGGTTAAGCGTCCGACTCTTGATTTCGGCTCAGGTCATGAGCTCATGGTTCGTGAGTTAAGTCCTTCATCAGGCTCTGTGCTGACAGCGCAGAACCTGCTTGAGATACTCTCTCTCCCTCTCTGCCCCTCCCCTGCTCTCTCTCTCTCTCTAAAAATAAACAAACTTTAAAAAAGTTTAAAAGTAAATAAATAAATTTAAAAAAAGGAATCGAGTGCTGATACATGCTATAATATGCACGAATCTCAAAATAATTATGCCGAGTGACAGAAGTCAGATAAATATGAATACACAGTATATGCTTCCTTTTATATACAATTCTAGAAAGTGCGAACTAACTTAGAGTGACAGCAGATCAGTGGTTGCCCGGGGTGGGGTGGGGTGGGGGAGGGAAGAGTGTACAAAAAGAGGAAGAAGGGAAAAGATACAAAAGGGCAGGAAGAATCTTTTGAGAGTGAAGGATATGCTTATTATTTTCATAGTGATAGTTTCGCCATGTATATATACACATGTGTGTATATACATATGTATATATGCGCGCGCACACGTGCATACATACACATGTGTATGTATGTCTGCATACACGCATGTGCACACACATATGTGTATACATGTGTATACACATATGTGCACACACATGTGTATATGTCTGTATACATGCATGTGGGCGCATGTGCATATACATATGTGTATATATATGTGTGCACACATGTGCATATACACATGTGTGTAGATGTGTGTATACACACATGTGTGTGCATATACGTATATGTGTGTGTATCTGCATATATACATATGTTTAACCTACATAAGGGAGCACTTGAAATACAGGCAGCTTATGGAACATCAAATATGTCTCAAACCTGGTAAAATTGTATAAAAATGAAACCCATGGGGAAACTGGGTGAGGAAAACGAAGGATCTCTCTGTACTATCTGTGTAGCTTCCTGCGAACCTATAGTATTTCAATATGAAAAGTTAAAGAACATACAAATTAAAAACGATTGTATTCGTACTTGTCGAAGTGCTCTGGGAAAAAGCCGTACCAGTTTAACTCAACTTTAAAGCTGTTTGAGAGACGCCTGTTTTTCCGCATCCCAGTGACGGTGGGCGCCATCGATGCTGAGTACTTTTGCCCACCCAAGAGGCAACATGGTGGTTCGAATTCATACACCACTGAGTGTAAGCCCAATATGATGGCACTTCAGGCTTTGGGGAAACATTGTTATTTCTTCTTTGAAGTGCCTGCCTATGAGCTTTACTGCCTTCCCTCCTTCAGATTTTTTTTTATGTTTTGTTTTTGAGAGAGAGAGACGGAGCACAAGCAGGGGAGGGGCAGAGAGAGAGGGAGACACGGAATCTGAAACAGGCTCCAGGCTCTGAGCCATCAGCACAGAGCCTGACGCGGGGCTCGAATTCGTGAACTGTGAGATCATGACCCGAGCCAAAGTCGATGCTCAACCGACTGAGCCACCCAGGCGCCCCCCCCTTTAGATTTTTTTTAAAATTTTTTTTTAACATTTATTTATTTTTGAGACATAGAGACAGAGCATGAGCAGGAGAAGGGCAGAGAGAGAGAGGGAGACACAGAATCTGAAGCAGGCTCCAGGCTCTGAGCCATCAGCACAAAGCCTGATGCGGGGCTCGAACTCACGGACCGCGAGATCATGACCTGAGCCAAAGTTGGCGGTAGATTTTTTAATTTTAATTTTAATTTCTTTTATGTTTATTTACTTTTGACACACACACACACACACACACACCCAGAATGCAAGTGGGGGAGGGGCAGAGAGAGGAGACACAGAATCCAAAGCAGGCTCCGGGCTCTGAGCTGTCAGCACAGAACCTGACGCTCAAACTCATGGACCGAGGGATCGTGACCCGAGCCGAAGCTGGACACTTCACCGACTGAGCCACCCAGGCACCCCACAGATGTTTGTCTAGATGTTACCTCAGAGCAGCTCTCCAGACCCCACTATTTAAAATTGCAACCCGCCTCCACTTTCCCGTTTCTGCTTTATTTTTTTTTTTTCAGGGATTGTTCACCATCTGACTTATTTGTCTTGTTTATTTACTTATTTAAGTGTCTGCCTCACTAAATGCTTTAAGGGCAGAGATTTTTTTTAAGTTTATTTATTTTGAGAGAGAGGGGGTGAGAGAGAGAGACAGAGAAAATCCCCAAAGCAGGCTCTGAGCTATCAGTACAGAGCCTGACTCCGAGCTCGAACTCACAAATTGTGAGATTGTGACCTCCGCTGAAATCAAGAGTCGGATGCTTAACGGACTGAGCCACCTAGGCGCCCCCAGGACGGGGATTTCTTTGTCTGTTTTGTCCACGTCTAAATTCTGAATACTGGAAAATTCCTGGCACAGTCGTAAGCACTCAATAAATTTCTCAAATGAATGAATGCCTATTTCCTTTCCAAGCGGGGCGTTTGTCTTTTTCTCGTTGGTTTAAGAACTCTGTATATGTTAGGAACGTGTTTTCCCCTATTGATTGTCTTTTACTTTGCCTAGAGAGATTTTAAAATTTAGGTAATTGTGTATCTGTCTTATCTTTCGTGGCTTCTGTTCCTTATATCTTCCTTCTCCAAGATTATAGAATTTTAAAAATATATGTCTTGGGGCGCCTGGGTGGCACAGTCGGTTAAGCCTCCGGCTTCAGCTCAGGTCATGATCTCACAGTCCGTGGGTTCGAGCCCCATATCGGACTCTGTGCTGACAGCTTAAAGTCTGGAGCCTGCTTCGGATTCTGTGTCTCCCTCTCTCTCTGCCCCTCTCCTGTTCACTCTCTCTCAAAAATAAATAAACATTAAAAAAATTTTTTTAATAAAAAATATATATATGTCTTCTAGTTCCATAGATTTTCCTGCTGCAGAGTTTTAATTAATCTACAATTTCTTTTTCTGTCAGATGCGAGATAAAAATAGAACTTTAGGGACACCTGGGTGGCTTAGTTGGTTAAGCCTCTGACTTGAGCTCTGGTCATGACCTCACTGTGGTTAGTGGGTTCGAGCCCCACGCAGTCTCTGGCTCTGTGCTGACAGTGCAGAGCCGGGAGCCTGCTTCCGATTCATTCTCTATCCCTCCCCGACTCGCGCTCTGTCTCTCTGTCTCTCAATGATGAATAGATGTTAAAAAAATTATTTTTTTCGAATGATAGCCAAATACATTTTTCTTAACATTGTCATTTGTATTTTTCTCTGCCTTCCCAACATTTTATTTATTTATATACTTTTTAATGTTTATTTATTTTTGAGAGACATAGAGACAGAGCGTGAGCAGGAGAAGGGCAGACAGAGAGAGGGAGGCACAGAATCCGAAGCAGGCTCCAGGCTCTGAGCCGGCAGCACAGAGCCAGACGCGGGGCTGGAACCCACAGACCGCGAGATCATGACCTGAGCCGAAGTCGGACGCCTAACCGACTGAGACACCCAGGCGCCGCTTCCTAACATTTTATAGGGCTGGGTGATATTCTTTTTATCTGGAGAAATATTCTTTTCCTATTGTGCCATTAAGAGAGCATTTACTTACTTCTTGTATTTCATAGGAGAACATAACCTTGGTATTCTACAGAAACGGCTCCGTACCTAGCACACGGCGGGAGCAGAAAACGCGAGATTAGTGAATAAAGGAACAGATATCTGTGTGCGGGTTTCATGGAACAGACAAGCCCTGAGAGCAGAAGAGGGGTTTCGAGGCTTTCCAGTACAGTGACAAAGTTTTCACCCATCAGTGGATAAATTAAAAAATAAAGACAATTATGCACGTGTGCACACAGGTATGTAGAGAAAATCATCGTAAGGCTGCCGACCGACTTTTAAGGAGGCTCCTGAAATCTTGGCTTTCTTTTTCCATTGTTCCGATACGGGAAATATCATGTTCATCAACTCCGAAAGCCAAGGAAACACTGAATTGCAGTCCGGCTCTTCCATCCGATAGTTGTTGAGCAGTAGTCACTGAGCCATCCGCTTGCTGCGGGCACTGCTGTCAGAGGCGTCGAGGACTGGGCAGTGAAAAGAACAGCCGGGAGGCTTGTAGAGTTGAGCAGGGAAGGTCCACATTCTTGAAACAATGACGCAACGGTTTATTGCTGACGAGGAATGGGTAAGTAAGAGGTCAGGGCGACGGGTATACTGCGTAGATAGAAACTGAGACCCAGGGAAGTGCAAAGAGTAGGCGCGGGGTACTATCTGCCGGGTCACTGGTTAGTCGTCTGTTCTCTGCCTGCGCGGGAGGGGTGGAGACGGGGGCGGGGCCGTGCTCCCGGCGCCCCCGTGGCCCCGCCTCCGCAGTGGCGGGGAGGGGCCCCACGTGAGTTGGGCGGAGCCGGGCCGAGCGGGCGGGGCGGGGCGGGGCGAGACGGAACGCGCTCACTCGCGGCTTCGTTTCCGGGCGGAGGCCTTTGCCGAGAGCCCCGCGTCCCTAGGGGGCGGCGGCGGCAGCTGAGGCGGCGAGGGTAGAGGGGGGGATCCGGAAGTCAACACCATGTCGAGTCTGCACAAGAGCAGGTAAGGGCCACCGGGGCCGACCCAGGCGGACCACTCTCGGTCAGGTCGCCCCCTCCTCTTTGCAGAGTGGGGCGCAGGTGCGGCCAGGATCTGGGAACCCCGGGTAGAGGGTCTCGGGCGCCCACTTTCCAACCTCATTGCCCGTGGGCCTGAGGGGGCCCGGAGCGGAGGCACCTCTTCTGCTTCCCGGTGTCACCCCATGTCTCTTCCTCATCCTGGACTCCGGGTTTCCCCTTTCCCCTGGTGTCTTCCTCATCCAGGGCCTCTATCCCCCGTTCTCCAGCTCCCCATCCCCCCCACCCCGTTTTCGTGCCCCTTGTTAATCCTCTGCCCCAGTACCGTCCCCTCGAAATGCTCGCCGTTCGGCTTGCCAAGTTCTTACATGGAATGCTGGAGAACCTGGATTCTCCAGTCTTCCTTCCCTCAGGCTCAATCCCGAAGCACTGGCCAAATTTTGCTAAGTCTTCAATTTTCCTCCAGGACTTGTTCTTTAAACCTTTTGTCCTTGCCTGCCGGCTAGCCCAGAGGTCTTCTAATGGTTGTATTTTTGAGCCTGGAGAGCTGCGGGCAGGTTACACAGGCCCCGTTGTCTAGGGATCACATTACTCCTGGTTCCTAGTGGCACCATGGGCTGGGCCTGGCCAGCAGGAAGTGCCCAATAAACGCTAGCTCACTAAATGTTAGAAATGTGTCTGATTTCATGGTGTTTGAGAACCTCTAGAAGGAATATCCGTATGGTTCTGGGTTTGGGAAAGAAGTGATCTGTAGTTCTGTAGTTCCCCTCAGGTACCTGGACTGAGCTTTGCTGCCTTTATGTCCTGAAGGGAGGAACAGGTTGAATCTGGTGATATGAGGGCTTTGGGCTTCAGAAGTGATCACTAAGTCCGTCACTCTGGGGTTTGCGTGTGCTTCATTTGCCTTCCCATCCCGCCTTCTAGGATCGCAGATTTCCAGGACGTCCTGAAGGAGCCCACGATCGCCTTGGAAAAGCTTCGGGAACTCAGTTTTAGCGGTAAGCAGCAGCTCTCCGAGTTCAGGGTTTCCCTAGAGCGGCATTGTGGTTAGGATGGAGGGAAGGGTGCCCACAGCCACACCCGGGCAGTTCTAGGGCGGCCAGCCTGCCTGTCGGGGCCTTCTGCTGACTCTGGGCCTCTGAGCAACCCCTGACTGTCCCTGCCTGTGGGCCTCAGGACGCTTCCTGGCGTGTAAGCGGTGCTTACTGCCGGCCGAGAGTTCCTGGAGAGGCTCGAATGCGGGAGCCTGGAGCGGGGAAGGGACTAGAGCCGCTGCAGGGTCTTCCTCGCTCGTCAGCAAACTTCCTGTGTTGTAGAATTTGGTTAGCTGCTGAGCGGTTCCTGATTCCCTCCCGGGCCTGGGGATGACAGCTGACTCAGGCAATGGTGAACTTTGGTTAATGGTAAAATTCCGGCCTGGAGACCCTGACTTGAGGGAGCTGAACCCCAGCAGTGTTTGACTTTGCCCTCCCTGGCATGCTTCACCTTCCAGCACAGAGATTTTTGCTTATCTTTTAAAATATCCTAAGGCGTTCTGCGTAGACGCTTGTTCCTGCTCTGCCCTTGTGCCTTTGTCAGCAAGGAGTCCTTGCAGTTGCTTTTCTCTTCTCGTCCCCAGGCAGACTCTGAGGGGGGCGGGCGTTAGCTCCCGTTCATGGTATTAGGGACACGGTAGCAACAGCTGCTTTAGTGAGGTTCCTGACAGTATTGCAGGAGGCGTTTGTTTTTTTGTTCAAGAGTGAAATTTAGACCCTGAAGATCTTAAGGGGTCATGGGATGGGTCTTGAGCTGAAGGATCTACCAGGCCTCGGGGAAGCCATTCTGTGTTGAGTTTGGGCTGTAGGGTTAAGACAGACTGACATGCGTTGGAGTCCCCGACTGCTCTGTCATTAGGGAGAGGTTTCTTTATCTCTAAGATGAGGATGACGATGCTCATCTTCGCAGCTGACTAGGGTTGTAATGAGGATTCAGTGAAGTAACGTCCATGAGGCACAAAGCACTTAGCATTTATGGCTTAGTTTATATTCCGCAAATATTTACGGGATCCCCGCTGTGTGCTGTGCCCCATGCGAGGGACTGGGAATAGAAGACAGATGTGGTTCTTCTCTTTCTGGGGCTCCCCCAGCTGTTGGTGCTACAGATGTTAAATAAAGACACAAACCGTGTTATACAATCCCAACTGGGACGGACGCTGCGGAGGGGAAGTCGCAGAACCGTCACCGTTGATAATGAGCGTTGATAATGAACGATCTGACTCTGATTGGGAGCGGTGGTGGTGGTGGTGGTGGGTACGCGCTGCTCTGAGGAAGAACTACTGAGGATGAGAAGGCTTTATCCTCCAAAGAACATTCCCCACAGAGGGAGCTCTGGGGCGGGGGCAGGGGCCGTGGAGAGAGGTACCCAGGATTAGCATGTAGTCCAGCCATCTTTCTGACCGGAGATGATTCTTGGAGCCGTACTTCTCGCGCACTCCATTCCCCGCCCACTGGTGGAGGGCTGGGGGGGCCCGGGGGGCTCTGGCCTGGGGCGTGACTCTTGCCTGCTGTGTCCACAGGCATCCCCTGTGAGGGCGGACTTCGGTGCCTCTGCTGGAAGGTGGGTGTGCCTGGGGCGGGGCCTCTGCTCTGCTGAAAGTCCTTGGGCTCCTGCATGGCCTGCCCCCGCCCTGGCCCCTTCCCCTTCTTCTGCGCCTTTCCTTGCTTGTCCGAGGAGACTTTTCTGGGAAGCTCTGGGTTTCCTTTCCTCTTGGCGTCCCCTCCAGGATCCCCTTGGGGCTGGGACACGTAGTGGCAGTGAAGCTCTCTGCTTCCTGGCCCGTACAGGGCAGTGGAAGTGATGCTTAATGGGACAGAAAAGGCCGTGCTTTGCCCAAAGCTCCTAGCTGAGGTGGGAGCAGAGACCTCATGTCTTGGTTTCCAGCCTCTCGAGCCCCAGGTTTCATGATCGTTCGCAAGGGTCTTTGTGAGGATGAGCAGAGGATAGGGTTTGGGATAAAGGCGGAGGGAGGCAGTGGGGAGGAAAGGGGAGGTAGCCCCAGCCCACACCTGCACTCGTGGGTTTCGGCCCGTCTGGTCTTCTGGCCTTTATTAGACGTTTTCCTTGAGGCCCGTCGGCCTCCCCCTACTGCCTGGGGTTGGGCCCGGGAGTGACAGAGCTTCGCTCCCCTCCCTCTGCAGATTCTCTTGAACTACCTCCCATTGGAGAGAGCCTCATGGACCTCCATCCTGGCCAAGCAGAGGTGAGACCCTGAGAAAGGGGGATGATGGGAGGGCCATCAGGCAACAGGTGGTGCCGAGCCCGTCTGGCCTCCTGCTGCTGCTTCTCGGGGCCAGGCTCCCCGGACAAGGCCTTTGGGATCATCCTTCTCCCCACTTCTCTCCTGCAGGGAGCTATATTCTCAGTTCCTGAGGGAAATGATTATCCAGCCTGGCATTGCCAAGGCCAACATGGGTGTGTCCAGGGAGGATGTGACCTTTGAGGACCACGTGAGTAAGGGGTACAGCAGGGACCGAGGCTACGGAGTAGGGAGGGACGCGGGCTTTGGAGCCGGCAAGTTCTGTCCACCCAAGAGGACAGGTGTGACCACTCTGGGTCCCCTGTGGTCCATCCAGTACCTCCTTCCTGTGCTGGGCCGCTCAGCCCCCGAAGGCCACTGTCTCTCCATTCTCCTTCCCAGGCGCTGGGCCCAGTCGGGAATGTAAGCCATAGCTTGGGCTCTGAGCGTGTGTGTGTAGCCCCGAGCCAGGCCCTCTGTGTGTGCTGTGTCTCCTTTCCTCCTCACCTCTGTTCCCTGGGGAAGGTTCTGTGATTTTACAGTTGAAGAGAGAGTAGGGCAGGAGTGAGAATAAACGGTCCTTCTGCGGCCTGGAGGGAGCCTCGTTCTCTCCTCAAATACTGAGCCCCTCCCCGATGCAGGAAGTAGAGACGGGTGGCCCAGGCCCATCCTCCAAGGCTTAGAATTGACGAGTCAGAGCACCCATGAGTTAGCTTTGAAGAGACCCGTTCATTCAACCAGCATTTCGTGAGCACCTGGTATGTGCAGCATTCGAGACGGAACGATGGTCCCTGCCCCGCAGGGTGTCCTCAGCGGAACGTGATTTCCGAGGCTCCCCAAGTAGCTCACGGGCTGTCGCAGAGCCCCCGCTGGGCCTCTGATGGGATCGTTGGTGCGGGGCCTCTGCTCAGGGCCCCAGACTGGAATCTGTCCCCTGGGGTCCTCGCTGGACCTGGGACAGAGCAGCTCACCTCCTCCCCACAGCCACTCAACCCCAGCCCCGACAGCCGGTGGAACACGTACTTCAAGGACAACGAGGTGCTGCTGCAGATCGACAAAGACGTCCGGTGAGCAGGGCCCCGGGGGGGGGGCAGGAGCTGGCCCCTGGGCCTTCCGGGGGGTTTCCCAGCCAAGTCCTTTCCCTTTGCAGCCCACACCCACAGGGGGGTGTTTGCGGAACTGCTGGAGGGCGGTCAGGTAGGCGGGTCCAGGCCCCAGGGACACCGGGCTGGCCACCAAATTGAGTGCCTGGCTCTCTCTTCTCCCTGCCTTCGTGTCTGTCGTGCCTCACGCGTAACGGGTTCATCGGATCCTTCCTGCAACAGATATCGAGGCCCTACTCTAGGGCCGGCTCGGTGCCGAGCTCAGGGTTGAGCATGGAATTGACAGACATGGCCCCTCTTCTTAAGGAGCTTAGAACCTGGTGGGGAGGATGGTTAGATATTCCTTTGGCAAGACGGAGCTTCCATGTAATTAGCATTTGTGGTCAGTGCTCTGAGGGAAGAGTTCAGGGTGCTTGAAAGGTTGGGGGAAGCCTCGGCTGAGGTCTCAGGAGTGAGAGGCCTTGGGGCAAGAGGGAGGGAAAGTCCGTGGTGGGGAGCTGCTTGCGGGAAGGCCCTGAAAGCCCATGGAGACACGTTCAAGGAGCAGTGTGAAGGCCAGTGTGGTTGAAGCCACTCTGGAGAGGGGCGGGGGCGGGGGTGGGGTGGACCTTGGACTTGATCCCAAGGACGTGGGGCCGTCACGCACAGGTTTTGAGCATAGGAGTGATGGGATCAGGTGAGTGTTTTTTGAAAACTTGTGAGCCTCAGTGTGTGCGTGGGGGCGTGCTTTTCCGCTTGGCAGAAAGACGTGGAAACACGCTCGTGCTTCCTGGGGGGTCGGCGAGCCTGGCGGCGGGTGGGATCGCCCACAGGGCTGTGTCTGGGGCTGGACGTCGGGGGCCGGACGTGAGACCTGCGGTGGGGCTGAGCGGTTGGAGCTGGAGATCTGGAGTCCGTTTGCCCGGTCTCGGTTCCGCCTTCGCCGGGTGTCGGCTGCATGACCAGGCCCTCGCGGCCCTGGGCGCCGCTCCTCTGTCTGTGCTGTTTGTCCAGGCCCATCTTCGGATGGCCCCAGGTGGGCACCCAGCCCAGCGCGGCTCAGCCAGGATGCAGAATAGCGTCTCGCCTCCCGCATTCTCGGGGTGCTGTTGGGGCAGCCTCTGTGCACGAAGCGTCTTGACAGCTTATGTCAAGAACCGTGTCTGAAACCTGGTTCTAGAGCAGCAGGTTCTGTCTCACACTGGTAGCGACCGTAGCGTGTCATTCAGTGTTTCGGGGGCAAGGTTGCAATGTGCTAGGCATAAGAGGTCTGGAAAGCGGGCCGGGGCTGCAGTAACGCACACAGGAAGAACTTGACCCGTCAAAGTGACACAGCGATGTAGGTAGTTATATCTCAGTAAAACTGGAAACCAAACCAAACCATGTGATCACATTGTAGAGACCGAGACTGTCTCCCACCTGGAGTTTCTCTCCCTCTGTCTTGACACCTTCCTATGTCAGCTGTATACTGTCGTGTAGTCCTGTCCTGTCGTAGGACGTGCAACATAACAACATAACCGTTTTTATTTAAGTTTATTTATCAATGTAACCGTCTTAAACCACACTGCACTTAACACCCTGTACTATTAGATAGGTTTTTGTTTTTAGATAAATATTTTTGACATGGAAAGATGGTTGTGGTTAAAGAGGAGAGTTGGATTATAAGACCATAAGGACACTTACAAATTTTGCATGTATGTTTATCTATATGGAAATACAAATAAGAATGTCGGTATGTTGGGGGCGCCTGGGGGGCTCAGTCAGTTAAGCATCTGACTGTTGGTTTGGGCTCAGGTCATGATCTTGTGGTTCGTGGCTTTGAGCATTGCGTCCGGCTCTGTGCTGACAGCTCGGAGCCTGGAGCCTGCTTCAGATTCTGTGTCTCCCTCGCTCTCTGCCCCTCCCCCGCTGCACTCTGTTTCTCTTTCTCAAAAATGAATAAACGTTCAAAAAAGAACAACAGGGGCGCCTGGGTGGCTCAGTCTGTTTGGCATCCGGCTTTGCCTCAGGTCATGATCGCACAAGTTTATGAGTTCGAGCCCCGCATCGGGGTCTGTGCTGACAGCTCAGAGCCTGGAGCCTGCTTCGGATTCTGTGTCTCCCTCTCACTCTGTCCCTGTGAAAAATAAATGAACATTAAAAAAATAAAAATTTAAAAAATTAAAAAAAGAACAACAACTAAATTTTTAACAATAAAATGTTACAGGGGCGCCGGGGTGGCTCAGTCAGTTGTGTTCGACTCTTGATCTTGGCTCAGGTCATGATCTTGAAGTTCGTGAGTTCAAGCCCTGCATCAGGCTCACTGCTGTCAGCACAGAGCCCACTTCGATCCTCTGTCTCCATCTCTCTCCCTCCCCTACTCGCTGTCTGTGTCTCCCCCTCCCAAAAAATTATTACTTTTTTTCATTTTTTTTTTTTTTTTTTATTTTTGAGAGAAAAAGAGAGGGCAGGGGCAGGGCAGAGAGAGAGGGGGAGACAGAAGATCTGAAGTGGGCTCTGCCCTGACAGCAGAGAGCTGGATGCACGACTTGAACTCACTAATGGTGAGATCATGACCTGAGCCGAGCCGAAGTCAGACGCTTAACCAGCTGAGCCACCCCCAGCGCCCCAAATATTACTAATTTTTTAAAAAACACGAAAGATGCCTTTTGGAATAATGGAGCCCCCGGCAACAGGGTGCTGACGAAATGTTCCAAATCCTCACCCTGAGTGACAGTACTCTCTCCCGTTCCCTCTTGACAGGAGGTTGTGCCCAGACATATCTTTCTTCCAGAGAGCCACCGAGTACCCCTGCCTCCTTATCCTGGACCCCCAGAATGACTTTGAGACTCTTCGTAAGCGGGTGGAACAGACGACGCTGAAATCCCAGACAGTGGCCCGGAACCGGAGCGGAGTCACAAACGTGAGAGCCAGCCGGGGGCCCCCAGGGACGCCCTGTGACAGCCTTTTCCTTCCTGCTTCCCTTGGAGCACTGGCCACCAGCCATCTGCCCCGACAGCGACCCAGAGTGACCTTGCTCTCGCCAGGCCCACCTCTGGGGCTCTTCCTGCAGGTCCACTATCGACGTCTGGGGGTGAGGGGTGCCGGGGGAGGGTCCTGGCGTGTGCCGAAGGAGCAGCAGAGGGGATGGCTCTTGAAAAAGTGCTTACACACTGAAGAGAAAGTGTGGGAGCCGCGAGGGCAGTGGGGAGCTGTCCTGGCCCCCGTGTCCCGGAAGCCTTCCCTGAGGAGGGGACATTTCAGCCGAGAGTCCAGGAATTAGGAGGAAAGCGCGTTCCAGGTGGAGACGAGGGCGGACGTGGAGGTTGGAGGCCTCAGGCAGGAGCGAGCGTGGTGTGTCCAGGAAACAGCGGAGTCCAGCCTGGCAGGAGGCGGGGCTGCCGGAGGGTGCTGGCAGGGTCCGAGGTGGGGAGGCTGCCTGGAGACTTTGTCCTGAGGGCCGGAGAGCCCTGCGGCTGCGAACGACTCGGGTCTGCTCTTGCGGAGGATTGCTGTGGGTGCCGTGGGAGTGTTGTCGGGGGCGGGGCGGGGATGGAGGCGGGGAGGCGGCCGCCCTGTCCCGGTGCAGGTGGGCGGAGGCCGGGGTGAACCGCGGGTAGACCGGAGAGATGAGGGGCTAGAGCTGATAGGACTTGTGCTGGCCGAGTTTCACTGAGCCTCTGCACCCCAGTCTTCTAGCAGATTCCTGTGACTCGGAGAAGCTGCTTGTAGTCAAATGAAGCGTATTACCTTCTTCCTTAATTTACACCTGCATTTTAGTACCTGGAACTCCCACTTTTTCCTCAAAACATTTCACTGTCCTCCGACAGTAGAAAAAGCCTTCTCTGTAGCCTCCCACAGACTCGTGACAGGTGATGATGCAGAAGCGTTCTTCCCCCGGGTGGAATGACTGATCACGTCTCTGGGTCTCTAGGACAGCAGCCCTTTTCTGCTGCAGGGGTGACACGGACAGTTAACAGCTGATCTCCGGGTCCTGGGTGCCTGGGACAGAGTGACATGTGCCGGGGGGTGCAGAGTGCCTGGCCGGCCGTGTGGGCGACCTTCTTGCTTGCCGCCGAAGTCCTGGCTACAGGCCAAGGCGGGCGCCCGGCCTCACTCATTTCCCTGCAGTAATGGGGGTGGAGAGCCGCCCTCTTCCCCATTTAGGTCTCCAGCTGGTCCTGGCGGCACAGAACCTGACCAGAAGCTTCATCCCTAGACCTCGGGACCTGCTGTTGGGCAAGTTAGTTCAAGCTGAACATGTGTTTGACTTTGGGGAAGTCATACCAGGCTCACCTTCCTGGGCCTCTACCCTCTCTTCTATAAACTGGACATAACCATTTCCCCCCATGCTGGCTTTTGAGTCACCAGGAGGTTGCAATGCGGTCGTGGCTCTGCGGGTTTTGGGAAGGTGCAGGGCACTTCTCTGAGGCCCAGGCCGCAGGCTCTGGAGTCAGCCAGTCTGGGTTCAAGTCCTACTGGCTACCACGTAATGCGAGACCTTGGCGGGTGACCTAACGTTTCTGAGCCTCGGTTTCCTCATTCCTTCAAAATGATGTCGAGCAGATATTCTAGATGGTTCAGAGGACTTTGCGGAGGAATGCTTGCAGAGCGCGGTCTCTCTATAGAGCTGTGTAAATGTCAGCGATGCGTGTGTGAGCGCACAGGTACACACGTGTGTATGTTTGCACGTGCGTGTGTGTGTGTGTGTGATGGGGGAGGGACTTTGTCTACAGAGTCCTGCGCTTCCAGAATGGCTTCACACCCTGGGCCTGCCTGCGTTGGCCTGTAGCTTTCTCACACAGGGAACCCCTGGCACCCAGATCTGTGCAACGCCACCACTTTTTTTCTTAACGAAACATGTGGAACACGCACCAAAGTCGAAAGAAGAATACAGTTCTCGGCTGTGTACTTTCCCCCTAAATTCAACAGTTGCGACTGTTTTGCCACTTTTGTGGGTGTTTTATATATGGAGACAGTAAGTCGCACACACCCTGACCCTTCACCCCCAAGTGCTCCCGCGGGCGCCTCCTGGGAATGAGGACATCCTCCTTTGTCACCGTCACATCTACGGCGATTAACAATAATCCCACGGTAACACCCAACATCCAGTCTAGGGTCGGACGTGCTCGGTCATGTCAAGAATATTTTTGTTATTTGACTTCGCAGCCAGGACCCGTTAAGTGTGTGTGTGTAGTATTGGGATGTTATGTTTCTTTAGTCTTCTGACCTGGAGGAGGCCTCCGCTTCCGCCCCCTCCCCCCAGCATTTGACTTTTTGAAGAATCTTGGCCAGTCGTCTGTTTTCTGACGTATTTACGGGTTTTTTTAAAAAGTAAAGAATAACTTACACGCCGTAAAATGCACAGATCTTAAGTATGCAACTAGACGAACTTTTACTCACGTATATGCCTTACTTACGTATATGCCCAGTCAAGACTCTGAACATTCCCATCATCCAGAAAGTTCCTTCCCGCCCCTTCCCAGTCAGTACCCCTCACCTCAGAGGCAAGCACTGTTCTGGTTTTATCACCATAAATGAGACTTCAGTCCAGCCGTCCGGTGGAACCTCCCACCTTGTGGATTTGTCTGCCTGTTTCTCCGCGTGGTGGTGGCCCCGTTCCGATACGCTGCGTGTTCCCCGTAAGCCGGAAGTCGAGCCTTGGCTGAATGGTGGGAACACGTCGTCTGTACCGCCGCCCGCCTCACCGGCTCCTCCCCTTCTCCCCCAGATGTGCTCCCCGCACAAGAACTCTGCGCCGTCATCCCTGAACGAGTACGAGGTGCTGCCCAACGGCTGCGAGGCGCACTGGGAGGTGGTGGAGCGCATCCTGTTCGTCTACGCCAAGCTCAACCCCGGCATCGCCTACGTGCAGGGCATGAACGAGATCGTGGGGCCCCTCTACTACACCTTTGCCACCGACCCCAACAGCGAGTGGAAAGGTAAGAGGGCCCCTGGCTGCCCAGGCCCCTCACGTGGCTCCCTGGGAAGACGGACCCGGAAGGCCTGGCCGACGGGCCGCACCAGGCCGTGGGACTCCCTTCCCTCCTCTGGGCCTCCGTCTCCCCGCTCAGATGCGAGAGGTGGACCTGGCTCACCTCCGAGAGCCTTTCCCGTTCGGGCTTTCTAGAATGTTGGGAGTTTATTGATCTCCCAGCGTTAATAACTGCGGTTCCGGTAAAGGAGAGGACACGTGCGTACAGGAAGCTGAGTGACTGACAGGGACGTAAATAAATAACGATCCGAAAGAGTCCGCAGCAGAGCACGGAGTCCGTTGCTGAGTGAAATGTACAGTGTTGCCAGGAGGTGTGAGACAAGGACGAGGTGGCCTCAGTCGGGGGGCGGGGCGTGGTCCAGGAGAGAGGCGGGGCCTGGGCCGGAGCAGGAGGGCGCCCCGAGGAGGAGCTCCGACGTAAAGCGGGGAGACGTCACGGCCGGGCCGGGGCGGGACTCGGGAGCGCATCAGCTCCCGTGCAGCTGCCTGCCCCTGTCGCCAGAGCACGCCGAGGCAGACACCTTTTTCTGCTTCACCAACCTCATGGCGGAGATCCGCGACAACTTCATCAAGAGCCTGGACGACTCGCAATGCGGCATCACCTACAAGATGGAAAAGGTGTACTCCACCTTGAAGGACAAAGACATGGAGCTCTACCTGAAACTGGTGAGGACCCCGGGCCCGAGGCAGACGCACGGGAAGGGGCACAGGTAGCCGGCCTCCGGAGCACCCCAGGCCCAGGGCCAGTTCTGGCTCAAATCCGGGGCCGGAGGGTGGCTGCTCCCTCCTGGGAGTGCTGGCCTGAAAGCAGGGGAGACGGAGAGACCGGGAGACGGAGGCAGCGGTTGACGTGGGAGCCCAGCAGGCTGGGCACGAAGAGGAAGTTGGCAGGGTGCCCGTCGTGTGCCGGGCACGGTGTTTACCGTATGCGGAATGACTTTAGCTTGGTAGCAGTCCTCCGAGAAAAAAAGTGGCAGCTTCATTTTTATTTATTTATTTTTTTTAATGTTTATTTTTGAGAGAGAGAGAGCATGCAAGTGAGGGGAAAGGGCAGAGAGACAGGGAGACAGAGGATCTGAAGCAGGCTCTGTGGGTGACAGCAGTGAGCCTGATGTGGGGCTCGAACTCATGAACCATGAGATCATGACCTGAGCCAAAGTCAGATGCCCAACTGAATGAGCCACCCAGGCGCCCCTGAACTTCGTTTTTAAAAATCAAAAATAATCTAAGAAGTTCTTGGAGTGTCTTTCTCTATATTTCAGAAAACCGTTCTGTGAAAAGAAACCGTATTTAAAAACAATTTTATAAACTAGAAAATACAAACAGAACCCTCTAAACAGACTTGGAATTACGTTTTTGCTATTTTGTAACACGGTTTTTCAGTTAGTAGTATTCACTGGCTGACCGAAGGGCTCATCCCTATGGGGACTAACTGCCTTGTAAGGTTGTTGAGTGGAGAGTAAATAGATGAAATCATATATTTCCCATGTTACGCACGGGGCCACGCTTATAGTAAGTGCCCCATCAGGGTCCGTCCGTCCACAAATCCAGGGTTATAATCCATGCTGCGTTTCACAGGAATCTGAACCATTTGTAAATCTAGCGAGCTAACATAAAGCACGAATTCCTGGCTCCTCATGAAAAACCCCAGGTCTGACAGCACCGGCTGGCCACAACAGGCCGCCCCTCTGGCCGAGCGAGGCTCTCCGGGCGGCCCCAGGGCCATCCTCCCCGACCCACAGTGTGCCCGGCACTGACGCGTGTGGCCAGTCCGATAGGCCGCGTGGCAGCTGACCGCCGCGCCCCGCGCCTCTGTCTCCCCAGCAAGAGCAGAACATCAAGCCCCAGTTCTTCGCCTTCCGCTGGCTGACACTGCTGCTGTCCCAGGAGTTCCTGCTGCCTGACGTCATCCGTATCTGGGACTCCCTCTTTGCCGACGACAGCCGCTTCGACTTCCTCCTGCTGGTGTGCTGCGCCATGCTCATGTGAGTACGACCGAGAGCAGAGGGGCGGGGCTGCTCGCCAGGAGCGAGCCCTTCTCGGGCGAGCGTCACACTGCAGGTGCTGAGGAAGGGGCGGGCAGGGGGCCTGCTGGGCCGGCGCTCAGTGGCCCGGGGTTCGAGAATCCCAAGCCGGCTCTGTGCTGTGAGAGCAGAGCCCGACTCAGTACCCGATCTCACCAACCGTGAGATCATGACCTGAGCTGAAATCAAGAGTCGGCTGCTCATTCTCCTTAGACTGATCCGGGAGCAGTTGCTGGAAGGGGACTTCACCGTAAACATGCGGCTCCTGCAGGTAACGGGGTTCGGGGGGGCCAACTCAGGCTCGGCCATGAGGCGGGTGCTTACCAAGCACCCACCCGTGCCAGCCGCTGTGACAGGCTGGGGTCAGGGACAGGGCAGAAGGGTCCAGACTCCTGAGGCAGATCTGGGTTGGGATCTGGGTTTGAATTCTGGTCCTGCCACTCGAGTGGTGGCGCCTTGAGTGAATGACTTGGCGTCTGTGACCCAAATGTTCTGCCTACGTGAATCTTACCCGGGACACGGCGGCGCCTGACCCCTTGTAGTGCTTGTTGGGCAAAGTGCTCAGGCCTGGGGGGGGGGGCTGGGGTGCAGTGGTGAAGGACGCGGGCTCGCGGGTAGACAGCTCTGGGTTAACATCTTTGTTCTGCTGTGGCAGTCATGTGGCCTGAGCCAAGCGACAACCTCTCCAGGCCTCAGGTTCTCCAACGCTTGGCCTGGGGTTGGTTTTCAGAGATTTGGCCAGGTCTGTAAAATGGATGGAGTCACAGTAACTTTCTCAGCAGACCGATAAGGCGACCCACTGAGCTAACGCACGAGCAACGCCTGGTCCACTACCGGGCTCGGGGGTGCGATGGCAGGAGAGAGAGGAGGGAGGGTGGCCCAGGTCCTGAGGAAGGGGCTGTGGTCCCGGGCCGTGCTGATCGGGTCGGGTAAGCTGGCGCCGCAGCGGGTGTAGTGTTAGCAAAGGTTTGGGCGGAATGTGGGAGTCTGCTAGCCTGTGGTCCCTGTCCCTGCTGCCCGGTGCCCGGCATGGTGACAAGGCCCAGTGGGAGGGGCATGAGGTGGCGAAAAGAAAAGTGAGCCGACTGAAGAGGCACGTGGTTGGCCTTCCCCATGCCCAGGATTACCCCATCACAGACGTCTGCCAGATCCTACAGAAAGCCAAGGAACTCCAAGACTCCAAGTAGCCTCCCGGCAAGAGCCCCTGGTTTGGGAGAGAAGACACCGGCCCCTGTGCCCTGGTTTCCGGGGACGCGCGGAAGCCTGTGGGATCCCAGCCAGCCTGAGGGGGAAACTGCAGGATTGGCCCACCCCAGGCCTCCTCACCCGCTCCGCCCCCTCGGCCGCTCCCGCTGGGGGCACACTGTGCCGTGCTCCCTCCTAACCGCCCAGCCCTGGCTCCCTCCCTGCTCTTCATCCTGGGGACCTTTCGCCCAGGCTGCGGAGCAAGGTTGGAGCTCCTGAGGTGGTTTCCCGGGGCTGGGGCACACTGGGGGCACCGGGCGCCGGCAAGGGCCCTTCCCTGCCTCTGCTCTGCTGCTCCCTCCCTGCTCTCCTGCTCTGGTCTTCTGGGCTCTGGTCTCGGGAGGTGCTTGGCAAATGAGCCAGAAACCACTTTTTCTGGGTGTTGGTGCTTAGGCTTCTCCGTGGGGAAGGTGACACTGTGAAGGAGCTAAGAAGCTGCCAGGCCCAGGTCAAACCCCCTGTCCCTCTCCCCCCCGAGCGTGTGTTTCTGTCTGTAGTCACAAGTGGGCATGTATGTGTCTCTTCATCTCCCAGGTGTCTGCCACTCCTGCGTGGTGTGTGTGGGGTGTGGTGTGTGTGTGTCCGTGTGTATGTGAGGAGGGTGGGGGCATCTCTGGTCCCTTGAGGGCTCTTCTCTTTCCCCCTCTCTTCTCCCTCTGCCTCTTTCACAGAGGGTGTGTGTGACTGTCACTCTGTCTGCCCTTCTCTCTGTCGTTCTTCCTCTGCCCTTCTCTCTCGGGGTGCCTTATCCCCAGTTTCCCCCTCCTCCCCTCCACTCCATGAACCCCAGAGACAGAATGAGGAGTCTGGCTCAGCAGAATCCCTGGGGGTCAACCTTGGCCTTTGCACCCTGTTCACATTCCCAGCCCTGGGTCCCCAGGTCGCACAGACTGGGAGGGAGTCCACAGTGCCTCACTACAGGGTCCTGAATCGGCTCCCAACAGAAATCTTGGAAACCAAAAGCTGCTGAGAAATGATGGCCCACAGAGCTTTGGGCCCCTTACCTTTCTGCCCAGGGGATGGAGGAAGGAAAGAGGGAGAGCTGGGTCTTCCAGAGAGTCCCCCGAAAGGCCCTTCTCTCTCAGAGGAAAAGGCCCGGAAAGTGATAGTGTACCGGGGGCGGGGATCCAAGTACTTCAGAAGAGTAGTCCTGCTCCTGGCTTCCAGCTCCCGGCCCAGGGCAGGGGGCCCAGTCTCCGTGGGCCAGGTGTAGCTGAGCTTAAAGGCCCTGGATCCTCGTGGTGCCAGGAGAGCCACGCCTCCCCCAGGCAGGCTGCAGGTGCTGGCCCTTCCCTGGTCACCTGCTTGGGCCGTTCCCAGGATTTGGGGCACTCTGAGCAGGAGCAGCTGGCTACTCTTGCTGCGGGGCTGTGGGAGGAGGGGGCATATTCTGACCAAGGCCCGCCCTCCCCTGTGAGGAGGCAGGTGGCTTGGATCTGGAAGGCTGGGCGATGCGGCAAGGGGCCTCCGCCTCTCCTCAGACTGGTCAGCAGTGGCCCTTTTGTCCCCAAAGCCTTCCGGCTGCGGGGCCCAGGAAGAGCTGTCCCCAAGTGGCTCCTATACCAGGCTGTACCTTGGATGCTGCTGGGACTTCATGCACTTGCCTTTTTGCCGCCTCCTCTCCCAACTCACAGTACTTGGGAGATTTTTTTTACTATATTTATTCAGACTCCTAGTTATTTATTGCAGACCGGCAAGTGTTTGGTTTGGGGATGAAGGATGGGGCTGGGGAGGTATAAAAGCAGTTGGACGTCTTCCTGACCGTTCAAGGTCAGAGTCAGCATCTTCTCCCCCTGCCTCTGGGACCTTCCTGATTTCCCAGCAGTTCTGGCTGGGAGGGCTCTGAGCTCTGTACTGCAGCTGAGTGTAAGGGATACAACAGGGCTGGTGTCGTCTCTGGACTGCAAGACCCCGGCATGGCACAGAGACCCTGCTTCCCACCAGCCTGGCTCCACCTCTTCCCAGAACTCATAAGCTGGTGGTTCAGTCCAACTTTGAGCCCTTCACAGCCTGAGGCTTGGGCCACAGCCTGGGACCCAGCAGACTGCCCAGGACACCTGATGCATTCCCTCTTGGCTGTCCCCCTGCCTACCCTTCTGGGGCCATACTACTTGAATCACTGCATCTGATTTGCCTCAGTGGCAGGCTTAGGTCCAGTGGTCTTTCCTTGACCTTGGGAGGAGGATCGAGAGCACAGGGACTATGTCCAGATTACATTGCACTCCCCCGTGGAATTCTGCCTGAGGAAAAGACAGGCCCTTGGTGATTCCCCCTCCCCAGACTCTCAAGGGAGGTGCCCTGACAGGCAGAGTGCCCGGGGCTTCCTGCCTGGGGAGCTGTCCCCAGGACTTTGGACACTTACACATCGGGTGATAAGAATTCTCCAGGGTCACGATGGGAGTCTGCTTTTGTTTTTTCATCTGTTTTATTCCTTGAATCAATGCTGTTGATGACAAGTTGTCTTTAATAAATCATGTGTTCTTTGCAATGAGCACTGGTGCTGTGATGGGCTGACACTTTTGAGATGTCAGGGAAAGTCTGAGCCGGGATGGAGCAGGAGGCTTTTGAGAGTGGGGAGAGAACAAGGCCAGGAAGTTCTTGTTGGAAGAGTCCGTTCAAGTCTTGTAGTTCAACCACCTGCAGTTTGCTGCTGCGGAGAAGGGCGCAGGGGGACTAGGGAAGGAGGTGCCGCGCAGTGGGTTACACAGCAAGTAATTTTTGAGATTGACCAGACCTCAAGAAATAACCCCTACCCACAATCTAGAGAAGATCACTAGGAACATGGTCGTCTTTGCTACATTGTTGCCAACAACAATTTGCTACAACAAATTGTCTTGTGTACTGTCTCCCCTCTCGCTCAGGTGGTAAGCAAGTTGCTGTACCATTTTAAGATGTATTTGGGGGCTAGATAGTATTCTAGTATGCTCAAAATGTCTGAGACCAGCCCCTATCTTGGAATATGTTGCTTATTCCAGGCTCACTTATGGGTAATACTATAGGGAAGATTTCGTGTTTAAAGTCCTTGCATTCCCCATTCATTTCCCTAGCGCGGTCCTCTGAGTGGGTTGAAAGGTACGGACCTTTTTAAGGCGTTTATACACCCTGCTAAACTGACTTCTGGGATCTTAGTGGTTTCTGTTCCAACCAGCAGTTAGCGCCAGCCGCCTGCATCCTTGTCCTGTCCCGGGCTGTTCAAATACTTACCCATGTCCTAGAACTCCTGACTTACGGTGTAATGGTCGGGACGGTAGGTTTTGGTGTCAGGCAGCCCTGGGGTCTTGGCCTTGTTTCCTTGTTCCGCCAGCTAGGAGCTTCCTCCTGAAGATTAAGTCACTTCGCGATGAAAGCTGCCTGACACTGCCGAAGCGCTGGTTAAGTGGGACTGCCACACGCGCGCGCGGAGGACGGTCCCTCGCTGCGCTTCTGTGAGGGGGCGGGGCGGGGCGGAGCCGGGCGGCGGCGGCCAGTCACCAGCCAGGGGAGAGTGACACGTACGTGCCCCACCCCGTGCGCGCCTTAAAAGGGCAAAGAGAGGACGCCGGGACGTCCGCTGCGCGCCGGTCCAGACCCCCTCCGTCGGGGTCCCCGATTCCTCGAAGCGTTTGTGAGTGGAAGCGACGGGCATCGCACCCCTCCCTCACGCGCCTACCGTGCCCCGGCCCCGCCGTGGGCCCCGCAGGCCGGCGCGGCCCCCTTAAGAGGCTCGCGGGTCGGCCGCCGGAGGTCGCGGGGTGCCCGGTGGGCCGCGGGCCGCGCTCCCCGCCATGCGGGCGCTGCGGGCCGGCCTGACCCTGGCGCTGGGCGCGGGGCTGGGCGCGGCGGCCGAGGGCTGGCGGCGGCGGCGGGCGGACGCGCGGGCGGCGCCGGGGCTCCTGGGCCGGCTGCCCGTGCTGCCCGTGGCGGCGGCGGCCGAGCTGCCCGCGGTGCCCGCGAAGGCCGGGACCCCGGCGGGCGGCGGCCCCGGCGAGCTGGCCAAGTACGGGCTGCCGGGGCTGGCGCAGCTCAAGAGCCGCGAGTCGTACGTGCTGTGCTACGACCCGCGCACCCGCGGCGCGCTCTGGGTGGTGGAGCACCTGCGGCCCGAGCGGCTCCGCGGCGACGGCGACCGCCGCTCGTGCGACTTCCGCGAGGACGACTCGGTGCACGCTTACCACCGCGCCACCAACGCCGACTACCGCGGCAGCGGCTTCGACCGCGGCCACCTCGCCGCCGCCGCCAACCACCGCTGGAGCCAGAAGGCCATGGACGACACCTTCTACCTGAGCAACGTCGCGCCCCAGGTAGCCCCGCGCCCCCGCCCGCGCTCACCTCGCCGCTCGGAGCCTCGGCTTCGGCCTGCGAGCTGCCGAGTGCGCGCTCGGGTCAGGCGCGCGGCTGCCCACCCCGCGCGCCCCGGGCGGGAGGCACCGAGCACTGGGGTGCCCAGCACCCGCTCTGCAATCTGACCGTAACTGTGGGCCCCTGGGCACCTCCCCGAGCTTCGGTTTCCTCGCAGTAGCGCCGAGGAACCGAAGACAGGGCAAACAAGAGTATTGAGCAGGATACCTGGCCCATGGCAAGCGTTCAGCACATACCGTCTGTAATTGAGGGAACTGAGGCACAGAGAGGCAAAGTGACAGGCCCGTTGTCACACAGCAGGAGACCCCGGCAATCTGTCTAGGGGAACCTGGGTTTTCAGCTGTTGCCCCCACCCTGCCAGCCTTACAGGAGTCTAAGGAGAATAACTTGCACAGTCAGCGGTTAGCGGTCACTGTGTGCCCTGCCTCTAGGCCTGTTCCCAGCGAGGCCTGGGGACTTAACCTGGGGCTCTGGGTGAAGCCCCGGGGGTCTGAGCCTCCCAAGTGACTTCTGCTCTTCTAGGGCCGCAGTCCCCCGCCCCTTTAGGACATCGCAGAGCTCAAGGGATAGATCAGGAGCAGATCCATGACTTCCAGCCGGGCTCTGCTGGGAAAGGAGTGGGTAGGGTCAGAGAGCTGGCCTTCCCGTGAGCCCCTGGGGACTGGCAGGGAGGCCTGTTTCTGTGAAGAGGGAGAAATGCGCCTTAGCGGGGCTCTTTGGACCTGAGAAACTCTTCTGATCCTGGGATGCTAGTCCCTCCCATTCCAGATGCGGGCGGGCTGGCGCCCCCTGAGCTCTGTCTGGCTCAACCCTCAGGGCCAGGTGGCCTGAAGGAGTCTCTCCTTCCTTGAACCTGGGTTTCCTCAGCATGCTTGCCCACCCCACTCCCCATTGGACTGGCGTGGCATGGTGCCGGTTCCCCCTCCCCCCCCCCTGACAGTGGGGGAGGGGCCCCAGCCCCAGTCTCTCTGAGCCCCACCTCTCCAACCAGGTGCCCCACCTCAACCAGAATGCCTGGAACAACCTGGAGAAGTATAGCCGCAGCTTGACCCGCACCTACCAAAATGTCTATGTGTGCACAGGGCCGCTCTTCCTGCCCAGGTAAGGCTGGGGGGTGGCGTATGCCAGGCCCTCCCGTTCACTAGAGGCCCCCTCCTGGCACTCACACCATCCAGGCTTGCCTCGGCCCCTGGGTCCACACTCAGTGTTCAGGCCCCCTAATTCCACTTCTACAGCCAGAGACCTGTGGGGTACCCACCCAGACCGTGTCTCGTCTGCCCATGGCACCAGGCCCCAAATCGGCCTCTGTTCCTCTCTCCTACCGCCCCTCTTGCCATGTGCGCCCGACTCCGCTCTGCCCAGATAGGAAGCCTTCCATCAGGCTCTTGCCTTCGGTCTCCCTGCGTGGAGCGACCCTCCTCGCCCTTCTCCCGGAGCCAGGGTTTGAACTCCATCTCCCTGACCCCGAGCCTCCACTCTGGTCCTTCTGCAGCCCTGCCTCCCAGGGGGGAAGGGACTGAGCTCCTCCGGGCATGCTCAGTGGTTTTTCTGGCCTACTGAAGGCTGGGATGGGGGAGGTAGAAGGCCGTGGCAGGCAAAGTCCACAGGCTTGAGATGGAACCCAGGCCCTGCACCTGGTCTCTAGAGGACGACCGCGGGCAAATGACCTCAATAGCCTCTCCTATAAAGTGGGGATAACAGCCACTCCCTACCTCGTGGTTGCTTAGGAGTCAAAGGGTAGGAGGTGGCAGAGGTCACCGCAGTGAGCGCTCGGCATGGGCTGGCCGAGGCCCACTGAGAATAGCAGGTGCCTCCTGTGGCCTGCGGACATGGGGAGCCCGGAAGTCGCCCAGCCAGTGTTCCGGACACCAGTGCCTGTGCTGGCACCGGGAATTCGGGGGTCTCGGGCCTTGCCCACTCGGTGCTCGCCCTCCGCAGGCAGGCAGAGCGTAAGCACGTGTCTGCAGGAACGAAGGTGAATGTCCACAAGGCTCGATTCTCTCAGTAACGTTTACTGCCATCAGCCACCATGCCCGAGCCCGTGCTGGGCACCAGGAAACCGGGGCAGGGGAGTGTTCGCCCTGCAGGGAGATCCCGGCCTCCTGGGGAGCCAAGAAGGACGCGGAAGCCTCACAACGAGCTGGTAGTCCTACAGGCTGACGCGAGGGGGAAGTCAGGTCAGGGGAGGCTTCCTGGAGGAGCAGGCTTGGGTCCCACCGGACGCCCTGGGAGCCCTGAAAGGCCACGTGTGCCCGGGTCTGCCTGCAGGACGGAGGCTGACGGGAAGTCCTATGTGAAGTACCAGGTCATCGGGAAGAACCACGTGGCGGTGCCCACCCACTTCTTCAAGGTGCTGATCCTGGAGGCGGCAGGCGGGCAAATCGAACTCCGCTCCTACGTGATGCCCAACGCGCCCGTGGACGAGGCGGCTCCGCTGGAGCGCTTCCTGGTGCCCATCGAGAGCATCGAGCGGGCCTCGGGGCTGCTCTTCGTGCCAAATATTCTGGCCCGGGCAGGCAGCCTGAAGGCCATCACTGCGGGCAGCAAGTGAAGGCCGCCGCCCTGCCAGACTGTGGGGGCGGGGCTGCATTAAAGGTGGTGAATTTTGGAGACCAGTCTTGGCTGTGTCTGTCCCAGGGGGTGGACCTCAGGAACCTCTGGCTTCCCTGCTGCCGCCGCTGCTGCTGCTCGGCTGTCGCGGGCCTGACAGGACCTTCAGCCGGGCCGGGTCCCCGCCTGGGTGAGGCCAGGCTGCAGGGCGGCCAGGGAGATGAGGATGGCCTCCTGGAGAAGTAAAGCCACAGGCTGGGGCTCGCAGTGCTCAGCCCCCCCCCCCCCGGGTCTGCGGAGGGCAGTCAAGACCAGGCTCAGCTTCGTCCTACGGATCTGCCACCAGCTGGCTGCACGCCCTGCCAGGGAGGGGCCTTGCCTCTCTGTTCCTCAGTGACTCCCTCGAAGGTGTGGTCAGAATAATACCTGCCTCCCAGGGTCAGGATCAGGGGAGGTGACACGCAGGAACTTCTCTACCCCTAGTACGGAGTGGGCGTGGGGAGGGTTCCTGCTGGGAGGCTGCGGCCCCTGCAGAACCCCTGGGGGCCCTTTGATGGTAATGGAAGCCAAGTGCCTACAGTGTGCTGCCTGTGCTGGCCTCACGAGTGGGCCCACCAGTTCCACGGATGCCCAGGACCGAGGCTCCCAGAGCTCCTGGGCCCCACAGGACTGAGGTGCCAGGGAGGCCCAGTGGGAAGGGCTGCCCTGCCCACCATAGTCACGTGTGAGGAAGCACAGCACAGAGCATACGGCCGGGGAAACCGAGGCCCAGAGCGGGGGCGGCCAGGGTCTCCCGGGTCACCCAGCCTGGGAGCAGCTGGACGGGCACCAGCACCCAGGGTTCTTGACTCCCCGCTCACTCATACGCTGTCCCTGCTGGAATTCGCTGTGGCCAGAGGCTGAGGTGGCGAGGAAACCATCTCCGGCACAGGCTGGCTCGAGACAGCCTTGGGCAGCGTGGGCGCCAGGGAGGGCTGCGCTCCCGCTTGGACGCGCCCCTGGCGGGTGGCAGAAGCTCAAGGACAGCCTGGGGCTGGAGCGGGCAGGCGGGCGGGCTCACCTCGGTGCGGATGGTGCGGCTGCCCTGGCTAGGGCACGTGTTGACGTACAGATCGAAGAGGACGCTGGGCTCGGCCACCTCCAGGTTGGGGTCAGCGTCCACCCCAGCTTCCAGCCCCTGGAGGCCCCCAAACACCACGAGAGCATGCCTGCGCCCACAGGAGGGGATCGGTGACCACTCGCCGGGGCCACACTGCCTGCAGCTCCCCAGAGCGCTCAGCCCCCACCTCCCGGTACAGAGCAGGGGCCCAGCCCGGATAGCTCTGCACCCCCCACCCCCCATCCCCACCAGACTGTTTCCAGCTCCGTTCCTTCTGCCCCGGCCCCTGCCCCAGGCCGTACTCACCTGAAGCTGGGAAGCTGGGCAGAGGCCACATCTGAGCCTCTCTCCGATGTCCCAATGGTCAGGTCGTACCCATCCTGGAAGGGAGCCTCAGCAAACACGGCACCTGGGGGAGAGGCCAGTGTACTGGTCGTCCCGCTTTGGTGCCACAGCCCCTTAGCTGTGTGTGTGTGTGTAACTGGGAGGAGGGGTGGAGAAGGGGACTCGGGCAAGGGAGCCACACCCAGGCCCTCCGCTGTTCCTGGGAAGTCCGGGACTGAGCAGGGGGAGTCCACGCCTGTGTTAGACTGGGGAAACCAAGTGGAGGGTGGGGAGGAAGGGGCTCTGAGAACTCCTTCTGGCCTAGTCCCAGCCCCGAGGCAGATATTACTAATCGATCACGGTCCTTTCCCTCAGACAGCACACTCAGAGGCCCAGAGGAGGAAAGGCCTTTGCCTAAGGTCCCACATTAAGGTGGTAGGACAAAGCCCCTGGTCTGCGTTTTGGGTCAAGCAAGGCTCTCTGTGGCCTCCCAGAGAGAGGCCAGATAGTCAAAGGAGGAAGTTCTGTACTTACTGAGGCAGGAGGCCAGCCGGACTGTGTAGCCCCAGTAGAGGCCGGCTTTGGTGCGAGGGTCCTGCGAGGACACGACTTTCCCCCGGTAGGTCTTGCTTTCTGGAGAGGAAGCAGAGAGGCTGTGAAGACGGGATGAGGGACAAGGAGGTGGAAGGAGGCGGCTCCGAGCTCAAATGCTGGCCAGGCTTGGGAAGTTTCCAGATACCTGGGAGCTGCTTCTGGTTCAGCTGCACGGTCACCCGAAGTCCAGGCTCCAAGTTCTTGTCAATCTTCACCTCCTGGGGAGAAGCCCGGAGAAATGGGTGCTATTCCCCACAGGACCAGCAGGGGTCACTGCTCTCCGCGATGTGGGGGAATGGCGGGGCGGTTGGGGGGGGCCTGGCCAGGCACCTAAGGGATCCAGGTCAACCTATGTCCCCTTGCTCCGGCACCTGCGTCAGACCCGCTCACAGGAAACCATTCGTGCAAAATGACTACCTCAGGACACTGGGCAGGGATGAAGGCTCTGGGCCTGGTACATAGTAGGTAGTATTTCGTGAGATGAAATCCCAGGCTTTGCTCTGAACAGAAGTGGCCGTGCCGCTTACTAGCTATCGCAGTTTGAGCGGGCCACGTAACCTCTGTGAGCCTCGCTCTCTTCATCCGTCTCTCAACCCTCCATAAACCACGGCTGCCGTCCCACCGCCCAGGGCCGGGCAGGAGGTAAACGGCACGTGTGAAGGAAGACAACCGACGTCTGAGTGTCGTGCCGATTCTGAATGCAGGATACGGGGCACTTTCTGTCCCTTTAGAGGTTTCTCGTGTTTCCTCCTTTGGTCTGGGTCACCCTGGTCTGCCTAATTTAGCCCGTCATTTCCGGTCTGCTCTTTTTGCGGGGAGGGGACCCCACACGTGGGAGGGTTTCTGTCTCTGACTCCGGGGGACTTGAGCGTAGCCAGGCGGCAGACAAATGTGCCAGGCCCAGTGTGGGTCTGGATCCTTGCTGGCGCTGCCCCAGGGGGATTCTGGACTTGCTGCTGCGGGTTGGGTTGGGTTGGGTTGGGTTGGGTTGGGATGGGTTGGAGCATGAGAACGATCTCCTGTTCATTCACTTTTCAACAAACGGTCAATTCGTTCCTGGCCTTAGCCACTGAGCCCTGTTTCGGGGCACTTCTCTGGCCGAAACCTGCATCGGTGGAGGAATTCCAGGCGCGGGTGCTGCCTGGGTCCAGGGCTTCCACTCACATGCCCCTCCGTGGCCGGGACTTTGGAAGCCCCCAATGTCAGCCTCAAGCCGCCCTCCCAATCCCTACCTTCTTCATGCCACAGTTGACAAAGGAGCCGTGGCCTGGCCGGGTGGGCCGGTCCACCACGACGCCCTCTCGGAACTCGGATTCCTCATCCTGACGCATGTGGTGAGGGCTGTCCAGGGGGTTCAGGAGCCCTGGGGGGAGGGGCAATGCAAAAGCACATGGCGGTATGGAGTTCCAAGTTCCAGGTCACGGACCTGCCGCCTGCCACCAGGTGCAGGCCTTGCCCTGCCTGGGCCTGCTCTCCCAACCGCACAGCCATTTCTCAGGGTCCGGGGGATGATCTGCGGGAAGTGGGGGGTCAGCCCCCCGCCTCCAGCTTTACCTGCAAACTGGAGGTCCTGGTGCTTGGGGAAGAACGCCTTTCTTAGGTACCTAGTGAGGAACGCAGATCTCAGAAAAGTTCCCGGGGGAGGCCGCCCCCCGCCTGACCGGCACCTCGCCCACCCTCCCCAGCCCAGCACGTGCAGGCCAGTCTGCCCTTCCCCCGCTTACTGCGGACACTCCAGGTACTGCAGGATCCGGGCCAGCTGCACGCACGCCTGCCCCTTCTTGCCGACGCCCCTGAATTCGCCCTCCACAGTCCTGGGGAGAGAAAGACAGGGCTTCCAGAGCCTACTGCGCTCCCTTGGAGAGCTCCTCCACCCAGTCTGAGCTCTGCGGTCCCCTGCTTCGCGACTCTTCCCGGCAGATTCACCGGGGGGGCATTTCAGACATTTCCCAGCCCAGGCAAGCAGGCGGCGAAAAGAATGAAGCAAAGCCAACCGCAGCAGCCCCTCCCTCCTGAGCCCCGGGTCCTCACTTGGCATCCTGGCCTTCTTCATCGAACACCACGATCTCGTCCACACAGAAAATGGCGCAGGCTCTGGCAATCTGGCCGGCCAGGTAGGTGCGAAGCTCCGGCGACTGGGCGTTGTCCAGGATGGAGCCTGGCAGGGCCACGCTCAGGGTGTAAGGCCTTCCTGGGCAGGGGAGGGTTGTTCACGGTCAGTCTGAGACGCCAGGGCTGTGCTCTTCCCCCTCTTCCTCGAATCCCGGGGCTCGGAGTTAGAGAATTTTCCCTCTGGGAGGAATTTTGAGGTCGGCAAACTAGATCCAATGCCCCTTTCCAAGCCTCGATCTCCCCAGGAGGAAAATGGCCCCAGTGGTCTCTAAGGCTCCCGCGAGCAGGGACCGCCCCTGGGTAAGACTGGGGAGTGCTTAGAGACACTGGCCTAAGTCCATCTGTCGGCTCCGCACCTTACTGCCTCCGTTTCCAGTCGCCGAATGGGGACAATAAAGAGAACTAGTATTAGCACCTTTATATGTCTGCATTTACGCAGTAACCCTACAAAGTGTGACCGTGATATCCATCGAGACGCGGAGAACCTGTGGCCCAGAGAGGGCAAACATGCGGCCCAAGGTCACACAAAAAGCAAGACAGCGGAGACCCGGGTTCAGGCTGCCTCGCTGCAGAGGGACCACCGTGCTCTCCCTCCCGGAGTCGCCCAATGGGAGCCGCACATGGGAACACTCAGGAAGGGCTTTCCTGGTGTGTAAAACAGCTGACATGCTCGGTTTCTGTCCCCACTGTCCCCATCGACACTGGCCGCCAATGGGCTGAGGGGTTATGTTATGACGCCCTAACCCTCCTGAGGTTTGGGTCTAGACCAGGACAAAAGACACAATTTGTTAGGCCCAGAGGCCCTGATGAACAAGGACACCCCAGGTGCAATGTGGGCTGAGAAAAACCAGGTCCGGAAGCTCATGGATAAAGAGGTCTCCCTTCTAGAAAACTGTGTCTGTATGTTCCCTGCACGTGTGTGAGCGGGTACAACGGAGCACCTGGAGAAACTTTCACGGCAATGTTGGCTGGAATTTTTTCTTTCTTCTTTACAGTTTTCTGTAATTTGGAGGGGAGGGAGATTTTACTTTGAAGTTTATTTATTTCGAGAAAGAGAGTGAGCATGCACCAGAGTGGGGCAGGGGCTGAGGAGAGAGAAAAATCCTAGGCAGGGTCTGTGCTCAGGGCACAGATGTGGGCGGGGCTCGACCCCATGAACCGTGAGATCATGACCTGAGCGGAAACCGAGAGTCGGAGGCTTAACTGACTGAGCCCCCGCCCCCCCCGACCTGCCCCAGGAAGGGAGACTGTTGGGATCAGCTATTGTTGAAGGATATAAAAACACCAATCTTTCTTAAAGAAATTCTTTCTTTTTTTAAAATGTCGATTTATTTTGAGAGAGAGAAAGAGAGCATGAGCACGAGTGGGGAGGGGCAGAGTGAGAGGGACAGAGAGAATCCCAAGCAGGGTCTACGCTGTCGGCGCAGAGCCCTCACAGACCGTGAGCTCATGACCCAAGCCGCAACCAAGAGTCAACCAACGTTCCACTGGCTGAGCCACCCAGGTGCCCGCCCCCCCCCAAAAAAAAACCCCAAATTCTTATTATAAAATCAAAATAAGGGCGCCCGGCTGGCTCAGTCGGTAGAGCATGCAACTCTTGATATCAGGTCGAGAGACCAAGTTCCACGTTGGGCAGACAGCTTACTTAAAAAAAAAAAATAATAAAGTCAAATCAAAAAAAGTAAATGAAAAACTAAAAGCACACAAAGTGCTCAGTGGAAAAAGTGGAAAACAACCATCATGATGATGATGATGAATTCTGGAGATAGAAAGTTATGATATGGGATACTTAACCACCCACAGGATTTAAACCTACCTAAGTGGGAGGTTAGGACTCAGTTTTCCGGGTCTCTCCCATTCTCTGGGCCTCAGTTTCTCCATCAGGACAAGATGTCTGGACCCACGGGTCTCTTAGGTCCCTTCCAGATAGGACCCTGGCTGCCCTGCCCTGCCCGGACCCAGCCTGCTCACCCTGGTCCTCCCTCTGCGCAGCTGCCTCCTCCTCCTGCTGGCGCTTTGCCTCTTCTTCCTGGGCGCGCTGCCGTTCCAGTTTTTTCATCAGCTTGAGGTCCTTCCACTTCTTCTTCTCCTCTTTCTCTGGATAAGAGGACATCTGGATTGGTGGCGGGGGGGAGAGGGCTTGGGGGGGGGGGAGTGACACGGAGCAGTCCAGGAGGTGGTGCCCACTCGGTAGGGTTCAGCCTGGGCTCTCCAGCGCGGTTTGGTGAGCAGCGGGAGGAGCCACACAGGCTTCTGGCACCTTCTTTCCCATTCTGGGGGCTGTGGGACCCAGAGCGGACAAACCTGCTGGCTCTCCCCAGGGTTCAGCGGTGCACGGCCGGAGTGGCATTGGGCAAGGTTCAGTGGCTCCCTCACCCCCCACGCCCAGCCCCTTACTTACTCTGCTGCTTCCATTTTCGCCACTCCACCCTTTGGCCATGTTCGCCCTGGAGAAGAAACGGGAAGAGGTACAGGAGTGAGGCTGCATGATCACAACTGGGAGGAGGGTCCAACTTGCTGCTCCGAAGTTGCCCCCTGCCTGTAAAATGGAGATGGTGAGGAACGCCCCCACACTGCCACCCCAGGGAGCGCGTGGGAGGGCAGGGGCCTGCTATATACCCCAGCGCCTGATACCAGGTCTGGCGCACGGTAAGCACCCAAGAAGTTGCTGAATGAGGTCTCGACGCAGAGAAGAGGAAACAGGCTCAGGGAAAGGGACCCTGCCTGCTGTCACCCTGGGAGTCAGAAGAGATACGCCACGAAAGGACTCGAGATGCGGGGCAGGGTCCAACCGTCGGGATCCGGGCTCCGCCCAGAGTAGCCGCAAGGGGGTTCAGCAATGGGCTACCGGGCGCGGTCCGGGCCCGGCACCCGCCCGCGGTTCTCATCCAAGCAGGGGCGCACGCGGCCACGAGCATGCGGCACCTCGGGGCTTCCGGCCTCGGCTCAGCGACAGGCGGCGAACGGGAAACACGGCACTGGCCCGCCGCGGGTTCCCCGCGCGGCTCGTTCTCGCGCACTCCCCACCCCCGCCCCGTCCTGCCCAGGACCGCACCTCCAGCCACCTACCGGGCCGCAGGGCCTCTTCTTGACACGCTCCGCCATGTTCGCCGCGCACCGTCGGCCACGCCCTGCCAATCAGACTCGCCCCTTCCGGCCACACCTCCTCCCAGCCGTCCAATCGGAGAGCCAATGGCGCGTGGGGGCGTGGCCGAGGCGTCTGCCTGCCTTGCGAGCGCGTGGGCTGGGATGATCCCGCGCACCGAGTTGGGGTCGAGGTCCGAAGGCCAGTCTCATCGCGGAGGGCTCGGGGTCCAAAGGGGCAGCTTGTGTAGTGTTGTCCTGGACCCTTGGACGACCCGAGAGTCGCCTTCCATTTCCGCACGAGCGGCACTCAAAACCCATCTTGATTTTATTCTACGTGGGGACCCTGAGGCCCAGAGCTGGAGTGTGGGTCAGAGCTGGAAATGACCTTGGAGATAATTTAATTCAATTCTTTTCTGGATTCGTTCGTTTACTATCTCTTTTAATTAACAGACTTAAAAAAATTTTTTTTAAGTTTATTTATTTATTAATTTAAGCTGTATGTTCAGCGTGGGTCTTGGACTCCTGACCCTGAGGTCGAGTCAAATGCTCTTCAGAAATGAGCCAGCCAGGCACCCATAAGAGACTCTATTTATTTATTCATTTTTATTTTATTTTTTATGTTGTAAATATAATTTACTGTCAAACTGGCTTATATACAAACCCCAGGGCTCATCCCAAGTGCCCTCCTCAGTGCCTGTCACCCATTCTCCCCTCTCCCCCACCCCAAGAGACTTTGTTTTTCAGAACAAATTTAGGTTTGCCAAAAATTGAGCACATACTACAGAGTTCCCATATAACCCTTCTCCCTCCCCCTCATTTCCCCCTATTCTTCATTTTCTTAAGTTTTTTTTTTAATGTTCATTTTTGAGAGGGGCGGAGGGCTAGAGAGAGGGAGCCACAGAATCCAAAGCAGGCTCCAGGCTGTAGGCTCTCAGCACAGAGCCTGATGCAGAATTCGAACTCACAGACCACAAGATCATGACCTGAGCCACAGTCGATGCTTAACCGACTGAGCCACCCAGGTGCCCCAACCGCTAATCTTTTTTACTGTCTCTTTTTTACTGTCTCTTTTTTACGGTCTTTTTTGTCTTTTCTAGAATGTCATAATAGTTGGAATCAGAAAGTATGCAGCCTTCTCAGACACCCTTCCATGAAGCAATATGCATTTCAGTTTCTACGATGTTTTTTTGCGGCTTGATTGCTCTTTCTCTCTGTTGCAGGAGGCTGTTCCATTGCACGGACATGCCACAGTTTGTTTATCCACTCATCTTCTGAAGGACATTCTTTTTTTGTTTATTTATTTTTGAGAGAGAGAGAGAACAGACTGAGAATGGGGGAGACGTAGAGAGAGACGGAGAACAGAATCTGAAGCAGGCTCCGACGCGGGGCTTGAACTCACGAACTGTGAGACCATGACCTGAGCTGAAGTTGGACACTTAACCAACTGAGCCACCCAGGCGCCCCTATCTTTTCAAAAAAATTTTTTAACATTTATTTATTTTTGAGAGACATAGAGGCAGAGAGAGAGGGAGCCACAGAATCTGAAGCAGGCTCCAGGCTCTGAGCTGTCAGCACAGAGCCCGACGCGGGGCTCGAACTCACAGACCGTGAGATCATGACCCGAGCTGAAGTCGACCGCTCAACCAACTGAGCCACCCAGGCGCCCCGCCCCTATCTCTTAAAGGACATTTGGGGGCGCCTGGGTGGCTCAGTCGGTTAGGCAGCCGACTTCGGCTCAGGGCATGGTCTCAGCAGTCTGTGAGTTCGAGCCCCACGTCGGGCTCTGTGCTGCCGGCTCAGAGCCTGGAGTCTGCTTCGGATTCTGTGTCTCCCTCCTTCTCTCTGCCCTTCCCCTGCTCACACTCTGTCTCTATGTCTCTCAAAAATAAATAAACGTTAAAAAAATTTTTTTGAAGGACATTTGATTGCTTCCGGTTATGAATGAAGCTGCTATAAACATTCACGTGCAGGTTTTTGTACGGACGATTTACCCAACTCACTCAGGAAACAGGCGGTAACCCAGCTGCCGGATCCTACAGTTAAGAGTGTTTAGCTTTGTAAAACCTGCCAAGCTATCTTTCTAAGTGACTACCATTTGCACTCCTGCCAGCCATGAATGAGCTTTGGTGTCTTTTTAAAGTTAATAAATTTGAGCCAATATTTATTCAATCAACAAATAGTTATTGAGCAGGGCCTATTTTGAGGCTGGAACTCCCTCTGGTGACCAACAGGGACACGATGGTAAGCAAAAGCCGGTACCGATCTAGAGCTTACAGCTGAATAGAGGAGAGATTAATTTCTTTTTTATGTTTTTTTCACCGTTTCAGTTTTTAAGTAAATTCTAGGCCCAACATGGGGCTTGAACTCACACCCCCAAGATCAAGAGTCCTATGTTTTGGGGCGCCTGGGTGGCTCAGTCGGTTGAGCATCTGACTTTGGCTCAGGTCATGATCTTGCGGTTCAAGAGGTTGAGCCCCACATCGGGCTCCGTGCTGACAGCTCGGGGCCTGGAGCCTGCTTCGGATTCTGTGTCTCCCTCTCTCTCTGCCCCTCCTCTGCTCGTTTTCTCTCTCAAACACAAATAAAACATTTAAAAAAAAGTCATAAGTTTTGCCAGGTGCCCCAAGGAAAGATTAATTTCTAGTTCAATGTATGCATTCACATTATAAAGGTTGTGTTTATGCTACCATTTCCTCCCTCCACTATCTGATTAAGTATCTAAGTCAGATCTGTCTTCTCAGGCTGGCCGAGGTGACTCAGCCTAAGATCTCGAACTTCTGTAGAGTCACAGATTTGAGCTTCGGGCAGATTTTGGATTGGCTCATGAGACATGAAACCTTTGGTTGGGGTGGTTCTCCCTGTGAGAGCTATGGGTTTGCTCCCCCAGGGCCATCGGGCTATGTATGTGCAAAAGGGCTCCAAGCCTGAGCCTCCGAGCTCATATTCTGTTGCACAGTCTTGACTTTGGAACAGTGGTAGTAGGACCAAGTCACCGCTTGGATGGGGAAGGAGGGAAGTGTACCATGTCCTAGCTCAAAGTGTGTTCCAACCGCAATTCTCTGACACCAGGTGGGTGTCCTACACTTCGATTCTGATAGTAGGTACTCAGAGTTGGCACAGATACTATAGGTTAAAGGCTCAGTCCCACAAGACTGCCCTCCCCCGCTTCAAGTGCCATCAGGAGGTGGGGTCTCGAGGCTACCCCTACTTCTGCTTGGATGACTTCAAATTTAGGCATTTCCACCATTTGCCTGGAGTTCAGTAATTCCCTGAAATGATTTATAGCCGTCAGGAAGGTGCTATACTTAACAGTTAGAGTTTCGTTATAAAAGATACATTGTTGGGATGCCTGGGTGGCTCAATCGGTTAAGCGTCAGACTTCGGCTCAGGAATCATCTTATGTGAGGCTTCGACTCAGGGAATGATCTTGTGGTTCGTGTGTTTGAACCCCGCATTGGGCTGTCTGCTGTCAGCACAGAGCCTACTTCGGATCCTCAGTACCCCTCCTGCTCTCTCTCTCTGCAGTACCCTTCCCTCCTTCTCTCTCAAAAATAAATAAACATTAAAAAAAGAAAGCCTCTATCTCTTGATCTCAGCTCAGGTCTTGATCTCAGGGTCATGAGTTCAAGCCCCGCGTTGGGCTCTGCACTGGGCACGAAGCCTACACGGGAACAGCCACATGGAAGAGGTATATAGAGTAAGGTCTTGGGGAGGAAGAAATTCCATGCTCGCTCCTGATACCTCCTTCCCATCTCATCACCAACCCAGAAGCTCCCTGAGCCTCACTGATTCAGGGTTTTTACGTGGGGTCTTATTCCAAATGCACGATTCATTACACCACTGGCCCAGGGACTGAACTCAATATTCAGTCTCTTTCCCCTCCCTCAGAGATTGGTACTAAAAGTTCTGACCCTCTAGAGCATAGTCAGAGGGGCTCATTATGAATAACAAACGACGAATCCTATCTCTCAGGGAATTCCAAGGGTATCAGGAACTCGTGCCAGGAACCAAGGACAAACACCAAATACTTTTTCTTGTATAGTATGTTCCCATTACGGATAAATGTATTCATACGAGCAAACACACGGGCATGCCGTGTAATCCAGCTTCAAGGCAAGTTCCCAGCACCGCCTTCCGAATGAGCTCAGGAGCCACCGTGGCTTTCCAGCGAGACGCCCACGGCTGGGAGCAAAATCCGGTTTCCCCTTTGCCAGCTCGATGGCTTTGGGCACCACACATCACCTGCCAAGTGGTTTCCTCATCTGTCAAGTACAGAGAGTAACTGCCGTCCTAGGAGACTGTTTGATCAGATGGTGGACACCTAGGCTCCTGGCACGCGGGAGCGCAAGAAAGAAGGAGCTACTTCCTTCCCCTTCTGCCTAAACTCCTTGGCCTGGACTCTGACCCCTGTGGGACAGGACCGTTCGTACCTTCCCTGTTAGCCACTCAGCTGGGGCCCCTGTCTCCTGTACACACGCACGCATACCACAGTGACACCCAACCATCTGAGCCCTGGGTTCGAGGCCGGCTTTTACCACTAACTAACTAACTGTGATACCAGACAGTCTCCAGTCTCTGCCCTTCTCTGGGTCTCAGTTTTACTCCACAAAACACATTTATACAAAGAGGGGCTGGGAGTTAAGGTTCACCGAGTGCCTTCCCTCCCTCCCTCCCTCCCTCCCTCCCTTCCTTCTTTTTAATAGGCTCCAGGCCCAATGTGGGGCTTGAATTCACAACTCAGAGATCAAGAATCAGATGCTCTACGGAGCCAGCCAGGTGCCCAAGGTGCCTCCACTCTGACCAAGTCCTCATCGGCGACCAGCCCCGGGGTGTGAAGCAGAGAGAAGTAGCAAATAAGGGTCTAAATAACTTAAAGCTTTATTATGGGTGAAAAGTCTTGGCTTGAGGACTCAAGCCTAAAAACAGCTCCCCAAAGTGAAGGTGAAATAAGGAAAGGGAGGGATTCTAAAGCCTTGGCGGGGGCCAGGGCAGGGCTGGGACTCGAGGCCAGCACGCTGTTGGACTCTGTCCGTTGAGCCTCAGACAAGACTGGGGAAAATACAGACGGGGCCCAGGACTGTACGACCCGACCCAGGGAGGAGCGGGGAGAGGCCCAGGTCACCACCACGACGGGCATACGGGCACTGCGGAAGTGCTCCCGAATCCACCAAGATCAAGGAAGCGGGACATCCTGTGTCACAGAGGAGGCCCCCACTCCGTCTACGCCCAACCTGGGAATGGCTGACACCTGGACAAAGGCAGAGCCCGGCAGCAACCAGGTGGGGCAGGGCCGAGCGGGCGATGTCAGGGCCTGAGTTCCTTCTTCCATTTCTGCAGCTTCTCGTCCATGGCCTGGAGCGTGGACTCATCCTGCACCAACACAGATCGGTCCGGCCCCTCTCCTCACACCACCGGTGGGCCGAGGGGAGCTTGGGGGGGGGCCCCCTTTCCCCTCAAAAACCGCTTCCTTTACCTTCACAAAACAGAAGCGGATGTAGTGGTCAAAGAGCTTCTGATGGGGCACGCTGTAGAAGATGGAGACCGGGATGGCCGCCAAGCCCTGGGGAGGAGCAAGGCCACGTCTCAGCACAGCCCCCCAGCGTGGCGATCCTTGGCCCTGGGGGACGGAGAGCTGCCCTCGATGGGGTGGGGTAAGGGAGGAGGCTTCAGTGGAGCCCCTTCCAGTGCTGTGTCAAGGTCAGAGGAAAAGAATCCCGGAGCGTGGCTCTCGGTCCTTCCCCGTAGTACGTAGGAAGGGCAGACAGCGAGCACCACGCAGTAGGCTAGGCCGGAGCGGGAGAGAAAGGAGGCCTGAGGATCAGAGCTCGGAGCTGCCTGAGCTCCGAGTTAATGGGCCAACGCCTCACCGTACAGATGGGAAGGCCGAGGCCGGGAGAGCGCGGGGAACCTGCCAGCCTGCACGGTGTCTTTTTGCCAACTCCAGACGGACTCCCCGTTCCCTGACATAGACGCACCCCTGCACCAGCATGAAGGGCAGAGGCTGGGCTGGCTTTGGGCCCAGCCTGTAAAACCACACACAGGTGCCCTGGCAGAGCACCTGTTTTGGTTTTGCTTTGTTTTTTAAGATTTTATTTTTAAGTAACCTCTATACTATAGGTGGGGCTCGAACTCACAACCCCAAGATCAAGAGTCACACACTTGGGGCGCCTGAGCGGCTCAGTCGGTTGAGCGTCCAAACTCTGGATTTCGGCTCAGGTCATGATCCCAGGGTCACGGGATTGAGCCCCATGGCAGGCTCCGTGCCTAGCATGGAGGTTGCTTGAGATTCTCTCTCTCTCCCTCCCTCTCTCTCTCTCTCTCTGCCCCTCTCTCAAACTCTTTTTTTTTTTCCTTTCTGAAATAAAAAAAAAATAAAATTTAAAAAGCATTTCAAACAATAAGAAAAAAGAAGTCTTAAAAAAAAAAGAATTGTGCACTTTACTGACTGAACCAGCCAGCACCCCCTACCTTTTTTTTTTTTTTCAAGTTTATTTATTTTGTGAGAGAGAGAGAGAATGCAGGAGGAGCGGAGAGAGGGAGTGAGAAAGGATCCCAAGTGGGCCCTGCGCTGTCAGCACAGAGCCTGAAGTGGGGCTCGAACTCATGAACCGTGAGATCATGAGCCGAGCGGAAACCGAGAGTCGGACGCTTCACCGACCGAGCCCCCCGGGCGCCCCCAGGCCCACCTTGGTTTTGATCATCCACTTGACGAAGCGTCTGTCGTAGGGCTCGTCCTCGTCGCCGGGCAAGTTGGGCATCTTGCTCTCTGGGGGACGGACGGAGGCCACGCTGAGCCCGGGGCGGCCTCCAGCGCCCGCCCCCCCCGCCCTCCACCCCTCCCCCCCCTCCCCCCCCTCGCCCGGCCTGGCTGGTCCCACTCACTGAAGTCCGAGATGTCTGCGATGAAGAAGTAGCTGCCCTGGGGGACCACGGGCTTCAGGCCCACAGACCGCAGGCTGCGGATCATGTGGTCGCGGGAGCGCTGCATGGCCTGGGGGAACTGCACGAAGTAGCTGCTGGGCTGGCCGTCGTGAAGCTGCTCCCGCTCGAAGCTCCTGGCTACCGCCGCCTGGGGAGGGTGGACGGAAAGACAGGCTGGGGCCGATCCGCCCCTGGGGACGGCTTGAGCTCTGGCATTGCCTCTCCCGGCCGCAGCGGCAGGGGAGGGTGGGGGGGTGGGAGTGGGAGGTGGGGGGGACGGCCCTGCCTCTCCTCACCTGACCCTGCGTGGGACAGTGGTAGATAGAGTTCTGATGGACGGTGCGCAGGTGTTTCATGAGGCTGTCCGGGCCCAGGACCCAGCCCACCTGGACCAGGAACACGGGGAGGCGGTGAGGCCCTTTAGGGCCTCGCCACACCCCGTCTCAAATTCCCAGGGAGTGCAGCCTCGCCAGCCCAGGGTGACGGCGCGGACGCGGTGCCCCTACCCTGGTCCACTCACCTTCCAGCCGGTGGCGCTGAAGGTCTTGCCGGCGCTGCCAATGGTCAGGGTGCGTTCCCACATGCCAGGAAGACTGGCTGCTCAAAGAGAGCAGGTGCTGAGATGGGGGGGGAGGTGGAGGGGTGGGGGAGGGACGGCGCCTGGGGCCCCGCGGGCGCGAGGGCTCTCGACACGCTGGACTCTGTGTGCTAAGCTATTTACCGACCTAATTTCAGCTCATCCTCACGACAACCTTGGAGGCAGCTCCATCGTGCCATCCTGTTTTCGGAGAGGTGAGGTCGCTACCCTAGGTCACACAACCAGTGTGGCTCCAGACCCGCGGGCCCTAACCACTGGGCTCCAGACTGGGCTCCAGGCCCAGCCCCGAATGTCCAGGGCGGAGGGGGGGGGCGTGATGCAGACGCCCGGGCCGGCCTGGCTCACCGATGCTGACGTGCTGGCACCCGTCGTAAACCAGCCACTGGTAGACCTCGTCGGTGACGCAAATCACGTCGTGCCGCCGACACAGGCTGGCCACAAGCTCCAGCTCCTCCTTGGAGAACACCTGTGGGGACCCACCCCGAACAGAGAGGCCTGCTCAGAGGGACGCAAAAAGAATCTAACACTCGCCCCGGACAGCCCGCCGGGAGATTAACAAGAAAATCTACACGTCGGTCTCGGCACCGGCTTCCTGGCTCGGAGCTCCTAAGACGCTTGTAAGTTTCTCAGGGACGAGAGCACCGAGGGCAACTTTTGTCCTAAGAGCCGATCTCTGATAAAAGCCCTGCAGGTGTGTTTTGTTCGAACGAGGTGCCACTCTGCGTGAGCACCCGGGCGGCTCCGGGATGGGGTCGCCAGGAAGATCGAGCCACGATCAGAAGCTTGGAATTTTCAGCCCCGCCTGCACCCTCCAGGGAGCAGAAGGGCTGGTAACGGGGTTTACGCTAACTGCTCATACGCCGACGTGAGGAAGCCTCCATAAAGTGCCAACAGTACAGCGACCGGAGACTTTCCGGACGGGTGAGCGCATCCACATACGGGGAGGGAGGGGATGCACCCCGGCACCTCAGGACCCCCCCCCCACCTCACCCTGTGTACTTTTCCATCTGGCTGTTTTCTCTTTTCTCACCTCCTTTAATAAACTGGCAAAGCCAAGTAAGAGTTTCCCTGGGTTCTGAGAGCCGCACCAACAAATGAATAGAACCAGAGGAGGGGGGGGTGGGAACCTCAAATTTATAGCCTGTCAGAAGCACACGCGACCACCTGGACTGGTGTCTCGCGTCTGAAGGGTGGGCAGCCTTGCGGGACGGAGCCCTGACCCGTGGGATCTGATGCTACGCCGGGTGGCGTTGCAGAATTGCTGGGTGTGGGACCCCACCCCTCTCCCCGCGTCCGGGGTCAGAGTGTTGTAAGCAGGGTGGTTGTGTGAGAGGACAGGTGCCCGGTTGGAAGACCGGATTTTCCTCTACATCGGTTCTGTCGAGTTCCCATTTTACACGCGAGAAGGGGAGAAGACACTCCGAGGGGGCGTTCACGGTCCCTGGGTCTCAGGGAAGTCACGGAGGCACCCCCCCCGGGCCTCATACCTTCCCTGGGGATTCCTGCCCCTGCCCCTGGGACCTCCGTCAGCCCTTAGAGTTCATTACGGGTTGACCTCCCATCTCACAGATGAAGAAACTGAGGCCGCCAACACAGCAAAGACATGAACCCGGTCTGGAGGGGTCCCCGGAAGGAGGGGTCTCAGGTACCTTTCCCACAGGGTTGTTGGGTGTGTTGAGGATTAGGGCTTTGGTACGAGAGGTGAACTTGCTGGCCAGCTCGGTGGGGTCCAGCTGCCAGTTGCTGCTGGAATCCAGTTCCCCGTCCTGAGTGGGGCCCTGTCAGAGGAGGTGGGAGTTGGTGGCAATAATGACTGACCTGACATTCAGCTCCGGGGAGCTGGCCCTCCCTCCCATGGCCCCTCCCACCCTGGGGGCTCTGGACACCCCTCCCCATCCTGGAGAAACTGGCCCCTTTTCTTCCTTCCTCCTCTCCCACCTCCCAGGGGCCAACACAGCCCACTCCTGGGACCCCTCTGCCTACCCGCACCCCCACCAGCATCCTTACCGGCTTCAGGGTCACAAACACGGGACGGCCCCCCGCCATTAACGTCATGGGTTCATAACAGTCAAAGAAGGGCTCGATGATGATGACCTAGCAAAAGGATCCGATTAGCTGGGGTCAGTACCGCCCCTGACCCTCACGCCCACCCGGCCTGAGCCCCGCTCACTCACCTCGTCCCCTTCTTCCACCAGGGCCTGGAAGGCCGTGAACAGGGCCCCATAGGCGCCCACGGTCACCAGCACGTTCTTGAGCGGGTCTATCTCCTGTCCCAGCAGCTTCCCGAAGAAACTCGCCAGGATCTCTGTCAGAGGTGGGTAACCCTGCCACGACAGCGGCGGTCAGCCCCCTGGCCCGGGCCTGGGCCCACCCTCCCGCTCGGCTGCATCCAGGCAATTCTAGCACATTCTAGCACTTTCCGGCAGCAGGCCTGAGGCAGAGTTTGGCTCCCGTGGCGTGAGGGCTTTCATCTCCTCCACCAGCGCTGGCCGTCAAGCCTGTTCTGCGTTCTGGAATTTGGTGGAGAGCCAGACGGAGCGCGCGCCTTCACGGAGCGCGGTCCGCCAGAGCCCCATGGTTGTGGTGACGCCACGATTTCAGTTTAAGAGGACACTCGTGCCGTCTGATCATCCCAGCAGCCTCGCGAGGCACAAACTCTGTGATCCCCGCCATTCGACAGGTAGAAAAACAGAGACTCAAGAGACAGGAAATGACTTGCTCAAGGTCATGCACCACCGAGGTGCAGGAAGAGGCCTTTACGTCACGCTTTGGAAGCACCATGCTTTGAGAGAAAGGTTGGATCCTGACGCTCGTTTGCTGAGGACGCTTCTAAAACACGCGAGGCTAAGCCAAGGGACTGAAACCTGAGGTCTAGAACTCACTAACCCAGATTTGACCATTTGTATTTAAATTTTATAATTTTCTGTACAGGAAAATATACCATGAGCAAAATTAAAAGACAAACGTTGCCAGTTAAGAGAAAGAGCTAAGGTGTTTAATATGTAAAGAGCTCTCACAAAACAACAAGACAAAGATCTATACCTAAATGAAAAAAATGAAGTAGGTCATGAAAGAAAAAGTATCAGTGCCCAATGCACATGAAATTGAGGAAAAGCAAAGAAAAGCAACCCTGAAATATCGCTCTAATATTATAAGAATATAACATCGATATTAAAAAGATTGGCAAGAGTATGAGACAAAGGGGTTGTCTCTTTACGGAAGGAAGTGTCCTGCCAGGTCCGAGACCAGTCTGTCGGTGGGGATGTGGGGAAGCCTTCTGGGAAGGCAATTCGACAATATCCACCATGTTTACATGCCCCGCCCTTCGATTTTCTAGTCTTACTTCCAGGGATTTGTTTAAGAGAAAGGCTCACACGTGTGTACCAAGGTATACACACAGAAGTATTCACTGTGCCATTGATTATAATTGTGATATATCCAATGCAGTCCATCAGGCCAGGGCCGGTTACATAAATTATGGCACAGCTAAGCAACGGAATACTACGTGGCCATTAATAAGAATGAGGCTATTCTGACGTGGAAAGTTGTCTGAGACACGGTATTTAGTGAAATAAACAGGTTACAGAACATTACAGTATATGAGTCTATTCGTATTAAAAACATGTAAATCTCACATTAGGAGTGTGTGTGTGGGGTTTATATAAGCATTTTAAAAAGTTAAGTTTATTTATTTTTAATTTTTTTTAATGTTTATTTATTTTCGAGAGACAGAGCATGAGCAGGGGAAGGGCAGAGAGAGAGAGAGAGAGGCAGACGCAGAATCTGAAGCAGGCTCCAGGCTCCGAGCCATCAGCACAGAGCCCGATGTGGGGCTCGAACTCACAGACCGTGAGATCATGACCTGAGCTGAAGTCGGCCGCTTAACCGACTGAGCCACCCAGGTGCCCCAAAAAGTTAAGTTTAAAAGTCTAATCACTCTTCAGCAAAGTAGCCAACTGTTGGCCCTGGTTATCTCTGAATGATGGAGCTGGAGGGACCTTGCCCCCAGGCAATTCTGATGCATACCAAAGTTTAAGAATCATTTGTTGCTTTAAAGGACCGGGCAGATTTTTAACTCTGTGACCTTTACTAAAAGAGTTTGGATTTAGAGTCAAATCAGTCGGCAGCTGGTGGTCTTTCAGGATTCGGCTTAGGTGTTACCTCCTCCAGGAAGGCTTCCCTGATTTCCCCAGATTTTTTTTTTTTTGGCTTTCTTCCTGCTCCCATGGTACCCCATCCTCCTCTATCACAGCATATCAACTGCCTTTGTTTTTCTGCTTTTGCTCGTTTGTTTGTTTCCATCTGCTTTTCCTACTAGACCATGGGGTCCCGGCTCACAGTTTTTTGTCTGCCTTTCCCCAGACCGTGAGCTGTCCCAGGGCCTGGAACAGAGGAGACACTCAGGGAACACTGAACCGTGGCCGCATTGAATTCCCGGGGCTCTGCCCCTTCCTCCCGCAGGGCTTCCCGGAGACTCGCATCGCACGGGGGCCCGGGAGACTCACAAACGCCTTGGTGTACTGGTTCAGCATGAAGTCACTGCTGAGAGCGTGCCGAAAGGCTTCCACGGCGAAGTCTGGGGGTGGGAAGTCGGGGAAGCCTTGGCCCAAGTTCACAGCGTCGCTTTCGCTGGCCATTTTGACAAACTCCACCCTGAGCAACAAACGGGAGAGTCAGCACCTGCCCGCCCTGCCCTGCCGCCCGGGACAGGCTGACCGACGCGCTGGCCTCGTTCCGGGACAACTGGACGGCCCGCGTCTGCCCCAGCCCGAGACCCGCGGGAGGGTCCAAACTCACGGGTCCCCGCTCTGAGGTTGGGCGGGCCCAGCGCTGCGCCCGACCCACGGCTCGGCCCCGGGCTCTCCGACTTCCCAACCAGGGTCCAGGGTAAGAAATCCTCCTGGCCTCGCGGACCCCCCAGAGCACAAACATGGAATCAAGGTTCTCCTTCTGGTGTAATCGATCCTAAGATTTCCCAGCCTGTCGTGCCCCGCCCGGTCCCGCTTTATTCTTTGGCAATGCTAGTCGAGTCTCCGTAGGTGGATTTCACAAACCAGTAGGGCATCGTGCATCGGTCAGCACCGAGTTTGAAATGCTCAGTAACCTGCCCAATATGTAGGAGACGGGTCCTATTCTTGAGTCACAGCAAGGATGGGGAAGTTGAGGTTTGCAGGGCTTTGCCCCACGACTCCCAGTTAGGGCATGGCCCAGGCGGCCTTCGATGCTACGTCTGCTGGATTCGAAGTGGGTCCTCTTGACCATGACTCTGGACAGACTGGGGCCCCACCAGCCCTCCCATCGGCCCCTTCTGGCCTCTGACAACCTTTCTTCTGGCCCTGCCTGGTGGCCGCCTCTTCAGGGAAATGGAGGGAGAGGCTGAGAGGCCGGATGGGGAGGCTGGTGTGTGGTCTGCAGATGGGTTGGGAGCAGAGGAGTTGAATTTGCAAGACAATAAATAATTGTTCCATCTAAAATCTGTCGTTTTCTCCCCAGAGCCCCACAAGGCCTCTGAAGACGCGCGCGCGGGAGTTGCTGAGGCTCTGAGAGGCTAGCATCCCGCCCCGAATCACACAGCCGCGAAGAGCAGAGCTGGGATGCAAAGTCAGGTGGGGCCTATTCCGTGGTGACTGGGTGATGGGACAGGGAAGAGCGGCTCAAACGCCCCACAGAGTCCAGCTGCCCTCTGGGTTGGGTCTCTCGGGTCCTGATGCTCAGGCCACCGCCCTGGGGTCAGCAGGAACCTGGGACCCTTTTTTGGCCTGACTCTCACGGTCTCCCATTCCCCCCAGGCCGCTCCTGCTCTGCTCTGCCTTGGCGTGAAACTTGGCCTCTCCTGGCCTCAGTCTCCCCTTCTATACAGTGGGTGTGTTGGGCTCAAGAGTCTGCGGGGTCTGTGAGTCAGGAAAGTGTACTGCCGCCTCTCCCAGCCTGCCTCCTTGTCATTTCCTCCCTCCACGTTGGACTCTACCTTACCGCCAAAGCCCACGAGTTGCCCCACCTCCCTCAGACAGAGGACCGAAGGCGGCAGCCTGAGAAGCAGGGCCCTGGGGGCCCAACAGAGAGGACACTTGGACACTATAGGGCTTCGGGGCCTGGCTCTTTCTGTCCCAGACACCATCAGAGAGCAGGATGGAGGCGGAAGATCCTTGCAAAACACGAAGTGCCCACGCGAGGGGAATTTGAAAGAAAAAAACAGTCCCACACTTCCTAAAAACAACAGCCGACATTTTTTTTTTTTTTAGGGTCAGGCGTGTCTCTACGCCGCTGGCCAGAGGCAGTGGGGAGGGATTAGGAAGATTCCCTGCATTTTTCTTACATCCCTTCCCACTGCAATCCATTGTGTCACTAGTAACAATGGGCACGTGCTCAGAACAAGCTGATAAAGAAAAGAAATTAACCTCGGCAAATGCCCAGGGAAGAGCCTTCTGTACTCCGCAGGCTCTTACTCAGCTTATCGTACTCTGTACCAAGTGCGGAATAAAATCCGTGGACTGCCCGGAGCCGGTGCCTGGGGAAAGGCATTGCTTTGAGACAGCCGGTCGCCTTACCCTCCCAAGGCCCTGCAGGGTCGATGGAATGATCTCTGTTTTGCAGGTGGGGAGCCGAGGCTCACGGCAGGTGCATCACTGACGCCCCCGCCCCCCGCCCCCCACGCCGCATCCCAGTGCGGTGAAGCTGAGGTTCGAACCCAAGCCTGGTCTGGCCTTTCACAGGTGGGCTGCCAATCTCACAGTCCACGCAACATAGGGGGCTGTCCCGATCCCGCTGAGTTACTGCAAAGTCAGGGACCTCCGGCCCTGCCCCGCCCCCACGCCCGAGGGGACACCCCCCCCAGGGGGCACCCTCCCCCCACCCCTGCGTAGCTCACCATGGGTTGTGGTCAATCCCGTCCAGCCTGCGAGCTTGCACCCTCTTGGCCATGGTGAGCTGAAGACAGAGCGAGCAGAGTGGTCAGAGCGGTGGAGGTGCGACTCTCTTTTGGCCACAGTCCCCGCCCCCCAGGGGACAGAGGCAGATCGGCACTCCCCAGTAGTAGGATGGCCCCCGCGCTTGGCTCCGCCCCATCCCGGCAGCTCATCCCTGGCCCAACCTGCGGGTCCGGTCGGGGCTCCACGTGCTCCGAAATGGACCCCATTCAGACCAGATTCAGGGTGGCCGAAGAGGAGGGGCGAGAGGAAGGCGGGGAGAGAGCAGAGCAGGGGAAGCATGGAGGCAAAGGTGACAACAGCAGCTGCCTTTTACAGAGCTCTGGCTAAACTCAGAACAATCTTGCTGGGCCCATTTTATAGATGAGAAAATCACATTAAATATATATATACACATATGTATATATATAAATATATTTTAAATAAACTCTACACCCAGAGTGAGGCTTAACCTCACAACCCCGAGACCAAGAGCCGCATGCTCTACTGTCTGAACCAACCGGGTGCCAGAGAACAACATAAATTTTATTTTTATATAAAAATAAAAATTTTTTATAACATTTATTAGTGTTATATACTGACATTAATAAGACAGACTACAAAACAGTATGCGCAGTATGATTGTTTTTTGTAAAAGACGTACCCTAATATATATTTGTATCTACATACACTTTTCTATGACCATATATGAACAGATAAAAAAAAGAGTTTGGGGGGGGCGCCTGGGGGGCTCAGTGGGTTAAGCATCTGACTCTTGATCTCAGCTCAGGTCTTGATCTCAGGGTCATGAGTTCAAGCCCTGTGTTGGGCTCCACGCTGAGGGTGGAGCCCGCTTAAAAACCAGCTTGGAAGGAAATATATCGAAATATTAACAGAGGTTCTCTCTGAGTGGTGGGATTATACCTATAATTTAATTTCACATGCGGCTTTTCAGTGTTTCCAAATTTTTTGTATGGAGACCATACCACATTTGATTGATTCTGATATATGCATTTTTTTTTTTTTTTTGCCTGGCACTTTCTCTGAATTCAGCTGTGTCTCCAAATCTATCTGGTATTTCCTGCCCTCCCTTACTAGTCCATACCATAACAGTGCATCGTACATTGCTATATGTAATGTAATATGAATTAAATTTTTTAAACAATTTTTAAATTTATGTTTGAGAGACAGAGAGAGAAAGAGCACGAGCAGGGGAGGCACAGAGAGAGAGCAAGACACAGAATCCGAAGCCGGCTCTAGGCTCTGAGCTCTCAACACAGAGTCCGATGTGGGGCTCGAACCCATGAACATGAGATCATGACCTGAGTCAAAGTCTGATGCCCAACTGACTGTGCCACCCAGGCACCCCAGCGATGCATCAAATTAAAAAAAAAATAGAAGGGGGGCGCCTGGGTGATCCAGTCGGTTGAGTGTCATGATCTCACAGTTCGTGGGTTCAAGCTCTGCATCGGGCTGTGCTGACAGCTCAGAGTCTGGAGCCTGCTTCGGATTCTGTATGTGTGTGTGTGTCTCTCTCTCTGCCCCTCCCCTGTTCATGTCTATCTCTCTCTGTCAAAAATAAATAAACATTAAAAAAATTTTTTTTAATTTCTTAAGAAGAACAGAGCAAAGATGAGTTGGGGTGGCAGCAGGGGACAGAAGTGGACGTGAAGGAAGTTTGACGTGTGGTATGGAGTAGGGGTGCAGGGGCGTAGAGAGAGAACAAAGGAGGTGAATGGAGTTGAATGAGTTTAAGAAAATAACGGGGAATCCCGGAAACTTGGGAAGGCAAAGGAATGACCTTCAACCGTGTCACACAGTAATTGCGAAAGTGAGGAAACAGCGCCCGTTCTTGGACTTATGTGTAACGCATTCCTCGGCCAAAGTCGATTGAGCACCTAGGGTGTACCGAACACGGGGCTGGGCTCCGGGGACAACGGGCAGGCAGCACTATGCAGACCGTTCTGACGCAAAGTTCTGAGTTCTACGTTAGAGGCAGGAGCAAGAGAGGGGGCGCCCGGCCAGGCTGCAGCCCAGGAAGGCTTACTGAAAGAGGAAGCTCATGCACAGCTTTGAAGCCAGGACCAGGCCGGATCCCAGGGGCCCGGGGCTAAGCGGCGCATCACATGGGGCTCGAGCACTTACAGGTCTGGTGCAAGGACCGAGCGAGAGAAGTTCCAGCCTTCTTTCTCTGGAGGGGCCCCATCAGGTGCAAAGAGAGGGCTGCGGCATTCCTGAACATGCCTCCCAGAGCCTCGGGACACCGGCAACTTCCCTTCCGGGAGCAGAAGAGAGGGAGGAGAATGCTCTGGCCAGAAAGTGGCTCCGAGCCCAGGGCGTGGGTCCCCCCCCACACAGCTCTGACAACAACAACAACAAGGGCTAATAGTTACTGAGTGGTCACTGTGTGTCAGGTGTGGCAACCAGTGCCTTTTTTTTTTTAAGTTTATTTATTTATTTTGAGAGAGAGAAAGCACAAGTGGGGAAAGGGCAGAAAGAGAGAGAGAGAGAGAGAGAGAGAGAGAGAGAGAATCCCAAGCAAGCTCCCCGCTGTTAGCACAGAGCCCGACGCAGGGTTCGAACTCCCACATCGTGAGATGATGACCCGAGCCAAAGTCGGATGCTCCCCCGACTGAGCCCCCCAGGCATCCCCACAAGTACTTTCTTGCATGATTGTCCCTCACGCCTACAACCCCTCCATCCCCAGCGATCAGAGTGACCCTTTCAAAATGTAAATGACCTCTACTGAAAAAACAAATGGTCCCAGGGGAAGATCATGGATGGCCCCCAACATCGCAAGGAGAGTCAACCCTACTTTATGTTTGGACTCTAGAAACACACACACCTCCTGTAAATTATTCCTGTGCTGAAAGCAGATCATGCCTTTGGACTACTAGAACACAACGGATAGAAGAACCTGTTAAATGACACCATGGAGAGGTGATCCACACATGACCCTGTTTCTTCAACAAATGAAACACAAAGGAAAAAAGGTCCCAGGCACGATAGATTAAAGGAGACTTAAAGACACACATTTAAGGGGCGCCTGGGTGGCTCAGTCGGTTGAGCGGCCGACTTCGGCTCAGGTCATGATCTCGCCGTCTGTGAGTTCGAGCCCCGCGTCGGGCTCTGTGCTGACGGCTCAGAGCCTGGAGCCTGCTTCACATTCTGGGTCTCCCTCTCTCTCTGCCCCTCCCCCGCTCATGCTCTGTCTCTCTCTGTCTCGAAAATAAATAAACATTAAAAAAAAAAAGACACATTTAAAAAGCGAAGGTCTTCAAAAGGGAGAAAACTGTTGGGAGACTTAGGGCACCATTCAAAGCTTACTGAAAGGCTACAGGAACCAAGAAAGGGTAGTACTAGCATACGGACAGACATAGAAATCAATGGAACTGAATTGAAAGTCCAGAAATAAAACTGACACATTTATGGCCAACTGCCATCCGACAAGAGTGCTAAGTGCTAAGAATATTCAGTGAGGCAAGAACAGTCAACAAGTGGTGCTGGGACAACTGGTTACCCACAGGCAGAAGAACAGATCTGGACCCCTACCTCACACCGTACACACAAAACTAACTCAAAGTGGATCACGGACCTAAATATAAGAGCTAAAAGTATAAAACTCCCAGGAGAAAACAGGAGCTATCTTTGTGGTCTTTTTTCTAAGGGCGTTTTTTTTAAGTTTATTTATTTATTTTGAGGGAGACAAAGACAGTGCGAGTGGGGGAGGGGCAGAGAGAGAGGGCGAGAGAGAATTCCAGGCTCAGTACTGTCAGCACAGAGCCTGACGCAGCGCTCAAACCCACGAACTGTGAGATCACGACTTGAGCCGAAACCAAGAGTCGGATGCTTAACCGACTGAATCCACCCCGGTGCCCCTTTCTTTGCGATCTCGAGTTAGGAGACGATTCCTTAGATATAACACCAAACACGCAGGCAACAAAAGACAAAACAGGGGGCGCCTGGGTGGCTCAGTCGGTTAAGCGGCCGACTTCAGCTCAGGTCATGATCTCACGGTCTGTGGGTTCGAGCCCCACGTCGGGCTCTGTGCTGATGGCTCATCAGAGCCTGGAGCCTGTTTCGGATTCTGTGTCTCCCCCTCTCTCTCTGCCCTTCCCCTGCTCACACTCTGTCTCTATGTCTTTCAAAAATAAATAAATGTTAAAAAATTAAAAAAAAAAGACAAAACAGGACCAATGGACTTCATCAAAATTAAAAACTTTTGGGGCGCCTGGGTGGCTCAGTCAGTTGAGCACCGACTTCAGCTCAGGTCACCATCTCGCGGTTTGTGGGTTCGAGCCCCGGGTGGGGCTCTATGCTGACGGGTCGGAGCCTGGAGCCTGCTTCACATTCTGTGTCTCCCTCTTTCGGATTCTGTGTCTCCCTCTTTCTCTGCCCCTCTCCCTGCTCACCCTCTGTGTCTCTGTCAAAAGTAAATAAACATTAAAAAAAATTAAAAAAAAAAACTTTTAAAAACTTTTGTGCCTCAAAGGATACCATCGAGAAAAGCGAAAAGATAAAAGTATGGGGGAAAATATTTGCAAACCATAAAACTGAGTTTCTCCAAAGAAGACTGTTAAATGGCCAAGAGGCACATGAAAAGATGTGTGACAGCCCTAGTCACTGGGCAAATGCCACCTCGCACCCGCTAGGATGGCTACAACAAATAACAGGGATACTGACAAGTGTTTCAAGGATATAGAAAGTTTATCAACTAGAAACTTAAGTGGCAAAACAAATTTCCTTTATTTAAAAAAGATTTTTTTAGATATTTATTTTTGAGAGAGACAGAGCATGAGGGGGGGCGGCGTGGTGACAGAGAGAGAGAGAGAGGGAGACACAGAATCCAAAGGAGGCTCCAGGCTCTGAGTTGTCAGCACAGAGCCCAACACGGAGCTCGAACCCCCAAACCTTGAGATCATGACCTGAGCCGAAGACAGTTGCTCAACCGACTGAGCCGTCCAGGCGCCCCAGCAAAACAAATTCTCTTTAAAGCAGGAACGAAGTTCGAAGAGGTGTCTGTCACCACTTCCTTTCAACACTGTATTGGAAGTCCTAGCTGGTGGGACAAGAGAAGGAAATTACATGTATGAAACCCAGAAGAAATAACACCACCGCTATTTACAAGGGATATGGTTGGCGGTATTCAACAGTAATTCAAACAAATACACAAACACGAAAACTAACCAAAGCTCAGCAAGGTGGCTATACTTAAGATCAAGGTGCAAAACAAAATTGCATCGCCTCCCCTCCCCCCCCAAAATTTGTCCCTTTCTCTCTTTGGCCCAACTGCCAGAGGGGGCCTTAAATAGTCTTGGGCACCAGGAAGAAAACAACCAATCAACCAATCACGAGAGACAGATAATTACAAATCTTTTTTGGCGGTTATTTATTTCTGAGAGAGCGCACGTGGGAGAAGCTCAGAGAGAGGGGGACCGAAGATTCGAAGCAGGCTCTGCGCCAATAGGCTGACAGCCGCGACCGGATGTGCGGCTTGAACTCCACGAAAAGTTCAGTTGTTTGCTCAACTGACTGAGCCACCCAGGTGCCTCAGATGATTTCAAGAAGTTTCAAGAACTGGGGTGCCTGGGCGGCTCAGTGGGTGAAGCATCTGACCCTGGATTTCGGTTCAGGGCAGGATCTCACAGTAAGTGAGTCTGAGCCCCACGTTGGGTTCCGTGCCAGCGGCCCGACTCCTGCCTGGGGTTTTTTCTCCACCTCTCTCTCCCCCTACCCCGCCCAAGCTCCTGCTCTCTTTCGAAATAAGTAAATAAACTTAAAAAAAAAAAAAAAAAAAGATGTGTCAAGGATGTTGGGAAACTGGGACCCTGGTATGTTGCCTCTGGGATGTACAGTGACTGTGTGGAAACAGTCTGGCAGGTCCTCCGCATGTTAAACACAGACTTCCCAGCAATTCTACTTCTAGGTATATATTCCGGAGAAATGAAAACTACGCCCACACAAAGACTTGTACAAGCAAAATGTGGTAAATGCGTATGATGGAATATCCCTGGGCAGCAGAAAGGAATGGGGTTCGGACGCCTGCGACAACGTGGAGAAACCCTGACCACGTCATGCTAAGTAAAAGAAGCCAGTCACAAAAGACCGCAATTTACACGATTCCATTTATAGGAAAGAGGCAAAGCGATACAGACACGGTAGACCCGTGACTGCCTTGGACTGGGGGGTGGGAGTCTGAGGGCGAGAATGGGGAATGACAGCTATGGCCACTGGGTATCTCTTAGGCGTGATGGACACGTTCTGAAATTAGATCCTGGTGTGAAGATACTATAAACCAGTGAAAAGGACACTTCAAATGGTTGAATTATATGGTATGTGTATCATTATATCTCAATAAAACTGTTTTTAAAAAAATCACCAAGGTTCAGGGACACCTGGGTGGCTCAGTTGGTTGAGTGTCTGACTCTTGGTTTTGGCTCAGGTCACGGCCTTGAGGTTTGTGGGTTCGAGCCCCACGCTGGGCTCCGCCCTGCCAACACGTAGGAGCCTGCTTGGGATTCTCTCTCTCCCTCTCTCTCTGCCCCTCCCCTGCTCACTTGAGCACGAGCTCGTCCTCTCTCTAAACAAATAAATAAACTTTAAAAATCACCAAGGTTTAGGGGCACCTGGCTGGCTCTTGATCTCGGGTTGTGAGTTCGGTCCCCATGTAGAGATTACTTAAAATTAAAAAAAAATCTTAAAAAAAATAAAACAGGGGCACCTGGGTGGCTCAGTTGGTTAAGCATCCAACTCTTGGTTTCGGCTCAGGTCATGATCTCATGCTTCGTGAGTTCGAGCCCATGTTGGGCTCCGAGATTAAAGTGCAGAGCCTGCTTAGGATTCTCTCTTTATCTCTCCACCCCTCCCCTGCTTGCTCTCTCTCTCTCTCAAAAAGAAATAAACTTAAAAAAACAAACACATTTTTTAAGGGGCGTCTGGGTGGCTCAGTTGGTTAAGGTCAGGTCGTGATCTCATGGTTCATGAGTTCAAGCCCAGCGTTGGGCTCTGTGCTGACGGCTCAGAGCCTGGAGCCTGCTTCAGATTCTGTGTCTCCCTCTCTCTCTGCCCCTCCTCTGCTTGCACTCCGTCTCTCTCTCTCAAAAATAAATACGCATTAAAAAATTTAAAAAATAGGGGTGCCTGGGTGGCTCACTCGGTTAAGCATCCGACTTCGGCTCAGGTCATGATCTTGTGGATTGTGAATTTGAGCCCTGCATCGGGCTCTGTGCTGACAGCTCAGAGCCTGCAGCCTGCTTTGGCTCCCTCTCTCGCTGCCCCTTCCCCACTCACGTTCTGTCTCTCTCTCTCTCTCTCAAAAATAAACATTAAAAAATATTTTTTAAAATAAATCAGAAATCCATGCCTCATCCTTAGCGCTAAAACAGTGAAAGTTCCAGATACCTGTGGGACGGCTGGAAAAAGCTGAATACAGCCTGGCCCGTACTGAACCAATGGGCAGTTTCTCTGGGGTGATGAGGGGTGTTTGTGTTGGGGGGCAGGGGATGGCATTCTCAGGAGGCACGTGTGAAGTATTTAGGAGTGAAGCGTCAGGACTCCTGCTTTCAAACGATTCAGCAAAGACATCCATCCACGAGGGCAGGGCAGAGAGAGGCGGTGGCAATGGCCGTGCCCTCGCTGTGAGCGGGGGCTGAATGTAGGTGGTGGGCATGGTGGGGCCACCGCGCGGTTCATTCGCCTTTTCCGCAGATCTGACTTTTTGGAAACAGAAAGCTGAGAGGCAAAGGGGGACGCGTGTACCGACCAGACGCAGTGGAAGGGCACCTGGGATTGTGAGCGAGGAATGATGGAAATGGTGCCAGCCTCGCATCCTGGGCCCCCCAAGACAGGCGCTCGACAACGCCCCAGTAGGGTGCTTATCTCCTTACCAATCTCCTAGGAGAGTCTGGTGACCAAGCGAGCAAGCAGGGTTACAGGAGAGGGAAGAATGAGCTGAACCAGCCTCTCTGACCTGAAGACGAGGGGCTGAGAGCCAGAGAGAGCGAGCGAGCGAGAGAGGGAGAGAGAGTGTGTGCAGAGAACACCCCATCTCTGCTTGGTTTTGAGCTAGCCACCCCAGGTTTGCCAGGCAATGGTGCCCCAGCCTCCCTTGGGACCCCGCCCCTGTCCCCTGGGAGCTGGGCTGGTTTGGACTAGTTAGTCTTCATTTCAGGCTCGAAGCTGTGCCAGGCAGGAAAGGCTGGGGGGAGCACGGCATCCTTCGCCAACGTGTCTCAAGAGTGGTTCTCAGGGAGTGGGCCGTGGGGCGCTGGGTGGGGATGCCGGAGCGAGGCTTCAGTGGCCTTGTAAACATCGAGGGGCACCCGGGTGGCTAAACTGGTTAAGCAGCTGACTCTTGATTTCGGTTCAGGCCAGGATCTCACGGTTCGTGAGGCTGAGCCCTGCTCTGTGCTGGCAGTGCGGAGCCTGCTCGGGATTCTCTCTCTCCCTCTCTCTCTGCCTGTCCCCTACTCACACTATCTCTCTCTCTCTCTCTCTGAAAATAACCTTAAAAAAAAAAAAAAAGACTTGTAAATATCCAGACATCGCCATGTGGGCTCCATCGAGGGTTCCCGAATGTTAGGAGTGGGTCTTAGAGACAAACATGAACACCGACCGGGTACTGCAGGGTGTGAAGAAATCCTTCATTTGTTAGCTGCGTTAATGGTATTCGGGATTTCTTTCTTTCCTTTTCTTTTTTTTTTTTTTAACGTTTATTTATTTCTGAGATGTAGAGACAGAGCACGAGCAGGAGAGGGGCAGAGAGAGAGGCAGACACAGAATCCGAAGCAGGCTCCAGGCTCCGAGCCATCAGCACAGAGCCCGACACGGGGCTCAAACTCACAGACCGTGAGATCATGACCCGAGCTGAAGTCGGCCGCCCAACCAACCGAGCCACCCAGGCGCCCCTCTTCCTTTCCTTTTAACAGTCCTCATGTTTCAGCGATGTATCCTGAAGTATTTGCGACAAAATATCTGGGATTTGCTTCAAACTAAGCCCAAATGACCCAGACGGTGGAAGTAGGAAGCGGAGGGGGGAACAGAAGTACACTGGGCCACAGATCGAGACTGGGAGGGTCAGTACACTCGACTCTCTACTTCTGTATATATTTAAAATATTCCTGGGGGCACCTGGGTGGCTCAGTGGGTTGAGCATCCGACTTCCGCTCAGGTCACGATCTCACAGTTTGTGAGTCTGAGCCCCACATCAGGCTCGCTGCTGTCCACATAGGGCCTGCTTTGGATCCTCTGTCCCCCCTCTCTCTCTGCCTCTCCCTAACTCACATCCTCTCTCTCAAAAATAAATAAACATAAAAAAATAATAATAATAAATAAAATGTTCCACACCCACGAGGAGGAAGTCAGAGCCACAACATGGAAGGAGCCTGGGCCCCTGATGTTTGACGAACATCACTTATCTTTGGATTTAGTTGGGGGTTGAGAGGGAAAAGGATCTTGCTTAAGCTGCTATTATCTGGGGTTCTCTTTCGTTCACAGAAAAATTAAGCCTAACTGCTAAACCCTGCCAATACCCCTCGGCCCCAAACCATCAAGAGCACAGCCGTGACTGAAATGGTACGGTGAGGGAAGGTGTGCCCCGCGGGGCTGTGAGGGCCTCAGGGAGCAGGCGTTACAACTCATTACAGGATCTGGACTTCGGTGGAGTGATTTGGGGCAGGGTCCAGGGAAGCAGGACGTTGCTCTGGATTGGCGCTTTCGGAAGCAGGGATCGCTTCACGGCCGGAGATCGCAATCATCTTATTTGTAGGGAGGCGGGCCGGAGCGAGGCTAGCTGCAGCTGGCACAGAAGCAGCTGCCCGCGTGCAGCCAGGAGAGGGGGGCGCTGGGTTTTGTGTGGCTTCGAAGACGTTCCCGTTGGTCTGTGTTCGGACGTGATTACAGAGGGTTCTCGGATATGGATGTTCCGTGCAGTCATCCACGGGCAAGAGGACACGAGTCCCATCTGTGGGTGCCGGGCCAGCTCCTGCATTCCAGAAGCTGCGTTTCTCTTCCTAAATCCTCGTCCGGAGAACAGAATCCAAAGTCTTTACCGTGTACTATAAGGCCCTGTTAAATCAGATGCGAGGCCACCTGTCCCCAGTCGTTTCTTGCCCCTGTCCCTTTCGCTTGCTGTCCCCGGTCACATTAGCCATTCCTGTCCACCTGGGTCCCTGTATCCACTCTCCTTCTAAAGCGGTGTCAGAGACTTTCTTGGTACGGGGCCAGGGTAAATACTGTGGGCTTTGCAGGACATCCCGTCCCTATCATAGCTCCTTAGCTCTGCCGTCAGGGAGACGGCAGCCTTGGACGACATGTTCACCGATGAATGAGCTTGCGCCTCAGGAACGCTGTATTGAAAAACCCTGGCGGCAGACCAGGTCCGGACTGGGGGCCGTCCTGAGTCCTGAACTCTCAGACTAGTCCACACTGAGTCTCCGGCAATTCGTCAGTTACCTTTAGGTCTTTCCACCCCTGAACTGATTCGTGTGGAGGTTTCTGCTCCGGTTAAGTTGTGATTCTCTGTATCTGCTGCTTTTTCTTTTCTTTTTTTTTTTTCTTTAACTTTTTTTTAACCTTTAATCGTTTTTGAGAGACAGAGACAGAATGCGAGTGGAGGAGGGGCAGAGAAAGAGAGAGAGGGAGCCACAGAATCCGAAGCAGGCTCCAGGCTCTGAGCTGTCAGCACAGAGCCCGCCGCAGGGCTTGAACCCATGGACTGTGAGATCAGGACCTGAGCCAAAGTTGGACACTTAACCGACTGAGCCACTCAGGCGCCCCGACTGCTGGTTTTTCTAATTTTGGGGGCAGTGGTTTGCCCTGTGACCTCACTTCTCTAATGGGTCTAAGAAGAGGTGTTGGTGTTTCGGTTTGTTCAGCTTTCTGCTCATTTGGATGGAGTGATGACTTCCATAACTTCGTGACTGTCAGTGTAATGCTCTAACTTCATTAAGAAGGAGAAGTAAAGGAAAATGATTTAGAACCCAATAGTCAGGCTTGCCCACTCTAGAAGGTTCCATGAAATAGACAGCTGCTTGCACCTGGCTTTAAGAAGTGAGTTCAGGGGCACCTGGGTGGCTCAGTTGGTTAAGTGGCCATGATCTCCTGGTCTGTGAGTTCAAGAACTACGTTGGGCTCTGTGCTGATGGCTCAGAGCCTGGAGCCTGCTTCGGATTCTGTGGCTCCCTCTCTCTCTGCCCTTCTCCTGCTCACGCTCTGTCTCTATGTCTCAAAAATAAATAAACGTTAAAAAAAAAAAAAAAAAGTGAGTTCAGTCTGACCAGGGCAGTTACTTAGCCGGTCCCTTGGGAACCCCGACCCAGCCCGGCCCTTCCCCCACAGTCATACACGGCCTTTCAGAGCTGACAGCAGCCATCCAGTCAGGAGGTGGGGCACTGCCTCCTTATGTCTTTCATCGTCAGCTGCTCCAGAGTATCTTCTCTGGCCAGGCCCTGGCTCAGGGGGCTGAGACTACCGTAGGGACCAGACACTGGCGGGGCCCCCGCCATGTGAGCCATTGGTCCGAGGGCGAGGGTGGAGGGTCGAGGCGGGATGGGGAGGCCAGAGACAAGCCCTCTCTCCTGCATCCATCCAGCAAGTATTTCCTGATGAGCACGAAGGCGCGCATTATGGTTTGAAACGTGTCCTCCAAAAGTGCGTGTTGAAGAGCCCCAGGCCCCAGTGCCTGTGAATGGAACCTTATTTGGAAATAGGATTTCTGTAGAGGTAATCAGAATGCGTAGGATGAGGGCACGCTGGATCAGAGTGGGCCTTAAACCGGTATGACTGGTGTCCTTGAGAGAAGGGAGAAGAGGGGCGCCTGGGGGACTCGGTTGGTTGAGCGTCTGACTTCGGCTCCAGTCACGATCTCACGGCTCGTGAGTTCAAGCCCTGCATGGGGCTCTGTACTGATGTCTCAGAGCCGAGCGCCTGAGCTTTGGATTCTGTCTCCAGCTCTCTCTGCCCCTCCCCCGGTTGCACACTGTCTCTCTCCCTCTCTCTCTCTCAAATATAAATAAACATTTAAAAAATATTTTTAAAAAGAAGGGAGAAGATGGGGCACCTGGGTGGCTTAGTCAGTTGAATATCAAACTTTGGCTCAGGTCATGATCTCACGGTTTGTGGGTTTGAGCCCTGTGTCAGGCTCTCTGCTGTTGCCACAGAGCCCACTTTGGATCCTCTGTCCTTCTCTCTCTCTCCCCCTCCCCCACTCATTCTCCCTCCCTCTCTCTCTCTCTCTCCTAAAAATAAATAAACATTAAAAAAGATTTAAGGGGCACCCGTGTGGTTCAGTCAGTTGAGAGTCCAACTTCGGCTCAGGTCATGATCTTGTGGTTTGTGAGTTCGAGTCCCATACTGAGCTTGCTGCTGTCAGCTCAGAGCCTGCTTCAGATCTTCTGTCCCCCTCTCTCTCCGCCCCTTCCCTGCTTGAGTTCTCTCTCTCTCTCAAAAATAAATAAATCTTTTTAAAAATTTAAAAAAAGAAGGAGAAGGAGGAAGTAGAGGAGGAGAAGGAGAAGAAGGAGAAGGAGGAGGCGAAGAAGGAGAAGGAGGGAGAAGAGACGCAGACACACAGGGAAAAGGCCACGTGAGGCCGCAAACAGAGATCAGGGCAAGGCGTCTACAAGCCAAGGAACAGCATGGATTGTTGGCAATGCCACAAGCTAAGAGAAAAGCATGGGACAGATTCTCCTCTAGAGCCTTCAGGGAAAGTATGGCGCTGCTGACACCTCGCTTTTGGACCTCTAGTCACTGAAACTGTGAAAAGAGAAACTTTCTGGGGCGCCTGGGTGGCTCAGTCGGTCAAGCAGCCGACATCAGCTCAGGTCATGATCTCACAGTCTGTGAGTTCCAGCCCCGCGTCGGGGTCTGTGAGTTCCAGCCCCGCATCGGGCTCTGTGCTGATGGCTCAGAGCCTGGAGCCTGCTTCGGATTCTGTGTCTCCCTCTCTCTCTGCCTTCCCCTGCTCACACTCCGTCTGTCTCTCAAAAATAAATAAACGTTAAAAAAAAAAAAAGAAAGAAAGAAAGAAAAAACTTTCTGTTGTGTAAAACACACAGCGTGGGGTACTTTGTTTCCATAGCTCCCGGACACTAACGCATTGCGGCACTAGGGGGCGCTCGGGGCACCTGCCCCGCATCTGGGAGTTCGGGAGGGCTCCGGGGGAGAATGTGGCATTCAAGCTGAATCCCAAAGCTGGGAAAGTGTGCCGGGCGGAGAGGGTGGTGCAAAGGCCCGGGAGCGGAAGAGGGCTAGGAGATCCCAGGAGCTGAGAAGCCGGTGTGGCCAGAGTTTACCGTCTAATTTCTCAGAACGGAGTCACTTCCCAGGGGACCCCTGCGGGAAGTATTCCCCGATCCCTGGGACGTAGAGCCAGAGCGGGCAGCAACAAAGGGGAGTGCGATTATCATCGGAGGAGGGATATTCCAGAGCGTGTCACATGGGGGGAAGGCGTCCGCGTGCTGTGGCCTCGTCCGCGTGCCGTGGCCTCGCTCGGCCTGGGGACACAAAGCCCACGGCCAGGTCTGAGTTCAGTGGTGGCTACAGCAGACTCCTTGTGCCTGCTGCACGTTCTGGAGGGAATCACTGTCCTGCTTGCCCGGCCGAGGGGTTTCTCAGGACATGAGGTCTTCAGTGTTACAACCGGGAGCACCCCGGGCGAACGGGGAAGGCCGGTCTCCTCGGTTCGGCCGAATGCAGGGAGGTCTGCTCCCGTTCGGGGCCCAGCGTTCTGCTGCCTCCTGACCAAAACCTACGGGTTCCCAGCAGTCTGGTCCTCTCTCTGACACCCTCACCCACGTCATTACACATCTATGAATTCTGTCCTTTCTCCCAGAGCGACTCCATCCAGGGAGCGCCTGGGTGGCTCAGTCGGTGAAGCCTCCGCCTCTTGGTTTTGGCTCAGGTCGCGATCTCACAGTTCGTGAGCTCGAGCCCTGTGTTAGGCTCTGTGCGGTCGGAGCCTGCTTGGGATTCTCTCTGCCTTTCCCCGTCTCACGCTCCCTCTCTCAAAATAAATAAATAAACTTAAAAAAATAAATAAATAAATAAAATGACTACAGTTTCTTTGCCTTAAATTATGCCTTTATCATTTCGCTGGATTACAGCACTGGGAATAATATTAACACAATTGCCTCTCATCTCCTGAGTGCCAGTACTTTCTACCAGACTCTGTGTTAAGGACTATAGGTCATCGGACCTTTTTTTTTTTTTAATGTTTATTTATTTATATTTGAGAGAGAGAGAGCGAGAACACAAGCAGAGGAGGGGCAGAGAGAGGGAGACCCAGAATCCGAAGCAGCCTCTGTTCTGTCAGCACAGAGCCCGACGCGAGACTCGAACTCACAAACTGTGAGATCATGCCCTGAGCTGAAGTCAGAAGCTTAACCGACTGAGCCCCCCAGGTGCTGGGTCACCAGACCCTTTAAACGGCCCTGGAAAGCACGTGCTTTCCTCACCTCCAGTAACAGGCAAAGACTCGGGTAATAAAGTAACGACTAACGCTTATATTGAGCTTCTGGAGGTCAGAGGAGGGTCCCGGCACAGGGGGAAAGGTCACACTCACAAGGGAAAAGATCCCAGCTTCCCCTCCTCTGCCACGACCTCAGCCCCTCACCCTCTCTGCGCACTGCCTGCGCCGGGGAAAGGTGGCGCCTTGGGGTTGGAGGCGGCCGGGGCCCCCTGGCTCGACAGAGGGCAAGGACAGTCCATGCTGGATGAGGGGTACCAGTCTTGCTGCCTCGGGGTTCAAGCTGGAAACCAGGCTTGGGCTTTCACTGCAGGGACCCCCCCCTCAGCAGGCGGAGGTGTGTGTGTGTGCCCGGGGGAGTCTTGGGAAATGAGAGTGAGCCTCTGTGCCCTCTGTGGGGCACGTCTGCCCTACCGCTGCCAAACCCTTCGTGCCTGCCCAGGACTGAGCCGGGAATAGTCCCCTGGGGGGAGGATTAGAACCCGGACTTTGGTATCACACAGATCTTGGCTGCGGGAGCCGAGGGAAGTCCCTTCATCTCTCTGAATGTCAGTCTCCCTATGGAGAAAATAAGTAAAAATAAGATAATTCATGGAAGGCATTTTCCTTAGTGCCCAGCACATAAAAGATGGCTAGTTAATGACAGATGTTCATAATGGAGTGGGTACTTCATGAATGTTCCCTGGGCCAGTAAAATATGACACGTGGGGCTAGATACTGTGACACTTATGTTCCCCGGGAGGACTGATTCTCTATTGGACCTCGGCAGAAGGCACAGTCCTGAGGGGACACGACACTTTGAGGAGCCCATGAAAGTGTCTTAATTTATTTCCAGTTTTAATTTATTTTACTTCATTATTTTTTAATGTTTTAATGTTTACTTATTTATTTTGAGAGAGAGACTGAGAGTGAGAGGCAGCATGAGCAGGGGAGGGGCAGAAAGAGAGGGAGAGAGACTCCCAAGCAGGCTCTGCACTGTCAGCACAGAGCTGGACATGGGGCTCACGATTCGTGAGGTCGTGACCTGAATCGAAGTCAAGAGCCAGCCGCTTAACCGGCGGAGCCACCCAGGCACCCCGAATTTTATCTTAAAATAAGAAGAAAAAAAAAGGGAATCTAATAATTACGAATGTATAACAACAAATCCGGTCTGGATGATATTCACTCTTTGTACCACATGGTTGTGAAATATAATTTATCCTGGTCTTTAACGGAGAAAGGGGCCCATGAAAGTCATAATGGGACCTTGAACGTAGGTAAATCGTGTGTAGTTACGACTTCATGTGCAAATACGAGTGGGTGTATTTGAGCATGTGCACGCATCTCTGTGTCTGTCTGTGAGCACGCAGGTGTAGTGGGGGCAGTTTCCAGAAACTCGAAGGGGAGGGAGAGACCGCTGGGGCTCTGAGCCAAGGCCAGGAAGGGCACAGGTGGCCCTGTGGGTTGCCCTCACCCAGGAACACCACCAGGGGTTCGAGGAGGGGGGGTTGAAAGGCTTGTTGTTCTGGAAGCTGCCAGCAGGGGGGGCAAGGAACCAGCTCTGTCTAGACTTCAGCCTAGCTCTCCCTGGGACTCCACACACCTGGGCAGAGGGCGACCTTTGTGCCACAGGAGGGGACTGTGACCTCACGTCACTGAGGAGGCCCACAGCGGGGAGCGTGCTGATCTGGGCCTCCCCCGAGGTGGGACTGCCGACCTTCCAGTCCAGAGTCCTCCCACTGACCAGAACAATCCAGGGACCTCCACGGGGGCCTCGCTCACGGGCACCCGGCGGCTCTGCAGGGAGCCCTGCCCAGGCCCCGCTCACCTCCAACTCCCCATGCCTCACCCCTCACTTCTAGGAAGCAGGTCTTCCTGGCCGCCTGCTCTGTAGCCCTGAGGTCTGTCCTAAGCCCTAAGGCCTTTCGTTTACTGCACTTTCTCTGTGCGAGGCAGCCTGCCAGAACTATCCGTGTCCCATCGCTTTAAAACCTATGGGGAAAGGTTCCATCAAGAGGCTAAGTCGCACACCCAAAGCCACAGAGAGCGAGTAGCAGAAGGAGGCTTTAAACTCAAAGCCTGTACTTACCCGCCACCGTGGGACACAGGGACACTCTGAGCAGTGACATCAGAGTCCTATTTCCAGAAAGAGCTAAAGAGGCATGGGTGGATGGATGCTTAATAGGAAATAGGGGGTTCTGGTCCAGTCACTCACGTTTTATGAATGGGGACACTGACCACCAGGGAGGGGAAATGACCAGCCCAGGGGCCCTGAATCAGACCTGGCATTCTTCTCAGCAGGATGGCTCTTCCAATGGACATTATACACCAGGCACAGAGTAAGCTGCTCCATAAATGTTTGTTGAGGGAGAAAATGAATATCTATCGCTCCCACCAGAGACAGTGAGCTCGCTCACAACGAGGACTCTCCTCTGTTTATCTTTTTATCATCAGCATCTGCTCAGGGGCGCTCACACAGTAGGTGCACGCCTCTTCATTGCTTCAGCAAATAGGCACGGAAACTTCTACTCCACGCTCTGCTCTATGCTAGCCACCAGGTATACAAGGGGGAATAGGACACCTTCCTGTCCTTAAAGGAGCACGCAATCTAATGAAGAAGACCAGTAATGAGGCCATTTTCATTTAGTATGAGCCTCAATATACAAACAGTTCTTAGGAATCAATAACAAATGACCAACATCTCAATAGTAAAAAGAGTGGGCCGGAAATAAAAATTCACCCCAAAAGAAAACAGATGATAAGCCTGAAAAGATGCTCAAACTTACTTATATTTAACAGAGGCAACCGGAATGCTATTTTCTGCTTCTCGGACAGAGAATAAGAAGACCGAGATTCACCAAATCGATACTACCGCGCACTGAAAGGCCACAATCCGTGATTCGGGGAACACCGAGTTGGAACGTTGGCATGACTTTGGAGGGCGACTTCACAAGGACAGCATGCGTGGCTCTTTGACTCAGGGCTTCCTCTCCTAGAAATTTACCTTGCAGGAATACTCAGACATACGTGCAGAGAAGCATGCATCTGGATGACTGATGCGGCATTGTGTGTGAGAGAGAAAAAAACTGAAGACCAGCCAGGTCCATCAGGTCGGGGGCTGGGTCAGAATATTGTGATTTATCCATACAATGGGAAGCGGTACAGTCACTAAAAGGAAGCAGATTGTCCTTAGCAATAGTTCTGACACAGAAAGATGTTCAGGTTATATGAAAAAGACAGGTTGAGGGGCGCCTGGGTGGCTCAGTCAGTTAAGTGTCCGACTTCAGCTCAGGTCATGATCTCACAGTCTGTGAGTTCGAGCCCTGCGTCGGGCTCTGTGCTGACGGCTCAGAGCCTGGAGCCTGCTTCCGATTCTGTGTCTCCCTCTCTCTCTGCTCCTCCCCTGCTCACGCTCTGTCTCTATGTCTCTCAAAAATAAATAAATGTTAAAAAAAAAAAAAAAGACAGGTTGATATCAAGGCTTACGACAAAGCTGTAGTGACCAAAAGAGTGTGGTGCTGGCCTAGACATACAGAGCAACCGATTAGAATAGAGAGCCTAGTGACAAACCTAAATATCTATGGTTTGTTGATTTTCTTTTTTTAACATGTCTTTTTTTAAAAAAAATTTTGATGTTTATTTATTTTTGAGAGAGAGAGAAAGCAGAGCGTGAGCAGGGGAGGGGCAGAGAGAGCGAAGGACACAGAATCTGAAGCAGGCTCCAGGCTCCGAGCTGTCAGCACACAGCCCGACGCGGGGCTCGAACTCACGAACGGTGAGATCATGACCTGAGCCGAAGTCGGACGCTTAACCAACTGACCCATCCAGGCGCCCCTCAACATAGGTCTTTTTTAAAAAGTAATCTCTACACTCAACGTGTGGCTTGAACTCACAATCCTGAGATGGAGGTGCAAGTTCTACTGACTGAGCCAGTCGGGCGCCCCCGGTCAGCTGATTTCTGACAAGGGTGCTAAAAATGTTTCGATGGTCTCAAGAAGAAACCGTCTTTGCAACAAATGTGCTGGGAGAGCTTGATAGTCAACTACAGAAGAATGGAGTTGGACCTTCATCTCACCCAATCTACAACAATTGGCTGGAAGGGAACCAATGACCTTGCCCACACTCTCAATAGTGTCCTTCGATTTTAATTTTTATGATGTCCGAACTTAGAATTACCTTTCACTCCTAGGTATATACTGAAAAGAAACGAAAATCCAGGCCCACACAGAAACGTGTGCACGAATGTTCGCAGCAGCATTGTTCGTAATTATCAAAAGGTGGAAATAATCTCCGTGTCCATCCAGGGATGGAGGAGTAAACTGGGGTAAAGCCACACAATGGAATGTTATGCGGCCGTAGAAAGAAACAATAGACATACTGACTCACGTGGCAACTTGGCTGCACTTTGAGAACATACCGAGTGAAAGAGGCCAGACATAGGAGGTGACATAGGACATGGTTCCTTGCCTCGGTTACATCTAGAATAGGCAAATCCATACAGTCTGAAGGAGGTCAGTAGTAACCAGGAGACAGGAGGGAGAGATGAGGAGTGATTATTTAACGGGTAAAAGCGTTTTTCTGGAGTAATGAGAAAGTTTTGAAACTAGAGAGAGGTGGGGGTTGCACGACATTGTGAATACACAAGTGCCACTGGCTCGTACACTTTAATGGGCTGATTGTAGGTTATGTGAATTTCACTTCGATTTTTATCACGTATGGTGACCAAAAAAAGCTGTTGAAGAACAATACAAGCCCATTTGCCTTTTTTATTTAAAAAATTTTTAATGCTTATTTATTTATTTTGAGAAAGAGAGAGAGTGAGTGCAAGCAGGCGAGGGGCAGAGAGAGGGAGAGAGAAAGAGAATCTCAAGCAGGCTCTGTGTTGCCAGCCACCCCGGGATCATGATCTGAGCTGAAATTAAAAGTTGGATATTGGGGCGCCTGGGTGGCTCAATCGGTTAAGCGGCCAACTTTGGCTCAGGTCATGATCTCACGGTCTGTGGGTTCGAGCCCTGCATCGGGCTCTGTGCTGACAGCTCAGAGCCTGGAGCCTGCTTCGGATTCTGTGTCTCCCTCTCTCTCTGCCCTTCCCCTGCTCATGCACTGTCTCTCTGTCTCTCAAAAATAAACGTTAAAAAAAAAATTTTTAAAAAATTTTCAAAAGTTGGACACTTAACTGACTGAGCCACTCAGGAACTCCAACATTTTTTAAATTATAGGCAGATACGTATGTAATGGTGTGTGTGTGTGTGTGTGTGTGTGTGTGTGTGTGTACATTTACACATACAGGCAAGTCCTCACCGACCACCATAGTGCGGGATTGTAAAAACGACCATGCGAACTGAAATCATTCAGAGAACTTAATCATTAATGGAAAAAATTATGATTGTTCTGTGACCTTTGAAAGTTGCTGTCGAACCATTAAAAACTCTCTTATGGTTTGTTATAAGTGTACAGGGAAATGAAAAAATAAAACCAAAAATAAAAATAAATTTAAAAACAAAACTAAAAATAGGGCGCCTGGGTGGCTCCATTGGTTAAGTGGCCGACTTCAGCTCAGGTCCTGATCTCACGGCTCATGGGTTCGAGCCCTGCGTCGGGCTCTATGTTGATAGCTCGGAGCCTGGAGCCTGCTTCTGATTCTGTGTCTCTGTCTCTCTCTCTCTCTGCCCTCCTCCTGCTCATGCTCTATCTCCCTCTCCTTCAAAAATAAATAAACATTAAAAAAATAATAAAACTAAAAATAAATTTAATACTTATTAAATTACTAATTTAAATTAGAAACATAGAATTAAAGTGTTTTCTTTCTTTTTTTTTAAGTTTATTTATTTATTTTGAGAGAGAGAGAGAAAGAACAGGGGAGGAGCAGAGAGGGAGAGGGAGAGAGAGAATCCCAAGCAGGCTCCATGCTGTCTGCACGGAGCCCAATGGGGGGCTCAAACTCACAAACTGTGAGATCATGACCTGAGCTAAAAATCAAGAGTCAGACGCTTAAAAGACTGAGCCACCCAGGTGCCCCTAAAGTGTTTTCTTTCTTTATAAGAACATATCGGTGGGGCTCCTGGCTGCCTCAGTGGGTCAAACATGTGACTCTCGATCTCAGGGTCATGAGCTCAAGCCCCTTGTTGAGTGTAGAGCCTACTTAAAAAAAACGGGGGCACTGGGGTGCCTCAGTCGGTTAAGTGTCTGACTCCTGAGTTTGGCTCAGGTCATGATCTCAGGGTCATGGGATCGAGCCTCACGTCAGGCTGTATGCTGAGCACGGAGCCAGCCTGCTTGGGATTCTCTCTCTCTCCCTCTGCCCCTCTTCCCCACTCACAGTCTCTTCCTCTCTCTCAAAAAAAATTTTTTTTGTAAAAAAAAAAAGAATAAATGTATCAAGGTGGCCCTCTAAAGGAAACAGAATCACTCTCTCGAAGGGATATCCGTACTCCCCTGTTCATTGTGTTATTCACAATAGCCAAGATACGGAAACATCCTGTGTGTTCATGGATGGATGGATAAAGAAAACGTGGTTTCTGTATATAATGGAATGTTATTCAGCCTTAAAATAGAAGGAAAGGCTGCCATTTGCTACAACACGGAATGAATCTGGCTGGCGTGGTGCCAGGTGAAATAAACGAAACGCAAATACTGTGTGGGGTCATTTGTATGCAGAATCGGGGGCGGGGGCAGCTGGATGGCTAGAAACAGTAGAAGGGCGGCTGCTGGGCTGCGGGGTGAGGGGAGAGGGGAGAGGCTGATGAAAGGGTATAGTCTTTGTTAAAAGATGAATAAGTTCTGCGGACCTAATATAGAAATGGTGACTAGAGTTGATAATACTGTATTGTATAATTCTTTAAAGTTTATTTATTTTTGAGAGAGAGAGAGAGAGAGAGAGAAGACGAGGGGCAGAGAGAGAGAGAGAGAGGGAGAGAGAATCCCAAGCAGGATCTGTGCGGTCAGTGCAGAGCCCGACGCGGGGCTCGAACTCACAAACCGTGAGATCATGACCTGAGCTGAAATCAAGAGTCAGACACTTAAAAGATACCTATGCAAAGTGATGGGTGTGTTAACTTGACTATGGGGATAACTTCACAATGTATACATGTATCAAATCATCACGTATGATTTAAACGTATCACAAACTTTTTAATTTTTTAATTTTAAGTTTTTAATTTTAGAGACAGAGAGAATCCCACGCAGGCTCCACACTCGGCATGGAGCCTGACTTGGGGCTCGATCCCATGACCCCGGGATCATGACCTGAGCGGAAATCAAGAGTCAGACACTCGACCGACTGAGTCCCCCAGGCACCCCAAATGTATTACAATTTTATGTAATAAAAATTGTAAAAATTAAAAAAAAATGGAGTCAATTATAACTCAATAAGTCTGGGGGGAAATTATCGACAGTAGTTTGGACAGTGCCTGCTTTCTAGTTGCGTAACTTAGGATACGGAACAAGCGTCTTGGCTCGGCATTGATGAGTCAACACACTCCTTCCTGAGTTTAGATCAACTTCAAACATTTTATCCCTTGCACTTTGATGTCACGACATATACCTGGTGGTTCCTTTAACCTGCTGGCATCACTTCCTCTGGGACACCTTCACCCTTTTTGGCAGAGCCCCATCTGTCCCTTGCCGAATTGAGGTGGATCAATTTGCCTTCGCTACGTTCCTCTGGTTGCATATCTGGAATTTCTGGAACAGCAAAGAGCTGCTGTGTCAACATTGCCACAACCGGCTATGTCTTTGATCACACCCATTTACGTTCACTGCGAATTTCCCACTCGGCATTGCTTTGCTGCACTTTCGTTTCTTTGTTGGCCAGTTCCTTCTTCCCATTATCCATTTCTGTAGCCTGTTGTCTGGGGTGACCACTGGGAGACAGAGGTCAACACAACCCCAAGCTTCGGGGTCTGTGTGTGAACCCAAGACCGTGCACCGTGCCCCATCGGGGTCAGGATTGGAAGAAGCTCTGTGATTAGTCACTGACCACTGAGCGCACCCGGTATTGCCGGGGCCACGTGTGGACCAGAGGGCAGCGAGGTTCAGGCTTTACGAAATTACTCATAGTTTACAGAACATGGCCACTGAAATCTGCACCGCGGTGTTGAGACACTGGCATTACTTAGCTGAACCACGGTGTCTGAAATGTGTTCTGTCGCGTAAAGCAAGGATGGTTTGATTATGTGTTTGTACCGAAGCTGTTCCCAGGGACACCACTAAATTATTAATCCCGGCTTTCTCTGGGATTGGGTTGGGGCCTTACAAACTTCTACGCTTTTTTTCTTTCTTTCTTTTTTTTTTTTAAAGAGGCTGTGAAGCTCTGGAATCAGACTTTGGACTGAAGCCATTTACCAGCTGTGTGACTTTTTTGCAAATTATTAACCCTTTCTGAGAATCATGTCTTTTTTTTCTTTTAAAGTTTATTTGTTTATTTGGAGAGAGAGCCGGGCAGGGGGCGGGTGCGCAGAAGGAGGGGTGGAGAGAGAATCCCGAGCAGGCTCCGCACTGTCAGCGCGCGGAGCCCCACACAGGGTTCAAACTCACAAACCCGTGAGATCCTGACCCGTGAGGCGAGATCAAGAGTCAGATGCTTAAGTGACTGAGCCGCCCAGACGCCCCCCCCCCCCTTTTTTCCCCTAAGAATCGTTTCTGAGTAGGAACAATGATAGCACCTGCCTCACAGAGTTGTAGCGAGAAGCGAAAGAGAGGACATGAGAGAATCACTTAGCGTGGTGCCCGGCAGAGTCTGCTTCCACAAGTGTCATCATTGTCATCGTCGGTCCTCAGATGTTAGTCCCATAAGAAGTACTGCACTGTAGGCAGCGCAGGTGCTGTGGCGGCACTGGGGAGGCCAGCCTGGCCTGGAGGCAGAGGAGAAATTCACGAGGCGACCTTTAGGACACCTTTCAGGGCCACTCCCCAGGCCTCTAAGGGGCTGGGTGCCAGTGGTTAGTGCCGGCCCCCAACACACACCTCTATCAGCTGGGGCAGCTACCGGGCCACCTTTTGGCCGACAGGTGAATGACCCCTCGGGAACCGCCTCGGTGACGAAGTCTCTGGTGGCTGATGTCAGTTACGTGTCCCATTGGCTCAGTCTTGCCAAGCAGCCTGTGTTGATACCGGATCCAAAGCCTTGTCAGCTGGCCTTTGGAGTTGGCCCGAACGCAGCTTCTACGTTCTCGCCTCTTCCGAACATACAAATTGTTTGCTTTTGTTTTTTCGTATTTTTGGAGGGAGGGGGGTTGTTTTGAACTTTTTATTCTGAGTAGGCTCCATGCCCGACGTGGGGCTTGAACTCATAACTCCGAGTTCAAGAGTCGCCTGCTCTACCAACTGAGCCAGCCAGGCGCCCCTAATTTGCTTTCTTTTTTTTTTTTTAATTTTTTTTAATGTTTATTTATTTTTGAGACAGACAGAGCATGAGTGGGGGAGAGGTAGAGAGCGAGGGAGACACTGAATGTGAAGCAGGCTCCAGGCTCTGAGCCATCAGCACAGAGCCCAACGCGGGGCTCGAACTCACAGACGGTGAGATCATGACCTGAGCCGAAGTCGGACGCTCAACCGACTGAGCCACCCAGGCGCCCCTAATTTGCTTTCGAATAGACACCTGTGCCCCTGCCCGGCACGTCCGCCCCCCCCCACCCCCGCCCAGTTTGATCTCCCTGGCAGGGTCCAGTCTCAGCTCTGCCTCTGTGTCCATCTGGGCCGCCCTCTGAACTCAGTGAGCACCTACTATATCTGACTCCCGCGCCAAATTCCGTAATCTTGAAAACAACCTACGAGGGCAGCACTGTCATCCCTATTTTGCTCATAGGAGAACAAGAAGCTCATTCAGCTGAGAACCTGCTTTGGGATTCGAATCCTGGTTCACCGGTTTCCAAAGTCCCAAGTCTTGCCCCAAACATCCCTCTTCTCAGGAGGTGGGTACCGCCGCCTCTATTAGCAACCCCGCCTGCAGGAGACCCCCCGGCCCTTGGGTACCGGAGTCCTGCCCTCTGGGCTTCCGCCCCACAGGGCGGCTTTCCAGGGCAGGCAGGGCGATTTTGGCTCGGGCCTGCGTCACCTAAGCCAAGGCTAGGCGATACAAAGAGTTGGTTTTAGTGCTTCTCCAAAGCGGGGCACACTTGGTATTTGGGGTGAGTCAGCTCTCTACCAGGCCAACTATCCAGTGTCTAGAAGGACGTTTAACATCCCTTGGGCTCAACACATCAGGTGCTCCCGGTCACCGAGGAAACGGAAATGAGGGCGCCTCTGGAGAAGGGGCCTGGGGAATGGGTACCGTGCCCAGGCGAGACCAGCCCGTTACCACGAACAATCCCAGGAAACGAAAGCTCTGGCGTGCTCTCATTTGGTCCCCCGTGCACCGGCTCCACTCTGGACCGTGCTCGCTCCATGCCACGAGCCGGATCTCTAGACTCAGTTTCCCCGTCTGTACGAGGGGCTAACCATCATCCAGGCAAAGCATCTGCTACAGGTCCTGGCCCACAGGAACCCGTCCCCACGCTCGTTAACATTAATCGAGCAGGACAACGAAGCCTCGTGCCGGATCATGAATCTGGATTTTTTTTTCCCCTTTCTCTCCTCTCCCTCTCCGTCTCCCTTTCCCTCTCTCTCTCTTTTTGAAATCTAAAAGCAGAGAGTCCCTACAAGACCAACGTTTCCTGAAAACGTGTTGAGTTGATGGTTCTGCCCCCAGGGAGGTGACCACTTGGCTGAAGAGATCTAATACGCACACTGACTGACACATAGTTTCCCTAGACTTCGGAATCGGCCAAGGAGAGAGAAATGACTTCTGGAGCCCAGGCGGCAGGTGTGCAGGCTAGGCGGAGCTGGCGGGTGGAGACCCTGCGTAAGCCACCCAGGAGGGAGCCCCCTCCTTCTTCCTCCTGGCCCAAGATCCAGACCCCAAATCGAAACCTCACCCTTTAAAGTAGTTTTACACGTGGGGGAAAATATATATGTTCATAGATATTTTTTCAATTTAAAAATTATTTTTTTTAATAAAGGAAGGTTGTTTTTTAAGTACCCCAACATGGGACTCGAACTCACAATCCCGAGATTAAGAGTCCCATGCTCTACTGACTCAGCCAGCAAGGCGCCCCTCTGTGTTTATATATTTAATGCCTGGCAAGAACACCAGAGAGAGTCCTATCAGTTTTACAGATGGAGAAGCTAAGGCTCAGAGCAGGGAAATGACTTACCCAAAGTCAGAGTCCCAGAAAAGCACAGAAGGACCTCAGCTGTAAATCCAAAGGTTATACCGCTGCCCAGAAAGGAGGAAGCAGGATGCCCATTTGGTAGTTTTTTCAAGGAGCTGGCAGTGCCGTCTGGCAGCGGGATGTGGCCCAACGTTTGCTGGGGCAGGAGTGGCAGTGAGTCCTCTCCCGAGGTAGCTGGGGAGTGACTTTGGCCTCCTGGCTACAGAACCAGGGGGGAGGGGTCATGCCCAGCACCCAACCTGAGAAACCAAGCGGGCTTCAGCAGCCGGGGTGACGGCAGCTCCCAGGGCTCCTTGATTCAGGAGGGCAGAGTTTCCGCTCCAGCAAGTGGGCTGCCCATCTGGAGGCCGGAGGAATTCGGGGGGTAGGGGGTCCGGGTGGGAGGTGGGCGTGCCGGTAAAGAACTTCCTCCTTTCTATGAACTCTCCCGCATTCCTCTGTCGCCCCCACCTGGATCATAAAATCAGGCGGTCCTCCTGTTCGGAGCTGCACCAAAGTTTAAGTGTGGAGGGGAGGGTGGAAAAGCCACAGAGGAGAGCCCCGCGTCGGAGTCTGTGCTGACAGCCTGGAGCCTGGAACCTGCTTCGGATTCTGTGTCTCTTCCTCTCTCTGCCCTTCCCCTGCTCACGCTCTGTCTCTGTCTCTCAAAATAATGAATAAACGTTAAAAAAAAAAAAAAAAAAAAAAAAAAGACCTGAGCTGCTGCCCACCGCAGAGCTCATCAGGGATGTTAACTGCTCATCACAGATGCTGACGGCTGGGTTGTCGGTCACCTTCACTAGACTCCGGGGACAGGAACTGTGTGTCCTGTTCTCCGCCAGATCCTCAGCCTCTGGGAGCTCAACTAGGACCGTAGGTCTCCCAAAGCACTTGTGCTTGGAGGCCGAGGGAGAGACCCAGGAGTCCAGCACCCTCTCTCAGCGGGGTGGAGACGTCAGGCCTGGTGGGGACCCTCTTTGGGCAACTTCCTTAATTTCTCTGTGCTTCACTTACTGATCTGTAAAATGGGACTAATCCGCACATAATGTACAGAGTAGGACAGGTGGGAGCGCAGTGGCAGTGGTGGTGGTCATGACTGTGAGTTCTATAGATGGGGACGCGGAGGCTCAGGGAGGGGTGCGCCAAGGTGGATGGGGGCAAGCCTTGGACTGCACTCTGGGCTCTGGCCTCTCTTTGACATTGTAATGTCAGGTTGTCTCCTGCCTGTTCTACCTGCTCAGCCAGTAAATAGCCAATCAACAGTTACTGGATACTTGCCAGACCCCACGCGGGTTGGGCAGTTCATAACAAAAAGCTTCCCGCTAAGAAGTGGGGTAAGGAGACCATGGGCATTAGTGTAAACCCCTCCAGGGCTCAGATTCCAGCGTCTCCCCTTCCTGGCCACGAGATATTATGAAAGTCCCTAATCTCTGAGCCGATTTCCTCCTCTAATGACAAGGGAAAATCGGACCTTCCAGCAAGAGGGTTGAAACCCGGCACTGGCTCAACCCTTGATGGATAGGAGCCATTACCATCTTACACATCATCTTATTCAAAAAATAACTAACCTGTGCACATGGTGATAAATTCTACCCCCTTGCCCATGACCCCAGCTCTGTCCGAGGCCACCACGGTTAACAACTTCTCGTGCATCTTACCAGACGGCAGGTGCGCACACCCACACGCACACTCCCACACGCATTCTTTTACACAAACTGTAGCGCCATCTACGCTGTCCTTTTGCCCCTTCCTTTTTTTTATTTAAGGTATCTTGGAACTCGTTCGATGATAGTGCATAGTGAACATTTTTCGTTTTAATGGCTGCACGGCTTTCCATTGTATGGATTATTTCTTAACGTGGTTGCCGTTACTATCATCAGTGTGGGGACTGCGAGGACTCGGGCTCCACAGAGCGGTGTCCCGGCTCTGCCCATAAATGGCCGAGTTACCTTGGGCTCCATCCCCACAGGTACTATCGCGGGGGATGGGAGAGAAGGATAGGGGTGCAGCGGACCAGCCTGGCGAGTTCCCAGCGTCCGAGTGCGGGTCAGCGAGTGCGGGTCAGCGTCTAGCGCGCGCGCAATTTATCCCCGCGGGCAGCTCCAGGCTGGGTTAAGATTTCGGCGCAGCCAATCCGCTGCACCAGCAGCACCAAACGCAGCGAGCATTCTGGCACAAACAAGCTCGGAACCGATTAACAGGTCCTCCGGCCTCGGCACCCGGCCTCGGAGCAGCAACGCTCAGGCACCGGCTACTCACCCCCGCCTCGGCGGCTTCACCGCTCGTCCCCCAGCGAGCCCCGAAGGTTACAGCAGTCCCTGTCCCTTTAAGGGGGCCGAGCCCGGGTTCCGCTACTTCCGCCCCAAACCAACATGGCGCCGGTAGGGAGCCGAGGGCGTGAACGCACGGAGAGAGCTCCCGTCAAAAAGATGGCGACGCCCTAGCTGCCGCGCTCCAGCCGGCGGTGACGTCACTTCCGGGGCGGAGGAGGCTGAGTGGTGCAGTGAGGGACAAACAAAAGGAGGCGCCGGAGGGGCGCAGCGGCCGGCGGCGGGACGGAGCGGCCGGGGCGCTGGGCTGCCTCCTGGGCAGCCGGACCCGGCGGGACCAGGTGAGTAGGTGGGGTGAGGAAAGGGGCGCGAACTGTCACCTTTCGAAACCCACTCTTACCCGCCCTCGGCCAGCTGCCCGGCCCCGGCGCCCTGGGCACCTTGGGCTCTGCCCGCCGGGGCTGGCTCCCGGGGGCCTCCCGCGGCAGCTCAGTTCGGCCTACCTTCAGGCTTCCCCGTACTCCAGGTCTCCGGGACCCCACCCTCTCTCCGGTGCCGGGGCGCGCGAGCCCCCTCCCAGGCACCCCAGTGCCTCCCTGTGCTCTACAGACCGGGAGTTTCCGCCTGGGCTCCCCCAGGTCCCCTTGTCACCCCCTGGGTTTCCCCCAGATCCTAACCCCTGCCCGCCCACACTCCCTCCTTGGTAGAGGTTCCACCTCTGGGCTCTCCTTGGCAGCTTTTCGTTTTCAGAGGTTTCCCCTCTTCTCTTCTTCTGGGCTCTTGGCCCCTTCCTCTTCCCTTGGACCCCTCCCTCCTTTTGATCCGGCGGGAATAGTGCCCTGACTTGGGGGGGCAGGATCCCTGGCCAAGACCTTGGGGCCCGCGTGGACTGGGGTTCCTGGGAAGACCGGTTCAGGGTCTGAGGCCCCAGGCCCTGCCCGTGTCCTGTACATCCGTATGGGCCTGAGAGCCAGATCTGTTGCGGTCCAGGCTGGAGACCCGACAAAGTTGGTTACCAGGCTGAAGGAGCATAAGCCGAGGTGGTTGGAGTTCATGATGATTCTGCTTCTTTTATTGACTCCTTCCCCTTGGTCCGGACCGGAGTGAACCAAGATTCGACTGTTTCTGAGCTGATGCAACTACTGCCTTTTTTGGGAAGGAGGAGAGAAGGTGGGGGGGGGGGGTGTCCGGCAGCCTTCCCATTAGGTCTTGGCTGGAAGGGTGGGGCTGATCACACTCCCCTGGTGCTTCTTCCCCAGTTCGACTCCAGGAAGACTTGTGAGGATGAGGAGGGAGAGAGCTGGGGGAGGGAAAGGGAATTTGGGCCTAAATTGTGGAGGAGGGATTTGGAGGGATTTGGGGCAGCTGAAGGACTCCCATGGGTCTCCCCCACCTTTTCCATTAGGAGTTTCTTTAACCCCTCTGAGCAGACAGACCGGCAGGCAGGCAGACAGACAGACAGACTGGAGGCAGGAGGACGAGGAGGTGTGCTGTGGAGTGGTTGGGGGAGTGGGAGTTTGTTCAGAGGGACTGGGCAGTGCCCGTGGCTCGGTCACACCAGCACTGCCTTCGTGAAGGTCAAGCCTTCCTCTGGCTCTCGAGGGGAGGCAAGGACAGATGACCTGTTCTGGAGGGCTGGAGAGATGCTGGGGCACGACTGAAGGGCCTCTGGCTATCTTCCCCGTCTTAGAGGTGCTTCGGGGTAGGGTCTAGTATCTTCCTGCCGTCCAGGGCCCACAGCAGGGGCCCAAGAAATGTTTGTGACTCTCCTCCCCTCCCCAACCTCCCCCCTCCCGCAAACTCAACCATATGCTTCTGTGCTCTGTCCCTTGGGCACACCCACTAGGAAGCAGCTTCCTCTGCAAACTTTGAGTGGCCTTTCTGGACCGAAGGGGGTCCCGAGGATGGGCCCAGTAGGTCAGAACGTGGGGAAGTGGCTGGGCCTTGGGTTGCTATCTGGCTTGGCCTGGCCCTCACCTGTAGGAGCTGGTGTCTGCCTCTCCTGACAGTGGCCCTGAAGCACACCCAGGTTAATGGTCTAAGACCTCAGGAGAAGTCAGGTGGGATGGGTGTGGGCCCTAGAGCCCAGCGCACCGTCTCTCTATCCCTTGATTCATTCATTCAGCCATCCAGCCGTCCAGCTATTCTTTAGTAAGTGCCTGGCCCGGACCAGAAATGATGCCAGGAACACGGTCCCTGGCCTCCTCTGAGCTATAGTCTGGGAGGAGTGGCAGGCAGGAAAACATTGATACAATGGCCAGCATAATAATAGAAAGATTACAGAGGAAGGAGGCATTAACTCAGGGTGAGTTATGTTGGGGGCGCGGAGTGTGTATTTCCTGGAAGAGGTAAGACTAGAAGAATCAGCGACAGGGAGTCCTGAGGCCTGACCTCTGGTCTGGGCTGTGCCTCGGGCAAGCGACTGGGCCGCCCAGCCTGAGTTGTGTCTCCTGTCCTTGAGGAGGGCGGGGTCGGGGGAGAGTCTGGCTTAGCGGCCTCCGTGCCTTTACTGCTAGTTGCCGTCACCCTTGTGTGGATTTGCCGGGGTTTTGGCCAATCCATCTCTCCTCCGGGCTGGACACTGGCTTCTGCTTCTTTCCTCCCAGCGCAGAGCCAGGCACTGAGTAGGTGTGTTTAAACGCTCACTGGCGTAAGCAGTTAAAAGACTCCACAGTCCCTCTGAGAGCCATTCCGGGTCCCTTTGTCTGCCTGTGCACTCCCCACCTACACTCCCTCCTTCCTGTTACCTCCCGCGTATCCTTTGGGATGGATGGCTCGGTGGCTCTGGCTCGGGGCCACAATCCCAACTCCTAGTGGTCTGGATACTCGTCCCCCCTACCTCCACTGTAGTCTGATCCCACTTCTGTCCCCACCCTGCTACCTCGTCTTCTCCAGTCTTGTGAATGGTTCTGAGCAGAGTGCCTGGCATGTAGTAATTACTCACTAAATACTCCCCAATAGGTGCCGGTTGGGTTTTGTGTTTGCGTGGAACTCGCACACATCCTCCCAGAAGTAGGATGTCCGGGCTGAGGCCGCGTCTTTGCCTGGACCCAGCTCGCCCCGTGGTAACTCACGTCCCGCCACTTCCCACCTCGGGTCCTAGATCTAGCCAGGCCGAACCACCCAGCGTTGTCTAGATGGGTTCTCTCCCTTCTAGGCGAACTGGTAGTCTTTCTCCAATCCCTGCTCTTCCTCAGAAGTCAACTCAGGTGACACCTTTCTCAGAGAGCTTTCTCTGCCGCCACTGGTCTGGGTCTCCTGCTTGCTCCGTGGCGCCATAGCTTCCGGGTACCCCCAGCAGAGCCCTGGGCTCCCAAGAGCCACCTGTAATCCTTGCCTTGGCATCTCCCAGTAGGCTGTCTGGTTCTCTCTTGTCACCCCAGAGCTTGTCACCCCAGGGCCTGGCACTGAGCAAGCACTCAGAAAACGCTGGCCGCACAGCAGGTCACTCTGATAGGCACACACATCCCCGCTGACGGTAGCTCTTGCTTCCTCGTAGGGAGGCAGCTTCCATGGAGCGAGAGGAATGCCAGGACCCTGCCCAGACAGACGTGGGCCAGCCTCAGCACCGACAGCCAGCACGCAGATAGCACAGCCGTCCACGGGGTAAGGACTGGGCCCCCCTCCCTCCAGGCCCCTGCAGTCAGGTGCCTGCCCCCGCCGAGGAGGCAAAGGGCAGTATCTCCGCGGTCCTTTGCTCTTCTTACTGCACGTCCAGGGCGTCTAGGGCAAAGGTGGCAGGAGACAGAGTTCTTCTTCCTTCTCCGGACTCAGCGGCCAGCTGAGGAGTATGTGGTAGCGGTACTTCAAACGCCAGCATCAGGTTTCCTTGCGAACCTCTGTTGTTTTCTCTCCCCCAGCCCAGATCTTGTCGGCCTGACTTGTTAACCAGACGGCCCTGTGACCGCATTTCCCGAGGCGTGTTCCGTGGGACGCCGGCACCTGTGGTCGCAGTGGTTAGATAACTCTGGGAAACCACTTGACCTTGCTATATGGGACTTCTCAGCCTCACCCGCAGCGAAGGCAGCACGATGAGTGTCTGAGAGGGGGCCGGCAAGTTGTGCGTCGCCACACTTACTTGATCGCGTGGACGATTTTGGGGCCCGGGGCTCCTTGGCCCACGCTTCGGAAAGCAGTTCCCAAAGGTGGGAGAGGGTGCCGGTTAGGACCCAGCCTTCAGAGTCAGACGCGGGTTTGAGTCCTAGCTGTCACGTGTTTGGGGAGTGACCGTGGGCCAGCCGCCGTACCTCTCGGAGCCTCGGTTTCCTGAGCCATAAAAAGGTGATAATTTTAGCCCCTTATCTCGCTTTAAATATGTCGACGGAGGGAAGGCACTTAACAGAGCACGTCCCGGAACGCGTCCCGTAACCTTAGCGGGTGCGAGGATACGTTGCTCGATCGTTTGTAAAACTCGCCCTGGTCAGTGATTGCCTCCGATCGTTTGAGAAACTCAGGCAGCGGCCTCCCTGCCTCGACTATAGACGTGGAAACTCAAGCTCAAAAGGAGGAAGCAACTCGCCCAAGGGTTCAGGAAGGCAGGCAGGGATGTGGGGCAGGAACCCGATCCCGGAATCCCGGGCCAGGGTCCTTGGTTCTGTGCCCGAGGCCTCCCTGCACCCGCCCGGCACCTCCGCTTTCTGTTGAGGAGGGCCCGGCCCTCCCCAGCCTGGATTTTAAAAGAAATAGTAATCCTTTTTTTAATCAGCATAATCGTATGTCCATTATATGTTTTTATAACATCCTGATTTTGATGTCCTGGAAAGCGAAAGTCTCCCGCGATCCCACCTCCGGAGACGCGAGCGGGGAGGAGTGTCTCCGGCCACGTGCGGCATTACCGTTTGCTTATTTTTCCCGTGTCAAGCCTCGTTCGGGCTGCCGGTTCACAGCTTGCTCTTGTTTCATTTCCCAGGCAGGGGTGGATCTGGGTGTGAGTCCCGGCCAGCACCCCCCCCCCCACCCCCCGCCACTGCCCCCATCCTCACCTTCCTGGGGTTTGGAGCTGTCGGCAACGCCGAGGGGGGTAGGAAATACCTGGGGTGTGATTTTGTTGACTCTCCTGTTAAACCGAGACAAGGTCAGCGAACCCCAGCCCTGCCCCGCAGGAGTTTCCTGTTGGTTGTGAGGAACTCTGCCGCCTGGAGAAGAGAGGGAAGCCTGAGGAAGTCCCTCTGGCCAGGGACGAGTAGGAAGCAGCAGGTCCTACTTATGTGAGATCAGAAATCCTTCTTCGTGCCAGGGACAGCTTGGAGGAGAGGTTTCGGCCTCCGCTGCCTGCCTAGGGCAGGGGCCAGGGCGGGGGTTGAGAGGGACACGCACGAATTGCTGTGTTGCCTGAGTCTGGCTGGCACTGGCTCACTGACCCTGGGAATTCCTGGGGGGACGTCTTGGTCCCTTCGGAATGCTCCTATCGTGTTTTTTTGTTTTTAAGATTTTATTTTTGGGGCACCTGGGTGGCTTAGTTGGTTAAGTGTCCAGCTTTCGGCTCAGGTCATGATCTCGCAGTCCGTGAGTTCGAGCCCCGTGTGGGGCTCTGTGCTGACAGCCCAGAGCCTGGAGCCTGCTTTGGATTCTGTGTCTCCCTCTCTCTCTGTTCCTCCTCCACTTGCACCCTTTCTCTCTCTCTCTGTCTCTTAAAAATAAATCTTAAAAAAATTTTTTTTTAAAGATTTTGTTTTTAAGTAAACTCTACACTCAGCAAGGGGTTCAAATTCACAGCCCCGAAATCAAGAATCAAGTGCTCCGCCGACCGAGCCAGCCAGGTGCCCCTCTCCTTTCAGGTTTTAAACTGGGGGTGGGGGGGGGGGCAGGCAGAGAGAAGGCGGAGGGGCTGCCCTGCGACCTGGGTCTGAAGATGACCTGCTGGGGCAGGAGGGGGTTCGGGCCTGGCAGCCTGGTTTTGCGGTCTGGGACTGAGGTGTCCCTGCCCTGGCCCGGTGGCCTTCTCAGGCTCCCTGACCTGCCCCTCTTCCTCACCTGTGTTTCCCCCTCCTGTTCTTGCTCTGCAGTCTGTTTTCCTTCTCTCCGGAGACACTTTGGGCCCAGGAATTGGCCTCTCCGCCCTCTCCCTCGTTCTAAGAGCAGGGCCTTTCCGTCCCTTCAGGTGTCCCCAGCGGGCGGTATGCCGGGTCACCGCATACGCATGGCAGCTCACCGCCGCGGTGTCCTCTGTGAGGTGGCTCCAGCCTTTTGCAGGGTCAGAGGCCAAAGTCGGGACTCGAACCCGGAGCCGTTTGCTTCGGCAGCCTGTGCTCTTTCCACCCCACCTTTCCACGTTTTTCCTTTTCTCCAGGTTCTCAGACTTGGAGGTACTTCGGAACTGCCTGGGGGCTTGCGACTTGTTTCCAATGCTGTTTCCCTGGGGGCTCACTGCCACACACATGGGGGGGGGTGTGGGGGGGGCCAGGAATCTGCATTCCGAGGAAGCAGCTCCCAGGCTGGCGTGAGGCTGGTGGTCTGTGGACCATCGCAGGAGATGCTGAGCAGAGCGGTGCTTTCAGCCCTGGTCCCCACCTGTGGCAAAGGAGGCCCGCCTTGGTGTAGAAGCAGGGCCCTGGGGGTTCTAGTGACTTCCCAGTACGTGGGGCGGGTAACCGTCGCTCGTCTAGGCTATGTGGGACTGAGGTTTCTAGAACGGCTTTTACTCCCGGCCACAAACATCCCCTACTCTGTCTCCCGATGCGTTTCTGCTGCGTCTCGTAGTAAGTTCTATGTTTAACTGTCTCTTGAGGGCCTAAAACCTCAAAATTAAATAGGCCGTAGCTACACAGCCTCCTGCCTGGAGCAGCCTTCCACCGGCGAGAAAGCGGCTGTAAAATTCCAGAGCTCTCACGTGCCGCTGGACACCCTCAGAGGCACCAGCGCCAAACTCACGCCCTCTGACGGGGAGTCGCTGTTGACAAATGCGGGGTGTCGGGGTGGGGTGGGGTGGGAGGGGGAATCAGGACACACGGGGCTCCTGCACTAAACGCCTCCCACCTGGCGCCCTGGGTGGGGATCTCTCTGGGGGCCGCCCCCCATCTCCAGCCCAGAGAGCCGGGCCACAGGCAGCTTACCTTGGCCTCAGGCCCTGTCCCCTGGGATCTCAGCAGAAGATGTGTCTGCAGCCTCCTTTGGGTGCTCCTGCCCCTGTTTTGTAACCTGCCCAGGCAGGCGGTGCTGGCGTTCATAGCAGATCAAGGCCTGTCTCTAAGGCCCCTTTGCCGCCACGGACGCTGAGCTGGCACCTGGCTTCCGGGCCCAGCCCCGAGAGCAGGGCTCCCTTCTAGAGTCTCTTTAAAGCTATCCTTGAGACACTGGAGGCCCCTGAGTATGCTCTGCGCAGGTTCCCCGCAGAGGCCCTGGTGCCGCGTACCCCTCAGGAAAAGGAGGTCTTGTCTTAGACCCGTTTCCAGGGCCCCGGGGGCTCAGGTGGGGTCAGGAGCCCCACTGGCCTTCGAGGCGGATTGGCCTCACGGAAAGTCAGGCCGGCGGTGATCTCTCCCACCACCTTCTAACTCTGGGGTCTGGGGCAGGTCACTTCCCCACACGCTCGTAAAGGGACCGATGAGGACGCCTCCCGTAATGGTGACGGCAGACAGTACAGAGTCTTAATCCGTGGCAGCCACCGGGCCACAAGCTTTCCACGGACTCGCTCGTTCGGTGCTCGCTACAACTCGTGAACCATTTTACAGGTGAGGAGCCCCGGAGCCCTGGGAGGTTAGGGGACCTTCCCGAGCTCACCCACTGGTGAAGCGGGGAGCCCCCTTCCTGGTGTTCGTGGGGACCGGGAGCCGCGGCGCAGGACGCGCAGGGCGCAGTGCCGGCCTGCGGTCCACGCCGGTAGCTGGGAGCTCTGGCGCCAGCCTGGCGGGGTGAGGGGGCGGCCTGAGCCTCCAGCCCGGCCTGCTGCCTCCGTGTGCTCAGGAGCCCCAGCTGGGTGGCCCTCACCTGTCACCCTTCACCCTGTCAGGCAGGCCACAGCCTTGCGCCATTGCATGAGGACGGACCTGTTTGGGAGGCCCAGCCCAGATGCGAGAGCAGTTTGGAAGTGAAACTTGTTCCCTCCCCCACCCCCCCCCGCCCGCCCCGACTGTCTCCCCTCTTCCTTTCCCGGGAAGTGAGGGTGTGCCTTGCTCCACCGGCTGAGTGCCAAGGCAGGCAGTGCCCCCAGCGCGCTGCTGACTCACCCCAAGTGGGTGTGGGGGCCTGGAGGGCAATGCCCTGCTCTTGGGTGGGTGGGGGCAGCGTGCACCAGATGGCGAGGTGAGACCGTTCCTCCCGCTCCCGGCCCTGGGACCAGAGGAGGCCCCGGGGGTGCTGACCGGGGAGCAGATTCACAAGCCCCGCCGAGCCCTTCCGGGACAGGGCCACGACCCACTGTCTCCCTCAGGCCTCTTGGGAAGGGCCCTTCCCCCTGCCCTGGGAGAGTCCTGGAGAGACAGCCTTCCCAAGCGTGGTACAAGGAGGGGCGCCGGCCTCCTGCCTCCCCTCTCGCCTGGGAAGCCTGCCCAGCATCTCTGTTTAGGCTTTAACAAAAGGCTCTCTGTGCCCTGTTTACCCGCGGCCCGGCCGGCCTGCCACGGCTCGAGCGTGACAGCCAAAACTCCGCAGGCCAATGTGGGGGCCGGAGCACGCTTGGGTGGTCACCCTCCGGGAGACAGCGGGCGGCATGTCGGTTCTTTGAGTCCTTCCCCTCTGTAGGCAGCAGCAGGAGGAAATCAACCACGTGGGTCGGTACCTAAGGGGGGGGTTCTGAGAGCGCGTTGCCGGTTCTCTACCTCCATCCTTTCCAGAGGTCGCGAGCCTGGGAGGGGGCTCCAGAGGCTCAAGGCTCTTGAGTGTGGCCCGTGAGATGGGGGCAGGTCCTGGAGGGCTTGGGGCGTCTGGTTCGTACTTGGGCATGCCATCGTTTGTGGCTCAGCCTTCCCCTGGGTGTCTTCCCCCGCTGACTTCTGGGAGGGTTTTCCGCGGTGACCGGCGGGTTGCGGTAACTGTGGCGCACCTTTCCCTGTGCCGCCTGATACGTCAGGTTAAGTAGTCACGGTATGCCTCCGAGATAGGTACAGTAATATTCCCATTTTGCAATTGAGGAAACGGAGGCTCAGAGGAGAAGTCATTTATCCCAACCTGGGGCGCCGAGCTGACCCAACCTGGGGCACTGTTGCCCCGCAGCGGGGACAGCGCCCTGTGTCCTGTGTGGACACCTGGGTGGGGCAGGCAGGGGCGGGCTAATCTTTTTCTAACATAGTACATGGAAGGTACTTCTCATAAACTTTTATAGTCCTCAGAAACCGCACGGTGAGGACGGCCTTTCGGTTTTCTTCCCAGGTATTTTTCCTGCTCAGAAAAGTACCAAATGTAAGTAATAGAAGAGCGTACGGTATAGACAACCCTCCACAATCTGATCCACCCTCGGATTGAGCTTCATATAGTTCTATGTATAGCTCTCTAGATTTTTCTATGCATGCAGTAATAAGTTAGTGATAACAATTTTTTTAAAACAAGAATAGGATCATGCTTCTCTTGCCCCGATTTTTTAAAATTGCGGTAAAATTACACGTAACTTGACAGCTACCGTCTTAACCATTTTTTTAAAAATTTTTTTTAACATTTTTATTTATTTTTGAGAGACATAGAGACAGAGTGTGAGCAGGGGAGGGGCAGAGAGAGAGGCAGACACAGAATCCGAAGCAGGCTCCAGGCTCTGAGCCATCAGCTCAGAGCCCGACGCGGGGCTCGAACTCACAGACCGTGAGATCATGACCTGAGCCAAAATCGGACGCTTAACCGACCGAGCCACCCAGGTGCCCCCACACCTGTTAAACTTTCTGGCCCCTCCCCCCCATTCTACTTTCTGTCTTTATGAATTTGACTTTACTACTTACCTTGTCAGAGTGGAATCATACATTATTTGTCCTTCGATGACCGGCTTCTGCATGGAGCTTCTACCGGTCAGCATCTTTGTGTTTTTTTTTCCAATATCTCTTGAACATCTTTCGGGTCACTGTACACACAGATATATGAGGTAGGTAGCACTACTCCTAGTTTATTTATTTTATTTTAGAGAGTGTGCACGAGTGAGCGTGTGCGAGCAGGAGCCAGCGAGGGGCAGAGAGAGAGACAAACAGAGACGGCGACAGAGAATCCAAAGCAGGCTCCTCACTGTCAGTGCAGAGCCTGACGCAGGACGCGGGGCCCGCACTCAACAAACCACGAGATCATGACCTGAGCCGAAGTCCGACGCTTGAGCTTAACCGACTGAGCCACCCAGGCGCCCCTATTCTCATTTTAAAGTTGTGAAAACAGAGACTTGGGCTAATAATTTTCCCGGGGTCATGGGATGGTTTCAGAGGAGAGCTGGTTTTGAACCCGTGTCTTCCCAGCTCCAAAGCTCTTGCTCTTGCCACGCTCTCCAAGATCTGCCTGCCACCAAGGGGGAAGGTAGGGACTCCCCAGGGGCAGGGGTACCCCCCGCCCTGCCCCAGGAACCTTCCCACTTCTCCCCCCCTCATCTGCTGTGCCGCAGAGAAGGTCCGGGCCGCATCCCACCTGCTTCGGCAGCTCCCCGAGCACAGGGCAGGAGCGGGCAGGGGCGGGACCACGCTCTGCAGGGCCCTCGGAGACCACAGGTGCCTCTGTGCCGGCGAGGAGCAGGCCGGTTGGAAGGAGGAGGTGAATTTGCTGTCCGGGAGGTCAGGTCCAGAGCTGCTGCCCCTAGCTGAGCCTGGCAGGGGGGAGGGCCAGAGAGAAGACCCGCCAGAGGGGGTAGAAACGGAGGATTATTTGGGTAAATTTTGTATGAACTATTTTAGCACCCCGTAAAGCATAAAGCCGGAACATATACCTCTGTGTGCAGGATTCAGCTATGTCGGTCCTTACTTTGTACAATAAGTGCGTTGGATGTGTTCTCTCTCTCTCACATTATCTCAGACGTCCGTGAAGCCTCTTCCCCAATTCCCTTTGCTTCACCTTTGTCTTGACTTTGGGGCTCTCCACGCGTGTCTTTGTACACCCGTGCGTAGCATAGCAAGGTACACACGTTATAGAAAACCTTGCACAACACGCCACATATTATCCTGTAGCTTGTCTTTTGGCTCAGCGTAGTTCCGAGGTCTGTTCTTGTCAGTACCTGTAGGTACAGATCGTTAACTCATCACTTTCGCGTTCCATCGGGTGACGAGAATGGTTTAGCCTTTCTCCCACTGACGGATGGGTGGCCGCTGGTTTGGGGCTGTTAGGAGCGACTCTTCAGGGAGCATTCTCGACCGTGACCTCTCACGTGCGTGTTAAACAACTCTCCGAGGGGTGCCTGGGGGGCTCAGTCGGTTAAGCGGCCGACTTCGGCTCAGGTCACAATCTCGCGGTCTGTGAGTTCGAGCCCCACGTCGGGCTCTGTGCTGAAAGCTCAGAACCTGGAGCCTGTGTTCTGGTTCTGTGTCTCCCTCTCTCTCTGCCCTTCTCCTGCTCACACTCTATCTCTATGTCTCAAAAATAAATAAACGTTAAAAAAAATAAAAAAAAAAAGAAACTTCCTTTAAAAAAAAAAAAACAACTCTCTGAGATCCGTTGTGGGACATGTGCATCCAAACTCCTCCTCTAGGAATTCAGCATTTTTGCCAGTTGCAGGGGAGTGAGGGGGCGTCCGATGGCATTCCCTGATTGGTAATGAGGTTAGGAATTAATTTCCTACATTCGTTTCCATTTGCGTTTTTTTCCTTGTAAATTGTCTCTTCGTGTATTTTGCCTTTTTTTTTTTTTCTATTCGATTGTCTCCTTCTTGTGTTTGCAGGAGTTCCGTACTTGCCCTGGAGAGTAATCCGTTGGTAGTTATACACATTGTACAGACCTCTTCCAAATCTGTGGGTTCTTTTTACTTGTTTATTATTCTGCTCTTCAGCATGCGTGCATTTTAACCTAACGTGATCAGAATATCCATCTTTTCCTATAAGGACTGGTACTCTGTGTGATAGGAGATGCTTCCCCATCCTAAGTTGATCTCTTAGATCTTTCTTTTTTTTTTTTTTTAAGTTTATTTATTTATTTGGCGCACCTGGGTGGCTCAGTCGGTTGAGTGTCCGACTTCGGCTCAGGTCACCATCTCACAGTTCATGAGTTCGAGCCCCATGTCCGGCTCTGTGCTGACAGCTCGGAGCCTGGAGCCTGCTTCGGATTCTGTGTCTCCCTCTCTCTCTTTTTCTCTCTCTCTCTCTCTCTGCCTCTCCCCCACTCGTGCTCTGTCTCTCTCTCTTTCAAAAATGAATAAACATTGAAAAAGTTTAAAGTTTATTTACTTATTTGAGAGAGAGAGAGAGAGCACAGGAGGGGCGGGGGGGGGGGAGGCAGAGAGAGAATCCCAAGCAGGCACAGTGCGGAACCTGATCCAGGGCTCGAACTCACGAACCGCGAGGTCACGACCTGAGCCAAAACCGAGAGTCGGAGGCTTAGCCAGCTGAGCCACCCGGGCACCCCTTTCTTTAAACAGGTTTGGGGGCACCCGAGCGGCTCCGTTTGCTTAGGGTCGGATTCTCGATTCCGGCTTGGGTCATTATCCCAGGGTTGTGGGATGGGGCCCTGTCCGTGTTGGCCTCGTTGGAGCTTTTTGCCTTAGGTCTTTGGTTCATTGGCATTTATTTGCATATAAGGAAGTAGGTGGTTCATTGGCATTTATTTGCATATAAGGAAGTAGGTGAGGCTGTGCTTTTTCTCACGTGAGTAACAGAGCCGGCTCCATTCGTGGGCTCCAGTTCTCTCCCCCTGACCTGCAAAGCGAACACTCTTCTGTTTCTAGACTTTCAGAGTCTGTTTCTAGGCTCGCCCTTCCGTTCTTTGGTGCGTCCATCTGTCCCTACATCAACGCCGCATTGGCTGAATTCCTGCATCTTTGCGGTCAGACTTCTCTCACCTCGTTCTTCCAAATTGTCTTAGCTATTCTTGGTCCTTGGAATTGTGATTGAAAAAAATCTTCTTGGGGCTCCTGGCCGGCTCCGTCAGAAGAGCACATGACGCTTGATTTTTGGGGTCGTGAGGGGGTCTTGAGTTTGAACCGCATGTCGAGTACAGAGATTGCTGGGGAAAAAAAAAAAAAAAAAACTTAAAAAGAAGAAATCTTCATTACCTGACTAGCATAATCGAAAACAGATAGAAGTTTGGAGTGGAAAAAGATTATAAGCAGCAGTCGAATGTCACTGCCAGTATGGTTCAAATGTGCGTGTAAGTTGTATTTGTTTACGTAAAACTTGTAACCGGCGAGTTACTCCATCGCAGTTTTGTCACCTACTCTCTGCAGGGAACGTGCTTCCGACACGTGTCCTTATCAAGTCATCAGGCGTCTCGCTCTAACGAGTTTTCATTCTCTCATAGTGTTTTATCGTCTGATCACTTAATGAGTCTTTAGCCAGTCACCCAATAACGGGCATCTAGGTCGTCGCCAGTTTTCCTAGGGCATAAATAATGCCGTGACGAACGTTCCTGTGATTGACTTTTGTCCCAGAGTCGTTGCCAGACAGTCGCCACCCTCCCTCCCACTGCCTCCTTCCTGGGCTCCACCCAGGTCAGCGGGTCTTCTCTCCGCCGCTGTATTCTGGGCTCTGCCCAAGGGCCAGGGGTGAATCTGGGGTGGCCCCTGTCCCGCTGGGAGTCCTGGCCTCCCTGTCCCCCTGCTCTTGCCCACTGCCTCCGGAGCTTTCCTCGGTTCAGCCATTGGTCTCCCGCCTCACAGGCCGATGTCACCCCGACTTCTAGGAGGGCACAGCCTCCAGCTCAGAGCGAGGCCTCTGTTCTGGAAGAAGGAGGAGCCAGACGAGAGCTCAGAGGACAGGAAGGCGCGTTGCCTTTTTGTCTTTCCTCAGCTGCCTGAGTTCAGCCCGTTCACCTTTGTGCTCTGTGCAGGACCCTTTCCGAGTTCTCCATCTCTTGGGGCGAAGACCTGATCTGACCCCACCCCACTGCCCTCCCCCAAACCGCCCTCCCAGAACCTCAAAAGAACACCTGATCCCTACACGAAAAATTCAGGGGCTGAATTTTTCTTTCTTCTTTTTTTGTTTTTAAGGCTCTGTTTCTTTTGAACTCTACTATTTTTTTTTTCAATCACAAAGATAATGCATGCTGGTAAAAAATTACAGTTTCCTTTCATTCTGCTTCTTATTCCCTCTCTGAGAGGGAGCCCCTCCCCGCGGTGCAGGGACTGTCGGTCAAGGGTTTTGTCAGAATGAGATTATATTCATTTATTTTTCCGGATCTTGCTTTTTTCCCAAACGGCATTACATACAGAGATACTTCGTTCTATCGAAAAGGTCCTGTCGCCTCCTTGTTCCCGCCCAGGCGACTCCAGGGCCCGCCCACGCGGCTCCAGGCCCCACCCACGCTGCTCTAGGCCCCGCCCGCTGGCATAGGCCCGCCCAGTGTGGACCAGCCCCGCCCCCCCACCAGTATCTCTAGCCAGGTATCTGCCAGCCCTTTGGGTGGTTTTCCTTCTTCCATTTCCTTCCTTCATGCTTCTGTTCTGTGCATTTTTCAATCACCCGACTGTCTGTTGAAGTCGGGGTTGCTCTGGGGGGGCCAGGCCCATGTCTGCTTTAGCCCTGTCCCACAGATGGGGGCACACTAAGGCCCAGGGTCACTCCAACACTCAGCACAGAGCCCAAAGTGGCCCGGCTCTCCCTCTTGCTCTAAGCCCACATCATGTAGCTTGGGGCCTGCTGTCCTCCTGACCGCTAGGCTGTACGCAGGGGGTTTGGGAAAACTCGTTTCTGTGACTTCTGATAGTCCCGAGAGCTTGGCAGGGCATCTGTTCCTACCCCCCATTTTATGGCTGGGGAAACCCAACGTGCCTCGAGGGAAAGGAGTCCTGGCTCCTGGACGCGCCGCTCCCTCCCTGCCGGCTGCAGGCAGGGGTGGCCGGGACAGCGGGGTGTTTGGTGGGATCAGCAGCTCTAGAACCAAGCCTTGCTGGCTGACCTGGGGGCGGGCCACAGTCAGTGAGAAACGAGGCGTCCGAGGCGGGCACAGGCCTGGGATCACATCCCCTTGGTACCTTGGCAGGTTTTACAAGACGTGGGCACATCCACAGCAGAGTCTCTGTCCCCTTTGGGACAGGGAAACAGGCCGTGGGGAAGACAAGTTGTTCCAGGCCCCTGCTGGCAGGCGATGCAAGCTGGGGAGGGGCTCAGTGCAGTTGGGGATGAACACACCACCTGCAGGAAACGCCCTGGGCAGGGTGCTTTCTGTAACCGGAACCGAGATCCCCACCTCCGTGAACCTGCCCCCTTTCCCTGTGGCGCCCTCCTGACCACAGGGCTCTGCTCCACCTGAGTGGCCCCTTGGAGGCGCTGCAGGTCCAGGCTGCACTGCGCATCTGGCTTTGAAGGTGGCCTCTGTCACTCACGGCCAGGGTCAGGTTGGGCAAATGGCTTCTCTCTCTGAGCCTCAGTTTCCCCATCTGCAAAATGGTTACGGGGAATATTATTCAGCCCTAAAAGGAAAAGGAATTCCGACCCATGCTGAAACATGGATGAACTTTGAGGGCACTATAGTAAACGGAATGAGGCAGACCAAAGAGACAAACCCTGTTACAAGTCCACTTTTACGGAGTAGCGGCATAGTCAGCTTTATAGGGTCGGAAGGTAGAATGGCGGTCGCCAGGGGCTGGGGGAGGGGGGAACGAGGAGTTAGTGTTTAATGGGGACAGAGCTTGAGTTAAGCGAGATGGAAGGGCTCTGCAGCCCCATGGTGGTGGTGGCTGAACAACAGTGGCCGTATATTTAACGTTGCTGAATTAGATACCTAGAAACAGTTAAAACAGTAAATTCTATGTCATGTGTATATTACCACAATAAAAATTTTGAGAAAAAAGAAATGGGCGTGGGGGCAGGCTGCATAGCTGGCTCAGTCGGTAGAACATGACTCTCAATCTCAGGGTCATGAGTTCAAGCCCCATGTTGGGTATAGAGCTTACTTAAAAAAAAAGTGGGGGCCGGGACAATGTGCTCCTCCTGGACTTGAGTCTGAGTCTTCAGTCTGCGAACAGGAGCTGCTCTCTGTGGATGTTCAGTGCTCTTGAGTCACTGGCTCTGCTCTTGAGTCACTGGCTCTTGCGGGGGGGGGGGGGGGGGGGTCCCTGCGCTGGAGATCCCTGAGGGGGGGAGTCTGTCTCCTTCCCTGGGGCCCTCGGGGTTGGGCGGAGCAGGGAGGGGCCTCGGAGCCTCCGCTTCCTCCCTGTCAGGATGTGCAGTCCTGCCCACATTCACCCGAAACTCACGGCCGCCCTGCCTCCCCGCCACTCCCAGACCCTGCCCTTCCCTTTGTCCCACTCCTGCCCTGTCCTCTCGGGCCCTCTCTTGAGACCCTCTGATTTTATTGAGCACCTACTATGCTCCGAAGACTCCTGCCATGAAGGAGCATGGCGAGGAGGTGCCCAAACTGCCCGCCCGCCCCGCCCTGCGCTAGGCACTGGAAAAGCGTGACATTCTGCGGACTCTTCCCAGCAGCCCCGTGAGGTGTGTGTGCAGAACCCAAGGCCCGAACCCAGCGAGGACCTTGCCTGAGGTCCCGCAGCGAGGTCAAGGCGGGCAGATCCCAGCTCAGCCTCGCTGGCCACTGGCTTGCCCCCTCAGCCACAGCAAGAGCTGCTTGGCGGGGGGGGGGGGCTGCCCCCACCACCTAGCTGTTTGTTCTTGGGGGGCCGGGTCGTGGGGCAGGCGCCCCACCTTGGCGTCCCTGGGGACTGAAGCCTGGGGTTTGGTGCCTGCACCTTTCCTTCCAGTTTTCTCCCAAAACCCCGTCAGAGAGGGGCAGTGCCCTGTCCAGAATTCCACAGTAAGCTGGCGGCAGAGGTGAGGCAGAAACAGGGTGCAGCTAGAGGGTCACCCCACCCCCACAAAGGTCACCCACACGAGGCTGGGCCTGCACCGAACCCGCAGGTTTGCCTCTCCCAGCCAGAGCCCCTGGCTCTGCTCCTGAGCCTCCACGAAGCTCTTCTCAGCAGGGAGGTGGCCTCTGTCTCTCCCGTCGCTGCGCGTGTGTTCACACTGGACGCAGAGGCCCCTGAGGCGTGAACACACCTCGGTCACTTTTATTGTCCCCAGAAGGCTGCGTCAAGGGCTGGATGGCAGCGAGTTCCGAATGTGCTTGAGACCAGGTGTTTGGGGGGGCGGGGGGGGGGGGCTGGGAGCCAGACATACTGGTCTGGAGTGGCCTGGGCCGTTTCCTCCCTCTGTTGCCCTCCAGTTCCCTCACCTGTAAGCGGAGCTGTGGACAGTCCCCACCTCAGAAGTCAGGAAGCCACCGGTGCAAAGCCCGGGGACAGCAGGGCCCGGAGGCCACGCCTCACCGTGAGACCGGGTATCCCCGCTAGGCTGGCACGCCCGCCCCCCTCCGAAACTGTGAGTTTGCAGCCACATCCTGCCGGCTCACAGCTGCACCGCCCCCAGCGTCTGGCGTCCTGCCGTGCGTCTCTCTCTGGAATCTCCGAGGCCAGGCCGGAGCACGCCCTCAGGGCTCGGCTCGGCCCCCCCTCCCTTCCCGTCCCCGGTCTTTGGGTGCCTGCCTGGATGTGGGCTTGGGGAACTGGCGCGGCAGGGACGAGCATCCGGGTTTCTTCCAGCTGGAGGCCGGCTGCATGATTCAGCGGGCCCTCCCCGGGGTGCCCCCTCCCCAGGATCGTGGGCGGTGTAAGGAGCCAGCCGGTCATTAGAGGCCCGGGCCTTCCTGTGGGGTGGCCACTCATCCTGGCCTGTGAGTCCCGGTCTCACCAGGAGGACTGACCCCTGCGCTGGAGCCGGTGGCCCAGGGCGGGTGGTGGCGTCTGCTGGCCCCGTGGTGACCTGAGTTCTGGGAATCCCGGGGGGAGGGGAGGGCAGGGAAGCCAGACTCCCAGGTGTGGTCTCTTGGCCCTCTTGGCATGGTCGTGCCGACAGCAAACCCGTCTGGCAGCAACGACCTGAGTGGGGAGGTGGAGGGGCAGGCCTGGGTTCAGTCCCGGCTCTGCCCTGAGTCATAGAGGGACCTCGGCAGGTGACTTCACTTCCCTGAGCTTAGTTCCCTGCTCTGTGGAACGAGGCCAAAGATAGGCCCTGCGCGTGGGCATCGAAGGGGTTCCCTGAGGCAGATTCCAGGGCAGGGGCCAGCCCAGTGCCCGGGGCCCCGATTCCCTCGCAGGGTCCAGGTTTGCTTCTGTCCTGTCCTTCCCTCCCATCCCAGTGTGCCCTGGAAAGACACGATGGAACACGTTTGGCGTTTGCAGGGAAACCTATTTTATCAACGTTTCGTCACCGTGGTCATTATTAGCATTGCCCACAGTCAGCATAAGGGGGCCAGTCCCATAGTCTGGGCACCCCGGTTCCTCTCCGAAGGGAAACAGACCCATTTGTCAAAATACAGGTATTTAAATCTTGGTTTAAAACCTAGATTCTAGGGGCGCCTGGGTGGCTCAGTCAGTTGAGCGTCAGTCAGACTTCGGCTCAGGTCACGATCTCATGGTGCGTGAGATTGAGCCCTGCATTGGGCCCCTCACTGACAGTGCGGAGCCTACTTGGGATTCTCTCTCCCTCTCCCTCACTTTCTGCCTCTGTCTCTGCCCCGCCGACTTGCAAAATAAGTAAACTTAAAACAAATCTAGATTCTACATTGGAAAATAGGAAGTAAAGTAAAATTCACAATCTTATTAAAAAAAAAAAAATATGCACAGAAAGGACCGGAAGGTTATTTCGCGTTGAAAAGTTAACAGCGGGTAACCCTGGCGGTGCTCTTACAAGGGGTTTCTTTTTGGTCTTTTTTTTTTTTTTTTTTTTTTTTTCCCCAAACGTTCTCCGGTGAACATCGAGTACTTGTTAAAATTTCGTTACGGTCTCGTCTTGTAGACCGGGAGTTCTAAGAGCGCGTGTCCTGGCAGGGTGGTCACGGGCAGCCCAAGGACAGGGATCCTCTCACACCTCTGTTTGGTTGCCCTCCTCCTGTACGTCACTGGCTGGATTTCCCGAATGTGGCTCCCTTGAGCCAGTTCTCGAACTTGGCCAATCATCAGTGTCACCACAGTCGAGTGTTACAAATCAGATTCCCCAGCTGTACCTGAGACCTGCCGGGTTAAACTCTCCGGGGAGACAGCCTACCACGTTCAGTTTCCTCACACACACGCACGTAGATGCACACGGCCAGAGGCGGTGATCACAGCGTGTGATGCCGTCCGGCATGGGGCGGAGACGGGTCTTGTCTTCTTGTCCTCTCTCTGCTTGGCTGCACCCCTAGTCCGTGTGTGTGTGTGTGTGTGTGTGTGTGTGTGTAGGAAAGACTCCCCTCAGGGGCCAGGAGGGACCTAATGACATGCATCCTCATAGAATTTTTTTAAATTTCTCTATTTGTTTTACAAAAGCGAGTCCACGGGCGCCTAGGCGGCTCAGTCGGTTAAGCGCCCAACTCCTGGTTTCAGCTCAGGTCATGATCTCACTGTTAGTGAGTTTGAACCCTTCGCTGGGCTCTGTGCTGACTGTGCAGAGCCTGCTTGGGATTCTCTCTCTCTCTGTCTCTCTCTCTCTCTGACCCTTCCCCACTCACGCAGTCTCTGTCTCTCTCAAAAATAAATTTAAAAAAGGTGAGTTCACAGCAAGGCCCCTCTTCTGCTTTTGGTGTCTTCCTCGCACTTGGAGGAAACCTCTTCGGGTCCCCGGGGCGGCATCACGGCCCTGGTTCCAAGTGAACATGGAGTTTTCGACAAGCCCCTCCGGTCAGGCTGATCGTTCATAGGGTGGGGTCTGGGGACAGGAATTCCCGGATGGTCTTGCTGGAATGCAGGGGGAGCCCCCTTGGCAATCTGACGGCGCGGGTCCTGACCCCAGGGCTTGGTCTTCCCGGCTGTTAGAGGGGAGGCCGCCTGCCTTGCCCTCTCGTGGCCTCCCAGCCACCCGGCGACCCCACAGTTCCGGACCGAGGCCAATCGCTGGGCCACCCTGCGAGTGGCCAGCCCGCGACTCCCAGCTCGACTCAAGGTGGAATTTTGGACGACGGGTGCGTCGTCTCCCGGGTCCCGGTCCCGGCCAGGCCGCCCTGTGGTAACCCCCTCCCCCCCCCCCCCCCCCCCCGCTGTGGGTCCCTTTCAGGTTGAGCCATGATTCCCGTGACGGAGCTCCGCTACTTCGCGGACACGCAGCCGGCGTACCGGATCCTGAAGCCGTGGTGGGACGTGTTCACCGACTACATCTCCATCGTCATGCTGATGATCGCCGTCTTCGGGGGCACGCTGCAGGTCACCCAGGACAAGATGATCTGCCTGCCCTGTAAGTGGGTCACCAGGGACTCCTGCAACGACTCCTTCCGGGGCTGGGCGGCGGCCCCCGGCCCGGAGCCCGCCTACCCCAACGCCACGGTCCTGCCGCCCCCCGGCGCCGGCCCCACGGGCATCAAGTACGACCTGGACCGGCACCAGTACAACTACGTGGACGCCGTGTGCTACGAGAACCGCCTGCACTGGTTCGCCAAGTACTTCCCCTACCTGGTGCTGCTGCACACGCTCATCTTCCTGGCCTGCAGCAACTTCTGGTTCAAGTTCCCGCGCACCAGCTCGAAGCTGGAGCACTTCGTGTCCATCCTGCTCAAGTGCTTCGACTCGCCGTGGACCACGCGCGCCCTGTCGGAGACGGTGGTGGAGGAGAGCGACCCCAAGCCGGCCTTCAGCAAGATGAACGGCTCCATGGACAAGAAGTCGTCGACGGTCAGCGAGGACGTGGAGGCCACCGTGCCCATGCTGCAGCGGACCAAGTCCCGGATCGAGCAGGGCATCGTGGACCGCTCGGAGACGGGCGTGCTGGACAAGAAGGAGGGGGAGCAGGCCAAGGCGCTCTTCGAGAAGGTGAAGAAGTTCCGCACCCACGTGGAGGAGGGGGACATCGTGTACCGCCTCTACATGCGGCAGACCATCATCAAGGTGGTCAAGTTCGTCCTCATCATCTGCTACACCGTCTACTACGTGCACAACATCAAGTTCGACGTGGACTGCACCGTGGACATCGAGAGCCTGACGGGCTACCGCACCTACCGCTGCGCCCACCCCCTGGCCACGCTCTTCAAGATCCTGGCGTCCTTCTACATCAGCCTGGTCATCTTCTACGGCCTCATCTGCATGTACACGCTGTGGTGGATGCTGCGGCGCTCCCTCAAGAAGTACTCGTTCGAGTCCATCCGCGAGGAGAGCAGCTACAGCGACATCCCCGACGTCAAGAACGACTTCGCCTTCATGCTGCACCTCATCGACCAGTACGACCCGCTCTACTCGAAGCGCTTCGCCGTCTTCCTGTCGGAGGTGAGCGAGAACAAGCTGCGGCAGCTGAACCTCAACAACGAGTGGACGCTGGACAAGCTGCGGCAGCGGCTCACCAAGAACGCGCAGGACAAGCTGGAGCTGCACCTGTTCATGCTCAGCGGCATCCCCGACACCGTCTTCGACCTGGTGGAGCTGGAGGTGCTGAAGCTGGAGCTGATCCCGGACGTGACCATCCCGCCCAGCATCGCCCAGCTCACGGGCCTCAAGGAGCTGTGGCTGTACCACACAGCGGCCAAGATCGAGGCGCCCGCCCTGGCCTTCCTGCGCGAGAACCTGCGCGCCCTGCACATCAAGTTCACGGACATCAAGGAGATCCCGCTCTGGATCTACAGCCTGAAGACCCTGGAGGAGCTGCACCTGACGGGCAACCTGAGCGCGGAGAACAACCGCTACATCGTCATCGACGGGCTGCGGGAGCTCAAGCGCCTCAAGGTGCTGCGGCTCAAGAGCAACCTGAGCAAGCTGCCGCAGGTGGTCACCGACGTGGGCGTGCACCTGCAGAAGCTGTCCATCAACAACGAGGGCACCAAGCTCATCGTCCTCAACAGCCTCAAGAAGATGGCGAACCTGACCGAGCTGGAGCTGATCCGCTGCGACCTGGAGCGCATCCCGCACTCCATCTTCAGCCTCCACAACCTGCAGGAGATCGACCTCAAGGACAACAACCTCAAGACCATCGAGGAGATCATCAGCTTCCAGCACCTGCACCGCCTCACCTGCCTTAAGCTGTGGTACAACCACATCGCCTACATCCCCATCCAGATCGGCAACCTCACCAACCTGGAGCGCCTCTACCTGAACCGCAACAAGATCGAGAAGATCCCCACCCAGCTCTTCTACTGCCGCAAGCTGCGCTACCTGGACCTCAGCCACAACAACCTGACCTTCCTCCCCGCCGACATCGGCCTCCTGCAGAACCTCCAGAACCTGGCCGTCACGGCCAACCGGGTGAGTGGCTTGGCCGTGACCCGCGGAGGCCCGTGGCGGGGGGAGGGCGGGGGAGGGGGTGCTCAGGAGGCTCAGTGTCTCGGGGTGGTGGGGATGGCCTGATGCCCCCCCCCGGGTCGGGGGTCCTCCCCCGTGGTTCCCAGCACCACCCGGGAGGAGCCTGTGGGGAATACGGATTCCCGGACCCCAGGCCAGACCTGCCGGCCCCGGGCTCGGGAGCCCGTCTCTGCCGTAGGACGTTGCAGGGTCCTCCTGTCGGGAGGGATGGTGTGGTGAGGCGGGGGCTGTCCCCGCGGGGACCCGGGGCGCCCTCCTTCTAGGCAGGGGTGTGCCGGGGGCAGGAGGTCCGAGGGCCGGGTGATGGGAGGCAGGACCCAGCCCGGAGCTGGCTCTAGGTCGCGTTTGGAGTCGAGGGGCCGGTGCGGACCCCCTGGAGACAGGGACCGTGGGTGGCTGGTGCTCACCGAGGCGAAGCCGGGTGGTCTCTGCAACTCTCTGCACCGCTCACACCCTTCTCCCTCTGTGTTTCGGGGGTGGCGGAGGGCAGAGCTGGGCTCGCCGCCACCTGCCTTTCTGGAGAGGAAATTGTGCAAACCATTTCAGGCCAGCAGTGTGGGAGGCCACGCCCTGGAGATCGTGGGTCGCCCTGTGTGCTAGCCCCTTGCCTGGCCAGGGAAGCCCCCCGCCCCAGGGCCCCTTGTCAGGGGCAGGCGGGTGGGGCTGAGGGCAGGGTGCTCCTGTGGCTTTGCGGTTGGGCCTCTGTAGCGCAAACAGAGCCACAGCCACTGGAGGGACCTCCCCCTGCCCGCCCCTCGGGGGCACCTGGAGGAAGGATGACATGTTCCGGTCCCTACTTTCAGGGTGGAGACTGGCAGAGTGAGGCAGGTGGTGGTGGGAACCCCAGGCCGGGGAGAGCTGGTGCCGCCGCCACCCCCCCCCGCCCCCGCCGCGGCCCACCGTGTGCGGGGCGGGAAGCTCCCAGCAGGAACTCTCTCTCCTTTCGGGCAGTCCCGGGAAGGCCCCTGCCCCAGGAAAGGACGCACCTTCCCCAGTGTCACTCAGATCGAAGGGTCTGGGTCCCCCTCTCCTCTGCCCCAAGCCTCTCTCAGTACGAACCAACCTGATGCTTCCATGTATCAGGGATTGTGACAAATCCTGTCTTCCTCCCCCAAATTATGACCGAGTGTACCAGGGCGAAGGTCAGATCCCTGGGGAATCTGTCCCCACGGCCCCGGGACAGGCCGCTGATAGGAAGGTTGGCCCTCTGGGGAGAAGCCACATTTGGGCGGTGCCAGACGGACCCTGCCCCCTCCTTTAATACGTGGAGGGGGACCAAGTGGCTCCCCCGGAGCACAGCGTGGGGCCAGATTGCCCCTGGAATCGGGTCCACTAAGACCTCTTACCACCCTTTGTCAGGGGGTGGCGCGGGGCGGCTTGCTGGGCCCTCCTTCCTCACGGCGGGTGCGGCAGAAGTCCAGCCCGGCTCGAAGCTCCATCCCCCCCGCTCCTCACCCCTAGCAAGCCCATTAGGTCCTGCCTGTTGGCTGAGGTCACCCCTCAGGAAGGGAGCTGGCGACAGGCAGCCAGGCCCGCCGTCGTCGCTGTCCCGAGGAAGGAGGCCCTCTGCACGCCCTGTTTAGCACACTGCTTCATCACGTCCTGTCTCCGCCCCTGGAATGCCAGAGGCCTCTGCGAAAAGTTCACTTGGGCAGGATCCTTGTCAGGCCCGTCCTTTCAAGCCGGAGCCCTTCCTCCTCCTCCGTGAGCCCCCCCCGCCCCCCCGCAGGTAGACCGGGAGGGGTGGGCGTGGCCTGGGTCAGGCCCTTAGCCGACTGGACACGGAGAACTGGTACCGTCCGTCTACTCGCAGATTCGTTTATTCATTCTTTCGTTGCTTTGGTGAATGTTTCCACTCCTGGCATGGGACGAGGGGCTGGAGACACAGGGACAAATGAGGCCCACCGGCTGTCCGTCTGGAGGCTCCTGGGCACACACAGGAGCGCCCTCAACCCAGATTTAGCCCAGGTGGGCCTCCTGGAGGAAGGGACATCTCACCTGGCCCTGAGGACCAGGAGGAGTCAGCCAAATGAAGAGGAAAGAGAGAGTCCAGGAGGTTCTGTCCGCGGGGGAGGGGGAGCCTGAGGCCAGGGTTGGTAGGAGAGTCCTGTTCTTCTTACTGGTCTCCATCAGATCGTCCCCGTTCCCCTTGTCTGGTGACGTGGATCTTGGCACGCAGGGCACGGTCACCAAATACGGGCTGACTGAGCGGATGAAGGAATGACGTAACTTGCAGCTGGGGGAGACCGCCCTTGCTGCAGCGTGAGGCTGTGGGTTCGAGGGACAGGATGAGCGAGGTCACGAGCTGGCAGAAAACCCAGATGCGGCCACCGGGAGGGGTGACAGAGGCAGCGGTGGGTGGAGACACCTTGGCGGCAGAATCCGCAGGACGGGGCTGGATTGGACGGGGGAGAAGGGGAGAGGTCTGACTGACTCGGGGTTTCTCCCTCGGCTGCCCGGGAAGATGGGCCATTGAAACGGGATGTAGAGGGTCACTGGTTTTCAGGGAGGTGAGCGTATGTCCCATGTCGAGTGTCTGGGGTCCCTGGGACATCCAAGGGATATCAGCATGTAGCTGAGTCAGCCTGAAGCCCAAGGAATCCCCCCTGCGCGTGAAGAGGGGTCCTTGTCGAGACCACTGGGGAGAAGACGGAGGGAGAAAGGAGTCTGGCTCGAGCCTCTGGGGCGGAAGCAGAAGGAGAGGGCCAGGCAGGAGAGTGTGGGCTCCCAGCGCGTGGGGCGGTTGGGGGACAGGACGGGTTCAGGTCCAGCGGGTTAGGAGGTACGTGGTGACTCTGGCTGGATCGTTTCAGGGGTGGACAGGGGCAGAAGCTGGGTCACAGTGAAGCAAGAGACAGCGTTTGTCCAGATGGTTTGCTGGGAGGGGTGGAGGGCCCTAGAGCAGCCCCAGAGGCTTCTGGGAGGGGCTGTCTGTTTTTCAAAGGCTGGCCAGACTTGAGGCCACTTCTGTGCTGACAGCGGAGCCACCGAGGTCCCTGGGCCGTAGGAAAGGGCAGGACCAAGGTGATGAGAAAGGACCTCGATCCTTCAGCAGCTGAGTGACACCTCGGGAAGAAGGACAGGTCCAAAGGACAGGGGTGGCTGCGGTGGGGCGCTGAGCCACTGGAGGGACCTTCCCTTTTCTCTGTGGGACGTGGAGAGAGCTCCCTGGGTGGGGCAGGGGTGCTCCGGGGACGGGGTGTCTTAGGGGCAGCTCTGCACGCGAACCCCAGCTGTGCCGCTCACCGGGCCGGGCCTTTTGTGCTGCCCTGACCACTGTCGGAGTCGTCCGGCCAGAGCCCACTTCCCATCATGCCCTCTGACCATCACGTCCTCACCTTCAGCCCTACTCCCCTGGAAGCCACCTTGGCCCCATCCCTGACCTCCGGGCGCAACACGGGCTGGTTTTGGAGGCCCGGGTCAGGAGTCGCTTCTAAAACACCTACGCTGTCCCTCTGCCCAGCCAGGGCCGCATTGATTTCCCGTCCCTTCCCGGAAGGCCAAGTTCTTCACCCGGAACCGGGGTCCTCTTCCCAAAATGGCCGCAGAGAGCGCGAGCCTGCAGGGCTGAGGTCCAGGTCTGCCCAGACGTCCTCAGCCACAGAACGACGAAGGCGAGACGCGTCTCTAGTCCCCCCCTTTCATTATACAGAGGGGGACACTGAGGCACTGGGAGGGAAAGGGACTTGCCCAGGGTGGCACTGGCAGTGAGCGCCATATTCGGCACAAGGGGAGCACAGCACCGGCTCTGAATCAGGAAGCCAGGCTCGCTCACGTCTCTTCGACCTTTCTGGCTGCGCAGTCGTGGACACGTTGCGTTTCACCTCTCCGGGCCTCAGCAGGACGATGGGGACGGTGCCAGAGCAGCCTCGGAGAGGTTACTGAACAGTCTTTCCATCGTCCTCACGTGGGGCCGAGTGGGGTGCCTCCTGCCCCTCACACCTGAAGGAGGTTTTTCTGGCAAACAGGTTCCGTGAGAACCGTGTTTATCGCTGATTTCCTCACAGAGGGACAGGGAGGAAGGTGGCATTTACGGGGCTTTTCCTGTGTACCTGGAGACACGGGAGGTCCCCACGCAGGCCCTGCCGTTCGCTCCTTGCCCCACCGACGGTGTGGACGGATAGCCGAGGATGTGCTGCTGAACGTGGCTCCGTCCCAGCTCCGCCAGGTTCCAGCTCGGAACCTCTGAGCAAGTTAGCGTCCGTAGGGCCTTGTCTGGCAGGTGTCGCCCTAGCTGTAAAACAGAAAAAGTGTTTACAAAGTGTTTACAGGTAGTTCTGAAGGTTAAATGAGTTAATAGCATCATGCTTAAGGATGCCTGGGTGGCTCAGTCGGTTAAGCGGTCCGACTTCGGCTCAGGTCACGATCTCACAGGGGTCATGGGTTTGAGCCCTGCATCCGGCTCTCTGCTGTCAGCGTGGAGCCTGACTCAGTCCTCTGTCCGCCTCTCTCGCCCCCCGCCCCACACACACACTTGTGCCCTCTCTCTCTCTTTCTCTCTCTCTTTCTCAAAAACAAATAAACATAAAAAAAAAATAGTATCAGTGCTCAGATCGAGCCTGGTGTGTAGGAAGCTGCACGTGAGTGTTGCCCTATTCAAATTTTGCAAACTCGGGAGGGGAATGGCCAATACCGGGCTCCTGGCCCTCACGATCAGGGTATGACTTGACATGAGGGGACCGAGGCCCGGGACAGGGAAGGGACACGGCCGGGCTCCCCGCCCGTACTGGCACGCGCTCTCCAGTTCTCAGCAACAGTTCAGGGTGTGCAATTTTCTCGGCAAAAATTGTTTGTTTTTAATGTTTAGTTTTGAGAGAGAGAGAGAGAGAAAGACAGCCGAGTGGGGGAGGGGCAGAGAGAGAGGGAGACACAGGCCCTCTAGTCCTGGGGCTGAAGCAGGCCCCAGGCCCCCAGCTGTCAGCACAGAGCCTGACGCGGGGCTCGAACCCACGAATCGTGAGATCATGACCTGAGCTGAAGTCGGACACTTCACCAACTGAGTCACCTAGGCGCCCCTATCTTTTGAAGGACATTTGGGTACCTGGTGGGGGTACCAGGTGCTGGGAGACCTCGGGGAACCGGGTGGCCCCCGTCCTGCCCTCTCAGAGCCCACGGTCCGGGAGTGCTCCTGGGGGCCAGGGGGGCCATAGGTTACTGTGGGTTCCCCGGGAGGCCAGGGAAGGCTTCCCGGAAGAGGAGAATACGGAATGAGTCTTCAAGTCTAGGCGGGGAGTCAGCCAGGCGTTGGGCCAGACCACACCGGTGCCGGGGGAGCGGGGAGGAGCCTCGGCCGAGGCCCCGGGTCTGTGCCGTGCCCCTCACTGTGGCCCTCTGCTCCCGCCCCTCCAGATCGAGGCGCTGCCGCCGGAGCTCTTCCAGTGCCGGAAGCTGCGGGCCCTGCACCTGGGCAACAACGTGCTGCAGTCGCTGCCCTCCAGGGTGGGCGAGCTGACCAACCTGACCCAGATCGAGCTGCGGGGCAACCGGCTGGAGTGCCTGCCCGTGGAGCTGGGCGAGTGCCCGCTGCTGAAGCGCAGCGGCCTGGTGGTGGAGGAGGACCTGTTCAACACCCTGCCGCCGGAGGTGAAGGAGCGGCTCTGGAGGGCCGACAAGGAGCAGGCCTGAGCGCCAGGCGGACGGCTGAGCACGGGGCCGCCGAGGAGGCCTTGGGCCCAGGGACAACCAGCCAGGTCGCAGCCAGGGCAGGAGCCCGGGGCTGGACGTCGGCTGGGCTGCGGCGACAGGACAGTACCTGAGGGGCTGGCCCCTTTTCTCCTCCTGCGACTCTTGCCCCCCAGGGCGGGCGCCTGTCGGGGAGATAGAGACCTGAATCTTAGACTGCAGTATTTGGACAATCAGGGCCTCCTCCCTGGAGGCCGTGTCTGCCGGAGAGGCTGAGCTGACGCCAGAGGCCCAGGGACACCGACTTAGCTCTTGGTATTTATTTTTCTCCACTTCCCATCCCTCCCTCCGGATAACTTCTACATTCCCAAGAAAGTCCAGCTCAGATGGGGGAGGTGGTGAAGGAAGGGTGGGCAGTGTCCCTTTTTTTTTTTTTTGGCGATGCCACCGGCGGGACCCGCCCAGACTTGAGCAGAGTGGTCCAGGGAGAACCAGCCGCGGACAGTCGCCCCAGTGACGTGGGGGCTGGGCTCCGGCGGTATGGCCCAGAGGACGGCAGGCCTCCAGGGGGAAAGGCCAGGCCTGGGGCTTGCCTCATCAGTTTTAGATTTTTTTTTTTTTAAGTAAAAAAGAAAAAAAAAAGAAAATTTTTTTTAAAGCTTTGAAAATTGATGGTTTGGGTATTAAAAAGAAAAAAAAAAACTAAAAAAAAAAACCACGCACACAAACAAACAAAAGACAGTGAAGGCCGGTGAGTTGGGGGTCTCAGGGCAGGACGGCAGCTTCCCTTGAGCAGAGCAGCAAGACACTGAATTGTATTTCCTTCCCCCCCCCCCCCCCCACCGGGGCGCAGGCTGCAGGATGTCTTCCGAGTCCGGTGTAACCTTGGTCCAGGAGTTCTGTTTGTTCCTCTCCTCTCCCAGGATGGGGAATTTTGTTTTGTTTTGTTTTGTTTTTTGGCGTCTTGTTTTCTTTCTCCTCCGTGTGTTTTGGCAGGCGCTCATTTCTGTGGCCTGTTGGCCAAAGGGAATGTTCTGGAGCTGCCAAGAGAGGAGGAGACTCGGGTTGGCTCATCCCCGGATGAACGGTGCTCCATCCTCCCGTCCCTCGTCTCAGTGTTAATTCGCCAGGAGGAGCTACCTCGCCCGGCCTCTGCTTTCCCACCTCACATGTCACGACTTTGCCCAGTGCCACCACTAGCCTCAGCTGCTGACGTCAGCCCTGTCACCACCTGGTCCTAAAGAAGAGACACTCGGAGGCGGGGTCGTGGGTGGGGAGGTCGCTGCTGGGAGGGCAGGCTCCCCAGGTTTTAGGTCCGGTTTCCGTCCCGGGCGCCCGGCACGCACAGCCCGCTCAGCGCCCGGTTGCTGAAAGCCACCTCACTTTAGATCAGTCACCGGGGTCCCCGCGTTAGAAGGGTCCCCCCCCCTTAGATCAATCACTTGGACACTAAGGCACGTTTTAGCGTCTCTTGTCTTTAATGATTATGTCCATTTGTCTGTCCGTTTGTGTTTCCTGCGTCATGTCGGCAGATGTAATCTCAGAAATAATGCACACTAGCCTTTGACGACCATGAAGCAATCCGTTCCATGAGGGTCTGAACTCGTCGACTCGATTCAAATATCAAATAAATCTATAACAGAAAGTAGCCTTTGGAGGTGTCTGTGTCGTGGGGCGACCCTTCCCTCGGCTCTCTGAGCCCCGTGGCCTAGCTTGTGGAAGGGCCACCGATGGGCACCTAGAAGATGGTTAACTCCCGCTCTCCCTGGCGGGGCAGGGGGGACCGCAAGCCCCGTGGAGGCAGCGCCTGTTGCGTGTCTGGCGTGGCCCCAGCCGGGGATCCCACAGCCCCCCAGTCACCTGTGGTTTGGGCCTTCGTGAGCTTTGACTGGTGGGGGAAGGCGTGGGGGGCACCGGAATGGGAGCCAGTAGTCTCCGTCCTTGTCCCAGCTCCGCTGTTCCCTGCACGAAGCCGGCCCGATCCCCTCCCTCCCAGGGCCTCCATACTCCCATCCGTGCAGTGGGCATTTCCGCTCTGTGCTCTCATAGGGTCCCTGGGGAGCCTGCTGACGGGGCAGGGGTCACGGGCAGAGCTGCCTGCAAATCGTAGCTCTGCCCCTTATTTGATACGGGGCCACAGTTTCCTCGTTTGTAAAACCAGGCTAGTGTCGACAACCTTGCGGGACTGTTCCGAGGCTTACTGGTGACAGTTATGTGGTAGGTGGAGTTTTGAACAGAGGGCCTGGCTTTTAGTACGCAGTAACTGACATCGACCAGCGAGGCTCGCGCCGGGCTGACACGGGGACCCAGGGGCGGGGCTTGGGGGGCTCTCGGTGAAGAAGAAAGGCCATTGTATCTTAGCGGTGAGGCCTTAGCTGCTGCCTGGTGGGCCGTGATCCCCTCAGAGACCCTCCTATGTCTCCACAGTGGAGAGGTTTTCCCCTCCTGTCTCGTCTGGCACCTCCTTACCGAGCCCCAGTCCCCCGCCAGCCTCGGGGCCGCCCAGCGACACCAGGAACAGGACCGTTGGATCCAGAGCTGGGTAGCTTTGGGGAAAAAACCACCAGCAAACCCATCTCAAAGCCTGAACAGGGGCGCCTGGGTGGCTCAGTCAGTTGGGTGGCCGACTTCGGCTCAGGTCATGATCTTACGGTCTATGAGTTCGAGCCCCGCATTGGGCTCTGTGCTGATGGCTCAGAGCCTGGAGCCTGCTTCAGATTCTGTGTCTGCCTCTCTCTCTGCCCTTCCCCTGCTCACTCTCTGTCTCTCAAAAGTGAATAAACATTAAAAAAAAATTTAAAAAAAAAAGCCTGAACAGAATGAATGCACGAATTTCAGGAGCTCAGCCCCTCCCCCTCTCTTCCCCCCCCTCCCCCCACCACGGCTCTCCACTCCAAACCTCAGCGGTCGACTTTGCTCTGGTTACAACAGCAGTGCGGAACACTGGGGGCAGTTCCAAAAAGAAAATAGAAATAGCCTCACGTTCCACCCAGAACAGCCCCTGCTCACTTCTGGCGAACAGCTGGTAGGTACTTCGCGAAAGCCAGGCCCCGTGCCAAGCTCTTCATCAGAGGAAAAACATTCAGCTTCCTGCTTACGAGAGGTATTTATGTTATCCCCGAATTACAGACGCGGAATGCAAGGCCCAGGCCTGGACTCAGATCCGGTCGGCCTCGCCGAGCCTCCGCTACAAGCCTTTGGGTGGCGGTTCATAGGGACACTGCCAGCCCAGCATGATGGGACCCTCCCTAAGCTCTTGGCACGTGGTCGGTGTCCGTATTTTTGGGCCACTGTGTCATGTGGGGTCAGGACGGCGGGGAACGCTCCCCGCCTCAGGTGAGCTCGGTCTCACCTGTGTCTCCTGCGTGGTTCCCGCAGGCGCTCACCCGGCCTAACTCCTCGGAACCTCTTCTCCATCCTCGGAGCCCAGCCACCCTCTCCTGGCCCTCAGGAATTGGCACCAAGCAGCCGCTCTCCGTGCCCCAGCCCAGAAAACACGACTTGACTCGAGGCCAAGGCTCCCAAGGCTGAGCTCATGTCTCCATGCCCGCTCCCAAGACACTCTGTCCCTTTACCATTCAGGAAAACGTCATTTCAGGGAAGTCCAGCGGCCGGTTTTCAGAAGCTGCAGCCAGAACGGCCCCGGCGGCTGCTGAGCAGCTGGTCTCCACTGTGCCAGCCGGACTCGAGACACCAAACACGCTGGGCCTGGTGGGGGGGGGGGACGGGAACCAGGCTTTTCCCTCCCTCATTCTGAAGCCCCAGGCCCCTGCTCTATAGCCTTCCCCCCTTCTCTTTTTTTTTTATTTAAGAATGATTTATTTTGGGGCGCCTGGGTGGCTCAGTCGGTTGAGCGTCCGACTTCGGCTCAGGTCATGATCTCGCGGTCTGTGAATTTGAGCCCCTCGTCCGGGCTCTGTGCTGACAGCTCGGAGCCTGGAGCCTGCTTCGGATTCCGGGTCTCCTTTCTCTCTCTGCCCCTCCCCTGCTCACGCTCTGTCTCTGTCTCTCAAAAATGAATAAACATTAAAAAAAAATTGTTTAAGTAATCTCTACACCCAGTGTGGGGCTCGAACTCACACCCCAGAGATCAAGAGTCCGAGATGGAGAGTCGCATGCTCTTTGAACTGAGCCGGCCAGGAACCCCTGTCCCCTTCTGCTTTCTAAGATCTCCTTTTACCTGCTCTCCTCGGAGCCGTAGGCTGACCCCTACTCCCTCCCCTAATCCTCCCAAGACCGAGAACTTCAGAGCCGGGAGGGGCCCAGATAATTCTCAGAGGACCTTTTCCACCTTTGGAAAGTAAAGCCATTTGGCCCAGTGTGACCATTGTGACATGCAAGTCCCCCAGGCCCACCCTGCACCCCCCACCCCCCACCCCATGTCGATGCCGGTCGCCTGAGGACTTTCTAATGCTCACGGGAGGGAAGTCTGGAGAGAGGCTGACATTCGTCAGAAGTCACAGTGAGGGGTGGTGCCTGGTCGGGGACCCAGGGGTCCTCCTGCCCACCTGGCTGCTTTGCCCTGACGCTCCTGGGATACGATTTCTAGGCACCCGGTAAGCAGCCACAGCAGGGTGCTTTCTGGAAAGAAACTGGGAGGGAGCTTTTAAAGACCATGAAGGAGATGGAAAAAGAAAAGGGCTAATCCTGGATTAACTGGGAGGATGGACCCAGGGTATCGAGCCGGGTCAGGCACAGGAGTGTGGGCGGGGGGAGGGCCCAGGCTGACCTGTGTGTGCTTGGGGGCGGGGCCTGGGGGCGGGGCCTGGGTCTCCTTCTGGTAGGCAAGAGTTAAATCCTCCTAGGCCTCCCGGGGCTCCGGTTCCTCTGCCCCACCTCCACTGCCCCCCCCCAACCTCTGTACTTTCTCCTTTCCAGCCCGGGGCACAGCACAGCACCCAGAGGCACCCTACCTCATCCTCATGGCCTGCCTGAGCCCCTCGCAGCTCCGGAAGGTAGGGGCCTGTGGGGTGGGGGTCTGAGAGGGTCCGGTAAGCGTTGGGGGCACCCCCGGACTTGCAATAGACCCTGGGGAACTCAACCCTACCCTCTGCCATTTTTTCAGGAGAGGAAACTGAAGCCCGTGGTCGGTTTCTAACCAGGACCCCTGACTTCCACACACACAGCCGGGGGCGGCAGGGCCACAGGACCGGGGTGAGGGGGGAAAGGCGTATGTGTGACCGAAACCAGAATAAAGAATAAAGATCAGCACTTGTCGGGATGAGCCCTGGGTGTTGTATGTAAGCGACAAATCACAGGCACCTACCCTGAAACCAAGAGCACCCTGTTTACGATGTATGTTAGCTAACTCGACAATAAATTATATTAAAAAATAAAAATAAATTAAAAAAAAAAAAAGAATAAAGATCAGCCAGTCCAGGCCAGGCCTGGGCCCTGAGAGCCAAGGAGGGAGGGGGGACTGGGGGCAGAAGGGCAGAGCCAGGGCCCTGCATGGGGGTGGGGTCATCCCTCCTCCTCCCCCCCCCCCCACTGCTAAGGCGGGCGTCTGCGCATGGTCAAACACAAAAGACTAACCGTTGGGAAGAAGAGTGGCACAGGCTTAAAAATCGTGACCCTTGTTTGTTCCCGATGACGAGAAAAATGCCGGAAAGCACTGAAAAGCTCAAAGAAGAAAATGAAAAGCCAGCCGAAATTTCCCGTGCTGAGACTTAGTATTTCGGTATACAGCCCCAGAATCTTTAAAAGTCCTCCATAATAGCCCCCGCTATGTCCTCGCCCGCTGTTTTATAAAGGAGGCCCTCCTGGCCCCGGATTCGATGGTCTGAGGGCCAAAGAGGGGAAGGCACTCACCCAAGATCTCACAATGGCTAAAATACTAATTCGTACTCGGCTGGTGTTTTTTTTTCCCGTCTCACAGTATATCGGGAACATATGCCCATGTCAGTAAATATTTTTCCGTCATGTGATTTTTATCAGCTGTGTTGTGTTCCAGACAGATTGAAACAGACTTTGTTGAACGAATCTCCCTGTGCCGAGCATTTTAGGTTGTTTCTGATTCATTGCTCTCATCACACGAGCCTCAGTGGAGATCCTTGTACAGACATCTCTGCTCCCCTGTTTGCTAAGCCCCCATCTTCCTGTCTCAAGAAGTTCTAGACCAAGCATGTCTGCTGGGGCACGGGGACGCACAGTTTGCTGTAGACAGCCCCGTTCCCAAGGAGGAAATGTTCAGCTTGATACGCTGGTGGTGGTGGTGGTTGGGGGGGTTAAGCTTCTATCACGCAGAGCTGCCTAGAGACAAGAGGGCCCGTGGCGAGTGGTCACGAATGTTCCGGCATCCCACACGCGGAGGCCAGATCCGGGCATCCTTGGGGGGGAGTGAGGGAGGGAATGGGGGGTCAGTGACTGGGAATCAGATACTTCACAGTGGGTTCGAGAAGATACTACACAGTGACTTCCACCATGGAGACTTTATCATGGTGTGCAGGCAAACATCTTTCTCTTCTGAACCCTCTCAATAGCCACAGAACAAGTGGTCTGGAGGCAACTCAGAATAAGCTAGCTGTCTTAACTCCCCCCTGGGGGGGACAAAGCCCACCTTCTTGCATGCCCTGGCCCCCACCTCCCTCCTGCCTCCCTTCTGTCCCCACCCTCGCTTTGTTCCATCAGGGGCTTCACACATCCTGCTCCCTCCGTCTGGAATGTTCATCCTTGTTTCTCCAGCTCCCATGATCCTGCTGGTCCCCTTTAAATGCCACCTCCTCAGAGCTGCTGCCCCGAGACTCCTCTGTCCCCCCATCTGGTTTCCATTAGACGCTTTCTGCCTTTAGCTCTTGAATCTGCCCTCTCCCTCCTTGCGTGCAGCAGTTTGTGACAGTGCCTCCTCCCCGCAGGCTGGCTTGTTTGACATCAGCCTCCTTCACTGGCCTCCTTCACAAGCCTCCTTCACCTTCGGTAGACTGTAAGCCCCAGGACAGCAGGCACTGTGGCTGGCTTGCTTGTTCCTGTAGCTCTAGCTTTTAAAACCGTGTCTGGTACATAGTAGATGCTCAGTAAATTTCAGTTTTGAATGAACGAATGAGGTTGGTTGGTCCAAGCCCACTGGAGGAGGAAGGATAGGGACACCTCCCCTTCCTCCTTCCTTCATTCAAGCAACCAATATTGGTTGCTCCAACCTGGGTTCCAGGCACCGTGGTCTGGAGCGGGGTCGGGTGGGGTGGGGGGAGACAGAGTGACGAACAGGACACTGGGTCCTGCCTTCAGACAGCTTTGGGTTTGAGGGAGGGAGGCCGGCCAGTCCTCCTAAAGGGCGTTTGGGGGCAGAGAGAAGCCTGAGTTTCCTTCCTGCCTTCAGTTTCAGGAGGACGGGTTCCTGGTGCTGGAAGGATTTTTGTCCGCGGACGAGTGTGTAGCCATGCAACAGAGGATTGGCGAGCTGGTGGCCGACATGGATGTCCCTCCTCACTGCCGCACGGTGTTTTGCACCCAGGACGAGCAGCTGAAGGTCCTGGTAGGTGTCTGGGGCACGGGGTCTGTGAGAATAGGATCTGGTCTTTGACGTGGGGCTCGGTCCCCTGCCAGCGGCAGCCTGGAAGGGAGGGCCCCGAGGCCCACGGGCTCGTTCTGATAACCAGTCAGGCCCCGCGCCCACCCCGCGCCAGGCTAAGCGTCATACGTGCATATTTATATTTCCTTCGCTCCTCGCTATGGATTTCTAAGGTTGGTGTCATTACCCCCATTTGACAGGTGGGGAAAACGAGGCTTGGCTCCCTTGCCCCAAACCATGTCGTTAGTAATTCACAGAGTGAGGATTTGAACCCAGATCTGCCCGATACCACGTCCTTGCTGTTCACGGCCCTGCTGTGCTTCCTCAGTAGTCCTCTTGCCACAAGGGCCTCCCATGTGGCCAGCAACGCAGAATGAGCTGGGTGATTTCCACGGACCCGCCTGTGTAAACCTTATCCTCCCTCAATGAGAGTAGAAACTCAGCTTCGTCACCCGCCACCCCTGGTGACTTAATAGGACTCAATGCAGTTCGAGCTGGGTAAGTTGAGACCCCGGAGTTCTCTCCCACACAGTTCACTTAACCCTTCAGGAGTCTGTCCATGGTGTGGCCCTCAAGCCCAAGCTGTGTGGCCCATGCGTACTAACGGGGCTCATTCACGCTGAGGAGCTCCTGCCATCTGGTGGGCACATGGGGAATTACAATGGCTGCGAGACTCGCCAGCCAGGGAGTGGGGATGGGGCACTTTTTTTTTTAATTGTATAAGAAATTGCCGAACTGTTGTTTTATTTATGATTTTTTAATTATTTTTTAACGTTTATTTACTTTTGAGAGAGAGACACAGCATCATGAGCAGGGGAAGGGCAGAGAAAGAGGCAGACACAGAATCCAAAACAGGTTCCAGGCTCAGAGCCATCAGCACAGAGCCTGCCCAACGCGGGGCTCGAACTCACAGACAGTGAGATCATGACCTGAGCCGAAGTCGGCCGTCCAACCAACTGAGCCACCCAGGCGCCCCAGGGATGGGGCACTTTAGAAGGGCAAAGGGTTACAGAATAATTTCCTCCAAACAGTAGGTTTCATTTGGCCACACCCCAGCCATGTAGGTGGAGACAGCAGAGATGGGGGACCAGTGTCCAGAGAGAGGTCACTCAAAAGACTCCAAGGAGCGAGGGGGTCTATCTTGTGCCCTCCAAGCTGCCTTCTGAGAATGTTCTAGAGACCAGTGAAGGGTCGGGGAGGATGAGAGAATAAAGTGCATGTATCTTGGTTTATAATGCTTGCAAAGAGCTCAGCACAGTTCCTGGGACTTGGGAAACCCTCAATATTCACCACTGGTCTTGTCGAAGACTTGGAAACGGGCATTCAAAGGACAAAGATCAGAGGATGTCCCATCCAGTTTTCCAACTCTGAGTTGTATAGAACTGATGATAATATGGGGGGGGGGAAGCGCCTGGGCGGCTCAGTCGGTTAAGCGTCCGACTTTGGCTCACGTCACGATCTCGGGATTCGTGAGTTCGGACCCCGCGTCGGGTTCTATGCTAATGGCTCAGAGCCCGGAGCCTGCCTCCAGTTCTGTGTCTCCCTCTCCCTCTGCCCCTCCCCCTGCTCATGCTCTGTCTCTCTGTCTCTCTCTCTCAAAAGTAAATAAAAAATTTTAAGAATTAAATTAAATTAAAAATTAAACAACAACAACGACAACCTGGCAAAAACGTCCACAGAAATGGCAGTGAGCCGGGCCCGCAGCCCGGTCATTGCCCTGTCGATCGCGTCAGTATTTGTTATTGCCCGTCTGTATCCGGTTCTTAGAATTCTTTGAACATCTTACTGGTTCCCTTGTGAATTAACGAATTAAGTAGAACCTTTGACCTGTTTCGCTTCATTACCTTTCTTTTTTTAAGCTTATTTATTTACTTACGTAGAGAGAGTGGGGGAGGGCCAGAGAATCCCAAGCTGATGCCAAAGCTAATAGCACAGAGTCCGACGCAGGGCTGGAACCCACGAACCATGAGATCGTGCCCCGAGCCCAAGTCGGACGCTTCCCTGAACCACCTAGGTACCCCCATTATCTTTAATATTATGATTATGAGTTATGCTTCCCTGACTTGTTTCCCTCCCCCGATCCTGATACGGAAGAGCTAAGCATGTTGGGGGAAAAAAAACCCATATAGTTTTTGATGGGAAGGGCTTGAAAGGGCCAGGCAAGTCCCAGGGGAGCCCCACAGGCGCCCGTGAGAGCAGCCGGGGGAGGGGGGGCTCTGCGGTCGGCACCCTCAACTCCACTTGTGTTGCCACCCCCCCAGGAAGGCAAGGAGAGCTATCTGGCGGTGGCCAAGGGTAGCTAAAGCCATAAGGAAAAAAAATCACGCATCTTCCTGAAGCATCATTTTCTTATAATGCTAAGAAACGTAAAACACGGTATTAACATTAACAAGGAAAGTCTATTAAGAAAACAGAAAAAGATGGGTCATAGTTTATATTCACCAAGCCTTTAGCCACACCCTTGCCTGAGGGTCTTCCCTCGAGCAGCAGCAGTGATGATAATAATAAAAGCAGATACTCACGTGGCCCTGTCCATATTCCAAGGACCGTTCTCGTGCTTTATAGATACCAATTCATAATCTCTACCCCCTATGGGATACTTTTTTTTTTTAATGTTTATTTATTTTTGAGACAGAGAGAGACAGAGCATGAGTGGGGGGTGGGCAGAGAGAGAGGGAGACACAGAATCTGAAGCAGGCTCCAGGCTCTGAGCTGTCAGCACAGAGCCCGATGCGGGGCTCGAACTCACAGACTGCGAGATCATGACCTGAGCCGAAGTCGGACGCTCAACCGACTGAGCCACCCAGGCGCCCCGCTATGGAATACTTTTAATAGCAGCTATATTTTACGAGGAAACTAAGCCCAGAGAGGTTCAGGAATGTGGTCGTGCTCACACAGCACCTCAGTGGCGGAGCTGGGATTTGAACCCAAGTATTCTAGCTCTAGGGTCTGTGCTTTCTGTGCTCTCAACTACTGTATGAGAGTCAGCCTCTACCTGAAGCCTCCAACAATCCAGGGGAGGTCGGTTCTATTCCTATCTCCCTTTACGGATGAGGAAACCGAGGCGTTGAAAGGTAAAAACAGGTGAGCCGTGGCGCCCTGGGATCCGAGCCTGTTTGGTTACCGTGCCTATGTCCGGACTCACGCCATATCGAGCATAGGAATTATGCGACTCGATTAAGAGGTTTCCGAGAAGTTTTACGCTTGTGGCTTCCCGGCGTGCTTCCAGGCCCTCGGGGTCCCCGGTCACTGTCTGTGCCTCAGTGGGCGAGTTCGAGAAGCCCCAGCCGGGTCCGTAGCCCCGTGGGGTTAGGAAGCACGAGTGTGCCCTTCCCTCTTCGCCAGCCCCAGCTCTGACCCCGTGATGCTCTCTCAGTCCCTCTGATGTCCCCCCTCTCCGCAGGACAGCAGAGACTATTTCTGGAACAGTGGCGACAAGATTCGGTTCTTCTTTGAGAAAGGCGTTTTCGACGAGAAAGGTTCGGCAGCTGGGGGGCCCCAGAGGTGTGGGGAGGGCGGAACTGGCGTATGCCCGGCCCCCAGGGCCGGGTGGGCGGCCGGCTTCAGCGCTTGCCCAGGGGAGCGTGGCCTCCAGCTCTTTCGCCTTTACCTGTTCCTTGTGCCACAGGAAACTTCCTGGTCCCTCCCGAGAAATCCATCAACAAAATTGGCCATGGTAAGCAGGCCCGGGGAGGATCCAGGCCCCTGGCCTGGGGTTGCACGTGCGTTTGCCCATCGAGCCTTGTGGTAGCCCGGGCGGGGAGGGGCAGGGGCAGGGCTGGTCTTCCGGGTCTGCGGCACAGAGGAGAAACTGAGGCTTATAGGAGATAAATGGTCACTCGAAGCAGCGTGGAGTAAGTAGCAGTCCTGAGATTGCCACCAAATTCCGGGCCCCTTTGAGTCGGGTCTGGAGCGAGGTTCCCAGATGGCTGGAAGGGCCAGGACAAGGTCTCAGGTGGAGCGAGGTGAGGGCATTGGGGGCCCATCCCTCGCTTATAAACAAGCAGCAAGCTTAATGCGTGCGAACAGGCGAGAAGTCAAAGCCAGGCGTGCGTCGGGGTGCCGGGACCAGGCCCGGAGGCACGCTCGAGGGCTGGGGACCGGCTGGTCAGCCTACCTCTGTCCCGCAGCTCTGCATGCCCGTGACCCTGTCTTCAGGAGTGTCACACACTCCCCCAAAGTGCAGGTGAGCAGAGGTGAGGGCGGGGGGGGGGGGCAGGTGGGTGGCCCGGATGTGGGTGAGGACAGGCTGGAAGTCTGACCTCTGCCCCCTTCCAGGCCTTAGCCAGAAGTCTGGGCCTCCAGATGCCGGTGGTGGTGCAGAGCATGTATATCTTCAAGGTGAGCCGCCTGACCTCCCCAGACCTCAGTTTACCCTCTCTAATATATGCAGAGTACTCACTTCAAGCCCCTCCTTACGACGGGCCAAAAGTGGCTGCCCTGAAGAATTACTAAGTTTTGAGGAGAACGTGCAAAAGCCATCTCCTCTGGGTAAGGCACCTGGCACTTCGTTGGTGCTCAGTTAAAATCTGGTGGCAGGAGGGAACCCCCCCCGCCGGGATTCTCTTCTCCCTTCTCTTGCCCTCGAAATGCTCGGCTCCCAACTTCAAGGCCCAGCTCAGCGCCACCTCCTCCAAGAAGTCTTCCGGTGTTCCCCTGGGAAGAGAGGGGCCCACTGCTGACCCTGGCCCCGGGCTGAGAGGCTTAACCTCAGCCGTCCCTCACTCAGTCTTGGGTGGCTCGGTCCCTCACTTCCGCCTCAGTTCTTGGCAGGCATGTGTGTGTTTGGGCTCAGAGCACCGTGTCAGGCAGGGTGGTTTTTCTCTCTGCGGCCCTCCTGGGCCTGGCACACGGTGGGCACCTCGTAGGCGGGTGCTGGTAGGAAGTCCTTGGAGGTAAACACCGTGACTGGGTCAGAGCGTCCCACAAAACTCAGAGTGGCCCCCGCTCCCCGCCCCCCTCCTCTGGCCTCACCTGGCCCTCCTTTTCTCTCGTAGCAACCTCACCTTGGTGGCGAAGGTAAGCCGGGAACAGGCTGCGGGGTTCCTAGGACCTTAGTGGTCGGGAGGGATGGTGCTTGTGGGCGAGAGGCTGGGGCAGGAAGGAGAAGTTACCGTCTGTTCCTTTGTGGACGAGTCGATTGGGATGGTGTCCTGGCTCCCTTAGCACACTGGCTCTTGAGCCTGGGAACAACCTTACTTGGTTAAAAATACAGATTCCGGGGTCCCAGACCCTAAGAGCTTTAGTCAGTAGGGCTGCAAAGACCTGAGAGCCTGTAGTGTTTTTTTTTCAAGTTAATTTATTTAGAGAGAGAGAGAGAGAAAGAGACAGAGTGCACGCGTGGGGGGGGGAGGGGCAGAGGGAGAATCCCAAGCAGGCTCTGTGCGGTCAGCACGGAACCTGACTCGGGGCCCGAACTCATGAACTGTGAGATCATGACCCAACCGCAAGTTGGGTGCTTAACGGAGTGAGCCACCCAGGCGCCCCTCCTGGAGGACGGATATAACAGAGAAATTGCCAATCTAACTTCAAAGCCCCCTGGATGCACGGATACGCTTTGTGGCCTCCCTCGTGGGCGATTACCCACTTCTGCTTAAATACCTCCAGTGACGGGGGGCTTATCCCCTCACAGCCAGCCCTTTCCTTCTGCACGCACGTGAGCCCGAGTCAGCCTCCTTGTGCCCGCCCGCTCCGCCACACCATTCGGCCCGAGGGCAGTCTCATGAGGGGGCCAGCAGGCCCTCCCTGAGTTCAGCACCCCCACTTCCTTCCCCAAATGCTTTGGAGCACCCGCCATTAGGACACCTTCCTCTGGGCACTGTCTGGATTGTCCAAGTCCCTCTTCAAGTTCAGTGCTCAGCAAACACACAGTTCCCGAGGAAGGAAGGAAGGGAGACTAGCACCCACAGACCCCAGTCCTTTGTTCGGCGGCCCTCCATCCTGGCTGGGGCCCACCGTCCGGGAGGGGCTTAAAACGTGGATGGGCCCCAGTCACACCGCCTCTTCTCCTGTCGCCCTCCACCCCCCGGTCTTACACCAGTGGATTGCCTGGTGGCTGGAGGTGCCCGTCCTGCCTGAGGACGGTGACTTTAGTTGCCCGGCGGGGACTAAACAGTAGCAGCCACTTTGTAGCCATTATAGTGCCGGCTCTGTACTAAGCGCTTTTCACACATTGTCTCGAGGATCCTCCAGCAGCTCTGCGAGGTGGCTTCTTGTCGGGGCCACTGCAAGGTTTAGGAGGTTGAAGTTCGGAGAGCTGAAATCCTGTGCCCTGAGTCTCTAGGCCAGGAAGTGGTGGGATTCCTGCAGACCCACGGTGGGGGGGAGGGGGGGAGGCTCCTCCTGCAGGGCTCTGGGAGCATCGGGGAGCGAGCGGGGAACAAGGCCAAGGTGAGGTGGGCCAGGTTCCTCACGCCCGGGGCGGGGCGGGGGGGGGGGCTGCTGCAGTCACCCCTCACCAGGACGCCACCTTCCTGTACACGGAGCCCCTGGGCCGGCTGCTGGGCATATGGATAGCCCTGGAGGACGCCACGCTGGAGAACGGCTGCCTCTGGTTCATCCCAGGCTCCCACACCGGTGAGGACACCGGTCTCGCCCTGCCCACTCCTCTCCCACCGCCCCCACGGCAGAGAGACTCAGAGAAAAAGAGAGGCTGACGGCTCCACCTTGACCTGCAGGCGGGGTGTCGAGAAGGCTGATCCGGGCCCCTGCTGGCTCGATACCTGTCACCAGCTTCCACGGGTCCGAGCCTGCCCGGGATAACAGCCTCTTTGTGCCTGCGCCAGTGCGGAGAGGTAGGTGGGATGCCGGGGGGGGGGGGGGGGGGGAGGGCGGGGTGCAGGGAGGCAGGCTCTGAGGCCACGCCTGTGGGTCTGGGCTTGCTGTGATCACCCAGCTCAGCCGAGGGCTGTGAAGTCACCGAATGGGAGGCTGGGCTGGACGGGCACTGGGAAGTCTGGAAACCTCCGGATTAACAGCAAGGACTCTCGGGGTGCCTGGCTGGCTCAGTTGGAAGAACATGCTACTCTTTTTTTAAACTTTTTTTAACATTTATTCATTTTTGAGAGACAGAGCGTGAGTAGGGGAGGGGCAGAGAGAGAGGGAGACACAGAATCTGAAGCAGGCTCCAGGCTCTGAGCCGTCAGCACAGAGCCCGACGCGGGGCTCCAACTCACAAACCGTGAGATCATGACCTGAGCCGAAGTCGGCCGCTTAACCGACTGAGCCACCCGGGCGCCCCAAGAGCAGGCTACTCTTGATCTTGGGGTCATGAGTCCGAGCCCCATGTGGGGTGCAGAGATGACTTAAAGAAAGAAAACTTCACACCGACACAAAACAAAACGGTCTGGCCTCCCAGATCAGATCAGGTTAGAATCCAGACTTCTGGGCTGTCTCCTGGGGCAAATGACCGAACCTCCAAGCCTCAGTTTCCCCAAGTGTACAGTGGGGCAGTCAGTGCGACAGATGATGTATAGAAGGCGTAGCACACAGCGGATGGTGAACAGATGGACTGTCCCGCCCAGCATTTGCTAGCGAGGGCCCAGCCGACTGGCACAGCACAGACACTTCTGCCTGGTCCCGCCAACGCCATAGAAGGGGACGCCCTTGCCCAAGCTTGCCGAGGCCACCAGGTCACAGCAGAAGGGACTCGATCCCAGGGGAACCTCCGGCCAATAGCACAGCCTCCGGCCCAGGGGCAGGCTGCAGGCTCCCAAGATTTCGGGGACGGGAATGGGGATGAACCGGCCACGGAACCCCTAGAGGGAGGAGGACCCTTTGTCCCTCCCTGCCGAGTGTTCTCCTGACCTGGCTCGTTCCCGCCAGGGGCCCTCATCCTAATCCACGGAGAGGTGGTACACAAGAGTGAGCAGAACCTCTCGGACCGCTCACGCCATGCCTACACTTTCCACCTCATGGAGGCCTTGGGCACCGTCTGGAGCCCGGAGAACTGGTAGGTGGCGGGGCGCGTGCGTGCGGGCCCTGGAGGGGCTTCCGAAGGGTCCTGGAGGCCGGGAGCAGTGACTCTGGCCCGCAAGGTCTTCTCTTTCTCCACAGGCTCCAGCCAACAGCTGAGCTCCCCTTTCCCCCGCTGTACACCTAGACACCCTCTCAGGGCCAGGCCTGGTCCCTTCTGGGTGAAACTGTGCCCCCCCCCCCCCCCCGCCCAGCACTGCACCGGCGCCTCGCCCCCCTGCCCTGCTGCAAAGGGGAAGTCGAGTCTCTTCTCCTGCACTTTCTCCCTTGCACATGGGCAGGCGGGCGGAGGGAGTCCGACCTCTGTCCCACTGCCTCTCCCCTGCCCCAACCCGACCTCCCCCTAGAGGCAGCCTGTTACCAGGCGAGGCTTCTGGCTGCTTCTCTGCCAGCTTCCCCCCCCCTCCCCCCGCCCCCGTTCTCTCCTCTCAGATGGAATCCTGATTATTACAGTGCAGGACATTCAATAAAAGCGACTTCTGGATACAGCTTCTCGATCCTTCTTTCCCAAGCAGCCTTGCTTTCAAGATGAGAGCCCCGCTGAAGATCATCCCGGGTGCCCCAGGCCTGCCTGGTGAGCGGTCTGTGTGATTTTGATAACGGGAACATTGGGCGGGTGTTCACTGTGCCAGGAGCCTCACGCGCCCTAGGCGGCTGTGTCCCCACACCTCCCAGCTAGGCGCTCTCCCCATCTGCACTGAGAGACGAGGAGGCCCACACAAGGGTGGGGAAGTTTAAGTGACCTGCTGTCGCACAGCGGTTCAGGTTCAGGTCAGCCCGATCCGATCCCGAGCCCGAGCTTCTGACCTCTGTGCTCCCCGGCACTGCTTGCTGGGGGAGGGGAGAAGCCCGGGGCTCAGAACGCGGTCCCAGAGTCCGCTCCCGGCTTTGTGACCAACTCGTTTCCCCGTCTCTGGCCAGGCCCTTCTTCTCTCTGGACCCGGTCTGCCACTTGGGACAGTCAAGGGGCCAGATTGGCCCCTCTCGCAGGGGGGGACGCCAGGCGGGCGCGCAGACCTTCCGCAGGGGCGAAACTGCCAAACCCAGAAGCTGCGCCGCCGGGGTCTGGCCCGGAGGCTGCACGCTGGGGCCACTGGCTGAGTCTGCCCCGCACATGTGTTTCTGTCTGGGCCTCAGTGAATTTGTTTTTTTTTTTTTAAACCAACTTTTGAAAATTGGGAGGTTTCACCTAACAAGTGCACGTTGCTAAGCCTCCTTGAATGAGCAGGTCAGCGACACTGGGCCTAGCCAGAGCGGCTCCCTTGGCGGTGCCTGGGGTCCTCACTTCCCACCCCCCCAACCCCCCCCCCCCACACCATCCTCTACTGCATTAACCTGCCTGACCCCCAAGGCCACCCAGGGAGTTGGCATTTTGCTGCCTCTTTAGCAAGCAGGAGGGAGCCCGAGAGAAGGGAAGGGTTCGTTAAGTCTCCATCGGGCCCCAAAGGAATGTCTTCACACTTTCCTCTGAGGGACAGGGCTTGGCAGTGATCCCCAGCCTGCAGCTCAGCCCAAGCTTGCTGCGGCTGTGTTCCTGGCTTCTGGCCTTTGTGGGCCAGAGTTCTCGTGCCTTCCAGCCGGGCCCCTCCCTGTTGAGCTGGGTGAGAAGGGGAGAACCTTGTCCGGCCTCGGGCAACTGGCTCTGCCATCTTCCCACTGATGGGAAATGTTCGCCCAGGTGGCAGACGTCCCCTGGGGTCCCGCTGCCATGCCGGGCTCCGCGGGCACCGGGGGATGCGGTGGGGAGCCGGGCAGCCCCGGACTCTGCCCTCACAGACGGCGAGGGCGTGGCGTGGGCCCCACAGCAGAGCCACTCTGAACTCTGGACAAACCCTGCCGGCCCCCGAGCTCTCGTTTCTCACCAAGAGAAGAAACACAGGTTGGGACACGACTGGAGTGTGGGAGGGTCTCAGGAGGGACCCTCTGATAAGGACCACCTGCCGTCACTCGGCCAGGCAGCAGAGGCCGTGAGGCAAGGGCAGGGTAGGCTGAAACAGGAAGTCCGCCCAGGCCTGATCCTCCTCCTCCAGCCCTTCCCGGCCTGCAGCAAGACCATCTCACCCTCCCCTCCAGCGCTTCTTAGCCCGAAGCGGAGAAAGCACACATGCTTGGCTCTTTCCTCTTGGCTTCTCCTCCAGATGTAGGCAGGGGAATGAAGTCACTCTGGTCTCCAAGTACAGCCCATAAACCTCTTGGCTTGTCTGGCTTTTTGCTGGGATGAGGACTAGCCTTGGGTAATAATGACACTTTCACTTACTATTTGTTCATGACCCACGGGCTGCGGGCTGGATCCTCGCAACGCCCTGTGAGGCGCAGGCTCTTACTATTCCCGTCTTGCCGATGGGAGCGCTGAGGCCCAGAGTGGTCAAGCAACTCATGCGGTTAAGTAGTGTAGCCATGGACTCTGACCAGATTAGTGTGACCCCAGAACCTGAAGTGGTAACCTTTACGCTCTACCGAGTCCAGTGTCCACTCGGGTCCCCTCCGAGGATCAGAAGATGGGGGGGGGGGCACGTCCTAGAGCACACACAAGGTCTTTGTGGTGTTGTGCTATCCTTTAAGACTTGTTTTCTGGGGCGCCTGGGTGGCTCAGTCAGTTAAGCATCCGACTTCGGCTCAGGTCATGATCCCACTGTTGGTGGGTTCGAGCCCCGCGTCAGGCTCTGTGCTCTCCCTCTCTCTCTGCCCCTCCCCTCTGTCTCAAAAATAAATAAGACTCTGTGTCTCCCTCTCTCTCTCTGCCCCTCCCCTCTGTCTCAAAAATAAATAAACATTAAAAAAAAAGTCAGTTCTTAAAAAAAAAAAAGACTTTTTTTTTTTTTTTTTTGGTTTTTAAATATCAGCAAAACTAAAATCAGGAGAGTTTGGATTTTTATTTTGAATCTGAATCAACTGAAAAATCAAATCTGCTTCTCGCCCCTTGGCTCTTCATGCCCAAGGGGCTGGCTGCTGTGGGGACCATTTGTCCCCCCCACGTCCCTGTTTCCTCCATCACTGCTGCACAGCAGCTAGGCCATCAGCAGTATCAGCAAGTAGAGGGGCAACAGGAGATTGTCTATCTGCGTCGTGTATGCTTCCAGGAGGGACACGATGCTGATAGAGCCCAAAATCCAAGCGTAGCTGTAGTTTAGGTCCACTCCGCTGTCAAAGATTAAGATCAGAGCTACGGAAATGATCTGGGCAAATATAGAGGTCATGGTCCCCTCAAAAGTCTTTTTGGTTCCGGGCCAGTGGATTTCCCCCATGGTGCTGCCGAAGATGGAGGCCACAGTGTCACCCACCCCCACAGCCAAGACCCCTGCGTAGGGGACTAGGGCCCTCGCTCCCCCCAAGCTACCCTTCTGTGTGCAGGGTCTGGGGACCAGCCAAATGGGAAGAGACATGCCCAGGAGCAGGTAGATGTGTGTCAGGATGAGGGGTCCACTGTCTCGTTCATCCAGGAAAAGGGACAGGAGGCTCCTCAGGGTGTGGCCCAGGGGCTTGATGCGGAAATAACGCACGTACTCCAGGAAGATGAAGACCGCCAGACATACAGTGGCAGCTACATAGAGCAGTGTCCGGTCGAAGATGATGCCTGGGATGTAGGTGGCCACCACGATGAAGTGGAAATACTTCCGGGCAATGGTGGGGGCCTGGTGCTTCTTGGACTCAGAGGATGACCGCTTGGCATTCTGGTAAAGCACCACCAGGCAGGCTAAGGTGGCCAGCAGAGACCAGTAGACTAGGAGGTAGATGCGGGTCTCTGTTTGGAAGAGGAATTGAAGAAGCCAGAGCAGGGGGTTCTTGCGGATGAGCCGCTGCAGCCAGGGCAGGACCACGCCAAGGCCCAGCACGCAGGTCATGAGGTGGAAGAAGATGGAGGAGGCCCAGGTCCCTGAGTCCATGAAGACAAACAGAGTGCTGAAGAAGATGCCCATAAGCACCATCCCTACCACCACCACCAGCAGGAAGAAATCCACGGGGTCACCCTGGCTTTCCACCACGGTCAGAGAGCGCTTGATGAGCTGGTTGAGCACGAAGCTGATGCCACCCAATACCAGCAGTGCCTCCCCAGGGGTAAAGCAGCGGGGTAGCAGGTACAGAAGGATCATGTTGAGGTACACGAAGATCAGCAGGACCTCCAAGACCTCTATCACCTCGCCCACACTCAGCGAGTGCTTCATGATGTAAATGATGACCCCTCCAGCCAAGCCCGAGATGACGCAAGTGTTGGTGGGCACTGGGCGGGTGATGCCCAGTGCCAACACTGAAGAGAAGAGGGCCACTGCCATGCCAGTGGCTGCCACCACAATTCCGAAGCGCTCAAAGTATGGGTTCCCCACAGCCTGGCATCGCTCCTTCATGACCAGTCCGAGTAAAGGCATGACCATGGATGCGGGCAGCAAGCCGCTGTTTGCGGACATACGGAACTGGAAGACAGCGCTTCCCTGCTGCAGCAGCCGATCCCACTTGTATTGGACGTAAAAGGCTTGCACAGCGAGGGCTACGGCGCACCACGAGTATCGGTCCCACACTGCTGCGTGGATGCTTAGCACCACTGCGAACACTACTGCTGCCTCTGCCAGCACCGACCCGCTCAGCGGAGCGCCGGTCCCCGAGGCCGCGGGAGCGTACTCTCGGGTCATGTCTCTAGACCTGCGGCCCCGGGGAAACCGGGGTGACTAGCGACGTCTTGGCTTCTGGGTCCCTCAAGCCCTGCCAGGCCGACAGCGACAGCTTCACACAGCCAGCACCTTCTCTCTCCGTTCTCCAGCCGCGAGGAGGAAAGCTCCACTGTAGGCAGGCCACTCTCTGAGGCTTGAGAATTGCCGCCCAGGCACCCTTCAATACCTTCCACCCAGGGCGTAGACGTTGCCGGTTGGCCGCTTTCTTTACAACCTCGGCTGCACTCGCCGTGGGGTCCTCACCTCTCTGGGCGTCGCCATCTTGACCCCGCCCGCCGTCACGTGACGAAAAGCCCCGCCCACGGCCCGACCCGAGGCGAACGGTCACGTGGGTGTGGCGTCTGGGGGCGGGGCTGGGGCGCGCGCGCGCGAAGATGGCGGCGGCCGCCGGCGGTCCGTGTGTGAGGTGCGGAGCGGGCCGAGTCGGCGGGGGTGGCTGTGAGGCGCGGGGTCCAAGTCGAGCGGAAGCCAGGCGGGACTTGCGGGCGAGCTGCGGCCGCGGTAGCGGGGCGTATCCCGGCTGGGTGGACGGGCGCCGAGACGGGAGACGGTTACGTCCAAACGGTCCCCGCGCGCGGAGATCTGAGGCGACTTCTCCAACACGGGGCCGGTGCCTCACCCTCTTCCCTCAGCGCCGGCCTCGGGCTCCTCACCTGGTCGCTTTCGCTTCCTCTTCTCTCCCCACCGGCAGCGTTCCTCTTCTCCCCGCCCCTCCCCCCCGCGCTTCCTCGTCTGGCGTGACGCTCCCTCGAGGCGCGACGGGTCGCTTCGCGGTCGCCCGGGGGAGTCCCCACCCCCGTTCCCGCCGCAGCTTCGGGTGCCCTGCCCCGGCGACGTGCCCAGGTTCCCGCATGCGATCGTTAGGAGGTCCGTTCCGTGTGTCGCCCAGCCGCCCCCCTGCAGTTTCTGCCCTCTTTTCTCCGCGCAGCCTTTCATTCATCCCTCTATCCGTTTTCTCACGCGTTGACGCCACCCGCCCACGGGCCCAGATCCTGGCGAGATCCCGGGCACTGCCCTGGACTTCGGGGGCGACAAGGTGACAACTGTTACAGAGAAAGGGACAGCTCTCACCGTATAGGGCGCTGGCTCGCGCCAGACCCCGGCGAAGCGCGTCCTGAGCCTCGGCTCCGCGGACGCGCCTTCTCTCGCGCGCGCGGCCCGCGGACCCCGCTGCGAACCGGCCGGCTGGGAACGCGGGGGCTCAGACGGCAGGGCGCCCGCCCCGCTCCGGAGCGCTAACCCCGTCTTCCTCGGTCCCCCCGAAGGGTCTTCCAGCCGTCCCTGCCACCCCCCTGTCCTGAAAGGCAACATCCCTGTCCCTTACGGTGCCGGCACGGTTTCCCCACGCTCTCGTCTTGCGCGCTGCCGTGTCCTCAGCACCCGGAAGAGCATGTTCTAGACCCTCAGTAACTGTTACAGACCTCGATCGCCCAGCGTCTCGGGGATCACTTCCTTCGCCTCTCAGCTCTAGTGAGATTTTCCTCTTCTTCCGAGCTTCCGTTTTTTAAAAAATTCATCTATATTCTCATTATACATGTATTATCATACAGATATTTATCGTACGTATATGTAATAATTATTCTTAGTTTATTCATTTTGAGAGGGGGGCGGGGAAGCGGAGGGAGAGAAGCGGGGCTCCCCGGACGCGGGGCGCGAGCTCGCGAACCGTGAGTTCCCCACCCGAGCCCCCCAGGAGCCTGTCGGCGCTGTCACCGGCCCGCGTCCGAGCTCTGTGAGGACGAGCTGGCCCTCGCCTCGGTGGCGGGGTCGGCGCCGCGGTCGCCGTGCCTTTTCTCTGGTTTCACAGTTGGTTGTGGAGGCCGGGTGGGGGTGGTAGCTCCGGCCGCCGAGGCGCCCTCCTCCGTGGACCCCAGCGGGGACGGAGGGGTTCGCGCTGCCTGGAAGCCGCCTCAGTCCTCCCGGGAGCCTGCCGCACTCCCTCGGGCCTGAGGACGCAAGGGGTTCCAGGCAGCGCCTGGCTCGGGGCGTGGATCGGAGGAACCTTCCAGTTGGGATCACACCGAGCGCCTTCCGCGTGAAATGCCTGCAGGTCCGGACGAAGGGGACTTAGGTTCTGTCCCTGGCGCCTGCTGACTTGTAAGTGACCTCCGTCGGCGCTGCCCTTAAGGCCTGCGTCCCCAGAGGAGCCCTCTCCAGAGTAGCGGTGAGGTGGCTGCGAAGCCTGCGGGGGAGCCCTGGAGTGTGTGTCGCTAGGAGGGGGCGCTAGCCAAAAATAGAACAATCGGCGTCCGTCGCTGCGTGTCTTGGGAAGGTCACAGGGTTTGGCCGAGGCTGGAATGTTGGTACCGCCCGTGTTCCCCGGGTAGCGCGTCGGTGAGAGTCTGAGCGGGGCACACACACGTGCTCAGAAAACGCAGCAAGTGGGGTTCACGGGGGGAGGTGTGTGCCTCATCCGTGGGGTCGGGCGGCCAGGGACGGTGGCCACTCTGTTTATTGTCTCGCTGCGGAAGGTTGCTGGGTGTCTCAAGAGAACTACTTCGGAGTAGGTTGGTTGTGTCTGTTTTCTACCAAAAGGACCCAATCGTAGAGGTTCTTCTTCCTGACCGCCTAGTAGCTTTCACCCCAAGGTTTCCAACGCATGGGTCTCTCTAGGGAAGATAATTTCCAGTCTCCATGGACTTCGGTTCTTTTAGGGGTGGAGTTCTGTGTTGTCTGTTAGAACATAGGGCAGAAAGTCAATACACTTTTTTATTTTTATTTATTTACTTATTTATTTTATTTTAGAGACGGAGAGAGTGCGAGCGGGGGAGAAGGGCAGAGGGAGAAGATAGAGAATCTTAAGCAGGCCCTCCGCTTAGCGTGGAGCCTGACACGGGGCTTGATCCCACCACCCTGGGATCATGACCTGCGCTGAAATCGAGTCTGATGCTCAACTGACTGAGCCACGCAGGCGCCTCAATAAATTTTTAAAACTTTAACTTTGAGGCCAGGTATTTAGTTTCTGTGCTGTAGTTTCTCCTCCAAATACTTAGCTCAGACTTATTTCTTGTGCAAATAAACGAGAGATGCTAGAGTACATGTTTTGTTTCTTTTTTAAATTATTATTCTCAAGTTAACATACAGTGTAGTCTTGGCTTCAGGAATATTTTGTTTCTTTTTTTTTTTCAATGTTTATTTTTGAGAGAGAGCAAGAGTGAGTGAGCATGAGTGGGGGAGGGGCAGAGAGAGGGAGACACAGAATCCGACGCAGGCTCCAGGCTCTGAGCTGTCAGCACAGAGCCCGACCCAGGGCCTGAACCCATGAAGGACGAGATCATGACCTCAGCTGAAGTCCAACGCCCAACTGACTGAGCCACCCAGGCATCCCTATACACTTTTTTAAAACTTTTTTTTAAATTTTTTTTTAACGTTTATTTTTGAGAGACAGAGAGACAGAGTGTGAGCAGAGGAAGGGCAGAGAGAGAGGCAGACACAGAATCCGAAGCAGGCTCCAGGCTCTGAGCCATCAGCACAGAACCCGATGCGGGGCTTGAACCCACAGACCGTGAGATCATGACCTGAGCTGAAGTCGGCCGCTCAACCAACTGAGCCACCCAGGCGCCCCTCTATACACTTTTTTAAATGCTTATTTATTTTTGAAAGAGAGTAAGAGAGAGCGGGGGAGGGGCAGAGAGAGGGTGGGAGGGACAGAGGACCCAAAGTGGGCTCTGTGTTGACAGCAGACAGCCCAATCTCAAACCTAGGAGCTGTGAGATCACGACCTGAGCAGAAGTCAACCACTTAACCGACTGAGTCACCCAGACGCCCCAGGAATATTTTATTTCTTGAAAATATATGTAGATGTCTCCCCGAGGCTTTGGATTAGACATCACAGTTCTGGCCATGGCTGTTGTGTCTTGAGAATTGCCTGCTAAACCTTCAGGTTCCAATTTGAGGTGAAGTCTTCCATTGATCCTTGAATACTCAGTGAACTCTCTCTTCCCTGACCATTTTCTGTCTTACTTCTGTGGTTATATTTCTTTGTAGCGTCTGATTGTTAGGATCATGTTTTTATTACTTTCTACTTTCTCGCTGATTTTGTATAACGTGTGCTTCACGTCCTTTGTGATCGGCAACACTAAACTTTAGTGGATCATGAGGGTCTTGTGTTCATTTGCATCTTCATTATTCGTAGGCCAGAAAATGTGTAGGAATCAAGGAACCAGAGACACTTGCTTCCACAAGGATTTCCTTCCTGATAAACTACCGTTTTCTCCTTTATTCTTCCTTCTCTTGGCACTTCTACGTATAATTTTGGTTATCCAATTTTTCTGTTCCACTTAGATTATAGGCATTGCAGGTCTAGAAGGGATTCCTGTCATTCTTTCTTTGATACTAATTCATCAGCATGTTGTGGGCTTTTTTGCACCTAAAATTTTATTTATTTTTTAATTTTATTATTATTATTTAAAATATTTATTTTTGAGGGAGAGCTCAAGCAGGGGGAACGGCAGAGAGAGAGGGGACAGAGGATCAGAAGCGGGCTCCTCACTGACAGCAGTGGGCCCATTTTGAGACTTGAACTCATGAACCTGAGCTGAAGTTGGACACTTGACTGACTGAGCCAGCAGGCGCCCCTGTTGATTTATTATTTTAAATAGGCTCCATGCCCATCGCGGGGCTTGAGCTCATGACCCTGAGAGTAAGACTCGAATGCTCTACCTGACTGAGCCAGCCAGGCACCCCCATCAGCATGGTTGTTTCCCCCACCTCCCCCGGATGTATTTTTTGAGCCTCTCCTCTGTGCCAGCGACTACGTTAAGGGTATGTTTTGCCATTGTAGAAAAGAAAGCTTCTCCTCAGCCTTTGCTTGTTGTAGATGAATCTTGAGGGCAACTTGAGGCAGTGAGTGTAAGGTAAAGATTAAACTCCAGAATTATGCGAACCTGGGTTCAAGCCCTGGATCTATTATATGTTAGCTTTGTGATGCTAGACAAATTATTTAACTACTCTTAAGCCTTGATTTCCTGAAGAAATAATGGGGATAATAGCAGTATCAGCTTCCTAAGTGAGTTGTCAATAAGACAAGGTGTTAAATGCTTAATACAGTGTCTATATATTATAAATACTCAATTAGTGTTGGCTATTCTTATCAAAAACTCATTTTCAATAGACATTATTTTTGACATCTTTTTGTTCAATATTTTTATTTTTGAGAGAGAGAGCGTGAGCAGGGGAGAGGCAGAGAGAGGGAGACAGACAATCCAAAGCAGGCTTTGTGCTGACAGCAGCTAGCCCAATGTGGGGCTTGAACTCACCGACTGTGAGATCACGACCTGAGCCGAAGTCTGATGCTCAACTGACTGACCCACCCAGGCACCCCTATTTTTGACATAACAAAAGGAACATGGCATGGTTTTTGCCAATTAAAAAAAAATCTTTTTTGTCAATAAAAATTTTGATTTCTAAAAGAACATCTTTTTTTTCGTGTAGTAAGTATAAAAGTTATTGCTTTACAACAATGCTCACTAATCTTGTTTAGTTAGCAGAATCTTTTTCTTCCCCTCCTTCCACCAAAAAAAAGCTAGTACTGTATATCAAACATAAAAGGCAGAGAGGGTCTGTATTGACCACTGACCAGGTCTTTTACCTGGTCGTCTGAAATGAATTGATACCCTAGAGCAGTGATGATTCAGGAATTCATTTGTGTGGTCATTTTAAAATGTAGATTTCCCACGCCCATCCCTTGAGAAACAGTAGCTCTAAGTTGTGACCAGGATTCTGTGGTAGTGCTGTGTTGTTCCCAGTGTGATTTTGTTGTATGTGATCTGACTATCAAGTATGTGTTGAGAAATACTCTTATAGGACATTTTATTTAAGACAACAACAACAACAACAAAAATGCAAGGCCTCCTGGGTGGCTCAGTTGTTTAAGCTTTTTGACTCTTGATTTCTGCTCAGGTCATGATCTCATAGTCATGAGGTCATGAGGACTCTTTGCTGGGAATGGACATTGCTTAAGATTCTCTCTCTGGGGAAAAAAAAAAAAAAAAAAAAGCATGGGGCGCCTGACTGGCTCAGTTGGTAGAACATAGCAGACTCTTGATCTCCAGGTCATGAATTTGAGCCCCAGGTTGGGTGTAGACATTACTTAAAAATAAAATCTTTTCTTTTTTTTTTTAAAGCAAAAACTACAGAACTTGGCTTAACCAAAACCCACAGCTTGAATTTGACAAAACAAGGAATTCTGGGCCCTGGCAGCAGGTCTTTAAGTGTGGGCAGTGGTCTTTGTAGTTTCTTCTGGGAATCACTGCTACCTACCTAGCTAGAGACCTAAGTTCTGAAAGCAAATGTGGATAAATGAAAGCTCACTGATGCCTAGGCTTTTCGAAATTGGAAAATGGATGATCAAGAGTGACTTGTTTTATTAGCTCAGGCATACAGATGCCTTCAATTAATGATAAATTTCTCTCCATTAATTTTGATGTACTATTAGCCCCATCGTTAGCTATGTGTTACATAGTAGGTATCTAATCCATTCTGTGCAAATCAGACACTATCCTACATAAAGTTCAGGTATATGCCTTTTTTTTTTTCGAGAGAGAAGGGGGAGGGTCAGAGGGAAAGGGAGAGAGAATCTTTTTTTGTTGTTTATTTTGAGAAAGAGAGGAACACCTGCGTGTGGGGGAGGGGCAGAGAGAGAATCCCAAGCACTTTCAGTGCAGAGCCCAACAAACACATGAACCTGGAGATCACGGCCCGAGCTGAAACCAAGAGTTTGTCGCTTAACTGACTGGACCACCTGAGTGCCCCTACGCAGACCTTTTATTTTTTTACATATTTTTTTAAATTTGTTTATTTTGAGAGAGAGAGAGACAGAGCATGTAAGCAGGGGAGGGGCAGAGAGAGAGAAGGAGAGAGAGAATCCCAAACAGGCTCCACACTGCCAGCATGGAGCCAGATGTGGGACTGGAACCCACGAACCATGAGGTCATGACCTAATCCAGAGTCAAGAGCCAGACAGTTAACCAGCTGAGGAGGCATCCAGGCATCCCCACTCAAACCTTTAAATACACGTTGGTAAAGAGTCCTGTTTGTTTTGTCAAATAGATCTAATCTCCTAATTTTTGAATAGCGTATGCTGTCTTGTCATTAGATAAACGATTACTGATTCCACAGCACAGTTGTGGGAGTTGGTGTCTATTGATTCAGCAGAACTGAAGTTGTTTTCTTATAGCCATTAACCCTTAGAAAAGAGATTTATAACGTTAAGTGTGTTTAAATCTCTTTTGATGGGAAAATCCCGAGAGACAAATTTTTTTAAGCTTTTATTTTTAAGTAATTTACACCCAACATAGAACTTGAACTCACAACCCTGAGATCAAGAGTTGCACACTCCACCGACAGAGCAAGCCAGACATCCCCTGAGAGACAATTTAAAAAATATATTTATTTATTCATTTATTTATTTATTTGAGAAAGAGTGAGAGTATAAGCAGAGAGAGGGACAGAAAGAGAGACTCTTAAGCAGGCTCCACTCTTAGTGCTGAGCCTGATGCGGGGCTCCATCCCATGACCCTGGAATCATGACCTGAGCTGAAATCAGTCAAAGGCTCAACTCTCTGAACCACCCAGGAGCCCCTTATGTATGTATGTATGTATGTATGTATGTATTCATTCATTCATTTTTATTACTTTTTAATGTTTATTATTTTAGAGAGAGTGAGATTCAGTGGGGGAAGAGCAGAGAGAGAGCAAGAAAGAGAATATCAAGCAGGTTCTTTACTGCCAGTGTGGCGCCTGACTTAGAGCTTGAACTCACAAACTGTAAGATCATGACCTGAGCTGAAATCAAGAGTCGGGATGCTTGGGGCACCTGGGTGGCTCAGTTGGTTGACCATCCGACTTTGGCTCCGGTCATGATCTCTCGGTTTTTGAGTTCGAGCCCCGAGTTGGGCTCTGTGCTAACAGCTCAGAGCCTGGAGACTGCTTGGGATTCTGTTTCTCCCTCTCTCTCTCTGCCCCTCCTCCCCTTGTATGCACATTCCCTCTCTCTCTCTCTCTCTCTCTCTCTCTGTCTCCCTCCCTCTCTCCCTCTCCCCCTCCCCACCTTTCCTCCCCCCTCCTAAAAATAAGTAAACATTAAAAAAAAAAGAGTTGGAAGCTTAACTGACTGGCCACCCAGGTACCCCTTATTTATTTTTAAGAGAGTGTAAGCAAGGCAGGGGCAGAAAAAGAGGGAGAGAGAGAGAATCCCAAGCAGGCTCCACACTGTCAGCATGGAGCCTGATGGGGAGCTCAATCCTATGAATCATCAAATCATGACCTGAGCCAAATCAAGAGTCAGATGCTTAGCTGACTGAGCCACCCAGGTGCCCTGAGAGACAGTTTTTCAATAGATAGAGCTAGTGCTTGGTGTTGAGTCTTCATGGGGAAAATATTTTCAGTTTATCTCATAGTTAAGAGAGCTTTCATCCTTTTTGTTAAACGTTTAGTGTATTTTCTTAGACCTTTTCATCTTCTTTGCGGGTAAGCTTTCTAAGCATTTTTTATTTATTTCAGGTTGCTATTCTAGGGCTGGCTTAGGATCTCACAAAATATAATCCCCATTTTTTTTTTTAACATTTATTTTCGAGAGAGACAGACAGTGCAAGCTGGGGAGGGTCAGAGAGGGAGACACAGAATCTGAAACAAGCTCCAGGTTCTGAGCCGTCAGCACAGGGCCTGCCGCGGGGCTTGAACTTAAGAACTGCGAGATCAAGACCTGAGCTGAAGTCAGCCACTTAACTGACTGAGCCCCCAAGCACTCCAAATCCCTATGTTTTTTATAACCCTTTCTTAGGAGAATATCTTTTTTAAGGTTTTTTTTTTTTTTTAATGTCTGTTTATTTTTGAGAGAGAGAGGGAGAGTGCCAGCAGGTGAGGGGCAGAGAGGGGCACAAAGGATCCGATGTGGGGCTCGAAGTCACGAACCATGAGATCATGACCTGAGCCAAAGTCAGACAATGAACTGACTGAGCCATTGAGGTGCCCTGGGAAAATTTCTTAATGGTTACATATTGAAATTTAATTCTAGACTAAAAAATCCCATAACATGTTTCTTGAAATTCCAAAGGCATGGATGAGGGAAGGGACTTGGGTAAGCTCATAGTGGAGAGTGTATTTGAAGAGGTCATCGGGTGTTTTATTTATATCGTGTCTTACACTGCATGCGACACCTGCATGTGGCAATTCATTAATAAATGAATAAATACAGTACCATTCATAATGACCATTAGACTTGATTGAGAAAGTGAATCATGTATTTAGAAAATTTTCTGGGAAAAAGAAAATATTCTGGGGTGTCTGGCTGGCTCAGTTGGTATAGCATGTGTGCAACTCTTGGCAGGTGAGAATTCTGCCACTGAACCACCAATGCTATGTGTGCAATTCTTCTTGGATCTTGGGGTCATGAGTTTGAGCCCCATGTTAGATGTAAAGATTCCTTAAATAAAAAAAAGAAAAGAAATTTCTGGAAGTCGTGGGGGGCTTGAAATACAGTCCTTTCTTATTAAAAATTTTTTTAATGTTTATTTATTTTTGAGAGAGAGAGTGTGCGTGAGCGGGGGAGGGTCAGGGAGAGGGAGACACAGAATCTGAAACAGGCTCCGGGCTCCAAGCTGTCAGCAGGGTTGGACGTGGGGCTCAAACCCACAAACCCTGAGATCATGACTTGAGCTGAAGTTGGACACTTATCTGACTAAGCCACTCAGGCGCCCCAGGATAGTCCTTTTTTAGATTCTCCTTGTTGGCCACTACATTTTAATAAGAAGGGAGGAGGTAGAAATAAAATGCTACATTGAGGCAGCGCCTCAGCCCAGAAGATGTAAGATAACTCACCTATTTTTGTATTTCATTAATTCTAAAATGTACATTTTTGCATACTTTAATACCTCTGAAATTGCAATGTGTTTTATTATTGATGACTGACAGAACATAATTATGTATCCTTCAATTAACGGCATCTTAAATGCACTGAAATATGGTGGCCATCATTTTTAACAGTACCTGCTCGGTTTAGGTTATATGTTAGTTTCTTAATTTCTATTTTGAACATCAGACTTCTAAGAAAAATGGAACAGGATTAATGTCTAGAATTTTATCAAATTGTTTTATACATTGAGTTTCCTGGTTTCAGAGAATAGATGAGATACTGTGAGACAGCCTAGTCAAATTCGTATTATCTAAAAGTACAGGGGCACCTGGGGGGCTCAGTCAGTTTGGCATTCGACTTCGGCTCAGGTCATGATCTCCCGGTTTGTGAGTTCGAGCTCTGTATCAGGGTCACTGGTGTCAGCTCAGAACCCGCTTTATATCCTCTGTCCTCCCCCTCTCTGCTCCTCCCCCGCACTCTCTCGCTCGCACGCATTCTCTCTCTCAAAAATAAATATTAAAAAATAAAAGTACAAAATTACCTCTGCTTTCTCTCATTTTTCAGGAGCAGCAGGGAACTGTGGACAATTCTGCTCGGAAGGTCAGCTCTGAGGGAGCTGGTAAGTGAGTGGTGGCACTCGCGGTTCTGTGGGTTTTGCATAGCTTACGTTACTGAACGCCCCTGAAATTGCCGTCTCTTTGAAGGAGGAAGTAAACATATTTTATTTTATTCCTGTATCTTTATAAACATTATGCATTCTCTGCTTCTCTTTGCTGAAATGTGGTGTGTTTTATAGCCTACTTGCCGAAGTTTTCTAAATCTCTACCTTTCTTTGTCCTTTAGCGAGTCCTTATCTGAAAAGAGACCAGTGCTGCCTGACTGGCTGCTCAGGGTTGGGGTACAAATACCTTTCCGCTACCTCAGCATTAAGGAAGATTCTCAGGCTTTTTCTCTGTCTCATACTTTCCTTGCCTTTTCTTCCTTTTCCATGTAGCTAGTTCCTTAGGTCATGGAGGACGTGGTTTCTAGGATATTTCCAAGTATATAATCAGTAAAGCACAGTTTTTCATGTTTGATCCTTGAGCGGCCTTACCTTGTGAGGGTAAAGCATTAAGATGATATTTCATTATTACTGTTGTTATTACACCTTTTTTAGAGCCTTAACTTTTTCTTTTGTTTGTTTGTTTGTTTGTTTTAAAGTAGGCTCCATGCCCAATGTGGGGCTTGATCTCATGACCTTGAGATCAAGAGTCATGCGGCACCTGAGTGGTTCAGTAGGTTGAGTGTCCGACTCTTGGTTTTGGCTAGGGTTGAAACCCTAGCACAAGCAGGGAAGGGTCAGAGAGAGAGGGAGACATAGAATCCGAAGCAGGCTCCAGGCTCTGAGCTGTCAGCACAGAGCCTGATGCGGAGCTCGAACTCAAGAACCGTGAGATCATGACCTGAGCCGAAGTTGGATGCTTAACCGACTGAGCCACCCAGGTACCGCTAGAGCCTTAATGTGTGTGTGTGTGTTTTTTTTTAATGTTTATTTATTTTTGAGAGACATAGAGACAGAGCGTGAGCAGGGGAAGGGCAGAGAGAGAGGGAGGTACAGAATCCGAAGCAGAGCCTTAATGTTTTTGATATGCTTTCATTTGATAATTTTACTTTTAGGAACGTATCTTACAAGAAAGAAATCCTGAAAAAGTTTTGTGCACAAAGCTCTTTACCGTAGCATTATTTATATTAATGAGTAATCACAGCTTAAGCGTATCTAACGTTGGAGACTCGGTAAATAAATTATTAGCTGGCTACTTCATAAAATATCATGCAACCACTAGGAAGTACATTACAAAATTTTTTTAATGTTTATTTTTATGAGAGAGAGACAGAGCACAAGCAAGGGATGACACAGAATCTGAAGCAGGCTCCAGGCTCTGAGCTGTCTGCAGAGAGCCCGACGCAGGGCTCAAGCCCACGAACTGTGAGATCATGACCTGAACTGAAGTCGGATGCTTAACCGACTGAGCCACCCAGGCACCCCCGAAAGGAAGTTTATCATAATAAAGTTAAATCATTGTTAGAATGTTAAACAAGGAAAAGGAGGCTACGGAATTCTCTATTCAAAATGATTTCAGCTGTGGGGAGAAACATATTAAAAAGACCAGGAATATGTAAATCCTTGTATAATTTCTTTCTTCTTTTCCAGAATCAGATTGAGGCAGAACTGAATAAACATTGGCAGCGGCTCTTAGAGGGGCTCTCCTACTATAAACCTCCGAGGTATGGCTATTCCATGCATCTGGTTAGAGTAATTCCCCTGAAGAAGCCGGGGTAGCCAAACTGTCTTTGTGTACGATTTGATGCTGTTGCTGGGCTAGGTAGAGTACAGAGAATACAGTTTGGTTACCAGTGGAAAAGGGTCAGGCACATTTTTACTGTATGTTGAAAGAGAAATTCCTTTTAGAAATAGGGCATTGTTGAATGCAGTTATATAACCCTAGTGGCTGGGGATGGGGAGTCATTAACTGGTCAGTGAATAGTTCTAGTATTTACCTCGGTCCACCATGTTTATGGGAAGTATTGTCAGCACTACGTGCTGGGATAGGACAGTGGCTGGTGACAGTAGCGGTTGACCACTTACAGTGTTTACTGTGTACCAATTATTATTCTTAGCATTTATCAGAAGTTATTTAATCCTTATAACAGCCCTTTAAGTAGATCTTATTTTTATTCTTTGCTTGAATATATAGATTTTTTTCTGGGCAATGAAAAACAATAGTAATAAGATACAAATTAGTTTTAAAAAAGAAGAGAGTACACCTTGGGGGACTGGACTCTTTTTAATCTTAATTCCTAGTCCAGATTGCATTCTGTCATGCATTGTAGTTCCCAACCCACCCTCATTTCCTTTCTACTTTTGAACATCTGGTTGTTTTACCTCACTTTCCATCTTCATTTCCTTAGGTTAATGAAGAACTTTCTTTTTTTGTTGTTGTTCATTACTCCTTCCCCCAATACTTATTTTGAACTCCTAGACATCGTGTTGTTTTATCTGTAACTACTGTGTGTCTAAAATATATGGACTTAAAAAAAAAAAAGAAGCTACTCACTATATTATCACCTATAGATACTTTTATTATTATTGTTTCCATTTTACAGATGGGGAAACTGAGGCACAAAGAGGTTAAGTAACTTGCCCAAGGTCACACAGCTAGTAAGTGTAGAACCAGGGTTTGAACCTGGCAGTCTTACTCCAGTGTCTGTGTTCTTAATCATCATTCTGTGTTGCCTCTTTCAGAACTTACTGTTTAACCTTATATAGCCTTTGTGTTGTGGATTTCCTGTGAAATGTGAGAGTCTATAAAAAAAATCAGATCCAACAACAACATGCTTATAGTTCACAGAATGGACATTTGTGGCATTACTTTATTTTTTTTAAAGACAAAAGTTTCTTTTGTCAGCATGAGATTTGAGGTCTGACAGCCTTTTTTTTTTTTTTTTAACTTCAGACTGTATTTGAATTTAACCTTTTTTTTTTTTTTCTTTTTCTTTTTCTTTAATGTCGTTTTTCTGTTCCAGGATCCAGTTCAGGATCACACATTGCATTTAGTTGTCATGTCTCCTTAGCTCTTCGATGTGACAGTATCTCAATCTTTCCTTAATTTTCAGCATCTTGAATAGTTTTGAGGAGGACTGGTCAAGTAGTTTGTAGAATGTCCTCAACTTGGATTTGTCTCATGTTTTTCTCATTATTAGCTTGGGGTTGTGGGTTTTTGGGAAAAATGCACAGAAATGACGTACCATTCTTATAGCTGAGGATGTGGTAATCCACATGAAATCACTGGTGGTGTTAATCTTGCTCACTTGGGTAAGGTAGTATTTGCCAAGTGTCTCTTCTATAAAGTCATTTTGTTCCCTTTCCCTACTCCGTTTTAGAAGTGGGTCACTAAGCGTAGCCCACTTTCTAGCTGGGGGTATAGTGGAATTAAACTCTACTTCCTGAAGAGAGTAGCACTTATATGTATTATTTGGACTTCTTCTCTAAGGAAGATATTTCTCTTCTCTGTATTGATTGACTTATTTATACAGGCACATGTATATTTACTTTATTCTTTTTTTATACTTTGTTTTAGCTTTGGTCGCTGGGAGTTCTTTCGGGTTGGCTTCTGTGTAGTCTTGACACTTCTCTATCCTTTTTTTCCCTGAATTATTTTCTTATTTTCTGGTATTACAAGATGCTCCAGGCTCATCTTGTATTTTCCCCACCCCAGCTCTGGAGTTAGCTATTTCTCTAAGGAGTCTTGGTAACTTGTTAGATAATGGGGTGAGACACCAAGATCTGGGTGCTGGTGCGCCCGCTGCCGCTGGGGTGCTGTAGCTTCTAGGCCTTCTCGGCGGGTCGAGAGCTCGGCAGTGTGTATATGTATACTAACAGACCTGGTTTTAAATCTCACCTTAACTTTTTATTAGCTGTGGGATTTTTGGTAAGTTATTTATTCTTTCTGAGTAGTAGTAATTCCACTTGTAAAATGGGGATAGTAATATTTACCTTTCAGGATAGTTGTAAGGATCCAGATAATGTCACTTAATATACCCACATATATTATTGTAACTGTAATTTGTAACAGACATATACTATTTTTACCACTTAGGCATAAGAAGTTCTGTGTTATAAAATGTGTAGAGATGAAGTTGTTGTGTGTGTGTGTATTTTGTAGGCACCTAAAGGGCAGGAAAAGGCCTGCTGTAAAAATATTTTTAAGTATATTTTTTAAAAATCCTTAGAGGGTCAATGAGGAAATGATTCATTGTTCTTTTCGTAGTCCAAATTCAGCTGAAAAAGTGAAAGCTAATAAAGATGTGGCTTCACCACTGAAGGAGCTGGGTTTAAGAATCAGCAAGTTTTTGGTGAGTAAAAATGAGCACCGGCTCAGTTTACTCCCCGTACTGCACGCGTGCATGGTTTCGGCCTTAGTGATTGTCAGTGGAAATTCAATGTATTTCTGTTTTGGAGATTAAATTGAGCATACTATGTTTCAGAGATACTCAACTTGCAACTCTTGCTAAAAAGCTACAAATTAAGTTGCCAGACCTGTTTACTATGTGTGTGTGTGTGTGTGTGTGTGTGTGTGTGTGTGTGTACATACGTGTGCGTGAGCACGCGCGCACACGCGCACACACACACACACACACACACACGCTAGAGTTTTCTTCAGCATGCCTGTGGTGATCCTCAAATGGACTAGATTGTATTTAAATATGTAGCTGTTTCTTTTTGTTTTCTTGCGTTTTTTTTTTTAATGTTTATTTTTGAGAGAGAGCAACTGGGAGAGGGGCAGAGAGAGAGCGGGAGACAGAATCTGAACAGGCTCTGTGCCGTCAGCACTCAGCGCAACGTGGGGCTCAAACCCACGAACCGTGAGATGGTGACCTGAGCCAAAGTCGAAAGCTCATTCGGCTCAGCCAGCCAGGCGCCCCCCCTTTTTGATTTTGGAAACCCAGATCGTGCCCACTGCCGTATTATCTGCTTGGTAAATAAGCAGTTGTTTCTGACATTGTAAATTTGATCATCGTGTAAATTACATGTCAGTCACTGGCTTTTTCTTCCATTTGGGGTAAAATTATCAGCTTGTATGAAATCTTTTAAAAGGATTTTTATTTAGTTATTTTGTCCGTAGCACCGTTTACAGCGTTTTTCCAAGGTGTGTGTCTCTTACCACTGATGGACAACTTAGCTGCTAAAATATAGTGTTATATTTGAAACATGACTTTTAAAAATCTGATCTAAAATAGATCAAAACATTAGGTGTACATTTTTTACAATCAGTGTCTGTAAGCTGAGGAGCAGTACTGATTGTCTAGTGTGGACTCGTAGGGGTAGGGGGACACCTTATTCTGCCAGTTAAACCTGTATGCTAATTATTTCCACCATTCACATAGCCCTCTACCTGTTTCATCTATCTATTTGTATATTTTCTTAATACTCTTGATAGATTTCAAACTAGTAGTGGGCAGTAACTCTCTTCCCTAGTGTGCTCATTATAATAAATGAGACATCATAATACTTAGAGACATAAAATATGAAACTCTCAAACACATTCCTCCTTGAGACTGACGGCTCAAGGGAGGAAGTGGAGAGAAGAGAGGAAATGAGGTTTCTGTGATTTCTTCAGTCTCTTTTTCCTCCTTCTTTTCCTCATCTATCAATCACAGACACGTGCTTATTGAGTGACTATATACATTCAAGCAATATTCTGTCACAGAAACCATCTGTCTGGTAACACACACCCACATTTCAACTTTCTACCAACTTTCACCAGACACGTGGACTATTTCATTTTTGTCAGCTCACCATTGATAACAGAATCTAGGTTATTCTGTCCTTGTGACTAAATAAATAACTAACCAAATTCTATTGACCCAAACTAGTTTACATTGATTGCAGATCAGTGGAGGGGACAGTGTCTGGTTGTCGGTCATCTGGTAGGGAAACATATCGTGCTTTTGGGAGCAGGAGTGTCTGCCTCTACTTCAGTGTCCCCAAATCGCGCCAAAGGATTTACTGTGAACCTAGGCCTCTCTTCTCAACCCAACGGCGTGTGCATCAATACCTGAGTTTATTCTGTGTGTGGGTGGGGGGGGGAGCTTTTTATTTATTCAAGTTCTGTGTTCATTCTAGAGGGTAAATCTTTAGAATGTTCTGCATCCCGTATGTGTTTTCTGAGCTGAGGTGGCTGTTCCTCACTTAACGGCTTCCATATTTCAGGGTCTTGACGAAGAGCAGAGTGTGCAGTTGCTCCAGTGTTACCTTCAGGAGGATTACAGAGGTACTCGGGACTCACTAAAGGTTTGTAGTTGTGTCCAGCTGCTTTCCCTTGCCTTCATCCTTTTCCTTGCTGGTGTTCGGTGTGGAAGGGTTTTGGTTCTTCGCAACAGTTAGGTGATCAGACACAGTCATTCTCAGGAAAGACTTTCTAAAAGCTTAAGAAGCATGTACTTAAACTAAGGTCTGTTGTCAGACTGGGGGGCTGGAGAAGTCAAAGCCTGACGTGTTAATCATAGAGTCTCAGGACATCAGAGCTGAAAACGACCTGGTTCAGCATCTCGCTTGTCTAACGGCACATTCTCCATATGAGGAAATGGAGTCCAGAGGAGGGGTCAGGGATTTGAGTACAGATTTGGATACACGGAGGTAAAAAATATTTCCAGAAATGAATGGGCAGTTACAATCTTGAAGGACGAGGTGAGGATGTTTACCTTTTTCTTTGTTAATTGAGCTTTGCTTATATGATGGCTTCTTGACTGTTCTTTTTTCCTTCAGACGGTACTGCAAGACGAGAGGCAGAGCCAGGCCTTAATCCTGAAGGTCAGTAGTGGTCACTGTTTTCACTCTTTGATGTGAAATTGGGTGATGGCTTTTTGACCTTGTTTCCCTGGGCACTGCTGGCTTTTGAGTGTTTTGTTGTTGGGTAAGCACTGAGGCCTCAGAGAAGTAGCTTAGTAACTCACTGTGAAACAAGAGGCTTTTATCCACTGGACCCAGCTAAGACCTTTTCCAAAGGAGATTCTTTGGTTACTGGGGATGAAAACTGGTTCATCTGTATTTTTCCTCTAGGTCTAAATGCAAGAAGATGGATTTATATTTTTTTTATTCCTCTTTCTCCCCTTACCCCCAAGCCAACCTTCTCATTGAGGAGGTCATGTAAAGTGGAATTGGACTGTGACTTCTGAAGTGGTTTCCTAGTTTTGGTGTTTATTGAGAATTAAGTACATTAGTTACAAGCAGTTAGGACACGTACAAGCGTTATTTTTATATTTGCTTTCATTTATTTGGCCTGTCAGTTACAGCATTATGTGTTATTGGAAAGCTCTGAGAAGTCATGCTGGAAAACTTGTTTATATTTTTAAATAATTCCTTTTATCTTGAAGGACTTTACTTTTATCCTATATCATGAAGGTCAAGGTCTTTCACTTTCTTTTGACCTAACACAGTCTTTCCATTTCTGTGATTACTTGTAGAAATCAGATTTTAACATTCATATCTTTAAGCGATCTCCTTATCAGTAAATTTAAAATTGAGGGTCTTTTGTGCAAAGGTGAGTAACTGATTTTGCGTCTTTGGGTTCCTCCCAGATTGCAGATTATTACTATGAAGAAAGAACATGTATTCTTCGTTGTGTCTTGCACCTTCTCACTTATTTCCAAGATGAAAGACATCCCTATAGGGTAAGCCCATTTAGTCCTCTTGGTTTTCTTTATCCTATAAAATTCAATACTTTTTAATAATTTTATATTATTCATATTCACATTCATTTGAATATTAACCTTTTACTCTAGGTATAAGTTACTCTGAAGGTTTTTTGTTTTTTTCTAAGGTCGAATATGCAGACTGTGTTGATAAATTGGAGAAGGAACTAGTTACAAAATATAGACAGCAGTTCGAAGAGCTTTATAAAACTGAAGCACCAACCTGGGAGACACATGGAAACCTCATGGTATGTGGTTACTGGGCCCTCCTGTAACTCTTACAAGAATTGTACACCCTTGTGTACAGAGCTCTAAGTTAAATTATGTGTTCATTTATTAACTTATAACATTTATAGATTATCTTCAGAAAAGGTTAAATATGTCATGGATCAAAATACTGATGACTTTAACTAATGGTGCTCAATTCTGGGCATTTTCACTTGACTTTGTTTATTCAGTTCTTACCCGAAGGCTTCCCTTAGTTGTTAATGGAACTCTAAATTCAAGATTTCATCCTCCTTGTTATCATTATCTATTAAGAATGTCACCAGTCTGTTGTATCCTAAATCATAAAGCAGTCTGCGTTCGTAGATTAGAACATGATCTTTTTTGTTTTGAAAATAATCCATGGTTATTAAAACAATTTAACCAAATCATATATAGTAACAATTGAAAATATTTAATAGTGGTAAAGGGTCCACTTACAATAGCCACAAAAGCATAAATTTTTCAGGAATAAGCATGTGACCATCCAAAATCTAAATGACGAGAACTTTAAAATTCTATAAAGGGTATAAAAAAGTCATAACCGAATGGAGAAACACACTGCATTCTTGAATATAAAGACAGCAGCATAAAAGTCTCAGTTCTTCTCATGTTAACCTATAATTTTATTTATTTATTTATTTAGAATTTTAAAAAATATTTATATTTGAGAGAGTGTGTGTGCATGAGTCGGGGGGGGGGTGCAGAGAGAGAGAGAGAGAGGGAGACACAGAATCTGAAGCAGGCTCCAGGCTCTGAGCTGTCAGCACAGAGCCCAATGTGGGGCTCAAACTCAACAAGCTGTGAGATCATGACCTGAGCCGAAATCGGACACTTAACCGACTGAGCCACCCAGGCACTCCAACCTATAAATTTAGTGTAATCCCTAAAAACACACAAACAAGTGTTTGTTTTGCCTTTTATTTTGGAACTGGACAAGCTGATTCTAAAATTCATATGAAAAATAAGAATAGCCAGGAAATTTTTGAAAAAGGAAAATTGGTTTTTTTAGATAATTGCCACTACGGTAATTTAACGCATGGCCTTGGCACACAAATAAGTAGACTTATAAATAGAGCATAATAGAGCATCTAGCCATAGACCCAGTGCTAAGTTAGCATATGATGAAGGTGGCGTTTCAATTAGTGGGAAATGTTGTATTTTTCAATAAATGGTGTTGAACTGTGAGATAGCCATAAGGAGAAAAAAGAAACTCTATCTTTTGTCTTCTTCAAAAAGAAAAACACATAGATGATTTAAATTGAAAAAAAAAAATTAACTATAGGGGCGCCTAGCTGGCTCAGTTGGTAGAGCATATGAATCTTGATCTTGGGGTCGTGAGTTCGAGCCCCACGTTGGGCATAAAGTTTACTTAAAAAAAAATTAACTGTAAAAGTATTAGAAAACATAGGAGGTGGGTTCCATTCTTGTGTTGTTTTGGAGTGGAGAAGACTTTTTAAAGTAAAACTCAGAAGCCGTAAAAAAAAAATAATTATAAACCCAACAACATCAAATCAAAAACTTTTGCAAGGCAAAACAAAAATAGCGCAGTAAACAAAGTCAAGACAAACTCATACTGGTTCTTAAAATAGAAAGAACTCCTATAAATCACTAAGACCCAGTAGAAAAACAGGCCAAAGCAGCGAACAGTTCACATGGCAACACTCTTGTCCACAGGATGGGATAATGAGTGCTCCTATTTTGCTGTATAAACAGTATTTTTTTTAACAGAAAACATTATGACAATATTTAAAAATTGAAAAGCACATATTTCTTGACCTAGCAGTTCCAGTTTTTTTTTTTTTTTTTTTTAATGTTTAATTTTGAGAGAGAGTGAGTGAGCAGGGGAGGGGCAGAGAGAGAGGGAGACAGAGGATCCAAAGCAGGCTTCATGCTGACAGCAGAGAGCTCAGTGCATGGCTTGAAGTCACAAGCCGTGAGATCATGACCTGAGCCGACGTTGGATGCTTAACCAACTGAGCCACTCAGTGCCCCTTGGCAGTTTCAGTTTAAGAGTTTATCCTATAAATACATTCACATTTGTGTGAAATGACTTGTGTAATGACAGATTGATAGCATTCACCACCCCCCACCTTTATTCAGGTATAATTTCCATCCAGTAAAATTTGCTGATTTTATTTTATTTTTTAATGTTTGTTTATTTTTGAGAGAGAGAGAGAGACAGAGTGTGAGCGGGGGAAGAGGAGGGAGGGAGAGACACAGAATTGGAAGCAGGCTTCAGGCTGTGAGCTGTCAGCACAGAACCTGATGTGGGGCTCAAACTCACAAACCATGAGATCATGACCTGAGCCAAAGTCAGATGCTTAACCAACTGAGCCCCCTAGGCGCCCCCAGATTTGCTGATTTTAAGTGTACGGTTTTGACAATTGTATGTAGTTGTATGCACATCAGTATATGGAACTTTTCTGTCTCCTCTAGAATTTTTATAGTCAGTCTGTGACCTCTGGCCCCAGACAACCACTAATCTGCTTTCCATCACTTTAGTTTTTTTTTTTTTTTAACTCTGATTTTAAAATTCTGGTAAATACATAATTTGAAGTTTGTTATATTAACCATTTATAGGTGTTATCATTAATATAATTTTGCCATTTTCTAAAGTTTCGTGTAAATAGAACCGTATAATATATACATAGTCTTTTCTGTTTGCCTTCTCTCACTAGCATACTGTTTTTGAGAGTTACCCATGTTATAGTCATGTGATAAAACTTCATTCCTATTTGGGGTTGGACGGTGTTCCATTGTATGGATATACACCACATTCTGTTTATCAGCTCATCATTCGGTACACATTTGAGTCTGTTTTTTGGCACCAATGAGTAATGTGCAGTGAACGTTAACATACAGGTCTTTTTATGGACAGGACATAGGTTTTCATTTCTCTTGGATAAAAAAATACCTGGGACTTGGTTGTTGGGTCATATTATAAGTGTATATTTTTATTTTTATAAGGTACTGACGAACCGTTTTCCATAGTGGCTGTATCATTTTCCATTCTTTTTTTTTTTTTTTTTTTTAAGTTTTAGAATTTATTTTGAGAGAGAGAGCCGGCATACACAAGCAGGGGAGAGGCAGAGAGAAAGGGAGAGAGAGAACCCCCAAACAGGCTCCATGCAGTCAGCACAAAGCCCGATGTGAGGCTCGATCTCACAAACTGCGAGATCGTGACCTGAGTTGGAATCAAGAGTTGGACACTTAACCGGCTGAGCCACCCAGGCGCTGCTACCATTTTCCATTCTTAGCAGCATTTTTGACAATTTTTTTCTGTTCCATATCTACACCAACACTTGGTATGGTACTGATTTTAATTTTAAAATAAATTAAAATCTCGTAGCAGTATCTCGTTGTGGTTTTAATTTATGCTTCCCTCTTGACTAGTGATGTTGAGCATCTTTTTACACGTTTATTTGCTTATATTTTTGTTGAAGTGTTTATCCAGTCTTTGCTCCAGTGGTTTTATTGGGTTGTTTGTCTTGCGGAATTTTAAGAGTTCTCGATGTAGGGGCGCCTGGGTGGCTCAGTCAGTTGGGTGTCTGACTTCAGCCTCAGGTCACGCTCTCACGATTCATGGATTCGAGCCCCAGGTCGGGTTCTGTGTTGACAGTTTGGAGCCTGGAGCCTGCTTCAGATTCTGTGTCTCTCTTTGCCCCTCCCCTGCTTATGCTCGCTTGCACTCTCTCTCTCTCAAAAATTAATAAACATTAAAAAATTCTTGACGTATTCTGAAGATGAGCCATTTGACAGATAAACATTTTACAAATATTTTCTCTCACCTTATGGTTTATTTTCTTTCTTTTTCTTTTTTTTTTTCACCTAAACTCTCAAAGATCAAACTTAAATTTTGATAAAATCTGTTTTATCAGTCTCTTTCTCTTAGGATTCTTGCTTTTTGGGCCTTGTTTCAAGGAATCTTTGCTTAGGGGCACCTGGGCGGTTCAGTCAGTTGAGCGTTTGACTACATCTTGGTTGCGGCTTAGGCCATGGTCTCACGGTGTATGGTATCGAGCCCCAAGTTGGGCTGAGTGGTGACAGTGAGGAGCCTGCTTGGGATTTTCCTTCTCCCTCTTTCTCTCTCCCCCACCCCTTCCCCAGCTTGCGCACTCTCACTCTCTTAAATAAACTTAAAAAAAAAAAAAGAAATCTTTGCTTAACCTAATATCACATTTTATTTATTTTCTTCTAGAAGTTTAATAGTTTTAGCACATTTATTTACTTCAGGAATTGCTTTTTAGTTAATTTTAGTGCATGGTGTTGAGGTGCGGAGTGGGATTAATTTTTCCCCCATACAGAGATCTTCTCCCTGTGCCATTTATTGAAAAGACTAGTCTTTTCCCATTGGATTATCTTGGCATCTTTGTAAAAAAAAAATCAATTGATCATAAAATGTGGATCTACCTCTGATCCACTGAACTGTACGTCTGTCTTTACATCAATATCACACTCTCTTGATTAAGATAGTTTTATTAGGGGCGCCTGGGTGGCTCAGTCGGTTAAGCGTCCAACTTCGGCTCAGGTCATGAGCTCACAGTTCAAGGATTCGAGCCCCGCATCAGGCCCTGTGCTGACAACTCAGAGCCTGGAGCCTGCTTCGGATTCTGTGTCTCCGTCTCTCTCTGACCCACCCCTACTCACTCTCTGTCTCTGTCTCTGTCTCTCTCTCTCAAAAATAAATAAACATTAAAAAAATTTTTTTAAAAAAAGATAGTTTTATTAGTAAATCTTAAAATTAGGTAGTGTAATTCTTTTAACCTTGTTCTTTTTCAAAGCGTTTTGGCTATTCTAGGTCCTTTGCTTTTCCACATCAACCTTAGAATTAACCTGTCTCTTCCAAAAAAAAATGCTTTCTAGGATTTTGGTCAGAATTTTGTTGACTACATAAATCAATTTGAGGAGAATTGCCATTTTAATAATGTCATTAAGTCTTCTGATCCATGAACCTGGTATATCTCTTCATTTATGATGTCTTGTTTAGTATCTCTAAGTAAGGTTTTATTTTCAGTATTCACATATTACACATTTTTTGTTAAATTTATTCTGAAATATTTTTTTGATTTATTTTAAAAATATTTTTGAAAAACATTTTTTGTAAATATTTTTCTATAATCTTTTTTATTTTTATTTATTTATTTTTTAACGTGTATTTATTTTTGAGACATAGAGACAAAGCGTGAGCAGGAGAAGGGCAGAGAGAGAGGGAGACACAGAATCCGAAGCAGGCTCCAGGCTCTGAGCTGTCAGCACAGAGCCTGACGCGGGGCTCGAACTCACAGACCTTGAGATCATGACCTGAGCCGAAGTTGGCCGCTTAACCAACTGAGCCACCCAGGCGCCCCTATTTTTTTAATTTTAGAGAGAACATGCAAGTAGGAGAGGGAGCAGAGGGAGAGAGAGAATCTTAAAAAGGCTCCATGCTCAGCACGGACGCTGACATGGGGCTTGATCTCACGACTGGAACATCATGACCTGAGCCCTAATCAAGAGTGAGACGCTTGGGGCACCTGAGTGGCTCCGTTGGTTTTCGGCTCAGGTCATGATCTCATGGTTTATGAGTTTGAGTCCTGAATCTGGGCTCCCTGCTGTCAGCACAGCCTGCTTCAGATCCTTTATCCTCTCTCTCTCTCTCTCTCTCTGCCCCTCCCCTGCTCATGCGCATGCATGTGCATGGTCTGTCTCTCTGAAAAATAAGTAAGCATTAAAAAAGAGAGAATGGGACACTTAAATGAGTGAGCCACCCAGGCCCCACACTCTTTTTCTAATTTTTAAGATAGAAAACTTAGATAACAGACTTTAGAACATTCCTCATGAATAACTATAAATGTTGCTTTAAATATTGCTTTTAGCTGTATCCTAAATATTTTATATGTTGGATTTTCACTATCATTCAGTTCAAGATATTTTTCTTTTCTTTTTTTTTTTTTTAAATGTTTATTCATTTTTGAGAGAGAGAGAGACAGAGCAGAGCATTAGCAGGGAAAGGGCAGAGAGAGAGGGAGACACAGAATCTGAAGCAGGCTCCAGGCTCTGAGCTGTCAGCACAGAGCCTGATGCGGGGCTCGAACCCACAAACCGTGAGATCATGACCTGAGCCGAAGTCGGACGCTTAACCGACTGAGCCACCCAGGCGCCCCTCAAGATATTTTCTAATTTCCCTTGTGATTTCCTTTGACCCTTGTATTATTTAGAGTGTGTTGTTTAATTTCCAAATATTGGATATTTTCTTAGATGTCTTACTGATTTTTCATTTGATTCTATTATGATAAGAGAATATATTCTGTATCATTTTGATCTTCTACTTTTTAAAAATAACTTTATTTTTTAGTTTATTTTTTTATTTTTTTATTTTTTTAATTTTTTAATGTTTATTTATTTTTGAGAGACATGGAGACAGAGTATGAGCAGGGGAAGGGCAGAGAGAGAGTGAGATACAGAATCCGAAGCAGGCTCCAGGCTCCGAGCCATCAGCACAGAGCCTGACGCGGGGCTCGAACTCACAGACTGTGAGATCATGACCTAAGCCAAAGTCAGCCGCTTAACCAACTGAGCCACCCAGGCACCCCTTATTTTTTAGTTTAGAGAGAGAGAGGACATGAGTGAGTGGGTGGTGGGGGTGGGGGGAGAATCCCACAAGGGACAGAGAGAAAGAATCCCACATAGGCTCTGCATGTCAGCGAGGAGCTCAAAGTGGGCCCAAGCTCACCCGAAGCGGGGCTTGAACACACGAACTGAGAGGTGACCTGAGCCAAAGTCAGATGCTTAACTGACTGAGCCACCCAGATGCCCCTATTTTGGTCTTTTAAAGTTTACTGTCCCATGGGTTATGGCCCATTATATGACCTATCTGGTAAATGTACCACGTACACATAACAGAACATGTATTTGAAAGTAGTCGGGTGTGGTGGTGAGAAATGCCAGTCAGGTCAAGATTGTTTAGACCTATGGTTTTACTAATTTTTTGTCTATCTGTTCTGTCAGTTGTACATTGATTTTATTTATTTTAATTTTTTGGAATATGGTTGACACACAATGTTACATAAGTTTCAGGTGTCCAACAGAGTGGCTCAGCGTCTCTATCTCTCTGCATGTTTCGCTGTGCTCACCACAAGTGTGGCTACCATTTGTTACCATGCAATGTTATTATATCATTGACTGTATTTTCTATTCTGTGCTGTTTATTCCCGTGACTTATTCACTCCATAACTGGAATCCTGTATCTACCACTCCCCTTCACCCATTTTGCTCATTTCCCCACGCCCTCGCCTCTGGCAACCATCAAGTTTGTCCTCTGTGTTTACAGGTCTGATTCTGCTTTCTGTATATTTCTTCATTGTTTTGTTTCTCAGTTTCCAGATATGAGTGAAATCACATGGTATCCATCTTTCTCTGTCTAACTTATTTGACTCAGCGTAGTACCTTCTAGGTCCATCCATGGTGTTGCAGGTGGCAAGATCTCATCCTTTTTGTGGCTGCATAGTGTTGCATTGCACGTGCACATGCACGAGTGTGTGTGTACCACATCTTCCTTATTCATCTGTCATCTAAGAAGTACACTTAGTTTGCTTCTGTGTCTTGGCTATTGTAAATAATGCTGCAGTAAACATAGGAGTGCATGTATCTTTTTGAATTAGTGTTTCCATTTTCTTTGAATAAATGCCCAGTAGTGGAATTATTGTACCATATGGAATTTTGTGTTTTTTTAATGTCTTGAGGAAACTTGATACTGTTTTCCACAGTGGCTACACCAATTCAGATTCCCGCCAACGGTTCACAAGGGTTCCTTTTTCTCCACACCTTCACTAACACTTGTTTCTACATCCAAGGGACCTGGTTCAAATAAATTATGGCCAAACAAACAAATAAATATGGCATTTCCATGTGGTGGAGTGCTATGCAACTTTAAAAGATAATGAGGGGACTGGTAATGAAAAGTAAGAAAATTCTTAATAATCTATAAGATACATTGTTAAGTGAAAGGAGGAAGGTGCGGAATAGTTTGTATAGTGTATTTGGTTTAGAGATAGTTGGATCAATGTGTAGGTAGGTAGGTAGACAGACAGACTATAGAATGAATGAAGGAGTGAAGGGGCGTGTGGCATATAACTGGAAGGAAAGACAAAAACCTCGGACAGTGGTTGCGTCTAGGAACAGGTTTGGATGACTGGGCAGTGGGAATTGTAGGGATGCAGACTTTTTTTGGTATCACTTCCAAAATCTTTTTCTGTAATCTTTTAATAGATCCTTAATATTTGGCAAAGAGGGAGGCATTTTTTTTTACTCTATTCTTATACATGTATTATCTAATAAAAGTAACTTTAAAATATTTTAAATATGTTTTTAAATCTGACTTTATTTCTCCCATTTTTCCTTCATTGGTTGTGCAGACTGAGCGCCAGGTATCTCGCTGGTTTGTTCAGTGCCTTCGGGAACAGTCCATGCTGCTAGAAATTATTTTCCTTTATTATGCCTACTTTGAGATGGCACCTAGTGACCTGTTGGCATTAACCAAGATGTTTAAAGAGCAAGGATTTGGTAGTAGGCAGACCAACAGGCACCTGGTGGATGAGACCATGGACCCTTTCGTGGATAGGATCGGGTAAGTCTGTAGAACTCATACCGTGTTTAGAACGTTGATACTCTAGTTCCTGTGAACGGGTGATGTGCTTTTCACTTAGTGGGTAGGGAAACAGATGGATGTACTTCACGTTCCCGGTCTTACTGGGAGTCAAGACTGAGACTGAGAGGGACGTGTTTTCTCAAAATACGTATTCCGTTCTCGTCTTTTACTATCTTCATTTAAGAGGTTCATCCATTCAACAAAAAACTTGGTGAGTGTCTGTGGTAGTCCAGTGCAAATGCTAAGAAGACAGCGACAAGGTAGACGTGTCCCCTGCCCTCTTTGAAGTCATCAAAGAGGACTGTGGACTTTGGATTTTATGGCAATGAATAGATCCACATCTTTTTTTCGTATGTGTGAAGGTGTATTGTTGATGTTTTTTGGCATAGATGGTATGTGCTTTTACAACTTAATTTTTCACAAGACTGGACGTCCTGGAACTCTTCACTTCAGGATGTTCTTTTTAGCTGCTGCATGTTCGTACCTGGTGTGGATGTTTATTTCCCGGTTCACTAACGGGAGGCAGTTAGCTATTTCGGATATTTCACAATGCTTATAAAGAACATTCTTTACAAGCCTCTCTGTGCGTCTGAGCGAGTACGACTCTAAAATAAAGATCTCGAAGTGTAATTGTCGGGTTGAAGGGTATGTGCTTTTGTATTATAAAATATCTGTTGCCAAATTGTTCTCCACAAAGGCTGCACCAATTTATACCCCACTGACAGTGGGAGGAAAGAACTAGTTTCCCCACAACCTTGCAAACCCTTGGTGTTATCTGTCGTCCCCCTCAGTTCGATCCCTTTAGTGTACTGGTTTGCCTTTCTCTGCTTATCCGTGACATGGAGCCTTTTCTTACCCTCTCTTGGTACAGCCTCTGGGGTGAGTTACCTATTTGCATCTGGGTCAGTGAGGGGGAGATTCAGCTGCGTTTAACAAAAAGGATGATGTTACAGTGGTTAGAATGGATACGTGTCCATATTTTGAGACCTATTTCCTCTGTGAACAAAGATACACACCTGAGTGGTGACATGGTTTATCTGGGTCAGATGTAACTGGTGACTGGAGGAACTTCCAGCACTGGATCTGTGCTTTGGCAGGCACAGGCCCCACGTGACTGTCAAGCACTTTAAATGTGGCTGGTCAAGGGACGCCTGGCTGGCTCAGTCGGTGGAGCACGAGACTCTTGATCTTGGGGTCGTGGGTTCGAGACCCATGTTGGGTGTAGACGTTTCTTAAATAAAACTTTAAGAAAAAAATGTGGCTGGTCAAATTGAGGTGTGCCGGAAGTGTAAAGTACATACTGGCTGTAGGAGACTTAGTATGAAAAAAAATGCACAAAAACCCATTAATAATTTTTTTGAAAAAAATAATTTTTTGATATTAAAGTGTCTTGCATTTCATCTTGTTTCCCCTTCAAGGTTCAGAGTAGCACGTGGGACATCATGATTCCATTTTCCTTTCCAGGTACTTCAGTGCCCTTATCCTGGTGGAAGGCATGGATATTGAATCCTTGCATAAGTGTGCTTTGGATGACAGAAGAGAACTGCACCAGTTTGCCCAGGACGGGCTCATTTGTCAGGTGAACTTGGAATAGCCGCATTTCTCTCTGAAGACACTTTATAGTTAGGAGTATGTTTTTAACCCCTCAACTGTACTGCCCCTTGAAATTTTCCTTGTGGAATTTGAGGTTCTACATTGTTCAGATGTTAACTGGATCTGGAAGAAATCTCAGGATTCCGTTATCTGCACACAGGTGATAGCTGAGTCTGTGAGAATGAGTGGAATCACTCAGAGAGACGGCATCAAGAAAACAGAGGCCCAAGGACAGAACCTTGGGGAGTGTCTTCGTTTATGGAGCTTGTGCAAGAAGATCAAAGGGGAAGCACATTGAGATTCGATGGTTAGATAGAAAAAGGGGGAAGATCAGAGAAAGTTCAAGAATTGGGAAATTTTCTAAAGAAAATTCCATTTGAACATGTATTTTATGATGTTACATTAGACTACTTACAATCAGAAGAAACCAAATGTGGGCACAGGGTAGAGTACCAGAGGCGTTTATTAGTTGGAAGACTTACCTCATGTGACAGAGGGTCCCATGGAGGGTTCTGACCCTTTGTTTTTAGTGACACAGATTTTGTTTTTTCTTTTCATCAGGATATGGACCGTTTGATGTTGACCTTTGGGGACATTCCACACCATGCCCCCGTGCTTTTGGCCTGGGCTCTCCTCCGTCACACCCTGCATCCAGAAGAGACCAGCAGCATTGTCCGGAAGATAGGCGGCACAGCCATCCAGCTGAACGTATTTCAGTACTTGACCCGACTGCTGCGCTCGCTGGCCAGTGGGGGAAATGACGTGAGGCTCGGGCTGCTGGTGTTGGAGCGTGAGATGGACAGAGAGCAGGGCAGGAGCTCGTTCATGAGTCAGGGTAGTAGGAATGAGGATTGTAGTAGTGATGTGCATAATGACGATGTTGTTTCCAACTCTGCGGAGCATCTGGTAGGACTGGGCACCGTGCTCGGCGCTTTCTATACATCATTTCATCCTTATGACACTTCTTGGCGCTAGGAATTTTCGTCCTGTTTTTACATATTAAGAAATTGAGACTCCGGAAGATGTAATTTGTCCACAAGAACAATAGCCACCGGTTAGTGGTAGATACAGTCTGAACCCACGGTGTCTGACTCTGCCTGCCTGTATAGGATACTATGTCAGTACAGTAATCGGGAAGATAGCTTTGGCCATATCGACCGGAAAAATCTTTTTTGGGAACCTCCTCATTCAACTCTAGCAGGTTGTGTTAGCCATTCTCTTGAGGCTGGTGTTTGGGCTCAATTTCAGAGCACTGTTGTCGGCTTGTTCTGACACGCTAGCAAGGAAACCTCGGCCGGCAGGCACCACTAGTTGGCATTGGTTCATTTATCCTGGTGACATTCAGGCTGCTGCGTTCATAGCAGCGCATAGAGACCCTTTATCCTTTTTCCTAGACTGGGTGTGGTTTCCTGCCCCCATGGAAACTGATCATTTTGAAAAGGTTCCTTTTTTATTTTGTTCTTGGGTGTGTTGTAATATTTATGGTTCCTGCTTTTTCATTTCTCCCCTCGTCTTCCCAATCTTGGGGCGAAATTAGGAAAATTATAAAGCCTTGGATATCTTCCATTTGTTTACAGAGACCATGTTAATGTGCTAGGATTATGCTGAAGCTGGGGGCAGGATTTTGTTATTCAGAGTTGTTCACTGACTCCTTTGCCATTGCAGTGTACCACCAGCACCGCGTGCATGTGTGTGTACGGACTGCTGTCTTTCGTTCTCACCTCGCTGGAGCTGCACACACTGGGCAACCAGCAGGTCAGTACCTGGCTCCCGTGAGGCTGTCTGCACTTTCTGGTGTAGCAGTCGTGGCCCTGAGATACCCGTTTGGGGCTCACCCACATACCTCCGGTGCTCGTTTGTTTAGTGCTGTTTGTTTTCACTTACTGTATTATGTATGATACATATTAACGATAGAAAAATCAGAAAGTGCTGATAAAAAGAAAAAAGTGTAATCCCACCACACAAGACAACTTCTGTTAATATTGTGATGCGTTCCCTTCTAAACATTTTCTGCATATATATGTTAAAAATATAACCATTCTTCTCTAAAAATGGAATCACAGTGTACTGCTTTTTATCTCATTTTGGGTTAGTGTATCGGTTCCAGACATTTGTGGATTCTAATAAAATATTCTTCTGCAATATTCTTTTTTAATTTTTTTTTTAACATTTATTCATTTTAAGAGACAGAGCGTGAGCGGGGAAGGGGCAGAGAGAGAGGGAGATACAGAATCCGAATCTTCTGCAATATTTTTAAACCATGAAATGTTTCAAACGTAACAGACTCCTAAACAATCCTGTTACCAGCTTCCAAATGATCAACTCACAGCACATCTTGGTGCTCTTTCCCTCCTTGGTTATTTTGAAGCAAATCCCTGACATAGTTTCATCTGTGAATTTTCGATGAGCCAGAATAGAAGCTAGTAAAACTTTACAACCAATACCACAAGTAACAAGCAGTATCTTTAAATATCAAGTCAGGGTTTAAATTTCTCGTTCATTCGAATATCAAGTCAGGGTTTAAATTTCTCGTTCATTCGTAAATGTCATAAATTTGTTATAAGTTTGTGTGTTTGGATCAGGATCTAAATAGATAAGGTCCACACATTATGGGCTGATAACTCTGTCAAGTTCAGTGCTTTGCATCACTGTCTGGATGATGATGGTCTAGATCCATTATTTCCTTAGGAGTTTCAGAATGGCACTGTTCTTTCTTTTTTATTTATTGGTTGGAACATTGCTATAAAAGAGAAATTTGTTTCACAGTGTATGCAAATATTAGATCATTATGTTGTACACCTAAAGCTAATATAATGTTATATGTCAATTATACCTCAAAAAAGCTTTGTTCTCATCAGCTATCCGATACTCTGGTAGAGAGTACTGTCCAGGCTTGTTTTCCCGACCATCCTGCGAAGGTCGGCTGATGAGGTTTTTAAGTTTTTGTATGCTATTGTGAACTCATGGGTGTAAACATGTTAGCTGTGTTTTAATCCACTGCAGTTACTCTTCTTAGGCTCAAATTGCCCACCTTTGGCCAGTAAGAACTCTTCCAGAAGAGCCTCTCAATCTGTCTGGCACTGCTCTCATGTATTTTGATAGCTTTGTTGCTTTATCATTAGAAGAGAAATTGGCGTTCATTGGAAGATTCCATTTCCAAAGTTTCGGGGGCATAGAATCAGCTTTGCATCCTTTGCCAAAATTCTGGTCACACGTGCGCCCCAATGTATGTACCCGGAGGACTGGTATTAACATAGCAAGACTGTAAGAGTCCTAGCACCCAGATTTTTTTAAAAAAATTGTTCCCAGTGTGTGCCAAGCTAGGTGCTGAGGATTAAAAACTTGAAGAGGCCCTCTTGCCTCCTAGGAGAACACCTAGTTACACCTTCCCTTTACTAGCACCTAAATGTTCACAACTTACAGTCCGCGTCTCCACGCATTGTTGTAGTCCGTCTTCACAACGGTACTGTGAGGTAGTAATACTGTCGCCACTTTACAGCTAAAGATTTCGAAGTTCAGAGAGGTTCACCTGCCTAACACTTTAGAACAGGTATAACGTACACCCTAGACGGGACATAATCTTTTTAAACACACAGTTCTTTCTGACCTAGTATATGGAAGTATTGTTGATGTTTTTATTTGAACAGAATACAGTAGAAAAGATAAGACTGTTTCAGCCACTGAAAATAAGCTATTTTCTTCCCCTCCCCCAACAGGATGTAATTGACACAGCATGTGAAGTCCTGGCAGACCCTTCTCTTCCAGAGCTATTCTGGGGAACAGTAAGTGTGTCAGATGGAATTATGCTAAAAGATACTCTCGTAGCAAAAGAATTGATCAGGCACTTCGTTCGTCATAGGTCTCGTATTAAGCATTTATGTCATTTTGCCTTTACTCCTTACAAAAATCTATAAAGTAGATAGAATTACTGTCACCATTTTGCATATGAAGAAAGGTGATGCTCAGAGATATAAAGTGACTTGCCCAAGGTCACACAGCTAGGTGAACAGCTAGCATCAGGAAGCAGTTCTGGCTGACTTGAGTCTGTAGCCTGTGTTATTAACTGGCATATTCTCGATCCTACCACCAAGTCTTTTTTCACATCGTTAGTCTCAGGCACCGGTAGTGCTGTAAATCTCGATCATGCTATTGGGGGATTACAAGTCGGAGTGGTCAGAATATTATAACTGGTTAGGTAAGAATTCGGCTTCAGAGAGAACAGCTTCTCACCAGTATGTAGGCTTAGGATTAACACCAGCCCGAAGCCCCAGGGTCCAGCTAACGAGTAAATCTGTTTTCTTTGGTACTGTGGCCTGACTGGTAGGCCTCTAGGTCTCATCCCTTTCTTCCTGAGTTGCTGTGCAGTCTCGAACAGTGTTCCTCGAGAAGGCGGCGTGAAACAATGTGTAGATTCAGGATCTGTTCCTCGTATGCGGTGGCCAAATGCTGACATGTAGTTGGTGCTTTTCACGTTATGGGAAACATCTCCTGCAGCGGCGGGTAGCAGTGTCTTTCTGTTGGGAGGACGGCCAAGAAAAGGCCGCTGGAGGCGGTGGTATTCTCTTTCCAGGTCCTGATAAGTCTGATGTCGAAAGCCGTTCTCAGTGGAATTGTGGAAGTCTTAAATTGTTGGGCAGGGGTGATGTCTGCCTGAAGGAGAGGACTGGTTTTAGGTTTCCTTATGATTGCTGGGCGGTTCGGAGACGTGTTAATTCGTGGAGAGTGTCGAAGGTCAGTGACTTCTCTTTTTCCACCACAGGAGCCAACCTCTGGGCTCGGGATCATTCTGGACAGTGTATGTGGGATGTTTCCCCATCTCCTCTCCCCACTCCTGCAGTTACTACGAGCCCTCGTATCAGGGAAGTCCACTGCCAAAAAGGTAGGTTGTTCAGTTAGAGGCTTGAATTCAGACTGTGGGAGAGATTTGGGGGGATGCCACCGCCATGGCAAGAATTAGTCCGAAGTCGAATGAACAGTGCCAGAGAGAGTGCCTCGGTTCTCTAAGGACCTATTGCAGATACTGAGTGAGACTCAGTATGAAGTTCCTTACTGTCTCATTGGAAGAGAATAACAGTAGATACAGGGAAGAAATAACTGATACAGCCATACAGTAGATGTCATTTGAGTAGTAAAGACCTACTGTTGAGGAAAGCCAGAGGTCTGTGGCGTGAGGGGCCTTGAGCTAAGTGTTAAAGGGTGCTGAGGGTTGGCAAGGAACGTAGAGGCAATTCAAGAAGGGTCACGGTGGCAGGTTTGTGAGAAGTTTGAGAGTCAGACACTGTCTGACTGAAAGAGCAGAACAGCGGACATGGGTCCCCTTACGTGTCCCCAAGGTAAGCGTGTGGCTGGATTTTTTTCTGTGTGTTGGCAGGTGTATAGTTTCTTGGATAAGATGTCTTTCTACAATGAACTTTACAAGCACAAGCCCCATGATGTGATCTCCCATGAAGATGGAACTCTCTGGCGGAGGCAAACGTCCAAACTCCTTTACCCTCTTGGTAAGATGGAGAGGCCCTGGCTCAGTAGCCCCATCTCCTCAGCTTCTATTTAGGCCTGAGCGCTGCTGTTTCAGCTATTTCATGCAGTCTACCTTTAGTTGAGAAATTACTAGTCCGTTTCCCACTTTTTTATATCATTAAAATCAAGAGTCAGATGCCCAACTGACTAAGCCATCCAGGCTTTATTTTATTTTAAAAATAATGGGTATTCATCATAACAAGAGAAACAGCACAGATAGACCTTTTGCAAAGTTCATCTGTTCAGACTTGTCTATCTGATAGTGTTAAGAGCTGGCGTGTGTCCTTGTGCACACTGTACACTCTCGCAGATTGATTTCTGCAAGTCGTTTTTCTTATATGTGGATCTGACTCATTCTCTTTTAGTAACTACAGAGTTATTCTAGATGTTGCATAATTTTGTATCTTTTTCCGTCTACAGGACATGTAGGCTATGTTGGGTTGGTCACTACAAACAGTGCTCCCTTGGGTACTTGTACTTTTTATAGACTGGTGTTTTTATTTTTAGTGGATAGAGTCCTCAAACTGGGATTGTCTGGTAAAAGGGTATAAAGAGTAACAATTTTATTTTATTTATTAAAAAAATTTTTTTTCATGTTTATTTATTTTTGAGACAGAGAGAGACAGAGCATGAGTGGGGGAAGGGGCAGAGAGAGAGAGAGGGAGACACAGAATCTGAAGCAGGCTCCAGGCTCTGAGCTGTCAGCACAGAGCCTGATGCGGGGCTCGAACTCATGGACCGTGAGATCATGACCTGAGCCAAAGTCAGATGCTCAACCGACTGAGCCACCCAGGCGTCCCCAGTAACAATTTTAAATACGTGTCCACCAACAGATGAAATAGATGAACGAAATGTGTTCTATGTTTACAGCGGGATATTATTCAGCCTTGAAAAGAAAGGGAATTCTGACACATATGCTGTCCATGGGGGAACCCAGCAGTGTTAGCTAGTGGAATGAGAGTCTCCATCTCTGTGTGATTAAATATTGTTGTCTGGTGTAGGAGTCACTTTTTCGTATTGTATCCCCAGATATTAGACTAATTTCTCTTCCTCTTTTTCTTAGGGGGTCAGACCAACCTTCGCATACCTCAGGGCACAGTGGGCCAAGTAGTGCTGGACGACAGGGCTTACCTGGTGCGCTGGGAGTACTCTTACAGCAGCTGGACCCTCTTTACCTGCGAGATTGAAATGCTATTGCATGTTGTCTCCACTGCAGGTGAGGTCAGCGTAGGAGGATGTGACCGTGGGGGAGAAAAGCAGACATGCTTAGAATTGGGGGACAGAGAATCTCAGGGTAAAATTCAGAACCGTCCAGACTGGGATCAGTGTAGTGTTTACCTGGGAGACTGTTCAGTAATCTTAAAGGAATTGTTTGCTCTCTTTCCCCTCAGATGTGATCCAGCACTGCCAGAGGGTCAGACCCATCATTGATCTGGTCCATAAGGTCATCAGCACAGATCTGTCCATAGCGGACTGTCTCTTGCCCATCACATCCCGCATCTACATGCTGCTACAGCGGTGAGCATCTGCTCACACACCCCCTGGGTTAAGGTCCACACTTGTGCCTCTGTGGGAAGCCCTAGTGTGATACTATCCCCAGCTGAGGGCTTTCCTGTTTTTCTGTCCATGCTGAGAGGAGGGACTTGGGCTGAGAGAGCTGGAAAATTTCTGTGGTGGAACACGTTGTGTCCTTTTTACTGAGCGCGGTACACTGTTCTCCAACCAGACTGACGACAGTGATCTCTCCGCCGGTGGATGTCATTGCTTCTTGTGTCAATTGCTTGACTGTTTTGGCTGCCCGGAACCCTGCAAAGGTGAGGACACACCAAGTCTTTAATCTTTAAAATAGCCAAAAAATGTTGCACTTGGTGTATACCCGAAGACATATGGACATTGGGCTCTTTTCCCTTCTCAGGTCTGGACTGATCTTCGTCACACAGGCTTTTTACCATTCGTGGCCCACCCGGTCTCCAGCATGAGTCAGATGATTAGGTGAGCCAGGTCTTAGGTTGGGTAGAGCGTATTCCCCGGGAGTACCGTATACATTTCAGGTCCAGGCTAGCTACATTACTTTTAAAGAAGCTTCCCTGTGGATGTATGTCTCATCACCAGCAACTACCCTGGTACATGGGAGTTAATTTTCCAGGTCAGAGAATCCAGAGCTGCCAGGATCCAGAGACTTGGCTTCCCTTTCCTCAGCCTCAGTCACTCTGTACTTTTCCTTGTTCCGTGGCTTTTCAAACTTGCCTGGTAGGACAATCATGTATACACAGGCTCCGTTTTCCCACTTGAGCATTTGCTCCGTGCCCTCTCTCGCTTATTAGACAGCGATGTTTTCCTGATGTTTATTTGATTTTTTTTAACTTTAAAGCTCTTCAGGTTGTACATGAATAAAATAAAACACTCTCTTAATGTTCACCTTGGGCATAAAATAGCCTAGCTCGGATTCATTCTTTTGCACAGCATTCACATGTTAGGCCCAAGCCATCTAGAGAATAAGAATGCTCTGTGATTAGTTTCTTGAAACCTTGAGGTTGATCCTTATTCACTCTGCCTCCATTTTTCCCCAGTGCGGAGGGTATGAATGCTGGAGGGTACGGAAGCCTCTTGATGAACAGCGAGCAGCCCCAGGGCGAGTACGGCGTCACTGTTGCCTTTCTCCGCTTGATCACCACTCTCGTCAAGGTAAAAGCTGATCAGATGGAATCATCTGAAATAGTTTCTCGCCTATCGTAGTCATTGTCTCCGGGCACAACAGCTGTCCTGACGTTATGTGTGATGTTTCTGTGTGTGGAGTATTTACTATGTGCCAGATTCTATAGCAGGTACTGTATCTGTGTTAATTAATTAATTAAAAATTTAAAGTTTCTTTATTTTGAGAGAGAGAGAGAGAGAGAGAGAGCTCGCTCAGCGTGGTAGGGACGGGGAGGATGGGGAGAGAGAATCCCTTCTCAAGCAGGTTCTGCATGGTTAGTGCAGAGCTCGATGCAGGGCTCGAAATCACAAACTGTGAAGTCATGACTTGAGCTGAAATCAAGAGTTGGACGCTTAACTGACTCAGCCATCCAGGCGCCCCTGTATTAATTTATTTAATATTCAGAGGCAGGGTGGTATGATGTGGTGACCGTCAAGCTATTTTCACTGTAGCCCAGGGCAATATGTACGTTTTTTATCACAGCCCAGTGTGTGTGTGTGTACGTACATACGTATATATGTGTGTACTCCTGAAGCAGAGTTCCACAATTTAGCACTTCTCCGACAACGCAAAAGGCACTTGGGTGTTTTCTAATAAGCTGATTTCACAGTCACTAATGGATCGCAACTCAGTTTGAAAAATACTGTTGTAGCATAGATTTTGGAGTCAGACAGAATTAGGTGTACATGTCAGGTTGACCGCTCGCTAGCTGCATCGGGTTTGGGCAAACATGGGATTTCTACCTTTGTAAAAAAGGAGTAATAAAATGGTCTCTAGTCCTTGGAATTCTTGAGAGGGCCTCACACAAGAAACACTCGGCCCACTTCCTGCCTACAAGAATCAATTAATGAGGGGCGCCTGGGTGGCTCAGTCGGTTAAGTGGCCGACTTCAGCTCAGGTCACGATCTCGCGGTCTGTGGGTTCGAGCCCCGCATCGGGCTCTGTGCTGACGGCTCAGAGCCTGGAGTCTGCTTCCGATTCTGTCTCCCTCTCTCTCTGCCCTTCCCCTGCTCACGCTGTGCCTCTTTGTCTCTCAAAAATAAATAAACATTAAAAAAAAATCAATTAATGATTAATGCTTAAAAAGGTAGAAACAGTCCAGAGATAGGGATATAGCTCTAGATGTTTGTACACGAGTAAAGAATCCCCATTTTTAAGGTGAGGAGACTGAATATTTGGACAAAGAATTGTGAGCATAAGAGCTCCTTTCTGGTGTCCCAGTGATAGGGTAGAGGTTAGGCGGTGGCTGGCATCATGACCGTGAAATCGGCACTCCCCCTTCCTGACAGTCCTGCGTCCTTCATGTTTACGGTTGGCACCTCCCCTCTGCCAGATTTACCCTGTCTCCTTCATGCAGGTCCCTTCTGTGACATTGGGACGTTGTCTACTTAGTCTTTTTCTCTATTTCAAAGAAACCCACAGCTTGGGACCGAGTTGAACTAGAGTATTCTGATGTTTCTTTTTTTTTTTTTTCTTATTAATGGTGAGGGTTTGCCTAGATTTCCTTTGGACTTGTGGTTTTGGAGCTAAATCTCTCATAGCTGAATGACTTCCTTAAATGGTTTAAGTCCGTACAGCATGGTTTCTCATAGGGGCAGCTTGGGAGTACACAGAGCCAAGGGCTGGCACCCTGTGTCATGTTTGTGCTGAAGGAGATGCTTCCCGGCTACCACAAGTGGCGCTACAACACCCACGGCGTGAGGGAGCAGATTGGTAAGGGACACTCGGGCAGGGAAGGCCTGAGCTACTCCTGGCTCCCTGGAGATCTTGTCTTTCCCTGTCTCAGGATGCGGGTCATCACACAAGGCCACATAAGTCCTCTGTCTTTTCCGGAGTCCAGGTTGCCTGATCCTGGAGCTGATTCATGCGATACTGAACCTGTGCCACGAGGCCGACCTGCACAGCAGGTATGAAGGGGGCGACCGCCCGAGCCGGGTACTCTGGGATGCTGCTGCTCCCCGGGGGAAGACACGGCAGCCTTCCGCTCTGCGGAGCCATCTCGTCCTCCCGGAGAACTCAGCTGGGTTGAGCTCAGAGCTCAGTCCTCTGGAGGTTCTGATTTGCTCTCCGCTAGACTATATCCTTTCTCCCAATGGGTCGAGAAGAGCAAATGAAATAGGGATGAGACTGTTCCCAGGGAGACTGTACACACGCGCGCGCGCACACACACACACACACACACACACACACAGACACACACACACACACACACACACACACGCACGCACACACACACACGCGCGCGCGCACACACACACACACACACACACACACACAAGTATTTTTCATGATCTTTACAAAAGTTGCACATGTTCATTAGGAAAATAGTCAAAGTGCCCTCCCTAGACCTGTTTCCCAGAGATGACTATGAAGTTCGTGTGTCTTCTACTAGGTGTTTCCACTGCTTGTACCGACCGCTCTATAATTTTACTTCCATGCCACTTCGTGTAGATCTGTCTTGTTTTAACAGTTCCCTGTGCTTTCCATTGTATGGATTAATCATGACTCATTTCAGTAAATATATTCATTAATCATTAGGACATTTAGATAGCTTCTCTGGGTTGTTTTTAAGTCAAGTCTACTTAAGGAAAGTGATCAGAGTGCATTCATCTGGCAAAGAGCTGATCTGTATCCCTAATGTCCAGTTGGTCCGGTTTGGACAGTGCCATTCTCTTGCAGTAACAAACTTGATGGCTCCCTAGTAACTCAGAACGTGTCTGTCTTGCAGTCACAGCCCCAGCCTGCAGTCTCTCTGCATCTGCAGCCTGGCCTACACAGAAGCGGGACAGACAGTCATCAATATCATGGGCATCGGCGTGGACACCATCGACATGGTGATGGCCGCTCAGCCCCGCAGGTGGGGCTCCGTCTCCCTTTCCCTGTTTACCTTCGTGTGCCCGCATGTCCCGAGAACTCCAGTGAGTTAATGCGCGGTAGCTTTTTAAGGACAGCCTTATCTCCCCTAGGATGTAGCCTTTGTGTACTCTAGTGCTGCTGGGTAGACTGGCGCATAGCAGAGGGAGTTGATTGCTCCTCCTCTCTCCTAGTTTGGACTGGGGCCTCTAACAGAAGCTGTTGAACTCTGGGATTATTGTTGGAATCTAATTCATGAGAGCACATATGTTGTGAATGGAGTCATGTTGTCTGAATCAACTTTGGTTTCCATTTGGCACCCTAGTGATGGGGCAGAGGGCCAGGGGCAGGGCCAGCTGCTGATCAAGACAGTGAAACTGGCATTCTCCGTCACCAACAATGTTATTCGGCTGAAACCTCCTTCTAACGTGGTGTCGCCCCTGGAGCAAGCGCTCACACAGCACGGTGTGTATTGCTCTTCTGACCAGCAGTGCTTCTGCCCACAAGTATGTGCTTCGGGCTGTGTTGTTAGAGGCCGGCAGTATTTTCTGACTAATTCCTGGAGAGGATTTGGGAATGATCACCAGGTCCCATCCTGGACTTAGAAGCAAGAGCCTGCCTCCTGTTGATGACAGGATGATAGTTAAGAACGCATGTCCAAAGTCAGACTGCCTTGGCTCACATTTGGCTCTAATCAGCTGTGTTACCTGGGGCACATTATTAAACAGCTCTGCCTCAGGTTTCTTGTCTATAAAATGAGGATAATAGTAATACCTACCTTATACGATTACGATGGAGGTAAGATTACTACGTGTAAATCATGGAGGGAAGTTCTTGGTACCTGTTAAGTATTAACTATTTTATTCTTTGACCTTCCTCATCCCTTTGGGACCCTGTTTCCTCATTTTCAAGTAGGTATTTGGATAATGCCTAAGACCTACTCTTAACTGTATCATTTTGGGATCTTAATGATTCTTACATTTCAGTGCAGTTCTTCAATGTGACGTCTTTTTCTAACCCATTTGTTAAGAGCCTTTTTTTTTTTTTACCCCCAAAATGTCCTTCTCCCTGCTCTTAATGAATTGGATTGGATTGTTTACCTCCAAATCCTGCATATCCCCTTGGCTACTGAGAAAAGAGAGTGGTATGGCCACCTGGATTTGCTCTGGCCCTTCCATGTACTTGAGGGTAGTAAATTCCTTCACCGTTTTGAGTAGTGGTCTCTCTTAGAAGCTTGAATCAGGCACACTTGGTGTCTCAGCTGTTTCCTGTACTTCTTCAGGTGCCCACGGGAACAACCTCATTGCTGTTCTTGCCAAATACATCTACCACAAACATGATCCTGCTTTGCCACGTCTTGCCATCCAGCTGCTGAAACGTCTGGCCACGGTAGGATCCCGCTTAATCAGCCGAAGCCCCAGAAAACGGACTCTCTGTGTGGACCTCCGCTGCCATATTTCAGGAGAAACAGCTAGCTCGGACTTCTCTGGTCTTTAAAGTGACCCAGCCATGTACACACCGCACAGATTGTGTTGCCAGACACCCCACACCTAAACTGTGGTTGTGAGGGTTTTTTTTCCTGATTACAAAAGACATGCATACTCATTTTAACATATTTAAACGTTACAGGTAAATGTAACGTAGAAAGTTCAGGTCCACTCTGATTGCTTCGTTGCAAGACTTCCTGTGAGCAGATGGGTGTGCATTGCTCCACATTTTTTCTTATCTGTGCTTTTGTAGTGAAGGATGTTTGCCGGGCTCTTCCGTTCTTCACAAAGGTAGAATTGCACCGTCCATGCTGTTCTGTGACTGGCTTTCTATCTTTCACTATTACAGGCAGTGCTGCAGTGAACGTTGTTGTCCATAGAACTCCATAAACTTTTGTTTTCAGTTCCCGGATATTAGTTATTAGCGAACATTTTAATTTTTTTAGACATTTCTAAATCGACCTCCAAAAAGGATTGTAGCAGTTTATACTCCCTCCTCCTTTTTATTTATTTATTTTCTTAATGTTTGTTTATTTCTGAGAGAGACAGAGCACGAGCAGGGGAAGGTAGAGAGAGAGGGAGACAAAGAATCCGAAGCAGGCTCCAGGCTCTGAGCTGTCAGCACAGAGCCCGATGTGGAGCTTGAACTCGTGAACCGTGAGATCATGACCTGAGCCGAAGTCTGACGCTCAACCGACTGAGGCACCCAGGCGCCCCCACCCCCCTGTTTTAAATGTAATCTCTACCCCCATCATGTGGCTTGAATCCATGACCCTGAGATCAAGAGTCGGACGCTCTACCAGCTGAGCCAGCCAGGCACCCCAGCAGTTTATACTCCTAACGCCAATCTTGCATCCTTGCCACAGTGGCCGCATCGGTTTTTTAACCTTTGTTAATCTAATAGGCAAACCAGTATTATCTCATTTTTTGCCTTGCATTTTTTGTTATTATTGTGTATCTTTTTATGGTGATTACCACTTCTTTTGTTAATCATTGGGCATTTTGTACTGTAGTTTGAAGCAATGTCCCTTTTAGCCCGGTGCCATATATTTGGATGTTTCCTTTCTGCCCATTTTCTGAGAGTTCTCTAGCACCCTGCTGCAGGAACTCGCTGAGGGCTTTCTGGAAGTAGAGCTCTAAGTCTGTATGTTTGGTCTCCCCAGGTGGCCCCAATGTCAGTGTACGCCTGCCTGGGCAATGACGCGGCTGCCATTCGAGACGCCTTCCTGACCCGACTGCAGAGCAAGATTGAGGACATGCGCATCAAAGTCATGATTCTGGAGTTCCTCACGGTTGCAGTAGAGACGCAGCCAGGCCTCATTGAACTGTTTCTGAATCTGGAGGTGAAGGATGGCAGTGATGGCTCCAAGGTGAGCCCGCACCTGGGATGAAGCTGGGAGGCGGCCCCCTGGGAGGGGGCCGCGGGCCCCAGGGGTGCGCTTGCTGGCAGTGGCCAGGGACTGAACTCTCGCCCCTCTGCAGGAGTTCAGCCTTGGCGTGTGGAGCTGTCTCCACGCGGTGCTGGAGCTGATCGATTCCCAGCAGCAGGACCGCTACTGGTGTCCGCCCCTGCTGCATCGTGCGGCCATTGCCTTTCTGCACGCCCTGTGGCAGGACCGGCGGGACAGTGCCATGCTGGTCCTCAGAACCAAGTAAGTCTGGCTCCAGGAGATGTTTGCCTCCAAGGCTTGGGTCTGTAAAATGGGAGTAACAATACGTCACACCTCAGAGGTTTGTTGTGACAGCTCACTCAGCATGTGTGTAAAGAGTGCTGAGAGCCCGGTCAGTGTGCGGGAGCTTCACTCTTGGTCAGGTTCCTATGCTGCCGCCGGCAGGTGTCACCTTCACTATAAGGCGGAGGCGTGTTTACCTTAGGGTGCCCGCCTTTTCCTGCCTTGTGTTCTTGCCTTCTGCCAACTCACTCAGCTCTCTCGTTCTGAGAAACAGTAGCTTCAGATGCGAGTGACTTGCTCGAGCCACTGAACTGAGGGAGACCCTGTTCTCTAGGGCGCTGTGCGCACGAAGGGCAGGAGCGTTTAAAAGGGCAAACCCGGGCGTCTGCGTCCTTATTCCCCTCCCCCACTGCTCCTCGTGGGGCAGCAGCCCAGATCACAGGAATTTTTACCGGTCAGCTCTAGGACGTACATATAACATGCGATCGTGTTTCTTAACAGGAAAGCATAGTGTTATCTATGGGACTCTTTGTGTAGGAGCAGGTCACTGGTGAGATGCATGTTAGGGTGGGGCAGGTAGAATACAAGTAGCCACCCAAGTCAGGTTGGAGAGAACTTCATGAAAAGATGGTTTCCAAGTGTATTTTCCTTTCAGACCCAAATTTTGGGAGAATTTAACCAGTCCACTGTTTGGAACCCTTTCTCCTCCCTCAGAAACATCCGAGGTAAGCTGGGTGAAGGGTAGGACAGTGACAGAAAGTCTCGGGGAGGACAGGCTGGGACGTGAGAGACTGCAGTGTATCTCTCCTGATTAAGCAACCAGAGTGTTTTCTTCCCTGGAAACTTCTTTCTCAGAGGAGTGCCTGCTTCCTCTGCCTGTGATGTCTTGCTTAGGAAGGAAAGTGGCATGCCCTGCTCTGTGTTGGTGGCTCCGCGGTCCTCTCTGCTCACTTGGAGACACTGTGGACCTGACACTGCAGATTCCCATTCATGTTCGATAGGGACTGTGCTTCCTCGTTTTCCCAGTATCAGGTCCCTGCTCGGCTCCCTCATGGGGGCTGCCAGGGAGGAGGTTCTCCTCGTGATTGGTATCTGCTCTGCTCTCTCCTCCACAGCCCAGCGTCTTGGAAACCTGTGCTCTCATCATGAAGATAATTTGCTTGGAGATATACTATGTAGTTAAGTGAGTCCTCTCCCCTTTTGAGACTTTAATTAAAGGTTTGGGTGGGGGCACGCGGTGGCCTGCCGCTGGGTGCATGGCTCTTTGAGCCAAGGCAGAGGAGAGAGCTGGTTTGGAGCCATTTATGGAGGGCCGCTGAGTTGTGTCCTCGGCCAGTCCATTGATGGCATTTATGATTGTCAGAGAGTTATTGTGAAGCAAACTCCATGTGCCTGGGATTTCATGGAGGAGGAATCCTGGAAAAGGCCTCAACCTAACCCATTATGTTGAGCAAGAAGTATGAGCCCCACACAGTGGAGGTGACTGGAGCCGTCTGCCTTTAAGCCCAAGTGAGGTCGCTTTCTCTGCCTCGACAAGGGTCTGTGCCCGTCACATTTCTGTCCGCTTTCGAAACCTAATCGCAGGTCTTATTTTTTCTCGACACCCTAGGGGCTCATTAGATCAGTCTTTAAAAGATACACTTAAGAAATTTTCCAGCGAGAAACGCTTTGCCTACTGGTCAGGATATGTCAAGTTGCTGGCAGTTCACACGGCCGACACAGAGGGCAGCAGCTGCACGTCCCTGGTGGAGTATCAGATGCTGGTCTCCGCCTGGAGGATGCTCCTCATCATCGCCACCAGTCACGTGAGAGCCTCTGGGGGGGTTCGCTTTGGTATCTTGGCAACCATGCGCTGGGACGCCTAATGGATAGAGCCCCTGGGATGAAGCAGGAATCAGGGATTTTTCCCTGAGCTAAAATGTAACCGTTCTGTGCCAGTAAGTGGGGGGCTGTTTTGGGTGTTTAGGGTGTTGGATTCAACAAGAGACCCTGAAGAAAAATGCAGAGAAGTAATTTAAAACATTCATAACACAATAGCATTCGTAGCTGCCCTTGTGGCCATGAACAGGTCTCAAGGGCCCCCTTCCTTCGCCTGCCTCTCGTGTGCGTGTAGAGTCACCTTGGGCTCATGCCCTGTGGACGCTAGGTGAATATTTGCAGATGGTCAGCAGACAGCTGTGACTGCTGTGACTGCTGTGGCAGCACCCTCCCTAGGGTTCTAGAAACTGCATTTCCTGGTTTTAGAGAACAGAGGCCATTGTTGCGGTACTGTGTGTCTACCGAGAGTTGGTGTTTAGAGAGAGAAAGTTAGCATTTGAGAAGAGTTTGCATTTTTCTTTGTACTTTGTGTGTGTGTATGTGTGTGTGTGTGTGTGTTTTCACACTACACTGTCATCTTGTGCAATAAGGGCTTAGTTTTGAATTGTTTTTCCCTGGGGAATCCAGATTAATTTCTTGGCTCCATTAGTAACTACAACGTGGTAGATATCCCTTATTCCAAGCATACTCTTATGTCTTCCATGAGTGACTTGTCCCCGGTGCCCGACTACCCATGACTCTGGGACTTTGCTGCATCCCGTTGGCTGTAGACCCCTGAGACGGCAGACACACCAGAAGGCTCCGCCATCTTTGGAGAATGATCGATTCTTCAGCGGATAGCCTGTGTGTCACTTGCCTTTTAGGCCCTAGCTAGGCAACAGTTGTTTTGTTTTGTTTTAATTAAAGTATAATTGACATATAGTGTTGCGTTAGTTTCAGGTGGACATCGTAATGATTCAGTATTTTTATACATACTGGAATGATTCGCATGCTAAGTCTAGTTACTGTCTCCTAAATGTACAAGGCCATTATGGTGTTAACTCTGTGGCGTCACACGTGCAAGGGTCCAGAGCGGAAAAGAGTGTGGTATGGTTTAAGCAGGAAGAAGTCCTACTAGTAGGGCTGGCATAGGGTGAGCGCAAGTGGTGATACCGAAATCAGTTGGACTAGACCCTGTGGGGCCCCTTAGGCCTTGTCTGTATTTCCAGTGCACCGGGAAGCCTTTGAAGGGTCTGAGAAGAGGGATGTCGTCAGGAGGAGGAGGTGAACCTGACCTGATTTTGACCATATCTAAGGGTGGACAGAGAAACAACCAGGCGATAGTTAGGAAGACCGTGACTAACCAATGGCTAATCGCCTGACAGAGGGCCCTATGTTTTGTGGCTTTTGTAGTCTGGAGAATTTTCCCAAATGACATTTTTTTTCCCCTGTTCCTTTGCAGGCAGAGGTAATGCACCTGACCGACTCCACAGTGCGTCACCAGCTCTTTCTTGACGTGCTCGATGGGACCAAAGCATTAGTAAGTGTGTCTGGGGGCTTCTCCTTCCTCCTAGGGAGAAGGTCTCGCAACAGTCAGGACGAGGGCTCAGTCGGCCTCGGAGGCCTAAGGCCACAGTGTCAAGCTGTGGTCTCTTCCCACGTGCCCACCCCTGTGAGCTCCCTGCTGGGAAGAAAGGGCCTGAGGCTGAAAGGTGCCCTTTGGATGGAGCTCAAATCTCCCAGCCGTGTCAGCTCACAGGAAACCTGACTTCGGACTGGTCTGCTGTCTCCCCTCAGCTCCTGGTCCCCACCGCAGTGAGCTGCCTCCGCCTCGGCTCCATGCTGTGCACTCTGCTGCTCGTCCTCCTCCGGCAGTGGAAGAGGTGAGCACCGTGCCAGGGGAGGGGCCTGCGCGCTCCTCTTTCCTGGCCCTTCGCTTTCCCGAAGGGGAGACAGTGGGTGCGAAATGGGCTGGCTTTCCATCGCTAGCAAACAGGGTAAGGCAGGCTGCCCGGTGGGCATCCTGAGACGGAGCGAGGGCACTTTGCGGCCTTTATTTGGCATGTGTTCTTCCTTCTCTGCCCTGTTTTGTTTCTAGAGAGGTAGGTTCTGTGGATGAAATCCTTGGGCCCCTGACGGAGATCCTGGAGGGAGTGCTACAGGCAGACCAGCAACTCATGGAGAAGACCAAGGCCAAGGTGTTCTCAGCGTTCATCACAGTGTTGCAGATGAAGGAGATGAGAGGTGAGGGGCAGTGGGGAGCGAGGGCAGAGGTCTCCCGGCCCCGCTGGCAGCTGGCCTGGCGGGGCTTCATCGGGTTTCCAGTCACACATTTTTGCCGTGTGGTTGAGCTGTCAGTCTTGGAATGCCTGTCTTCAAGAAAACTTTTTCTCCCCCATCTGTCCGCTCCCCCCTCCCCAGGTGGGCGGGTCCTCTCTCCACAGCATACATTCCCTCTGCCTGCCTGGGGTGAGGAGGGGACCATGGTGTGACCATCAGGAGTTCACATGGTGAGCACGATGGTGCCCCCTCCCTGCCTGTGCTCTGCAGTGAGTGACATCCCCCAGTACTCCCAGCTGGTGCTGAGTGTCTGTGAGACCCTCCAAGGAGAGGTGATTGCTCTCTTCGACCAGACCCGCCATAGTCTGGCGTCAGGTGCTGCCACAGAGGACAAGGACAGCATGGAGACCGATGATTGCTCGCGGCCCCGGCACAAGGACCAGCGTGATGGGGTGAGGGAGTGCCCTGGGGCATAGATGGGCCTGCCCACGCACGTCCAGCAAGTGGCAACTGCCTGCCGGCCCTGAGCCAGCCCTGGGGGTGATCAGTGAGTGAGACACATAGTCACTGCACTGGCGGAGTTTCCAGCCTGGGGGAGAACATTAACGAATCAGAGCCTACGCAGAGACGTGTCAGAATTCCATCATGGCGAGTCCTGTGCAGGAGAAATACTGGGAGGACATGTGGCTTGGGGTTCTCACCTAATCTAGGGACTCCGAGAGAAAGCACCCTTTCAGCCGTGACTGCAAGCATTGGTAGAGTCGGGCAGGTAAAGGCAGCAGCGAAGATTTGGGAGTGAGAACAGGGAGGTTGGCTGTGGTGTGAGTCCCCTGGCAGCCAGAGGGAAGGCTGCAGTGAGCGAAGCAGTGAGAGGCTGGGGTGCTGGGGGCTGGTGACCTTGGGAGGGCCTTTGATCTGGGTTTCAAGTGAGAGAGGAAAGGACTCAGGGATTTAAGCAAGGGAGAGAAACGGGGAAAGATTTCTCTGGATGCAGGATAGAAGAGTATTTTTCAAACTGGATCATGACTTAGTGGGTCTGAAAATGAACTCGTTTGGTTACAGCCAGCGTTGTTTTTTTTTAACGAAGTAGAATAAAGTATAAGAGAAAATATCTGTTTTGTGGGTGGGAAGGGTAGGAAAATACATCAATGTGTGTATACGGGGACACAGCATAGAAAGTATTTATTCTTGTACGTCATGGTCAAAAGTAATTTTGAAAAGCCATTGGTATGAAGAATTGATTGGAGAGGGTCCCAGAGAGTGAAGAACGGTTCCGGAGACGGGTGCAGCGGTGCAGCAACAGGGGTGCAGTTGGGTGCAGTGAGCAGGTGTGAGTCGGGAAGCTTGAGAGGTAGTTGGGGAGGGAGGAGTCAAGAACTGTCACTGGGGGGCTGGTTCGTTAGCCTGGACGAGCTGCTGTGCCCTGTCAGGGGGCGCGGGAACTGAGCAGGTTGGGAGAGACTCCACGTTTCCGTCAAGCTCACTTGGAGACGTGTGTGACCGAGTGAGGGCCGGGCAGCCTGGTGCAGGGCTGCCTCTTGTCTTCCCTCCCTCCAGTTCCCCCCCTGCACTGCTTCCTTCCTCTTGCCCATCTCTGCCCCCGGGCCCCAGCAGGTGTGTGTCCTGGGCCTGCACCTAGCCAAGGAGCTGTGTGAGGTGGATGAGGACGGTGACTCATGGCTCCAGGTGACTCGCAGGCTCCCCATCCTGCCTACCCTCTTCACCACTCTGGAGGTGAGCCTTCGCCTGAAGCAGAACCTGCACTTCACCGAGGCTTCACTGCACCTGCTTCTCACTCTGGCTCGCACCCAGCAGGTAGGAGGCCAGCCCTGGTGCGGGAGGGAGCTCTTTGTTTGTGCTGGGCGGGTTCCGGCACAGCCGGTGGTTCCCCTAAGAGCTCTGGTCTGCCTTGAGAGCTCCAGCTGCCCCTGGGCCGGGGACAGGTTCCAGGAGTGGTGGGGCCGGGTAAGTTCCAGCTCATTCCAGGTCTTTCCTCCCAGGGAGCCACAGCAGTAGCTGGGGCTGGCATCACCCAGAGCATTTGTCTGCCCCTCCTGAGCGTGTACCAGCTTAGCTCCAATGGGACAGTGCAGGTGAGTGCCAGTGACTTGCCGGGGGCCCGAATTGGCCAGATTGCAATTTGAGTGGAAAAGTGTCCCTGTCCTTGATCTTTCACATACCCCGGAAGCTGCTCTTTAGTGGCTTGTCTGATGCACCGATAGTGTGGACTTGTCACTGTCCCCGTACTGATTTCTAGCAAGAGAAGCTCACATGGGTAGTTAATGGCAGACCTGCATCTAGAACCCAGAATTCTTTATTTATTTATTTATTTATTTTATAAAAAAAAAAAATTTTTTTAATGTTTATTTATTTTTGAGACAGAGCATGAGTGGGGAAGGGGCAGAGAGAGAGGGAGACACAGAATGCGAAGGAGGCTCCAGGCTCTGAGCTGTCAGCACGGAGCCCGACGTGGGGCTCGAACTCACGGACCGTGAGATCATGACCTGAGCTGAAGTCAGACGCTCAACCGACTGAGCCACCCAGGCGCCCCTAGAACCCAGAATTCTTGTGTCTCTGCCTGGTGCTCTTTCCTTGTAATCCCTGGCCTCGGACCCCCTGTGGCCCTGCCAGTCACCAGGCAGTGACTGTGCCCATTCAAGCAGCCAGGCTGCCTTAGCTGCCGTGTTGCAGGGAGGCCCCGCTATACCTGTCAGCTGGATTCCTCAGTGCCATTTCCTGATCTTGTCTGCTGCCTGTGTCTTAAGACACCTAGCACCTCTCGGAAGTCCCTGGATGCCCCCTCGTGGCCGGGGGTCTACCGCTTATCCATGTCCTTGATGGAGCGGCTCCTCAAAACTCTGCGCTACAACTTCCTGACCGAGGCCCTGGACTTTGTGGGTGTTCACCAGGAGCGGACCTTACAGGTGACGGGCTGCCAGCGTCACAGGGGTGGGGGCCTAGGGGAACAGGGGGGGTCTGGGCCATTCAGGACCATTCAGAAGCTTCTTAGCCAAGCAGTGTCTGATGTGTCGTCACCTCAGTGTTTGTGCCTCCAGAACCCGTCCTCCCGATGGGAGGGCAAAGAGCAGACAGGTCAGGTCCCTGATTCACCCCATGCTTCCCTGTCTCTCCCCTCAGTGCCTCAGCGCGGTGAGGACAGTACAGAGTCTGGCCTGCCTGGAGGAGGCAGACCATACCGTGGGCTTCATTCTGCAGCTCTCCAACTTCATGAAGGAATGGCACTTCCACCTGCCTCAGCTTATGCGAGATGTCCAGGTGGGGCCTCGGACGTGGCTGCTCGCAGGGGGTCTGGGGAAGTGCTCGGACATGGGGTGACGGGCACGGTCCGGGGCACCTCTGGTGAATAGTCGCACTTGGAACATGGGCGTTTTGCTCAGTGAACACGGGGTTCAGTTTCTTCATGTTGTTTTCCCTGTAGCTAAAGTTTTCCTTCGATAGTACAGGACAGCCTTGTAGCTTAAGAACTTGGGCTCAGTTGGATGGATGTTGGTTCACGTCTCTTAGGAATAGGCCTGAAGCTGGAGACCAGCGGGCCCAGGGTTTGGGGGTAGACACGCATCCATCGTTTGTGTGACCTTGGCCAAGCTACTTCACTGTCTGAACCTTTTTCTTCCGTAAAATGGGAAAATGATCCCTATCTTCTTTCTTTACTGAAGAGCCGATCTTAGGCATTGAGCTAGGTCCCAGGGAAACATCCCAGGCACCCTTTGCCCCCGTCTGGAGTCGGGCATACTCAGGGGCTGTAAGGTTTGCAGCTCGAGAACCCAGGGAGGTGAGCACCGTAGGAGCTCAGAGGAAGCGCGCTGGGACTCTGGGGGTGCCTGCTTGGTTGGGCCGCTGCCGAGAGCTCCCTGTCCCCGCCCCGTGTCTGTGTCCGCTGCAGGTGAACCTGGGCTACCTGTGCCAGGCCTGCACCTCCCTCCTGCACAGCCGCAAGATGCTGCAGCACTGCTTGCAGGTAACCGCCCTCCCCGCCGTGCCGCCTGAGGGCCTCACGCCGGCTTCTCTGGACTCCACCTCCATTGCTTGTCTCCCTCAGAACAAAAACGGGGATGGCATCCCCTCGGCCGTTGCCCCCCGAGTTCAGCGGCTGCCCGCTGCCGCCACCGCCGCCCCCTCCTGCTCTTCTAAGCAGCCCACTGCTGACGCGGAGGCCGCGGAGCAGCGAGCCTTACACACAGTCCAGTACGGGCTCCTCAAGATCCTCAGCAGGACCCTGGCGGCCCTGCGCCACTTCACCCCGGACGTCTGCCAAATCCTGCTGGATCAGGTACCGGCCGCCCCCCTGTGCCGGGCCACCCGCTGCCCGGCGGTGAGCTGCAGAGGCCCTCCTGTGCTCCGCTCTCCCCTTAAGAGATGCCGGGGTCCTCGCTGGGCTCTAGATTGCTCCTGTCTTGTCTCGCAGTCCCTGGACCTCGCTGAATACAACTTCCTCTTTGCCCTGAGCTTCACCACTCCCACCTTTGACTCAGAAGTGGCCCCCTCCTTCGGGACTCTTCTGGCCACAGTGAACGTGGCCCTAAACATGCTTGGAGAGGTGAGTCGGGTGCTGTCAGATTCTGGCCCCTCAACCCAAGTGTTTCTCCCGGTCTCCCGCGGCACAACTGTGGCCTCGAGCATGTCAGCCCTTTTCCTGAGCGAGCGGGCAGGGCCTCACCGAGAGGAGTACCGCGGGGGCTGAGCAGCTGGCAGACTGCTGGTGCGGCGCGGCCAAGTCGGAGGCTCGCAGGGAGCCACGCGCCTGTTACTGTCACTTTCTTTTTTCACCCTGTTTCCCTCCAGCTGGACAAGAAAAAGGAGCCCCTCACCCAGGCTGTGGGGCTCAGCACACAGGCAGAAGGGACCAGAACACTGAAGTAAGAAAGGCCCTCTTCTGGAATTCGATCTGGGGTCAGGGCAGCCGTGGGTCAGCCCTCCTCCTGGCTGGGCGGTGCACCCCATCCCTGCCAGCGTGGCTGTCTGCAACAGGGCCCCCCGCCCTCTCCCCAGGTCCCTCCTGATGTTCACCATGGAAAACTGCTTCTACCTGCTCATCTCCCAGGCCGTGCGCTACCTTAGGGACCCGGCCGTGCATCCCCGGGACAAACAGCGGATGAAACAGGAGCTCAGCTCAGAGCTGGTACAGACGGGTAGAGGGCTCTGGCCAGAGGGGCTGGCAGGGACGAGCCTGTGGGCTCCCACCTGGTCCCCCCACCTGACAGGGCCCTCATCTAGTACCTTTTCTTTCACAGAGCACGCTGCTCTCCAGCCTTTCGCGCTACTTCCGCCGGGGAGGCCCCAGCTCCCCTGCCGCCGGCGTCCTCCCCTCGCCTCAGGGCAAGTCCACCTCTCTCTCCAAGGCCAGCCCGGAGAGCCAGGAGCCTCTCATCCAGCTAGTGCAGGCCTTCGTGCGGCACGTGCAAAGATAGGGTGGGGGCCGCCCACCCTGCTCCTGTGGCGTGCAGGGGTGCCGCCGGCTGGCCCCACGGCCCCGTGTGGCCCCGTGTGGACTGAGAGTGGCACCTGTCCCCTCCCCCCAGGGCAGTCACGACTCCAGCCGCCCACCCACTGGCATTATTTTTATACTAGATCAAGAGGTCCACGGCCAGGTGGGAGCCATGAGTCTGCTGTGCTCATGCCCTCAAGTTTGGAATGTCCCAGGGGTGTGGTCCTTCCCTTAAGCATTCCCCCCTGCACCTGACCCCGGCCCGGCAGAGGCCAGGCGCCGGTGTCACGTGCAACCAGGAGAGGCTGTGTGCACGGCTCTGAAAATGTTTTCCATGCTCTGTTCTTGCAGGTTTTGGTAATACTGTGGTCTATTTATACAAATATTAAAATACTGTTTATAGACAGCTGTGTGACGTGCCTTCAGGGCCTGGAGATGAGCACCCGGCGCCCAGCACCACGCGAGTCTCCTCGGCCAGGTGCCTGGGACGGACCGGGGGTTTGGGGGGAGCAGGGGAGCTGGGTCGATGCTTTAATTTTCCCCCTCCCCGGCCTGCCCAGCTCTCAGCCCTGCCACACCTCACCCCTGCCACACGCGCTCTGTCTACCCGCTGGCTGAGCTTCCTGCAGGTGTAGCCTCTCTTGAAGTTCCACTCCTTCCTGTCTGTGCCCCTGCCTCCCCTGCCCCTCCCTTCGGGAGGGCCTGCCAGCCTCTGGCCTCCTCCGGACCTAATCACTAGCGTGCTGGGCACAGTGCTTAATCTGACACCTGGCCTGCAGCCCAGAGCCACCGCTTGAAGTTTCTAGAATCAGACTCTGGGCTAGAGTCCCTGTGTGGCTATTCGCCAGTTACAGAACCTTGAGGAGGTGACTCTCTGATCTCCTCTTCCCTCCTCTGTGAGGACAACATGAGGACACGGACGGGCAGGCTCAGCGGCCGACAGTTACCCGCTGAAACCCTCACGCAAATTTTACAGTCCGCTCCACGGCCCAAATTTAGGAAAGTTTCTCTTAGGAATAAAATGTCTCCTAATACAGCCTCACGTGCGGGAAGAGTAGTCCCATCTGAGCAGCGCAGGCCCTGTGGGAAAAAGCGAGGCCGTGAAGGAAGGAGGAAGAAGCTGCCGTGTGGCTTCCCTTCCCCGCCCAGCCCGTGGGGTCCTCGGCCTGACCGGAGCCCAGCAACATGCACGTGAAGGACAATTTATTTTTTGTCACTGGCTAGAGAGCAAGCAGACAGGCAGAGTAAAAAGATCAGTTAAAAAGTGAGTGTGGAGAGGTGCAGGCTGCAGCCACCGAACTTGGCTCGAGCGGTCTGGGGGGGAGGGGGAGGGGAGCTCCCAGGAGAGGCGCTCCGGCCGGGCGCCCCTGACTCCAGTTCGTCCAGAGGGGCCCCAGGCCCGCCGCAGGCCTGCCGCCCGCCTTCCCCCCTGCACTGCTGCTTTTGGCAACCAAAAGGCAGGTGCTTTCTCGCCAAGGGTGCGCCCCAGGCTGCTGCGGGTCGAGGTGCCTGGGGCAGCACTGCAGCCAGCCCCCCCCCCCATCCTCAGCAGGAGTGGGGAGGACCGGAGAGCTGGGGTGCTCGGCGGATGCAGGCAGCGCTTTGGCGGGGGGGGGGGGGGCGGCAGGGGGAGCTCCAGAAGCAGGGCTAGGGGAGGGGCTGGGACCATTCAGCCTCTGGGGCCCCCTCACAGCTGGAAGACCGGGATCATGGACGGAATGGGGCTGCTCTCCCCACCCCGAGCAGCTGAGTCACCGACAGACAAGTGGCTGGGCCGCACGCGTCCTCTCCTGCCCCGGCCAGAACGGGGGGCGGGGGGCCTGCTTAGCTGAGCAGTTCCAAGTAGGTGACCGGGACCTTGCCCTTCTTGTTGCCCCTCTCGCCAATGAGCCAGTCGGGGTCCATGCCGGGCAGGCTGTAGACAGTGATGAGCTGGAGAGGGCAGAGGGGGAAGGTCACGCCCTAGCAGGGGCAGAACTGGCACCAGCACTGCGTAGGGACTGGGTTGCCACAGTCCCGTGACACACGGACATCTGCACGTCCAGACAGGAGTCCACCTCCTCACCTGCTCTACGGAGACCCTGCTTCGTCAGAGCCGGAGCTGCCTCCGCTTACCCCCCGAACCCCGGCTCCACCCGCAGGGCCCCCCTCGGAGACTTGGAGGCAGTGGCGGGGGGGGCTCCCCATTCTGGTTCCCTGGTGCTCCTGAGCCCGCCCTCAGCTCCCACCCCTGGGGCGCCAGGCCTACCTCATCGGCCAGCAGGGCCAACTCACTGCTGTCGGCTGCCTCGTAGTCGTAGAGCACCCGGGCCTTCCGGGTCCCGCTGGCAGGGGGGCTCACCTCCTCCAGGCGGAGAGCGGCCTCCCCTGGAGGGGCCAGGCCAGCCACGGAGGGCCCCACGGGCATAGTGGCCGTGGCGGTGGTGGGCGAGGTGCTGCTGAGGGGCGGGGAGGCGGGCTCCGTGGTGCCCACGAAGGTGCCTGGGAATCTGAAGAGGGGGGTGATATCTCAGCCGGGGGTTGTGTCCCCGTGGGAGTCCCACACAGTCCACCGAACCCCACCCGGGCCCACCGCCGCTACTTACATGGCTCCCTGGGAGCTGGCAGCGTGAGGGGAAAAGCGAGGCAAGGGCAAACGTGAGATGCACCGCCCCGTCCCTGCCGTCCTCCCACCCGGGCGTCCTTGAGAGACTGCTCTCAGAGGTCACCGAGGCCAACCACCTCACTGTCGTCCAGAGAGGGGCGTGATGCCCCCGACACAGGGGTCAGCCCTCTACCCGCCCTGTGCGCCATAGGGCTTTCTGAGCTTGGGCCTGGGAGCCAGGGGACCCCGGTGGGCACCTGCCCAGCTGCTTCTGTAAGTCCAGCATGTGGCGGTAGCACTGCGCGTAGTAGGTCGTCTGGGACTCCACGAACTCATGGAGGCAGCGAAGGTGGTTCACCTGCGGGGAGAGCGGTCCCCGCGGTGAGCAGGTGAGCGGGGTGAGCGGTGGCCCAGGCGGTAAGATGTCCCCCCCACCCAGGGCGGGGGCGGGCTGTCCAGCTTTTGGCGCTTGCTCTGTGGCACTTGGAACAAAGCTAAAGTTCCATCCTTAGGACCACGGGCCCCAGCGCTGCCCCTTGCCACCTGCTTCTGCGATCCAACTTCATCGCCTGCCTCGCTGTGGACGGCTGGAGCAGGGTGGGGGGGTGGGCAGGAAGCCAGGGGATGATGGAAGGGTGACACAGGGCGGGACTCACGTGAGTGCTGCTGATTCCCTCCAGCAGGAGCCGGGTCACTTCTGCCTGCCGGTCGAACTCGGTCTGGGCCACTCGGAGCTCCTGCTCGGCCTGGGAAGGGCACAGTGTGACAAAGGATGACGGCCGCAGTTGCCCCCGCCTCCCCTCCCGCCAGCCCCTTCCCGCGGCCCCGACGCCCACCAGGAGCAGCCCTCTTCGGCTCTGGCTGCAGATGGCACGTCCCCCTGGGGACACAGACAGATGTCTTGGAGGCAGGGGTGCTCTTCCCAGGCCTGGAGCCCTGGCCCCTGGGACAGCTATAACTCTGCTGGGGCCCCTCGGGACCTATGCCGTGACCAGCGGTCAGAGACAGACCTGCGGGTGCTCGGCCACGACCCCTGACACCCGGTACCTTGCCACCCGACAGCCCCACTCCCTTGAGTGTCCAGAGAGACTGTGGGGGCAGTCTCCCCGCAGAGGGGAAGCGATACCCTCACAGTGGCCCCGACCTGGGACGGAGCCCAGAACCGAAAACCAATCTGACCCCTACCCCATCCCGACCCGCTTCGAGCCTCCGCCCCCAAGCCTCCTGGGCCCAGACTCACCTTGTCCACCTCATCATTCCAGAGCTTCAGAGACCGCAGCGGGACCGGGCAGCAGGGGAGGGAGGGGGCACCGGTCAGCGGGGGCGTGGGGGGAGGACTGGTGAACCCCAGAGCCTGCGCCCCTGCCCCAGCTCCCCAAGAGCCCAGCTCTTCCCACCCCATACCCTTCCCCGCTCCCTGCCCGTAACCCAACCAGGAGCTGAGGCGGGGACGCGGCCTGGTGTGAGCAGGGGCACCGACGACCACGGTCCAGCCCAACATGCCGCATGCAGGGAAGGTGGGGGACAGCCAGCCGGGAAGTCCTGCCGGGGTTTCTCCTACAGCGTAAGCCCCCGGGCTCTGATGGGAGACCGAGCGTCCCCCGTCCCACCCTGACGCTCAGCTAAGGCTGGTGGGCTGGGACGCAGGACCGTGTGACCCTAGGCCAGTCACTGAACCTTTCTGTCCTTCGGCAGAGAAAGGCAGCCTCGTGCCCGAGTCACACTGGGGTTCAGTGGCAAAAGAAAAAAACAGGGCGTTCTCCACCCTCCGGGATATTCCTCCTTCCACTCGGCCCAGGAAAGGGGGCAGGAAGTGTCCTCCAGAGTCTAAAGAAGAAAGACCCCCCCTCCCCGCGCCACGACTTAGGAGACCCATTTCTCCTGCCCCGTGTGGGAAGTCTATCCTAAGACAACCTAAAAGCAAAACAAATTAGCCCTGCGGACCGAGAAGTCCCACCACAAGTGCCACTTAGAAAACTAAAACGTGGGGAGTGGCCCCCACGCGCACGTTTAGAGGACACCCAGCAAGAGGGGCCGCCGCCCTAGGGGAACGATGGCCCGGCCACCGCGTGAGTGCGGCAGCATGCGGGCACAGCGGTGAAGAAGAGCCGGAGGGTCTGGGCCACCGCGGGCCGCGCCCGGCAGAAATGGAAGGCCGGAGAAAAAGGCAGAGGAGGCCCAGCAGCGGTGGCGACAGGTACGATGGGACAGACGTGGTTGGCCCGTGGCCCACACTACGGGTGACACACCTAGAGCCCGACGGAGCCGTGGAGAAGAGACCCCAGGACACTGCGTGCCTCCGCGACCCCGCCCGCCTCCTTCCTTCTGTCCCTGCCTGTGAACCACCACCCCCCACGCCCCGGGCTCGTTCTCTGGGCCTCTCCTCGCTGCCACGACACCAGGCAGGTGTGCCAGAGGCGGGACAGCGCCACCCTCGTCTCCAGTCCCGGGTCTGTGAACCCAGGGTGGGCGGGCCGACCTTGGGGCCCCGGGACTCCGGGGCCGCCGCCGCTCAGCTCGCCGTGCTGTCCGGTGCAGCCGGCCCGGCCTCCGCCTCCAGCGGGGCGCGCAGGGAAGCGAAGCCTGCACCCCGCGGGGCGCAGGCAGGGGGCTCTCTCGGGACGTGCCCTGTGTTCCTGCTGCTGTGCTGTGCCCGGTGCAGGGGGCGGGCGCGGGGAGGCCGGGCGGCAGGGGTGGGGCGCTTACCGCGGAGGCGCTGGCCGAGAGAATGTAATTACGAGGTCTAGTCTCCTGAAAGTCAGGCACCGTCTGGCGGGAAGAGGTCACGGGGGAAGGGGGTCACATGAGGGCAGGCACCGCCCCAGAGTCTCCCACAGGGAGAGGCCGGGGCCCCAAGGGACGGGAGGCAGCAGACACATACCACGCGGCCCCCTTCTCCCTGCTCCAACCTCCTGGGGGCGAGGTGGGCGTGGCGACACGGAGAGCCAAAGACTGAGTGGGTGGCCTTGCTGGGAGCCCAGGGAGCCTCCAGGGTGAGTGGCGGACTGGGCCTGGCACCCTCCTCCCGGGCCCCCAGTCTCACCCGGATGCCCCAGTTGGGGCCCCAGTCCTCCAGACCACACCCATCCCCCAGCCCAGCCTTCCCGGCCCAGAATCTCCACACGGCACGCCTCTCGCTCCTGCAGCAAGGACCGGGCCCCTCCCCCACGACAAGATGGACAGATGGATGCATGGATGGACAGGGTGACAGGCTTCCCACGTTTGCAAAAAGCTGACTCACAGGCTCCAGTGCCTGGCGTCCCCCTAAACCAGAGGCCACGCGCGGCAGAGGCTCTGGTTGGGGAGACCAGCTGCTTGCAAAACGCCCAGGACGTCCCCTGGGCCGGCCACGGCACTGCGGCCCGAGGCGGGGACGGGCAGACTGGAAGCGGCACAGCACGTGGGATAGGTATACTCACATCTCCCTCACACTGAGCCAAGTTACCCAAAGCAGGACGGAAAGGAACAAAAACAGAGAGTTAGTGAGTCCACAGCGCAGGCGGGAGCAGGCCCCCCCGGGGCCCGGCGGGACGGGACAGCAGGTGGCGGCCGGGCAGGCGGCTGACCCTGCCCTCCGGGAGGAGTCCGGCTGTGTGCTCGCCTGTGTGTGTTGAGGGGGTCGGGGGGAGGGTGTGACCTGCTGGGCGCCAGTCCTCGGGGACGCTCGCCGGAGCCAGGCTGCCCAGGGCCTAGCTCTGCGGAGGGCACCCTGGTCAGACCCAAAGGCTGGAGGTTGTCCGGGCCGGACAACTGGACGAGTGACTAAGGAAGGTCATCCAGGCCGGACAACTGGACGAGTGACTAAGGAAAGGCCACCCTGGCTTGGCTGATGGAGGATGAGCTTGCTCTGGCTGAGGTACCCTAGAGAGACGGTCTGGCCCTGGGTGACGGGGAGACTGTCCTGTCCAGGTGACTTAGAGAGGTCATCCTTGTGGCTACGGGTCATCGTACCCAACCACAGCAAGATTCCGGTGGCTGAGCCCCTGCCTCCGACCTGGCCCCACACACCTGGATGAGTGAGACCCTGCCCTTGGGTGTCCCCAGAGGCGGCGCGGGCCCAGGCTCCAGGGTCCCGAGTGGCCACGCTGTGGGAGGGGGACGCGAGGAGGGTCTGGGGCTAGAACCCTCGTGGGCAGCTGAGAGCCGGGCAGGCACGGGCGGCGGAACCCCCGGCCTGCCCTGGACCTGGGAGTTCCCTCCGCAGAGTGCAAGGTGGCCTCTAGGCCCCCGTGCCCGCACGCTGCCTGGCATGCCGGGAGTGTGCCCGCCCTCGGGCCCACTCTCCCCACCCTGGCCTTGCCCTGGTCAGACTGTGCCACGCGGCGTCTACTGGCCCGGCCAGGCTGGGCCGGCCTTGGTGACCTGAGAGCGAGCGGAGAAGAGCGAGGTCCTGGCCCGACCCTGGGTCACGGGGCTAACCTGAAAGGGCCCTCGGCCACACCCCCGCGCAGGTGGGCAGTCCAGCTCCGGGGTCCGCGCCACCAGGGCGCCCCCGGGTCCAGCACTGGAGCAGCGGGCGGGGGAGTTAGTAGGGGGAGCCATGCCCGGGCAGAGCCGGGGGACAGAGCCGAGCATCGGGGGGAGGGGGGGGCGGCGAGGCAGGGCCATGCGAGAAACTCCAACTGTCTGTCTGGGGAGGCTGTGGCGTGTCCTCGGCCCACCCCATAAATGTCTGCCCTGGGGCCCAGAGCTCTGGGCCGCTGGGGTTCCCTCGTAGGGACAGAGAGGCATGACCCGAAGCGGCCAGCCAGGACCAGCGCCCCCCAGCCAGGCCTCTCCAGGCAGGGACGGGGAAGAAAGGGCATGCCAAACGTCAGGTCCCTTCAGCCTCCCTGGCTCCGACCAGAGCCGGGCGGGGGCAGGAGCCCAGCGGGGACGCCTACCGTGGCTTTGGCTTCTGCGGCCTTGGCCTTCTTCAGCCGTGCTTTGCAGGCATCCAAGTCCAGACGGCGGTTTTGGAGGAGACGTCTCTCCTTCTGTGGGGCAGGGCACAGGGCAGAGTGAGACCCTGGGCGGCCCCGGGGAGAGCCCACAGGGCCATCTGGTCCAGATGGGGAAACTGAGGCCCAGGCCTGGGAGGTCACCCGCTGCGGCACTCGGCCCCCAGGAGCCGCGTCTGAGGAGGCCCAGGAGTGCCGGCTTCCCAACACGGGAGGAGAGCCTGCGCTCGGCAGCAGCCCCGAGGGGGAGGCGGCCGCGGCTCCCAGGAAGCAGAGCGGCCCCAGGCCTCTCTCACCGAAATGGTCTTCCAGTCCCCTTCCAGGAAGTTGCGCAGAGGCGTCAGGAAGTTGATGGAGGCCGTGTGGATGAAGTCCCTCTCCGCGGCTCCCAGGCGCTTTTCGGCTTCTGCCACCTTGATCAGCGTCTTCCCTGATTAAACGGAGGTGGAGGGTGAACGAGAGGCTCAGGCCGCCGTGACCCCAAGAAGCAGGGGAGACGGAGCGCGAGCGGGCGCGAACGGCTGGCTTGGAAACCTGGGGAAGCAGCCTACGTCGCCGTCACCTGGGGACCGACGAATAAACAGCGGGGCATCCAAAGCGCCGAGCGCTGCCCGCCTTAAAAAACAGGGGGCAGGAGCGGGACTTCCAGAACTACAGAGGAAGGAGCGCGACAAATCCTGCTCCCAAAAAGCAATGAAAAAAAGTGGACTCGGGGCGCCCGGGTGGCTCAGTCGGGTGAGCGTCTGACTTTGGCTCAGGTCATGACCTCGTGGTCCGGGGGTCCGAGCCCCGGCGAGCCCCGTGTCGGGTTCTTTGCTGTCGGCGCAGAGCCCGCTTCGGATCCTCTGTCCCCCTTGCTCTCTGCCCCTCCCCCGCTTGCTGGTTTCTCTCAAAATAAATACACTTAAAAAAAAAAAAGTGGATGCAATTGTCAAAAGCAAACATTTCTGGACTCTGGAAGCTGGCCAAAGCAAATAAACGGAGAATATTTACTTAAGAACTTGACCTTAGTAAGAACAGCGGGAGCTCGTGGCTTTCTGGACCAGGAGGGACTCCCATCTCGTGGGCGGTCTCACTGCTAGGTGGGCAGGGGTGGGGGGGGGGCGGTAGGGGTTGGGGCTGGAGCGCAGAAAAATCCAACGACGCTGTCGAAAACAATGGCGATCTTGATGGTAAAATAACGGGGAAAGGCGAACACCACAGCGACTTGAACGGGGAATGCTGGGTGGAACGGATCTGCCGGAAATTTACCAGGAGATCCGGAAACACGATAGTCACGTGGGCCTTGACAAGTTCCCAGATATCGCTGGTGGTCTGGAAGGCTCTACGTGTGTGCGTAACACACTCAGGAGAGACTGGAGGTATCTACTCATCGCTCGCCAAATGGGAGGCTTTAGGCACAAAGTAAAAAGCTGGGCGGACTTGTAAACTACTTGAATTTTGAGTGTGTGCCCCAATACACCCAGAAATTCATCACGAAAGCCTCGATGGTGCAAGATGCTTAAGCGCCACCTCTGACTAATCCGCCTGACTACTAACGGACGCTCACCCGGGAGCGCTTAGCTTACAAATAAGAAGAATGACTTAAAAAAAACGTGAAAGTAGTGGCTGCAAACTGCGAGGAACACGGACTCTAAACAACTAGCTCAGGTCCCTTTCTAAAGAAACAAACAGCAATAACGACCCCCAAGTGATTCGAATCCTCAGCTACTGTCATTCTCTAACATGTCCTGATTTCGGGGTGCCTGATGCCCTGTCTCTCTCTTTCTCTCAAAAATAAGTATTTTCAAAAATAAGAAATAAAAAGAAATAAAATGTCCAAATTGCAGGGCGCCTGGGTGGCTCTGTCGGTGAAGTGTCTGAATTCCTGCTTCGGCTCAGGTCATGATCTCATGGTTTGTGGGTTCGAGCCCCACATCAGGCTCGCTGCTGTCAGCGCAGAGCCTGCTTCGGATCCTCTGTCTCCCTCTCTCTCGGCTTCTCTCCTCCTCTCTCTCTCAAAAACAATAATAATAAATATTTAAAAAAATGTTTTTAATGTCCTGATTTTAAGAAAACACTGTCAGACAGGCAAAGAAATAGGGAAGTATGCCCTTTGGGCAATACAGGGAAGAAAAAGGCAATCAGCGGTCTGTCTCTAAGGAGACTCAGATGTTAGATTTAGCAAAGACTCCTAAGAGGCTACTACAAATATATATATATATTTTTTTTTTAATGTTTATTTTTGTGAGAAAGAAAGAGAATTTGAGTGGATGGGGCAGAGAGAGAGGGAGACAGAATCCGAAGCAGGTTCCAGGTTCCATGCTGTCAGCACAGCACAAGTCCCATGTGGGACTTGAACTCACGAACCACGAGATCATGACCTGGGCCAATGTCAGACACTCAACCGATTGAGCCACCCAGGTGCCCACATATATATATACATATGTGTGTGTGTGTATATATATATATACACACACACACACACACATATACACACACACATACACACATATATATACACATATATGTATACATACATATACACACACACATATATATTCTTTTTTTAATGGTTAAAGAATTAAAAAAAAATGCGATGACAATGACTCATCATATAGGTATCAAGAAAGAGATAAAAACTATTAGAAAACTCTGGAGTTAAACAGCACCACACCTGATATACAGAATGTACCAGAAGGGCTCATGTCCGTATCCAAGAAACTCAACAAACCCAAAATAGGATGAATACAAAAAGACGGACAGCTGGGACAAAGACAAAGACAAAAAGTCTCAAAAACAGCAAGAGAAAAACAACTCGTCACATACAAGGGAGCCACATGAGATTAACACACGACTTCGCAGGGGCGCTGGGGGGCTCAGTCAGTTAAGTGTCCGACATTGGCTCAGGTCATGACCTCACGGTCCAGGAGTTTGAGTCCCGCATTGAGCTCTGTGCTGATAACTCAGAGCCTGGAGCCTACTTCAGATTCTGTGTCTCCCTCTCTCTCTCTGCCCCTCCCCGGCCTCTGTCTCTCTCACAAATAAACATTTAAAAAAAACTAAAAAAAAAAAAAGTGAACATAAAATAAAGACGTCCCAAATCAACGAGACTGAGAGAATCCATTGCTAGGCAACCTGCCATAGAATACTTCACGTTCAAAGGTAATAACAGCAGATGGTAACTCGAACCCACATAAAGCAATAAAGACAACCAATAAAGGCAATTATATTAGCAAATATAAATAACAACACCTATTTTTTCTCTTTTTTTAAGTGACTTAAAAGACAACTGTATAAAACAATAACTCTATAGGGAGCCTGGGTGGCTCAGTCAGTTGAGCATCCGACTTCGGATGGGGTCATGATCTTACAGTTTGTGGGTTCAAGCCCCGCATCGGGCTCTGTGCTGACAGCTCAGAGACTGGAGCCTGCTTCGATTCTGTGTCTCTCTTTCTCTCTGCCCCTCCCCCAGTTGTGCTCTGTCTCTCTCAAACAATAACAACAAAACAATAACTATAAAACTCTATTGTTGGGCTTATACAAAACGGAGATGAAATTTACGTGATAATAACAGCACAAAGGAAGGGATAGGGAATGGAGTTATATTGGAGCAAAGTTTTTATGTTTACTGGAATAAGTCAATATTATTCTGAAGCAGACTGCAATAAGTTAAATTACCTACTGTAAAACCACTAAGAAAAACTTTTTGTTAAAAAAGCAACAAAGAAATCAAAATGTTACACTAGGAAATATCTATTTAACAGAACAGAAGGAGTAAAGGAGGAACAGATGAACAAAAATGACCTGAGACAGAGAAAATAATAATAAGATAGCATATGTAAATCCAATCACATCAATAATTATATTAAATATAAATGGATTAAACACCCCAATCAAAGGATCGTCAGACCGAATAATTTTTAATCCACATATAGGCTGTCTATAAAAGATAGACTTTAGGTTTAAAGAGATAAATAGGTTGAAACTAAAAGGACAAAAAAGATATACTATGTAAACAATAACTGTAAGAGAACAGAAGTGGGTGAACTACTATCCGATTAAATGGACTTTAAGACAAATGTGACCAGATTAAAAAATAAAAAAAAAAGACAAATGTGACCACAGACAAAGAACAGTATTTCACAATGAGAAAAGAGTCCATTCATCAGGAAGATATAACAATAATAAACATACAGACGTAACAACAGAGCTCCACAAATATATGAAGAAAACACTGACAGGAGCCGGAAACAGACAATTCAACAGAAAAAGTTGGAGACTTCAAGACTCCTCAGTAATGAACAGAACAAGACAAAGTCAGCAAACACACAGAAGACTTGAGCAACGCTATCAACCAGTCTGACCTGTCATCTCTACAACACTCCACCCGACAACAACGTAACGCATGAACTTCTCGAGTGAACGCCACCATTCTCCAGGAGAGACCGCAGGCTACACTGAGTCTTAATAAATGTAAAAGGATTAAAATAATACAGACGTGTTCTCTGACCACAGTGAAATCAGGAATCGACCACAGAAGGAAACTTGGAAAATCCGCAAATATTTGGAAATTCACCACCACCCCGCCGGTGGGAATATAAAAGCCACTCTGAAAAAGTTTGGCAATTTTCTAAAAAGTTAAACGGAAGTTTACCGTATGACCTAACAAGTCCACTCCTACACAGAATCTGAAGCAGGCTCCAGGCTCTGAGCCGTCAGCACAGAGCCCGACGCGGGGCTCGCACCCTCAAACTGTGAGATCCTGACCTGAGCCAAAGTCGGAGACTCAACCGACTGAGCCCCCCAGGGATCCCTAAGAAGTGAAACCTTTAAGCACATGACAACACAGATGAACCTCAGAGACGTCACGCTCGGTAAGAGAACCCAGATGCAAAACACGACACACCGTGTGATTCCATTGATGTGAAATGTTTAGAAAAAGCACAGATAGACACACCGCACACACACTGGCAGCTGGCAAGGGGCGGGACTGGGGACGGGCTCTAAGCAGACGTGGCGGTCTTCAAACCGGATTGGGGGGATGTTCGAGCAACTCTAAATTTACCAGAAATCACTGAATGACACACTGAAAACAGGTGCGTTTTATCGTATGTAAATTATACCTCGATGAAACTTTAAAACTTAAAAAATAAAAAGATTCATTGAGGAGGGCGCTCGCTGGGATGAGCACTGGGTGTTGCATGGAAACCAATCTGACAATAAATTATATTTAAAAAAAGAAATAAAAATAAAAGATTGAGGTGGCGCTCTAAGTGCCACGGTGAAGAGGTATCTAATGTTGAGTTTGAAAAACAGGCTGCAGAATGGCACACACAGTACGATCCCGTTAAAAAATGCACTCACACCAAAACCGGTTGAGACTTCCATTTTTCACTCTGTTTTCTCTTACGCTGATGGAGGTTTTTAGAAGTTAGAATGAACACAGATGTTATTTGTGTATTTTAAAAAAGACAGAGGAAGAAAGGAAGGGAGAGACAGGAACATTTGAGAGCAAGAGACCGCGACCCCTGACCCCGGCTATGGGGCTTGGCTCACCATAGGGCGTGGTGGGCCCCAGCTCGCTGGCCGCCTCCGCCATGTACTGCGCCAGCAGCTCCCCATTGGTGACCCGCGAGGGCACTTTCCTGTCCAGCTTCTCATACAGGAACTCCTCCACTCGGGCACCTGCAGGGAGACAGCAGCCGAAGCCACAGGTACAACCCAAAGGGTGGAAGCCACAGGCACAGCAACGGACCCAGAGCGGGGCCTACCCACGGGCTGCCCAGCCTGCTGACTTGCAGAGTGTTCCTTCCGGTGCCACCTCAACCCTGTGAAACCGGCACTCGACCTCGTAGGACCCCTCACTCCAGCGAGGAGGAGGCCACGACTCAGAGGTATGAAATGCCCACCCCAGGTCCCATGGGTGGGGGTGACAGGCCCAAAGTCAAGGCCCGTTCATTTCTCCCTCAGTACCAGAGGGATTTATAGAACCTAACACACGCATGGACCGTGCCCTGGTGCTGGCTCCAGAAAGCTCTCGGGACACTCGGTTACGTAGCTGACTTACAGACAGACGGGCATCACGAAACCCAGGACACCTCTACCCCTGCCCCCGGGTTCCCCCGGCCTTTGCCTGTGCTCACTCCTCGCTCACACTCACCGTTATGACTCTGGGCAAGCCCTCTTCCATCTCTGGGCCTCGCTGCCCTCTCCAAAGACCCGGCTCGTGTTTTTCCTACCTCTTCTCCCAAGCCTGTGTTAGTTTCATGCATTTCTCCAACTCCGCTGTGCAGAACTTAACGCTTCCGGTGCCCCAGGGAGTGTGGCGTGGAGCCCGTCGCGCAGTCGGCTGACTTCTTTAACTGCCCGCTTCCCGCCCGCCAGCAGGCCTCAGAAGCCCCAGCAACCTAACCCAAGCCCCTCTTGGCGCCCAGTCCCACCCGCGTGGTCTCTGCAGCCCCGGCCTCCAGCCAGCGGCTCCCCGCCCCTCGCCCCGGAACCGCCCCGTGCCCACTCACTAGGGTTGGGCTGCAGAAGCACCTCCGTCTGCCGCAGGATTTTCTCGGTCCAGTTCTTGGTGCTGTCTGCCCGGGCCAGAAGGTTTTCAAAGTGGGCATCCAGCTCAGTCTTCTCTGCCTGGCCGAATTTCTCTTCTGTGAACTGTAGCGGGGAGGGGGAGGGATTTGAGAGGTGGGGAGGGTTCGAAGCGGCGGGGGGGGGGGGGGGGGGGGGAGGGAGGGGAAGGAAGGACTGGCCCTGGCCCACGCCCCTTCTTACACCTCCCCGACCAGCTAGAGCCAGGCCCAAGGTTAAGAAATCTGCTTTGCCCCTAACCTGTTCTGTGACCTTGATCTAGTTACAACCCTGTTCTGTGCTTCGGTTTGCCCTTCTGTAAAATTAGGCTGGACTAGAGTTTGGGGATCGTGGCTTCTTCTGGAAATCCAATGAAAATTAGAGACCCCCTCCATCCCCCACCGACCAAAATGCACATTTGCACAAAATCTGGCATTTAACTTAAAGAGGGAAAAAGAAGTCTTTGGGGGCCTGTTTCTGGGGGTCTTCCTAACCTGACGCTGAAGGAAAGCACTTGTTAGCAGGGGCTCGGGGAATAAATGGGGCCTGAAGCACAGGCTGGGGCTACCACAGGGCTCCATGGGGGGCTGGGAGCCACTGGGGCGGGGGTGCCAGGGGATGAGTGGGAGGCACCCAGTTCCAGAATCAGAGGGACCTGATTCGAGTCGCGGTTCTGCCACCAAAGAGCGGCATGACCTTGGCTTTGCCTCTCTGGCGTCCGTTTCCGGCCAGGGTCTGGCAGGGAGTCGGTGTTCAGTGTGAGGTGCTGCTGGTAGGAGCTGATGGCTGGAGAGGTGGCTGGGACGGGAAGGGAGTGTACGGGGGCAGGCCGGTCACGTGGCTGGCCTCTGGTCGCCTGGTGCGTGGACGGGGAACACCACTAGCCCCATCAGAGCCAACTGCACACACAGGGCCCAGAGAACCCAGCAGCCCCGCCTCAAGGCCGGGCAGGAACCAGGCTGTCGCATGGTCAGAGCCAGCAGAAGCTGTGGAGGCCACGCAGGACCAACCAGCCCCCGGCCCACGTCCTGGCCCCTCTGATCTAGACGGCCGTCTCCAGCCAGGAGACGAGCCTGCTCAAGGTCATAGCCAAATAACAAAAGGGTTCAGACCTGCAGGAGTAAGGGTAGTAATAACGACAAGAGATACTGCTGGCCGCATCCACGGCCCAAGCCTGGGCTAAGGAAGTGCTTTACACCAATGACCCAGCTCCTGCAGCCTTCCAAGGCAGGTCGGTCAAGTTTCCCATGTCACGGATGATGCCACTGAGGCTAAGCAAGGGGGCAGACTCTGCTCAAGGCAGGGCCATCGCGGGCTGGGAGTGCGGAGGCCCTTCCCAGACTACTTAGCAGGGATAAATCACCCAGAAGCAAGGATGGCTCCAGCCCAGCCTCAGGGGCAGGGAGCAGCCACCGCCAGGAGTAGAGTTGGCTCTCGTGAGGCTGCTCTAGCCTGGCAGCCATCAATTATGCAACAGGGCTTGGGTTCCTCCCTGCAGGGCTGGGCAGCCACGCTTCTGGCCCGGCGGCTCCCCACCTGGGAACCAGCTGCTCCCCGCCCCCGCCCGCCTCTCCCCACCCTGGGGCTTCCCAGAGCCAGGCCCTGAGCGGGCCCTCACCTCACCCAGCCACTTTTCCAGAGGAGCAAGCCAAGGCTTAGAAAGGCCAAATCACCCCTCTGGACCTCAGTTCCCCACCCTGGCAGATGCGGATAACAGGACCTCACGGAACACAGGCCTAATAAATGTTAGCTGCTGTCATCATCGCCAGGAGAAAAAGGCCCCATTCATGTCCCTCCTCGGAGCTTCCGGAGAGCCTCCTCACTCCAGTGGTACCAGCTGCCCTAGTTTAGGTGACCATGTCCCCCACATGTGTGCCTCAGCATAGCTTCTCCTTACCAGGGTTAGCGGCAGCCACACCCCACAGAGCCGCGGGGCCCCCATCCCTCACGCCTCACATCTGCCCAGGTTCAAAGTCCTACTGGGCCCTTCCCGACCTCTTGGGCATCCATCCCACATTCACTGCCGCCGGCCTGGCTCAAATGAGGACAATGACGCCGCCTCCTTGGCTTCCGTTATTATTACTTCTACCACCACTATTACTATTACTGCAGTTACTACTGACGGTATTAATACTCTCACTCCCACTGCCTGCTCTCACCCGCACGGGCATCTTACTCCAACATGCCCTACGTTTTCCTGCCTTGATGCCCTCGGCTGGGCTGTTCCCAGCCCCTGGACCAACTCCACAAGCCCCTCCTGACTTTCAAGGCCCAGTTCAGGGCCCGGGAGGCCATCCCGGAATCACGCATGCAAAGGCCATCCTGCTCTTCCAAGGACCAAGCTCCTGTTCCCTGCCGGGTAGGAGTGGGGCAAGGCTCTTAAAGGTGTCCCTGGTACACGGAAGGGCTGACCGCTTTCCCAGCGTGTCCTGGGCCATGGCAAGGTGGCGCCTATGCAGAGAAGCTGCCCGCACATTGATAGGAAAAACCTCCTCCCATCCCTCCTGTCCGACTGACTCCTATCCCAGCACAGACTGACCTCAGCGGGTCCCCCGAGGGTCCTCTCCTACCCAGGTCACCTTTCAAGCCTCTCTCTCTCTCCTGGGGCCAGCTCCCCAGCCCCATCCCTACAAAAACGAAGAGCCTCTTGCTTTAGGGGCCGGTGTCTGCAGAGTCCGAGGCTGCTCCCTGCAAGATGGCAGCAGCAAGGGTGGGCGTGCGGAGCCAGAGAAAGCCTCTATTTATAAAGCTCCCAGCTCCCTCCTCCACCCGGGAGTCGGGAGCCTGGGCCCTGGCTCCCACTCCGGTATGGGCGGCCCAGCGGGCCTGCCCCCACCAGGAGAAGTGAGGCCACGGGGCCCAAGTCTCCCCACACCCCAGGCTCTGCAGGCCCTGGCCAGGTCAGGTGCTGGGGCCCCACGGTATCAGGAAACTGGCAGATCAGGTTCTTCCCAGATGTGGGAGATAGAGTGGTTGCCATGTCAACACATGGGGAGGATCCCCCACCTTCCAGATGAGCTGGGGGATGACCGAGGAGCTCCAGGGTCCTAGCACCCCCCACTGGGGCTGGGGTCACCTGCCAGGCTTGAAACATCAAGCAGCAAATCCCCGCTGGGGCACTAATCCTCACTGGGACACGGGACATGGTGCTTTCTAGTAAACACGGGCACATGGGTTTCCGAGAGACTGTGTGGGGCTGGGCTTCTCCAGAGAACCAACAACAGCAAGGACAAACAATAGGACTCGTTCCCAGAGCACTGCGACAGGCCAAGCCCCAAGTCTGCAGCCACCCGTGGAGGCCGACTGGTGTTACACCCGATTGACAGAAGGGGACATGGAGGCTCATGGATAAGTGAGTGACTTGCCCAAGGTCACATGGCACACAGGTGCAATACCAACTACATTAACACGACTAGTAAGCTTGCCTTCAGTGAGTTGTACATGCAGTGTACCACGGAACCCTCACGAACACCCTGCGAGGGATTGCTAATCCCATTTTTCAGGTTGAAAAACTGAGGCCAAGAGATGAAGCCCCTTCCTCAAGGTCACAAGAGGGAGCATCCATGCCCATGGCTGACTCTAGGTCTTCATCAATACGTTAAGCTGCCTCAGTTTCTCTCCTGGCCCCGGGGAATGGATAGAACTTCTTCCAATCCCGGCATCACCCGCCGGGCCAGCTTCCCGAGGAGGGCACCCAGCCAGACCTTAGCCCTCTCCCCATCCCCCAGGCTTGGAGAAATAGGAGAAACAGGCCTCCCATGGAGCAAAAAGGAAATAATCACAACCATCTTGGCTTCCGGACTGGCTATCCAAGTCTGCAAAGGGGATCTGAGGGCATCAGTACCACCGGGCCATCGCACAGGTACGGAGACTGAGGCTCCGAGAAGGGGTCGTGGTGGGTGCACGGTCCTTGGGCCTGAGACTCAGGCCTCCAAACGCCTGCCAGAGTCACTGCTGGGCAAGGGCGGGGAGGCAGGAGCCGCCTGGTGCTCTCTCCCCTCCTGGGACGGGCGCCACGGAAGCGGGGTAACCCAGCCAGTCGAAACGGTAAATCCTGATACCTCTCCCCTGGCAAGAGAATGGAGGTCCGGCTCGGTCTCCAGCCCTGGGCCACGCTGAGGGTGCGGCCAGAGTGGCCAGATGCCACGGGCTCTTTCTCTCTTCTGAGCGGCGCAGTAGTAGGGGCTGCGGGGGCGGGGGGGTAGGGTATCCCCGCAGCGGGGAATGGGGTGGCAGTCCGAGGGGCTTCTCCTGCGCCCCCCGGCTCTACTGCAGGGTTGCTCCCGGCCCGCCCCACATCCGGGCCCCAAGAGCCGGCCGCGCGAGGCCCAGGGCGCACGGCCTCACCTGCACCGCCCGGGTGAAGAAGATGCCCGCGTCCGATGCCAGCTTCTTCATGTTGAAGTCCATGGCGCGCTGCACGGCCGGCCGCGCCCGGCCCGAGCGCAGCCTGGCCGCCCCCTGCCCGCCGCCGTCGGCCCGCACCCCGCCCACCTGCTGCCGGCACCGCCGCCCTCAGTTCGCCCGCCTGCCCGCAGCCGCCGCCGCCGCCACCGAGCTAGCCGGAGCGCGCAGGGCGGGGCGCGGGCCGCGGGGGAGGAGCCAGCCGGGAGCGCGGGGCGGGGTGGGGCGGGGGCCGTGGGCCGTGGGGGAGGAGCCAGCCGGGAGCGCGGGGCGGGGTGGGGCGGGGGCCGTGAGCCGCGGGGGAGGAGCCAGTCGAGGCGCGCGGGGCGGGGGCCGTGGGCCGTGGGGGAGGAGCCAGCCGGGAGCGCGGGGTGGGGCGGGGCGGGGGCCGGGAACCGCGGGGGAGGAGCCAGTCGAGGCGCGCAGGGCGGGGGCCGTGGGCCGTGGGGGAGGAGCCAGCCGGGAGCGCGGGGCGGGGTGGGACGGGGCCGTGAGCCGTGGGGGTTGGGGGGAGCCAGCCGGGTGCGCGGGGCGGGGCGGGGGCCGTGGGCCACGGGGGAGGAGCCAGTCGAAGCGTGCGGGGCGGGTTGGGGCGGGGGCCGTGAGCCGCGGGGGAGGAGCCAGTCGAGGCGTGCGGGGCGGGGGCCGTGGGCCGTGTGGGAGGAGCCAGCCGGGAGCGCGGGGCGGAGTGGGGCTGGGGCCGTGAGCCGAGGGGGAGGAGCCAGTCGAGCGCGCGGGGCGGGGGCCGTGGGCCGTGGGGGAGGAGCCAGCCGGGAGTGCGGGGCGGGGTGGGGCGGGGCCCGTGAACCGCGGGGGGTTGGGGGGAGCCAGCCGGGTGCGCGGGGCGGGGCCGTGGGCCGTGGGCCGCGGGGGAGGAGCCAGTCGAGGCGTGCGGGGCGGGGGGCGGGCTGGGGGTGGAGCCTTAGGCGAGGGCCCAGCTGGAAGCCGCCAGGTTTGCTGAGGCTGGCTGCTGCGCCCTGCGGCCTTCGCCTGCCACTTGGCTGGCCTCTCTCCATTTCTAGACACACAGCCCCTTGCTCATTTGTTCTTCTTCATCTCCCTTTGACCATTCGCAGCCCACTCATCTACTAGGCCCCTGTCTTCCTATTTCTCTGCCTCTTTTGCTCTGGGTCTCTCTATGCAACCCACCACCACCACCACCACCAAGACGTTTCTAGTCCCCCTTCCTCTCCCTGATGTTGGTGAAACTAAGTGATGAAGTTGTGGCATGCTGGTGGGGTGATCCAGAGCCAACGGCCAAGAAAGAATTCTTGAAGACGTCTTTGGTGCAAAAAGGTGATTTTCTTAAGGCATGGGGACAGGACCCACGGGCAGAAGAGCTGCACTGGGATCATGAGGGTAACCCTCAGGTTGGGAGGGGGTTAGGGATAGAGTAAATCTCTAAGGAATTTTAGAAGCGAGGTTTCCAGGACCTTGAGGGGAGAGCTGTTGCTAGGAAAAGGCCATTTATTACTATTTATTAAAACTCAGTCATGAGGCCCTTCAGATGTATATCAGGGGGCCATAAGCTTGGAGTGTGATTGCCTAAATACATCCTGGGGGAGTTGAGATCAAGGAAGTTTCCACGTTAAAGTAGACTTACAGGATCCTTGAGGTTGGGATAACGTTAAGCTAAGATTCTTTTGCCCTGGGCAAAGTGTCATCAGACAGGCACCTGAACTCCTACAGGGAGGTCACTCTGCTGGTTTCAAGGACTTCTCAGTGGGCTGTAGGCAGGGAGGGAATTTAATTTTTATTTGTCTTAGTTTCCCCCATCACCATGGCAAGCACTTAAACCCCTTTCCTTTGTCCTTGGGTAGCCAGGAGTGTCCGAGGAATGTCACACATATCCTGGGGGTGGGGGTTGCTGTTAACCTGTACTTTGCCCTCAGCTTGTCCCATGCTCCCTCATCACTAAGGACATCTGAGCCAGGGGACAGGCTATCTGGGGACTCCTCTGGTTGTTTGTTAACCAGAAGCCCTCTGGTTCTCCAAAGCTGAGTGAGGGCATGCGAAGGGGTTATGAGGGAGGGAGGAGAGGTGGGGGAGGCTTGGGTTCTACCAAGGCAGAGGAATGGGCTGCCCTTGGGGCATGGACACTTGCCAATCTTGAACCTATCAAGGCGCCTGACAAGCAAGGGGATCCTTTTTCTCGTGGGGCATAGAGGAGGGCTTATTACCTGTCTCCACCTCTCCTTGCTTTTCTACCTCTAGGCTTCATCTTTTTTTTTTTTTAATTTTTTTTTGCATTTATTTATTTTTGAGAGACAGAGTGAGACACAGAAGTGGAAGAGGAGCAGGGAGAGAAGGAAATGCAGAATCTGAAGCAGGCTCCAGGCTCTGAGCAAGTGTTCAGCACAGAGCCTGATGCGGGGCTCGAACCCACGAACCATTGAGATCATGACCTGAGCCGAAGTCGGACACTCAACCCACTGAGCCACCCAGACGCTCCTAGGCTTTAATTTTGAATGCAGTGGAGAGCTCTGTGCTCTGAACTGCTGCTGTCTCCTCCCTGGCTCCATCCTTTTGGATGCCTGGCTCGTTTATCTCCATATACTAACCCCAGGCCCCCATCACCTCCCCAGCCTGTCTCTGCAGGGTGAGCTCAGTCCCCCGGGGCTTTGTTCCAACTCCAGACCCCGGTCTCACTCCCAGACTGGTTCTCTTAGCATGCGTGAGGCCCAGGCAGGGGGAGTTTGGAAAAGTTTCCAGGTGACTTAATGTACACCCATTTAATGTATCTGTGTTTATTATTTCAGCCATCACTCTGTGTTTTTATTCATCTATACTGACCCCTTATTTCCCCAGTGTCTGTCCAGAGCAGTCCGTATCATTCGCTGAATCAGCATCCACCTCTGTCATCTTCAACAACCGTATATCAATATAGTAATATATTCATTCATTCAATAACTCACATCGAGCACAGTTAAAAAAAAAAGTATTTATGCTACTTGCTAAAGATGGTAAGGAAGACTTTATTCAAGAGAGACCACTGCAGTGGGGGTTTTGCAGTATGGGAGGGAAATCAGGCTCAACTCTGCATACGATAAGGGGCAAGTGGAGATTTATAGCCAAAGGGCAGGGTGGAGGCCAGTGGACGGAAAACCACTGAGTGGAAATGTCAAGGCGGCACCTGGGTGGCTCAGTTGACTAAGCTTCTGACTCTTGGTTTCGGCTCAGGTCCTGATCTCACGGTGAGATCAAGCCCTGTGTTGAGCTCTGAGTCGGGCTCTGTGCTGACACTTGATGGGGTGGAGCCTGCTTGGGATTGGCTCTCCGCCCCTCCACCACTCATTTTCTCTCTCCCCCTCAAAAAAAAAAAAAAAAAAAAGACAAAAGAAAAAGAAACATCGAAGTTGGAGGGATTCTCTCTGAAGGCAGGCCAAGATATGGAGGGTGAAGAATGAGGAATTTGTTTAAATGTGCAGGGGGATCAGATATCACACGTGGGGAATTCTTGCTAAGACTGGACTCTACAAGGACACAGATGGAAGTCCAAGGTCGGCCTACTTGAGCAGAGGGCTCAGAGGAGCGTGACTCAGGTCTGGTCAAGGAGAAAGCCTTTGTCAGTCACACACTGTTCTAGGCACCGGGGATGGAGCAGTAAACAAAACAAGTAAACAGATATATAACAGGTCGGGGGATGAGTCCCGGGAGGAAAAACACAACAGGGTAAAGGGGAGATAGAGTGGGGTCCCTGGCTGGTTCAGACGGTAGCTCACGTGAGTCTTGATCTAAGGATTGTGACTTTGAGCCCCATGTTGGGCATAAGGGGCAAGTGGAGATTTGCCTACTAAAAATAATTAAATAAGTGAATTAATAAAGGGGAGAGAGAGTGAGACAGTAGGCAGTAGTTATTACTTATACCTGTCCTGGTCTATACGGTTCATCTACTTATCTAGGGTTACAACTGGCTGCAACAGTTTCTTTTTTTTTTTTTCTAATTTTTTTTTTTTAACATCTATATAATTTTGAGAGACATAGAGACAGAGCGTGAGCAGGGGAGGGGCAGAGAGAAAGGGAGACACAGAATCTGAAGCAGGCTCCAGGCTCTAATGAGCCATCAGCACAGAGCCCGATGCGGGGCTCAGACTCACAAACTGTGAGATCATGACCTGAGCTGAAGTCTACTGCCTAATCGACTGAGCCACCCAGGCGCCCCGCAACAGTTTTTTCATAGCAATGGCCCAAGTGTCCTGAGACCAGGCCGAGTCCAGCACTGAGCACTTTTAAGTGAATTATCACCCGGAATGGTCGTAACAGTTGAGAAGCCATCCCCCTCCGCATTTTGGGGGTGAGGAAAGTGAGGTTTAAAGAAGTCAAGTGATTTGCACAAAGTCACAGGGACCGACAGTGGCAGATTTAAACCAGAACCCAGGCATTCCAACTGTGGAGACCAGTCTTGTTTGCTCTGGCTCCCTCTTCCTTGGCTCATTGGATGCCGGGTTCTCTCTTGCCTGGGAGTCACGGCCTATGCTCTTCCGTCCTCTCTTCTCTACCCAGCTAAATTCTTGCTCACCCTGGAGGTCTGCATTTGGACATGCCTTTCTTTCAGGAGTCTCTTACCTCCCCCTGCAAGCCCAGATGTCTCCTCGGGATCCCCTCATTTCTGCGTTTCCTCCATCAGAGCAACTAACACACAGAGTGTAATTAAGTCTCTGCTTCCTATGCACTCCCTCGGGGCACCATGTGTCTTGCCCATCACGGTACACCCATGCCCAGCCAAAAGGCTGGCACAGAGATATATTAGTAGTCCAATGAATGAAAGAATGTGACATTACCGATCATTATGTTTAAAAAATTTAGATGCCTAGCTCTCCGTAGTTATGAAAGCGCTGCCGCACTGTTTTCTCCGAGCCTCACCGAAAGCCTTGTGACTTGGGCAAGGCAGGAATTCCATCCCCGTTTATAGAGGGGCAAACCGCGTGAACTCCATCTAGAGAGCTTAAACGGCAGAACTTGATTCCAACTCAAGTCGGCCAGATTCCCAACCCAGTGTTTCGTGAGAGGCGAGGCTGGGCGGTCAGAACGGAATCAACTTGAGTTCACTTCTCAGGGAGGCAACGTCTGGTAGGGGAGACTTTCAAACAACTCCATAAGAAAGTGGAGAGTGGCAAGTTTAGTTTAAGACGTTGCTGCGGGAAGTCAGAGGCGGTGGCATTTGAAAATAAGCCCTTAAAGGGCGGACAGAATTTGGGGACTGGCACGGGCAGAAAAGCCAAATAGGGCTCAAACCGTTCGCAGGTTCCTCGCAGAAAAGACCCTTAAAGACATGATAACTCCGCCTCGGCTTCTTTAAGAGTGGCTCCGCCCCGCTCAGCCACACACTGGCCAATCGAATCCCGACGGCCAATGGTAGGCGAGAAAAGAGCGCTTCCGCGCTTCAACCGCACTTAGGGGGCGGAGCAGAGGGAGAGAGAGAGAGGCGAGACCTGGCCGATCACGTGACCCAGCTCATTGGCGAGAGGCCGCCGCCGCACGGGGCGGTTCGGCGACGTTCATTGGTCAAAGAAGGGTAGGCCCTGCGTGGGGCCACGCCCCCCGCGGTGACCGCGAGGTTGGTTGCGCGGGCGCTGGGGAAGGAGACGCTGCCCTTCCGCGGCGATGGGATCCTGGGTGAGTGGCGGCTTTGGTTGAGCCAGCCCGGCGGGCGTCGCGGCAGGGCTTGGGACGGAGGTTTGCAGCTGGCGGGAGCCGGGTCTGAGCAAAGGACTAGGTGGCAGCGCAGGTGTCCGGGCTCAGCCGGACTAGAAGGGCCCGGGTTGGGATGAGCAGGTACTTCGGGACGTGGGTGGCGCGAGAGGTGGGACGGAAGGTACCAGGTCAGTGAGGAGGTGCCCGGGCCTGGAACGTTGCAGGGGCACAGGTACCCGCACCTGGGCTGGGAAAGCAGGTGCGCCGGCCGCGGGTGTCGCCAGTGGGCATCTGGACGACCCTCAAGGATGTTCCGGCGCTCGGGTAAGAGGGGAGGGGGCCTGAACTGTGGCTGCGCAGAGTGATATCCGAGAAGGAGTGAGCAGATTCTGAAGAAGGGGATATTGCAGAGGTCCAGTGTGGCGGTGCCCGGTGCCCAGCGCCCAGCTTGGTCAGTCTGGAAAGCTGCCTAAGGTGGAATGAACAGAGACTGGGCAGAGGATGGTTCAGAGGAATGCCTGTGCCCGGGACGTTGCTGGGGTCAAGGAGGAAAGGTGGGCTGAGAGTCATTAATGGGGTTGCCCATTTCAAGGGAGGAGGTGCCCCTGTGCAAGATGTGGACATTCAGGCTGAGGGTGTCGTAAGTGCCACGGGGTGGGGGTGGGGTGAAATGAGGACGTTCCTATGCAAGGTTATAGAGTGACTTGTCCAGGTAGAAATGGCATTGGAAACATGCACGGGTGGGTAACATTGCTACAGGCTGTCATCACAGTGAAGAGGAGGCATCTCCCGGGTTGTGTCAGGGGGGTGAATAGGGCACAGCTGAGTCTGTGGATCCATCCCTGAAGTGAAGCAGGCTTGGGGGCCCGTGTTGTGACCTTGCACTTGTGACTCTTCCTCTCCTTTGGGACAGCCGAGGCTGCTCTTGACTTTCCTGCAGGCAAATACCAGACCTCCCAGCCCTATCTCACTCCTGGAACATGTGATCGGGCTCTCTGTTGTCACTGCATGTGGGCTTCTCACTTGGGCCCTGCAATCCTTCAGGTGTGGCGTGGAGAGAGAGGTGGCAGTTGTAGCGGGACGGCTCAGGGGAAACGCCATAGCTTTGGGATCCCTGGCAGCCGAGGCCACATCCCAGCTTGGCCAGTCAGTGAGGTCAGTCGGGTCGCTTGCCTCTCATAGCCTCAGTTTTCCCATCATAAGCAATGGGCGTCTGTGAGTGACTAGATTCACAGGCCCCCACTTTCTGGGGAGCGCCTGCCCCAAGCCTGGCTTGCAGTAGTAAGTGCTCGGGAAATAGTACCTGCTGAACCTCTGGCGTCCTGGTGTCTTCGTCTCCGCTCCTCGGAGGCCCAGGCCAGGTTTGGGGGAGGGCGGGGGATGAGAGGGCTGGCTTGATATTAACCCGGGCCCCAACCGCTGGAGGTTGCACAACTCAATTTGCAGCCTCCTTGACAGCATGACAGTTTCCTTGGCCCCAGACTACGCCCCTGCTCGCCGCCCCCCCACGCCCCCTCGTGCACCCAGCCCAGCGCTAGAGCTAGACTGGTAAGATCGTCCGTCCTTCCCGCTCGCTGGGGATAAGCTGTTTCTTGTGCTGCTCCAGTGACTTTGGCTGCCATCCCGGGTTGATGGGGTCTGTCCTGGCCTGTGTATTCCTTCCGCTTGAGGTCCCCGGGGACCTTGAAGGCATCCTCGGTCTTTGTGGTGGCGGGCGGAGAGCACTCCGCGGCATCTTGGAGACTGGGCAAAGTGGCCTCAAGACGCTCATTCGCTGGCTTCGGATGGGCCAGCGGGGTACCTGGGGGGTCTCGGAAGGCCCCCGGGGAACGACGCCCTGGTAGTTTGTGGTTCTGCTGGGGTCTGTCTCTTCCGGCTCCGTGTCGGATTCAGCTAAAGGGCTGTATCGAGCGCAGAGGCTAAAGTCCAGTAGATCTTGGCCCAAGTCCATGTTACCCCACACTAGCTGTCTGACCGTGGACTCCTGACTCAGCCCCTCTGAACCTCACTTTCCTCATTGGAAATTGGCAAAGATGGGGTGGGGGGAGGCTAGCTAGCATCTGCTTCACGGAATTGAAACAATTCGGTGTGAGCTAGCATCCCTAAAGAACTCAGCACGAAGTATACACTCAGTGTGTCGGAGCCGTTGTTATTTGAGGAAACACCCTGCTTGGTCTCGTAAAACAGCCCACAGGAAATAAAAACATTCTTGGCTTCGCGGGAGACGAGAAAGGTATAATGATTCCCAGGCAGGGGCATGACCCTTTTGCGACTTGAGATTTTTGTTTACCCAGTGGGCCGCGGGATTTGAAGAGATGGTAAAAGCGTGGTGTAAAGGCCCAGGGTTGAGGGTGGCCGTCCAGCTCCCGGGCCCTGCGTCCGTTCTTGGGCCGAGATGCCGGAGATGCTGTCCTCTGCTCCCAGGGCTCAGGGCGGGCACTTGGCGGCCTTTCTGCAGAAGACGGGGGCCCGATTCCAGGCTCTGCCCCCGCCTCATCCCTCGGGACCCTCTTAGGGGCGTTTCGTTGTGCTCACGTGGAGCCTGTCATCGTGTCTAACTTGGTCATTTGTGTCTCAGCTCCGTGGACGGACCCTCTGGTATGTGCGTTTCTGTCTTTCTGAGGCGGGGACGGTGCCCGGGACCCGGCCAGCAGCCAGCTGAAGGCGTTCTTCTTGGAAGCTCTTGGCCCCGAGGGCTCTCGCCTGGGGTGCTGGTCCCGCCATGGCGTTCCGGAGGACCGAGGGCATGTCCGTGATCCAGGCCCTGGCCATGACGGTGGCCGAGATCCCCGTGTTCCTGTACACGACGTTCGGGCAGGTAAAGATCAGGGTGGGGCGGGGTCCCGCCTTTACCCCTCCGGCCTCCAAAACAGCGGGCCACTCGTCTTAGGCTCCCTAGCATTTGGGAAAGCTCAGCCTTCATTATTCCTGACCCGGGCTTCTGGCGTCTTCTGTATCAGCAGAGCAGGAAGGGCTAGATCAGGAGTCTGGGGCCGCAAGCCCGGTCTTCACCCTAGGGCTATGGGAACACTTGACCTCAGTTTTCCAGTCTATAAAAGGGGTCAGTAATGTCCTCTCTGCCCACCTCAAATGTCTGTGGCTGACACTTCCTGTGCGGGCTGTAGCCCCCTTCCCGAGGGGCCCCCAGTTCAGGAGGCAGAAAGTGAGCAGGGGATCGTGCCCATGGGGCAGTTGGGGGGAGTGAATGTTACCGACTGCAAGGAGTCATTAAGAAATGGGGTCAGGAGACCTAGGTTCCCTGTCTCCCTGTCCCCTTGAGCCTGTGTCTTAACCTGCGTGAGCCTCACATTGTCACACGGGAAATGACAGCCATTCAGCCAGGTGACTGCTGCTGTTAGGGTCATGCCCGGTGGAGTGAGGGGCACCCGCTGGACCCCAGCTGTGACCTCTCGGGCACTGTCGTTTTGCCGTCCCCAGTTCCCCCTCTTTACATCTCTGTGGTCCACGTTTCAGAAGCGCTGCCCAGGTCCGTCCTCCCAGTGCGGCGGCCTGTCTGTCACTCCTGGTCAGCAAACAGCCCCTGAGTGCCCGAGGCATCCTCCGCTCCTGGGGTGCTCCCCAGTGCAGCTCTGCGCCCCACCCCCCCACCCCCCCGCAAAGGTGTAGCCCCGCCGCCTCCCTCTCTTCCTGCAGTCTGCGTTCTCCCAGCTGCGGTTGACACCAGGCCTGCGGAAGGTCCTTTTTGCCACAGCCCTGGGGACCGTGGCCCTGGCCCTGGCTGCCCACCAGCTAAAGAGGCGACGGCGGAGGAAGAAGCAGGCCGGTCCCCAGATGGGAGGCGCTCATCTGGGCACGGTGCCCCTCCCCATCCTCATGGCCAGGAAGGTGCCGTCGGTGAAGAAAGGTAGGTGTGAGGCGGTGGGGGAGGCCCTGGCCTAGAGGCAAGTCCTGGCTGGGCCCCGCGTTCGCCGTCGGATCTGGGGCTAGTGACGTCCTGTCTCTCTCCTCCGTGAGGCAGGGATGGCGGTAGACCCTTCCCTGAGTCGTCTTAAGGATTTGGTGGGCGATCTGGCCGGATGCACGTGTCCCGTGGGTGGCGGTTGTTGGTAGTATCTGAGGACCCTTTGGGAGCATCCGGGGCCGGAAGAGGCTGGTGGCACGCAGCCCAGGGAGGGAAAGCCCCGGCACGGGAGCCCCTATGGTATCCTCCTCCCCCCACTGCCTTTTGTAAAAGTTAAGGCTGACTGCATACGATAAGGTCACCCTTTTTAGTGTACAGTTTTTTTTCTTTTTTCTTTTTTCTTTTTAAGGTTATTTATTTATTTTGAGAGAGGGAGAATCCCAAGCGGGCCCCGCGACATCAGTGTGGAGCCTGAGGGGGGGCTCAGTTTCCAGAACCAAGAGATTCATGAGCCGAAATCAAGACTCAGACGCTAAACCAGCGGAGCCGCCCAGGCGCCCCTTTAGCATACAATTCTTTTTTTTTTTTTTTTAATGTTTATTTATTTTTGAGAGAGGGACAGAGTGCAAGTGGAGGAGGGACAGAAGAGGGAGACACAGAATCCGAAGCAGGCTCCGGGCTCTGAGCTGTCAGCGCAAAGCCCGACACGGGGCTCGAACTCACGAACTGCAAGATCTGACCTGAGCCGAAGTCAGACGCTCAACCCACCGAGCCACCCAGCTGCCCCTTTTGTGTGTATTTTAAAAGTCATGGCCTCGGGGCGCCTGGGTGGCTCGGTGGGTTGAGCGTCTGACTTCGGCTCAGGTCACGATCTCGGGTGCGTGGGTTTGAGCTCCACATCGGGCTCGCTGCTGTCAGCCCATCAGCACAGAGCCCACTTCAGATCCTCTGTCCCCCCCCCTCATTTGTGCCCCCCCACCAAAAAAAATGTCCTCATCTCAAATTCTTCTTGGAAGGAGGAGAATTCCAAATCAGTTAGCCGCACAGAGGAAACCGGAGTAGGTGGGGAAGTTGGCTGTGCCAGACTTACCTGGCAGATCCGGGGCCTTCTGGGCCAGGCCCTGCGCTGGGCGACAGGGGTCTGGTAGTGAGCGGGACGACACGCAGGGGCGTAGCCGCTCTGCCTTCCCCCTGCCTTAAAAAGGTGGGGAGGACAGCCTCCCAGGTGAGGGAGAGGAGGGTTGCCTGGAGGCGGGACCAGCCTGTGCCAAGCCTCGGCTCAAAGCCCGCGTGACCCTTGCCCTCCTGCCCCTCACAGGCTACTCCAGCCGGAGGATGCAGAGCCCCAGTAGCAAGAGCAACGACACCCTGAGTGGCATCTCCTCCATCGAGCCCAGCAAGCACTCAGGCTCCTCCCACAGCCTGGCTTCGGTAACTACCTGGGGGAGGGCACCGGGGGCTCCGGGCTCAGTCCCCGCCACAGAAAAGACTCCAGTTTCTGCCCCCGGGGAGTTTACGGACTGGTGGGAAGACAGGAAAAGAGGTTTCATTCGGTCCTCTTTGTTCGTTCATTCATTCATTCATTCATCCTTTCATTCACTCATCCATCCGTGCAGGCTTTATTTTATTTATTTATTTTCTAAAGGCACTTAATCAACGTTGCCTTTAACTTTTTTTTTTTTTTTTAACATTTATTTATTTCTGAGAGACAGAGAGACAGAGTGTGAGCAGGGAAAGGGCAGAGAAAGAGGGAGACACGGAATCCGAAGCAGGCTCCCGGCTCCGAGCTGTCAGCGCAGAGCCCGACGCGGGGCTCGAACTTACGAGCCGGGAGATCACGACCTGGGCCAAAGTCGGGTACTTACCTGACTGAGCCACCCAGGCGCCCCGTCCAGCAGGCTTTCAGAGATTGTCACTGATCACTTACTGAGTGCCAGGCGTTGATGGCACCTTTCTAGGAGGCTAGGTGCAGAAGACAGGTTGTGGTCTGGTGGGAAAGATACTTGCCTATGAACATTCATTCATACATTCATTCGTTCATTCATTCATTCATCGGCTGCCAAGCAGGCACTTGTTTTATGCCAGGGACGCTGCTGAGGACATAGAGGTCAGTGAGACAAGGAGCGTGTTATCTCCTGGAGAGTGGCTCCGGGCTCCCCTGCTCCTCTCCCTGCCCGTCCACTCAGCAGGCTCTGAGCCGGGCTCTGCCCTGGGGACTCGGGGGGTGGCCAGGAGCTAGCTCTCGGCCTGGCGGAGCCCACGCGTCCTGGCAGGGCAAGAATTGTGGCGAGTGTGGGCCCTGTCCCGCCCCGTGCGCGGTGGGTGCTCCCTCAGACTTCCGAGTCCTCCCAGTACAGAGCCCCAGAGCGGGGAACGGGCCCACGGCGGCTTTCGTCGGAGGCTGCTGGTTCCCGGGCCGGGCATTGGTCTCCGTTTCCTCCCGCTTCCCCATTTTGGGTAGGGGGCCGTCAGGGGCTTAGAGTTGGTGGAACCAGGCCGTGCTGAGGGTTCGGCCGCCGTGCCAGGGGCTGGCTTCAGGGATGGTCTTTGGAGAGGGCGTGTGACGCGATCAGGCAGCGGGAGGGGCCCGGGTCACGTCTGGGAGGGCCTTACCCCTCGCCTCGGGGCCCTGTGCTGCTTGGTGCCCAGACGGTAGCAGTGAACTCATCCAGCCCCACGGCCTGCGTGCTCGGGACCGTGGGATGCCCGCGGGATGGAAGAGTCTGTACCCGCCAGTGACGGCAACGCGGAGAGCCTCTACATGCAAGGTAGGCGCCGAGAGGCCGGCCTGGGGGCTCTCTTGGAGCAGAGTTGGGGGACGAATGGCCTCCTCTCGGGAGCCGAGGCCGCGGGCTCAGGACACTTTTCCGGGTGCCGTTGTGCAGCCCCACTCCTGACGCCAAAACCCTCATCCGGTGATGTCCGGTCCGTTTCTGGAGAGGGGACAGCTCCCCGGGAACAAATCTGGTCTGAACGGAGGCCTGCCCCCTGACTCCCCCTGGGAGAAGTGGTCAGGGCCCGGCTCGCACAGTCTGGCCTGGTTTTGTCCTGTGGGGGTCCCCCTGCCCCCTCCTGAGGGCCGTGGCGCGGGGCCCTGCCTGCTCTCCGCCGCCGAGGTCGGACTCTCCCTTCTCCCCCGCCCGGGCTCAGGCATGGAGCTGTTCGAGGAGGCGCTGCAGAAGTGGGAGCAGGCGCTGAGCGTGGGGCAGAGAGGGGACAGCAGCGGCACCCCCACGCCGGGGGACGGCCTGCGGAACCCCGAGACTGCTTCGGAGGTGCTGTCTGAGGTAGGTGGTCCTCTCCGGTGCCTTTCTGAACTCCCAGCCGTGGAGAGTTTGGCGGGGAGGGGCGGGCGCAGAGAGGCAGCCAGACTTCCAGAGGCGGTGTGACAGCCCCGCCTTCTGCCGGGCAGTCACTTGTCCTGGCCCAGCATGTCCATCCAGCCGGGTCATGTACTCAACGTGACGTGCCCAGCCCATGCCTGACGCTTGGGAATTACTCAGTAACCTGCGGGAATGCTCACACCCCGCTCCCAGCTCTGTGAGGAAAAGGTGCATTTTATGAAGGACCGAGGGGGGAAAAGAGCCCGCCTTCGGCTGAGTGGATCACACAGCCCGTGTCCCGTCTCTTCTTCACACGCGTATCCGGCACCGTCAGTCAGTCTTTATTTCGGTGTCAGAAAAGAGAAGTAAGAAAGCTAAAACAGAAAATTTCTGCATAAAGCATACCAAACACACAGCTAGGGATGGATGCTTACGGAGGCGTTACCTTGTAACCGTTAAAAACCAGAAAAAAAGGGCAACTATCTACACATCAAATAAGTAGTAGTCCGGAGTAGGGGCGCCCGGGGGGCTCAGTCGGTTGGGCATCTGACTTCAGCTCAGGTCAGGATCTCGCGGTTCATGAGTTCGAGCCCCGCGTTGGGCTCCGTGCTGACAGCTCAGGGCCTGGAGCCTGCTTCGGATGCTGTGTCTCCCTCTCTCTCTGCCCCTCCCCTCCTCACGCTCAGTCTCTCTCTCTCTCTCAAAAATAAATAAATAAACGTTAAAAAAAAATCAAAAAACTAAAGTGGTTCGGAGTACAATGCAGACATTAAAAGGCTGAGGGAACTCTATGTCGGCCCATGGGCTGCGGTCTCCACAATATGTCCTTAAGTGAAAAAAGCAAGATGCGGAATGCGTATCGTATGACCCGTGTGTATCCGTGTTCAAAAAGCCACATTCGGGGGCGCCTGGGCGGCTCAGTCGGTTGAGCATCCGACTCTTTGTTTTCGCTCAGGTCACGATCTCAGGGTTTCGTGGGTTCGAGCCCCACGTCGGGCTCTGTGCTGACATTGCGTAGCCTGCTTGGGATTCTCTCTCTCTCTCCCTCTCCGCCCCTCGCTCACTTGTGCTGTCTCTGTCTCTCTCAAAATAAGTAAATAAATTAAAAAAAAATTTTTTTTTTTTTTAAAGACACATATCCACGCATACGTGTGCCGGTTGGTCACCGCCGGTGCGCCGTCGGTTTTTACTTTCCTCCGGACGGATAACTGCGGAAGGTGTTAACTGTGGGCTGGAGGGAGGGAGTCTACAGGGAAAGGTGGGAAAGGGGTTTCGTTGCACTTCGTTCGTTGACTTTCCTGATGTCAAGCCATGCTCACGGACAGGGTCTGTGGAGGTGGTAGGATTGTGGACTGTTTATTATTATATTTTTAATGTGTATTTATTTATTTGAGAGAGAGAGAGAGAGCGAGCATGAGGAGGGGAGGGCGAGAGAGAGGGAGAGAGAGAATCCCAAGCAGGCTCCGTGCTTTCAGCGCAGAGCCGGATGAGGGCCTCGAACTCAGGAACCAGGAGATGATGATGACCTGAGCCCAAATCAAGAGGCTGGATGCTTCACCGACCAAGCCAGCCAGACACCCATGGACTGATTTTTAGTCTTTGTACTTCTCCGTATTTAAAAACAAAACAAAACAAAACAAAAAAAACCCCCACCACCAACAACCCTATGAGCTCCCGCCCTCTGCGAGGAAAGAGTGGGGGCTCTTTGGGGAGCAGTCTGACGGTATCTGGAGGACCGGTCAGGGTCTAGCCCAAGAAATGGGAACAACTTCGGGTGTTAAGAGGGAGGTTAACCCAGAGAATTGCACAGGCGGCCCAGCTGAGGGAGGAGCTGAGAACCTTCGGGCTGGGGAAGGCGAGCCCAGAGCTCAGGCGCCACAGAGCCCAGAACCGCGGAGGGCACTTACCAGCAGGGGTCTCCCCAGCTTGGGTAGGGTGGGACAGAGGTTCGGCGTGAGGCAGGGCTGGGTGCCCGTTGCCCCACTCCACGCTTCCTCCACCCGTGCCTTGGTTGGCCATGAGCCAGTTGGCAGGGGAGCCTGGGAAATAGCTTACAATACAAGGGTGAAGCCATGCCTGGCACCAGCCGAAGGGCTGCCCCCTACCCCAGCCGGGAGCGTGGGCTCACCGAAGGAGCCTGCCACGGAAAGGAGCAATGTCACTACCTGAACGTCAGAGAAAGGCCGGGGAGGGAGGAGGGGCGGGGAGCGACACAGCCCCCCGGTGCTCAAGGGCGCAGCTGCTCCAGGTCACCTCTACCTGTGGGCGGCTGACGGACACCCGCAGGACCGTGTGAGGTCGCAGAAGGGAAGGCAGGCAGTTTTATTTCCAAAATGGTATTGATTGCTAATGCTGCATCTTAAGATTCTACAGCTTTCATCGTTCTTTTCCCGAAAGCGACGAGGAAGTCCTTAAAGAACAGTGAAAACTACAGAAACAGAAAGGAGTGGCGGGGGGGAGCGCCCAGTGTTCGATGGGCAGCTCATGTCGTGTGACATGGGCAAAGGCCCTCCGCCTGCCTGCGTGCCGGGATGCCACTGCCGGCCGTAGGACCCCGGTGCGCGGGAGTTGCTCGGTAAATAATCTTTACTGTCCGTCTTATTGATGCCTATAGCCCTTCATCCGGACATAACCACTTGGTGTCCTTCCAGAGGTTTTCTGTGCTAAAAAACGTTTCACAGGGTTCTTAAAATATTATTCATCTGCCATAAAATTCATTTGCATCCAGTTCCATTTTGAATGGTACAATTCGCTGGCTTTTAGTGTATTCGGGGCTGTGTGTTTATCGCCACAGTCAGCTCTAGGACATTTCATCATTTCCCCAAGGAATCCCGCGTACTGCATCCGACCCCCTCCGTCCCTTTGTGCCCCCCAGCCCTAGGCAGCCGCTCGTCTACTCTTCCTCTCTATAGATTTACTTGTTCTGGACGTTTCCGTAAATGGGATCGTACGACTAGTGGCCTTTATGATCGGCTTCCTCCCTAAAGCATAATGTTTTCAAGGTTCCTTCTGGGAACTCGGATCACTACTTCGTTTCCGCTTCTTGCTGAGTCGGAGTCCGTCGTATGGACGCACCACATTTTATGTATCCATGCATCCATCGATGGGCATTTGGAGTTTTCTTTTTCTTTTTTTTTAATGTTTGTTTTTGAGAGAGAGTCAGAGCGCCAGCAGGGGAGGAGCAGAGAGAGAGGGAGACACAGAATCCGCAGCAGGCTCCAGGCTCTGAGCTGTCAGCACAGAGCCCGACACACAGCTCAAACTCATGAGCTGTGAGATCATGACCTGAGCCGAAGTCGGACGCTCAACCGACTGAGCCACCCAGGCGCCCTGATTTCATTCTTTTGCATGGCCGGATAATATCCCATTGTATTTATACATCTTCTTCGTCCACTCATCTGCGGATGGACACCGGGATTCATAAGAGCCAAGATACGGAAGCAATCCAAGTGTCTACCCATAGGTGAATGGTTATATCTTTTTATTATTGAGTTGTAAGGGCTCTTTATTCCAGATACAAGTCCCTTCTCAGAGACAGGATCTGCCGATACTTTCTCCCACCCTGTGGATTGTCTTTTCACTTCCTCGATGGCGTCCCTTGAAGCCCGAAAGTTCTGAATTTCAATGGAGTTCAGGATGTCCTTTTTCCCTTGTCATTTGCGCGTCTGGTGTGACGTCAGAGAAACGCTCCCTGACCCGAGGCCACTTCACAGAGAAGTGGCAGACCTCTGCCAGAGCGACAGGGCTCTGCCGGCCGCAGTGTGCGGGGTCTGGTCCTATCAGGGAATTGGGCAAAGTGGACAGTGGGTCTGAGGCTCCCTGGGCTCCGCTGGGCTCTAGCCGGGTGGGCTGGGCCACTCAGCCTCCTTGGGTTCTCTCTGTGCATCGGGGTCGCAGGCCGACCTGCCTTCAAGGGTGCCACGAGGCTGAGCAGCAAGGCGCCTGGTCCAGGGACCCAGTGCAGGCATCCATGTCCGTCATTGCTGTCCTCCTCTGAGCTCTTCCAACTCTGTCCCCAGGGGCCTCAGGGGATGACCCGTGAGTGTTGACTGGCCCTGGTCTCCTCCCCGGGGTCCGGTTACGTGCAGGTATAGACCTGGCAGCCTTGGTGGAAAACAGAGCCGGGCCTGCCTGTGCCTGGCCCCTTGGCCGAGAAGCTCCTGGGGTCGAAGGAGCAGTGCTTCTTTCCACGTACCAGCCTGGAGGCCGAGGGCAGCGAGGAGGTCCCTGAACCACAGGCTGCTGCCTCTTAGGCATAGTATGTTCCCAGGCACACGTGGTTAATAGTAGCAGTGGAATTGGAACCCAGCTCTTCCTGGGATCCTGACTGCCCCCTTATTGTAGTGACCGTAGTATTGTTACTACGTATCTTCCGTGTATTACATGGCTCATGTCATGCGTGTTATGTTACAGCTTCCACGTTGTATGTATGTAACGTACCGTCTCACAGTGATTGTTAGGACAGCCAACACTCACGGGTCATCCCCACAGGCCAGTCTTGTGTCAAGGGCTCTGCCTACCCTCTCTCCTTCATGTTTCCCCTAAAATTCTAGCAAGTAGGTGCTCTCACCTCAGTCGACAGATACAGAAACAGGAGGCTTAGCATGAGGAAGTTGTTTCCTCGAGGTCACCCCCTTTGGAGCTGGTGGTGCCGAGGACGCAACCCAGGTCCGCTGGGGTCCGGAGCAGCCTCGGTCCGTGTGGAGCCATGGAGCTCATTTAAAATTGCCTAGAGACCACGTTCAAAAGCAAAAGGAAACCGGGAAAAAAATCACGTTAATGATCCCATTTTCTGTAATCTAGTACATTCAAAGTATTGTCATCTCAACCCGTGATCACCACGGAACATCATGGAGGTGTTTCAGAGGGTTTTTGCTCGTCCGTCTGTGGCTTTTCGGCACTAAGTATTTGCAGTCCGGTGCGTGTTCGTGCTTACGGCACGTCTCCGTGGGGACGGGCCGCGTTTCACGTCTCGGGCGCTCCGTGTGGCGGCTGGCCCCTGTATGGGGCAGCTCAGGCCTGGGTGTGTACTCTCGCTGCCGGGCCCCGGAACCTGCCCCCCTGCCCCCCATCATTGGTGAGGGAAGGGGCCGTTGGCCTGGGGAGTGTGGAGCCATTGTTTTCATTGCAGCCAGAGTCGCAGCGAAGGGAGTTTGCAGAGAAGCTGGAGTCGCTGCTGCACCGGGCCTACCACCTGCAGGAGGAGTTCGGGTCCACTTTTGCATCCGACAGCGTGCTGCTGGACCTCGGTGAGCTGGCCTGGGACGGGCTGGGCTGGGGCGGGGCGGGGGCAGGGGGAAGGTGGGAGGTGGCGAGAGACCCAGGGTGTGGCTCCTCACAGTCCTCGGAGCCTGTGGACCTCATCTGAGCAGCGCCTTATCGCATAGACGGGGGAAACTGAGGCTTCAGGAGACAGAGGTGTTAGGGCACCCTGGTGGTTCAGTCCGTTAAGCATCCAACTCTTGATTTCGGCTCAGGTCATGTTCTTGGGAGATCCAGCCCTGCATCGGGCTCTGCGCGGACAGTGCCGGGCTTCTCTCTCCCTTTTTCTCTGCTGTACTCGTGTACGCGTGCTCTCTCAAAGTAAATAAACTTAAAAAAAAAAAAAAGTGAAGAATTGCTGTGTATATTTAAAAAGAAAAATGGCATTCTTTTTTTTTTAAGATTTCATTTTTTTTATTAAGCACATTTTTTTCCCCTTCCAAATTTCTATTTAAATTCTAGTCAGTTAACGTATAGTGTAATTTTGGTTTTAGAAGGAGAATTTAGTGATTCCTCACTCATATATAACCCCCAGTGCTCATCATAATAAGTGTCCTAAAGATTTTTTTTTTTTTAAACAATTCTTTTTTAAATCTTTTTTTTTAACTTTTATTTATTTTTTGAGAGACATAGAGACAGAGCGTGAGCAGGGGACAGGCAGAGAGAGAGGGAGACACAGAATCCAAAGCAGGCTCCAGGCTCTGAGCCGGCAGCACAGAGCCCGACGTGGGGCTCGAACCCACAGACCGCGAGATCATGACCTGAGCCGAAGTCGGCCGCTCAACCGACTGGGCCACCCAGGTGCCCCTAAAGATTTTATTTTTATTTTACTTTCTTTATTTTTAAAGTTTAATTTTTTACTTAGAGAGAGAGATTGTGAGCAGGGGAGGAGCAGAGAGAGAGAGAGAATCCCAAGCAGGCTCCACCCTGTCGGTGCAGAGCTAGCCCGATGTGGGTCCTGATCCCATGAACTGTGAGATCATGACCTGGGCCGAAATCAAGAGCCAGACGCTCAACTGGCTGAGCCACCCAGGCGCCCCTATTTTTTATTTGAGAGAGAGAGAGAGAGAGAGCGAGAGCATGCGCACATGTGTGAGCAGGGAAGAGGGGCAAAGGAAGAGAGAGAGAGAGAATCCTCAGCAGGCCCCGGGTTTAGCACGGAGCCCGACACAGGGCCCCATCCCTTGACCCCGGGATCATGACCTGAGCTGAAATCAGGAGTCAGATGCTGAACCAACTGAGCCCCCCAGGCGCCGCTGAAGATTTAATTTTTGAGTAATCCCTACACCCATCATAGGGCTTGAACCCTGAGATCGAGAGTCCCATGCTCTACTGACTGAACCGGCCAGGTGCCCCAGTGGCGTTCTTGCATACGCAGCAGGCAGGAGCGGGGCTTGGGCGGCCCCGGGGAGTCCCTGGCCAGCGGGCCTTGCCCCGTCGCCTCGGGAGCAGACCCTCGGGAGTGTGTGTCGACATCTCCCCTGACGGCCGTTCCAGGCTTTGCTTTAAGCCTTCTTCTGTGGGCACCGGGCAGGCGGAAGGGATGGCTCAGGTGGAGATTGGTTGAAAACAGGCCAAAGGGCCAAGAAAGAAGTCTGGTTACTGCCTGCTCCTCTGAGGTCAAGGTCCACGATGTCGCCGAGAGATCACGAAGACATCGAGCCAGACGGCCATTGTTCTCGCGTTCCCGCCGTGTGCCAGACCCCCCGCAGTGAGCGGGCCCCAGGACCTTTCTCTGGGTGCTGTCTGCCCTGAGGGGGACATCAGACCCCTGTGCCCAGCGCCTCAGCTCTGCCAGTGGCAACGCAGGCCTGGCAAGGGCCGGCTGCCTCGGCTCGCCCTACCGTGGCCTGTCCCCCAGTGGCTTTGCCCAAGGAGGAACCCTGCTCCCGCGGCCTCCCCGCGTGGCAGAGAAGGCTGGGACGGTCTTTAGGGCCACGGTCTCTGTGTATCTGAGATCCCTTTCCTCGGAGCCCTTACAGGTCCAGACCCCCGCAGGCCTTGCGTGGGCGGGGCTAGCGGTGCCAAGTGGCCTGCGGACTCCCCGGAGCTCTTTGTCATCAGCGGCTAAGTTTCAGTGTGTCAGAGAGGGGAGTCAGCTGGCCCAAGGCCACACAGTACGGCAGCGTCTGCCTCTGCAGAGCTCAGGGGCCACCGGGCCTCAGGGTGCGGCTGTGTGGCCGTGTGAGGGTCCCCCCCGCAGCCTGGTTCTGCGCCTAACTGTGCCCACCTCCAAGGATGGCGTGCCGTCGAGAGAAGCCGTTCATTTGAGGCGATGAGCCCAGAACCTTCACCCAGCGAGTGTTCAGTAAATAGGGACCGTGTGGTCAACAGTGCCATCCAGTCTCAGAAGCGCGTGTTGGTGGCTTTGCACGTGTGCGTTCCGAAAAGCCCGGCGGTTTCGGAGTCTCAGCTCAGCCCCCCTCCTCCTGTTCTCCCCAGAGAGGACTCTCATGCTGCCCCTGACCGAGGGCTCCCTGCATCTGCGGGCGGACGATGAGGACAGCCTGACCTCCGAGGATTCCTTCTTCTCTGCCACGGAGGTGACATGGCACGGAGGTGGAGGGGCAGAGCGGGAGGGTGGGCTGGGGTGGCGCCCGGGGCCCCCGCACGAACTCTCACCGCGAGCACCCGGGGTGTGGGAAAGGGAAGGCATTTCACCCGACAGGTGCAGAATTGGGCAGTTACCGAGTGCGGCTCCCCGGGGACCCCGGGCACTCGGTGGGGCAGGGAAGCCCGAGAAGGCAGGGGCCATAGGTCCTGTGGGCCAGGGCAGGGGTCCCCGCCCCCGTGGCGCCAGCCCGCACTGACCTCTCCCTTCTTAGACTGCGTGCCCCTTGCTTGGCATTAGTCTGCCATGGCCGCACATGTCAGGCCCAGCCGTCCTGCCTGGGGAGGGGGGGGGATGTGTGGCCGTTGAGAAGGGCCCCTGGAGATGGGGCTGCTGAGGGCCAGAGCCGGACTCAAATCTAGGCCTCTTGCCTCTTGGCTCAGTGTTCCCTCTGGCATCCCCTCTGGGAGGCTGGCCCCTCGGTGTCCCCCGGGCAGGCACCCTCACCCCCTGGGATGCTGTTGACGCAGGCTTTGACATGACCTTCCTCTTCCTGCGTGTCCTCCCCCCCCAGCTCTTTGAGTCCCTGCAGGTCGGAGACTACCCGGTCCCGCTCTCCAGGCCTGCCGCCGCTTATGAGGAGGCCCTGCAGCTGGTGAAGGAGGGGAGAGTGCCATGCCGGACCCTCAGGTGAGCGTGTGCGGAAGGAGGCGGGCAGCCGGGGGCGGCCGGGGCGCTCCCCTGTCCACCTCGGAGGCCAGAGAAGCCAGCAGCGCTGGGCGAGGACTCAGCTGGACAGGCCGGCCGAAGGCCGCGGTGCTCCTGACACAGCCGGGGAGGGCCTTAGGTCCCGAGACAGACGGGCCCGGAAGTAGCAAGCACGGACTCATGGAATTAGTGAGATCACAACGGTTTCTGCTTTGGCGAGGTTGCCAAGGGCCTCCAGCCTTTCTGTTGGTGGGCCCTGTCTCTGAGCCCTGTGTCTCCAAGGAATCCAACTCGGCAGCGGCCCCGAGGCCAGGCTCTGGGGACAGAAAGACTCGCTCCTTCCCAGGTTCTGTCCCTTCATAGCGCGTGGCCCTGGACCAGTCGCCTAAGCTCTCTTGGCCTCCGTTTTTGTATCTGTGGCATAGTTAGGTTTCTTGTTCATCTTAAATTCGCTTTGCTGTCTGATATGGAACTCAGAGCTTGGTTTTTGGCCATGACTCCGGATTTAAGTGTGTGTGTTTGAAGTTCACTGACTGAGGGGCACCTGGGGGCTCAGTTGGTTAAGTGTCTGACTCTTGATTTCGGCTCACTGTTGGTGAGTTCGAGTCCCCTGCTTGGGATTCTCTCTCCCTTGCTCTCTGCCCCTTCCCTGCATTTGCGCACGCTCTGGCTCTCTCTTTCTTTCTCTTTCTCTCCCTCTCAAAATAAATAAAACTTAAAAAAGTTCACTGACCGAACATGGCTGAAAAGCCCGGTTGAAGCCTTAGTGAGGCGGATGAGGGAGCCCCCTGCCCCGGCGCTCTGCCTGCTGGGACCTGTTTAGCCACCCCAGTCCCCCGCCAGCGAGGGTCCTTGGCTGGCTGGGGCCGGAAGGAGGCCGAGGTCGGCCCAACTCTCAGTGCGCAGACCTGCCAGCTGCGCTCAGTGCTCCTGAGGACAGCGTGTCCTCGGAGACCGTCCCGTCAGCCTCTCAACCTCTTCCTTTGCTTTGGGGGCAACCGAGGCCTAGAGGAAGGCAGGCTCTTACCCAAGGTCCCCCTGCCTGGCCGAGGCAGGGCCGCACACGGCTCCGCCCTGACCCCACGGCGGGCGTCGCTGGGTAGGGCCCAGGGAGGGTGACCGTGTGTGCTTCCCCACAGGACCGAGCTGCTGGGCTGCTACAGCGACCAGGACTTCCTGGCCAAGCTGCACTGTGTGCGGCAAGCCTTCGAGGTGGGTGTCGGGGGCACGAAGCCGGGGCTGGGGACAGTCGGGCAGGTCTGCCAGGCCCGCTCCCACACCTGGCTCCTCTGCTCGGACAGAGTCACCCGCCTGGCCCGTTAGAGTGGCCTCTCCACCGGCTCTGGGGGGACTGCCAGCCCGACGGCTCACTCCCTCCCTTCCTCATTCCTCAGGGCCTTCTGGAAGACAAGAGCAACCAGCTTTTCTTCGGGGAGGTGGGCCGGCAGATGGTGGCGGGCCTGATGAGCAAGGCCGAGAAGGTAGCTTTCTTCGGGTTTTCTTCTCACCGCGCCTTTTTCATCTTAATGTTTGTACCTTTTATTTGGTTCTGTTAAAAAAAAAAAAAGAGTAATCTGAAATCGAGCTAAGGAGCTTTGACTTCACCCTGAAGGCTCTGAAAGAGCGAGGAAAGGCTGGGGGGGGTGGTTCTGGGCTAATTATTATTTTTTTTAATGTTTATTTTTGAGAGAGAGCACGCATGCGCGCGCGCAAACAGGGGAGGGGCGTGGGGGGACTGCAGAAGATCCGAAGCAGGCTCCGATCGGACAGCAGTGTGCCCGACGTGGGGCTCGAGCCCCCACGCTGTGCGATCGCGACCTGAGCCGAAGTCGGACGCTCAACCGACTGAGCCCCCCAGGCGCCCCTCCTGTACTGATTTCTCAAATCACGGACCCGTCTTGCGTTTTACTTCTGATGACACGGTGACGCGGTCTTACACGATTCAGTGACCCTAAAATGCAAACCGGCGTCAGTCTCCCTGAGCCCCACCCCCCCGAGTGAACCCCTGCCACAGTGCGAGGTGTTTCTCCTGTCGGGTTTCGTGGACTCACCCTTGAACGTGGTCCTTTAATTTCCAAAGCGCCCCGCAGACTCGTTGTGCAAGAGGACATCTTGTCCGTCTGTCCGTGTCAGCAGGTACAGTTACTTTTAGTGGCGGCCCGGCAGTCCCTCGGGCGGGCTGGCGGTGAGTCAGCTGGCCCTCGATGGAGACACCTTACGGTTGTGTCAGACGTGGCCCCTCACACTGCTGTCCTGATGTGTCTGTCACAGACCTCTCCAGGTACCTGTGGTTCTCTGTGGGGCAAAACCCAGATGTGGCACTACCATGTGTGGGGCACAGTTAGAAGGGCGGCTCGGTGTGCCCCCTGCAATGTCTTAACAACTTAAGGCCCGAAGCTCCTGCCAGCAGCGCAATAGGGCGTCTCCTTACATCTCGGCCAATGCTGGGTGTCAGTGATGTTTTATTTTATTTATTTTTAAATTTTTTTAATGTTTGCTTATTTTTGAGAGAGAGACAGAGGGTGAGCGGGGAAGGGGCAGACAGAAAGGGAGACACAGAATCCGAAGCAGGCTCCAGGCTCTGAGCCCTCAGCCCAGAGCCCGATGCGGGGCTCGAACCCACAGACCATGAGATCATGCCCTGAGCTGAAGTCAGATGCTTAACCGACTGAGCCACCCAGGTGCCCCTCGCTGATGCTTTTAATCTATTTTATCCCTTCCTTTGATTATTAATAAGGTTGCGTGAGTTGTCATGTCAACTGGTCAATGGTTTCAGCAAAGCCCTTGGAAACGCCTCCCCCCCGCGCCCCCCCCCCCCCGAGGCTTTCACGTCACCGTCTGTGTGACGGTTCCCAAAACACACCTCTGATCTCGTTGCCCAGTTGCCCGACGTCCTCCCTCGCTCGCGCCACCTCTGAGGTAAAGACTGAGTCTCCCCTTGTGACCTGCTGCCGCGCCCACTTGGCCTCGTCCAGACCGAAGGGCTTAGGCTTTTAGTGTATAGCTCTTCCAGACTTTCTCCCCGGTCCGGAGCCTTCGCGTGTGGCCCGTGGCGGGCCCTCCACACCCGGGGCACTGATCCTCGGCGCCGTTGTGGCTACTGCTGCCGAATACGCACACGAGGGTCTAAGAACGGGCCTCTGGGGTCTACTGCAAGGATGAGCCCTGTGTGTCCAGCCTCTCGAGGCGCGAGTGGGCGTGCCCCAGGCCCCTTGCGAGAGGGCGGTCAGACATGCCTGGCCAGCCCTTACCTGCATCGTCCTCCTTCGCGTGTGAGGGACTGAGGCTTCGGGGTCACGGTCAAGGTCATCCTAGCAAATTCTCTTTAAAACTTAATGAAAAAAAAAAAGTTTTTTAAATGAATATAGAAATACTCATGCCCACTTTAGAAAAACCCAACATCACACTTCGGTGAACGCCAGGCGGGTGGCTCCTCCGCCCACGGTTCTTCATAAGGGGTGTCGGCCTGCCTGCGCCATTCTGTGTCCGCTCCACCCCGCCTGGCTCTTGGGCGCATCGCTGACCGCCCGCGGCCTCAGTATGCCTATCTAGAAAGTGGGTATGCTCCTGGACCACTCCTCGTAGGACCGCGTGAATCCGCTGAGTTGGTCCCTAGGAGAACGGCCCCTGGCGCGTGCCAGCTCTCCGTGTCCTCAGGTGTCCCCGGGGGCACGTCCACGTGTACACGTGGCGTCGCAAGCGCCGGCTCCACCTCGCAACCCCAGAGAGTGAAGAGCCCGTCCCGTGTGCCCGACGGCAGCGGGTCTCACGCACTGTTTATCGTTCAGGCCCGGGCACCGGGCTGATTGTGTTTACGCGCCTGAGCTCACCGGCTCCCCCAGCATCGGCCCGTGAGCATGGGCCGTAGCGGCTCCCGTTTCGCCGCTGACAGCCAGGGTCATGCCGATTTGGCCACTTGACTCAACCTCCTGTCCTCGCGCATCTTCGCAGAGTGAGCTCATGGTGTCGCGTGCGCACGCCTCCCCCGGGAGGCGTTTGGTGCTCCGTTGTGAGTCGGTCTGAGGCGTCGCGGGGCGCGCTGTCGTCGGCTCTCTCCCAGACGTGCCCTGGGGTCTGCAGAGGCGCAGAGCGGCGGGCGGAGGACGCTTCTTGCCGGGTTCTCACCGTGGCCGCTGCTCAGGGACAGGCCTCGGCCCTGCGAATCTAGTCCGAGCGAGTCTTCGAGCCTCTCTCGTGACCGGAGTGGGCCATGCTTCTCCCCGCAGAGCCCCAAAGGCTTCTTGGAGAGCTACGAGGAGATGATGGGCTACGCCCTGCGGCCTGAGACCTGGGCCACCACGCGGCTGGAGCTGGAGGGCCGTGGGGTGAGTCGGTTCGTGCCGAGCCCCGGTGCCCTGGGGTCCCTTGCACCCGAGATCCCTGAGCGGGGAGGGGGCGCCTGTGCCGAGCTCTGGGTCTGACGTGGCTCCGTCGCCGCGGCCGGCGGGCCCAGGCTGTTGGGGAGACGGCCCCGGCCGTACCCCGTTGTGGCCCAGGGATGCGCCCGCTCACCCGCCTGCTCCCGCCCAGGCCCCCACACGCCCGCGCCTCTCCGGACGCGGCCTTCCCGTCGGGCCAGTGACCCTGCGGGCTCCAGAGCGCCCCTGCCCTCTCTCAGGTGGTGTGCATGAGCTTCTTCGACATAGTGCTGGACTTCATACTCATGGACGCCTTCGAGGACCTGGAGAGCCCCCCCTCCTCGGTGCTCGCCGTCCTGCGGAACCGCTGGCTCTCAGACAGCTTCAAGGAGACGGTGGGTGGCTGCCCTCCGCACCCGGCACACGCCCCGTCACCCCACGCGATGGCCCGGACCCCGCGTTCCTCCGCCCCTGGCTCTGGGCCCCGAGGCCAGGCCCCCCGCCCCCGCCGCCAGGCAGCCGTCCCCGCGCTGGGCAGACCGGGTGTCTGCTCCGGAGCAGCTTCCCTGGGGAGGCCGAGGTTCTCTGTGTCCGTGTTAGAACCCACTCGGTGGGGGGCGGAATGTTCCTTTTGCATCGTGGTGTCCCTTAGTTAATTCTACTCCGTTTTAATGCACGTTACTAAATCAAGTTAAGACGTAAGAGGAAGAAAGGAACAGCAAGAGAGCATTGAATGCAGGGCCCCTAGGGGCAGGCGGGCCCCCCGGGCGGTGACCGTGGACCCCCATGACCTCCGAATGAAGTGGGGGTGCCGGGTCACGGCCATTTCCCCGAGGAGGAGACGGCGACCTGGAGAAGATCGGCAGCTAGTCCAGGGCCCGCAGCAAGTAAGGGTTAGAGTCCGGGCTCAGATTTAGGTGTGACTGGCTCCTAAGTGAGGGGAGGGAAGCAACAGAGCGCAGGCGCCAGGCCCCGTCTTCCTGCTTGGGGTGGGGCGAACTGGGGTCAGGTGGGGGCTGCTGGCCCGACCTGTCATTCTGAAACCTGGTGGGGGGGGGGTCCCATCTTTGATTTAGGCCCTGGCCACTGCCTGCTGGTCAGTCTTGAAAGCCAAGAGGAGACTGTTGATGGTGAGTGACCCCCTCGGGGCCCGGGCGCGGCACCCAGCGCAGCTGACCGGTCGGCCTGGCTCCAGCTGGCCCCCATCCTGGGGGTGGGGCAGGGCCGGCGCAGGGAGGTCCCCTTTGGTCTCTGTCACAGTGCCGGCCACCTGCGCCGCCCTGATCTCTCCCTGTGCCGGGAGAACCTCAAAGGCACACCTAGGTCAGCTTCATCTCCTCTCCAGGACCCAGCACGGCGTGGGCCATTGGAAGCCGTGAAGGGCTCAGAGGGGAGAGGGCACTCTTGAGGGAGGAAGGGCCCACAAAAGGGGTGGCGGCCGGCCCTGTGGAGGCATCTGGGCTCTGGGCGGGGCAGGCAGAGCAGCCTCCCTCCGGCCCACAGGCTGCTGGTATCTGCGCTCCCAGGCAGCGACTGGCCGCCCCGACTGGGCCGCAGTCCATCCCTCTCCTCCGCCAGCCAGGCCCTGCTGCCGAGCTGATACCAGCTGCCGCTGCCAAGTGCTCTGGGCGTTTCCGTGGCCCGGCCCAGCCCACCCCCTTCCTCGTGTAGTCCTCACAGCAGCCCCGAGCTTACCCCCCAGTCTGCAGAGGTGAAAGCCCCCGTCACTTGCCAGGGGTCACCCAGCGAGCATGTGACTGAGCCGGGCCCCCAAAGCCCTCCCCTCCGCCCGCAAGCTTGGCTGCGTCCCAGCCCTCAGCCTCTCCGCTTCCGCAGGTGCCTGATGGCTTCATCTCCCATTTCTACTCCGTATCGGAGCACGTTAGCCCCGTCCTAGCCTTTGGCTTCCTCGGACCCAAACCCCAGCTCGCTGAAGTGTGTGCTTTCTTCAAGGTAAACGGAGCGCGAGGCCTGCCCGGGCTGCTTCCCCGAGAAGGGGTGAGCGGGGGTGCCTGGAGGGAGCCTGGCCAACGTGGGTCCGGAGGAAGCGCCAGGAGGGCGGGAGCCCCTGGGGACGGGACGGCTTGGGGAGGGGTCGAGGAGGGGCTTCGGGTGGTCTGGAGGATGTCCGTGTGGTGGGGGGGCGGCGCGGGGAGCAGGGGCCGCGGCCCAGCCCCGACGCCAGCCCTCCCCCCAGCACCAGATCGTGCAGTACCTGAGGGACATGTTTGACCTGGACAACGTGCGCTACACTTCGGTGCCGGCGCTGGCAGACGACATCCTGCAGCTCTCGAGACGCCGCAGCGAGATCCTGCTGGGCTACCTGGGGGCGCCGGTGGCCAGCAGCGCTGGCCTCAACGGGGCGCTGCCCCGAGAGAACGGACCCCCGGACCTGCCGCAGTAGTGGCGGGCTCAGGCTCGGGGAGGGGCGCCGCCCGGGTCTGGTCCGCGCGGCAGTGGCAGCGAGAAGGCTGCCTCCTCCCCTCCTCAGGGCCCGGGTGGCCGTGGCCGTCGGCGTCGGCAGAGCCCGGGCCTTGGTGGTTCTTCCTTGGAGAGGGTTGGAGCCCTGGGGGCCTGCCTGACTGCCCTCAGCTGTCCCTGGGCCAAGCAGCTGCTGGACCAGTGGCCCGCGGGGCCTGAGGGAGGGGAAGGTGGTCAGAGAGAGACCCTGTTGTGAGGAGAGGCGGGACAGGCAGAGCCGGAGGTCCTGGGCGTGGGACCCCAAGACCTCCCCCCATCCAGGGCTGCTGACGGGGGGCGGGTGCTGGGAAGGTAGAGGTGGAAGATGGGGGGGCGGGGCTCTGGTGAAGGCCACGGATGGCCTGAGCTAGAAGGACCCCGGGCTTGGACAGTCTCTGGCTGCCCAGCCCCCACCGCTGCTGCCACCCTAGAGACTTTGCGGCTCCAGAGAGGGAGGGTGGGGGCCACAGAGTGCGGGGGGGTGGGGGGCGGGTGTGTTGGACGGGTGGCAGGCCTGGACCATCCAAGGGCGGGGTGGGTGGGTCTGCTTTCCTCGTGCGCCCGTCTGGTCAAGGGCGGGGCCTCGGCGAACCCAAGCGGGAAACCAGGGCGCTGTCCTCTGACGCTCCCGCGTCCTGCCCAAGACCGTCACTCCTCTTCCCCTTAGCCGCCACCAAAGACGGAGGAGGTGGGACTGGTCCTCCCGCCCCAGCCCCCTGCCTCTGTGAGCCCGGAACCCCCTGGGTGGTGCCAGGGCTGAGCTGGAGGCTCTGACCGGGGTTCGGCAGGGGCCTGTCACCTATGCTGCTGTCGGTGGCGGGCCCAGGGACCACGTCGGGCGGGTCAGAGGATGTACCGGGCTGGACCGGCTCCCCTGCCCTCGTTAGGATGAGAAAGTTTGCCGGGCGCCGCACAAGCGCTCCGGCTGCGCATCGGCTGGTCCTCCGGCCGTCCCCACGTTGTCGCCGCGTCCGCAGGGTGCTGTGAGCCCTGCGGACTCCCGTCACTCAGTGTTTTCACCGGAGGTGGGATGTTTTATTTATTGCCTTAACACTTTATTTTGTGATTCTGCCCTTTTCAGGCTGAGAGGCCTCCCAGAGAAACTCAGTTCTTCTTCCTTGTTCTCCGCAGTCCGGAGGACTGGCTCCTCAGACCAGGGCCCCTCTCCCCCGAATGGAAAAGGGGTCCGGGGAGGGAGAGAGAAGGGAAACGGAGAGGGCTGCTGTGGCCCTGGCCCGTCGCCTCCCTGCACGCTCGCTCCTGCTCCCCGGACTGGAGGACCCTTTGTCAAGCCGGGGCTCCGGCCCCAACCCCCCTCTCCGCGGTTGGTGTCCAGGAAGGAGCAGCCTCCTGCGTGGCCCGGCCCGGGGTGGCCCTCTCCCCTCCAGCCCCACATTCCCTTCATTTGCACTTCCCCTGCGCTATGAATGTCCTCTTGGGCCGGGGCCCCCGGCCACTCTGGTCTGCTCCCCAATCGCTCAGAGTGGCGTTTTCGTCTGTCTTTGTTTACACGTCCATGCACTGCCTCTGGCCCTTGATTTGTTGCAGCTTCCAACTTTTGTATGGTAGAGCGTGTGCGCATCGACCTCAAGTCAAATAAATGATTTCTTACACAAGGTCCTTCTGCGTTGCCACGCTGAGGGGTCCGTTTGCTTCCTGGGCCATCGCCGGGGACTCGCTCTTTGGGGTGCGGTTGGCGGAGTTTCCACGAGGGCAAAGGTCAAGGGGAGCCCCCCCGGGGCCGCTCGGCAGCCTGGCAGCGTGGATGGGGCCCCTAGGCGGGCAGGGCCCCAGCGTTGGGGGCGAAGTGGGGGAGGGTCAGCACAGTACTTAAGGCCACGGGTGGTGGACGGGCTGGGCGTGGCTTCAGCTCAGGCGGCATATAGCTAAGGTCACTTCTCTCTGGGCCTCAGGGTCCACATCTGTGAGACAGGGGTTGGACCAGCTGGGCCGGTGGGGGGGCAGGCTCAGGTCGAGTCCTGTAGACGGCTGAGCCCACGAGAGCCAGGGGAGCAGGTCAGTCGGAATGGACAGACGGAAGCCCGCCAGATCTGCAGCTGGTTCCGCGGGCAGTCACACGTCAGCAGGTTATTGGGAAGGTACTCTTCTTTTTGTTTTAATGTTTATTTATTTTTGAGAGAGAGAGAGCGTGAGCAGGGGAGGGGCAGAGAGAGAGAGGGAGAGAATCCCAGGCAGGCTCCACGCTGTCAGCCCAGAGCCCGACAGTGTGGGGCTCTCACCCATGAACTGTGAGATCATGACCTGAGCTGAAGTCAAGACTCAGATGCTCAATCAACTGAGCCACCCAGGCACCTCCCCCGCTCTTTTTAAGTAAACTCTATGCCACACGTGGGCCTTGAACCCATGACACCAAGGTCAAGAGTTGCACGCTCTACCGACTGAGCCAGCCAGGCGCCCTGAGACCATTTGTCTTTTTTTTTTTTTAATTTTTTTATTTTGTTTTTGAGAGACATAGAGACAGAGAGTGAGCAAGAGAAGGGCAGAGAGACAAGGGAGACCCAGAATCTGAAGCAGGCTCCAGGCTCTGAGCCGTCAGCACAGAGCCCGATGCGGGGCTCGAACTCACAGACCGTGAGATCATGACCTGAGCCAAAGTCGGCCGCTTAACCCACTGAGCCACCCAGGCGCCCCCATTTGTCTTTCTAACTGGCGTCTTTGGGGTCCAGGAGTTCCACAGACTCCCTGGAATGAGTTTCCCGAGAGCGGCGCCCCCCCCAGTCACGTTCATCCTTCATTCCTGACGCCCACTCCTGGTCTGGCACTGCCTGCAAACTGAGTTTCTGAAGTGAACGAATGAACCTCGAATCTAGAGGGCAGCAGCACATTTTGGGGAGCCAAGCCCAGAGATGGGGAGTTTCCTGAAGGACTCTGAGCACAGACCAGTGCGCCCGGGGTATGGCGCGCAGAGTGAGACTCTGGGCCTCTGAGGACTGTTCTGTCTGTGAACTCCCTGCCAGAAGAAAGGCCAGCCCTGCCTGGGACGCCTGGGGACTCTGCAAGAGCACGGGTCTCAGGATTCCCCTGAGGACTCCTCCGGGCAAGGGGGAAGAGGAAGCCAGCAGTCGGGCTCATGGGATGCAGGCTGGTTCGAACCTGGGCCTGCCCAAACAGACCTGGGTTTGAATCCTGGCTCTGACACACACTAGCCCGGGGACCTGGCCAAAGTGGGGGTCGGGGGAGACACTCGAGAGCCTCACTGTCCTCAGCTAAACTGGGCGCATTCAGACTTGCCTTGCAGGCTGTAGTGGCGACGGTGCGAGTGACCAAGAGCGGAGCACCTCCCGGTTTGCCGGGAGCAGTACCAGGGGGCCTCGCTGGGCTCCGTGCAGCGCGCACACCCACACTGCCCGGCCCCTTGTCCGCATGGCAGGTTGGACCTGCCGTCCCTGCCGTCTCTGGGACCCTGCCATGACTCCCGGGCACGTCTCCATCAGAAACGAGTCCGCTGGTACGCCAAAGACATGCACGAGGATGTTCTGAGCAGCAGAACCCGAACCCCGCCCCCTGCCAAATGTCCCCCGAGAGTCGAATGGAAAATAAACTGTGGGGTGTTCACACCATGGAATGCTGCACGGCAAGAGCGAGCACATCGGACCCAGAGGCTACAGCATGGATCGGGCTCCCCAACGTGATGCTGGCGAAGGCAGCCCCATGCAGAAAGTACCTACTGCAGGATCCAGCCCAGCCTAACGTATGGTGTCACCCGGGGGTGACTAGACGGGGTCTAGTGCTCAATCTGAGGGCTGCTGACACAAACGCGCTTAGTTTATGGGACTTCATCAAGCTGTACACATTTGATTCCTGGAGTTTCCTATATGAATGTCATATTTTATTAAAAAAAGTTTTTAAATGTTTATTTGTGAGAGAGAAAGAGAGAGAGCCTGAGCAGGGGAGGGGCAAAGAGAAAGAGAGGGAGACACAGAATCTGAAGCAGGCTCCAGGCTCTGAGCTGTCCGCACAGAGCTGATGCGGGGCTCGAACCCATGAACCGTGAGATCATGACCTGAGCTGAAGTCGGACGCATAATCGACGGAGCCACGCCAGCCCCCCGAAGTTTTTTACTTTTTTAAGAAGCAAAGCCCGACCAAATAACCAACCCATGCATCAGAGCTCCCTTCTGTCCTCACCATCAGTGGTAATCTTCAGAGTTTTGGGTGGCTGGGCTCCTGCCAGTCCCCGCCCCCCCCCCGACCCCCCGCCCCCAGCACCTGCCCCCTCCCTCTCTCTGGCCCATTCCATCCAGCCACACTCTGGGGTCAGGACAGTTGCTTCCACCGTTCCCTCTGCCAGGAAAATCCCACTCTGGATAACTAACTCCTTCTCATTGTAGAGTTCCTCGTCCTTGTCACTTCTTCCAGAACACTCTCCCTGAGGCAAGAGGACTCTGGAGTCAGATAGGTCTGGGTTTCGGGGACTTTGCGTCTTTAGGCCTATTTGCTCATCAGTGAAGGGACTGCCAACCAGGGAGGGGCAAAGCAGCCAGGCTCGGGAGGGCTCCCTGGTGCCAGAGAATTATTCTGGGAAACTCACGGCCCACTCCTCACACCTCCTGCTTCTCACAGGCTAATAATGGCAGTGCCCGAGGGAGCTGAGGGCAGGTGACAGGGAGATGACCCACACAAACCCAGGCTGGGCCATATGGGAGCATCTGGGGGCCCTCATGGCTTGCTGGTGGGTGGAGTCACCCCCCCAAGCCCCCTGCCCCAGACTCCTCAGCCCAGCTCAGCTCATGGCTGTGGCTCCCACGGTGTGGCAGAGCGAGCCACGCTGGTCGGCAGAACCGTCCGCTGTACTCTCCCTTCTCACAAGGACTTCCGCTATTTGTCAGGCATTTCTTCTAGCACTGGTCTGGGCCAGGCTCAAATCCATAACAGGCCCTGTCTTCAAGCTGCCCAGGCTTCTCCACGCGTGGCTAGACTACTCATATCAGAGCCCCCCAGAGCACGTAGGAATGCACACTCCAAGGCTCCGGCCCAGCTCTCCCGGATCGATCTAGCCCCAGTGGCACCCAGAAATCTGCATTTCTATCAGCCGATCTTGGTGCTGCGTGAAGTCAGAGAACCATCGCTTCCTGGGAGACAGACGAGACCAATAATGGCCCAGGGTGATCAGTGCTGAGGGAGAAGAGGGGATGCCACTGTGAACCCAGGGAGGGGGGGGGGGCCTCTCACCTGGCCACCGAAACCGCTAAGCCAGAACAGACACCTGAGCCAGACTTGGCTAGGCGAAGCGGGGCAGAAGGGGTGATGTTTTCCAGGCAGCAGAACAGCCTGTGCCAACGCTAGAGGACAGGAGGGGCCGGGCATCTCGCTTGGCCTGCGAAATTCAATCTAGCCGGAGGGACTGTGGGCGCAGGAGACGGAAAGGTGGGTGGCAAGGTGTGGCTGTTTACGCAGGGCCTCGTGGCCACTGAGAGGAACGTTTCGGGGAAACTGAGCTGTAGGCGGAAAACCGGTTTCTTGCTTAAAATGTTCCCAAGATGCCTAAAGCAGAATAAACGTTACCAAATCAAAACATCTTTATTAATTGAAGGAAAGATGGAAGGCGTCTTTAACTTCACTTAAGCTTCCTCGCCGAGCATTAGTTAAGCTTCCATTCTGTAAAGCATTGAGGGCGCCGAGTGTGCGCCCCGCCCCGCGAGTTCTCTCCTCCGCCCCACACACTTTGAACAGAAGGGTCGCCGGCCAGTATACTGCAGAGATTTGGGTCTTTGGCCTCAGTTTACTCAAAACTAAAAGTGGGTCGGCTCTAACCCCAACGTGCCGAGCCTGCCTCCCCGCTTCGAGTATGCTTTCCTTCGGGAGCCCAGGGCCGGCCAACTCCGGGCGGGCTCGGGATACAGGCTGAGCTTCCACTCCACGTACAACGCAGACAAACCAAAGCTCCCACCAAAGTTCAACACGCCCCCCAAGCTAGCGCCTGATTGGCCCGCCCGGCTCACATCGTGAGCCCGCTTCACTTTGTGATTGGCTGTTCTCCTTTCTGTTGTGTGCTGGAACCCTCCTCTTCTCTGATTGGCCAGACTCCTACCTGTGCTCGCCCTGGATTGGGCGCCGGCTCGGTCGGCTCGCATGCTCCGGGGCCCGGCTCTCTGATTCGCCGCTCGGGTCAGCCTCAGGGCCGGCACGCTAAATGGCTGCGCCGGTACCTGTATCGGCCTCCGATTGGGCACGCGGAGCCTCCCCGGCGTGATAGGTCAGGACCACCGCCCCCCTGGCTCCCCATTGGCTGCTCGGCGAAGCCCGGTCTCCGGGTAAGATGGCAGCGGACGGACAGTGCTCGCTCCCCGCTTCATGGCGGCCGGTGACCCTCACCCACGTCGAATATCCTACAGGTAAAAGGCGGCCCCGACTTGGAGGACGCCTTCCTGGGGCCGGCCCACCAGCCCCGGGCGCTCCGGCCCGCGCGAGTTCGCGGAGGGGGCGCCGGGGGACCGAGGTGGGAACTGTCAAATAGTGAGCCATGGAGGGGCTCGGCCGGCGCGCGCGCCGCGCAGGCGCAGTGGTGCGGCGATGAGCTGGGAGAAATTGTGAGCGGCTCGCTCGAGCACTCTGCGGCTGCGCTATCGGGCCGCTCCCCCGGGTCCCGGGACGTGGGTGGGCTGTAATGGGGCCGGGGTCGGCGCCAGGCGGGAAAAGATGACTGGCCTGGACCTGGGTCCTTCTTCCCTGCCCTCCCTGGAGTCAGAGAGGCCGGACTCCCTCCTTGGCGTGCAGGGAGTGCCTGTTCCCTTTAAGCAGCGCTTGGGGGGCTGCGAAGAGCTCCCCTTTGCCGGGAGTGTGCAAACCGAGGCCGGGAAGCTATTCGTTGTTTGAGTACTTGCGCCACGCCCTGAGCAGGGCACCGCTTCGCCACGGAGGGAACCGGGTTAGGGGACAGGCGGCCCCTGGGGTCTGACTTCTGGAGTTTCCCAATCAGATGTCTCTCTAGTACAGGGTTTTCCAGGTGAGAGGTCCTTCAGCGGCCGTGCTGGAGGCTCGTAGAGTAGAGGCGTAGAGCGTGGGCCTTAGGGTCAGAGGTATCTGGGCTCGAGTTCAGGCTGAGGCTTGGTGCAAGGGACTTCACCTCCCCGTGCCTCACTCAGTCAGCCCGTCTGTGAAGTGGGACTCATCCCAGTGGCTTCCTTCTAGTGGCGATGCGAGAAACAAAGAACACGAGGTGTGGGAAATGTGGCGCCCAGTAAGCATTCAGCATGGCCCCGCAGTTAACCCTATCGTCCCCGGGGCCCTCCAGCCCAACCTGCCCTCCCTGGGTGGGATGGGTGAGGCCGGGGGGGCCCCTCATGGAGCCCTGCTCGCCCCAGAAGGGGGCCTGCTCTCGCTGCTCTCCGGGCGCGGAGCTGTGAGAACCTGACCCTGCCCAGGGCCCCAGGGCTGGATGCCAGGGAACTTTGACCCTCTAAGTATGCTGGGTTGTCCTGGGGGCAGGGCAGCCCTGCCAGGCACTGGGACCTGCCAGCCCGGCCCACTCACCCACCATCACGGACAGGCCTGTAAACTCCCCGTGCTACGGACTGTGAAGAAAACCCACTTTTACAGGAGGGAAACCGAGGCCTGGAGAGGGGAAGAGACGTGCCCCCGGCCTCGGTACCTTCCTTACTTCCCCTCCCTGGCCTCCGATTAGCTTCGCTGCATGCTCGCAGGTGAGAAGGAGGAGCCTGGTGCTCGTGGGCAGCGGGACGCCGGCTGCGATGAGGGACCCTTTGCAGGGGCTGCGGGTGCCTGGAAGGGGGACCTGGGTGAGCCCAGGGGCCTCCTTCAAGGTCTAGTGTTCTGCCGACTCTTCTGTGGCCCCTGTCGTGCCCTCATCACGCCCATCCTTGCTGCTTCCCCCCTTCCCTACTTGGTCAGTATCATTTCTGAGCCTCGTCATGTGCCAGATGCCGTGCCGGGCTTGGGGGATTGAGCAGCGTGGAGAGACCCTGTCCTGTGTAAGAGGGAGAGACACTGGCCCCGTATCTACACTAAACGAGTGCATCCTGAGCCGTGCCCTGATTACGGAGTCCTCCACAGACTGGGACTTCTGCAATGGCAGGAACGTCTCTCTCTCTCTCTCTCTCTCTCTCTCTTTTTTTTTTTTTGCGGCCGTGGTGGGTAGTTAATTTATGTTGCATTAACCCAGGCAGCATCCCGATTGGGGGTGCGTGCGCGCGTGCAAAGGCCCAGAAGTGGGACAGGGCCAGGAGCAGTCAGGGAACTGGAGTTCCGTCCTGCGAACTGGGACGGAAGTGGGAACGAGGCAGGGCCAGGACTGCGGGGGCCTGGTGACCCGAGCCGAGACGGGACTCATCCCAAGGTCAGAGGGAACCCTGGAGGTGCTTAGATCAGAGCGCGGCGAGGCCGGAGGCTCTACCGCCCCCGCGGGAAGACGCAAAGGTGGCGCTGGCTGTGGGACGCGCCGGGCCGCAGCTGGGCGGCCAAGAGACCTAGAATCTCAGAGCTGCGAGGGACCAGGCCATCAGGGAGATGACGAGACAAAGGCCTGGGAAGGGGGAGGGCCTCACCCAGTGTCACCCAGTGGGCCCGGGGCAGCGCTAGCCCTGGGACCCAGGGCGCTGGCCCATCCCCCACCCCCATGCCGGTTCCGAGCCAGTCCTCCCGTGGGTAGATGCGAGCGAGGCCCGGAGTGTGAACATCCATCTCTTCAGCCTGGACTCTGGGCTCGGCCCTGCGTGGGCATCTTCCTGCCACCTGTGTGAAGCCAGGCTGGTGGTGTGGGCCCTCTCCCACGCCAGCTTCTCCCCACACGGAAGCGTCTTGGGTGCCAGGGGCTGAGCTGGGTGTCTCACAGGCCTTGCTGCATCAGAGCTCCCACAGCTGTAAGCCGTGGGTACTAATATCCCCTTTTCACTGGTGCAGGACCTGAACCGTGAACCTGCGTGCCCTTTGACCCTAGGGGAGCCGTGCAGAGCCCAGCCTCTAATGGTGAGGGCAGGCTTTGACTCACTGTCAGCCTTGCCATTAACCAAGGGGGAACGTGGCTCTTATCTCTTGGCTTCAGTGTCCTCGGCTCTCAAAAGGGCTCCTGATCCTTGTGTGGCCTCTTTTCCAGGCCCGTTAGGAGGGTCAGAAGTGGGTAGTAGGTAGCCAATTTCTTGGCAGTGGAGAGGCTGCCATACTGGGCCAGGCCGCCGCTGCCCCCTCCTCACTCCCTCAATGCAGGGTCCAGAGTGTGTGTGTCCGGAGACGGTGAGGTCCCCCCGGAGGCCCAGGGCTCGGCTGGGGCAGCCTCAGCACAGCACCGTGTTCCAGAGGCACCTCCGGATCCGGGGCCTGGCCTCTTAGTTCAGACCAGGCTGGGTTCAAATTCCCCGCTTTGGGTGATGGGTTTACTACCTGGACCAGGCCGGAGGCTAGGATTTTAGTCGAAACCTCACCTCTTTCTGGCCGCGTGACTTCAGGCAAGTCACGCAACCCATACGGGTCTCAGTTTGTTCATCTTCCGAATGGGGCCAGTGAAGGAACCTGCTTTAAGCTTCCGATCTATGCACATCAGGGCGCGTGCCCGTGACTGAGTTGGTGCGGTCCCCGGTCGACCGAGGTGTCCACGGCTGCCTGCTCCTGCCCTTCGGGCCCTCCTGGGGGCTCCTTTCTGGCTCAGACCCCACCTGACTTGCTGGGTGCTGGCCCCTCGTCTGACTACTGTGCGCGTGCTCACCCTCTTCTCCCTGTTTGTCCCCTACCCCCCCCCCCAGGTGATCTCTCTGGCCACCTCCTTGCCTACCTGAGCCTCAGCCCTGTGTTTGTCATTGTTGGTTTCGTGACCCTCATCATATTCAAGCGGGAGCTGCACACGGTGAGTGAGTCTGTCCCTGGCCACCCCTCGGTCGCTCCTCCGCCGCCCCCACACCAGGGAGGAGGGGCTCCGCCCCATTTCATCCCAGCTCCTTCCCCTTCCCTGCCTTCATCTTTCTTGAGGCGTCCTGGCCGGGTCGGGGTTGTCGCCTGGTTGGGCTGGGAGGCTCAGTCGGGCGCCACAGTCTCTGGGCCCCGGGGGGGTGGCCGGTAGGCACAGAGGCCCAGCTGACCGCACGTCTTCCCGGCAGATCTCGTTCCTCGGGGGCCTGGCACTGAACGAGGGGGTCAACTGGCTGATCAAACACGTCATCCAGGAGCCGCGGCCCTGTGGAGGTAGGGCCTGGGCCGTGGGGGCCGGGGGCGCCCTGGTCAGGACGCCTCGGGGAGGCCCGCGTCCTCCCCTCCCGCTCTGCTCTCTCTCTCCCCCCCAGGCCCCCACGAGGCAGTGGGCACCAAGTACGGGATGCCCTCCAGCCATTCCCAGTTCATGTGGTTCTTCTCCGTCTACTCCTTCCTTTTCCTCTACTTAAGGTAAGTTCCTGCTCTGGCCGGGGTGGCCCTGAACTGGCCCAGGCTGGGCTCTGCCAGGAACTCACTCTCAGCTCTTAGGACACCCTGGGGGCTCGGCCTCTGCCGGGGGTGGGAGGAGCTGCCATCAAGGAAGAGTTGCCCACGCAGGATTTGGAGGGGGCCGGGGCTGTTCGGGGGGCCTGGGCTCCAGGCTGTGGGCTGAGGCCGTCTGACAGGCCTGTTTTCCCAGAATGCACCAAACAAACAACGCCAGGTTCCTGGACTTGCTGTGGAGGCACGTGCTCTCCCTGGGGCTCCTCACCGCGGCCTTTCTAGTCTCCTATAGCAGGTATGGAGGGAGGGAGAGCCCCTACCCCCGGCCCTGCCCGCTGGGGTCTGGCCGGATTTGTGGTCCCTGCTGGACCTCCGTGTGGACCGGAGTCCCACAGCCTGTAGAGCAGCGCCGGGAAGGGGGTCCCAGGCCCCTCGTTTTAAAGGGCTAGGGCTCCGGCTCCCCCTTCTAGCCCCGTCCTTGCACTCTCCTTTTGGCTGAGTCCAAGGTGCTGGGGACACCTGCACACGTCAGCCATCTGGTCCCAGCGTCCCGTGGGAGCTTCTTGGAGACAAAGTCAGAGCTGAAGGCTGAACAGAAGGCAGATCCCAGCCGAGCCATCCCTTCACTTCGGTGGTCGGGGGGAGCAGCCTTCGGGGTCCATCCCCTTGCCTCCTTCTGGAAGTAGATTGGAGGCCGTGTGGCCCCAGGAGGCTGTCCCAGCTGCGTGGGCGCGCAGAGGTCCCCGGGAAGCCGGCGCTCGGGCAGTGGGAGATCGTGCAGGCCCGTGGCCGGCTGGCTCTCACGAACTTCCCTCTGTCCTTGGCCCAGGGTCTACCTGCTGTATCACACCTGGAGCCAGGTGCTCTATGGGGGCCTTGCTGGGAGCCTCATGGCCATCGCCTGGTTCGTCTTCACCCAGGAGGTCCTCACCCCGCTCTTCCCTAGGATAGCAGCCTGGTAACCGCCTCCTGGCCCTGTGGCTGCCCCAGCCGCCTCTGCCCCCAGCCTCGGGCCCCCTGGGAGGGCCCTAGGGTCCCAGCCTCCGGTGGGCAGGGGCTGCAGGCCCCGCTTGCCTGGCGTCCTCCTCCCCCAGGGGCTTTCTCAGGCCCAGAAGCCAGGGAACCATTTTCTGTCCACCACTAGGCTCTCCAGGACTTAGGGAGCAGCCCGGGGCCCGCTGGGCTGTGCGTACTGTGGGGCAGCGCCCCCGCCTGAGGGTCACGCTGGTGACACGTCTGGGTCTCTCGGCAGCCCCTGGGTCACAGGCCAGGCAAAGGCTCTCTGAGCAGTGGGGGAGGGCGCATCACCAGCCCCAGGCACTGGTGGGGGAGCCCGGCTGGGTGCCAGGCTGGCATCCTGATGCGGTCCTGGCCTTCCGGGTGTCTGTCTCTCCAGGCCTATCTCTGAGTTCTTCCTCATCCGAGACACGAGCCTCATCCCCAACGTGCTCTGGTTTGAGTACACAGTAACCCGGGCAGAAGCCAGGTGAGTTAGGGGACAGCAGTCACTGGGTCCTGACTCAGTGGGGCCCCCTGTTTTGGAGGGCTCCCCAGTAACCAGGCACTTGCCTGAGCCCCTTGCTTGTACTGCCTCTTTGAGCCTCCCCCGGGGCCCACTTTACAGAGGAGAAACTGAGGCTCAGAGGAAGAGAGGAAGAGTCACTTGACCGGGGCCTTGCAGGTGGCGGGTGGGGGACCCTGGCAAGGAGCCCAGGCTGTCTGGCCCAGAGCCGTGCCTGTAGCCTCTGTGGTCTAGAACCAGACAGCCGGGCAGCCGGGATTCTCAGGGTGGCTGAACGTGGACACCCCTGGGGGTTGTTTAGTCCAGGCGCTTTCCTTCAGATGGGTAAACCGAGGCACAGGAAGCTAGGGGCTGCCCACGGATGCCTCGCAAGTGGGGGCAAAGCTGGGCTTTGGAGCCTCCTGACTCGATTGTCCCTCTCCACTCACCCCAAATCCTGGGTGGGATGTCAGCTGGGCTGAGGAAAGCCTGGTGTCTCCCCAGGCTCAGAAGGGAGGCTTCCTGGGGGATGCTGGTGAGAGGAGCCCGGGGCAGGCCGGGGCAGAGTGTCGCAGCACCCGAGAAACGTGTCTGGTGCCCCGTGGTCCAAATTATCCTAATGAGCTTAAGGGTGAAGTCCTGGATCCAAGAGGAAAGGGGATTTGAGGGGGTTAGGGCAGGCAATCCCATTATTGGTGGAAGGGCCCCAGCTGGCCCAGGCACCCAGCTGGCCCCTCCGCCCAGCCCCGCCCCATCTAGCCGGCTGCCAGCTGCCTTCATCGACCAAAATTTCCGGGTGCACCTGCTCTGTGCCAGGCTGTTGGGTAGCACAGAGCGAGATGGTCGAGGCGGGAATGGGGGGACGTGAGGAAGGAAGCCCCTATCTGTGTGATCGGTGCCCTGGGCCTGAGGGCCCCGACAGGATCCTGCTGGGGGGCAGGGTGCTGGGGGAGGAGGACCCGAGGGTGGAGAAAGAGTGGGCCTCTTGAAGTTGGGTTTGGCAGAGGGGAGAGAACGCTCAGCAGAGGGAACAGCGCCCGAAAAGCTTCTGAGGCAGGATGACACTTGGTGAGTCTTCCAGGCAGACAGAGGCCAGTGTGGCTGGCGCTCAGGGAATGAGGGGACGGGGCAGGGGAATGGGGCCGGGGCCACATCAGGCAGGATCTGTGGGCACGAATCGTTTTCTGAATTAAAAAAATTTTTTTAATTTTTATTTTTGAGAGACTGGGAGCAGGGGAGGGGAATGTGAGAGCGAGGGGGACAGAGGATCCGCTGACAGCAGCGAGCCTCATGTGAGTCTCGAACTCCTAAACCGCGAGATCATGACCTGACCTGAGCCGAAGTCGGATGCTCAACGGACTGAGCCACCCAGGCGCCCCCGTTTTCTGAATTTTATATGGGACTCTAGACTAGTCCGGTCATTCTCCTTTCTGAGCCTCGATGAGCCCCGTTAGAAGCCGGGGGAGACTATCCCTGCTTCCCTCCGGTTACTGGGCCCTTGCTCCAGCCAGATAGCTCCGATCCCCTGTGTAACGCCCCTGTCCTCCTCCCTCTGCTTACACGCTTCCGGGTGGGGAACGCGCTCCCTCTGGTCTGTTTCAGTGGTTGACAACAGAACCCCGCTTGTGCTGGCTTATCTGTAATCATGATTAGTTGGATTCCAGCCAGGTCCCTCTGGCTTCGGGTCTCTTCTCCTGGGCCCCACGTCTGCCCCAGCCTCCCGGCTCTGTTCCTGAGCTCTGGAACCGAGATGTCTGGGATGCAGTCCCGGGCTGGAGACGTCTATCCTCTGGGGCCCAAATCCTCGGTCCCAGGAGCTCTGATCGGCCCAGCTTGAGTCCATCACGGGGACAGGGGCTACCGGGGTGGGCGTTCACCCGTTTTAACGGGACCGAGGGTAGGGAGGGCATGGGTCACCGGATGCCAGGAGTCCCCTCATTTGCCCCCCCCCAGGAATCCTCACTTTTGACCCCCACCCCCCGCTTTGCAGGAACAGACAACGTAAGCTGGGAACAAAACTGCAGTGACCGGTGAGTGTGGCTGGGTCCAGCCTCCAGACTGGCCTGCGTGATGCCTTGCAGGACGGACAGGATGACAGAGGGATGGAGCAGAGACCTCTACAGACCCAAGTCACCAAGAGGAGCCTTTTTTTTCTTCTTTTAATTTTAATGAACAAGGTGGACCAAAGGGCCGAGCCAGCCCCTCAACAAGGACCCTGGAGGGCCTGCTGCCAGGGGGCCACATGGCCAGAGACCCTCGCTGTGCTGCTGCCAGCCCCTGGCCGGGCGGAAAGCACCCTCGGCAGGGGCGCCGGGCTGTGGCGTAGAGAGGAGGAGGGCTTGCACCTCTGGTCGCAGGGCCGGGAAGTCCGGGTGGCGTGAAAAATACACACTATTTATTTTTTGGTTTTGTCAAAGGCAGATGGGCTTTTGGAGAAGGGGCGGGAAGGGCCCACCTGCTCTGCCCCGGGTGCCCTGTACACAGAGGACGGGCCGAGGTCAGCTTCCCGGGGTCCTTTGCCCTGGGCCCAGGGGACCGACCGCCGCTCCCTGGGCCTGAGAGGCGGCCTGGGGGCCCAGGAGGAGACGAGCACCACCCTCCCCCCCCCCGCCGCCCCCGCCACCAATGCCATTCCAGAACTTCGTTCAGTGTTTCCTTGTCTGGGGGGCAGGGCCCAGAGAGAGCGCGCGTCTGGCGGCCGCGGTCATTGTTCTCTACCCCGTATCGACCCTGCACCACAAGGGCTTTCTCCGGTCCCCTGTCCCCAAGACAATGGTCCCCTTCTGACAGAAGAGCCTGCACATGTGGGTGAGCAAACCCAGGCTGTTTACAGCTCTTGTTTCGTCCTGCCAGCCAGTAGCGGTCAGTTTCCATCTCCACCCGAACACAGGGCAGAGGAGCCCGGAGCCGGGTGAGGGGAGCAGCGCCGTGGGCGCGTGACGTCCCTGTCCTTCCCTTCCCTTCCCTTCCTTTCCCTCCATGTGCTCTGATCACTCCCTCGTCCTTCCCGCTGCCCTCCCGAGAGCCTGGGCGCCCGTGTCCGGGGCGTGGGTGCCCAGAGCCCCACTGTGCAGCGTGGAACCCGATCTCTTAAGTCTGACTCCCAGGTGGAGTTGTGGAGAAGAGATGCTTCCAGACTCTCGGGAAGCTTCGAGAGAATCGAGCCAAGCTCCTTGCGACCTGTGTTCTACGCCCCCCACCCCACCCTTTTTTTCCTCCGTGGAGGTTCCTAACCTGCTGCTGAAGCACAATGTTCCGGTGCTTTCTTTCCTCATTCGTTAAAGACCGCGCCCAAAAGCCATTCCGGATGCCCGGACAGGGGGCCGATTTCTGGGGAAGGTTGGTCAGTCCCCACGTTTTCCTCCCCTTTCCGTTCTTATTTTTATTTTTTACTTTTTGCCTGAGACAAGCCAAGTGTGAGGTGGTTTGATTTAAGAAAAATCAATGAAATTGTTTACTATTGTTTTAAAATAAAATCTTGAACTCTGGCGGCGTGAGCACATGTTGACTGAGCTCACGCGAGGAGGCTGGGGGGGTGGCCTTGGGGACACGTGACCCTGAGGGACAAGGATGTGGCGAACCCCATAAAATCACCAGCATCTCCAAGACCTCCGCCCCTTCCAGCCCCCAAGCGTGGGGCTCGGGCGGCCGCTGTGACATTTCCCACCAGGGTCTGAGGAGACCGCGCGCGGCCTGCTGTTCGGTTACAAGTTTCCCCGTTTCTTAGTCCTGCTCCGCCCCGCCGGGTGGGCCTGGCTGGCTCTGGCTCTGCTCCCGGGCCCGTTCCCCTTCCGTGTGACAGCCCTTGAGGCCCGGGCAAGCGCGCCCTTCCCGAGCCTCTGTCACCTCCGCTCCCGGTTTGATCTGTTTTCCTTGAGTGCGTGGGCAGGCGAGCGTCTTGCTTGGCGGGAACGAACTGCAAACCGAGCTGGGCGTTTGCGGGGGCCCCTTGTGGGGGCGAGTCGGGAACCAGTCAAACTCCAGGGCAGGCCCCGGGCGGACAGTCTACTCCTTCCTTGGCCCACAGACCGGAGATGCCCTCACCTACGCCATCCACCCTCAGGGTTGGTCAGGGTGAACCAGAACTGTCTGTGCTCACGGGAACTTGGAGGCTGGGGCCTGATCCCCGCCGGCCCCACAGAAAACCTTGGCGTTCCGTTACGGTGACCTCACCCCGGGTGCGTGGCAGGAGCAAACAAATCTCTGGAGGAAGCTTCGGCCCAGACTGCTTTGTGTAAATAGTTTTATGTCTGTGGCGCGCGAGATCTGGAGCGAGATGGCCAGGTCCACACGGCAGCGGCACCGTGACTGAGACCCGGCAGAAAGCAGGCAATGGAGGCAGACCCGTAAATACCGGAATGGTACCGGGATGAGCAGGCACGGGCTGAACCATTTCTGCTGTTTAAGGAACTACGAGACAAACTCGAAAACATCTCTAGGGAACGGGAAACTAAAGATCAATCTGGCAGATTTTAAAATGAATTTAAAAAAATCGAAAATAAAGAAAAGAGGCGCCTGGTTGGGGCGGGGGGAGCTCAGTCAGTGGAGCGTCCCACTTTGGCTCGGGTCGTGATCTTGCGGCTGGCAGGTTCGAGCCTTGCGTCCGGCTCCATGCTTGACAGCTCGGAGCCCGGAGCCTGCTTCGGGTTCTGTGTCTCCCTCTCTCTCTCTCTGCCCCCTCCCCCGCTTGTGCGCGGTCTCGCTCTCAACAATGAATAAACATTAAAAAAAACTTTTTACGTGAGTCAAAAAAAAAAATACAATAGCTGAGAAACAGGAACCCAATAGGCGTAGACTCAGCTGAAGAGAACGAGCAAGCTGGAGGACAGGCGGAGTGAAAGCCAGAATGCGGGGAGGAGAGAGGAGAGGGGCTGACCCGTGAGCCTTACTGGGTTCCCTGAGTCCCGGGTGGACTCGCTGCCTTCACCCCTCCCTTGACAGCCCTCCCCACGCCCCACCTCTGCCCACCATCCCCATCTCTGGGTAGCCCTCCTCCTTCTTGGTCCCTTCAGTCTGGTCCCCAAGCCTCGCCTACTCTACCTTATAAACATGTTTGAAATATCAGTCTTCCCCCCCCCCCCCACTGGCCAGGCCCCTCCCTGGAGCCAGCGAGGCCTCCCCATACGGCTCCCCCATCCCCAACCCGGTCAGGCCCCCCCTCAACCCATCCCTCAGCCCCTTCCTAAGACACCCTCCTCACTGTCTTGGGAGAAAGCCGAGCGTCCACCCTGGCCCGCGGATGGGACCTCAGGTGGTCCGGCCCTCGCCTCTCCCGGCCGGCTCCGGTTCCCCGCACTTCCCAGTGAGTAGCGCCCAAATCAAGCTCGTGCCACCCTGGACAAACTTTTAGGGGGTCCAGGTCAAAAAAAAACCAAATGACATTCATTCATTTGTTGTCTTACACGTTCAAATTTAATGATGCATCGCACAAAGTACATTTAGAGCTGTTCTTTTTCCCTCGTGTTTTGCCAAAACCGACCAACCACGAAAAAACCCACCACCACCCGCGAAACCAAGTTCTTCGCCCGCATCATGGGCCTCGGGGTCTGCTGCCTCTCGAGGGCTAAGCCCGTGATGTTGTCCCTAGAACTTGTTTCCCAAGACCACGGGCCCATGGGTGTCACGTCCAGAGAGGCGGATTTAAAGACTCGGTCCTGTAGGACTGGATGATCTCCACGCTTCGCCTCCCCGAGTGTCCAGAGACCTTGAGAATGCTTGCCTGTCCCCCACCTAACGCTTGTGGAGGGTGAGGTCACAGGTCACGCCCTCAGCAACAATGACTGAATCTTCATGGTTTCTTTGCCTTTCCTCACCTTCCCCCCACCTCTCCCCCCCGCCCCCCGCATCCACCCAACCAGTTCCACCAGAGACCTCCATGCGCTCCGTGTGACACTGCTGAGGGCGGGGGTGGCTGTCTATGCTCACCGAGTCTTCCCCGACCAGTACTTTTTGGCCCTAGAAAACTGAGTGAGCCTCTGTAGCATGAGGCTCGTAACCGCTCAAACGTGAGGGGACCCCCCTCGCTCCTGAAGGATCGCTTTGTGGGGAACGAGGTCTTGCTTTATGTTCAGACCCATGCAGTTCTTATGAGCACTGGAGCCTCTGGAGTTCTGGGCGTCCGTCCGGGACGGGCACGGTCCTCGGCCCGGATCGCTCTCCCTGCTTCCCGGCTGCCCCAGGCAGTGTGGCTCACCGGGTCCTCACTCAACTCCTGCGGGGCCTGGCCCCGGGAGTCCCAGCAGCCCCCAGAGGGAGCAGCGCCGCCTCCGATGGACAGACAGGACCCCCAGGCACAGGGAGAACAAGGGCCAGCCTAAGCGCCCCAGCGGCAGAGCAGAGGCTGCGCGCTGTGGAATTCTCTCGTAGGTCTTCCCGCCTGCGGCCCCCAGAGGGCGCTCCCGCACCCGTTCCCTTGGCATGACCCTAACCTTGCTGGCCCTGGGGTCCTGAGGAGTGGCCAGGCCCAAGGCAACACCCCCACCTCTTGCCCCCTCCCCCCCGCCCGCCCGGCGACTTTGGGCCAAGGGGAATGCCCTCTCCTAGCCTCATCAGAGAACAGGAACGGAGTCCCCACCCGTGTGTGGCCGTGAGGAGGCTCAGCCAGGCCTGACAGTCCCCGGTGCCTGGCACAGGTCAGTGCCTTGGTCCAGCTGGCACCTTCCCGTGCCTCCCAGGCTGCGGCCCTCTGTGCTCCTTTGTCACTAGCTCACGGGCCCGGTGGCTACCGTGGCCTCCTTCCTTCTCTGCGTGCTGCCCTGGTTTGTATGACTGGGTGTGGCGGTGGGGCTGGGCGCTTGCCTACGGGGGCTCCTCTGGAAATCTCTGCCATCTTAGCGGTCTGGGGACCTTCGCCTCTCTGAGCTTCAGTTTCCTCATCTGAAGAAAACCACAGGACTCCGCCCTCGCGTGAGTGTCACAAGTCAGCCAGGTCACCTCATCCACGGGCTCGACGGTCCCTCCCGCCCTCACCCCCTTGGCATCCTGCTCGTGGGGTTTCGCATGTGACTTCCTGAGAGCCAGTGTCCCTTGAAGGGAAAGATCTCTCTCCACAAACGGCCTACTTGGTTTGGCAGGGTACCCCGGCCCTGCTGGGTGTGGGGGGTCGGGGGCAGGCACAGGGCTCTGACCGGCTGGCTGCATGACCTGGCATCTGGTGGCACCTGGGGCTGGCCCAGGGGGAGCAAGGCTGCCTGGCCACCACCGTTGTTGGTACACGGGGGTGGCAGCCTGGGGTGTCGGCTACACGCTGCCTAGCCCACCACGGCTGAGGCTACGAGGCCCCTTGGCCCCCGGGGAGAGTGGTTCTCACTCACAGCCTATGGACAGGGAAGCCCAAGGCTGCGGAGTCTGTGGCCCTGGGTCTGGGGTCCTTCCTGGCCTAGTGCCCTGAGGGGGGCACTGGCCCGTGGCTCCCTGGCCTGAGTCTGAGGCCCCGCCGGGACAACGGCTCCCAGACGGAGGGAGAGCTCGGAGAAGGCAAAGCCAGGCGTCTGCCCCACAGTGCCTGCCCCCCTCCCGGCTGAAACACCTCTTCACCGGCAAATTCCCCCTTTATTAATCACCTTGCATGTTACCGTTACACAACCATGAACGTGGTTCGGGAATCAAGCTGAATGGGGGCTCACGGGCCACGCCATCCAAAAGCGCGCGGCAGGGGCAGACCGTACCGCCACGTGGAGCGGGCCGAGGTGAGGCCTTGGGCTTTCCTTACCAGCACACCTTCCACCTTGGCCTCGGCCTTGGACAGGCCCTGGAGCCCCTGGCTCTAGACAGTCCTGTCTCTAGATCCTTGGGAGCCTGGGGATGGGGGTACGGACACCAGCCCGGCAGTGCAGAGGGCGGGGGTGGGGTGGGGGAGGGCTGGCGAGAGCCGAACTAGCAAGAAAAGGACTTCCCAGTCTGCTGACCTGGTGAGCGAGGGGACAGGCTCTTCCGGTTCCTTTCCCTGCAGGAGGGCTCCTGGGTGACACACCGGGCGCCCGGGTCCAGCCTCTGAACTCCACGGAAGGCACTGGCTCGGGCCTGCAGGCCCCGCTGGTGGAGGCCGTCAGATGTGCAGGGGCCTGGGGGTGCGGGGCAGTAGGGAGCAGCAGGGCGGGACCCTGCCGGGCTGCCGGAGCACAGGGGGCTCACAGCTTGGCCCGCGGGTGGTGCTGCAGCAGAGCACGCATGTCCAGGAGCGCCTTCTCCAGGTAGTGCGCCAGGCGGGCGGCGTTGGTCTCGGCGCAGCTGTTGTAGGCCGACACGGAGAAGTTGATGTGAGTCTCCATGGGGTTGTAGCAAACACCATAGCCGTCAGGGACCACGGGCCCAAAGAACATGACGCAGTCTGTCTTGGCAGGCACCTGGGGACAGCGCAGGACTAAGGCTTTTGTCCCACCCCACCGGCCCGCCAGCCCCGTGCTGCGCGCTCTGCCCGAGCCGCCCTTCCCCCTTCTCCAGCGGGCGGGTTGCTTCTCCTCCCAGGGCTGTGGTTCCAGTGTCAACCGCTATGGAATCTTCCTCGCCGCTCCCTCCTTGAGACTCGCCTGACCCTGAGCACTTCGCAGGGGGCCGTCACTGCCTCGGTAGTCCCTGTGCTTCCAGCCTACGCTGTCCCCTCCTCTCGAGGGACAGCTGTATGCTGTATGCCAGTGCCCAGTATCCCAGTGCCCAGCATAGGACGGCCTGACTCGAATGTCCCTTCGTGTCTGACCGGTGGAGGAACCAAGTCGATTCTCCCGTGAGGGGCACCCTGACCCCCTTCTTGGCCGACCTGAGCTGCCCCCAGCTCTTCCGCCAGAACTCGGCCGCTTCAGCACTGACCTGGGGTGGCCCGAACGGGTGGCGCCACCACCAAGTCTGACCGCGTTCTGGACCTTGGCTCTGTTCGGTGCCGCCTCTGTCCAGCTGGCTCCAGCTGGGTCTGATCCGTCCCGCCCCAGGGCACCTAGGGCAGCGGCAGGGGCCCGGAGGGCAGGAAAACCCGGACGGCTCTGGGGCGGTGGCACACCTGGCTGGTGGAGAGGTTGAAGTGCATAGCAATGGCGTAGGACGTGTCCATGAAGATGTCGGGCATGCTCACCAGGTCCTCGATGGCCTGCAGCTTCAGGCCCAGCAGGTGCCGGTCAAAGGCCTCCCCGCGGATAGCCTGTGAGAGGGGACCGTCAGGCGTGGGGGCCGCAGGCTCAGGGGGTACCCCTGCCTTCCTGAAAGCCCTCTGGCAGCAACGCCCCTTCCGTGCAGTGGTCCCTGGAGTCACGCGACCAGAGGGTCCAGGCAGGAGAGCGCCCCCTTCACGGATGGGGAAACTGAGGCTCGGGGACCTGCCCAGGGAGCGGACAGTGCAGGATTTAAGAACACAGGCCTTGGGGCGCCTGGGTGGTTCAGTCGGTTAAGTGGCCGACTTCGGCTCAGGTCACGATCTCACGGTCTGTGAGTTCGAGCCCCGCGTCGGGCTCTGTGCTGGCGGCTCAGAGCCTGGAGCCTGCTTCGGATTCTGTGTCTCCCTCTCTCTCTGCCCTTCCCTTGCTCACGCTCTGTCTCTCTGTCTCTCAAAAATAAAATAAAAACGTTAAAAAAAAAATTAAGCGCACAGGCCTGCCGCTGGGTGGCCTGGCCATCCTGGCTAATGGGGCCTTGGCCGGTCACTTGCATCTCGGAGTCTCAGGGTCTTCATCTACGGAATGGAGGTGGGTACTGAACTGCCCTCCCGGGGTGGCGGGGAGACCGACACGGACATCTGCATGTAACCCGGGCAGAGCCTGGCACACACGGGCGCTCAGAGCCAGGTGGGAACCTAGACCCCCCGTCCTTGACCACAGCCCAAGCTGGCAGAGGGCAGGAACCCGGCCGTCGGCCAGACCGGGCAAAGCCCTCAGCACCCGGGGCCCCGGGGCCATGGAGGAGGGAGCGTGACCCAGGACCCAGAGGCTCACCCGGGACCAACAAAGTCACTGAGCTCAGTCTTGGTTTCTCCAACTTTAAAAGGTGGGAAGCTCTCCCTCCCTCTGCCCCTCCCCCGCTCATGCTCTGTCTCTCTCTCTGTCTCTCCAAAATAAATAAAAATGTTAAAAAAAAATTTATAAAAGGGGGGACACTCAGCCTCACTCCAGGCGCCCCAGCTGCCCCGTGGTCTGGGGCGGGGCGGCTCGTGCTACGGGTGAGCGGCTGCAGGGACAGGACAGGGAGACGGACAGCTGGGAGACGACAAGGGCCAAGCAAACGGGGACAGCGGGGGCTCGCTCACGTGGTCTGCGTAGGCTCGGTGGGCTTGCACGGCCTTCCGCAGCAGCTCCACCTTCTGGTGCTCCTAAGAGGGGCGAGGGAGTTGACACGTATGTCCCTTCCCCATTCCTGCCACTGCCACCTGCCGCAGGGGCCCGCTCCACCCGGCACCAGCCCCGCACTCCTTGAGAGCAGGACCCCCAACTGCCGTCCCTCCCGTCAGTCCTCGGCCCAGGCCTGACACGCAGAAAGATGCTCCCTGCTGACAGGAATCATTCCTTTTTGCCTCTGGCTGCCAGGAAGCTCGGGGGCCGGATTCCTGCCGCCGCCTTCTGTTTCATTCCCAGTGCCCGCCGAGGGGATGGGATACAGTAGGCGCTTAATCGGTGTGTACTGACGCAACGCACAGGAAGGGGGGTGGCTCCAGGCAAGCTTGCCCGCCCTCACCCCGGCTCTCTCACCGACACGTCGGGGTCGTCCATGGCTTTGACGAAGCTCAGCGAGTCCATGGAGGCCGAGCGGATGGTGTCGGTCCGGCCCAGGTGGAACATGCGCAGGGAGGCGCTCTCGTACGTGGCGCAAGCCTGCTTGTAGATCCTGGTGGGGGAGGGGGCTGAGCGCTCTGCGGGCGGGTCGCCCCGCCGCCACCCCCGGGGGGTCGCATCCCTCCTCCGCGGGCAGGCGGGTGGGCGGGGGTGGGGGGGGCACCTGTAGTAGGCCAGCTGCAGTGCCATCTGGATGAAGGCGTCCGGGCTCAGCTTCTCCGACTTGGGGAAGTCCTTCCCGAAATGGTGGAACACCATCACCATGAGGTCCAGGTCCTGGATCATGCTGGGGGGTGGGAGGGAGGTGGGTGAGGGGCAGGCGTCCCCGCCCACCCCAGGGGAGGCCCTGGGGAAGGAGCGAGAGGGGTCTCGGAACCAGCCGGGTGCAATGGCGGACCGGGGACCGGAGCTCGAGGGGCGGGTCCCTCGCCCTGACTTAACCCGCCCAGCGCGCCGCGCTTACATGCTGAGATTCTGCTTGGCCTTTTCGATGTCATTCTTGATCTCGGGGGTGATGTTGAACCGCAGCTTCTTGGGCATGGGCAGGGGCACCATGGGGGACCGCACGAGCTCAGGCTTCTTCCTGCGTGGGACATGGGGGCCGCAGGCTCATGCGGGGTCTCGGGAGCCTGGGTCCGGCCCCGGGACTGAGGTGGCAGGGGGGACGTGGGTTCCTGAGGCCGGAGGGAGCCAGCCTGGGGAGGCTCTGGGTTTGCTCTGTGGAAAACTACCTTCGCCCCAGCTTCCAAGTGGCCACACGGAGGAGGCCTGGAGAGGGGAAGGGACTTGGCCAAGGTCACGGAGCTGGGAAGCGGCAGAGCCAGAACTCAAACCAGGTCTGATGGACTCTAAACCCATGGCTCCTTCTGGCTTCCTTTGAAGAGACAGATACCCAGGCACACGCCTGTCACCTGTCACCAGAGGCTCGGGAGCCTCGAGGAGGGCGGGACAAGCACACTCACGTGAACTCGATGACATGGTCCACGAGGGCGATGATGGGGGGCCCCTCCGCCGCTGCGTGCTCATAGATGAGCCCGCAGGAGCCGTCTTCGGCCACGATGAACTGGGGGAGGGGACAGGGACCCATCAGCCCCGGGTCCCCAGAGCCACCCTCGGCTGGTTGGGTCCCGTGGGAAGGGCTGCTCTGAGGCCATCTCAGGGGCTACGCTGACTTTATTATTGTTATTAATGACAGCTAACACTCACCAGGGGCCTCGGGCCCATTTCGGGCCACAGGAAACACATCCCGTACTCCTACACCTCACGCAGTCCCTATAATGACTCCTCCCCGGGAGTCATTTTACAGGTTCAGAGAGCGAAAGTCACGGCCAAGTCTGCGCCGCTCTGCCCGGCCCCACGTCCCAGTTCCCTCTGATGTGCTGCAGAGGGGACAGCGGTTTCTGGGCCGGGCCCCGTAATGACAGGCTGGCGGCCCGGTAATTACGGCCGCGTCTCCCCGCCGACCTCCCCTCCGCTTTACTAGCTGGGAGGCCAGGGACGCCCGGGCGAGGGGCAGGAAGTCCTGAGCGGGCCAAGTTTGGGCGCGCGTCCCGGGTGGGGGGGGGGGTCGGGGCCCCGCCGAGGCCGCACCTGCAGCGTCTTGTCGAACCAGCGATTGCCGCTGTTGAGCTTGCCGCCGCCCCCGTGCAGCATCTGGCCGGCCACGTGACTGCGGTACACGTCTTCTGAGACGCGGGGCATGGGCGCGTCCAGGCACACGGTGAAGATGCTCCTTTGGATGGAGCGGACCGACTCCCGGTTCACCTTGTCTGCGGAGCCATGTGGGGGGGGGGCGAGACGAGGGGGGTGTGAAGGTCAAGCCTGGGGAAGCCTCGGGGGCCTCCGGAGCACGCCCCTGGCGCTGGGTGAGGGTCGGAGGTTTACACTCCGCGGGGCCCTGCAGCCCCCTAGCGCTCTGCGAGCTAGGGCCCGATACGGGACCCGCGTTAGAAACGAGGAGACGGAGGGCCGCCCGCCTGGCTCAGTCGGAAGAGCATGTGATTCTTGATCTCGGGGCTGTGATCCCAAGCCTCACGCCGGGTGTAGAGACGACTAAAAAAATTAAATGTACTTAAAAAAAAACAAAACGAGGAAACCGAAGCCAGAGGTCATTGGCAGAGCCAGTGTGATAGTCGGGCACCCGACACAGGAGTTGGGCTCCGGGGAGGAGGCCGCTGACCAACAAAGGATTTGGAAGGAACATGGAGCCAGAGGCGGGGTCTGCAGCCAGAGGGCTTGGACTCTTACCGTCACCTGCTACTTAATACAGGGAAAATAAGCCCAAGCAAGCCTCGGTCCCCTAATCTGCGAAATGGGCCAACGGCACCACTCCGAGTCGAGAGGACTCAGTGAGAAACGTGGCCGCCCTGGGGCTGGCGTGGGCAAGAGGCCAAAGCAGGGGCCTCTCCTCCTCCTTCCACCCCCACCCAGGGGCACCTTTGATGAGGGTGCTGTAGGCCTTGGCCCAGGAGTTGCGGTGGTTGGAAGTGAGGATGCCCACGGGCTCTTTGTTGGTTTGCAGTGATGAGTTCCAGATCTTCTCCAGCTGCACAAAGATCTGGTCTGAGGTCAGGGGCGTCCCATCGCTGTGGTACACGTCCAGCTCGAAAAACTATCCGGACACGCAAGTGGAGAGAAGGGAGGCGGGCGGGGGTCTCAGACACCAGCGGTCGCCTCCCGCCCCGGCCTCCTCCTGGCCCCCCCCCCAACCGGCAGCCCAGGAGTCACAGCCGGTGCCGGCCCAGGCCCTGCCGAGGGAGGAGTCAGGCCACGGGTGCGCGAGGGGAGGAGGTCTTTGGATCCCTTTCCGCAGGCTGGGCGGGCCCGCGGCCCCTCCTGGCTGCCCTTGGGACGGGACCCAGCGAGGCGCCCAGCAGAGATGCCCGGGGCACGCCTGACCCTGGGGACACACGGCCTGGCCCGTGGGGCGGGGGGAGCTGATCTTTGGCCCCGCCCCCTCCTCCCCTGCGGAAGTGGGGGGAGCCCACCCACTTGGTAGTTGTGCACCACGGTGATGTGCATGGGCGGCTTCTTGGTCTTGCTGAAGCTGATGACCGAGTCCTGCTTGGGGCCCGGCACGCGGCAGGAGGACAGGATCTGATAGTACTGGTTCATGCACAGCGGCTTACCCCCCAGGTACTCCACGGGCAGGGTCTCGCTGCGGGGGCAGAGGGACGGTGAGGGGGCCACCAGGCAGGGAGGAGGACAGACCACCAGGGGGCTGCTGCCGGGCACAGCCGCGAGCCAGGCCGGGCTGAGAAGGGGGCTCACGGGAGCAGTGTCCCCACCCTGACGCAGCAGGAGCAGGGGGTGCGTCAGGGCTGGCATGGCCGGGCTCAGGGGGCCTGCGCTCCACCCTGGGCGCACCCTGCTTGGGAGGCACCCTGGAAACTCCGTTTCCCCCCCCCTCCCCAGGTGCTTCAGTGAGCCACCAAAGAGAGGAGGCAGTGAGTCCGCCTCTGGGGTCCTCTTTGGTTGGGACGGCGTCACCAGGAGGCAGTCCCGGTAGCTGGAGCAGAGGACCTCGGTGTCCTAATCTCCATTCTGTCTCCCCAACCCTGACAGAGGCTGGGCCAATGGGGAAGTGAAAGCAGCCGAGATCTGGACCTGCCCAAGGCCTGGCTGCGACACTGGCTGGCTGGCGTGAAGTCGCTGGGTGTGCCGGGCTCAGGCTGGAGCGGCTGCGGTAATTAGGGGGGCGGGGCAGGGGCGGCCGCCCACCTGTCAATCATGGCTTTGAAATCCAACACGCCCTCGATGAATTTGGCAGCAAACCTGGGGGATCAATGAGAGATCAGAACCTGTTGGGACACCCCAAGGGAGGTCCCTGGTCAGGGACACCTGTGGGGTGAAGGGAAGGGCCTGGTCAAGGGAGGAGACAGATCGCTTCACTGCGAACTCACTTCTTGCAGCAAACCGGCAGGAGTTCAAGGGCGGGACCTGTGTTTGAGTCCTGGCTTGCCCTTCTGAGCCAGCTTCCTCTTATCTCTAGAGGGAGGGCTCCACGAGGGCCCAGGGAGATGCTTTTGGCCAAGCGCTGGCAGGATGTAGGTGTCATGAATGGCAGCACAATTACGGCTGGTTTATTGGCTAGTACCGGCTGATTTCGCCCACAAAGGGCCTGAGGCCCTGAACCACAGCCTGGAGCCTGGAAGGTCACCCTTCTCTGGAGTCAGTCAGAGAGGGACCTGGGACCTTGGGGGACGGGGAATATAAATGGCAGGGCAGTGGCTCGGGGCGTCCCCTCTGATAGGTACCTTCCTGGTTTGGGGCCTCTGTGTCTCCCAGGTGACCTCCCTCGACCTGGCTTTCCTGCTTGGATTGTCTGGACCACACCAATCAGGCCTGACGCCTGGGCTGCCCCTGGGCTCCCGACATGGGGGACCCCCTGGCTAGAGCCCGAGCCTGAATTCGTGGATGCCCTGGTCCCTTTAAGAGCAGCAGCAGGTGGTAGCCGTGGGCCGCTGATCTTTGGGCGGGAGAGCCTGGTCACCGGTATTTTTATCCCTGGTACTACTGGAACAGAAGCCAGGGCAAGTGACACGGCCGAATGTGGAAAAGGGGACAGTGTACAAAGGTCACTCCTGGGGCCAGTTGAAGACAGAGGAGGGGGTGAGGTGTCAGAACTGAGGTGAGGGGTCGCCTCAGGTTTACAGAGAGGGAGGGGGCACGGTCCACAGCGTGGTGACCGGTTATGAAACTTTAGAGCCAGGAAAACCCCCGCTTCAGCCAATCCTGAAAGGTGACCCCGGGCAAGTCCTTTCGTTGCTCTGAGCCTTAGTTTCCCCATCTGTGAAATAGGGATGATGCTCCCTACTCCATGAAGCTGTGTGTGTGTGTGTGTTCAGGGGGGATGAAAGATAATGAACAGGACCGGGGCCCCTGCCATCCCCCGGGGGACTAGACATCAGGGCCCTGGACGTGCCTGGAGCCCCGTCCCAGCCGCAGCCACTCACTCACCGGAGCTGTCCCTGCAGGTCCACAAAGTCCTGCTTGGGCAGTGCCAAGCCAGGGCTGGAGTAGATGACCAGGGGCTGGCGGTACTGGAGGTAGGCCGTTTTGAGCCACCACTCGGACAGCTGGAGAAAGGACCGCAGGCTGTGAGGAGCGGGCGGGGACGTGGCTGGGCCCCTTCTGCCCCCCTCTAGAGGGCACAGATCCTCCAAGCGGAATGCTCAGAGCAGAGCTCCCCCCCCTCGCCCCCACCCCCCACCTCATCATTTCCCCCTTAGCCTGAGGCAATCGGCATGAGCAAGAGAAATCGGACCAGCAAAAGATTCTAGAAAGAAAAAGACTGGCAGGGAACCTGGGGGTGGGGTGAGGGGAAGAGGCAGAAATACGAACCATTTTCCTTTATCTTACCCCCTTGTGGGCCATGATTTTACTACTTTTAGAAAGAAAAATATACGAATGACAGAAGTGGGAAAAGCCCATAAAGGGAAAGTCTGACGGACGCATTTTGGACCGTCCCAGGTAGACCTTCCCTGGGGGAGGCAGGAGCCCAGGGTGCGGGGCGGCTCTTAGGACCCTGGTCCTCCCCGGCCTCGGCTTTGCTGGTGTCAGACTGGGGAGCGGACACTCCCTTGGAACCCAAGGTCAGGGCTACCTAGAGGAAGCTGCCTGTGAGGATAAATCCCTGGCCTGGTGACAGGATGGGGGTGCCACACCCTGGGTCTCCACCTGGTGGTCTGTCCTCTGCCCAAGGGGCTGTTTCCGGCGGGTGAGCAGTCTCTCTGGGGACCAGCCACGGGCCGGCGGTTAACGACCCCCGTCTCGGGGCTGCGCAGACTCCCAAGTAACTATCGCCCGTGAGCCTCACGTGCTGACCGTACTATCCCCCTCCCTCTGCCCCTGCAAGCACATGCCTGGAAGGCCTCTCTCCGGCAGGTCTCTCAATCCCAGGGCCCCCAGCCCCCACTGTGTTTCCTGTCCCATCTCAAACGGCAGTGGAAAGTGCCTCTTCGCCACCCAGGCTCCCCTTGGGGAACCGCTGGCCTGGGGCCAGGCAAGAGGGAAGATGACAGGCCCCGGGTGCACAGCAGGCCAGTGAGCAACTGCCGTCTGCCGACTTGTGGCCCGAGGACAGGGCTCCCGGTCAGCCAGACCCTCCTCCCGGCGTAGCTCTGGGCCTCCCTGAGTGCTGCTGTGTGGCTCTGGGCTTTCAGTCTACCTCTCTGGGCCTCGGCTTCCTCACCTGTGGATCAGGGAGGGGGCAGACAGGAACTCCCTCCCCTTGGGGACAGCCGGGCTGCCCTTCAGCCAGGAGCCCCCACTCGCCCAGGGATCTCAGGGCCTCTGACCGGGCTTTGGGGAACCCGAGGACACCCCGCAGACGTGGGCATTCCCCCTACTGAGAATCTGCTGGGCCCTGTGACTGGAGAAGGGGGTAGCCCCGCCCCTTTAGCTAGGCGCTTCTGTGGGGAAAAGAGATTCCAGGCTGAAAGTGTTGGGACACTGCCAGACCACAGACTGTTGGAGTGCCAGCCGCGGCTCAGGACGTGACGCCCACCCTTTGATGACTCCCGCCTCCCATGTCCCCCACTCTGAGCATCTCCCACTTTACAGGGCCAGAACCTGGCTCCTGTCCTCTCCCAGGGCACCCGCTGCCCCCTCGGCCATCCCCTTCCCGGCAAGTCTCCCCCGTCCTCCCCCACCGGCCCCGCCTCAAATGCCCCCCGCAGGTGCTTTAGGCACCAGCAGGTACCGCTGGTGCGGCCTCTAGAACACATTCTGGTACCGAGGGAGACGCGGCCTGAGGGAGAGGCCGGCGGCCAGCCTCCTCGCAGGCCTCCCGCCCCCGTTCCTCCTTCCCTCCCAGCAGTTGGGGGTGGTCCTTCTCAACGACGTTTAGGTGAAAGACGCCCACAGGAAAGTGCACGGAGGAGCATCGGCGTGGACCTGCGTGACAGGCGACTCGATCTGTCACCGAACGGCACCAACGCCCTGCTCTAAGCCAGCCTGTGGCCGGCCCCCTCCCCCTGAGCTCCAGGCCACATTCCTTGCTCTGATACCCTACCCCCCGCCCCCCACCGCCGCCCTCAACGCCAGCCTCTGTCCCTGAGCACACTGTGCCACCTTTCCCTGTATTACACCCTCTGTCTCAGATCCAACACCACCTCCTCCCTGCCCTCCGGGCCCACTCAGCCCCAAACCACTGCCGTTCTCCTCTCCTGGCCTCCTGGCCAACGTGCGCTGCCTGAAGGAACCTCGTCCACTCCCTTGTGTCCCGTTTCAGCACCTCACTCCCCGCCCTACTTCGGGGTCAGCCCCCCAGGGACGGTGATCTCCTTGCCCACTCGGGGCCCTGCCTGGCGCCGGGCACGGAGCAAGCACTCTAGAAACTGCGGGGCGCCAGCGCATGCGCCGGAGCGGCCGGGTTTGGAAAAGCCGGGGCCGCGGCGAGGGAGGAGAGGCCCCCGCCCCCCGCCCCCCCCACCCCATCCCCGGCCTCTGTGGGAACGGGGAAGCCCACTCACCCAGTTCTCTGTCTTCCTGGCCCTGCGCTCCAGCCCCTTCTGCAGCCGCTCCCCGACGCCCCCCGCGGTCTGAAACTCTTCCACCAGCTGCTTGGTCTGGGTCCACTCCTCCTCGCTCACGATGGGCTGCAGCGCCTTGAGGTACCGGTCCAGGGACTGCTGGAGCGCGGGCACGGGCAGCCGGGGCAGCGAATCCTGGTGTGCCTTGAAGCGGCCGGAAACCTTCACCAAGGACGAGGGCTTGAGGAAGCCCAGCGGCCTCACCTGCAGGCAGCAGAACACCTGGCTCATTCTCGCGCTCGCTCTGGAAGGCCCTGTCAATCCTAAACGCTGCGGTCCTGGGCACTTATGTGCCGATCCCTGGGGACAGAGCCCGGCCTCTTGGGTGGTGCCCGCCAGGCTATCCAGCCCTCAAACTGTACGGTGTCTCCGCCTCTCTGGGGCCTGGGGAACGCAGGTAGGGCTAGGGGAGGGGGGGTGTGGCCACTGGGATAGATGGCACCCGCTGGGGGCGGCGGAGCGGAATGTGGCCTCTCACCTGCCTGGACGCACAAGACCCGGCCTTGCCCACCCTGGGGGCCTGATGAGGCGGCTGGCCGGCCAGTAGTGAGGCGACTGCTCCCACCCGGGAGGCCCCCCCTCCTTTTCTCCCACCCTCGCCAAATTGAGAAATGAGACGGAAAAAGAGAAAGTCAGAAAGCGCTAGATGAGGACAGCTCTTTGGGGTGAGGGCGAGGCCTTGGCTTTTACCTGTCTGTGGGGTGGGGACAGAGGGGACATAGGAGCAGCTGGGGCAAGCGAAAGCTGAGTGGCCTGGCGTGGGTACGGGGGTGCGGTGGGAGGTGGCAGATAAAGTCTGGGAGGCTCTGGAGGTAGGCGGAAAGAGACAGGAGGTCCAAGGACCTGGCAGCAGTAGGTAGGTAAGTGGGAGAGAATCCGTTCCATACCTTCTCTTTCTGCTGCCCGTCCTCCATGGCAGGACTGAGGTTCTGAGCCCTGTCTGTCTGCCTTGGGCTGGACCTCTAAGCCTAACTGTGCTACCAAGTGGGTGAGCAGAACCTAGCAAGAGGCAGCCACTTGCCCGGGCTGGAAAGAGAAGACAAGAGCCAAGATTCAGGGGATGGCAGAGGTGGCGGTGGCAGTGGCAACGGCTATGGCGGCCCCGGCGACACCTAGGGTTGTGGCTGGGGCGGGCACCCTCCCCAGCTCCCGGGAGTGGAGGATTCGGGAGCAGATGAGGGAGCTGGTAGTAGGCACCAGCCTGAGAAGAAAGCTGGAACACATTCTCCTTTCTTCTCTGGGTGGGCCCGGTGCCAGGGAGACAGGCCAGGAGGGATTAAAAAATCCACCTGTTGGAATCTGTGTAGGTCTGTTTAATGACTGAAAACTTGGCTGGAGGCAGAAATTGGCCACGGAGGTTACGCCCACAACCCTAAGATCAGACCTGAAAACGGGTCTGGGGGCGGATGCCGGGAAGGGGCCGAAAGTGGACAGTGGTTGCTAAAACTCCGTCCCGTTTTCCTCCAGGACCCTTGGAGCCCTTCTGAGCCTCCCTTCCAGTAAAGCCTGGTTCTCTTGAGCCGTGGCTCACTCAGCTGGCGGCCGAGAGTGAAGGGCTTTGGGCACCAAAAAACTAAACCAAGGAAGGATGCTCGTTTTGGGATTCTGCTAGATTTGAGTCACCCTAGCCAGGGGATTCGGGCTGAGTCTCTCCTTGCCTCAGTTTTTCCAGCAGTAAAGCAATCGGGCCACTCAGCAGGTCCTGGAAGCTGTCTATGAGACAGGGACACTGCTCAGGTATCAGAGGCAAGGGTGAGGTGGAGCCTCCAGGTCCTGGGAGACCCGGAAGAGCCTCTGGGCCAGGGGATGGGTACCCTCAGCCCACCGGGCCAAGTAGTATCTGAACACCGCTCTTGGCATGGACAGAAGGAGATACAAGCAGAGATACGCTTGGAGTGGACAGGAAAGGACCTCAAATCATAGCAGCAGCACTGCCGGCTCCAGGCTGCCCTGTGGGAGCATCATGGAGTAGACACAGAAAATTGGGGGAGGGAATATTGGAGAAGAAGGGCATGGGGCTGCCATCTGAAGCCTCCTGCCAGTTCAGAGGACTTTGAGGCCTCCCCATAAATTTCTCTGGCCACACACAATTCCCCAGGGACCATTTGGTAAGCCTGAGGAGACGTGACCAAATGGGTGAGGTTGGAGAAGTGGCTCTGGCCTGAGCACAGATGGCTCAGGCTGAGCGAATGACAGGTGTGTGAGTCAGAGAATAACCGTCAGAGAGACACTCCTGGCCTCGCTGCTCCGTGGCTCTGGGTTTAAGGGTGGAGGTGCAGCCTGAACCTTGGGTCCCCACTATCTTTTCCGGAGGCTGTAATTTAGCAACACGCGATTTGGGTTGATTCCGTCTCTGACCTTGAGCCTCAGTCTCCTCCTCTTCCAAGCCCGGTTAGGACACCTGCTGATCCCGCCCCAGCAGCTGTTGGCTAAGCAGGAGGGAGAGTGGCCTCCCCGCCCTGTCGCTTCGAAGGCTTGTCACTCCGTTCCGGCGCAGCCGCGCGTCTGGCCCCCACTCACCGCCCGCCCGCCCGCCGCGCCCAGGGGCCCGCCAGGCCGGGTTCCTGGTCGAACTCACCACGGTCCTGGCCGCGAAAGCCAACATCTCTGCAGCCCTCCCGCGGACACAAAGTCCGCTCGGTTCCCCGCGCTGGGCAAAGGCCGCGGCGCCGCCGCTGCCGCCGGTGGATCCTTGCTAGAGCCCCTGGGCCAAGGTCGCCGAGTCACCGCCGCCAGCCGGTAAAGGCGGCCCGGCGCCCACCCACCGGGCCTGGCGGGCCGCGGGCTGGTGGCCCCGGGATGTAGGACTCTTGGGGCGGGGCCACCAGCCGGTTGCCGGAGCGGGCCGCTAGGCGCGAGCGCGGGGCGGGGCCACGGCGCGGGGCGGGTCAGGGGGCGGCGCCGAGGGCGCAGTTAGCCGTTCCGAGACCCCGCGGGGCGGTGGAACCTAGAAGAGGGGCAAAGCGCTGGATGCAGTCCAGCTCTCCGTCTGCCATCTCCAAATGTTATCTCAGCTGTTGGAGCAGTAGTGTGCACCCCTCAATCCGTTTGGTGTCCTTGAACGCTACTCTTAGAGCGAAAGGAAAACACAACCATGTCAACAAGGGAATGTCCGCCAGTATGCTTCGGACTCGGGTCAAAGATGACAGGTGGGGAGCGCCCCGCACAAGCATGGCTGCCGCGCTCCCATCGCCGGGGGAGGGGGTGGACAGTGGGCCGGTAGAGAGGCGAGCGGGCCGTTGGCGCGCATGCTCCCGGCTGCCCCGCACCAACATGGCCGCCGCCTCCCCGTGAGCGCCGTAGCCGCGAGCCGGCCGTTGCTGGGCATGCTCCCTGAGTGCCCCGCACCAGCATGGCGGTCGTCTTCACCAGGGTGACTTTAATTCTCGGCGTTCGGTTATAGCCGGCCGGTGCTCAATTCTCTTTAGAAAGCTTTGAGCGCCTGGTGGAGCTGGGGAAAGGAAGGGGGTGCAAGGGGTGAAAGGGGAGAGGGGACTGCAGGTATCCAGGCCGGCTCCTGGTGAGAGGAAGATGGCTGAGGGCGAGCGGCAGCCGCCGCCAGGTAGGACGGGCCGGGCCCGGCCTGGGTGGGGGCGTGGGGGCGGCGCCCGGCGCGGGGGCGGGGAAAGGGTGGGATGTGGGGGGCTCGGCGGGAGAGGGGGTCGGGAGGTGGAGGAACTCCGGCGGCAGAAGCTGCTGGGCCCCGAGGAGGAGCCGGTCGACGGGCCCCGAGAGGGAAATGTTGGGACCTGCGGGGCGGCCAAGAACCCGGGGCTGCGAAGGGGTGGTGGGTGGAGCGCGACACCGGGACTTGGGGAGCCCCGGCTGCCAGAAGGGGAGGCCTTTTCCACATCTGGGCTGCGCGTGCTGAAGTCAGCTCTTGAGCCGGTGGGGAAACCGCCAGGGATGGGGGCGAAAGCGATTCTGGTGGCCGCCTTCTTTATGAGCCCCTGCCCAGGGGGCGAGGGGTGGTGCTCTGTGGGCCCTGCGCCCGCTTTCCAGACTTCCTCCGCACCCGGCCCACCCCTCATCCTCCTCCCCCTCTCTCCCTCTCGGAGACCGGGCTGTGGGGTTTTCTTCCATTGGCTGCCAATTTATTGAAAGAAACAGCCCTTGGTTGTGGAAACCGCTGATTAAAAAAAGCTGGTCGTGCAAGAGGAGCCGGGCCTCACCATCTGTAACTTTTATTTGCACCGTGGCCTCGCTTTAGTTCGTCTCAAATAACCGGGATGCAAGAGCTAGGGAAGGAAGGGATCTTCTTAGAGAGACCTGTTTTCCCGCAGAAGGGGAGGGCTGTTGGCGGGTACCCGCCGCCCCCTCCCTAGCTAAGAAGAAGGACTGACCCTAGAGAATTTAAAATTCTGACGGGGCGCAGAGGTTGGCCAAACACGGCTAATGCTTTTAACGCACTGGGGATTCCTTCCGTCTTGCATTTGGGGGGATCCCTGGGAAGCTCTCAGGAAGGAGAAATTCTGAAGACCAAAAAAGGCATCCTCTTCAACCTCCCCTCCCTGCCCCCGGTAGATTAACAAAGAGCTGGCCATGGTCCGTTAGGGCATTTGGAACCAGACACTGACTTCACTTAGTGGGAAACCTCTGTGCCTGAGCCTTTAGAAGTTCGGGTCATGTCTGCGACGTACAAGCCAACCCGGATTCTCCGCGAGATGCGTGCATCTCCGAAGGTGGGAGGCTGGGGAGACAACCCACGCGCTGCAAGAGAGAAAGGGAAGATCTTTATATGGCCGGAAAGAGCCAGGTCCCTGGAGGTGGTCCTCTCTGAAGTTTGAAACAGGACGTTTTTGGAACAAGTAGAAAGAACTCCTGCACTCAGACAGTGCGGTGGTGAAAAAACCTTACACTTTAAGAGTCGCACAGACCTGGCTCTGCCCAGCAGGTCGATCTTTCTCTTTTTTTTTGAAAAATGGGGCTGTTAAACCTTCTGCACCGAGGCAGGGGTGCCTGGGTGGCTCAGTTGGTTAAGCGGACGACTTCAGCTCAGGTCAGGATCGTACGGTCTGTGGGTTCGAGCCCCACGTCGGGCTCTGTGCTGATGGCTCATCAGAGCCTGGAGCCTGCTTCGGATTCTGTGTCTCCCTCTCTCTCTGCCCTCTCCCTGCTCACGCTCTGTCTCTATGTCTCTCAAAAATAAATAAAACATTAAAAAAATTAAAAAAAAAAAAAAACCTTCTGCACCGAGGCGTAGTGTGTATTCCGTAGATGCTGTGGGCAAAGCATGGCACGTGGTGGGTAGTCCAGAAATGTCGATTGCTGTTGGCCTTTTAGGAGGCAGTAATAGGGGCGCCTGGGTGGCTCAGTGGGTTGAGCGTCAGACTTCGGCTCAGATCATGATCTTGTGGTGCGTGGGTTTGAGCTCCACATCGGGCTTCGGACAGACAGCCCGGAGGCCTGCTTCGGATACTCGCTCTCCCTCTCTCTCTCTGCCCCTCCCCGGCTTGTGCGCACGAGCTCTCCCAAAAACATTAAGTAGACAGTAGATAACATTAAGTAAACATCGAATGAACGTTAAAATAAATAAATAAAAAGCTGTACAGGTTGAACACGTAGGCTGGTTCTCAAACGATAGATGATGATACATTAGACTCTTTTGGGGGGTTTCGGGACCATCTCTAAAACTCTCGATAGTTCCACCTGACCGTGAGCTTGCAGGGTGTCCACGTGTCCCACGGCACCTTTGTCAGAGATGGACTCGGAAGCGGGAGAGACTGTTCACACTTGTCAGTCGAAGGCTGGTTTCTCTCTTTCGGGATTGCGTATTCTGGTAACAGCACGTGTGTATAAGTATTTCTTTAGTCCTTGTGGCGATGCTGCCTACCAGGCAGCCATTCCTCATGGTACCTGGCCCGGCCCGGGGAGTTTCCCACCCGTGAAGTAACTTCAGAAGGGCTGTCCCCTTGAAGGGAACAGTTCTCTCTCAAACTTACAAAAGGGCTCTCTGTTCCCGAAGATCGTTTACAAGTTGACTATCTGGTATGTGGAACACATTTTCCCATAAAAGCAATGAGGTTAAGTTACCAGCCCGACCTGTAAAGCTTTTTATTTAGCATCTTCAAGTAGTAATTTACTAATAGTAGAGGCCTCAACTTGGGTTTCTGGGTCCAGGGCTTGCAGACCAGGTGGGAGGAGGAAGAGAGTATCTGATCTGTTCTTTGGGTTCCGGTTTGAAGTTTGAATTCGGTAGAGGTTTGTCTGCTCTCATCTCAGATTTGTCCTCCTCCTCAGGTCTCCAGGTGTCCTAGCGCTTTCCCTTTCCTCAAGGCCTCTCCAGGAATGCACCATTCTCCCCAATGTCACATGTTCCAGAACCTTCTTCGAGCCCCGGCCCTTTCCCCCATGCAGCCAATGTCAGCTCGGTTTTAGGAGGACAGCAAGGGGACACATTTTTCGTATGTCGTGAGTGACTCCTCCCGGAGAGTGTGTGTTTTTATTTTTTTAATTTTCTTATGTAAAAACATTTTTAATGTTTATTTTTGAGCGAGAGCGCGCGTGGATGCATGCGCAAAGCAGGGGACGGGTTGAGAGAGGGAGACACAGAATCTGAAGCAGTTTCCAGGGCTCCGAGCCACCAGCACAGAGCTGGACCCGTGGGCGGGGCTCGGAACAGACGGAACGGGGAGATCACGACCTGAACCAAAGTCGGTTGCTCAACTGACTGAGCCCCCCAGGCGCCCCCAGGGAGTTTGTGTTTTCAAAAGAAGCCGTTAACCAATATCACCGATCTTTCAACGGTACATTCAGGCACACCCCTATCCAGAGAAGGGATTTAGGGCTCACATTTCACAGTGTCACAAAGTGAAGGGGATTCTGCAGCGTGGGGAAGAGATTTGTGGCTGGAGAGACCACTCGCACAAGCAGTCGGCTTTGGTGCTAAGTTTGCCACTAGGTCAACGCATGGGACTGTCCGTGTTTTCCTTTCCTCAACTTCTACCCGTGTGAAATAGGGTTTTTTTTTCTGATTACGGGGTACTGTGTGCCAGTTTCTAATGGCGCTATGTAGCTTAGAACATGGAGGTCCTTTATAACTCCTACTCCCTAGAGATGACTGTTAACTTTGGTGTTTAAGCCTTCAGATTTTTCCAATGCATGAGCTAATAGATCCGCCCATTAGTTATATAAGTATGTATACTTGTAATTGCAATAATGAGATTATATTGTATATAATACAGTTCAGTTTTCTTTCTTCACTTATTAATATCTAGGCTGTTCTTCTGTTTCAGTACTTAGATTTTTTTTTTTAGGTTTTTAAGCAATATTTATTTTCGAGAGAGCGAGAGTGCAAGTGGGGGAGGGGCAGAGAGAATCCCAAGCAGGTTCCACCCTGGCAGCGCAAAGCCCGACATGGAGCTCGAACCACGAACTGTGAGATCATGACCTGAGCCAAAGTTGGTCACTCAACTGACTGAGCCGCCCAGGTGCCCCGTAATTTAGATTTTATTCTTTTAAAAAGCTGTGAAGATCTCTGTCGTCTGGGCATGTTATGATTTACACATTGTCTTATTGGTTGATATACGGGCTGTCGATAATTTTTTTCTATGCACTAAGCACCTTTATATACATAGCTCTTCGTGCATTTCTGTGAGCGCTTGAAGGGGTGATGCCTACAAGGAGAACGTTGGCTCCTGGGTGCCTGGGTGGGCCAGGCAGTCTTGATTCCCATTAGGTCATGATCTCATGGCTCATGAGTCTGAGCCTCGCGTCGGGTTCTCACTGGCAGTGCGGAGACTGCTTGGAATTCTCTCTCTCTCTCTCTCTCTCTCTCTCTCTGCGCGTCCCCTACCCCTCTCTCTCTCTCAAATAAATAAACTTAGAAAAAAAAGAAAAAAGAACTGTTGACTCAATGGGTATACGTGTGTGTGTTTTTTTTTTTAATTTAGTGTTTTGTTTTGTTTTTAATGCTTATTTTGAGAGAAAGACAGCATGAGCAGGGGAGGGGTAGAGAGACACGGAATCCGAAGCAGGCTCCGGCCTCCGAGCTGTCAGCACAGAGCCTGACGCGGGGCTCGAACCCACAGACCCTGAGATCATGACCTGAGCCGTAGTCGGACGCCCACCAACTGAGCCACTCAGGCGCCCCTATGTGGCTTTTGCTTCAGAAGCCTGGGCTGAGGTGCCTTCTCAGCAGATTCTACCGAGACCCCCGCCAGCCGTGCAGGAGAGTTCCTGGGTCCCCCTCCCGGTCACTGCCGCGTGTTTTCAGTGTGCCTCCCTGATTCGGAAAAGCCATCTCACCTAGTTTACCTTTCTTTGCTTATTCAGAGGTTGGCAGTGTTTTTTTTTAAATGTTTATCAGACATTTGTATTCTCTTCTCATGTTTGAATTGCCTGTTTACGTCTAAAAGGTCGACTTGGTTTTGTTTTTCTAACCGTTCTCCAGTTAGGGAGCCAGTTAGGGAGCCGGAGGTGAGGGGTGAGGGCACGGCGAGCGTGTCACTTACGGGGGGGTGGCCGGTACTGTGGGGGCTCCTTGCTGGGTAAGGAGTGGCGGATGGCAGGTGGGTTTGGCTTCACAAGCCTTTACTCTGCCCTACGAGTGCGGTGTGGTGAACCCTAGGGACTGGGTATTGGAGTCTTGGTTTAAATGTGTGTGTGTGTGTGTGTGTGAGAGAGAGAGAGAGAGAGTGTGAGCAAGCAAGAGCGGGAGGGAGAGAGAGAGAAAGGGAGGGAGAGAGGGAGAGGAAGAAAGTCGGGTTGGGGCTAAGATTCTGTTTATCCGCTTGTTCATTTTCTTTGTCAAGATTCTTCAGAGGACACTCCTCCAGCCACTCAGAACTTCATCATTCCCAAAAAGGAGATCCACACGGTTCCAGACATGGGCAAATGGAAACGCTCTCAGGTACCCGTGGCGTCTGCACTGTAGGGTCAGAGCTGGGATGAGAAACTCGGGCTTTTCCAAAGACGGCGGTGAGCTCCCGCCCTTTCTTGCTCTTGGAACCAGAGCCGTTGGAAGCTAGGGAGAGAGGTGACGGGGAGCCGGCTGCCCCTCTCTCTCGGGGCAGCGCTCAGAGAACGCTTTAATGGGAAGGTGTCCGGGGTCTGGGCCAGGGTGCCGCTGGAGAGTTCTGCTCCTGCTGCTCATGAGCCGTCCTCCCTCGAGTGTCGTATCGGCCGAACATGAGTGTCCTAAATGATGACACGGGTCACTTTGGTTCTGGTTGTAGGTGACAGCCAGCAGGGAGCCAGCGCGTCAAAGAGAGGCCAGGTTATCGCGTGGAAACCTAGGCCAGGGAGGTGGCTGAGCCTGACAATACCGAGGAGCTGGGGCCTAGAGCAAGGGGAAATGCAGACCCCCTCGCGGTGCTGCTCAGTCCAATGGCGGGCAGAAAATAGCAGCTTCTACCCCCCAGGCTTCTGGCACAGGCTGTGGACAGAGTGGGACTAAGACAGAGAAGGTCAATTTCAGATCCCTGGGGAAAGCCCTGGTCCCGGCTCCAGCCAGGTGCCCACCCTGGTCTGCACAGCAGGGGCGGGGAGGGTCACTTCTACAGAAGGGCAGATTCCCCGTGGGGAGTCTGCTGTGCTTACGAGGAGCCTGCACCCCCACCCTGCGGTTGCTGCGCTTGGGCCTCCTTGGGCCTCCTTGGGGCCCTGCAAGCCTTTCTGGCCCCTCTTTCACAAGCTTGGCTTCTAAACATTTGGAGATGGTTATCGTGTCTTTTCTGCATCATGTCCTCCCACCAGGTCTTCACTGGGATCAACACCGTAGTCCCTTGGCTGCTCAAAGGGCACCTCTTGAGTCCTTTCGTTGTCTGGATTGTTCCGCCTCGAGATTGCTAAACCTCTGCACCATCGACATTTTGGGATGGACGATTCTTTGTTGTAGCGGGCTGTCTTGTGTCTTGTAGTGTGTTTAGTAACTTCCTGGCCTCTGCCTGCTAGACGCCAGTTAGCACCCTCCCCTGGTTATTATAGCCCAGTGTGTCTCCAGACGTTGTCAGAAGGTGCCTGGGAGCCAGATCGCCCGGGTCGAGAACCACGAGTCTACCCCGAGCCTGCAGGTTCGCCGAGTCCAAATGTGGCTTTAGCTCCTGGCCTTCCCCCTGGATGCCTTCCAGGGGGGATCAGGCGTTCCTGATGGGCCAGGTATATTGTAGCTCCTCCAGTCTTCCCCAAAACTCCGGGAGGGGGGCTCGGGGGTCACCTTCCGTTTTGAAGGTGAGGAAACCGAGGCCAGGAGGTAAAGTTTAGGAAGGCGGCAGAGGCGGTAGGTGGTTGGGATGAGATTCAGGATTCACGCCCAGTCCTCCGCCTCTAGAGACCCAGGGGTCGAGGGCCACTGTGCTTTAGGCCACAGATCAGCAAGTGATTGCCTCCTAATCTGGACCGTGGCCTGTTTTTGTAAATAAAGTTTTATTAAAATACGGCAAGGCTCATTTGTGTAAGTGTTGGCCATGGCTGCTTTCCCAGTACAATGGCAGAGTTGGGCAGAGTTGGGACTTCGGGGCCCGCAGAGCCTAAAATAGTGACCCTCTGGTCCTTCGTAGGTAAAGTCATTGATCTTGCTGTGGGCACCAGCGTTTCTCGAGAAGCGTTGGTTACTTTTTCTTTTGGAGGGTGTGTTGAACGATACCGGATAGAAGCCTTTCACTTGCTCTGAAGCTGATCAGGCAGGGTTAGGGGCCTGTTGTGGGTGGATGACTGGCGCTGTGCCACGGCCCACACAGTTTCACCAGGCAGCAGAGTGCAGCAACCAAGAGCTTGAACTTGGAGTCAGGTAGGTCAGAGGTTGAAGCCCAGGGTTGCCGTTTCCTTTTCTTGTGACTCAGGCAACTTGTGTAACCTGGCCAAGCCCGTTTCCTCTACTGTAAAAAGGGATTTGTTCGGGGGCCGTAATGACGAAAAGCCCCAAAGCACCTGGCTGAGCGCTAGGCGTCCAGGAGCCTTACCGGGCAGCAGGCAGGGCTGTCCCTGTTCCTGCTACAGTGATGAGGATGGTGGTGTTGGTGGAGACCTCACCCGCAGTCACGTTTGTACGAGTGACCGGAGCTTTAGTCAAGAGTCCCAGACCCGTGTGGGAGCAGGGGCCTTGGAAGGTGACACTGCCCCTTGCTGCTTCCAAGTAGTGGAACTACACTGCTAGTCACGTCTCCTGAAGCCTCGGTTTCCTCATGTATAAAATGGGGACAGTGACCGTGTCCACCCCGTGGGGTTGTCCAGTGTAGTTTGTCGGAATGACTGGGAACACTGGCTGCAGGTAGGCTGGGGACTCAGACGTGCTCGCGACTCCTCGTTTCCACTTGTTGCCATCCCTCGGGCTGTAGGAAGGTCCCGGTGTGGGAGTGCTCCCTTCTAGATACCGAGCGGTCAGTTCTCCGGGCCCGCCGTGGCTGCTGCTGGCCTCCTTCAGGCTTGGATAAGGAGGAAGGAAGGAAATGAGAGGCAAATGAGGTGAAGAAGAAACAAGGGCAAACCGAAGTCACTTGCTCGCAGAACTCCCTCTCCAGGGGCCCGCCCCTCAGCGCTTTCTCAACCCCTGTGCTGGCTGCAGCGGGGGAGAGAGTGCCCAGTTGGAAGCCGGAGACCCAGCCATGGGCAGGAAGCAGTTTCTTCTCCTGGGAGCAGGGGGTCTGCACTGCAGGCTGACAGCCTGGCCTGTCTGGTGGGGGAAACTTCTAGAAGACTACCAGGTCTTGCCTGGTATTCTTGCGCTCCCGGTGGTAGAGTGTAATCGTTGAGTACTTGGCCCCGCAGCTTGGGAGTTGGGCTTGCTGGGTCCTAGCTCCACGTCTAGTGAGATCTTGGTCTTAGGAGACCTTGAGCAAGTCACGTCTCCTGAAGCCTTGGTTTCCTCGTGTATAAAATGGGGGCAGTGACGGTGTCCACCCTGCGGGGTTGTGGGCAGGAGCTACTGGCAGTGGTAGCGAACTCACCGTAAACTCTGGCCGAGGGTCCAGGTGTCACTGTGGTCATTGGCTCGCCAGGTGTGTAGGCTGGAGGGTGGCGGTGGTGTATTTGGCATTATCTTTCCACTTTCCCCGCTGGCGGGCTGTGGGCCGGGGACGGCTAGGGGCGCTTTGGTGACTGGGTGGGGCTGGGGGCCGCCCGGGTGTAGAGGGTGGTGGGTCTGACTCCCTCTCCCGTCCCCACCCCTGCTTTGTTTGGTAGGCCTACGCCGACTACATCGGGTTCATCCTCACCCTCAACGAAGGCGTGAAGGGGAAGAAGCTGACCTTCGAGTACAAAGTCTCTGAGGTAGGCGCGGCTGGGGGCCTCTCCCAGCACGGCTGGAAGAGTCGCGTGCGCTCCCTGCCCGCAGCGGGCCGGGCAGCAGGTGGGATCGCCCGAGCACACGTGCGGTTGGCATTTTGGTGTCTGTATTTCTGATCTTTTTGGTTTTGTTTGTTTTCGATCTGTGAATGGATGGACGTTTGTAAGATTGGGCTCGAGGTAACTACGCTGCTCTGTGGCCTGCACTCTTGCTAACTGGGGTTTTCCCGTAACTTTTTCAATTAAAAAAGATCACAAACGAAGTGGGTTCACCGAAAGGGTCGCTACTGGAAGCGTGGTAACAAGGCTGACCTCCACCCGTGTCCTGTCTCCGGCCCAGCTTCCTGGGGCGGCCCCGGACGCCGCGTCGCCCAGTCCTGCCCTCTGACTTCCTCCTTTCCCGCCGCCACCCTGGAAATGGCTGCCGCGGCCAACGGCCCTCATTTGTTTCAACAGCCCCTGACTGTGGACTTTTAGGTTGTGTCCCTAAATGTCGCCGCTCTGAACGTCTCCGCGCATAGATCTGCGGGCGCTCTTTCCGGAGGAGTCCTTCCGGAAGTGGGGAAGTGGAGTCGACGGTGCCCACGGCAGGGTGGGCGCGGTCTGGGCGCTGGGGCGGAGACGGGGTGCTGGTGGAGAGAGGCCGGGAGCTGTGGGGAGGTGTGGGGCCTGTGGGCTGTTCCCTCCTGCCGGAGGCCTCCCCCCGGGGCCAGGCCCCAGGCTTCCAGCGGCCTCTTCGGTTCCTGTCCCAGTTGGCCCACCGTCACCTTGAGACTCTGGTCTCAGACACCAGGACCCAAGTGGCCTCTCAGTGTCCCACCCTGTTGGGCAAGGCCTGACCCTGTCACGACTGGGTCTCTCCGCCCGTCCCGAGGCTGGCCTTGCCCCGCCAGCCCTCCCACCCTGCCTGGTGAGAGCTGCCCCTCTGCCCTGCTGCTGGGCGGCTGAGGTCTCGTCCTGTGACGGGAGGGGAGCCAGGCCTGTGCTGGGGACAGACAGCCTTCTCTCGGGAGCTGGCCCGTCAGTGAGCTCGTGGTTGGGAGACAGAAGGCTCATCCTTGGGCGTGGGGAGTAGGGCGGGGGGAGTCTGATTACCCCGGCAGATCCCGAGCTGCCAAATCCCCCTCAGGTCCCGTCACTGGCCCTGACACTTCGATGGTGGACTCCGCCCGCCGGCCAGGCGCGGTCTTAGCTCAGGAGCTGCTCTTTCGGCAGGGTTGCAGCATGGTTAGGTGCTCGGCTCGGAGGCAGGCAGCTGGGTTTTGATAACCTGTGCCTTCCAAGGTGAGTGGCTTCGTCCCCACTGATGCTCTGTCTCTTCGTCTGTAGGCGGAAGAGCCGCCAGGCCTGCTCCCGGCCCCTGGGGGAGATTAACTGACCCTCCGCCGCAGGGTTGTTGGGACAGTGCTTGGTACGAACTGTACCTAGTGGATGACGTCGTCATCCTCAGGTCTTATCATTAGCTGTTTTTCAGGTCTAAGCTCTAGGAGTGTTGTTATTGCTTCATTTGGAGGCTCTTCGCAAGCTGGGGTTCAGCTCAGTGTCACGGTCACGGCCCGCCTCCCGTGTGCTGGGCAGAGGTGTGTCTGCTCTGGTCCCCAGGGGTCTGCCAGCTCCCATCCTCAGCTGGCAGGGCAGCAGAAGACTCGGCTCGCAGCGCGCGGTCTCCGCCCACAGATGGGGGGCCCAGCGCCGGCTGCTCGGGGCTCCTGCTTCCTCTGGTTCCTGCATCCAGCTGCTGCTGCCCGGGGTGGCAGCGGGGGAGAGGGCAGAGTGCCCTTGGGCGTTGGCCTCCAGAGCGGCGCAGCAGGCGGAACAAGCAAGGGTAGTGTCGTGCGACTGTCCTGGACCGGCGTTTGGAAGGCCTTCCTTACGTTTGAGATTCTGTCTGTCGTCATCTTTGTGGGGGTTCAGATGTTTGATTTTTGTAAAATGTGGGTAGATAAGAGGCTTAGTTTTGCTGCTGTTCTGTTTGAGTTTTAAGTTGGAGGCAAAGACGAAGAAAACAAAATACACTGGCAGGTAACGTTTGGGAGAAAATTTTACTGGCCCGTGAAATCCAAAAGGAACCGTTGGTTTGGGGCGACAGAGCATCGCTCAGGTTACTGTTTGTGCTCCCTGGGGGTTCCAGCCCACAGCGCCCCCACCCCCTTCGGCCCCTCTACCTCAGTCAGACAATAGAGGGACAATAGAGGCAGCCCCTGCGTTCTAAAAGCCCTCTCCAGAAAGACGAGCTGGGAGCCTTTTAATTATTCATGGCCCCAGCCGGGCTAGCAGCTGGGGCCTGGCTCCCGCAGCCTCCCAGCACCCTGCCCAAGACTGAGCGCACGGAGGGGCGGGCGGGGGTTGGCCTCGCTGGTGCTTCCCTGGGGCCAGGATTACTGAGTCCTGATTACAGGATTACAGGCCAGGATTACTGAGTCAGGATTACAGGTGTCAGGGTTGCCCTGGCCTTATCGGTTCCTGGTGACCTGGGACTTTGCAAAGCTGGCTTTGGCAGCGCCGTCACATTCAAGCTGGGCAGCTTTATGTCACCGTGGCCCTCTGCCCCAGCCGGGGTACAGGGAAGGTTCCCCTCTTGCCGGCACCTTTTCCTCTCGCCCGCACCCCAGGCGTAGAGAAAGGGAGGTGAGGGATGGCAGCATTCGGGCCGAGGCCATGTCGCAGGCGCCGGGGGTCACTATCTCCGGGGACCGCAGTGTGACTCGTTCCTCCTGGAACTGCATGCGTGTGCGTGTGTAGGGGGGTGCAGCCTCTGGCCAACGTGTGTTCCGTCAGCTCAAGTCCCCTCTCCCCTTCCCCTCCACACGCGCGGCTCTCAGACTGTTCCTCGGCGGAGCCTTGCGCTGTGGCCGTGGACCCGACCTGTGCCTTGCCTTCCTCCTCGCAGCTCCTCACGTGGGCCCCACCCTGGTAGCTCCCACCCAGCGTCAGGGGCTCCTGCTCGTGCCCAGCAGACACAGGCGAGACCTGCTTCTTGGCAAGGTCTGCTTCCCCCTGGGGCCGCCTGCCTCCGAACACGGTCTGCCTCGTGCCTCCCGCTCACCTTTCCTCGCGGCCTATGTATTTATTTATTTTTTTTTACAAGCCACACCCGAGAAGGAGCCCTCTCCTCGCTAGCCCTCCCAGACCTCTGTCTTAGGCAGTCAGCCGCACCCGATTTCCTCACCGAGTAACCCCGTGTGCCGATGCTGCCCTGGCCTGCGGCACCGGGTCCACTCCGTGGTTCCTGCCCGCCGCGGGAGAGGGGTAGGGCGAAGGGCTCCCAGACGCCGCGGCCCTACGGGCCATCGCACAGACTCAGCCCCCAAAGCGTCACAGGGTTTGTCCCACAGAGCGGAGTCACCAGATTGTTCATGATAGTGAGCATATATTTGGAAACAACCCAAACGTTTAACAGGGAGGGATCGGGTAAAGAAATTCTAGCGCGTGGGCGCAGTGAAGTGCTGCTCGCTCAGGAAAGGCTGTCGTCGGTTTACCTGCCGACGCGGAACGAGGCTCGCGAGGAAATGGATAAGGCGCCGAGGCAGCGGGTGTCCCGTGACCCGTGTTTCAGAGCCCGTGTGCTGCGTGCGTGTCTAAACACACCCCGTACCCCATGCCCGGGGCTGCGCGGGCGGCCTCTGCGGGTCGCGGGGTGGTCCTGTCCCAGCCGCAGGAGGTGTTTATCGTGACGCCCATTTTCGAGGGGAAGAAACAGGCTCTGGAATCTGTCGAGCCGCCAGCCAGGTCGCTGTGTCGTGCGCCTGAGACGTGACACAATGCTGCAGAGCAGCGCCACTTGGCTGAAAAGCAACAAACCCAAGAAACAGGCTCTGAGAGTTCAAGCCACTTTCTCAAGGTCTCGCAGCCACTAATGGTGTTTTCAGGGGGCTCTGGATCCAGGCGGGCCGGCCTTTAAGTCCTTCCCACGAGAAACAGTAGAAAACACTATAAAAAGACAAAATCGAAGACTGCGTTGAAAGGTGAATAGTGTTTATTTCTGGGTAGCGGGATTAACTGGTCGTGTTCGTTTTCTTCCCTCTGACGTTCCTGCTTTCTGTGATGAGTCGGTGTTGTGTACGCGACAGGAGACCCCAGTGAAAGGTACAGAGGAAGGTCAGGACCGGGGTCCTTGCTCATCCAGCAGCCCCTCCTTGAAAGGCCGGTTCTCGGAGGCCAGCTGGCGAGGCCACGCCTGTCCCTTCTGCCTCATGCTGCTCCCTTTCTGTGGAGCTCACCGTGTACCCCCCGCCCCGTCTTCATAGTCAGCGTGGTTGAGAAGAAAGGGGGACAGCGAGGAGAATGCCACTTAATGCCACGCCTAGGGGTCATTGTCCGGCAGCGGTTGGGACTTTGCTCTGTGGCTCTGGCCGGAGGCCACTAGTGATTGTGGCTTGGCCCTCTCTGTTTTGTCTGTTACAGGCCATTGAGAAACTGGTCGCCCTTCTCAACACGCTGGACAGGTGGATCGATGAGACCCCTCCGGTGGACCAGCCCTCTCGGTTTGGGAACAAGGCCTACAGGACCTGGTATGCCAGACTCGACGAGGTGAGGCTGCCACGGGACACTCTCGGGGGCCGGGCTGGGGGCGCGGGAGACTTCAGGCTTCTCGGAATCACTGGGGAGGAGTTTGTTTTCACGGCGATTCTGTTTGTCAGAAATGCACTTACCCTCTACCCCAGCCGCCTTCTGGGGGCCACCGCGGCGGAGGCCCGGTCCTCGGCCCAGCGCCGTTAATCAGGTCAGCGTTTGCGTTCGCAACAGACTCAGATGTCCCAGGTGTCCGTCCGTGTGCGGGGCGCCAGCCGAGTAAGCGGGGAGGTCTACCCCGGAGTACCGTGCGGCTCTGAGGAAGCCGAGGGGCCGGCGGGGGAGCCCGGGGAAGGTGCTCTGGCAGCTGCTGTTCGGTTGAAGAGGAACCGGGGTCGGACCCGTATGGTGAGCTCCTCTTTGGCAGGAAAGAGGAAAATAAAAAGATATGTTTGCGTTGCTCGGTTTGCATAAAGAAACCTCACTGGAAGGACGGACAAGAGGCTAATGAAGCCGTGGTCTCTCTCAGGGCAGGGGAGCGTGGGGAGGGGCCAGAAACTTCTCGGCGCATCCTTTTATAGCGTGTCTGGTTTCGAATCACACAACGGTGACACCCGTTCAAAGCAGGCAAAAAACTAGGATGCAGGACCCTGGGCCCTGCCCCTGGAAGCGCAGCGTGTCGGGTGGAGGCCAGGAAGCCATGGACTGAGTGTCCACGGACTGAGCTTGGAGAAACTCGGGTCCTAATTCGTCCGGCGCAGTGTTTTTGCCTGGAGCAGAGGGGAGTCCCAGGGGCCCGGCGAAATTCGGTCCCTGCCCCAGAGCAGCGCGGGGCTGCCTCGGGACTCTACGAGGGCCCCTGCCTTTTTTTTTTTTTTTTTAAAGATTTTTATGGAGTTTTGACTTAAAGGAAAGTTAATACATCATAGCTGTACGGCGTGATGGATCTTTTTTTTTTTTTTTTCCAAGGAGATAGAAGTTTATTGAATACACCGCAGGGGAGCGGCGGGCAGGACAGCAGAGGGGAGGCTGTCTGCAGCCCTGATAGACCTTAACATATCTTTTTAGTCTTGCACGCAACCACCTGTGCCGAGTGATAAACCATCCCAGCCCTCCGCAGGGCCCTTGTGCCTCCTCGGAGTTAAGAGCCCCCAAAGCCCTCTGGCTCCTGTCCCGGAGGCCGGTTTTACCCGTGTTTGAACTGCTCACAACCATGACTTCTGTCGCTCGGCGTCCTGTCGCTGAGACGCCCCCATGTCGTGCGGAGTAGTGGCTCTTTTCTGTTGCGCCGTGGTGTCCCCGTCACACGACCAGCCCACAGGCCGTTGCCGGCGGGCACCGCCTTTGGGCTCCTGTAAACGATGCCGCGGCGACCATGCTCGCATGCATGTTTTGGTGGATGTGTGGCCCACATCCTTGCCACCCTGGGGACGTCCGTGAGTTACCGGGTGGGGGGGTTGAATGGCTGCCTCTCCACTCCCTCCTCTCTTGTCCCAGACCCTCGTTCCCTGGAGGAAGGCTCGGCAGACTGAGAGCGCCCGGGCCGTCTCTCCGCAGTGTCAGGGGCCGTGTCTCCCTCCTCCTCGTTCTGCAGCCAGTCGGAGCAGGGAACCAGGCCGGCTTGGCGTGGCCAGCTGGGCCCCAGCCAGATGCTGCCCTGGGTGCCTGCCTAATCTGCTGCCACCACTTTGTGTCTCTTGTGTCATCAGGAAGCGGAAAACTTGGTGGCCACGGTGGTCCCCGCCCATCTGGCGGCTGCCGTGCCCGAGGTGGCTGTTTACCTCAAGGAGTCCGTGGGGAACTCCACGCGCATCGACTACGGCACAGGTACCCGCCGCTCCCCGGTGCCCCGGCTCCACTGCGGCCTCGGGGCCGCTTCCTCTGCGCCCTGGTTGTTCTGGGGCCCTTTGAGTGAGCAGCCTTTCGGGGCCAGCGGGGCCCAGCGCCTCCGGGTCGGGTCGGGGTGCAGGGAGGCCCGGCGCTGCCCCTGCGGCTCCGGCTCGGCCCACCAGGGGGAGCTGCTGCCGCGTGTGTGGTGCCTGCGTGCAGCACCGCTTCCGCTCCTTGTAAAGATGGTCCCCGTGGCTCAGCTCACTGCCGGCAGCAAAGTAACATAGGGAGCGCTCACTCTGTCTCAGGGCAGCCCCTTGCCAGAGCCTTGGGAAACGGAAGAGCCCCGCATCCGTGGGCGGCATCGTGGCCGCCCTCCCCCTAGCCCTGTGTCTGTGCCGCGGGGTTCTCTGAAGGGGGCGCGCAGCACCTCAGGAGGGAAGTGACCGGGTCGGGTAGCCGAGGAGGACTCTGCTTTGGCAGGCTCACCTGTCCCACCCGACCCGGGGCAGCAGGTGCGAGGGCGGCTACTCTCTCGGGCCTTCCCCTTGCCTGGGGCTCAGGTTCCTCAGGGCTGGACCTGGGGTCCTGGGTCATGGGGGAGCTTTTGTCTTCTGCTTCGCCCCCCCCCCCCCCGTTGCTGCTGGGGAGCAGGTTTATTAAGTGTCTTGGGTAGGGCTTTGACTCAGAACAACAGGGAAGGGCCCCGAGGAGAGGGGAGGCTGGCCGGGTCAGCTGGGGGGGGTGGGGGGTGGGGGGGAGTTGGGGGGGGTTTCTTCCCTGAGCAATGGTTGCTGGGCCTCTGGCGGGTCCAGATGGGAAACCCAGGACAGCCCTGAGAGGAACAGCCCGCAAGCTTCCCAGGCCCTGAAGGCACCTTTCTTCCACAGAGATGGGACAGAAGTCGCCGAAATAGTCTCCCTCCTCCTCCGTCCAGATATATTTTTTATAGTACTGTGAACCGTGGCATTTAGTCCAGAGTCCGGTCAGTGGTTTCTGTAGTACTGTCCACTCCTATTTGACACGACTGGCAAAGGAAGGGGGAGTGCCTTTTGACCCTGTGATTGTGACCGTGTGTTCCCTGCTTAGAAGCCTTCAGTGGCCTCCATTGCTCTTAGGATAAAGTCTGAGCTTTTGACTGTGGCATTGAAAGCCTGTCTGATCACTAGCCTCGTCTTGTTATACTTTCTCCCTTGGCCTCTGTGCTTTAGTCACACTGGCCTTCTTAGCGTTCTTCGAACATACCTGTTTCTTTGTTGTCTCAGGACCTTTGCACATGCTGTTCCTTCTTAGCTAGATTGCTTTTTGTGCTTCCCTCACACCCAGTGCCTGGTCAACTCTTATTCATCTTTCAGATTAAATTTTACTTTCTTGGGGAACCTTCTTGAACCCTTACGTCAGGGTTCCCCTGTGCTGTCCTCCAGTTACCACTCCTTCCTCCTTCAGAGCTAGAGTTGTAGAAGTGGTGGTCTGTTTCACGTTTGTCGTCCTGACAGATCGTAAGCCGTCACATGAGGGCACGGACTTTCGTCTCCCTAGTGCCCGACGCGGACACTGGCTGGCGTCACAGTAGGCACTCAGTAGATAGCGCAGAATTGATGAGTGAGTCAAACAAAATAAAATGCAAATGTCTGTTTAGGCATCCTCAGCCTCGGCCCTTTAGAAGTAGAAGGACAGTAGTGGTAGCTCTCACAAGGGCCGGGGTCTTTCTAGAAAGGGAGGTGGCCCCAGCGTCTCCATGTTGACCTCCCTCTGCAGAGGGGCAGGTATCAGTGATTTGGACTCTGCTGAGACCAAGAACAGTCCCGCCACTTTTTCCAGAAGACCGTCGACCTCGGCTGTGTTTTCCCCCCCAGGACACGAAGCCGCCTTCGCTGCTTTCCTCTGCTGCCTCTGCAAGATTGGGGTGCTGCGGGTGGACGACCAGATTGCTATTGTCTTCAAGGTGTTCAACCGGTGAGTGGCGGGGGGGCGCCGGGACTCTCTCACCGGTCACCGTCACCCTGAGGCCAGGCCGTTGGAGGTTCCTGAGCGCCCGTTGCTTCCTTCGGCCCGTCCCTCATCAAGCCCCGGCCGTGGATGGGGCGTCTAAGACAGAAGGACCGGCAGGTTCAGATTCAAGTAAGAACAAGCACGCGCACCGACTGCTGATGCTTTGTGGCGTTGGCCGTGCAGCTCCCACCCTTGACTGCCCAACGGCTGTAGGGGCAGCAGCCTTCGTGTCCGTTTGACAGATGAAGAAACAGAGGCACGGAGGCACCCGCCCTCTCCTGGTCACTGGGGTCACACAGCCAGCTGAACCAGGCAGTCGGGCTCCGACCCCCCCAACCCTGGAACCCCCTGCCCGGCAGCACAGGTGTGGTGTGGTCCCCAGAGCGCCCTGACAGTGCCCACTCTGGACCCCGCTCTGGCGACGCTGATGCCACAGCTCCCAGGTGACGCCGACGCAGCCGCTGAGAACAGGGAGGCCGGAAAGGCCCCGGGAGGCGATCTGCTTTGTCTCCTGGCGACTGTCCTCCAGGCAGGCCGGAGCTGGAGAGCCGGGGCTCCTGCCCAGGGGCTCCCGTTGTCAGGAGTGGATGGTGCTACAACCCCCTTTCCTGGGCCAAAAGAAGGCTGCGCGTGGGAGAAGAAGATACAGTGACATTTGAGAGTACCAGCCGCTGCGTAACTTACGCGTGTGGATTTTAATTGAGATAGAGACCAGTTACGCTCTCGGGTGGTGACTTCTGGCCTCTGTGAGCTCCCCGTGGCAGAAGGGCTGAGGCCTTCTTTTTGCTTTCTGCTCCCTCTCTCTTCCCCTCCCTCTTGCGCAGGTACCTCGAGGTGATGCGGAAACTCCAGAAGACGTACAGGATGGAGCCAGCCGGCAGCCAGGGCGTGTGGGGCCTGGACGACTTTCAGTTCCTGCCCTTCATCTGGGGCAGCTCGCAGTTGATAGGTAATGAAGGCGGGCGCCTACCGCTCTGCCCCCCCAGGATGTCCCCCCACCCCCCCACCCCCCCCCCCCCCCCCCCGCCTCCTTACTTCTGCTCGGGGGCAGACGGTGACAGCTTGTAAAGCAGGCATTAGACCGGCTATTGACGGAGGCTGTTTGCTGTCGACCTTCTGCCGCGGCAGTCAGCGAGGCGGGCTGGGGGAGGCGGAGGCAGAGCGTGCCGAGATAATGGGAAGTGACACGGGCTGGAGCAAGGGCGCTCGCCTGGCGCATAATGGGCCGGTGCGAAGCGCGCCCCAGCTCCCGGCAGCAGCTGCGGGGTTTTATGTTGAAAATGAGGGGCTCTTTGGACTCGGTGACCGGCGTCCTCCGCTGTTATTATCGAGCCGCGTGCAAGGGGCCCATCAGGGAGCAGCCACCAAGTGCCGGGCGGTGAGCCGATTCCGGTGGCCCCGGTCCAGTGGCTCCCCCGCTCTGAACCGCTTTCCGGGCGCAGGCGGCGCCCTGGGGTCTGCCGCGGGTGAGGGTCGGGTGGGGACTTCGGCTCTGGCGCAGGGCTAACTGCCTGCAGAATAATACGAATAACTGACCCGCGGCGAGGATTTTGCTCTGGGCCAGGCACTGCCCTAAGTTAGGTAAAATCATCTCCCAGAACCTTCTCGATGACCCTGGGCAGGGTCTTCGCCAGCAGGAGACCAGCCGCCTTTACCTAACACTTGGCCAGGCACCAGGGCGAGGGCTTTACTGGGGTCCCCGGCCAGGCAGTGAGCCGTTCACGCCCCCACTGCGCAGACGACGAGACCGAGCCCCGGAGGGCCGAAGGCACGGGTCCAAGGTCGCGTGGCTGGGAAGGGGCAGGGCCGGGCTTGTTCCCCTAGAACACACACACAGGTCCTTCATGGCTCCTGCAAGGTCAAGTGCGGCGGGCTCGCGGGCAGGCGGCGGCCCCCGGGTGGGTATGGAGCGCCCTGGGCCGAGGGGCTCCGTGGCGTGAGTGCCTGGTTCTGAACCCCGTGAGTGCCTGGTTCTGAACCCCGTGAGCGCCTGGTTCTGAACCCCGTGAGCGCCTGGTTCTGAACCCCGTGAGCGCCTGGTTCTGAACCCCGTGAGCGCCTGGTTCTGAACCCCGTGAGCGCCTGGTTCTGAACCCCGGGGCTCTTTGCCGTTCTCAGACCACCCGTATTTGGAGCCCAGGCACTTTGTGGACGAGAAGGCCGTGAACGAGAACCACAAGGACTACATGTTCCTGGAATGTATCCTGTTCATTACTGAGGTGAGGGGAGGGGGGAGGGAGAAGCCCACGGCGACAGCCAAGCTGAGACGGCCTGAGGCTGGTGGCTTTGGAGTGAGACGGAGGAGCCAAGGCCCTCGCCTAGAGATCGCAGGGTTGGCCCCAGAGGGGGGTTATTGAAAAGGAAGCCACACTAGGCCTCTGCAAGGCTGTAAGCCAGCGTCGGGCTGTCCAGGGTCTTCTCCCCCCAGTCAATGGTCTGGGGCTACTCCCGAACCCCATGGGACTTTTCAGCTGCGGGGCTGAGACTCGGTCACTAGCCGGACTTGGCGACCAGCGCAGCAGGCCCGAAGGGGTGAGTGGGGCCCGCGAGGTCTGTCCAGCCGCGTGCATCTGGCCACTGCAGGACACGCGGACAGCAGGCTAGATTTCTGGGGACACGGCTTTGCCGGAACCTGAGGACAAGGGCCAGATGAAGTGCTGGAGGGAACCGAGACACCTGAACCCTTAGCCCACCTGGAGGGGGGGGCGCTGCTAAGGCAGGGTTTCCTCAAGATCAGCCCGGGAGCTTGTTAAAATGCACGTTCCTGGGTCTAACCCCAGCTTTCCAAATTAAGAATCTTGGGGGACCAGAACCAGAAGCCTGTATTTAAATACACCTGCCGTGTGACTTCACATGGAACTTGGGGACTCATGCTCTTAGGGCCTTTCTCTCAGGAGGTGTCAGGACCTTTCATCCTGCTGCTGTGTACACGTCCCCCTCACCCCCAGACTCCTGAAGGGCGCCCTGGTTCTACTGTCTGGAGAGGGCCCGTCACCGTTCTGTCTCCCAGCACCCGCAGGCGCATCCGGCCCCAGGAATGCCCCTGGTGCGGCCGGGGTCTCCTCCCCACCGGGGCTGCTCTCTCGGCTCCCGCTCTGAGCCCCCGCGCCCCCTGAACGGAGGAGGAGCCTGGTGGAGCGGCTGTAGCCCCAGGCGCCTCGTGGTCAGCATTCGGCTCAGGCCTCTGCCAAGCTCCAGAGGCCAGAGGGGAATGACACGTTTTTCCAAGTCAGCAGATGGAGCTGGGACTGACGGCTGGGCGGCCACCGCTTCAGTCTCAGATCTGCTGCCTTCAGCAGTGTGGCAGGCCCAAGGTCGGAAGGACTCCGGGCAGCCTGGCTCACTGCCTCACGAGCCGGTCGTGTGCTGCTCTTTCCCGAGCGGAATGTGAGGAGGGTCTGGGGAGCCCCGGGAGACCCCGGGCGGAGCAGGGTGGAGAGAAGGGGTGCACCTTCTGGGCTGAGCCAGGCTTTGCTCGCTTGGGGGTAGAAGACTCAGCAGTTCCGGCTCCCTCTGGTGGCTGGCCCGCCCCTGTCGCTGTCAGTGACTAGCAAGGACGAAGGTCAGGCTGGGCCTCAGGGAATATGGGAATTGATTTCAGGTTAAAACTTTGTATTTTTATTTGGTTGGTTACTCTGGTCTAAAAACCCAAAAGCTTTCCCGAAGTTCAGGACCCGGTTCCCCGGCTGCAGAAAATCCTGCAGTGGCCACTAGGTGGCACTAATGGCACATCGAACTTTGAGAAGGTTTTCGTAACTTAATTGGCTGAGAGGTCGACCCTGGAGTTTTTGCTGGTTCCGCACCCTCTCCGCAAGGCCTGGTTTTCACTTTGGGTCTAGGTGCTGAGGCGTGGTGGTGAGCCCTGGATGCTAGCGGGGCCGAGGGACTCCCTCCCGTCCACCTGGCCAAGCGGAGACCTGGCTGGTGTGGTTGCGGCCGCGGGCGCCGCGCTCTGCTAGTTCTCGGGAGCTCGGGCCTGGGCTACGCCCACCTACACCCCCTTCCAACCCGCACCAGGGTGTCCTAGCTGCCGCCGCGTGGATGAGGGGCCTGGCCTGGCTCACCCTGACCGGGGGGAGGCTGAAGGCCCGCCGCTGGGACACAGAGACCCGGAGGCCTGTGCAGAACTCTGTGTGCTTCCCTCTGGAAGGGCCGGTGTTGCCTCCGGAGACCCGGGGATCAGGATGGCTGTGCCACTAGGAGAAAAAACCCAAACAATGAGAAGTGGGAAATGGAAGTGGGCGTCTCCTCCCATCTCCCGGGACCTGCCCTGGTCGCCCTGGGCATCCCGGATGAGGGACCCCACCGTGCTGGGCTTCTGCTGTCTCAGGAAATGCAGCCCTGGCGCCTTTAAGAGCCCAGGGCAGGCAGGAAAAGAATTTCAGTTTCAATCTGGCTTCTAAATTTGGAGTTTTGGGAAGGGAGGGATCAGATTTCAGCTGGAAGGGAAGGAGCTGACAGGAAGGCGCTGTGCAGAGCCTCCCCCCATCCCCCCTCAGTTACTGACAGAGGAACCATTTACAAAAGGCCGATTCTCTTGGGAGTGGAGAGGCAGGAGCGCAGCGGCTGTGAGTAATTTCCTGCTCAATATGGCTGCTCTGACTCACACGGTCCCCTGGGCTCGCTGCGGGGCTGCAGCTCGCCTGCTCCTCTCGCTCTTTCTCTTCTCCCTTTGTGGCTAGAATGAGCTAATTTTTTTTTTGTCTTCTCGCTCCCGATGCCTTTTTTCCCCTCGTCCTTTTCCTTTCCCAGAGTTGCAGAGTCCCCTGCTGAAGGACCTAGGGAGGCCTTGGGACACTGAAGGCCTGGAGGGTGGGGCGTGGGGCAGTCCCTCTAGAGAAGTAGTGTCTCTGGCCTTTCCATGGGGAGGGCCAGGGCCCCTGGGGCTCTGCCAGCAGGCCAGAGAGGTCCCCTCCTGTCCCCTAGTGGTTGAGGCTAGCAGCCATGAAGCAGAGCCTCATCTGCTGGCCCTGGCCTCGGGGCCCTTGCTGAGTAAGCTTCTGGAGCTCCGTGGGACGGAGCCGGCAGGGTGCCCCTGGGCTGGTCTGCTCACAGGGCTTTGTCCAGACTGAAGCCGGGGACAGTGGGCCCTGAGCTCCTCAGGGCCTGGAGGTGTGCAGGGCAGGACTGGAGCCTGGCGCTGGTCCCCAAGGGGCAGAGAGACTTGGGGGAAGGGGCGGGGCGAGGGGAAGGGAGGGTGGTTGGGGGCGGAGCCTGTTTGAGCAGGATGGTTGGAACAAAGATCCTTGAAGGCCAGGCCCCATAGGCTGGGGGCACTGGCAGCCACCCTGGAGGAGGGAGCATTGGAAGGAGGAGGAGAAAGAAAGTGGGTGTAGACACTGACCCCGGAAAAGCCCTGGGAGCCCCAGGGTGGGTTTTGTCTCTGTCTTAGCACCTCGGGCTGTGACCTCCCTGCTGGAGGAAGGAGTCTGTTGTCCTTGCTACCGAACCTGGGGGTTGAGACAGGCTTTTGGGGAGCTTTGGTCAGGGGAGGGAGGTGACAAGAGTAAGTAGCAGCTTTTTGGATTTAAATCTTGCAGTTTGGTGTGAGGCCCTCCCTGGAGAAGTGAGGGGCGTGTGGGAGCAGGTCACCCGCGAGCCCGCGGGCCAAAGGTGGGGGGTGTTCTGTGCTCCTGGGCCCTTATTCTTATGCCCGATGTGGAGCTTCGGGCCCATCCTTCCTCCCTGGAACAGCTCTCCCCCAGCCCCACCTCCACTCCCAGCCTCTTCTGGAACCTTCCACCCCCTCAGGGTTCCAAGTCTCGGCTTCCTTGCCAGCTCAGCCTCTTTGCCTTTCAGACTCTTTCTTCTGAAGCCTGGGGCTCAGGGTGCTGAACCCCATTCCCCCAGGCCGCAGTGGAGGCCTGCTAGGCCTGCTAGCAGATGTCCCAGCCTCGCGTGGAGGGGTGCACGTAGGCACACAAGCCTCCCTGTCACGGTGCTGTGGTTTCTGATGTCATGGGAACTTCGCTGGGCTTGCTGCAGAGTCTCCTTCCTTCCTGGAGGGTCAGAACTCTGGGCAAGAGGAGGGACAGGAACAGAGCTGTCCCCGCTCCGGCCTGTCCCTTGCTGCTGTCGCCACCCTTTACCTCCCAGCCAGGTCAGGCTGACGGTCCGAACAGACCTTCCTCCCGATCGCGATCACGGCTCACGCCTGCCCCTTCTTTTCCTCCCTCCCTTTTGGCTGCCGTTCAGAAGGCGGTTGGATGCCTGGGTTCGGCCTTCCCCCAAACCGACCCCTCCCCCGGCTCTTCCAGCTTTGCCCGGGGCAGGTCCGGCCTGAGTGCCTCGTGGGAGAGCCCACGCTGTGTGTGGGGCTGGGGGCCGGGGAGGCTCAGGGAGGCTGCTGCTGTTCAATCCGAACGGGAGCAGCAGGTCCCTGTGCTGGTGGGGTGCTCTGGGGCGGGGGGGGGGGATTGGTGGGAGTCTCAGCAGGGGCTTGGGTTGAGACTTTATTTTTCTGAGGCTGCTGAATGTGGTGGGTGGTGGGAGTCAGGCTTCCTTTCTGGACCGTGGGAGAGGAGGGTGACTCTGGGGGTTACATTTTCCCACCGGGTCTTGCGGGCCAAGAGAGCCCCTGTTTCTGGTACTTATGTGTGCTCGTGTGTGTGTGTGCGCATGCTTGTGCACGCGTGAGTGTGCACACCTCCCCCTGCAGATGATGCAGCCTGGTCCCCAAGCACACACGTGTACACACGTGCGCTTCGGCACGCGTGCGTATATCTGTGCGTGTACGCGTGCGTGTGCATGTGTGCACATGTGTGCTCACCCTCGCTGCAGGGCGACGGCACGAGCTCCCAGGGGGCCGCCTCTCTAGCCGGGGACTCTCTCTTTCAGATGAAGACCGGCCCCTTTGCAGAGCACTCCAACCAGCTGTGGAACATCAGCGCCGTGCCCTCCTGGTCCAAAGTGAACCAGGGGCTGATCCGCATGTACAAGGCCGAGGTGAGTGGGGGCCGGGCGGCCCTCTCGGCCCCACCCCCCGCCCCCACTCTGCTGCTTTGCTCCGAATCTCGAGCCGGCCCCTCTGACCCTAGAGGCCTCGGGCTCCGTCTGTGCAATGGGCGGACAGAGAATCCCTGTACTGAGGCCCAGCTCTGCCTGGTGACTGAGGCGGAGCCCTGCTGCCCAGGGTCTGTCGAGTGGCCAGCGGCCCCTCACAGCCGTGTGTCGCGTGGTGACACGAAAGAGAAGACACGCTTTGGAGGCGTCTTCAGATTGCCGCTTCTCAGACTGTGGCGGGGCTGCTCCCCGGGCAGGCGGGAGGTCTGCGGGAGGCGCCGCTCCAGGTGGCCAGGTGTGGGTCCCCTGAGCTCCCCCTGCTGGGAGCCGGCGGCCCGGCTCTCGAGGGTGTCCCCTGCCCTCTCCTCCCTCTCTTTGGCACCTTTTCCCAACCAAGGAGGTGGCTTTTTTTCTTCCAGGTAGGGAGGAGCCATTTTCTTTCCGTCCTGGCCTTTCTGTCAGCTCCTCTCCCATCTGGGCACACCGACCCTGGAGCTGCTCGCTTGGTCAGGGAAGGGCCTGGATGGACGGTCCCTCACCGCGAGTAACGAGTCCCCAGAGTCCCCTCTTTCCACCCTCAGGCTGGGGGTCTTCGATGTTGTCCCGTGGGCGCTCTTGACCCTCCGCCGCCGCTCCCCCACGGCGGGAGGTCGGCTGGCTGGTTCTCTGAGTCGGCTTCCTTACCCTCGACGCTTACTCGCGCCCGGCAGGGGAGGCAGGGGAGCAGGGCGGAGGGGGTGTCAGAGGCCGGGGTGTGGATGGTAGTACAGACGCGTCCAGTTGGCCCCGTTCCCTCCGCATGGCCCCGAAGGGGTTAAGGGCTCTGGAACTGACCGGGCCTGGCCCTCTCTCTGCCTTCCGCCCCCTCCCCCTCCGGTTCCCTTCCTCTGGACTTCACATCCTGTGTTTAGGTTCCAGCCCACATACCTCTCTAATCTGAGAGCAGCGTTTGCTGGGGCTGCGCAGGCTCCTTCCGGCCTGTAGCCCGCTGGGCCCTCCAGCCTGGCTGTCCCCGGCCTGGAGAGCACCCGGGTCACCGCCCTCCGGGGGTCCTGTTGTTTCTGACACGCCCCCTCCCCCGCCAGTCCCATGGTGGGCGCGGTGGGGGCCTCGTCACCCTGCGGAGCTCTCCCCACTGCCCGAGGGGCCGCGTGCAGCGTGTGAGGAGTGCGGGGCCCTCCAGCCCCCACCCCCGGCCGGTCACCGAGGGCAGGACTCTCGCCCGTTCCTGCTTGGGATCCGAAGTGCTGTCCTTCCTGCGAGGCTCTTACTTGAGTGACTCTAAACTTACCTTGACCCGGGCCCCCCAGGGCAGAGCAGGAGCCCCTGCCCCCTTCCCCTACCAGCCCCTTCCAGAGCAGGAGCCCCAGGCCGACAGGATGAGGGAGGAGCAAGCTAAGGTGCGAAGTCGGCAGAACAGTTGCCGGGCTTCTGCGGCTGTGGGAAGGCCGGGACCACAGCTCGGGTCCAGATAGGGAGCACGGGTGGCTCCCCGAGCGCCCCTCCCGAAACGCCGGCTCGGGACGCGCGCGGGCGCAGTCGGGGCTGACGGCCTTGCCAGACGCTGCGATGTGGTGGCCAGACCTCCTTGTAGGCCGGCGCTGGGGCCCGCCGACCACGTCTCTGCGACTTATCTGTGACATCCCTGTGACAGGTGGCACTCCTTTGTATGTTGCTGGCAAGTAGCCCTTGGTTTTTGGTCCCCGAGAGCCTGTGGGATCGCAGGCTCCCTTCCCAGAGGTCTGTGGAGAAGGACTTGTTTTTTTCAGGTCAGCTCTCGGTCCCTGGGGAGGACCAGTGAGGCCCACCGGTCCTCAAGTCCAGAACAGGGTTGGCAAGGTCAGGGCCACCATCAGAGTTGGCTCTTGGAGGCGAGTCGGCCTCCTGAGCTGCCGCGGAGGCCTGACCGGGCCTGGCATCAGGGGGCCTCAGGATTGGGGACCAGCCGCGTGCATCCCTGCCCTTCCGAACCGAAGAACCAAATGTCCCCAGGGCCCCTGTGGGCAGCGGGGCCTGTCTTTCCCGAGGGCTGTCGCTGTGCTGGGGCTCCCTTCGCAAGGACCTCATCGGGGCCTAGAGAGACCCTTCTCCCCTTGTGTCACCCAGGTGTCCCCCCGAAAGGTCCCTGTGGGGCCAGGGGAGCTGAAGAAGCGGCTCTGTCGTCCTGCCCGGCACGCTGGGGGCGGGAGGGGGCTGGTCCTGGGGTGCAGTTAGCCGGGAGGAGGCCCGACCAGAGGCCCTTCTGCGGCTGCCCTGAAGCCTCAGGTTTCCTTCGCCCCACTCGGCCTCTGGCCTTTAGCCCGGAGCCTCTCCTGTCCCGTCCTGTGGCCTGGGGGAAGCGCGTTCGGTCCCCGAAAGCAGACTGCGGAGAACCCCCCCTCGCCCCCCCGCCGCCCCCTCCAGCTAAGCCTCTTGCCTTTGTCGCTTCTCATCAAGGAGAGCTAGAAACAGGTTGACCTTTGACCCTTTGTGGAATTCCAGGGCCCTGGGGGCCCCCTTTTACAAACTCCTACCACTTCCTTGATGACACAAGCACACTGGCAGCTGCCTTGCCTCTGGCCTAGAGCCCTTGCTGTTCCTCCTCCCCCCGCAGGGACCACCCCCGGCCGCCTGCTCCCCGCTTTCTCTGGCTGCGGCCCGGAGCTCGGCTCCCACACTCGGCCTCGTTCCCCGTCCTCATTCCGCTGCGCAGAACCATTTCCCTTGTCCTGCTCCCCTCCCGGGCCCCCGTTAGGCCTCGATGGGCCCCCGCCTGAGTCAGGTGGAGGTTGAGTCACAGCCACGGAACAGGACTCACGGTGTCTGAAGCCACAAGCCGTCCTGGTTGCTTTCTGTGGTCAGAGGTGTGAGAGGAGGCAGATCCTCACATGCCCCGAGAGCTCGCCAGTGACCAGGACCGGTGTGGGGAGGCCGGGAGCTGCCCCCCGGCCCGTTCCTGACCTGTGTGGTGCTCAGCAGCGCCCGGGCCAGAGGCCAGAGGTGTGCGGCCTGGGGCCCGGCTCCCTGTGGACCAGGCCAGCTTCTGCGGTAGGCCCTGCCAATCTCCCCGTCTCCTCCAGAGCCCCGGGCTGAAGTCCTGGCTGGGCCAGGTTCGGGGAGTGGGCCGTGCCCCTGTTCAGTGTGCTCGCCCTCTGCCCCACGCGCAGGGCTGCTGGCAGCTGCCCTGGGGCGTGGGGACGTTAACTGATTCTTACCGTCTTGCTCTCAAGCTTCAGGATGTCCTTTTTCAGTCCAGAGAACTGAAATTTGGAGAAAGACGGGCCCTGGCCCCTCGTCAAGCTTGTGTCCACATACCCCCACACTTCTTCTCCGGGCTGGGGCCTGGGTCGGGTAGGGGTAGCAAGCCTTGCCTTTTCCCTGAAGGCCTGGGAGCTCTCCTGAGATCATTGCCTTCCCGGGCTCGGGGTGGACGCTTTCTGGGAACGGTGCTGGTCCGAGCCTCCGGAGTTGTCCGGGGGTCCCCTGGAGGCCCGAGAGGCCGGGTGGGCCCCGGCAGGGATGCAGCGCAGTCCTCACCTCTGCTCTCCCCCCTCCCCCTCACAGTGCCTGGAGAAGTTCCCCGTGATCCAGCACTTCAAGTTCGGAAGCCTGCTGCCCATCCATCCGGTCACCTCGTGCTAGGGGCTGAGCAGCCAGAGCCGTCCAGGCCGCAGTTCCTGTGCCTGCCCTCCCCTGCCCCAGCTCCAGCCGCCCCCCGACTCCTCCCTCTGTTCTTTCTGTTTGCCGAGAGGCTGTCTGCTGGGGTGGGTGGTGAGTGTGGGGTGGAGGGAGGCTCAGGGCATGAGGCCGAAGGACCCAAAGTGAAGGGAGAAGTGGGCCCCGTCTCCCTGTGGTGGGGAGGGTGTGCTCGGGCCCTGGTCCCGTGCTCGGCCTTCCTCGCCTCCTCCTCCTTCTGTCCAGTCCCGCTTGAGCCCTGGGCTGTTCTGCACCGCCGGAGAGGGGAGCAGTGTGCGGTGTCCATTGCTTTCCTTTCCCAAGTCCTGTTGCCTTTCTAGGGGTTGGAGTGGTTGCTCCCCGTGGGGTGGGTCAGTTTCTTAAGCCATGTTTGGGTGGGTATCTGGGGGTTCCGAAGGCCGGAGATGGAGGCTGGCAGCCAGCCCGGCATGGGGTCAGCGACCAAGAAGCATTGGCTGTGCTGGCCGGTGACCCTCCCCTCTTCTGTTCATGGCTGCCCCCTGGGCCTGTGGGCACCCGTGCCCAGTGCCTCATCCTGGCTTCTCTGTTCTTTGGCCCTTGGCTTTGCTGGCTTTCCTGGCCGGAGCCACTCCTGTCCCCTCTACAAGGGCAGCCCCTGGAGGTGCCGTCTGGGTAGGCACTGGGTGCTCGGGAGGGCCCCGCAGGGCTTGCTCACTGACCGATGGGGTGAGGCCTGCCTCTCCAGAGTTTCTCAGGTGGGGAGGGGGTGGCTGAGACGCTCAGGTTGTGGAGAGCCTGGATTCTTCTCACATCTTACGTTTTGCTCCCAACTCCCTGGGCAGGGATGGGCAGGGACCGGCAGGGGCTGGCAGGGGGAGGGGACGCTGGCATGACAGGTCCTGAGTTTTCTTCTAGGGCTGCTCCTGGGCCGGGCTCTTCCGGGCTCTCCCCGGCCACAGCCCAGGCCTGCCCTTCTCCCTCCACCCCCGCCCTCTATCCGGGCCCACATCCCCTCTGGGAAAGGGGGGCTCCCAAGAAGCACACTTCAGGGGTTTGGGCCTCACAGCTGGGCTGATGGCCTGGGCAGAGGCCGGGACAGGAACCGCCAGAGTCACAGAAATCACTTTCCGAGGAGAGGCCCAGTGCCGGCCTCCCTCCCAGGGTCCAGACCGCCGCCTTCCTGGCTCCTCTCGCCCTGCCCCCCCTCGGGCTCCCCCGGCCCCGTGCGCCTTCGTCGCTGTTCGGATTAAAGCCTCTGTTTTGCACCTGTCGCCTGTGTGAGGTGTGTCTCTTCGTGCCACACGCTTATCGTTTCTCCACATGCCTGTTTGCCTCCCCGTCGGGTCCCGTTCCCCCGGGGCTGTGGAGTCTGGGGCTGGGGCTGTCTCAGCCGGTGTCTGGGCGGAGCCTTTCCCGGGCAGCCAGTGAATGGGCACTAGTCAGTAGTCGCCCAAGCAGGCTCTGGCGAGTCCTGGCTGTCCCCACCCCCAGCTGCAGCATCTTGGGTACGTTCCCGAATCTCTCTGAGCCTCAGTTTCTTCGTCCACAAAGTGGGGACCACTACAGGGTGACTGCCAGGAGTGGGTGGAGGATGTGAAGCCCTCGGCTCAGGCCCTGGCACACAGCCGGTGCCCGTGGCCGCCACGGCCCTTCCAGATGAAGGCAGCCCCGTGGGCTCCAGGCTTGACGGGGGAGCCTTTGGACTGGACTTGGTTGCAAACCACGCACCGGCAGCTTTTAGGGGTGCACCCCGCCACTTCTGTCCCTGTCATGCTGGAGTTGGGATTCGGGGGGGCTGTGGTACCCCAGGCTTCTTAGATACTTCCTCAGACGTACGTGTTTTTCTGGGCTTGGCGTGTAGACGAGTATCCTCAGAGAACGAGCTCTGGCCTTTCTCCTGGCCTTGGAGGCCTTGCCCAGGAGAGCCTGGTGGCCGGGAGCCAGCCCCAGCCAATCTAAGGCCTGCCGTGCCACTTACCTTAGCTGGGGGACCCTCGTGATTGGCTTCCTCTCCGAGCCTGGCTTCTTAATCTGAAAAGTGGGCCTAACGATACTCAGGCCGTGGGTCGTGAGGACCCAAGTATTTCACAAATGGTTAGCAGCCGAATATTCCTTGTCCCGGTGTGGACGACAGCGGCCAACCCCAGAATACCAGAGCGTTAGGCAGTGGTGGGTATTACAAAGTCAGCAACATAGTTCATTAGGGCGGCAGGCGGAGGTTTACTTGGACTCCAGGGTCGGGAAGGACAGCTTGGAGGAGGTGTGAGGCTGAGTCCGGGAGAGAGCGACAGGCCAAAGGGGTGGGGCGGGGGAGCAGCTGGGAGCCCGGCTGCAGCGGGGCCGGGGAGGGCGGTGACGCGGGTCCGGGAGAACAGGCTCTTTGCGGGCTCTGCCGACAGGATTGGGATTTAGCCTCTGAGTATCTTCCGGGAGGCCGCTGGAAGGCTCGGCAGTGACAAGGGCCTGGCGTACGCGGGGCAGGAGGGGAGGCGCGCGAGGATGGTGGTCCCATTAGGGCTGTGTTTAGAGCTGTCGCGGGTAGGAGGGAGGGCGTGAGAAGGAAAAGAGGAGCCCGAGCAGCCCCGGGGCTCAGCCTGTGTAGCTCGATGCCGTTGACTGAGGCGCAGGTGTGGGACCAGGGCTTTGCTGTCAGCGGCCCTGCGGATGCCGTCGCCTCTAAGAGGAGGCCTGGAGTGGGCGTCTGGGTTGCCGATCTGGAGCCAGGGGCGGGTCCGGCTGCTGAAATCGACTAGGGAGTGGTCCGCACGTGATGGGTCCCACCACCCCCCCCCCCCCCTGCCCGCCGGGTCACCAAGGCAGGAGTGTGGGCGAAGGCGAGAAAAGAGGGCTGGCTGGTTCTGGGCAGACGGCAGGGGAGGAGGGGCGGGGGTCCCTGAAGGTCAGAGCCCTGGGCACCCGTGGTCAGGAGGGCCCAGGTCTTTGTGCCTTGCTCAGGGCTGTTTCGGTGGGGCGGGGCGGGTGGCGGGTCGCAGAGGGCTGGGGAGGGAATGGGACTCAGACGGGGACTCCCCGCGAGAGGCTCAGGGAAGCGCAGAGGTGGGGTCCTGAGTCCAAGCCCCCCAGCCTGGGAGGAAGAGCGTGCTGAGGCACACACACCTCGCTTCCCTCTCTCTGAGTTTTGTCGGAAAGGGACCAGGGATGGCGAGAGCAGGGCGGGGTCTCGACGTCAGCGAAGGCTTTTGAAGAGGAGGATGGCCGGGCTGGTTTGTGCTCCGTGTCCCTCGTGTGCTGGCAACAGCCCAGGAGAGGGAGGCTGACGGCAGCGAGGGCCTTGTCCCTTATCGGAGGGAAGGCAGACCCTGTCCGCGACTCGAGTGCGGTTCTGGGTTTACGTCTGCAAGGAAGTGTGTGAGCCAGGCCGCCAGCCCAGCCGCCTGCGGGGTGGGATGGGGTGGCTGGGGGGAGGTGCGGGGTGTCGCTGGACACTGAGCACGCGGGAGGGTCTTCAGCGCAGGGTGGGAAGCCCACTCAGGACCTGGGTGATGGGACGGGCGCTCAGCGGGGGACGGCTGCACTTCTGTCCCCTGCTGAGGGTCGGCGGGCTCGAAGGGAGCCCAGAGAGGCCCCAGAGAACGAATTGAGCTCTGCAGCCGTGTTCCTGGCTCAGGGGGGCCGGAGCCAGGCCATGGTCACGGGGCGGGTGGGGGGTGGGAGCAAAGAGGACCCCTGGCAGGAGCTGCGGTCGAAGGGGAGCAAAGGGGTGCCCTAGGCCTGCCCCCAGATCGGGGGACGCGTTCTTCTTGAGTTTAACAAGCAGTAAGCACACGCCGAGTACCCGGCATTTGCGGGAACGTGGAGATGAAAAAGGCAAAAGTCGTCCCTTTAGGAAACTTCCGGAGGTGCCTGGGTGGCTCCGCCAGTTGAACGGCCAACTCTCCGTTTCTTGGGCTCAGGTCACAGTCTCATGGTTTGCTTTTTCAAGCCCTGTGTGGGGCTCTGCGCCAACACGAGGGGCCTGCTCGGGATCCTCTCTCTGCCCCTCTCTTGCTCGCTCACTCTCAAAATAAATCAACAAACTTAAAAAAAAAAAAAAGAACTTCCAACCTGAGGTGCCCGGCTGACTTAGTCAGTGGAGTGTGCGACTCTTGAGCTCGCGGTTGTGAGTTCGAGCCCCACACTGGGTGTAAAGATGACTTTAAAAAGTCTTTAAAAAAAAAAAAAAAAGAAAGAAAGAAACTTCAACCTAGTGGGGGGAACAGAGATCTCGGGCCAGCCGTGGGGGGAAGCCAGACGAGAGACTCCAGGAGGAGCTCTGGTGAGGCTCCGGGGAGGAGGTGGCATTTGAGTGGGGCCTCGAATGATGGGCAGAGGACAAAGGGCGTTCTGGTGGGGCCTGCTGTGAGCAGAGTTGTGGAGGTGAGGGTCCCAGGAGGCGGGGCTGGTCCACAGAGGGCTCCGAATGACCCCTGTAACGCCGCACATGCTCTCGGCCCAACACAAGTGCATATAATTATCTGCGAAATGTATGCTCGGCTAGCGGGTGGGCCCCAGGAACACAGGGACCTGCTCGATGCTGTCTCCCTGTGCCAGTGCGGCCGGCGTGCAGCGGGTACCCTGTGAACGTGGCATCAGTCGCCAGGAAAGATGCTTCTTTGGTCTCTGTGTGTGTGTGTGTGTGTGTGTGTGTGTGTGTGAGAGACACAGAGAGACGGAGACAGAGATAGCCAGACTGGGTTTCAGGAAACGCTGACAGCTGTCCAGGCGCCGGGTCAGAAGCTGGGTGCCAGCAATGGGCCTGGGGCCTTGGCCCAGGTCAGAAGTGTGGGAGGGCCCCCTGCAGGGCAGAGAGAGGCCCCGGGCTGGGAAGCGGGAGATCCAGGTAGGACTGGGCGCCAAGGGAGGGGGACGGGTTCTCAGTGACTCAGGGGAGTGCCGTGCTGCGTCTGGGCCAGGCATGCGTGCGTATGCTCAGTGGCCACCGAGTTTGAGGGACTCTGGAGGGCGGACATTCGGACCTGGCCCGGGGCGAGCCTGGCAGGGCCGCGGGGACCCACCGGTGGAGTGGGGGAGCCCGGGCTGCAGGGACTTCTGGGAGCCCTTGTTCCCAGGCCCCCAGCTCCCTTCCTTGCGTGCTCTGTGCGTTCCAGCTGCTCTGGCCTCCCTTCCGTTCCTCAGACTCCTCGGACCACCGGTGGAACGGTAGGGGTCTGGCCCTCCTCCCAGAACCCGGCTCCCCACTGGGAATCCCTGGCCGTGCTTCAGAGCCCAGCCGAGGCCTCGTGTCCTCCGAGAGTCCTCCTCTGGCCCCTGGCCCTCCCGGGGCCACCCGCCTGTCCCTGCTCCGAGCACTCGGCACGCCCTGGCTGGGGGGGCCCATGCATGGCCAAGGCAGGCCCAGATCTTCAGGTGGGGGGCTGTTAGAGGGGCAAGCCGCTTAATTGGAAGGCGGGGCGATAAGGGGCTCTTTGCAGGCACAGCTTCTCTGTATGTGGGGTTCCTTGGTGGGGGGGCCGAGGCCTACCCCAACATGCGGCACTCACCATCGCTGCCCCTCGCGCGTCCGTCCTGGCTCCTGGCACCCCTAGGAGGGTGCTGCTCGCCGCGGGGCCTGGGACGCATCTGGGAATGGCCACCACGAGTTCGAGGCTTCCCTGCGGAGGGCTGGCGTCGGTGCGGAAGCGGGCCGCGGCTCCCGGGAGAGTCTGGCGGGGACGCAGGGGTGTATGGGGACCTCGGAGCAGTTGCGAGGGCGCTGGGGCCGAGGCAGAAGTGTGGGGCGCGCCGGAGAGAAGGGAGGGTGCGGTTAGGGTGGCCCAGAAAGAAGGGAGGGAGGGACGTCCCGGGGAAACCCAAAGACCACTGCAGACAAGGACCTGGATGCCTCTTGGGGCCGGGTGGGGCCCGAGAGGCCCAGGTCGGGGCTGAGCCACCAGGCTGCTCGCTGCGGCTTGTGTTGGTTCGCTCACTCGGCCAGCGTCGCGCCGGAACCTTCTCCACTCCCGAGCCCCATGCCGGGTGCCAGGATGCCGCAGCGAGCAAGACGGACTGGGCCCTTCCTCCCGGAGCCCATCCTAGCACGACTTCCCCCGAGGAGAGGAGACTTTCGCACTGGCCTGAGCGTCCAAGAGTTGGGGATTTTCGGAAGCAGGATGGAACAGTCACGCGGTGAGCCGGCAGGTGAGGCGCTTCCTGCTTACTCCTCGGGAGGACGCTCACCACCTGTTTGTTGCCACGCAGGTCAAACCGCCCCAGCGGCCGTAGGAAAAGCAGAGCTCCTTTTTGTAAGAAAGCAAAGATCTACATTTTTGATCCGTCCGTCTCTCTGTCCGTCCACACGGACAAAGGGCTGGGAGGCTGTTTCTCCAGGTGGTGAGGTGCTTATGTCTGGGTGGCGGGGATGTGAGGGTATTCGCGAAATCATTCTTTGCTTTTTCCCGCTCCCCCCGGAAAACAGTTACGGAAATGTTAAACATCAGTGAACCGCAAAAGAAAGGGCAAGCGACTGCGGGTAAGTCTTAACTTGGCCTTTCGGTTTTCATTTTTGAATTTTAAACCTTTCTATAGTGTCCACCTGCTATGTTACGGTAAGATAAAAAAACAAACTGATGAAATGCTTCCCCCAAAGAGCACCGAGTCTGGGGTACCTCTGGCAGGGAGGCAGGAGGGGGAGGACGAGGAGGGGCCCTACTCGGATATGTGGACAAAGGACAGGAGGGGAGCCCTCAGCACAGAGATGGCTCGGACCCTTCCCCCGCCCCCCCACCGCGGGAGGCGACAGGTGGCAGGCTTCCTGGAGGAGGAGAGCTAACGGAGGAGGAGGACTGAGGATGGATGATGAGCACCCCAGGAGGCTGGACTCAGGGAGGGAAGGCTGCGGTGTTCTCTGGTGGGCATCTGGGCATGCCCGGCCTCCCCGGGAGCCAGGGCCTGCTCTCAGGATCCCAGCGGACACGGTTTGGGTCGAGAATTCAACCCCGGAGCTGGGGCACCCTTTCTCCCGCCCCCAGTCTGGAGTGGGGGCTGCGGTGGTGACAAACAAGGGACGATCCATCGGTTCCATTTTCCCAGTGCTTGCGACACCGGGGAAGGCACTTTCCCTACGCGGCAAAGGGGCAGAGCCCGGAGCCCCGAGCTTCATCCACCACTCCCTCTGAGCAGGGGGTGTGGAGGGCGCCGTGCTCCGCTCCAGAGGGGCCCGGGACAGGACAGGGTCTCTAGGGAACACAGCGGCAGCGAGGATTCGGGAATCAGGCAGGTCTGTGCGACCTTGGACAAGGGTCTTCACCTCTCGGAGCCTCTCCGGTGTCCCGTCTGTGCATGTGGATGGCAGTCCGGAACCGCGGCGGCGGGGAGAAACCGTGCCTGGCCTGAAGTCGGCGCTCCCCGAGCAGAAAGAAGTGGGGGGTGCATCCCCCTCGCAGGGCGGCCAGCCGAGCCCCTGGCTCTGGTCTCTGTGCTCTCCCCTCTGTCCGCTGCCACCGCTCGGGGACAGCTCCCCTCCAGCGGGACCTTTGCTGACCTCTAGGGGCGGGTGTGGACAAGCCCCCTTTCCCTCCTTATTCGCTCGGGACTAGGTTGGCAGGCAGAGTTCAGATGCCCCGTTCCCCAGATAACCGCAGTCCAGCCTCAGTTGGACCAGGCTGCTCAGACCCCCGCTTGGGGACTTTGGGGTTGGTCCGATCTCTGGGCAGACCCTTCTAGGGTCTCTGGCAGGGGTGGGGAGTGGAGCGGTCCCAGTGTGCGTGGGCTCGGAGTCAGCTCTTTGTGACCTTGAGCCAGCCACTTAGCCTGTCTGAGCCTCAGTTTCTCTAGGTATAAATTGGGGACAAATGAACCTGGTTTCACAGGGGCGACAGCACGATCCTTTGACGGGGAACCACTCAGTGCGGGGCCCCGCCTACACTGTCTCCCACGAGTGACCCGCGGGGTGGGTGCGCAGGGGCGGAGGCACAGAGGGTGAGGGCATCTGTGGCAGGAGGCACGCGCTCCCGGGCTGTTGGGCCCCAGCACAGACATCCGCACCACCGAGCTCGGCGATGGCATCGGTTCCTGGGGGAGGTTTTAGAAGGACACGGGAGAGCCTTCAGGGAACGACGGGTCTGAGGACGAGGTCGGGGAGGCTTGCCGGTGGGTGGGACGGGGGCCCCTGGGAAGGCTCGGAGGTGTAGCCGGTGGGGGTGGGGGGCCTGTCCCGTTGCCTGCCTGCTGACCCCGGGCGCAGCCTCCGCCCCGGACCACACCGGCCTGGTGAGTCCTCCGTGCACGTTCCTGCCGCCCACCCCCCCCTCCCCGACCTCATCCGCCACCGCTGCTCTAGGCCCCGGAAGCTGCCTGCACCCTGACCCTTCGGGGTGTCCCCAAGGGTTCCTGAGCCCGGCCTGCGTGTCTGTGTGAAGTGCTTCATCCTCACTATGGGCCAGCTACGTCCCCATTTCACAGAGGGGAAAACGGAGACCCTGGCGGGGGAAGATTCTGGCTACACAGGGAGGCGCTGGTCTCTTTCCTGCTGAAGCTCACGCTCCCGGAGCCCCTCCCTGGGGCCTTACCTCAAAGCCCAGGGCGGCCCTGGCTGCCTTGTGCTGCCTCCACGCAGGTGGCCTGAGAGTCGCCCTTTGCCGCCCGCGTTGGAATCCGTCTCCCCAGGGCTGGCCCCAGACCCCGGCCCTGTCTGAGGGGCACCCACGTCCAGAACCCCGTTTCCGTCCGGGAGGCAGGGCCAGCCCCATGGAGACGGGGAAGAGACAGGATGGCAAGGACAACGCTGGCAGCTCTGGCTCATAGCCACGCGTCAGCCTGCGGGACGGCTTTCCACGCGCCCTCACGGAGTCCCCGGGGGGAGCCGGGAAAGTGGCATCGCCCGCACCGTCGGCAGGAGGCGCTGGGGGGAGGGGAGGTCTCCCGTTCGCCTCGTGAGTCAGGACAGAACCGAGTTTGTCCGACGCGGAGCTACGTCGGAGCTACGTTGCCAGCATGAGGAGGCGCTTCCTGCCGGGCGAGAGAAAGACTTCTCTGCCGTCGTGGAAGCTGCTCACGGGCGACGGGCTCGCGACTGTCCTCCACGGCCGGACCGCCCGTCTCGGCGGACGGCAGCCGTCGGGCCCCAAGTCCACGCATCGGCCTCTCCCATTCCCCCAGTTCAGCCCGCACACAGGTCCTGTCGGGTCCCCCTCCAGATTATAACCCAGCTCTGTCCGCCTCTCCCCTCCCTGCCCGGCGGCCACCTCGTCGCAGCCACTCTCGGCTCCTCCTGGACCAGTGAGCTGATCGAAGGAAGGTCCCATCATTTCTTCAAGTGGCTTCTCGCTGCTGGTGGGTCAGGCCACCACGCGGTCTGACTCCTCTGGTCCTCGTGCTGTGCCCCGCTTCCTGGGCTCCAGTCGCTCTCCCCCCCGCCCTCGAAGATGCCAAACTCATTCCTGCCCCAGGGCGTTGGCATCTGCTGTTTCCTCTGCTTGGACCGCTTAGGCTCCAGGGTGAGCAGCGGCTCTGTCCGGTAGTTTGGGGCGCAGCTCGGATGACGCCACCCCCGCGGGGCCCTCCCTGCTTTCTCTGGGTTGCTGCTGAGGGAGCCTCCACCGGTCCAGCCCTTCTCCAGCCTGCCTTCTGTTCTCGGTGCCTGTAGGACACTCACGATGATCCAAATTTATTATCTGCGGATTTGTTTACTCGCTTATCATCTCTCTCAGGAGAATGTGAGCTCGGTTGGAGGGCAGGGGGCAGGTTTATTGTGGTCACCACTGCATCTCCAGGGCCTGGAACAGTGACCGTCCCAGAGCAGGTAGGTGCCCAATACCTATTCGCTGAGCGAATGAATGAATGAAGCTCCCTGTCCCTGGAGTCGTCCTAGAAAAATCCGGGTAATAGGTGCTGGATGGAGCCCTGGGTGCCGGGGTGTCCCTCCCCCGATGCTAATGCAGGAGTCGGGGGCCCCGCGGAGGGCCACCCCGACAGCATGACTTCTCAGGGTCCCAGGCTCTGAGGTTTCGTGGTTCTGTGGTTACGACGGCACCCTTGAGGCAGACCGTGTGAGCTTGGCCTTGAGTCGGCTGCATTTGCGGGAGACCGCGAAGGCAGAGAGGCCGAGCGGGAAGGAAAGACCCCCTCGCAGGAGCCACCTTGCTGTTGATAATAGAGATGCCGCCCTCCATGGCGGGGCGTGTCCATCCTGGCACTGAAGCCCCTCCCAGAGACAGACCCCCCCCTGCCAACTTCCTCTCCGCATCTGAGGTCTCCCCCTCCCGGGGGCCCCCCTCTGTTTCATCGATGGGGGCCGGGGCTCATTCACGGCCCCCTTCCCCATGCCTGTCCAATCCGCAGGAAGTGGGGCCGTTGAGCCAACAGAAGGTGATCCAGCACCTTCCGAGGCACCGTTCTCTCTGGATGCGGTGAGCCCTCGAGCTCCCTGCCCTCGTGGAGTTTACACTCCGGCGAGGAGACAGCGAGTGAACAAATGAAGGAGCTTCGAGACGCCAGCGAGCCATAAGGCCTCGGAACCGAGGGCGAGGGTGATGGGGGGGCACTAGTCTAGAGGGGTAGTCGGGGCGGCGTTGGGGCAGAGACCTGAGGGAGAGAACACCCCGGCAGAAGGTCTAGGGCTAGGGCCTGGCCGCTGGGGCAGGGACAGCCTGGCCGAGCAGGAGGCAGGAGCGCAGAGAAATGAATGGGGGATGGGGGGCTGAGCGCAAGGGCCGCAAGGGCTGGGGTGGGGGTGGGGCAGCAGGCCAGAGTAAGCACTTTTTTTTTTTAAGTTTATTTATTTATAAGAGAGAGTGAGCTGGGGAGGGGCAGAGAGAGAGAGAGAGAGAGGGAGAGAGAGAATCCCAAGCAGGCTCTGTGCTTGACAGCTCAGAGCCGGATGTGGGGCTCGACCTCATGAACTGTCAAGAGGCGGATGCTTAACCCACTGAGCCCCCAGGCGCCGCCCCCCCCCCCCCCCGCCAGAGTAAGCAATTTGTATTTGTTCCTGCGGGACCGGAGCAGGGGTTGCGATTGCGTGCGTGTCCTCCCCGCGCCACAGCCAGCGATGTCACAGTGACAGCCTGGAGTGGCCAGGGCGGCAGTATTGGCACCACGGTGGCCGGCCGGGGACACCGACGACCACGGCCGCCTCCCCAACTGGTTTGCAACATTCACACCGCTGGCGGGTTTTGAATTGGGCGGTGCCGTGATCTGACTTAAAGGTTCTCAAATGTCAGAGATTGGAGAGAAGCGGGGGGAGGGGGGACAGAAAGAGGGCGAGAGAGAGAGAGCAGGGAGAGCAGTGGGCAGCGGAGCAATCCAGGCGCCCGGCGTGTGGCCGGGGCGAGGCGGCAGGGCAGTGCCAGCGAGGAGAAGGCAGGTTGGCGATCTCTTCTGGAGAGCTACCCGGGGGCGAGGGGGTGGGGGCAGGGGACTGGATTTGGGCTAATTCGAAAAGGAGTCTGGATGTTCTGGGCTTTGGGGCCTGAGCAGCTTGCGGGTTGGTGGGTGCCGTTGGCTGGATGGGGAAGGCTGGGGGCGAAGCGGGCGTGGGGGGGCCCTCAGGGGTTTGGGTTGAGACGGAGGAGCTCTGAGATGCCCGGGACCCCAAGAGGAGAGGCCAAGCGGGGTCGGGACCCTGAAGCCACTTCGTCACAGAGGTCCCAGCAGGGGACGGGGTTGTCAGGGGGCTGATGGGACTACACAAGGTTGTCCAAGAGAAGGTGTCAGGAAAGGAGAAGGGAACAAAGCCCAGAGCCCAGGAGCTCCCTGGCGTCCCGAGGAAGGGCAGAAGGACCTGGAAAAGGCGACCAGGGAGCTAAAAGCCAGCAGAGTGGAAGTAAATTGCTCTCTGCCCAGCTGGTAAGAAAGGTTTTAGTTTTAGGGGGCACCCGAGTGGCTCAGTTGGTTAAGTGTCTGACTCTTGATTTCAGGGTCCTGAGTTCAAGCCCCATGTTGGCCTCCGTAGTGGGTGTGAAGCTTTTAAAATCAAATTCTTTTTTTTATTCTTTATTTTTTCTTAAAAAAGTTTTTTTTAAAGCTTATTTATTTAGTATAAGTTGGGGGAGGGGCAGAGAGAGAGGGAGACACAGAATCTGAAGCAGGCTCTAGGTTGACCCATCAGCAGCACAGAGCCCGACGTGGGGCTTGAACCCACGAACTGCAAGATCATGACCTGAGCCGAAGTTGGACGCTTAACCAACTGAGCCACCCAGGCGCCCCTCTAAATTCTGTTTTTTTAAGTAATCGCTCCACCCAAAGTGGGGTTTGAACTCACGACCTCAAGACCAAGAGTCATACACTCTACCCACTGAGCCAGCCTGGTGCCCCTGGTCTGTATTTTAAACTAAGCATAAGGAGTGTGTAGAGGAAGGACGGCGTTGAGAGGAGGAGGGGTTGGTGGCCGGGCAGCCCCCATGCCTCTTGGGAATAGAATCCCTCTTCCCCATGGAGCACCCATTGGGAGGCGCTGAGGTGGGCTGACCAATCCCCTGGTCTTAGGGGTGGACACATGCCCAGACCTGGCCAATCAGAGGGCTCCTGCCTCCTCATCTGCTGCGATTGGTTCAAGAATGAGCATGTGACTCCGGCCGCGCAGGTGAATGTGCCCCGTGGTGCTTCCTGTGGGAGCTGTTGGGTAGATGCCCCTTCTGCTAGGATCTGGGGTAGTGTTGTCCTGGGGCTGCCAGAGGCAGGGCCAGCTGTGTCATCGTGGGGCCCAGCGCCAAATGCAGGGCCCTTTGCTGGAAAAGCAGGGAAAAGTGGTACACAGAACGCTTTGACTTCTACAGGCTCTCTCTCGACTTGTCATGGTGCCTTTTAATTGCTTAATGTCATTCTCAGGAAAGAAAAATAAAAAATTTAAGTGATGAGCGTGAATTTTACCATTCGTGTCTATATCGTGCAATAGCGGTTTTAAATGCAAAATCAGAGCGTTTCATTCCTGCACAGAATCACCAAAATTATATAATTTTTTATTCTGTGGCTTGTCCCTGAGGGTGCCTTGAGCTGGCCAGAAAAGGCAAACACAAGGCGGTCCCGGGAAGGTCACAGGAGGAGGAAGAAGGTCCTCGGCTGCACAGAGCCGGCTCAGGGAGTGCTTTTGGGCTTGGGGATACTGCAGACCCTCCCGGGTGCCCCGCCACCGCCAGCCATGGGTGCCCGAGGTCATGCTCCCTTGGGCCTGACAGTGGCTGCCGTACCCCTCCTACTGACGGCGGACTGTCTTGAGCCCCGGCCTGGGGGTGGGGCCTAGGGGAAGTTGACCCACAGGCCCCCACCTCGACCTACAGCAGAGGGGATCACCTCTAACCCCAAGGACCTCGGGCCCTGGGAGGGGTAGGTGACAGGCTCACCCCTGCTTCGACACCGTCTCTGGTTGCCTGCCAGCCGGGCAGTGGTGCTGCCAATCCAGGGCAGTGATGGCCGCTGGCCGCCCCCCCCCCCCCCCGCTGTGATACCTGACCCCAACCCTCTCTGTGCGTGTGCCTGGGGTGGAGGGTGGCAGTGGAGGGGGAGGCCAGGCAGGGCCACGGTGGGAGCTGGGAACCTGTCCCGGAGAGGCAGGAGGGGGCAGGAGACAGGACAGCACATGGCTTGAAGCTCCAAGTCCTTGACGCATGCTCCGTGCTCCCATCCGATTTCACTTACAAAGCACGGATTCGGAGACGCGCGGTTATGGATTTCAAGGCAGCAGCAAGCTCGTTAAACCCCGGGCACGGGGGCCTTTGAACGTGAGGCCCTGGGGTGACCACACCAGCCACAGGCCTGTGAAGCTGGGCCTGGGCGGTGGCCATCTTGCTCATGCAAACTCAAGGAGAGACCGGAAGTACCAAGGGACGGCGAGCAAGCGCTGGTGACCTCACGCGAGCCTCTGGGCGCAGTTGCGTCCGCAGCTAGAACACCCGTGGACTTCCCAGTTCCTCAGGCAGTTCATCCCTTCTCTGCGCAGGCCAGCCGGAGTGGAGTGTCCGAGGCCCGAAGGCCCCCGGGCCCACGGAAGTCCAGGCCTGGCATTCTGGGCACCTGGACTCCTTTCTGACTTCAAAGCGTTTTGTAACCAACCGTCCAGGGGTTTGTCAGCAGGTTTTGCTAACTGCCCCCCCCCCCCCCCCCCCGCCCTCCCCGCGTGGACCTGCTCTGTTCTCAGCCGGGCCCTTCGTCTGCCTCGGAGCTCCCTCTTTCTCCGGAGAAAGGGAAGCTTTATTCCTCAGCCTTCCCAGCATCCCCCAGGCTGGGTGGTGAAGGAGAACCTCAAGTTCTGCCCCGGAGTGTGTGCGTGTGTGCGTGTGTGTGCGCGCGCGCATGTGTGGTGTGCGTGTGTGTAGTGCCCGGGAGGCGACTGGGGGCAGGGAATCAAACCTGGGAAGGGTGCGTGGGAATGTTCCAGAAACTTCGGGAAATGACTGGGGTGGGGGCAAGAGGGGGAGGGGTAGAGATGGAGGGGGAGGGATGTTAAAGGGTCTGACGAGGGGAAGGCAGGGCGAGCAATCTCTCATCAACTGTTTTCCCTCTAAACCAGTCCTTAGGGGCCGCCTGGGTGGCTCAGTGGGTTAAGGGTCAGCTTATTGATTTCAGCTCAGGTCCTGATCTCACAGGTTGTGGGATCGAGCCCCGCACCAGGCTCTGCGCTGACAGAACAGAGCCTGCTTGGAATGCTCTGTCTCTCCCTCTCTATCCCTCCCCAACTTGTACCCACATTCTCTCTTTCTCTCTCATAAATAAACAAAAAAATTAAAAATAGGGGCGCCTGGGTTGCTCAATCGGTTAAGCATCCAACTTCAGCTCAGGTCATGATCTCACAGTCTCTGAGATCAAGTCCTGCATCGGGCTCGGTGCTGACAGCTCAGAGCCTGAATCCTACTTCAGATTCTGTGTCTCCCTCTCTCTGCCCCTCCTCCACTCATGCTGTGTGTGTGTCTCTCTCTCCCTCGAAAATAAACATTAAAAATAAAAAATAAAATAAACTGCTCCTTGGAATGGACGAATAGCCCATTCATTCATCCATCCGTCCGTCCGTCCATCCATTCATTCAGTCACCAAGCGTACGTCCTGAATGAAATTTGTTAAACACGACCTTGAGCAAATGTTGACTGTCAGGCACGGCCAGGCTTGAAGATACCCAGACACCCTCCTGGAGATTTGAAAACACTGTTGCCAATTATGGAAAGATGAAAAAAAAAAAATCCAACGAAGTTTAAAGTTTCTGGGGCACTCTCTCTGCCCTCCTTCCCCAGCCTCTGAGTAAAAAGATCTCGACGTGGGTCTCTCTGGAAAAAGCTACATCTTCGTAATTGTTCAGTCGTCAGTTTGGTTCAACAGGCGAGAGTCCGTAGAAAGCCCATCTTGCCGACTGGGGACAATAATCAAAGCGCTTGTTTATGGGGGACCTCCTGTATGCCAGGTGGGGTGTTCTAGAAGGCTCACTGCACAGGTGGGGACTCATGGGCGTCCTCATTTTGTGGACAAGGGACCGGAGACTTGGAGAGGGGAAGTGAAGAGCCTGCTGGTCCCTGGAAAGTGCCAGAACCCAGTTTGCACTCAGGTTCGTCTGGCTCTGGAGGCTGAACTTGGAACCACGAGGCTGAGCTTCGGACAGGCAGCCCCCCGGCTGGCCCACGCCGGCCCGTGCCATGGAGGTGGCCTCCGGGAGCCCTCGGTTGCCAGGCCTTAGGTGTGCCGGTCCGCCTTTGCTCACCTGGTATCACAACTTCCGGGGAGGGAATGTCCCGCAAGGAACAGTCACGCGGTGCTGGGACAACCCTGCCACCGTCCGTCTTGGCTGAGGGTCCTCGGATGCGTGTGTCCGTTGGGCTCCACCCATGAGGCAGAGGGACAGAGCTCCGATTGGCCTGGAGCCTCAACCTGCCCAGTCTGACCAGGGAAACTGGTCGGGGCAGCTGCCCCAGACGCTGGCTGTACTGGTTTATCTCCTCCCTCTGCGCCCCCCACGGGGGGGGGGTCTCCCCTCCCCCCCCACCTGGGGAAGGGAAGGAAGTTCCTATACCAGCGATCACACCATTGCTTGTGTGCTTGTTGCGTGCCAGGCACCACTCAAAGTTCCTTCGTGGGTCATAACCGCGTCCTCCCGACCCTGCCTTCTTTTCTGCTCCCACCTCTCGCCGCTGTCCCCTTGCCCTCTGCCTCGGCCATGCCAGCGGTCTTCCTGGTGGTTCCCGGGTGTCTTCGTGCTGCCGCCCGGACTGCTTTTCCACTGTCGCTTGTCCGGCTGGTGTGGTAGAAACTTCTGGTGCCCACCGCCCGTGCTTTAGCTCTCCTTTGGAGGCCGCCCCCCCCACCCCCGCCCCACCCAGAACTACCCTTCCTGGGCCCCTTGCCGTTAGGGAGACAGAGGATCCGAAGCGGGCTCTGCACTGACAGCGGCGAACCCGATGGGGGGCTTGAACCCACGAACCGGGAGATCATGACCTGAGCCGAAGTGGGACCCTCAAGCTGCTGAGCCACCCAGGCACCCCGAGGGGAACCACTTCCTGGCGAAGGGCCCTTGCGGGACTCTGTCCTCCTGAATCACTGAGTCACCTCGTGGAGGAGAGCGGTCTGGGAGGACTGTCAGTTTGGCTGGATCTTGCACGGTCAAGGGATCCATCTTGGTTGTGTGAAATCTCTCTGACTTGGGGATTAATTTGTTACCACCGCATAGCCGCTCCTATACTGACTAATCTAGCCGACCCGTCCGGGTCTCAGCACAAAGGTCACCTCGTGTGACCCCAACTCTGAAGTGGTGCCACCCCCTTCTCCGTAGTCCTGGCTAGCCCTGTTTTATCGACCTGTAACATGCAACTTTAATGTTTACGGGTTCCGTTGCTTATTGTCTGTGAATTCTGGTGAATCAAGGCTTTGGGGTGCGTGTGCTGTTTGGCCGGGGGTGGGGGTGGTGGGGGGGGGAGGCTGCCCCAGACGGGGCTGAACCCGGCGCCTCCCCGTCTCTGCTCTGAAGCCTGTGGCTCGTACGTCGATTACAGCACCTGTCACGCCACGTTTTTCTCCGACACATGTGGTGTTACATTTTTCTTCTAAACATATAAAAGTGCTACGTGCTCCGTGCAGAAAAATCTGGAAAAATCTAGAAACGGACGAAGGATCGAACAAAGGTTGGAAAGTCCTCACCTGCGAATAAGCACCGAAGTAGGTTTAGAGCTTCCCCCCCCGTCAGCCTTTTTTTTTTCACCCGCAGGTGAGAAACGGTCATGTTACCTGTAAGCGCGACGTCCCCAGGCCCCAGCAGCTCGGCGCGGCTCCTCCCCCTCCCTCCCGCTGGCCAGCATCCCTTCCTCACCCCAGCTTCCCTCGAAGCCTTTGTGGCCGTAACTGGGAGTGTCTGGAGGGGCCGCATATGAGCCCCAGCCAAGTTCTTCCAGTCCGGCCTCCCCTTGGCTGTCTGCGGCCCTGAGTCCCGCGAGGGTGGCCCGTGTCACTATCCCTGCTGGGGAGCCTGCTGGGAGAACCCCGCCCCCCTGCCCTGGGGATTCCCGAGTGGCAAAGCTGGGAGGCACCAGATGGCCCCGGAGCCTCCTTATCCTGGCCAGGAGCTAGGAGCAAGGAGAATGTTCCTTCCTCCGGGCCGTGTTGGCCACACTTAATCACCAAGCCCTGAGGCAGCCATGCCTGTGTCCCTGGGTCTCCCCGAGTCCCACATATCAAAGCTTTCTTTAGCTTGCCTCGTGGCCCCTCTCTCGGGGACATCTCTGGTCTGTCCCCCCGTACCGCCCTCCTCTGAGAAGAGCGCCCCTTCTCGGCCCAGGCGCTTCTCGCAGGGGCTACCAACCCCCCCTCCAAGCCTCGCCACGGGTTGGGTCCGGGACAGAACACAGGCTCGGGATATGAGGGGGTCCCTCCTCGAGATTTCCTGAGTTGAAAGTAAGAGGACAGTCTCCGTTGGGTGGCAAAGCTACGAGGGGGGAAGCCGGGAGCTGCCGGCTAGAGCCGTAGTGAGTGAGAAGCGGGCTTGCCGTTGGGGAGTGGGAGTCTCAAGGGCAGAGAAGGAAGTCACAGGACGCGCACAGGCACTCACACACAGACTGAGAGAGAAAGAGAGGGAGGTGGCCATGCTGATGACGTGCGCCCAGATCCAGCTGTACCTGAAGCCAGAAGTCACTTCTGCCCGCTGCACAGTTTGGTTCCAGGAGCCACGAAATCCCACCTCTTGCCCGAGCTGGTCCCCGTAAGGTGGCTCTCCCCTTCCGGAAGCGCCCTGAAAAATACCGGGAACAGGGGAGCCCCCACCTTGGGTGGGGTGGGCCACAAACACCGCCGTCCCGAGTATCTCTCTACCCATGGGCCCAGGGTCCCAGAGCACGAAGCAGCGAAGCGGTGGGAGGGGGGCCCTCCCAACCTGCTAGTTGAGGTTCAGCCGGAACGTATCAATGTAACTGTTTAGACGACACGGGGTGGGGGTGGGGGCTTTGCCAGCTCGCATTGTAGCGGGTTCTAAATTCCTCCCCGCCAGACTTTGCACTCCAGGAGGAGGCCGGGCCACTCCTTCACTGCATGACTTTGGGCAAGTCTTATTTCTCAAACACGGATGCTAATAGCCCGTCGCAGAGAAAATGAAAGGAGCGAATCCAGAAAGAGGGGTTTGCTGCTCTTTAATTTGCTGTGTTTTTCCGCGGTGGTCAGCTCGGCGCTCCGGGCGAGGCACCAGGTGGGCGCCCGGTACGTACGTGGCCGGTGAGAGGAGACGCAGCAAGACAGAGCTCCTGGTGTGTGCGCCCTGCACCGGAAGCACACCACGGGCACACACAGACACACACACAGACACACACGCGTGCACACTCAATAGAAGCTCTCAGATCTCAGCACCCTGCTGGGTGGCTCTCGTGGGAGCCCGGGCATTCTCCAGCCCCCGGCCTCTCTGGAGGGCAGCCTGCTGCTCCCTGGGGCTCTGGGCTGTCACCCCCGCAGCTCCACGGTGCTGGGATTGCTGCTTGGAGCCTGGCTCAGCCCTACCCCACGTACCAAGAGCAGCAGGATCTGCCGTGTTCTAGGAGCCGGGGGCAGCGTGTGCGTGTGTGTGGCGGCAGCGGCGGCGGCGGTGAACCTGGGAGGATGGGACGAGAGGTTTGCTGGAGTTCTGGCTTCCAGAGCTGCTGTTCTCTGCAAGCTCCCCGACATCACTCCCCTGCCTCCCCGAGCGGCACCCCAACTCCTGCCTGGGGGCTCTGTGGGGTCTGGCTTGGGCTCCTTTACCGTGGATCTGGGGCTGTGGACTCCTGGACGGACCCTGCCCGGGGACCGTCGCAGCCGGGCATCCCCCCCCTCAGTCCCCCCAGCCTCTCAGTCGTGCTACACACAGGAATATTCGTCTCTCAGGGTGTTGTGGGTAGGCACGCTGCGGGCTGTGCAGTACCCTGGGGGTTTGAGTGAAGATGCGGCTTAGAGCGCCTTGTGCTGGGGACAGTGTGGCCGGGGGGGGGGGGGTGGCTCCCCAGTGTGTCGCGCAGCATAGTGGCAAGTGCTCGTGTTACTGTTTTGCGAGGCTTGTCTTAGTGGGTGGTGGAGATCGTCAGTGGGTCGTGTTTTGGGTCACCGCGCATTATGCTCAGGGCTTTAACCCTTGGCGTGGACGCCTGGGTCCTGAAAAGGTAAAGGGGGGAAGGGTACCTCCCTTCTGGGTGCTCTCAGAGCCCTCTCCCCCCATCCCTCCGCCAGTTACATCCCCATGTGTTTGACGCTCCTGGCATCGCTGAAGCTCAGAAAACCTGGCGCCAGGGGAGGGGAACGCAGGTCCCAGGATCCTTCCGGGGTTCAGAGCCTCTTCTTTAGAGAGCTTACCAACCGCACTCCTCTGCCGTAGGTAGGCATCCGGGCGACGGTTGCGGCGGGGGGGGGATCCCAAGCCCCTCGGCTGGTCCTTTCCCGTGCCCAGGTCCCCGTTCCCAACAAAGGCGACGGACCACGTGCCCCCTCCTCGACGCGGGCCCGGAGCGGCGACGCCCGGGGCCCGGGGATCCCGTTCCCGCCGCGGCTGGATCCCCGGCGCCGAGCCCCCCCCTCCCCCCGCGGGCGCGGAGCTGGGGGCCCCCCAGCCCGCAGCCCCGCCGCTGGAGGCCGCGCCTCGCCCACTCCCAGCCGCGGCCGCTGCAGCGCCCGGGAAGTGGCGCTAGGGGGAGCTCTGGCAACTGGCTTGGCGGCTGGGAGCAAACCCGTGCAGCCCCCAGCTTTCCTGGTACTTCCCTGTGCAGCGGGGGGAAACGGGGAGCGGGGAGACACACCGTCCCCCCCCTCCCCAGCAGCTCCAGACTCTTCCCGTGGGAGGCCGAGAAAACAGCCCTGGGGGGTGGCGAAGGTGCCGTTCATCCCCATGACTCACGCCTCCGCAGTCTCTCTCTTCCCCCACCCCCATCGCGGCCCTCGCGGGCCCCCCGCGCTCTGGAGTGTCCCCGAGAACTTCGCCTCGCGCGACGCGGGGACCCGAAGCCGAGAGGGCCCCTGGGACTGGCGTGCGTCCTCCTCTCAGAGGCCGGGTGGGGCCTCCCGGCCGCGGCCCCCTTCAGTCCCTGCCGGAGGCCTGAAGGCTGCGGGACGGGAGGGGCGGGGCGGGGCGGGGTGGGGAGCGCGAGTGGTCCGGAGGGGTGGCTTGCGCAGGAAAGGGGAGCGCAGGGGTGAGAGAGCGAGCGCGAGAGCACTGGGGAGACAGCCAGAGACAGAGGGCCACCGGGAGACACTGTCAAACAAACAGCAAGCTGCCTGCCACTTGGCTTTTTTTTTCCTTTTCTTTCTTTCTTTTTTTCTTTTCTTTTTTTTTTTCCCCCAGTCTTTCTTTCCGATCCCCTATTTGCAAAGCTGGAACCACCCCGCGCGCCCCCGGGCCGGAGCCGCGGCTCCAGATGTGAATTTGGTTCCAGCGGGGAGAACGCGAGCTTCCTCGGGGCCTTGGCACATTCTCCCGCTCTGAGGTCATTCCGTAGGTGGTCAGAGGGGAGAGCGCGCCTGGAGCCTTCCTGCCTCCGTCCACTGGGGAGGGAAGGGAGGCGGGCGGGAGAGGGGAGGGGCGCGAGGAGGGAGGGAGACGCCGCCAGCACACCACCAAGTGGCACCGAGCAGTGATAACAAACTCAACTTAAAAAAAAAAAAAAAAAGGAAAAGGAAAAAACTTCCCCAAGTTGCAGCCCGCGACGTGCGGACGAGCGGGCGGAGGCGCGGGGCGGGGAGTGTGGGTGGCCCAGAAGCCCCCCGGCGTCCCTCGGCTGCTCTCCCCGGCCGCAGAGAGCTTAGACTTGAGGCTGACCAGGCCCTGCGCTCCAGGCCGGGGAGGAAATATACTGAAGGCAGGCTCCGCTAACCCGCTGGAGACCCCGGGGGGCGGCCGTTCCCGTGGGGTGTGTGTGGTGTGTGTGTGGGGGGATCAGGACCCTTTGGGGAAGGCGGCCGGGGAGGCACTAACATCCCCAGCAACCAACCTCCCCCACTTCCAATTCCTCTCCCACCCCCGGCCCTGCGGATGTGGGCAGATCCCGCCCGCCCAGGCCCCTGAGAGCTGGGATTTGCATGGGGGTAGGGGTCTCTCCCTCCCTCCCTCCCTCCCTCCCTCCGTCCTCCCCTCCACGTCCAGGCCGATCTGAAAACAAGACACCACCATCCTCTATAATGGACTTTTTATTAAGATTATAAATTTAAACAAATCATCTGAACAGTTTTACCCGGTGATAATACAATTCAGTATGCACAAAAATACAGAAGGATGAGGGAGAAGGGCCAAGAAAGGAAGGGTGGGCAACTTGTTTTGGAGTCCATGGTGCTGATGGCAGAGAACCAGAGGGGCTGCACACGAACCCCACCTTTTTACAACAAAAGGCTTTAAATTAAACAAAATCTATCGAGCCGAAGACACAAGACGGGGTTCTCACAGCCTCGAACAATGCTGGTTTCATGAAATGCAACCGAAGCCTGAACCAGGACAGTGCAACTTAGAAGCACACACACAAACACCACATCTGACCGGGAACTTCGTGAAAAGTCTCCGACGCAGTCGGCGGTCCCGGCCCCTCCCTCCCTCGGGGCCGCCGGGGATCCAGGTGAAGGAATCGACTTCCTTTTTTGTTTCGTGAGGACCGCAGTGCTGAGCATGATGGGAAATGTAGTCCGCCGTGCCCGCCCCCCACCCCTTCCCCAAAACGGCGTCCGGGAGCCTCGGGGTGCCGGGCGCCACCCCCGAGTCCGGGAGACGGGTGGAGGAGGGGAAGAGCACGGAGCCAGAGGGGCGGGGAGAGGAGGGGTTCAAGACACCCGCCCCGGGAAAGAAAAAAAAAAAAAAGTTGAAGTGTTTTCATTTCTGCCTTCTCATTTTGAGAACTTTGGAGGCCGCCCCCAGAGAGGAAATGTGACCCAAACGTCCCTTTCGGAGACAGAGAGTTTGCCTTTGTTTTTGCTCAGGATTTCACAAGACCCGTTCCTCACCCCATGGAGGGACTCGGGAGGACCGAGCGCCGGGCTGCCCGGGTCTGACAACCGATTGCAATCGGCGTCCCGGGCCCCGCGCCCTCCTGCGCTGCGCCCCCGGCGCGCCCCGGCGGCCCGGGCGCCCTGCCTCGCCCCCGGCTGCCCGGCACCTCCTCCGGGCAGCAGCCCTCCCTCACGTGGCTGGCTCCTCGCTAAACACCACTGCAATCACTACAATAAAAAAGAAAAAAAAAAGAGTAGGAGAAACACAAAGCATACTTAAATAGGCGCTTTTTCTCTCTGCAAAAATAAAGTCCAAGATCATAGATTTTTTTTTTTATTTTACAATTTATAAAACATCAGCCGCCTCCCCCTGCTCGTCCCCCAGCTCAGCCCCGGGTGGCCAGGCGCCCGTTCGCTCCCTCCTCTCGCCCCTTGGCCGAGTCTTTGTCTGGCCCCAGCCCCGCGGGGCCCCGGGTCCCCGTGCCCTCGGGGGTCCCTAGAAGGCGACAATGGCTCGAGTCCAGGCGCCGAGGCTGGCGAGCGCCTGCTTGGCGCACAGCTGCCCGTTGAGCGGCGGCGGCTGCTCCGAGGAGTCCGGCTGTCGGCTCACCAGCCCCGAGAAGCCCGAGCCAAAGATGGAGATCAAGTTTGAGATGTTGGACGCGTCCGGGGACGAGTCCGGGCAGAAGTCCTCGAAGCGGGCGCGCTTGCAGGGGGCGAACGGGGCGCCCCCGGGGGGCTCGGCTCCCAGGTCGCCAGCGTCCTCCTCGTCGTCTTCGTCCTCCTCCTGGCCAGGGTAGTACTTGCGCTTGCAGCCGGCGGCGGACGCCAGGCCGGGTCCTGGGGCGCCCTGGCCACAGCAGGGGCAGTGGGCGGAGGCGCAGCAGTCCTGGTGCAAGTAGCCGTTCTCCACCGTGGTCACCACGTGAGTGTCCAGGTCCAGCACGGTGGTCTGGCTGCTGCAGTGCACGCCGAAGTCCGAGGGGGCCGGGTACGCGCCCCGGTAGAAGCCGGGGGAGGAGGCGGGGGCCGGGGAGGCGGGCGGGGAGGCGCCAGCAGCGGCCTGAGGGGCGGCCGCTGGGGGCGCGGAGGGCGCGGAGCAGGCGGCCGAGGCGCGAGGGTCCCGCGGGCAGAGCGCGGCGGGCGCGGGCGGCGGCAGCGGCGGCGCAGGACCCGGCTGCAGCGGCTCCAAGGGCTGCCCGCGGTGGGGCGCGCCGTGCGGCGGCTGGAGCGCGGCGCACCCGGGCAGCTCCGAGAGCGCCCCCGCGCCGCCCGCGGGCGCCCCGGCCGCCGCCGCCGCCGCGCAGCCCCTGGGCGCCGGGTGCTGGTGCTGGTGCAGCTGCTGCTGGAGGTGCAGCTGGTGGAGCTGGTGGAGCTGGTGCAGCTGGTGCCGGGCGGCCGGCTCGCGCGCCTCCGCGTCCCCGCCGCCGCCAAGTTGGAGCGGGCCGAAGTCGGCCGCGCTGGCCGGCATGCCCGGCGCCGCGTACGCGAGGTGCTGGTGCTGGTGCTGGTGGTGGGGCGGCTGCTGCTGCTGCTGTTGCTGCTGCTGCTGCTGCTGCTGCTGCTGCTGGCGCCGGTAGAGCTCGGCGTAGCGCTCGCTCAGGTAGAGCTGGCGCGCGTTGCGGAGCACGTAGGACACCAGGAGGTTCTTGTGCAGCTTGATGCCGCCGCGCTGGGTCCGGGAGCTGTGGATCTTGCGCAGGGAGATGCTGATCAGGCTCTGGGCGTCCAGGGCGCACTCCATGCTCCCGCGGAGACGGTGGCGGCGGAGCAGCCGCGGCCGCTGCTGCTAAGGCTGCTGCTGTCTCGGCCTCCAGCCGGCCGCCGGGGCGCGCCGGGTAGGGGAAACGGAGCCCGGGTCAGCGGGTCGGCTGCGCTCCGAGAGGAGCCGCCACCATGCGCCGCGCGCCACCCGCAGGCTCGTGCTCCCCGCTCGGCGCCAAAGCAATGAGCCTCGGCCGGCCCCGGCCCCAGCTATTTAGCCGGGCGTTAGGGCCCCGCCCCGCACCTGATGAGCCAATAGAAGTACCCAGAGCCTCCCGAGTGACAGGCGCTGCCCGCCCCGGGGCCACTCGGCTGGCCAATCAGACCAAGGCGGTTCCTTTGTGCTATTCAAATACCGAACGGACCCCGGGCCTCCAACGCCGCCGCTGCCTCGAATGTTCTCCTGGGGCTGCCGAGCCGCGCGGGACTCGGAGCCGCTGGGGCCGCGGTGTGCCCCACGGGTCGCCTCGTAGCCGCCGCGCTGGAGCCCGCGGCCGCCGTCGGCCTAGCTCCCGGGAGCCGGGGGTCGGCTCACCTGAGTGCCGCGACGGCGGCTCCTCCCCCTTCCGCATGGCCGCGCCTCACCTGCGGCAGGTGCGCGCAAGTCCCCACTCCCGGCCACGCGGCGCCTCCTTTCTCACCTGCCGACCCCGGGTGACCCGCGGGACCCAGGCCTTCGCAGGAGACTGGTGGACCGCCGGCCTGACCTTGGGGACCCTCAGGGGAGAGAGGTTTGGAGGTATCTCAACCGCAGAGACTATTGGGCCCGACTCCCTGAGTTTTTGGCCCAGGGGGTCTCAGGAAACACTCGGGGAAGGGCCGTCCTCCCCATGTATCTGATGGGAAAACCCAACCCATGGTGAACCTTGGGCTCAGAGAGCCTATGGCCTCGGAACCAGCTGAGGTCCACAGGCCTTCTGATTCCCACGAAGTGTCCTTATCACCCGAGTATCCTTATCACGGGTTCTGTAACCTTTCCTTTCCTTCCTAAAGAATACTAATGACAACGTGAACCATTATTATGTGCCTAGCGCGGGGCGGCCCCCCGCCAGAAACACCCAGGGTCCCTCACTGTGACGGCCAGCAGAGCAGGGACCCTGAGTGTGGAATGGCACAGCCCCCAGGGTGCAAAGCTAGGGTCTGTGCCAGGTCCGTGAGGTCCAGACAGGAGGCGGGGACCAAGGGCCCCGGAACCCGCCAACCTAACTTCTGCTGACACCCTTTTCCCTTTGGCCCTGAACCATCCATGGGCCACCCCCTCGCAGCTGGGGAATCGAGACAAACAGAACAGAGGGATTGGGTCGCCATCTCTGGGAGCCCTGCGTCCTGACTGGGAGGTGTGGAGGGGGGGGTAGCCGCTGCTCGAGTGGGGGGGGTTGCTCGGTGAGAAGGTCCTTGAGTTGGCCTCCTTCCTCAGGATTTGACCCGAGTGTCCTCTCTCCGTGGGCCCGTTGTCCTCGGCACCTATTTTTGTCCCTTGGTGGGCGTGGAGAGACTCAGTCAGTCCATCCTCCAGTTTCAGGGGCGCCCGTCAGCCTTCAGAATCTTCCAGATTTGTTTCCGCAAACACTTTCCCGCATCTCCTCAGTGCCAGGCCTGGAGGGTGAAAACAAAGGTAAGGAACGTTCACTCCATTTTTCGGGGGAAGGAACTTGGGGCCGACGGTGGGCGGGACTTGCCCCAGCTCTGGACAGATCCAGCCCTCCGTCCCTTCCGTGCTGTCTCAGTCCAGTCTGCGCCCTTCAACCGGGAGCAGCTAGCTCTCCCCGCCCCCACCCGGAGAAGCCAGGGCTGACGTTCTAGGGTGGCTTCCATTCTGTGGAAGAGAGAGACGGCAAATCCATTCCCCCTTATTTCCTTAGGGCCTGTCTTAAAGACACATGGATCCTTCAGTTATTTACTTCCGGAGTTCTCCTTTGAGACAGCACTAGCACGTGGAGGGAGGCAGGAGGTCCCGTCTGGCTTTGTGGCTGTGAGGACTCCATACGCAACAGTCAGCTCTGGGATCCCCGGTGTCTGGCCTGCGGCGAGAGTCTACGAATGGACTCTTAATGCTGACTTCAGGCCTGCCTTCTGTCCCGGCCCCGAATTTATTGGCGGAAACTAAGAGAGTTCACGTGACTCGCTCGAAGTCCCATCGCCCAGCCAAGAAAGGGTGGAGGCAGGATTCGAACCCGGGTCTGATTGTAGGACTGGAGCTGGCTTCAGGTTCTTCGAAATCAGCCGCTTTACTTCCCGAGTTCGGTTCCGGGGCTGGGTACACGGTGAACATGACCTTGACGTCCCGCCGACTGCTCTGAGACCGGCGCGTGCGGGAGTCACGAAGCAGCAAATAGCTGTCCCAGCCTTGGCTCCTCGTTCACAGCCAGTCTCGGAGCGGGTGGCCCACCGCGTGCTTCTGGGGGCCCCAATGGGGAATCGGGGTAGGGAGAGAGGTGGGTCCTCTCACCACAGGCTGGGGGCAGGGGCGAGGCCCCTCACTCGGGCGGCTCCCCTCGGCGCTTCCCAGTCCCCCAGGGGGCCCCTGCCCCAAGGTGAGTTTGAGCTCTGCTAAGGCTCTTGCCCTCCCGGGGGTGGGGGAGAGGGTGCGGGGAGGTCAGCTATAAGGGGTGGTGACCCCTCTGCGACCCCGTTCTTTGGGCCCTCTTGTCTGGGGTCCACCCTCACTTGGTCTCCTCTCCTTCTCAAGACTCGAGATGGGCTTGTAGGGAGAGCAAAGCAGGTGACTAAGCTTAATAAAAACCCTTGATCTTTTTTGGGGTGGCCCGGGAGGGGGGGTTGCCACAGCTGTTGTAAGGGAAGAGTTGCCGAAGGAGACAATGGAACAGCTGAGTTATTTGAAGCCCCTGGGAGCAGGGAAGCTTGGGGGGCGCACAGTAGGCATTGACGAGTGTTCGTCGAATGGATGGCTCGCACGCAAGGCTTCTGTTCGGAGGCACGGCGGCCCCAAGCAGCGTCGGGGACAGTGAGTGTGCTCCTGTGTGTGTGAGCACGGGCGTGCCCCCGTGTGGGGAGGAGGGGCCCTCAGACCTGCGTCCCGTGCAGGAGGGCCGATGCGAAAGAGACCAGGCTTCCAAGGATGGAGAGCTGGCCTCCCTTGTCTGGGCCCCTGAGAAAGGCTGGGGCACTCACCTTTCCCCCTGGAGACCGCCTCTGGGGCTGAGTCACCGCTCCCTGGAGGAAGTTAATTAATGCCTAAATATTTACCGAGTGTCTGTTGGGACAGTGAGGAGCAGGGCACAGAACCCATCGCGACCTGGGCTCCCATCAACGCCGTCCCCCCACCTCCGCCGGCTGTGTCAGCCCCACGGCGGAGCAGTTAACACCTTGAGAGAACCACGGGTGGCTTGTGGCACCTTCTGGCCATCCAGGTCGCGGGAGGGAGGCCTGGCTCCGAAGGTTCCTGGTCAGCAGTGGGATTTGTCGGGTGGGTTCCTAGGGATTGGTTGGCGGGGGGAAAAGGATGAAGAGGCAAAGAACTTAATTCAAGGTGTCGTGTTAGGGTGGGGGGGTGTCGAGATTTAGAATTGATGCATTCATTAATTTGTTCATTTGGCCAAGAGTTATTTCCAGAACTGTCCTCTGGAATCCCAGCAAATGGGTGGAGGGAACAAGATGTGAGCCTGTCTGCAGGAGGCCGTGACTCAGAGGGGAGCAGACAGGATAAACAGTGTGATAGGTCTGTGATAGGGAGAGGGACAGGGCCGCGGGAGGGCTTCCTGTGGGCAGCCGGGCCTCGGAGGCCAAGGGTAGGGAGGGGCCTTCCAGCAAGGAACCGCTCAGGGCCTCGCACGGAATCGAGTACACAGTAGGCACTCAATAAATGCTTGCGGTCTAAATCAGTCAATGAATGTTAGCATAGAGAAGACACCATTTGGGCTGGAAGGGCCCTAGAGACCGGGCTGCCCTCACTTCTCATTTCCACATGGGTAAACTGAGGTCCAGAGAGGAGGAGGGAGGTGCTGAGGGTGTCGGCCTGGAATGGGGTGTGTGTGTGGGGGGGTGAACCCAGATACCCCACCTCCTGCTCCAGCTCCTGGCTGCTCCAGCTCACTGTCTCTGAGACTCGGAGTGTGTCTTGCTCCGTAGGGACTGAGACCGGGGACTGCAGGAAGTGGCCGAGAAGGCAGTGGGTGACCTCAGGGGTCACCGTTGAGTCCACTCTGGACGTGGGAGCCCTGAGCTGCATCCCAAGGGGGCTGTTCTGCGGTGGGTGGGTACTGGTGAGCTCGGCTGGGGTCGCGGAACCCAGGCAGTCCCCCAGCGCCTGCCCCCCAGATTCTGCACCCTGCCATCGTCCCCAGTGGCTGTCACTGGCCCACCAATGTCCATGTTGGCCCCGCATGACTCAGTGCCTAGAAAGACATCGCCGCCCTGGCTTCAAGGTCCTTCAGTGTGATGAGAACGATGGATGGAAGCTTGGCTCTTGCTCTGTGCTGCCCGACGCTGGGCCGGGGGCTCGAGGCCCCACAGCCTTTGAGGCGGGCTTGGTAATAATCCCCACTTTATGGATGGAGCAACTGAGGCCCAGAGAGCTTGGGTGACTTGCCCAGGTGTCACACACCAGAAAGAAGACGTGACTCTAATCCCAGGGCTTAGACGTCCCAGAGCGGACGTCCGCTCTGTCATTCCTTCCTTCCTTCATTCATTCACTCAATAACCGTGGACTAAATCCTGGCCGACGCGCAGGCGCTGTGCTAAGCCCCGTGGGAGAACGCTGTGCGCCTCGCGCGCAGCCTGGAGCAGAGCTGAGGATCCTCTTAATCTCCCAGGCCGGTTCCAATTGATTGGTAGTGTCTGCCTGGAGCTCTGGGTTGGAAGGGATTTGGCATGTGCCCCAATTGATTAGTGATGTCTGCCAAGGGCTCAGCTGGGAGCCTTTAAGGCAGACCTGCTGGGGAGCAGCTCCTGGGATGAGGATGGAGCGTGTGCGTTCAGCTTTGGACATCTGGGGGTGGTCCGGCTGGCAGAGCGGGGCCCGAGGGGTCAGGAGACATGGGCGCTAGCCCCAGACTGGCCGCTTATCCCTAGGTCATGTGCCTCACCTCTCTTGGGGCTCTGTCTCCTCCCTTGCCCCCTTCCTCCCGGAGGAGGTACGGTGAGCAGCGAGTGACGCCAGAGTGCTTTGCAGACTGGAGGGGATTAGTGTGGAAATGAAAGGGGAGACTTCCCCCTGCCCCCTTTCCTCTTTTCTCAAAATCCTGCCAGAAGCTGAGCATGCTGGGCAGGCCAGAGTTAATCCTGGGCCAGCCCTGGGCGGGTGCGTGTGGGTGGGTGGGTGGGTGGGGGGCGGCTCAGCGGTTCCTGGCTAGGAGTTGTTTTTATAACTCACTTAGTACAGACCTTTGTCCCCTCACCGGGCTCAGCTGGGAGTTTCTACGGACCGAGAAGCTCCTTGGATCTTAGGAACTGAATCTTGCAATTTTTTTTTTTTTTTAATTTGAGTGGCGGGAGCGAGCGTAGGTAGCGCCTGCCTCCCCCACCCTCCCCCTGGGCGAATAAAAGTATGCCCGGCTGTGCCAGACACAGAACTGTGTTTAACGTGGATGTTGTTCTCATTAAGCCTCTGAACAATCTAACGAGGTAGGTAGTCCTATAATCCCCATTTTACAGTTGAGGAAACTGAGGCCCAGAGACTTGAAGTTCTGGGGCCACCCGTTCCCTGGTCGCTGCCTGGGTTCCGGCCTCGGTCCAAGCTGGCGAAAGGCCGCATTCATCCATTCATCCATTCATCCTTCCCCCGCCACGCCACGCCTCGCCTCGCCTCGCCGATGCTCTCTTGTCCATTCATCCGTTTGCTCCTTTCCTGACTTGCCTCTTTGTTCTTTCACAAACATGAAGCGCCTACTGTGTGCCGGGCTCTGCCTCAGCTCCTAGAACCGTGCAGTCCCCGGCGGCACGGACCTCGCGTACATCCCAGACCGGAAGGGCCGACATCGCGAAATAAACAAGGTCACAATGAGGGCGATAAAGGAAGTAAACGAGGCCTCGCGGCGGGGACCGGAGGGAGGGAAGAGTGACCAGCTGGGCGGAGGGTCCCCAAGACCCCGGCCCTCTATGCAGGGGGGGGGGGCCTCCCCACCGCCCAAGTGCTCGCGTCGCTGGTTCAGACTCTCCAGCAATCTTCGGCGAGCTCGGGCCGCACCCCGGTCCCTCTCGCTCCCCGCAACTGGTGAATTTTTAATGCTGCTTACACGGAACAAAGCAGAGTTTTTTGTTTTTGTTTTGAGAGCATTTCTCAAAAAAAAAAAATCATTTCTCAAGTGTGCGTGTGTGAGTGCGTGAGTGTGAAGAGAGTGTGGGAGGGAGAGACAGCCCAGCGAGGACCGATCATCCATCCTCAATTCCCCTCCCGAGCCCCTTTTTATTTTTTGAGTTTTTGAAACACGGGGCTAAAGAGGATTTCAGTTTTGGACCTCGGGCTGGTGAGAGGGCACCCGGCAGGACCCTCGACATCCATGTCGTCAGTGAATTCACCCGGCCCCTCGGGGACCCAGGTGCTATCATCGCCTTTGTCATGTTGGGGAAACAGAGGCACAGAGACAAGAAGCTTCTGAGCAGGGTCCTCTCACTAAGGAGTGGAGGAGTCGGGGCAGGATACACACCTGGTCCTGTAAAGCCCAGCTCTTTCCTCTCCTTCCTCTGCCCGCCCCCTCTGCCTTGGAGAGAGAGAGAGAGACAGAGTCACACACACACACACACACACACACACACACACACACACACACAGCGAAAGGAGCCACCCAGAGTCATACTTCTGGCCTCGAGAGGGCTGGAAATCAGAGCAGGAGTCCTGCCTGTGACCTCAAAGCAGCTGAATTGATCTGGCTTTGAGGCACCGGGAGGGTAGAAGCTTCCAGGTGGGAGAGTGCAGCCTTGTGGTCTGTGCCAGTTGGAACCTTTCTCCAGAACTGCCTCCGGGGCGTAGCAATGTGGGTCTCTGCCTTGTGTCCTTGGTGATGGCTCTCGGTGGCTCTTCTTCGCCTATTTATTGAGCACTTACTGTGTACCAGCCACTAAGTTCTTTCCACGAGTCATCTCGTCAATCCTTAGGATAGAATCTAGGACTGTGGGGCTTTTGTTATCATGCCCATTTTAGAGTTGCGGGGGCCGGGGCGGGGCGAGGTCAAAGGACTGAAATCTAGACAGGCGGACCTCCAGAACCAGCTCTTTTAACCCAACACCTGTGAAGGCACCTGGCAGGAAGAAGAGGGTGGCCGCCAGGCCTTGGAGAGCCTCGCCTCGCGATCGTCCGTGTAGCCGCGGGAACCCCGCATGCTGTTTCGGTTCACACTTTCAGCTCGATTTCACTGGTTTTCAGTGTTCGGGGTTGGGCTATGCCCCACTGCAGGAAGTAACCATTCCCGAAATCTTAGCGGCTTGACCCAACACCACCTTCCCACGTTGCAGTCCAGTGTGGGTCATGCGGCCGTCCTCCAGCTCCAGCCTCCACCCTCCACCCGTTGGGCGGGTCCTGCCATCCAAGAGTTTTTTCTTGTTTGTTTATTTGTTTATCTTTAATTTTTATTTTTCGGCCGTCAGCGTTACCAGACTGAGGTGGTGGGAACGAGTCTGCGTATGAAGCCACAGGATGCTTTATAGCAAAGGCTGAATTGTCATTCTTCCCTTCCATTGGCCAGGATGGAGTCACGTGACACCCCAGCTGCAAGGGAGGCTGGGAAATGTAGTCCCCAGATGCGCTCAGCGGGCCAGCAGAGAGGTTCAGCGAAGGCGCAGCTTTGTCACTTCGTGACGGAAGATAAAGGGGAGCTTTGACCGATTCATGGATCCCGCATCCCCCAGCTGTCAAGAAAATGTTTGTTTGTTTGTTTGTTTGTTTATGTACTAAATAAGTTTAGTACATAAATAAATAAATTTAATAAAGCAACAAGTCTCCTCTGGACTGTAAACAGAGGGCAGGGGCATACGTTTCTGTGCCCGGTGGCTTAGCGTCCAAAAATAATAGTTGTCCGACTAGTGTTTGTTCAGTGAACACACATTTCCTGCGTGAACGAGTGTGTTGGCGTCGCATGCATCAGGTGTGAAGATGTTAATACGAGTCTAGCAGGGACGTCCCTCTTGAGAAGAAAATGACGAGCAGCATTGGCTTGAAAAAATTTCGTGTTTTCTTTTTGAGAGCGAGAGAGCGCAAGCCGGGGGAGGGCAGGGAGAGAGAGGGGACAGAGGATCCAAAGCGGGCTCCGTGCTGACAGCAGTGAGCCCTACGCGGGGCTCGAACTCATGGACCGTGAGATCATGACCTGAGCTGGAGTTGGATGCTCAAGCGACTGAGCCACCCAGGCGCCCCAGCCTTGGCTTTTTTTTTTTTTTTTATTTTTTAATGTTTATTTATTTTTGAGACAGAGAGAGACGGCGCATGAGTGGGGGAGGGGCAGAGAGAGAGGGAGACACAGAATGTGAAGCAGGCTCCAGGCTCTGAGCCGTCAGCACAGAGCCCGATGCGGGGCTCGAACTCACAGACCGCGAGATCATGACCTGAGCTGAAGTCGGACGCTCAACCGACTGAGCCACCCCGGCACTCCCAGTAGGCAGCATCATCGATTCATTCGTTGGTTCTTTGATGAATGGAGGGATGGATTGGTTCACTCTTTCAACAAATATTTGTTGAGTATCTACGGTGTGCTCAACCCTTTACGGGGCGTTGGAGAAGGAGAAACGACAGCGTGTTCGCCGATGCTGTGCGCACGCTCAGGCAGACAAGGCCATCCACCCCCAGGTGATGAAACCGGGCAACACTTGATTCCATGAAACCGCGAGCTGACTTCTCGCCTGTAATATCAGACCCCGAATCAATCTATTCTATTCCCGGCCCCACATCTTAAATCTCTGAAATCCGGATGTGTGTTAGCTTTGACAAAACCTGGACATTTTACTCATTGGGCAAGTTGGCATTCATGAAGCACACCCTACGCTATATTCCATCGTTTCTCATTTGGTGACCAGTTCTGCCCCGCGTTGACTAAGGCGGACCACGCGATGTTTTGGGGGGCCACGGAGAAGGGAGGGGAGCCGGTCTGTGTCGAGAACTGAGTCCGTGGCAGGCGCTGCGCTCAGCGGCTGACGCCCACGTGGGATTTTACGCCCAGCATCGGGCCGCGCGTCGTGTCATCCCCGTTTTGGAGATGAAACCCCCAGACCTCTTCGAGAATCCCGCATCAGGAGCACTGCGGCCCCCGCCCCGCGCCGCCCCGCGCCAGAACCCGGGTCCTGAATCACCCTCCCGCCGTCCTGCGCAGCCGCCCACGTGGCTGAGTCATCAGCCCGGTTTCCCGGGTGAGGGAGCCGTGGTGCACGGAGCTTACCTGCTTTGCTTAAATCTAGTCAGGGCACGGCGGAGCCGGGTCTGCACCCGCGTCTTTGTCTTCCTCGGAATCCCAATGTTTCTCGACTCTACTCTCCTGCCTTCGGCTGCCTCGTGGGTTTGAAGAGGAGGCCGGACTGACGGGGGAATCGTCCTGCCACCGAGCCGTGACGAAGGTCTGCAAGAGAGTCTCCATCTCTCCAGGGTTCTGGACCAGGACGCCCGCCAGGGGAGCATCAGGCCAGAAGGACCCGGATACCACTGAAGCCGAAAAGGCAGCTGGGAAAATTAGTGCCACCAGCCTTGTTACCAAGGACACTGGGAGCACCGGTAGTGGGCTTCGTGGTGGACTTCCCTCTACCGGTTCCAGCTCTTCTCCGTCAAAGGCCAGCCCTGGGGTCTGGGTGGCGTTGGCTCCGGTCCCGGCTTCGGGACGGGCAGCCCCATCGCCCCCGTGGGCAGCAGTGGGACACAACCCAAGTCCAATGCCAACCCGTGCAGGGTTCGGGTGTTAGAACAGAGCTCAGGACTGCTGTCCCTACGAGGTAGGCATTTTTGTCAACCTCATTTTATAGATAAGAAAACCGAGGCTAAGAAAGGATAGATCGAGTCATCGTTCAGCAATTATTCAGTCCCCTTCTCCTGGGGGCGGAAGAGACTTCCTTGCTCCACTGACTGTGCCCTTGGCCACATGGCTGGCTTTGGCCAATGGACTGTGGGCAATGGAGACCGCAAGCTTCAGGGGAGACCTCGGCAGATACTGCTCGTCTTTGCCAAACATCCCGCACCTTCGTGACGTGTGATGACAAAATGTATCCCAGTTAGCTTCTCATCCAACAAGAATGTGGAGGCACATGGAACGGACTTGAACCCAACCCAGAGCCTGGGACCAAGTTCAGCTGGCCCACAGCCTGAAGCCGAACTACCCAGTAGAGTCCAGCCTCGAGCAGCCAAATCGTGTCCAACCTGCAGACCAATGAGAATAAGTTGCGTGCGTAGGACGCCTCCGAGAGTTTGTGGCCGTTCGCGTTACGGGATCATTACGGCAAAAGCTGACTAGTACATAAAAATTAAGTGACTTGATTAAAGCCACACAGCTAATGAATGGAAACGCCAAGAACTTTGGTCTCCTTATCCGGCGCGTATCCGGAAGCTTTAGGCGAAGGCAGCCAGGAATGAGAACAGAACTGGGAGTGAGGGTTTTCTGTAGGCATCGCGGGCTTCCTCTAGCTTGCTTTCTTTGTCCACTGGAGACAGTAAACCCAGAAATTACCTACACATCTCCGCTACTCGGGACTTCATCGCTGTACTCGAGTCTGGAGAGTTTTTGGAGAGAAAACCACATATTAGCATTCTTTCTGTTTTATGAGCTTTAAGGAAACTCGGCGCGACAACTAGACAGAAGTTTCTCCCTTTATTGAGGGCCGCTTGATGAATAAGTCACTTAAAAATTTTTTTTTAATGTTTATTTTTGAGAGAGAGAGGAGAGGGAGAGAGAGAAAGTACGAGCAGGGGAGGGGCAGGGAGAGGGAGACACAGAATCCGAAGCAGGCTCCAGGCTCTAAGCTGTCAGTGCAGAGACTGACACGGAGCTCAAGCTCAGAAACCGTGAGATCATGACCTGAGCCGAAGTCAGACACAACCAACTGAGCCACCCAGTTGCCCCACTTTTTTTTTTTTTTTAAGGAACCTCTTTCTTAGGAGCCTTTTAGGTATATTTATGGATATGAATTTTCCTTTGAGTATTGCTTTGGCTGCACCCTGTAAGTTTTAGTTTTCAGTGCTCTCATTTTATCTAAGGTCTAAGTAGTATGAAGTGCCTACATAGTATATAACTACCTTCTGAATTCCCTCTCTATCTCAAGAGGTTTTTTTTTGTAATAGTTTTCATATCCCCACCAAGTTAGATCAAAAAAGTACCCTCTAGCTATTAATTTAAATTTTTACTTCTCTGTGTTGAGAATGTGTTTTACTTTGGAATTTGTTGAAATTGTCTTCATGCCCAAAGACCCCGATCGTTATTTGAATATTCTGTGGGATTATTATTTTCAAGAGGGCAAGTTTGTGACAGCTCCGAATACCGGCAAGTAGTGACAATCCCTGTTAGGGTACTCTACCCCCACCCCACTCCCCGAGATGATACAAACACCTAAAAATTGGGTGCATTTGTTTTAAGAGGAAACTCCCCAAGGTCCAGCCCAGCCAGGTGTGTCTGTTCTGTTGGTGACTCTGGGCTCCTCTGAAGAGTCGGTTGTGCCGGCCGGCTCCTGCAGTGTTTGTTATAACGAACACGAACGGCTCCCGCAAACAGACGGTCCGAGTGGAAGAAGCAGTTAATTAGTATTTGACTCCTGCTGGGCGAGTTTCGGGGGTGGGCGGAGGTGGCCGATGTGGGGTTTTCTGGTTTATTCACTTCTCTGCTTAGGCTCTCCTCTTTGTTGATAAAATTTGCATTTAAAACATGATCTGGGAGATACGGGACAGCTGTTTGGTGGCAGTGTGCTTGTCACAAGTAAACCGATCCTCCGGTCCTGGCGGCGTCTCCTGCGTGTTCTCCTGGGCCACACAGAGGTCACGGCCATCGCTCATTGCCGTGGCCGCTTGCTGGTTGCCAGCATGTGTTTGTAGGGCTCTTCTCCTGTGCTAAACACTCCCATGCACCCTCTCGCCGGCTTCACAGCTATGTTAGGTGGCGGCGGGGGGGGGGCAGGATGGAGGAGGTGGGGAGGTGGCAGTGGCACTTTTGCTCCCCCATCTTCCAGATAAGGAAACTGAGGCCCGTGCAGGTTAAGTCAGAGGCTTCCAAGCCTGGGTGCGCCTTGGGACCTGCCGGAGGGCTTGTTAATCATGCAGAATCTTGGGAGGGAGGAGAAGGTCACACAGACTCTCATGGTAGTCTAACCCCACTCCACCCCCCCCCACCCCCGCCCCAGCCGGTGGGTGCCGGCTGGTGGAGACAGTGGGAGAGCTGGGAAAAGGGGAGAGCCGGCGGCGAGGAAGCCACCGAGGACCCCGTGAGAGCTCTCGCTGTCACTCCCCCGCTCACCCCGAGGTGCTCGGGGACCCTAGCGCGTCTCCTTCATCCTTCCTCCCTCCCCTGGGTCCTGGCCTGGGCGAGGCCCCAAGGAAGACTCTAGAAGAGTTCCGTCGGGCCTCCCTCCCACATGCAGAGAACGCAGTGGAGCAGGGGCCCAGAGCTCCCGGCCGGAGTACAAGCCTGTCCCCCTGCTCGCCCCCCCCTCGGAGATGTCCCCAGCACAGCCGTTCACTTCTCTTTGTCCCCACGGCTCGGAGCGCCTCGGCTGAGCCATCGCCGCGCGGGTTGGGGGCCCCCTGGCTGCCCGTCTGATCCGGCCTCTGCCCTCCATGGCCAGCCCCTCCGGGCAGGGCGGCGCGGTGGTCAGGGGCGCCTGCTTCCGAGGCCCAGTTCCTGCCAAATTCGTTTCCGGGGTCAGTTCCCCTCCCTCCGCCCCCAGAGCCGGGGATGAGGGTTCCGTCCGGCCTGAGCCCACCAGTTCGCGAGTCCTGACCCTCACGCACTCCCCCTGCAAAGCAGGGCAAGCTGTTTCATCCCCCGAGCCTCAGTTTTCTCATTGGTTAAATAGGGATCATGAGTGCCCCCGGTTCACGGGGCGGTGTGACGGTTCCATGGGGTGACGCGTGGCATTCGGTCCAGGGCGGCAGGTTCGGTCAAGGCCGGCCCTTCCCAGTGAGCAAGCACCCCCACAGCTGCTTCCTTCCTTGCCCCCTCTGTGGAGTTTGGACCTGAAGGGGAGAGGGGCCCCCTCCCTCCCTTGCCAGAATGGAAAGAAAAAGAGGCATGGCGGGGGGGGGGACCCCACTGCCCTTACAGACACACCCCAAGTCCCACACATTAATTTTTTTTTCAGATAGAAAACCTGGGGCCCAGAGAAGGGCAGGACCTTGCTCGGGGCCACACAGCGTGGCCCCAGGGAGGCTGGCCTGGCCGGGAACCCGGGCCTCCTCCATCTGAGGGGATTGTCCCGCCCTCCCTGCTTCTGTGTTGGCAGTGTGGACGCTGTCGCGCCAGGTGCAGGGCCCTCAGAAGTCTATGGTCTGCCCCGTGCATCCGTTCACTGTGTCGCTCCGTGCCGGCCCTTGTGTGGAGCACGTCGAGTCTCCCTGATGGCCTGGTGATGAGTCAGGGTTTGCTATTAGCCGCACGGCCCAGAGGCCCAGACAGCCCTGGGGGCTGCAGTCAGAGCGGGGGCCGTCTCTGGGGACGTCCTTCGGGCGGCCTGCCCCACCGTCCCTAGCACAGGGCTTTCATCCTTACAGCACAAAATGGCTGCTTCACCTCCAGGCATCAGGACAGCATTCCAGGCAGGAAAATTAGGATGAAGATTGGAGAAGAGTGCAGGGCAGAGGACAAAAGGCCCCGGCCAGGCGAGCTTCTCTCTCTCTCCTTTTTTTCTTTTTTAGCAGAAAGACAACTAACTTCCTGGATATTCCAAGCAGGAGACTCCTCGCTCCTACAAAGGATGCCGAGAGGCCCTTGTTTGCCTCCTTGAACAAAACCAAGTTTCTGTAAGGAGGGAGGAAGGGGGTGCAACGGACACCCGGCTGGCCAGCCGTGTTCTCAGCCGCGGAGGAGGCCCTGTGTCCCCCAGGAGCCCACGCTGGAGGGCCGCGTGCGTTCCGGCCTTTTCACCGGCCTGCGAAGCCGGAAGCAGCTGGTGGGCGTTCCAGAGAGTCCCTCGGCGCTCGCCCTCTCCCCATCCTCGGAGGCGGTGGCCCGGCACACAGTAGGGCCGCTGGCATACGCAGGGACGAGGAGGAGGAGCTGCTAGACAGCCGGATCGCCCGGGTGTTTGGCGCCAGCTTCCGTGGCGGCCCGCGTGCTGCTTTCTGGGCGTTGGGTTGGGGCCTGCCTGCGACGCCCGCCCCGAGAAAGAGGTGGCGCGGGGCATGGAGGCCGGGGCGGCCGAGGGCAGGTCCCTTCTCGGGGACGGGGCTTCGCCCGCACTTTTGCGGCAGGCTTGAAGCCCCTCAGCGTGAGCCCCAGGGCCGGACGGGTCGGGAACGGCGCTCTTGGCCGAGAGCAGGTGCTGGTCACCCAACCACCTGACCCCTGTCCCCAGGGGAGGCGGCGCCGGCACGGCCCCACTCTTCGGAGGAGAAAACGGAGCCTCGGTGGCTGGCCCGGGGCCCCTGGGCCTGTAGGCCGCAAATCTGGGATTCGAGACCCGGTGCTCCCATCCCCAAGCAGCCGCCCTCTGTGGCAGGTGGCCGATGGCAGTGCTCCCGGGCTCGCCACCGGGCTGCGGCTGTGTGCGCGGGGTGGGGATGGGGTGGGAGGGGGAGAGGCAGGGGCAGGGGCAGGGCAGGAGGGAGATGGGCAGGAAGAAGTGCCAGGCTGCGGGGAGCACGCTCCAGCACCTTCTCCCCCAGGAGGGCGCAGGGTGGGGGGGGGGCTCCTGGTGGCAGCCCCCCACCCCGACGTGGCCCCCCTCGGCTCCCCTGGTGCTCGGAGCCGACACACCAGGCCCAGTGCTCAGAGGCTTCTCGCCCCAGGCAGCGTGTCTCTCCTTCCTTCTTCCTTTTTTTTTTTTTTTTTTTTCCTGAGACACCGTGATCTTGGCAGTGGCGCCGCGTTCGCTCTATGGGAAAAAACTTGTTTTTGTCGGTAAACTCCGGCGCTCTGACTCAGAAGACACCCAGGGAGCAGCCTCCCGGCGTCAAGGGGCCGCTCCACTAACGAGCTCATGTTTGGAAAAGTGCTTTGCAGACGAAAAATTCCACGCGAGGGCTGAGGGTCGGGGCGGGGGCGGGGGGCCGCCGTGCGGGGGGGGCGAGGGTGAGGAGGGGAGGCCCGGCCGCAGGGGAGGGGCGAAGTGTGGCCGCGGAGCAGCCCCGGAGACCCTCGGGCTGTGCTGTGCGGCCGCGGGCTCCCCTCGCCCTCGCTGATGCGGGCGCCGTCTGGGCAGAAGCGCGGCCGCCCCGGCGTCCAGGGCAAGGCAGTGCTGCACCCGGTGCGCGGCGTCGAGTTTAGCTTCCTTGTGGGGGGGGGGGAGATGGGAGCTGACGTGACCCCTGCCCTCAAGACCCAGCGAGCCCAGTCGCCGCCGTAGCCCCCTCCCCGCGCTCGGCACACAGTCAGCCAGCAGCTCCCGTCATTCATTCATTCATTCATTCATTCATTCATTCATTCATTCATTCCTTCAGCACACGCGCCCGCCGGTGCCAGGCATGGGCCATGGAACGGGGAACAAAGGAGGCCCTTTCCTCCTTCTGGGACTTCAGTCCCGGAGCGGGAGGTGACACCCGACGGACGGAGATGACACCCCTCCGCCATTCCGAGCGAAAGGAAGAGGAGGAGACACACCCAAAGCCACGGGCACGAGATCCGGACCCACCGAGGCCGTGTCCATCCGGGGGCACCGGGAAGGCTTTCCTAGGAGGAGGCGGCCCTCAGGGCAGAATGGGAATTTCCAGCCCCCGAGTAAAGAGGGAGAGAGAGCCCGTCCGGCAGAGGCAGCGGCGTTCATGAATTATTAATTAATGAGCCCAACGAACCTTCAGTGGAATGCCCACTATGTGCCAGGCGCTGGGGACCCAGGAGCAAGTAGTACAGGCAAAACGCGAAACGCCCGGCCCCCTTCCACGAAGCTCCCATTCTGCATCGTAAGCAAGCGAGGAAACGAATACGAAGAGAGAGTATCGGCCAGCAATAAGGAATCGTGGTGACAACAGGGAGGGTCGCGAGGTAGAGGTGTCTGGGGAGAGGCCCTCAGGTTGTGCAGGGGGCAGGGAAGGCCTCTCAAAGGAGGTGGAGACCCGGATGGGGGAAAGAGCCAGCCATGAGCAGATGGGGGCCGTGCAAAGGTCCTGGGGCAGGAATGAGTTCGACTCGGTCAAAGAACTACAAGAGGCCAGGGTGCAGACTGGAGTAGAGTAAGCTTCAAGGAGGTGAAGGAGACAGGCGCCAGGCGGGGCCCCTCATGCAGGGTCATCGTGCTCATTGCAAATAAAAGCTACCACAGCAGTCTAAACAGATGAGGGATTTTGCCTTAGACGGCAGTAAGCCTGAGGTGAGCCGGAAGGGGGGGCGCGTAGCGGCTTACAGACGCCCCCCAGGCACGCCGCCTCTTTCTGTCTTCCTTTTCCCCATCCTCACATTGCCACCTCATGACTGTAACATGGCTGCCAAACCTCCAGGCCTCGTGTCTGTGTCCCAGGCAGAAAAAAGGGAAAGTGCAAAACGCCAAAGAGCAAAGGATGGAAAGGGGCTTTTCCTGCCAGAGTCCATCTCTTTATTCAGAAAGGGGATCCTTCCCCAGGGACTTCCGTCCAATCTCATCGGCTAGAACCAGGTCACGGGGCCGCCTCGAACGGCAACAGAGGCCGAGGAAATGGAGTTTACAATTTTTCTGGCCTCTAGAGCAGAGGGAAGAAAGGGAGAAGCCACTGGAATGCCTTTGGGGTTGCCGATCCATAGCTCTGGCCGAAGGCCCGCCCAGGCCCCTTGGAGGGGAAGGCTTGGTGAATTCTGAAACGGAAGGCCAAAGAGCGGGCAGGGGTCAGGCCAGGCCGGGAGAGCGTGCATCATCCGGATGGCGGACAGGCGCGCGGGGAGCTCGACAGGAGGCCCGACCCGGTCAGTCTGGCGCCGGGGCTCTGCTCTTTAAACTGGGCGCCTGCGACACGCCCGAGGGAGACACCTGCCACGCTGGCCTCGGAGACTCGGCTCCGTTGTGCTCACCCTCGGGGCTTACATTAAACCCCCGACCCCTCAGCGGAGGACTTCTGGACCCTAGGGTCTCTCTCCTTGGCACACCTCCAGCCCTGGCAGCCTGTCCCCCCTGCTGGCGCTCAGCAGTGGTCTGCGGATGGCTCCTGGCTGTCCCTGCAGCATCGCACTGGGGCACGGAACCGAGAGTGACTCACGCTGGCGCCTCTGCTGCTTGTAAAACGCCCATCGCCTATCTGTCATCTTTGGTTTTTCTGCTAGAATCACTCCACGATGGGGAAACGGGCTGGGGAGGCCAAGACCTTCGTCAGGGTCAGGGCCGGGCTCTGCCGCACAGAGGGAGGACTCGCGGCGTGAGAGGTCTTTGCGCCTGGAACGACCCCTCATACCGCTGCGTGCAAGGCTGGGCGAGGGGCGTGGGGGGGGAGGGGCGAGTCCCCTCGTCCTTCTGGGACAATTCCTTCTTGGGGATAATGAAGAGGTTGGCGGGGATGGGTCTGGATTTTCTCACCCCACCTCTCAAATTCGCCCTTTGAATTTCAAAAATTCCCATCCATTGTCTAAGTCTCTGTGTTTGTCTTTGGCTCAGAAAAGAGTCACCGCCACCCTCCCTGTGGCCCCTGCGATTCCAGCCTCACGCGGTACTCCTTTGGCTCTAGCACAAGTCATTATTTGTGCCACTAAACGTCCCGTGTCTGTCTCCCTGCCTGGACTGTGCGCCAGCAACGACGGAAGCCACATCCGGCTCCAACTCTGTCCTGTAAGAGATTAGCACTGAGCCCGGCACATAGTAGGTGCTCACGAAATAAGACTGGGGGAGGCAGCGGGTGGAGTGGAAGGAGCCCCAGCCGGGCCAGCAGGGAGCCAACGCTCTCAGCCCCTCCCTACTTGCTGGCTGCGTGGTCTCCCCATTTCCCCCCCAGAGAAGAGGCTAGACGCTCCAGTCCCCAGGCCGCTCCCCTCCGGGGAGAACTACAGCTCCCAGAAGGCCTCGAGGGGCGGTGCCGCCGGCGCTCGCTCCGCCCGGGTCCGCGGCGGAGCGCGGCATCATGGGAGTTGTAGTTCAGCCCCCCCCCCGGCCCACGGGCGCGCCACCGCGGGCGCGGACGTGTGCGGAGCAGCTGGGAGCCCGCGGGCGCGCTGTTGACGGCGAGCCCAGGTCCCCTTCTCCTGTCGGGTCCCCATGCGCGGAAGGCCCTTTCGATTAGCCCTCACGACGCCGGGGATCCCGGGACGGCTCCGTCGCTTTCTCCAGGGCCCTTTAAGGGGCGGGGCCGGGCGCCTGCCCCAGCCTTGACTCCCCCACCCTCCACTGTCTAACCTCAGCCCCGGCGGCGTCCGCGCCCCGCCCGCTTTAAAACCCGTGATCTTGCGGAAACCTTTCCATTCTCCGTTGGCCAAGCGCTTATCGTCGACCGTGTGTCTGGCCCTTTGGGTTCACGGTGCCGACGGTCAGGGTGGGTGGGAGAGGGCAATCACAGACGTTCAACCATCAATAACACGTCGGATGACCCCGGCAGAGCGGTGGGGGGAGGGCACGGGGGTCCGAATGAAGCCCCAGGGACGGGCAAGGCTTCCACAGGACAGACTGGATTGGGTGGGCCGGGTCTGCACAAGGAAGGGCGTTCCTTGGAGTTTCTGGAGAAGCAAGAGACCGCGGGGGTGGGGGGGTGGGGGGGGCCCTGGAAGGCAGAGAACGACGGGGAAGGGGCCGGTGGGAGAACGTGGTGAGGCAGGTGTGGGCATCTAAAGAAGCTGGAACCATGGAGAGAGGCGACTGTTTGATCTCGAATGAAAGTGTGAATTTCACGGGCAGGATGGCTAGCCCGAGCTTGGCTAGGGCTCAGTGGCAGGGCCGGGACTCAGCCCCCCCCCCCCCCCACGCCCCCTGGTCCTGTTTCCGGATCCTGGCTTGTCCCCAGGGGCAGGGGGCATCCCAGAGCAGTGTTGCAGCAAGAGTCACCCCCCCCTCGGGGGTGTCCTAGGGCTGTCCCAGGAACCCGGCAGGGGGATGGGGAATGGGGGAAGGTCCTGCCTCCTTTTACTTAGAGGGGAAACCGAGGCTCATGGCAAGTTTCCGCTGAATGAGCCTCTGTGTGAGATCCAAGAAAAGCCTTTTCTTCCTCAGCCTCTGCAACTGTCGGGAGCCAGGCCTGGGAAACCGGGGAGGGTCATGTTCACACCCTCCCCTCGCTCCCCCCCCCCCCCCCCCGTTCCAGATGTGGCAGAAGCAGGAAGGATTCAGGCCAGATGTTGGGGGTCCGCAGGCCCTGGGAGTTGCCCAGGGGTGGGGGCGGCCGTGGTTAGAGCTCTGTTCTCGAAGGCGAGGTCTAACCGGGGTGCCGGCCTTGTTTTCCCTGCTCCGGCGCAGTGGCCGAGAGACTCCCGGGGACATGCTCTCAGGCTCTGGTCACATGGAAGGGAAGAGCGGGAAGCCCAGGCCTCAAGGCTGACGGCACCCGGGCTTTGCTTCCACGGTAACCTTGGCAAGTGGTTCTTAGCCCACTCGTCCGTCCTCCCTGCCAGGAACCCAGGCTTTCCCGCCTGGCGTGCCGGGTCCTTCGCTTTCTGCGGAGTGCCTGTGACACTTGAGGAAGCTCGGCAGGGCTGAAGGCCTCCTGGCCCGTCAGAAGTTATCAGGCGCCGGTGCTCTGGGCAAGGATGGCACCCGCTCGGCGTGGGCGCGCTCCCCAGATCAGAGGCCCAGGCTGGCTGTGGTTTGTCTTCCATTAACGAAGAATGGGGAAGGGGCTCCTGGGCGGCTCAGCCGGTTAAGCGGCCGACTTTGGCTCAGGCCATGATCTCGCGGTTCGTGGGTTCAGGCCCCGCGTCGGGCTCTGTGCTGACCGCTCAGGGCCTGGAGCCTGCTTCGGATTCTGTGTCTCCCTCTCTCTCTGCCCCTCCCCCGCTCGCTCATGCGCACACGCGCTCGCTCTCTCGCAAAATAAATAAATATTTAAAACAACAACAACAAACAAACTTAGGCTGCGTGGGGCCACCAGGAGGGGCGGGGAAGGGCAAGGCAGATACTCGTCTCTCAGAGGTCCCTTCACCGGTGGGGACTCTTTCTTGGGCTTCTGAAGGATGGGAGTTGTCTGCCCCTGAATCCTCACCCCTTTGGTGGGATTTCGGAGCCCACGTTCTGGAAACCAGGTGGTGTTCCCAGACGCCTGCTAATCCAGCCGTATCGGAATCTCCGGGGAGGCTGGTTGAATGCAGATTCCCGGGCCCGAGATGCTGCAGCGGAGGGCCGGGGTGGGGGGGCAGGCATCCGAGTGTGCGGACCACCGCTCTAGAGTGGAAAGGAAGCCGCAAAGCACGGGGACGCAGCTCCGGGAGCACCCAGGCCCAGCGCCCAGGCCCAGCTCAGCCTTACTGTCTGACTCGGGTCCGGCGACGCCCCTTCGCGACTCCTTATCCGTAAGACAGGGAGGACAGCGGCCGTCTCCCAGGGTCGCGTGGGGCCTGCATGGTGCCTGACCCACGGCAGCGATCGCTGCCCCCCGTCCTGCCCTCGTTCTCGGGAGGGAGGAGGGGGAGAGCACTCCGTCCAAACGTTTGTACTGCCAAGCGCCCTTCCCCCCGCGCCGCCGGAAACCCCCCTCCAGAGTCCGGCCTCTTCTTGCTGGATCCCGGGAGGGGGGTGGGGGCCAGGTATCCCCGGGGGAGGAGGGTTGGGAGGCAAGGCTGCGGCATCTTCTCTTCCGGAAGCCCTCCGTGACCACCCCCCCCCCCGGGTGTGGGACCAGTCTCCTGGGGGGACGCCTTCTGGGGGCTGTCTGCTCTGGCTCCCACGGTGGCGTGGCTCCTACTGATGCGTTTCTTGTCGGTTTCCTCTTTGGGGCCGAGTTCTCTGCAGGGGGGCCCCGTCCACCCTTCACATTCCCCGAAAGAAAGCCGCGTTTTGCTCCGGTAGACCCAGCCTGCAGATCCACCGCCGGGGTGGGAGGTGGGGGGGGGTACTGGGAACATGGGGGGGGCGTGGCTGTTGTTTATACCTGCGCAGCCGCTCCCCAGCCCTGGCCCTCGTGCTGAGTTCCTTGGTCCCGTGGTTGTCCGTCCTCCATGGCGGAGGAGCATGGGCTCGGTGGGTGCCGTCGCGTGCCCCAAGGCCCCACCCGCGTGACGCCGTCCTGGGGAGGTCAGGCTCGCTTTCTGCCGGCTGTCTGGGCTGGTAGGAGATGAGGCCCGCGTGGCCAGAATCAACCACATGGACGGGCTGGGCCGAGACGCAGCCGACACCGCGGAGCGCGGCGCGGAGAGAGAGAAAAGGAGGGGACGTTGTTCGGACGCCTGGATCCAGCCGCACCTGCAACCGCCTGTCTGCTTTGGCTGATGGCATTTTGCGTTGGTTTCTACGCTCGAAACTAGCTCCCACTAATGCAGAAGGCAGGTTTCGCCCCTCTGTCTGTCCACCTCCCGCCCTCCCACCCCACGTTTGCTCAACTCTGGCTCCCTACCATCCTCTGTTCTGGAACCTCGGCCCTCCCAGCTGGAGGGGGAGGTGACAGGGTGGCACAAACTTTTTGTCTTGCAGGAGACACGAGGAGCTGCCCCCGAGGTGAGCCCAGGGGGCTACGGGTGTGAGAATTTCCCACCCCCATCCCGTCGTGGGGAGGAGGAATCCTGACGGGCTTTCTGGAGGAGGTGACTTTGGTGCAGGGCTTCGAGGCACAGGCAGGATTTCACTGCTTAGAGAATAAGAGCCGAAGGAGTCAGGAAAAAGAAGGGAGGGGAGACCGGGAATAGTTGAGCCCGCTCTCTGGGGCGGAGGGGTCGGGATTTGAGGGGCTGTCGGGCCGTATGTAATAATAGTACTCATTGCTACTGCTGGTAATTCATCAACATTTGCCCAGCCGGCACCGTGCTGGATGTTGACTTTCTCTGGGCTCTCGTTTCCCTGCGGGGGAAAGTGGGTGCGTTATCTCCATTTCGCAGGTGAGGAGACTGAGGCCCGGAGAGACGACAGCCTTCCCAAGGCTTTGCAGACACCGAAGGGCCCAGCGGGCCTCTGACTCCCATCCCAAGTTCGTAGCGGCTCAGGCCCACGTGGGCTCATCGGGGGCTCTGTGCTGTTGGGGCGGAGGCCAAAGGCCAACCCTGGAGAGTTCTGGAGTTTCCCGGGTGTGGGGGGAGGGGCTCGCCCTGTAGGCAGTTCCCGAGATGAGGCTGGAGCCCGCCCGCCCCATCCCTCTGCCCCCCTCCGGCCTGCCCTCCCCCACTTCCCGTCTCTGTCCAGGCGGCCAGGGGGATGGAACCTTTGAGGGCATTGTGTGCTCAGGTCTCTCTTGCTCAACAGGCTTCAATGGCTCCCTAGTACCCTTGGGTAAAATCTAGACTCTTCTCTTCTGCCACCAGGCTCTTCATTCTCCGGCCTCGCCCCCCTCTCGGCCCTCTTTCTGGGGCTCAGCCTCACTCTGAGCCGTGGCCGCCCTCCCCTGCCGCCCTCCACCTCCCCTGCCGCCCTCCACCGGTAGGCCCAGGTGCCCCCTTTCAGTGGGGACTGGGCTGTGCCCGGCTCTCCACCTACACCGCGAACCCCCCTGAGAGCAGAGATCAGAGTCTCAGGCCTGGGCACACGGGGGGGCTCGCGGTGAGGGCAGGTTCTGAGGACAAGCCCTCGCCGCTTCCAGAACCACCTCGTTTCCTGGGCACTGAATAGAAAAACGGGGAGAGAGAGAGAGACACCTCGGCTCCCCCCAGAAGTTTGCCGGCAGGCTTATCGCCTGTCACAGCAGAGGTGACCCCTGGGCTGGCGGGGCTGACAGCTGACGGCCGGGTTCAGAGGAGGGGCCGCAGGAAGGGAGGGGTGGAGGGGAAGAGAGGGCGCGGGAGCACGACCTGGAAGGGTTCTGCCGTTGCCCTCTGCTTGGCTGGTGAACTTGTTACCCCTCGGCGAGCACGGTCCCCGAAAGCCTAGGCTTGCCCCCACGTGGCCCCGTCCCCTTGCCGTCAGCCTCCCCGGGACCAAGGGTGTGTCCGTCTTGTCCGCTGTGGCATCCGCGGCGTGTGGCGTGGTACCTGACATTTTACTAGGTGCTTCATATATCTTATTTTGCGTGTGGCAGGAACGACGGGCCGTGAGTTCCCACTTCTTTTTTTTTTTTTATAATGTCTATTTATTTACTTACTTATTTATTTTGAGAGACAGAGAACCAGCAGGGGAGGGGCGAGGTGGGGAGGGGGGAGACGGAAGATCCGAAGCGGGCTCTGCGCCGACAGCAGAGAGCCCGACGCGGGGCTCGAACCCATGAACCGCGAGATCGTGACCGGAGCCAAAGGCCGACACTCCGCTGACCGAGCCACCCAGGCGCCCCCCCCCCCCACTTCTGATCTGGAAAGATCAGCCACCACAGTGATCAGAGAAACTTTAAACAAAGCATGTTCACGCCGGCTTTATTCGCCAGGGTCCAAATGCGGATGCAGCCCCGGTGTCCCCTGACCGACAAATGGACTGGCCCGACGTGGTCCGGCCGGCCTGGCGCGGGAATATTACTCAGCCTTCAAAAGGCGGGTGATTCTGACCCTTGCTGCATCCTCAGGAGGAGTCCCGAGGACATGACGCTGAGTGAGAGAACCACCGTGCGATTCCGCCCCTACGGGGGTCCCTGGGGTCGCCGGGTTCTTAGGGACAGAAGGAAGAATGGCGGTCGCCAGGGGTTCACGGGGACAGAGCGTCGCTTTTGCAAGAAGGACAGAGTTCTGGAGACGGATGGCGGTGACGGTCGCCCGACGGCGTGAGTGTTCTTGGCGCCACCGAACTGTGCCCTTCCCGACGGACGGGACGGCCTGCTTCGTGTGATGTGTATTTTACCGCCATAAAAAAAATTGGGGGGGGGAAAAACCCCTTTCTACACTTTGTCGAGGATGCGAATTATTCCACGTCTACTTCTCGTGAGGAAACTTCCCAAGCACTTCGCCCCGAGTGGAGAGACTAGCGGACGGAACCCGGGTGCCCGTCGCCCTGGCGGGCTGACCCTCCCTCGTGGTGGGGCGCCCTCCACTTCCGTCCCTGCCGCCTCGGGTCCCTGTGGACTTCGGAGCAACTCCCAGGTGTTCCGTCTGTATTTTTTTCTTTTTTTAACATTTATTTATTTTTGAGAGACAGAGAGACAGAGCATGAGAAGGGGAAGGGCAGAGAGAGAGAGGCAGACACAGAATCCGAAGCAGCCTCCAGGCTCTGAGCCATCAGCACAGAGCCCGATGCGGGGCTTGAACTCACAGACCGTGAGATCATGACCTGAGCCGAAGTCGGACGCTCAACCGACTGAGCCACCCAGGCGCCCCCCGTATGTATTTTTTATCTGGAAATACTTCCGTGTGCCGCTCTAGAGATAAGGGCCTTTCAAAATGTAACACATAAGCTACGAAACCTACAACACCCGAATCAATATGGTTGCGTTTCTTTTAAGTGTAAGTAAGTTTCACGCGTCATTCTATATGTGGGCCACGTGGGTAGGGTCATCAGATTTCCAATGGGCTCAGTTTATATTTAAAATATGAACACAGAGCTTTTTCATGTACTATTTAGTGTATTCGTACCCCAGACGTTGAAGCTATAATTATATTTATGTGTTTAATATGTAGCTGCACACCATATGACATAGGTACCACACGCGCGCGGGCGTAATTATTTTCATTGAACCAGAATCTCAATTAAGGGCCGCACGTCGAGATCGTGAGTGTTTTCAATCACTTCGTAAATGGGCTCCTCGACCCCGCGTCTTGTTTTTTTTTCTTCCTCGTAATCTGTTTGTACTAGAGAGTGTCCCTCAGGCTGGGTGTTGCTGACTGCGTCCCCGCGGTGTGTTCTCACCCGCTCCTCTGCGCTCCTTGTATTTCCTGTAATTTGCCGTTTGGGTCGAGGGGCCGGTCCAGGCTGGAGCTCGCTGTCTTTGGTGAGGCGACTTCACAGGCGTGGGGTGTTTCGAAACCGGGTACAAGAGCCTCTGTTTTCTGTGTCTTTTTTTTTTTTTTCAATTTCTTTTTAATGTACACTGATTTTGAGGATGAGTGGGGGAGGGGCAGAGAGAGAGAGAGAGAGGGAGACACAGAACCCTGAAGCAGACTCCAGGCTCCGAGCCGTCAGCACAGAGCCCGACGCAGGGCTCGAACTCACGGACCGTGAGATCACGACCTGAGTTGAAGTCTGATGCTTAACTGAGCCACCCAGGCGCCTCTATTTTTAAATTTATTTATTTATTTGGAGAGAGAGAGGGAGAGAGCGCAAGCAGGGGAGGGGCAGAGAGAGAGGGGGAGACAGAGAATCCCAAACAGGTTCCACACTGTCAGTACAGAATACGGCGTGGGGCTCGATCTCTCGGACCATGAGATCACGACCTGACCCAAGACCAAGAGTCAGGCCCTTAACTGACTGAGCCGCCTAGGCGCCTGGATTGGACATTATTTTTTAAATGTTCGTTCTCTTCTGTAATAGAGTTATCCGCCCATGCTGTTTGCCATGTGACCTTGCCGTGACTCTCTGGCGGGGGCAGCTTATACGTCCCCAGCCCGCTGACGTGACGGCTTGGCCATGTGGCTCGCTTTGGTCAAACCGATATCAGTGAATGTGACAAGAAAATTCGACTCGAAATATGGTTGGGTTCTTGGCCCGCCTGCTTACGCTTTTGCCATGTGCTGCAGGCACACAAGGCCCCGGTCGCTGACGATTCTAGAAGGACACCCCCGGGGGCTCGACCTGAATCTGACCTGCGGCCTGGAGCTAAATCAGGCCGACCCACAGAAGGAAGCCGGGCCAGCCCAGTTGACCTGAGAGAGGGAGAGAAAGACGGCAAGCCCCCGGATTGGGGCTGCTCGTTACACAGCAGTGCTGGAGCAGCAGTCAGTGCTGACCGATCCCCGGGCGTCACGAGAGCGGCCACGATGCCCGATCATTTGGAGGATTCAACAAGGCAACATTTAAAAAATATATTTAACATGAGAAAATATTTGTTAGAATCTGGCATGTAATCACTCGAAAAAAATATTAGCTATTATTAACCCGAGATTTTCTGATGTAAGAATGTGTGACTCCACGTATATCGTGACATGCCGACGTCTTACCGATACGGTCTCCGAACCGAAACATCTCAGCGCCGAGGCCCTCCAGTCCCTCTGGTTCACTCCCAACCCCCGTCGCTCTCGAAGGGTTGCTCGACCTTTTCTCGAATCCTTCTAGCGACGGGGAGCTCCCTGCTTCGCGGGCCGGCCTGTCGAATTTCCGAATCTCCCCCATGGTGAAGAAGGTTCTTTCGCTTCGCTCTGATGGCAGGGCGACTCTCTCGGGCAGGACCGGAGATGTTTTAAAAATTATTATTATTGTTATTTTTTAAGTGGGCTCCAAGCCCAGAGTGGGGCTCGAACTCACGACCCTGAGATCCAGAGTCGCCTGCTCTCCCGGCTGAGCCGGCCAGGTGCCCCTGGAGATTTTTAACAGATTGTTAAGAGCAAGAGTACGGGCTCCGGGGTCCCCTCACTTAGTGCTGTGTGACCTTGGGCAAGTGGACTCAGCTTCTGGGCCTCAGTGTCCTTCTCGAAAGTGGGGTTGGGGAGATAGTGAAGACCCCACCTCCCAGGGTGTTGGGAGCGTCAAACGAGAGACACCCGGTGGGTTGTCCGTAGAGGGGGGCAGTGTTTAAGCCGAGGTTCCTAGGACCCAAGAATCTCCCTTATTCTGTCTTTCCCCTAAGCTTCATGCTTCTCTCCTCGAATTTTTAACATCGCCCACAGTTTCCCGGGTCGCTTTGGCCCGCGGCCCGGGAGAAGCTGTCTGTCGGCCGAGGCGCCCCTCGGGGCCCGCGCTCCTCAAGCGCCCGCGACGTCCCGTCCCGGGCATCTGTCTACACCCCTGGTGTCGCATTCCGGGGGCGAGTGTCACGGAGGCAGTTAAAGCAGGGAAGGGCGCAGGGAAGGGGGCAGTCGGGCAGCCCTGGGGCGCTCGTTCCTGGATTACCCGGAGAGAAATGCAAGGCCCTGAGCGAGCAAGGGGGGGGGCCTCCCACTCCGTTCTCCCCACTCGGGTCCAGCTGGCGGGTGCTCTCCCGTTTGGGGCCTCGGCTGCCCCTCTGTGATGACAGGAGCGAAGGGCATAGGGTCAGAAGGAGGAGGCCCGGATGCGGCAGGGGTCCGGGCAGCCCCGTCACCGCGGCCATGGTCAGGACGGCTGCCGTCTAGCAAGGCCGGTTCCGGGTCGTGCGCTCTGTGTGTGTTTCGCCGGGAGGTTCCCCTTGCCCCCTTCACCCCCGGATCGCGGAGCCGCTCGCGGAGGCCCAGGGTGCAGTGGCGGCCTGCCCAAGTTCACGCAGCGGGTAGCAGAAGGGCCCAAGTTGGAGCTTGGGTCTCTCGGACTCCAGAGCTGGTGTGTACGGTGTCCGTGCGACCGTGCGCGGGGCCGGACGCCTGGGCCCGACGGCGGCCTGCCGGTAGAGGCGTTGCCACCCGGCGCCCTCGGGGAAGGGAAGCCTTGGTTCGCAGGATTTGCCGATATACAATATCCGTGGCTTTGGTGTCCCCCCGTGGTGGTCAGTTTCAAGCTATGGAAGGGACTTTATGGGGACGGACCGTGGTGGCGTGGGACTGGACAGAGGGGGAGTCCATCGCGCTCCAGATTCTGCAGCTACAACCAGGGTCCGGGGGAAGCGTGGGGACCCCTCGGTGTCCTAGCCTGGGCCCGTCCTTCCCTTGCAAATGTGACCCGAGTTCCTGCCAAGGCAGGGCTGGTTCCAGACCCCGGGGGCCTCCGCCCTCATGGCGTCCCCATCTGGGAGACAGAAGCAGCCCGTCGGAGCGAGCTCTCTCTCCGAGGTCAGGAAGGGGCAGGTGGCGTGGAGCGGCGGGGCCTCGTCCCGGCCAGGAGCAGGTGCCAGATCCGCACACACATATGCGAGGGGTCGAAGCCCTTCCACTCCCCGGCGTGCGGTCTTGGGTGTGACGTCCACCCTCTCGGGGCCTCGGTGTCTCCCCGGGGCCCCGTGCAGAGGTGAGGAGGATGAGCCGCGAGCCGGGCCCGGCCCTTCCTCCACCGGCACCGCGGAAACCCAGCTCCCCGCACGCGCCCGCCCGCCTCTCCTCCCTGCTGCATTGCTATTTAAAGTGGCGGTGGTTTGGCTCACTCTTTTTTTAAAAACCATTCCCGTACTCGAGCCGAGTTCCACAAGGCCAGCTGTCACCACTAAAAATGTCTGTCGTGTGACAGTCACCAGTAAGGAGGTGGGAGGAGACAGGAGGCCCCGGACAGGACCACAGAGTGGCTGGATTTATTTAAAAAAAAAAAAAAAAAGCAACAACCCCAAAAACAACACCCGAGGAAGACACAAAAGATGGGAGGGGGCTGCTTTCCCTGGCTTCTGCGGCCCTCCTGCGCGAGCCGCTCGCTGGCCCGGCCGTAGGAGTGCGGCCGCGGGTGCCGGGTCGCTGTGGTGACGCGGTGCGCGGGGGGGCCCCGGCGGACGGGCCGGGCTTTGTCTCTCTCTTGCACCAGCCCCTCCCCATGCCAGGCTTGGTGAGCGCCAGGCCCTTGAGGGTTTTCCCAGCAGCACCCCCAGCTGGGCCTCCCCCTCTCCCACCGTCCCACTCGGCGGGAAACCGGGGAGGTGACTTGTCCGAGGCCCATGTCCCCGTGAGGGGCTGAGCCGGCTTCCCAGGGAGGGAAGGGAACGTTTGATGAGTCCCTCCTGGGTCAAACTCTTCTGTGAGTTACTTTCCGAATACTTCAGTGTGCACGATAAATTTGAAAAGGAGCCTCCAGTCCCCTGCTTTACAGATAGGGAAACTGAGGCTCACAAGGGGGAGCACCTGCCGAAGGCGGTAAGGGCTGGAGATGGGAGCACAGACAGGTCGGTGTGACTCCTGGCTTGGGGTCCTCCCAGGGTGTGATCGGGAGCAAACGGTTCTCCAGCCTCGACCTCTCCAGCTGTGAAATGGGGCAGAAACCCAGCTGCTTCCTAAAGAGATGGTGTGGACGAAATGAAACCAGGCGTATCAAGAACTGGGTGAGGTGACTGGGGCGTAGAATGTGCTGGAAGGTCAGGCGCTGGGACAGGGTCCAGGGCTGTCAGATTCCAGAGGCCGAGTTCTTTCCACCCCATGTTTGTGGCCTCTCGGGGCTGCTGGGAGGAGGGCCTGGAGGAGCCCTGGCGGGGGGCTGGAGGGGGGAGGGGCTACCCCCTGCTCTGTCCCACCCCCAGGACCTAGGTGTGGCCCCCTTGGACTCTTGCGGAGGGGAGGGGCTGTGGGTTTCCTGACCACTAGTCCAAAACTGTAGCTTCTCTGATGGGGCCCCCTGGCCCTCAAACTGTCTGGGACATCTTGCAGCAGGGAGGGTGAGCGAGCAGAGACCACATGACAGAGACTTTTGGAAAAAAAAAAAAAAGAGAGAGAAATTATACAATTATTGGAGAAAAAATCCAAAGAAGAATTTCGTGTCTCTGGAATTGTTGCTTCCCTTTCACCTGAGTTCCCTTGGCTTCACTTCTTCCTTCTGCTCACAGAAATAGGCCCAGGTAAGTCATTTACACTTTAGTAATAATTATAGCAGCTAATATGTATTGAGCATCTACTCTATGCAGTTATATTTCCGGGTGTTTTCCTCTCAAAAAGTTTTGCTTGTCCCTCTGGAAGTTATGTGTCCATCTGCTAAAAGGTCTTTTATTCACTCGACAAGCATTTATCGAGCAATGATGGAATGCCAGGTTCAGTCCTGGGTGCAATGTCAGTAGGCCCTGGAGAGTGTGTGGAGGTGTGCATGGTTGGGCAGGTGGGAGTGGCTCTGTGGTGATTTTCAGTCTTCCCCCAGGGACCTGTTAAGCACCTCTGACACGGCCCTGGGACAGGACCGGCCCTGTGTTCATGGGGTGACATTCCAGTGGGAATGACCCACAATGATTAGTCAAATACACACTTTGATTTGAAAAATAAAGCAGGTGAAGGGTGCAGAGTGATGGAAAAGGGGCAGCTTTAGTAAGTTCGTTCAGGGAGAACCTCTCTAAGAAGGTCGAGATGTAAAAAAAACCTACACATATCCATCTATTAATACATTTTTGGTATGTGAACATATAGAACACTCACGTGATTCAAAATTCGGAAGACGAAGAGCTGTAAAAGGAAGCCCTTCTCTCCCTCTGACCCTATCTTCTTAGTTTCCCATCCCACTAATTGCTATTCTTAGTTTTTAAAGAATCTTTCAGAATTTCTTTAGAAAAATATAAGCAAATACAAATATTCTAATCAAACACAAAAGTCAGCACATAATAGGTACCAGCATTTGGACCGAGGCCTTAATGAGAGGGAGCCGAACCAGGGAGAGTTTCTGGCAGAGGGTGGGCAAGTGAGCCAAGGGCTGGGTGGCAGACAGTCTGAGGGCACAGATATGGGCTGGGCTTTGAGCAGCTGGGACCAGTTGGCCACAGTGAGAAAGGGCTACCAGCCAGAGGCCACTGTGGATCGTCAGTCAGGGTGGGCCTGGATGGGGCACAGGTTTCAGTAGGATCCCTATGGCCGCTGGGGGGATGAGGGCAGGTGCGGGCAAATGGCTGGCAAGTTGAGAATTTATGCACAAGAGCTACAGTTCAGTGAGTGTTTATTGGGTGCCAGCACACATGAATTTTCCATTAACAGTCCTAGGAGGCAGGTGCTATTATTGCCTCCCCTGTGCAGACGAAGGAGCTGTGGCACAGAGAGGTTGATTAGCCTGAGGAAGGTCACACGGGCAGTGAGCTGCAGAGGCGGGACAGAAGCTCAGGTAGTCTCATGGGGAGACTGACCTTTTAAATCCTGCACCCACCAGCCTCTCCTAATGGCGGCACGGGACACCAGCCGAAAGTTGAAGGCCGCACAGCACGAAGGGATGGAGGGGGGTCTTGCCCTCGGGACTGTCAAGACACCGGAGCTCCGGGCTCTCCACCCATGCAGTAATGAGCGGTGACCCCCCACCAGACCTGCTGTACCCGAGTCACCTGGGCTGGTGGTCAAATGCAGATTCCTGGGCCTGGGCCCAGACCGACTGAATCAGAGCGTTTGGACATGGGGTCTGGGAACCTGCATTTTAAAACAGGAATTCCTTCCTCACCCCGCCCCCTCCCCTTATACAATACCCTCCCTGGGGTTCCAAGCGGTTGGGGATGGGACCCCGCCCACTCAGCCAGCTCAAACCTTTCCCTTCTGGGGTCTAAGTCCAGCCCGGCCCCTGCTGGGAAGGCTGGGGACAGCCGGCAGCGGCACACAGGCTGGTCCCTGGAGTTCAGGATAGTGGGCTCACTGTGGGGGACAGGAGGCAGATGGACCCGCGAGGCTTGCAAGGACAGAGGTGGCCTGGACCCCGGCTCTCGGACTCACATTCCAGTGCTCCTTCCACTTCTTCCTGAGTTAATTTTTTTTTTTTTGGAGAGAATACAAACGGGGGAGGGACAGAGAGAAGGGGACAGAGGATCCAAAGCAGACTCCGCACTGACAGCAGTGAGCCCGATGGGGGCTCGAACTCCCCAGCCGTGAGGTCATGACCGGAGCCGAACTCAGACGCTCAGCCCAGTGAGCTGCGCAGGTGCCCCCCTGTTCCCGCGTTAACTCTTCGGGTGCGGGTTTCCCCGGTCTGAGCTGAGACCCGTCGCCCCGCTTCCGTGGACCCCCGGTCTTCTCGTCTTTGAAGCGGGGCCACAAGCGTGGCCTCGTGTGTGGGTCCCGTGCTGGGGAGACGGCCTTAGCGGGGGTCGGACGCCGGGAGAGCGCTCGGCGGATGGCAGGTCCCGTTATCCTGGTTGTCAGGGCCGTGGGTTCGCGTACGCCCGTCGCCTCTTCGTTTGTGCCTTTATGATGGATTCTTGCCCCAAATGTCTCTCCGGCACACTCGTAAATGACAGGCTGCAGGGACACAAGTACAGAGCCAGCCAGGACCCTCCCTCCAGTTAGGGAGACAAGGAGACCTCAGGACGGTGGCTGCCCAGGGGACGAGGGCTCTGCGGGGGCGGGGGGGGGAACCCCGGGGCCCCCGCCTCTCTCAGGTGCAAAGTTTCCCAGAAGAAGTGACGTTGGGCTCAAGCCTTGTAGGGGGACAGGGGCCTGCTTCCTTGAGCTGACGGAGTGCTGAGAAGGTGCCAGGGCCCGGGGGCACTTGGGTGAGTAGAGGAGGCGGAGCTGGGAAGTAACCTGGGCCGATGAGTCGGGCTCAGGGATGATTTCTCTAGGGGTGCTAGGGAGCCACTGAAGATGCTTGAGGGGGGGGGGTGTGTGACCAGGCAGGGCTGGCAGCTGTGACATAGTAGACCAGCGGCCTGGAGGCCCACAGGAGGTGGCCCGAGCCACCTGGCTCTGATTCTGTCCTCCGGTGGGGGCTCACTAGTGGCCCCTCCCCCTGCTCCAGGTGCACCAGCCCAGCCTCCTCTCCCTGGAACCACAACTCCCAGGGCCGGGGGTGGGGGGGCAGGGCGGGGCAGGACCAGGAGGCCGCCGCTCGACGGCAGGCTCAACCCCTCTCCTCTGGGTGCTCCCCTAAATCTCGAAATAAATTAGGCAGAATCAAAATCAGGCTCTCTTCATCAGGAGAAATTACTCATTTCAAATATTTGCAGCCGCCGGAGCTGAAATTTAGCGAGATGAGGACTTAGATGAATAATCTGGGGCCTTTTCAAAGACAGTTCTTACTCAGCGGTTTTCCTGATTCCTGAGCGCCCCCCAACGCCCCCCCCCTCCAGCCCCCTCCCCATCAGGAGCCACCCTTCTGTCTTCTCTCTTGGGCTCCCTGCCTTCACCCCAACCCTGCTCTATTTCTCCTCCGTTCCGTCTCTCTTCCCTGGATCTCATTCGCTCTATCTACGAGTGTTTGGGGGGCGCCTCCTCCCGCCCGGCCCCGAGCTTGGCCGAGGGACGCAGCGGTGATGGGGGGGGTCAAGCCCCTGCCCACCTGGAACCCCCCCCCGTTCCTCCTCCCTCGTCCGTAGGGAGGGTGTCAGCTCCTGTGTTTGCCCTGAGCGGCGCTCCTTAATATTGGCAAAACTTTCCTTTCCACGCTTTCAGAAAAGAAACCTTATATAACCAGCTCTCTGGAGGCCCTGTGGAGGCTGGGAAGAGAATCTGGAGAATTCCACCCCCTCCCCTGACCCTCTGCCTCCTCCGCGTGGGCTTGCGGCCTTCGAGATGGGCGGCGTTTGACGAAAGCCAGGCCTGGGCTCGACCACCCTCGGCAGCCAGGGCCCTGCAGGAGGCGGACTGGCGGGCAGGCGGGCGGGGGCGCCCCCGGAGGAGGGGTGTGACGGACGAGAAAGCAGGAGGTTGCGAGGGCTTTCCTGCCCTGCTGTTCTTTGAAAGAAGCTTCCAGACTGGAGGTGGAGGCCAACCGTACTTCCTGGCTCCCAGGGTCCTGGGCTGACGCGTCTGGGAAGAGGGGGTGCTCTGTCCACATGAGGAGCGGGTGCAGGGGGAGGGGGCAGAGGGGTGAGGGTGGGGATAGGGAGGAGGAAGGACAGAGGAGGGGGCAGTCCTGGTGGTGAGTGCGGGGTGGGCCTGAGACATGAACCCCACCTGCGAGCAGGCACGAGGCCTGGGGGAGTTGGCGCCAGTGGGGAAACCGGGGGGTCCAGAGCCCGATGCCCGCGGGCGCCCGTGTGGCCCCCAGATCCTGCCTCTGCGCAGTTTCACCCACCTTGGGTCTCCCTCTCTGCCACGAGGAGCTACTTTCAGTTCCTGGAACGACCGCCCCAGGGCCTTAGCACATCCCGTTTCCGCTCCTGGAATCCTCTCCCTTAACCGGGTCCTCTCGCTGGTACTGGATTTTCAGGTCTCAGCTTGGCCATCACGGCGGCCCCGAGAAGCTTACACTGATCGGTTGGGAGCCGGACAAGCCGGCACTGGGCACAGACGGGGAGTGGGCAGCGTGTGGATGCGGCTGAAGCCAGGCACGCGGAGTGTCATTGCGTGTGTGTGTGTGTGTGTGTGTGTGTGTGTGTGTGTGTGTGGAACGCCCGGGCCAGAGCCCCAAGGGACACACATCTAGAGGACCTTCGGAGAGGGGTGGGTTGTAAACCGACCGCCTGGCAGGCATTCAGGCAAAGATTTTAGAGGTCATGGAATCTCCATCTGTCTGTCTGTCTCTCTCTCTTGCATGTGCACGCACGCGCGCACACACACAGACGTCTAGTTAGGGCCCGGAGTGTTGCCACCAGCACCCAGAAGGCCCCTGTGTGTCCTTGACGGCCCATGCCCCCCCTTCTCCCTTGCCGGTGCCCCCCCACCCCCGTCTTAACTCTTGAAGAAACCACTGCCCCGCCTTCCTCTAGACTTTGATGGGTATCTAAATGCCCAGGGTTTGGGGTTCATGATGAGGAAGGAGGGTGCCGTCTACTTCCTCCTCTGTGCAGCGGGTCCAGCAAGGGCCACCGTCGGCACAGGACGGGAAGGGGGCGGAACAGCACGTGAACGAGAGGTGGCATCTCTCGCTGGCTCGTGGGCCCGATTCGAGGAGCCAACCTCACGGTGCTGACGGAGGGAGGCTCGCTGCTTCCATGCTCCTTCCCGGACGCCCGCTGCCTGCGGGACACGCGGGACCGAGCCCGGAGGTGGCCAGCCGAGGCTCGCGCTCTCACGGGGCTCGCAAGCTGCCTCCTCCTCCTCCCTGCGCCCCGCAGGTATTTGCTGCGCACCTACTGTGCGCCAGAGGCCCTGCTGGGTGTGGGGGGCGGGGGGTGGGGACAGCAGTGAGGTGACCGGCTGCCTGCCCCTGCCCCCGGTGACTGGGAGACAGACCCTGATGAGTAAAAGAAACGGACCCGCCCCAGGCGAGAAGAGCAGGGGGTGCTCCGGGTGGGCGTCCCTTGGGGACCCGGCCCCGGGCGGCGGGGAGGGGGGGGGGCGGTGACAAGGAAGTGACACCGGGAGCAAGTCGTAAGCGCTCAGGGGTGGGCGCTGAGCACGCGGCCCGCCCTCGGGCCTGGCGGTGGCTGCTCTAAGCCCTTCCTTCCCGGGGATTCTGGAAAGCGGGGTGTCTCTGGCGGTCCCTCCCCCTGCCGCGTGGGGGAAGGCGGGGACGGGGGGGGGGCCGACAGCTCTGCCCGGAGATGCTCTGGGGAATCTCTGAAGCCTGCGGCTCAGCTGTGGGCTCGACGTGAAAGGCCATGTGAGGTTTTGGGTCCTTTGGATCTAAACCCAAGGGTTTCCCACCCGCGAAGGAGAGGAAATGGGGCGGAGAGGCAGGGGCTTAAAACTAAACGAGGCGCCTTTTAGTCTGAAGCCCGCGGTGGAGACGGGGTTCATGGACGGAACCTCGGGGAGCCACGGCGGGAGGGTGGCCAGTCCCCCGCCCGGGGCCTGCCACAGAGCCGGGCTCCGTCGCCGTCTGGGAAGTGAATGGAGGGGCCTGTGGTCCCGCGAGCTGGACTCCACCGCCTTCTCCTGCTGAGACTGGCCGAGGCCCCAGCCGCCCCGCGCAGGCCTCTGCCGTCTCCTCCGCACTTTGGCCCGAGGCACTGGGGAGCCACGGATGAATCTTAAGGGAGGGCATGACATCAGGCATCGTGGGATTAGGGCTGCTATGTAAAAGAGAGCGCACTCAGCTACGTCTAAATTTCCGGTTGAAGAGTGAACACCTTTTTAGTATAAGTGTCCCGAATAGTGCGTGGGACGAACTCGGGTCCATCCGAAATTCAGTCGTAAACCAGGCCCGCTCCCCTCGTGTGTTTTTCTGCTAAATCTGGCAACCCTGGTGGGAACGACCTTTTCCCAGCCAGTCTTTTGACCTCCTGGAGGCCAAGGCGTGAGATGCGGACAGCGAAGGGAGGGGGCCGCTGGCCGGGACATCGGGACTTTTTCCTGAAACCGAAGGCAGGCTGGTAGGGCCGCGGGGGTGAGAGCATCGCCGGGCAGGGGGGCTGGGGTTCAGGGCAGGGGCCCACCTGGGTCTCTCTGACTCCAGGGTCCAAGACTATCAATCCCAGGACCCCTTGCCCCTCCCAGCCTTGGGCTCTGCCCTCTGACCCCTGCCTCCTGACCTCCTGCCGGCCCGGCTTGGCCCCTGCTCTGCCCCTCGGCCTGGCCTGCCTGCGCTGGGCCTGGGGCTTTGTCTCCCCACGTCCTGCCCTCTGAGTTGGGTCTTCCCGAGAGCAGTGCCTGGGGGTTAGGGGGCGCCTTTTACTTCCCAAGCGTCAAATGGGAGGCCCGGTGCCTGCCGCTCCGCAGCCCCCTGAGCCTGCAGACGCTCTGACAAAGGCCGTTTCTCCAATCTGCCTGTCACAAGGGGCCGAGAGACTCCCAGTCTCCCTGAAGAGTGATGTCATAGCTCGTGTCTGCCTAGCGTTTCGCCCAGTCGGGCCGGGACTTCGCCCCGTGACCCCCGGGAGCCCTGCACTGACCCTGTGAGGCAGGCCCACCAGGACCCCCATTTCACAGAGCTGGAGACTGAGGCTCGGAGAGGCGAGGTCGCGTGTGCAACCTTGGCCAGTGGGAGAAGTTTGCTGTGTCCTGCGGTTCTCGGTTTAAACGTCACCCCCTTGGGGCACTCCTCTCCTCTCCCCCAGGCTGGCTCCCTGCTGGATGCTTTAAAAAAAAAAAAGATTTTATTTTTCAACACTTATTTGTTTTTGAGAGACACAGCGGGACAAAGCACGAGTGGCCAGGGGCAGAGAGAGAGGGAGACGAAGAAGCCAAAGCAGGCTCCAGGCACAGAGCCCGACGCGGGGTTCGAACCCACGAGCCTCGAGGTCAGGACCTGAGCTGAAGTGGGATGCTTAACCGACGGGGCCCCCCAGTTGCGTGCTTTTTTGGCACCTGGCTTGCCTTCATCTGTCACAGCTAATTGAGTAGTTAGCCAACTGTGGGCGCCGAGTGTACCTCTGTTCCCCGCTCGCTGTGACCTCGTGTCTGGTTCCCAGCCGTGACGCCGGTGCCAAGCCCAGGACGGGGCACGTGGCAGGAGCTCTCCGAGGGCTTAAAACCCAAGGGAGGCTTTAGAAGAGACGTGGGCCGGGCTTGCAGCCGGATGGCTGAGAAGCTGGCGGTCGGCTCGGACGGCCCTGCGGGCCGGATCGTGTCCCTCCCCCCCCCCACCCCTCCCCGGCCCCACAGCTCATATGTCGAAGCATTGAAGGTGACGGTATTTGGAGATGGGGCCTTTGGGAGGTAGTTAGGGTTAGATGGCAGCCGTGGGGCTGAGGAAGAAGAGAGAGAGCTTTCTCTTTCCACGAGTGCAGGAAGGCCAGGGGAGCGCCCAGCCAGAGGGCGGCCGTCTGCAAGCCGGCAAGAGGGCCCTCCCTGGAACCAAGCCACCCCGCGCCCGGGTCCCGACTCCCGGCCTCCAGAACCGCGAGCAATGAATGCCTGTCGGGCAGGCCCCCCGGGTCCGTGGCGTTCTGCCGTGGCCGCCTGGGCTGACCAGGGAGGGTAGCAGCAGGCACAGCAGTGGGGGCCCTGGTAGGCGAGGCTTGAGAGTGGGGCACAGCCCGGGGCCGCCAAGGAGCCACACGTCGTGGTGCGCTACAGCGCCGTGGGGGTGGCGGGCAAGGTACAAGACAGCGAGGCTGGGGGTGGGCAGGGACCGGCCGGAGTGGCCAGGGGCCCCGGATGCATTGGGACGTGGTGTCATTTAGGGACAGTCTTGGTTCTGCTTTTAGATACTGTGATGAAAACATCCTCCGCCTAAATGGGAATTTACTTGCCTTCCGAGCTGGCTTCTGGAAGCGAAGTCTGCTCGCCGTTTGGAGCTCCCTAAGAGGCACGGCCTTGCACCCTTTAGAAACGCCTTTAGCTGCAGGTATCAGGAACAAACTTGACTCCCCAGAGGCTTAAATCAGAAGACCCATTAAAGTTTACCTCAAAAAGAAGACCCGGGCTGGTGTCTGCAGGGTTTATGTACCCACAGGGGCAGGGTCTGGACCCTGGCTTGCTTCTCGGATTCTCTTGGCCCATCTCTCATGGTGACAACATGGCTGCCGCAGCTCCAGGCATCACCCTCATGGTGACAGAATGGCTGCCAAAGCCCCAAACTCCATGTCTTCCCTGGGCCACGGCTCCCAGTGGGAAAGGAGAGGGTGTGTGTGTGATGGGAGGCACAGCGAGGGGGGTGAGAGAATGTTCTCCAGGGCCTCTCCCCTTTCATCAGGGAAGAAAAGATCTTTAAAAAAAAAATTTTTTTTTAATGTTTATTTACTTTTGACAGAGAGACAGAGTGTGAGCAGGGGAGGGGCAGAGACAGAGGGAGCCACAGAATCCGAACCAGGCTCCAGGCTCTGAGCCATCAGCACAGAGCCCGATGTGGGGCTCAAACTCACAGACCGTGAGATCATGACCTGAGCCGAAGTCAGCACTTAACCAACTGAGCCACCCAGGCGCCCCTGGAGGCCTCTGCGGATTCTACTAGAATCTAGAATCTACTAGAATCCGCAGAACATGGCCCCACGGCCTCTTCTGGGTGTAAGAGAAGCCAGGAAAACAGGCCCCTGGCTTTTGAGGCTCTGAGGGGGGAGGCGGGCAGGGCAGGGAGGGTTTGGGAACGGCCGGGGCCGAGCGGAGCCTTCAGGGTCGATTAGCGTCCCTTTCTCCAGCGAGTGACTCTGTCACCCTTTCAGGCCAACCCCAAATCTCACCTCTTCTGGGAGGCCGACTTCCACCAGCAGCTGGTGGTGGCTTCCTCCGCCCCCCCGCCCCCCACAGTGCCTGGGGGGGGAGAGGACATCCGGTGACAGGAATCCCTTCCCCTCGACATCTGTGTTCCCGAAGACCGCTTGCGGGGAGTGTTGCGCGCATGTCACAGACTCGGATGTCGCGAGGGGCGTGCCGTCCCCCCCAAAGCGGGAAAACATCAGACCCCCTGGTCTCTTTAGGTGAGGTCGCCGAAGCGGCACGTCCAGGATTTTGTGTGTGTTTCAGTTTTGGTCATTTCGCTTCACAGTCCCCATCCCGGCTGTCCGGAATTCGTCTGGAGCGTGTCCAAAGGACTGTCGGGGTCTGTGGCTCTCGGTGGGTCTCGTGATGCCGGCCCTCGGTCACGTCACACTGACGACACCCGGCCCTCCTCCCTTTTGCCTCATGCTTCTTTCTTTTTTTGTTTTTTTTTTTGTTTTTGTTTTTTTTTAAGTTTATTTGTTTTGAAAGACAGAGCGGAGGAGGGGCAGAGAGAGAGGGAGAGACAGGCTGGCTCTGGGCTGTCAGCGTGGTGCCCGCTACGGGGCTCGAACTCGCCAACCTTGAGATCATGACTTGAACCGAAACCAAGAGTCGGACGCTCAACCAGCCGAGCCCCCCCAGGCGCCCCTCCTGCTTCTGCCCTTCCCTTTTCCAGCTCTGTTTTCCTAAAATAAGAGAAAACGCACTCAAACATTTTGCTAGTTCCTGCTAATAAGTTCGTGGGCCAGGTGCCGGGGGACCCCTAACCCGACTCCAGCCCCGTGGTCCCTACTCCACCAGCGAAGAGATGGCGACTCTGGGAGGTGAGGCCACCAGGTCTGGGACCCGCCCTGAGAAGTCGCCCGGATGCTTGGGGCAGAGACGGTGGCCCTCACGTTCCCTGGCCGGTGAGCGGAGAGACGAAGTGTCACGTGTCCCCTCTGGGTTGAACCCCCCCCCTTGTCTCTTCCTCTATTTCGGTGACCAGGAAGGTGGCCATTCCGGAAGGGGAGCCACCAGATGGGGGACCCCTCCTGGCCTGGGTTCCTGAGTGGTTGTGTGGAGCAGAGCCTGGCAGTGAGCGGCAGTGACAGAGGAACTTTCTGGCTCTCACCGGCCCCGCGGGGGAGCGCGGTCGCGGCCGCCTGCACCCGCCTGAGCCAGGCCGAGCCGCACAGCTGCACAGGGTCTCCCAGATGCCACTCTTGTCCGTGCCGGGACACTGACAGGGCCTTCGGCTCTGGGCAGGCACAGCGGGGCCTCTCGGAACCGGGCGGAGTCACATGGGACCTGGGCGCAGCTGGGGACCCCCGTCCCCCCCGTGTGTACTTCACGAAAGCCCCAGCTGCTGCCGGCAGGGCGGGCGGACCTCTGTCCTGCGCTAGGCCAGGTGCCTCGGCCGGCGCCGGAAGCCACGCGTCACCCCTCGGCCATCGAGGGCCCGGCTGCCGGGGACGTGGTCTGCAGCCTCATCCCTGCCCACGCCCCCCACTGTCACCCGCCACCTGGTGCTGTTGGCCGCAGGGGCCCGTGTCCTGCCTCGTCTCCTACCCCCATTCTGGACCCCAGTCCCTTCTGCCGCTTCGGCCTCGCCCCCTGTCGCTTGGCTTTACCCCCAGCGTGTCTGTCTGCCCTGGGGTCCGCGGCCCTCGAGGGTAGGGACCGTGCCATTTCTGAGCTGAGCACGAGACAGATGCTCTCTCGACCGTGCGTGGAGTGGACGAAAGGGTGCCCCCCTGCCCTGGGGGAGCCGAGCCTGTTAATTGAGCACCTGCTACACGCAGGGGCCTGTCGCATGCCACCCGCTGTGCCACCGTCTTGTCACGTGGTCACCACACGTGCTTGTAAGGCCGCTGTTAGCTTTGGCCTCTGTCTTAGCCCGGGCTGCCCCCAAAGGCTGAACCCGGTGAGGACCTGGGGGCCCGTCATTTGCTGGGAAGCGCTCCGAGGGGGCTCCGGGGGGCGGGGGTGGGAGAGCGAGACGGACCCCGGACCCCGAGAAGCCCACAGGGGGCCGGGGCTTACAGGGCTTGTCACTGTCACCGCTGTGGGCACTCCAGGAGAAGGAGGGTTGCCCCAGGGGGCGGGGGGGGCATGAAGTTCCCTGCACTCCCACTATGCGTGCCTTAGTAGGGCCCCCACTGGTGTCCCACGATGCCGGGTTAGGGGGTACAGAGAGCAGGCGGAAGGACGTACCGCGGGCACAGGGTCCACGTGTGGCATCTAAGCCTGCGGCACCTGTCCCCACCTACAGTGGACGTGACCCCGGAGGGACGCGAGCTGGGTCCAAGAAGCATCCGGTCCGATTCCCACTTGACCGGCAAGCGGGGCCCCGGCATGTCCCTTGCCCCTTTCGTCCTGTCCCCTAGAGGGTGGGCAAGCCTGGGGAACTCACTCTCGCACCCTTCCCAACCACATCCCCGGGGCCCCTGCTCTGGGCCCTTTGCCGCCCATGGGCCCTAACGCGCTGACTGAGGACCCTCGCCCGGCGGCTTTGGGTCCTGTGGGCAGGCCTGCCGGGTGCTCCTCAGAGCTCTGGGTGGCCCTGCCGAGGGGTCAGGCAGAACCACGTGGAATCCCGGCTCGGTATCGGGGGAGTCACGGTCTTCACCTTGGACGGCCGTCCGGGGGCAGGCTCCCGTGAAGGTCACAGACGCCCCAAGAACAAGGTCGCTCCCTTTGAAGCAGGCAGTTACGAGCCCGTTTTGCAGACGAAAAGGCTAAGGCTCGGAAAGGATCAGCCACCTGCCTGGAGTCGGGCAGCCGGCCGTGGCCGAGCTGGGTTAGCATCAGGTCTGTGCCCTTGACTGTCGCGTGACACGCAGGACCACGAGCCAAGCCGGGTGGTGGCGGCCCCAGCGCCCAGCATGGTTCCTGGGACACGGTGGATTAGGAATGAAACTACCTCCTTGGGGTTGGGGTCCTGGTGGCAAGGAGAAGCCAGCCCCTGTCCCCCCACCTGGCCGGGGCTTTGTGCAAGGTGCTTAATCAGCCGCTGGACCCCGAGTCTCCCCCAAGAGCTTTCCCTCTGCGTCCCTGGCTCTCTCTCGCCTGATGTGGAAAATATCTCCCTCCACCTCTCATCGCTCCCCCCCCCAGCCCCGCCCTCCCCTGGGAGGCCGCTTCCGGCTCTGCGCCCACAAGGGCAGCGTTTGACCAGGCCCCAGTCTGGGGGCGCCACCAGCTCTTTCCCTCAGAAACTGGGGCTTCTCTTCCGAACACTAGAGGGGTCCTGGCTTGGCAGCTGCTGGGGGGGGGGTTGTGCGTCGTCAGGGCCCAGCCGGCCTCTCGTCCCCCTCCCTGCCTCTCTGGTCCTTTCCCTGCCCGGGTAGTGAAATTTTAAACAGACACATTCTGCTGCCCAATTTTCATTAATTGGGTCTAAAAAGGTTTCTATTTTCTCCCTGATCGCTGATTGATCCAGCCGAGGTAAACAGCACCACCAAAAATGGGGGGGGGGGCGCCGCCGCCGAGCGAGATGGGATGGCTAATGTTACTTGACATTTACTCAGGGAGACGAGGGGAGGGAGGTGAGTCACACGCCAGAGTCTCAGCCCACAGGCTCTGTGGAAATGAGCAGCCGCAGGCGGGCGGGCGGGCACGGGGAGGGTGGGGGGGCCTCCGGGAAGCGGCAGCTCCCCTGCTCTCGCCGGCTTCGGGGTCCCCTGGGGGGCCCTCGCCCCCGGAGGAGAGGGTCCCTGTCCTCCGATGGTGGCGCCTTTCCTGTTCGTGCCAGGGAGAGAGAGAATGACTGGATGGGTCTCTGTCTGCGGAAGCCCTCTGCAGCGGGGGAGGGAGTCAGGCAGGGGGGACCCGGTGATCGGTTTCTCCACCCGCCAGAAAAACACACCGAAAAACAAACAAACAAACAAAAATGCAAAAAAAAAAAAAAAAAAACAAACCTTGCCAAGCAATCTTGGCTTCCGACTGCCTCAGTTTCCCAGTTTGGTGCTGTGTCCGCTGGAGTCGGCGGGAGGCGTCATTAGGGTCTGGGGGTCCCAAGCTGAGCAGCTGTGGCTTTCTGCACCAGGATGGAGAAGGGAAACCAGCTAAGTGGTGGCCCCACCGTGGCACCAACCACAGTCACTGAGCATGTGTGCGGGGGGCAGGAGGGGGCGCAGTCACCACTCCGTTTGTCCAGCGAGTGTGCCCGTTAAGAACCAAGCTCTGCTGGTTGCTGCTGCTTCTGGTGGGGGGAACAGCCTGCCCGCTCTGCCTCCCTGCCCGGCCTTGGCCTCCCCCTACCCCCACCCTCGAGGACCTCCCCCCCGCCCGGCACCCCCCGCTGCATTCCAGAGCCATGGGCACTGGGCTCTGCAAGCCACCACCTTGTAGACCTTCCGCTTCGGGCCGTCTGCCCCTAGAAGCTGACCGCACTACCTCTTCCTGTCGCCTCCCGCCCAGGAGACGCCCCTGCCTTTGGGTACCAATGGCCTTGATTTTCTGAGACGACCACGTCCCACGCTGAGCCCGGCCACCCCCAAACCAGCTCTTCTCATTCCATCTCGTCTCGGTCGGGCCCCTCCGGCCAAGCAGCACCCCCTTCGGCGAGACTCGCCTTCACCCTTGCCTCCTCTCTCCCCTCCCCCATCACCCGAGGGCATTGCTAAGTCACCCCGTTTCTGCCTCCCCAGCCTTCCCAGATCTGTCCACCCTTCTCCTTCCCCGCTGCTGCCGACCTGGCCACCGTCACCTCGGGCTGCTGCTCGGCCTCTGGTCTGGTCCCGGCACTGCATTCTCCGCTCAGCAGCCTGAGTGTCCTGCATAGAAGATTCCAGAAGGGCGCTGTTTCCCAGGGCTCCTGGCTTTCATGGTTGCTGCAGACAAGTCGGCTGTCAGTCTAACTAGGGTTCTCTGGCTTTTTTTTTTTTTTTTCCTCCACCTGCTGCTAAGCGCCTTCTCTCCTTCCCTTTGGGTTTCTGCAGCTTTGCCATGATGGGTTCGAGTACGGTTTCTTTTTATTACCGATCTCTCTGGGGACTTCTGGGGTGTCTTGGATCTGTGGCTTGGTATCTCTTATCAGTTCTGGAAGTTATCAGCTGTCATCTCTTAAACGACGTCTCTACCTCTCTCTCTTCTAGAACTCCAACTGAACTCTGTCTTGCCTCTTTTCTGTCTCTTACCCTCTCTCCTTTTGCCCATCTTGGTGTCTCTCCGCAGTGCGTTCGAGATATGACCTTTCAACCTAATTCTTTCTTTGGTGGCATTTAATCCAGCCTGAAACCTGTCCATCGAGTGCTTTCTACGCCTTATTATTCTGAAATATAGCATACGTGCATGAAACGCATAAATTATAAACATAGAGCTTTGCAGTAGACTGAAAAACAAACATGCAGTTTAATGAATGACTAGAAATTATTCTAATTGATTAGTGTGTATGAGACTATGCCCAGCAGGTTGGAGAAATAAAGTCTCTGAGTTTTTTTTTTTTTTAAGTAATCTCTACCCCCAACATGGGGCTCGAACTCACCACCCCCGAGATCAAGAGTCGCACGCTCCACCGACTGAGCCAGCCTGGCGCCCCTAAGGTCTCTGAGTTGTAAATTTCAGCTATCACAATGCTCATTCCTAGGGCTTCTGTTTCATTCTTCTGTGAATGTGCTGTGTCACTTTTTATAATTTTATGGTTTCCAGTGATGTTTCATGCTTGTCTTTTTATTTGTATTAAAAAAATATTTTTAATGTTTATTTATTTTTGAGAGAGAGTGTGAGTGGGCGAAGGGCAGAGAAAGAGAGAGACGGAGAGAGAGGAGGACAGAGAATCCGAAACAGGCTCCAGGCTCCGAGCTGTCAGCATAGAGCCCGATGCAGGGCTCGAACCCATAGAGCGAAAGATCACGACCTGAGCCGAAGTCGGACGCTTCACCGCCTGAGCCACTCAGGCGCCTCTTTTTATTTTTATTTATTTTATTTATTTTTTTAACGTTTATTTATTTTTGAGAGACACAGAGACAGAGCATGAGCTGGGGAAGGGCAGAGAGAGAGAGGGAGACACAGAATCTGAAGCAGGCTCCAGGCTCCGAGCTGTCAGCACAGAGCCCGACACGGGGCTCGAACTCCCAGACCGTGAGATCATGACCCGAGCCGAAGTCGGCTGTTCAACCAACTGAGCCACCCAGGCGCCCCTCTTTTTATTTTTAAACACAGTAAGCATGGTCGTGTGCTACTTCCAATATCTGCAACCTTCGCAAGATTATTTGTAAGTGTTTCCATTTGTTTGTTTTCTCGCGGTGTCTTGTTTTCGCGTATGCCTGGTTTTCTTTGTCTACTGATCACGGTCTTTGAAAACTGCAGCACAGGGTCTTCGAAAGCTCGGGATGAAGTTACTTTCCTCCATAAAGGCAATTTTGTTTGCGTCAACCGCACGCTTGGAAGGACCAGCTCGCCGGGTCTACCTTGCCCGAGCGTGAGTGCCGCTGAAAGAGCCGAGTCATTCGGAGCCAGCTGTGCTTCCTCAGAAGGGCTGCTCGGCCGCTGACCACGCTTGGGGTCCCAGCTCACTGCGGGAAAGCGTCTGTTGTCAGACTGCGGCCCCGGGCGTTTGTTTCTGTCCCCACCCAACCCCCCCCCCCCCCCCGTTTTTTCTTTTTGCATCTGGCAAAGAGAAGGCTCTTGTGTTTGGAAAATTTCCTTAGGCGGAAGAAGCCTCCGTGTTCAGTCCTTGCTCTCAGTTCTTCTTTTCCCTTGATTTGATTTGATTTTTTTTATTTTTTTTAATGTTTTTATTTATATTTGAAGGAGAGAGAGAGAGAGACAGAGACAGAGACAGAGCATGAGCTGGGGAAGGGCAGAGAGAGAGAGGGAGACGCAGAATCCGAAGCAGGCTCCGGGCTCCGAGTTGCCAGCACAGAGCCTGACGCGGGGCTCGAACCCACAGACCGAGAGATCAGGACCTGAGCCCACACTGAGCCGTTCTGGTCCTTGAGGGCCGCTTGCCTCTGGATATAGGTGAGTGCTGTTTGGTTCCTTCAGGCTGAGCTACCTTGCCCCACCTCTTGGCCTGGCTAAGTCCTGCTTGCCCTCTACGCTTCAGGTTAGATGTCACCTCTTCCAGGAAGGCTTCCCTGACTACTCCACCCCAACCTCGTCCTAGATCGGGTGCCTCCTCCGGGCTTCCCCAGGGCCTTGTACACCCCCCATACAGCACTGACCACATCGGATTGTAATTCCCTGCTACCCTGCTTGTCACTCCCTTAGACCGTGGGCTCAGTTCATATTTGTTGGATGGATGGATGGATGGATGGATGGATGGGTGGATGGATGGATGGCTTCTCACCCCTGCCCTAACATTGTCAATTGTTTCAGCCCTTTGGACACCCATCTCCTACCCCCAACTGAACTGGCAGTGCCCGGACAGACAGAAGGAATGTTCCTTCTTCGTTCCCCCTCCACTGTACCTGACCCGTCCTTTGCTGAGAACGGCTCCAGGCTCCTTCCAGTCCGCACTTCCCTTGGGGCTCAGGCCCCCTCCCTGGCCCCGAAATCGAGAACTGGGGCTGTAGTTCCCAGGAATAGGAGAATATACCAGAGGGGGGAGTTTTAATTCAAACGACAGGAGACCCTGCTTGGGGGAAAGCTCATTCCTGGGCACACGCATTCTAAGGCCCGCCGCGAAGGGGAAGTGGGGTGGGGAGGCGTGCAGTTGGGCCGTGATCCCAGCGCTCTAGGTCTCTGACTTGGGTTAGAATTTCCCACCGCAAGGCCTGGGGGCGAGCATTGAACCACTTACTCTACCCACGGCAACCCGGAGGAAACCGTAGTGTTTATCTCAGAGCGTTCTCTGAGACGGGGCACTCGCCGTGGATAAAATCCGTATTCCCTCCTGCTCTCGGTGTTGGCCGACTCCGGGCTCCTTTCCAGAAGGCTCTCTCCCTTCCCAGACTAGTTACACCCGCCTCGGCCCGCAGGGTCCGGAGGGCCCAGCCGACCGCCCCGATCCCTGCCGGCACCGCCCTCCGCGCCGTGGGCCGCACGACATTCGTGGAGAGAATCGGGGCGCGAGCGCGCGGGTGGCTCCCCCGGTGAAGCCTATCTTGTGGTTCGTGAGTTCGAGCCCCGCCCCTGCTGTCAGTGCAGAGCGCGTGTCGGATCCTCTGTCCCCCCCTCTCTCTGCCCTTCCCCAGCTTGCGCTCCACTCTCTCTCTCGAAAATAAAAAAACATTAAAAAAAATTATATATAAAAAAAACCCCAAACATTCATTTAGGGCATTGATTGAGCACCCCCTGTGTGCAGAGCCCCGTGCTGGGGACGCGGCGATGGGTGACAGCCACAAGGCCCCGTTCTCTCGTTCTCGGGCCACGTTCCGGACTCCTCGGCAGAACGAGGGCTCTTAGAAAAGCTGTTGGCTCCTGTGGCCTCGCGGTGGCTCCCGCCTCTCCCCCCACCCCACACCTGGCCGCCCCTCGGAGCAGGGTGGTGGGACTCCGGTCGGGGGTGTGTGGTGTGTCCTTTGTCCCCCGGGAAGCCTGTCCCCGGAGGCTGCAGAGCAGGGACAGCCTTTCCGAGGGCCGGAGACGTGGTCTCCCGGTGCCCAGAGGGTGAGGGGGACCATTCCAGATGCAGGGGGAGCCCGGGAGGAGAAACTCGTCTGACAGGCGGTGCAGGGGTGGGGGGGGTGAGGGGGGTGGGGCGAGGTAAGGAGGAATCCGGTGTCGACACATTTGCGGCATCCGAGGGGGACCATCCACTGAGGTGGCAGGGATTTGGGGGCGAGCGATGATGGGCCGGACCCCCCCTCCCCTCCCCCCCCCACCACCGGGGCCTCCAGCGGCACCGGGACTTGGAGCCTGTTCCTCGGGGTTCTGGAACACACAGACCTCATTTCCCTCCCACCCTGGAAGGAAAACACTCAGGGACTTGGTTGAACCTTGGAATTAATTTCATTCGAAGTGTAGCCCCGGCGTCTGACCGTGTGGGACTTTCATAATAAGATTACTTAATCACATGCTTGCTCCGGGACAAGGGAGGCGCGGCCCGGGGGGCCGGAGGGAGAGCTCGAGGCCCCACCTCGGCTTCCCATGCCTGTACCCCCTTCCCCCCACCCCCGGCTCCTCCCCCTCCCCCGGGCCTTGTGGGACGGGGCCCCTTGGCACGCCGGGCTGCCTCGGTTTCTCCGCCTGTCTCGGGGACGTGGACAAAGACGCAAGAGGAAAGACGAGCAGGAGACACAGAAAGACCCCGGCTGCCCCGGGGGCAAGAGTCTCGAAGGGTCTACGGCTTCGGTCCCGACCGCGCGGTGCTGGGAGCAAGGTCCAGGTCGCTGGGCTTCCTCGGCTTCTCACGCAGGCCCCGTGGCGTTTCCTCGAACTCTGCCGCCCACTCCCCCCGGGGATGCAAGCCCCCCACCCGGGGCACGAGCTGGTGCCCCTGTTTCACCGGCGCGAGCCAGGGCGCCGCAGACGTTGGAGGAATGAACGATTCCCCGCTCATCTTAAGTCCAGGCCGGGGACCTCCTGCCTCTTTCTGTGTCTCACCCGAGGTCCCCATAAAACAGCCAGAGCGGCCGGAACGCCTTCAGCGCGGGACCGTGACGTGGATGAGATGTGGCAGTCCACGCGGGGCCCTGGCGCGGAGCCGGCCACGGCCGGTGCTCCGTGGTGTCCGCCGGTGGTGGTATTTGAGGGTTCGCTCCTCCGCCCCGATTCTGGCGAGATTGCAGGCTCTTGGTGGCACCTCGGTTCCCCTCCAGCAGAGGAGAAGGTGCCGGGGCCCCCCGTGAGACACCGGGAGGGTCCCGACGGCCCACGGGAGCCCGCTGGGGGCCAGCGGGTGACAGGGAAGCACGTTTCCTTGCTGGAACCTGCGAGAACATTCTCGCACATCGTAAGGTGCTTTCAAGGAGATTAAATGCCTCCTCTACACTCCCACGCCCGGTCTCAGTTACGGGGGACGCGGTGGCGCGGATAACTTAACGACCTGAGCCCAGCGAAGGACCGTGACCGCCCAAGGCCGCACAGCTCGCTGGAGCACTTGCTAGAAGCCACGTTTCCTCCCCGTCTCTCCTGCCCCGTGGGGCCACGGGAAAGAGGGGGGAGGGGAGGGTTTGTCTGCCTCTTAAGCCGCCACCTTCCGTGGCACGGGTGGACGTGGCCTGCAGGCCCGGAAGCGTCTCCCGCGCTGTGCGGAGAAGCAGACAAGGTCAGCGCCAAGAAATCTGTTCCGGGGTTCAGCTGTCACTCCGGACAGAGGCCCGAGGGCCGTCTCTGCTTCCGGGTCCTCTCCTGGTTACCCGGCCGCTGCCCATCGGTCCATCCCCGCCAGTCCGCATCTCTCTCCAGCCCCGCAGCCACTACCCAGTGGGTCGTCACTGTCTCCCTTCTGGAAGACGCCACAGAGGGGCCGGAGTGATTGTCTGACACACACCACAGGGCCTGCATCGGCCCAGCTGAAACCCCCGATGGCCTCCGCCCCCCCGCCCTTCCCGCTTCCAGCCCGGGCTCCCCCGACCTGCCTGATCTGCATCTGGCCTGACCCCCCAGGCCTCATCCGTCCCCCTCCCCCACCCCCGACCCGCACCCCTGCTCCCTGCACACCTGTCACACCAGCCCAGCCGCGGCCTCGGGGTTCCACGCTGGTGGTTCCACTACCAGAAATGCTTTTCCATGCGTTCCACTGGCTCCTCCTCAGCCTTGCGGTCTCGGTGTGAATAAGGCCTCCTCGGCGGGCACCTCCCCAGTCAATGGACTTGAAGCAGGTCCCTCCCGCTCCTTTTCTCTTCTGGTCGGTCACCCATGATGCTACCTGCCTGCCATGACCCTCCTTCCCTCCCTTCCTTGTTTTTCTCGTTCAAGGTCTTCCTGTCCTCTAGGGGGGCATTTCCAAGGAGGCAGGGACCCGAGGAATCTTTGTCGCCACTGAGCATCCACCCGGATGCATCTTCCAGGCCGGACAGTGCGAGCTCCTCAAATAATATAACATATTTTGATAAAGATACAAACTCGTCCACGAAGTAGTGGCCCCGCTGGCTTCATGGGGTTGTACTGAGCTCCGAGGAGAGTCAGGCGCACAGCTCCCGGCACAGAGTCTGGGCTTAAAGGTGGTGGCTCTTGTCACCCTCGCTGGTCTGGGAGCTTCTGGACGCAGGGACTCAAGTCCTCGGTCCCCACCGCACCTGGCACAGCCCAGCAAACCACCTGCTGGACGCTTGGATGGGAGATTTATAAGACAGAGAAATAGGGTTACGGTCGCTGTGCTCAATGATTGTTTTTGTCGCCTAGGAACCGTCCCCCCCCCCCCCAGAGGTGAGTGACTTTGTGGGTGAAGAACAAGCATCGAATGACCCAGAAAGCAGAACAGCCTCTGCTGCAGGCAGACCGGAAGGAGACGGGCTTGTGAGGGTTATCAGCCCCGCGGGGCCTCAGCCGGGGGAGGTGCTGGCTCCCTGTTTGGGCAGAATTAAGATTCGTGAAGATTTCCCCGGTATCCACAACTTACGGAAGGAGTTTAACATCAGGAAATGTTAACGTCTGCGTTTTGACTCCAAAAGTCCGTTGAAGGTTGAGGGTGGATGAGGCCCCACAGCAGCTTGCCTAGAAGCTCTGGGGGGCTGGGGTGGGCTACAGAATAGGGCGGGCCCCTGGGCCCTTGGGGGCTGCCCAGGGCAGGGTCTATGTGGATGCTCGGGGTCGGAACCGTAGACCACTGGGGGTCCAGTCCAATTCCAAGTTTACACTGATGGCCGGCAATACCAACAAACCGATCTATAGACTTAATGCAATCCCTATCAAAATTCCGGTTGGCTTTTTTTTTTTTGCCAACAAATTAACAAGCTCGTCTTAAAATTTATACAGACCCGGAAAGCCAAATGATTTTGAAACAGGAAGAACAAAATTGGGGAACGCACACCTTCTGATTTGAATAGTTATCGTACAGCTGCAGGAATCAAGACGGTGTGCCGCTGGCCTAAGGATAGACGATCGATCGATGGAATAGAATCGGGAGTCCACAAGTCAGCCCCTACCTTTACGCTCAGTTGGTTGTTGAGAAGGGCATGAGACCATTCTATAGGGAAAGAACAGTCTTTTCAACGAAAGGTGTGGACCGCTGGCCACCCACATCAAAAGAATGAAGTTGGATCCCTACCTCACACCATACCCAAAAGGTAACTCGAAATGGATCAGAGACTTAAATGTAACAGCTAAAACTATAAACTTCTTAGGATAAAATGTAGGGGCAAATCCTCATGACCGTATGGATTAGGCATAGGACACCAAAGGCCCAGGGGCAAAAGGATAGATAAAGAGGCCTTCACCAAAATTTAAGACTTCGTGCTTCAAAGGACGCCAAGAAAGTGAAAAGACAGCCCAGAGAATGAGAGAAAAATGTTGTAAATCATGTATCTGATAAGGGACCTGGGTCCAGAATGTGTAGAGAGCTCTTCCAACTCAATAATAAACGACAAATAATACCATTTGAAAATGGGCAAAGGATGTGAACGGGCATTCTTCCAAGGAGGACCTAGAAATTCAATAAACACGCAAAAAGACGCTCGGCATCACTGGTCGTCACGAGACACTACTTCGCCCCCACGAGGAGGACTAAAATAAAAAAAAAGGGGGTAACAACAAGTGTTGGCAAGGATGTGGACAAGTCGGAACCTTCACGCATTGCTGGTGTGCTTGTGGCACGGTACAGGCCCTTTGGGAGGCGGGAAGTGTCTCTGGCGGGGTCTCAAAATGTTACACACAGAGTTACCTATGACGCGGGAATTTTCCTCCTAGGTAGAAACGCCCAAGAGACTTGAAAGGATATATTTACGCAAACACTTATACATGAATGTTTGTAGTGAGGCATCATTCGTAAAAGCCAAGAAGTGAAGACCCCCAGTGTCCATCAGTGGATGAATGGGTATCCAAAACACTGTCTTCATACGATGGAATCTTCTTTGGCAATAAAGAGGAATGAAGCCCTGGGGCGCCTGGGTGGCTCAGTCAGTTAAGCGTCCGACTTTGGCTCGGGTCACGATCTCGCGGTTCGTGAGTTCGAGCCCCACGTTGGGCTCTTGGCTATCAGTGCAGAGCCCCTGTCGGATCCTCTGTCCCCCTCTCTCTGCCTCTCCCCTGCTCGCGTGTATACGTACGTGCTCTCTCTCTCTCTCTCTCAAAAATAAATAAACAGTAAAAGAGGAATGAAGTCCTAATACACGGTATAACATGACGAACCTTGGAAATACTGTGCTAAGCAAAAGCATAAAATCATTTAAAAATTACATATTTCCTGATTCCATGTATATGAAATGTTCAGATTAGACAGAAACATAGGGAGAGACGGTAGACTAGAGGTTGCCAGGGGTTGGCAGGAGGGCACAACGGGGAGCGAGTGCTAAAGGGGGTTGGGGTCTCTTTTTTGGGGCTCACGAAAACGTTCCGAATTTGGATATGATGGTGGGTGCACAGCTCCGTGAACGCACTAAAAAACCATTACCTTGTCCACTTTATTTTTCAATTTTTATTTATTTATTTATTTTAGAGAGAGAGAAAGAGAGTGCGAGCCGGGAAGTGGGGCAGAGGGAGACAGAGAGAGAATCTTAAACAGAGTCCGTTGACCGTGGAGCCCGATGCGGGGCTCGAGCCCACAACTCTGGGATCACGACCTGAGTCGCGATCAAGAGCTGAACGCTCAACCACCTGAACCACCCAGGCGCCCCTAAATGGTCCACTTTAAAAGGGTGAATTGAGGGGGGGGCCTGGGCGGCTCAGTCGGTTAAGCATCCGACTTCAGCTCAGGTCATGATCTCGAGGTTCATGGGTTCAAGCCCCGCATCGGGCTCTGTGCTGACAGTTCAGAGCCTGGAGCCTGCTTCGGATTCTGTCTCTCTCTCTCTCTCTCTGCTCTTTCCCTGCTTGTGTTCTCTTTCTCTCTCCCTCTCTCTCTCCCCAAAATAAATAAATAAACATTTTTTTAAAAGGGTGAATTTTATGGTGTGTGAATTATATGTCGTAAAACAACTAGTTAACAAGGAAGGGGGCTCACTTTCCAGTTCGCAGGAAATATAGGGACAGAGAAACCAGTTCAATGACACGGTGAGAAAGAAAACAGATAAATCTGGGATGCGGACGACGCGCAACAGGACAAACAGACTGTTTCTTCAGTAAGCCAGCGACAAGAAAATGAATTTTCTAAAAAAGCAACGGGCTAGAACAACCGACTGCCACGTGTTAGACCTTCCTTGGCTCCTAATTCGAACAAATCACCTGGAACCTGACGGTGGTGAGAATATCAGGAAACTTCGATTGTGCCCTGGGCAGGAGACGATACCGTGGAATCGCTCTTAATTTTGCCAGCTGTTTCTATGAAAGCATTTCCTTGTATTTAGGCGAACGCCGGGCCGGGTCAGGATGAAAAGACATGTCCGGGACTGGCTTGAAACCAGCTTCAAGCAACCACAAAATCATCAAAACGGGTAGAGAGAGGGGCTCCTGGGTGGCTCAGTCGGTTGAGCGTCCAGCTTCAGCTCAGGTCATGATCTCATGGTCTGTGAGTTCGAGCCCCGCGTCAGGCTCTGTGCTGACGGCTCAGAGCCTGGAGCCTGCTTTGGATTCTGTGTCTCCCTCTCTCTCTGCCCCTCTTCTGCTTGTGCTCTGTCTCTCTCTCTCTCTCATAAATAAACCTTAAAAAAATTTTAAAAATTTTAAAAAAGGGGTAGATAGAGCAGGTGTGGCAAAATCTCAGTAATTATTGAATCTGAACGAAGGATTTATCCTCCTTCTCTCTTTACTTCTGTCTGTTTTTGAAAATGTTCCTAATGAAAACCCTTTTTTTTTAAGATTTTATTTTTTATTAAGAATTTTTTTTCAACGTGTATTTATTTTTGAGAGACAGAGCGTGAGTGGGGGCGGGACAGAGAGAGAGGGAGACACAGAATCCGAAGCAGGCTCCAGGCTCCGAGCTGTCAGCACAGAGCCCGACGCGGGGCTCGAACCCACGGACTATGAGATCGTGACCGGAGCCGAAGTCGGACGCTTCACCCAGCCACCCAGGCTGAGCCACCCAGGCACCCCAAAACCTTTTTAATATATACATATATATGCAAAACGCCTGCTTGTGTGGACTCGGGCAAGCCGCTTCCCTGAAGTTATCCGGTGAAATAGGGGTGGTATCTGTATCTGTCCCATTTCGCAGATGAGGAGACTGACGCTCAGAGACGGGGCACGACCAGCCCAGGTCTCACGGCCAGCTGAGGAGGAGCAGGGATTAGAATCCCAGCCCTCGCTCCCTGTGGTTGTGGTAGCTGCAAGCTGGGGTGTGTGTGTGTGTGTGTGTGTGTGACCCCAGGGCCTCTCTGAGGCCAGCCCGACGCCGCCCCAAGGTGGAGTCTGGGACGGCCTTCGCGTGGGCTGCTGCTCTCACACAGGCCCCTCAGTCCGCTGTGCCCAGGTCACCCTCTGCCCCCCACCGCGGATGTCCGGGAGCCAGGCTCGGCGGCCCAGGCGGCCGGACAATGGGCCCTTTGGAGGCCCAGCCAGGGCCTGGGCCTTGGCTGTGGGCTGTGGCCGAGGCCACGACAGAAGGCCGCTTGTGGCCGGTCCGGGCTGCGGCCAGAAATAGGTCCCGCCGGGCGCGAGCGCCTGCGGGCCCCCACCCTCAGCCGGGCCTGGGAACGTGGGTATTTGTGGAGTGGGGGGAGGAGAGCTTCGTCAGGGAGGCCCGACTATTTTGGGGCTTGGGGGAGGCGGGGAAGAAAACTGACCCCCACCTTGGCTTCCACCTTGAGCTCATTCCTCTAGTGCAGAGGCGGGTGCGAAGGCTCCTGAGTACCCCTGGGTTCGAATCCTGGTTCTGTCCTGGCTAGCTGTGCGGCTGGTCACTCCCCTCTCCAAGCCTCGCTTTGCCCGTCTGTACGATGGGGACAAGTGGCCATCAGTCCTTCATGGGGCCGTTAAGGGTTCCAGGCGATGCAGGCCCATCGCCTGGAACAGTCTGTGCTCCCAATGTGCCTGTTACAAACCACTTCCGGTTCCCTCCTCCTCCCTGCCTCCCCCCTCCGCGGCCCGTTCCTCCTACCCTGCTCTTCCCTGGCCTCAGGGTGGGCATGGGGGGCGGTTTGGGGCACAGGTTCGCATCCCCACTGTTCGGGGCAGTGCTGGAAAGAGCTCGCAAGCCCCTGCGGCTGGGCCGCCCCCTCCCCTCCCCTCCCCTCCCCACCGCACCCCTAGCCGGGCTCCCGGGTTATCCCAGGCTCTGCGCTCTGGACCAAGGCTTCTCCAGACCTCGGCCTGCGGGTCAGGCCCTGGGGCCCTGCAGGGGTCTTGCTCTGAGCCGGCGGTGGGAGGGATGTCAGGAGTTCTTCCTGCGCGGTCTGCATCTGTCTCTCTTTGCCGGGAGATGGGGGGACCCCGCTGACAGAACTGGGTGACGGGGGGCCCCCCCGCTGACCGGGCAGCTCTGCAGGTTTAGGCCCGAGGTTCGCGGACGCAGACTCAGGTTCAAATCCACATTAATCCGGGCAGCAGGGGGCCCTGGACGGTGCGAGATGGCAGTGTGTGTCTCGTTCTTCTGGAAGCCAGGGACCGGGGCTCCCCCCCTCCCGCCCCCTGTATGTCCTTGAAGCTATTTTTATGTGTTGCTGGAAACCAGAATTAGAGCCAGAGCCAAAAGCACTGGGAGGTTTCCCGGGCGCTGCGGGTCTTGCCCAGGGGAGCGCGGGCCATTCCCAGCAGGCCGGTGGAGCCGTCCGGAAGCTCTACCGTGCGGGAGGGGGGGCCTGGTCCCTCGGCCCCTGTGAGCCTGGAGGTCATTATCAGGAGGTCCCCGCTGGTCAGCACAAAGGGGAAGAATAAGGATTTCGGAAGCCGAGGTGAGGGTGCAATTGTCCTGGGGCCCTCGAGGCCCCCGTGAAAATCCAGCCTGCTCACAAGCTCAACATTCATTCATTCATTCATTCATTCATTTTCATTCATCTACTCACTCCTTCACCCATCACTGACCTCGCCGCCACTTACTGCAAATTTAGCCAGGGTCTTCCAGGGGTGGGTGGAGGGTCACCCACAAAACACACGCCCCCCCCCACCCCCGCCACTCCCACGGAAGATTTGCTCACAAATCCAGCTGCTCTCCTCTCTGGCTCACAACCCCTCCCCTGGCTCCCCAGTGCCCGGTGGAGATGGTGCAATCTTTACCCGACGACGAGGCACAGGACCGTCCCCCACTCGCCCAGGCCTCATAAAAGAGAATCTTTGACCTTGCCCGTCCAGCTCTTCTCTCTGCCCTCTGCAGCGAGCTCTATGCTTCCAAGTCTGGTTCCAGGGAGAGGCGGGAGTTGGGAGCGGAGGGGGGACGGGGGTGGGGAAGGGGAGGGGGGTGCCCTCCCTGCTGGGTCACTCCTGGGCTCTTTGTTCCTGGGGGGTCTGTGAAGCGGGGAGAACAGAAAGGGAACAGAGGAGTCCCCGAGGCGGAGTCGAGCTGGATGAAGAAGAACTGAGTGAGCAGAGAGAGGCCAGGGGGGCTGCAAGCGAGGGGTTCTGGAACCAAACGTGATCCGGGAGCCCTGGAGGAGGAGGTGACAGGATTGAGCAGTGCGACGAGGGGTAGAAGTTAGATCCCCCTTGATATTCTTCTCGAGACAAAAAATATCGGAAACCCGCAGGAAGAACACGTGGCTGCTGCCTGGAGCTTCTCTGCATGAGACTCTGGGGGGCCCGGGCCACTTGGGTCCCGGGAGCTACTCGGGTTACCTTTATATGATCGGTGATCTGCCTACCTCCTTAGCTCTGCTGCCCGTCTCTTCACGCCTTCCCTCCCCCAACTCCTCCCCCAACCCCACCCCCTCCAGCCCGATCTGGTTCCTTGATGCCCCCTCGGGCTTGCTGGGACTGCCCAGGAGCCCGCTCCCCCCCCACACACACCTGGGCCCTTTTGAAGTATTCGGCCTCTCTGCTCCCCTGCTTTGGCCACTGGGTTGACAGGTACGGACCACCTCCTCCTGGCTCCCTACCTCGGAAGGACATTTTGTGCAGTCTCAGAAGGATTAAAAAATGAGCGCTCGGGTGAGTGTGACCCGTCTGTTTACAATACACAGGTCAATAACCAGAATACCAGGGATGCAGCTGCCCGGCTGCTTTGTCTTTCTGGTTCACAATGAAGTACAGCAATTCATTCATTAAAAAATACTTCCTGGACCCTTATTAGGTCCTAGATACTCGATGGGGTTCTAGTGATAGAAGCGCGTCTAATGGAACTCAAATTCACACACCAAACCCCAATCCAACCCCAACCCCAACCCAACCCTAATGCTGACCCCAACACCAGCCCTACATCTAACCCCAACCCAAGTCTAGCCCAAACCCTGTACCAACTCTACCCTTAACCAAAACCCAACCGGAACCTAATTCTTTTTTTTAAATTTTTAAAAACTGTCTATTTATTCTTGAGAGAGAGCGAAAGAGACAGAGCACAGGCAGGGGAGGGGCAGAGAGAGAGAGAGAGAGAGGGAGACACAGAATCCAAAGCAGGCGCCGGGCTCCCAGCTGTCGGCACAGAGCCCGACGCGGGGCTCGAACCCACCAACCGTTGAGATGGTGACCTGAGCCGAAGTGGGACGCTCAACCGACTGAGCCACCCGGGCGCCCCTCGAACGCTAATTCTAACCTTTGTGTTAACACTCTTTCCATAAACGCGTCTCCTCTCCTGTCGTAGTCAGCGGAATGTGCTGAGTAATAAGGAAGCGCATCGGATTCTGATTCAAGCGCCTTCGGAGTGGAACAGGCAGAAGGCAGGTGAGACCAAGCTGAACGCCGGCTGCACCCGGGGGGGACGACCTTAAAAAACAAGGTCTATTTTAACGTAAATCCCCGTGAATTTATGCTGTGTCACCATCCTTAGCAGGACCCTGCCTGCCTAAGCCAGCACCTGCTGACCCCTCCCCCCTCCCCCTGCACTCCTCTCCGGCCAGTGGCTGCCCTCTGGCCCCGCAGACCTTCTTCGGGAATGCCTCAGCCGCCTCTGGCCTCTAGGCACCACACGCCACCGCCACCACCGTTCCCTTTGCCTGAAATACCTTTCCTCCCTCCTCACCAGGCTGACTCGCGGGCCCCTCTGAAATGTCACTTCCTTGGGGAGGCCTGCCCTGCCTGCTCGCTCCCCCCAGATTCGTTTTTTTATTGCCTTCCTGCTCCCGGCTCCTGCCCCCCCCCACCTTTTTTTTTTTTCAGGGCATTTATGGATACTTGTGGCCACGTGTGTATTTGCGTGTTTATTTCTTTAATGTCTGTCTCTCCGGCCAGACGGGGACCTCTTTCCGGGCAGGGACTGTGTTTCGTTCGTTTGCTGCTTAGAGCCCCACGACCTAGTACAGCACCCAGCACGCAGGACGCGCACAGGAAGCTTTGTTGAACGAAGGAACGAATGAACGCGTGCGAGCGTGTTCCACTTCTTCAGAAACGCGAAAGAAAGAGTCCTGCTAGTCGAAGCTCCCGGCCAGGCCAGGGATGTTCGTCCTCCGCCCCGGGGCCGAGCCTGGGGACGCCGGGAGAGAGGGGCTGGGCGTCTCCCAGTGCAGCTGGCCATCCCCTTCTCCTTCTGTCGAACTCTCCCAGGCTCACTTGGAAACAGACAGAGGATTTTTCTTTTCTTTCTTTCTTTCTTTTTTTTTTTTTTTGGAGACTCTGTTTCCTCATTGCAGATTCTCCACCACACTGCATGGGAGGTCGGCCGGTGTCACCTGCCCTGTTTTACAAGCTGCTTTTGCCCAGAGAGGTAGAAACACTTGTGTGGGTCACCCGGTTGGTCGGCGACAGTGCCAAAATCGTTTCCTGGCCCCCAGCCCTTGGCAATGAACCTTCCTTTCTTTCCGCACACCGCCCCCCCCTCCCCAATCTGGAGGTGCTCAGCTCTGTGCCAGCCTCCAGGGACTTGGCAGGCTGGCTGCTGCCAAGGGGACCCTGACAGACCCCAGGCTCATCTTTCGGTCTGTTGACAGGCACGTTGGAGCCCTTGTTGGAACCAGCCTTGGGCAAATGAGTTGGAAGTCAGCAACCCAGGAGCCCCAGAAGGAGAGGGCGGATTTTCACAACCCATTGGAGCCCTTCCTTTCTGGAGGCTCAGGAGAAGAGCCTCACTCATAACGGTCACTGCTGTGTATGGAGCACACTGGTGCCAGGCTGGGCGAACTGCGTGTTATCTCTGGCCAGGTTGACAATCGCTCAGCTGACCAGATGAAGAAACTGGCACAGAAAGGTCCAGTCACTGGCGCAAGGCACCCAGCTAGCTAGTTAAGAGTTGCTGGTAGGATCCGAACCCAGATCTACCGAAGTATAGACTCATAACCTTGTACTTCGAGGCAAAGAAAATCCCGGGGGGGGGGCCGAGGAGACGCGGGACAGCTGTTATGAAAACTGCGCGGCACAGATAACCCCACCGATAACCCCGGGTGGGCGTCCTGCGCGCTTCGGGCCTCCAGGGTCCCCGCGCGGTGACCGGGGCCCCGCCCTCATGTCCCGGGCGCCTCGGCCCCGCCCCGCGCCCCGCCCCGCGCCCCGCCCCGCCCGCTCGGGCCGCGCTCGGCTCCGCCCCCGCGGACAGCGCGGGCTTCCCATTGGTCGCCGTTTCCATGGTTACGCGGGGCCGGCGGAGCTGCAGACTTCCCGACACGTGTCCCCCGGAGCCGCCCGGAATTTGACAGGGGACCATGTGCGCGGCAGCGCGGGGGCCAGACAAAGGGCCGGGGGAGGCGGGGAACGAAGCCGGCGCAGAGCCTGGCGGCCGGGCAGGGATGAGCCCCGCGCTCCTCCCGCGGGCAGCAGCACCCCCCCAGCTCCTGCCTTCCTGTGGTTTGAAGGAAAGAAAAAATATAAAAGGCTGGCGGTGGAAAGCGAGGAGGGAGAGGTTTCCAGCCAGGCTCACCTGCTCTCCGTCCCCCAGGGAAAACGGGGTAGGCAGGCATCATCCCCGCCCCGAGAGCCCCCGGTGTCATTCCTCAGGCCACCCGGCCCCCGGGGCTTGTCGCCCTTCCTTGACCTCAGTCCTTGAGGTTTCAATCCTCCTTCTCTGGCTTGTTTAGGAAGCGAAAGCTTAACAGTGTGGTCGTTTTGAGGCTCGAGAAATGCGACCCAGGGAATTGTGGGAGATCTTGCCACTATTTCATTCTAGACAACGACTTCTCCCCTAGCGACCATGTCAGGACACTTCCCCGCAATTCTTCACTGGGTCCCTGGGCTCTGTGCCCAGCGAGGGCCTGGGCTGGGCTGCTCAGGTCAGGGCAGCGGACAGACTCTGTTCCCATGTGTTCGATGTCCTGTGGCCTCTGGTGGTGGACGGCATTGCCATCCCCAGTCCCCAAGCCGGATGCCCCCAAGGCCCCCTCTCCCAGCCCCCACAGCATCACCAGTTGAACCTATGAACTGCCATGATGCCTTAATGGCTTGAAACAACACAAATCTACTCTCAGCCACTTCTCATGGGGTCAGAAGTCTGGCACGGGTCTCCCTGGGTTAAATCCAAGGCGGCGGTGGGCAGGGCTGTGTCCCTTCTGGAGCTGTGGGGGGAAGAAGCATCTCGTTGTATTTCCAGGGGTCGAGGCTGCCCACGTGGCTTGGCTGGTGGCCCCCTCTCATCCGCAAAGCCAGGAGTGGCCAACTGAGTTTTTCCTCACCCTCGATGCCTTGACATCCTTCTTCCCTCTTCCACACTGAAGAAGCTTATGATTACAATGGCCACCCGAATAATTCAGAACATTCTCTCCACCCCAAGTTAGCTAAGTAGCCATCGTCATTCCATCAGCAACCTTCATTCTCCCTGGTGGGACATAAAATATTCTCATGTTTGGGGACCGGGATGTGGGCATCTTTGGGGGCATTATTCTGCCGAGCTTGCCACACCTGACAGTTTCACCTCGGAAGTTTCTCTGCGGTCCAGCCAGCTCTCTTCCTGCCTGCCCGCGACTCTCCCAAGATGCCCTGCGGTAGGAGCCTCCTGTCTCTTGCGCTCCTGTCTCTCACGGCCCTGAGTTCACAGCCGCCAGGGCAAATGCTCTACAGGGCAGACACTAACACTTCCAGGACTCCAGATGGCAGGTGAGAGTCACCCCCTCTACCTCCCCCCCCCCACAGAATCACTTCCTGTTCTCTTAGTTCCCCCATGGTATTTGACACCTCCTGGCCTTTGCCTGTGTGGCTTCGGCTCTCTGGACCCTCCGCCCATCCTTATTCGTCTCCTCCGGGAAGTCCTCTCTGACCTTTAGGTCGGTTTTGCTTGTTAGTGTTTATTCATTTGAGAGAGAGAGAGAGACAGAGAGCGTGAGCAGGGGAGGGGCAGAGAGAGAGGGAGACACAGAATCCGAAGCAGGCTCCAGGCTCCGAGCGGTCAGCACAGAGCCCGGCGCGGGGCCCACACTCACGGACGGTGAGATGGTGGCCGGAGCCGGTGGTGGTCATCAGTCCCTTCCCGCATTCAGTGGAGGGGCGGCCCCTCCTCGGGCAGGGGGCCGTGGCTGGCCCGGCTCTGGGGTTGGCCGGCCCCTCGGAAGTAGCTTCTTGGATGAGCCTCTTCTTTCCTCTCCCTTCCAGTTTCCTCGGCCTTGTTGTTTGCTAGAATGTTGTCAACTCCTCGCCTCCCCGCCCTGTCCCACCAGGAGGGGGGGTATGTGGGGGGAGCCAGTGTTCACCAGGGACAGGGCTTCCGTTGGGGGAGTGGAGCAAGTTCTGGCCCCGGATGGTGCTGTCAGCCGTCTGATGGCGTGAATGTACTTGATGCCCTGAACGGTCCACTTAAAAGTGGCTAAAATGTTAACTTTTATGTGACGTGTGTCTGACGGGCGATAAGAGACATTTGCTGACTTTTTGAAGATGAGTCGCCCGACGCACACTGGATGTTTCTCGAGGCTCCCAAGGGCCGGGCCACACGCCTCTTCATTTCTCTGTGGAAAAGCCGTCCAGGAGAACGGCAGCCACCCCCTCTGCAGACGAGGAGACCGAGGCACGGAGGCCGGAAGCGGTGACTCTGTGTTTCAATCCCGAAATGCCTCGAGGGGGAAGGGGCGGCATGGCCAGTGTTAGGCGTTTGGGCTCAAAATGGGTTCTGCCCCCGACGGCAGCACAGCCGTGGGCTTCCGTTGCAGACTTTTCTCTGCAGACAACTGGGGACAATGACGGTGTCCTGTCCAATTCAGTGACAGCATCGGAAGGAGTTAGCACGGCACTTTGGCCACCATCAAAAATCCGATTCCCTCCAGAGCCGATGCTCCCTCGTGGTGCCACAGCGGACAGTGGACATCCTCTTCAGCTTTGACAGTGGCTTCCTCTGTGACCTCGGGGCAGTCCCCGCCCCCCTCCCCAGGCCTCAGGTTCCCCTCCGTAAAGTTGGGAGGGGGGTGAGGTCTGCAGGGCTCTTTCCAGGGCAGGTTTTCTGGGACTGCGCCCCCAGTCTGGAAACTTTCATAACCGGGACCCTTCCGGCAGAAGGGCTGGCCGGGTCCCGGTTCCCCCTTGGTCCTCTGGTCTTGTCAGGCGCTTTTCACCCCCAAGCAGGAGGGAGAGGAGGAGGAAGGCAAGAGAGTTCACGGATTTGCCCCACCCCCAGGCTGGGGACAGACAGCACCAGCGGCAGGAACTCTCTCCATTTCCGGTGTGAATTCTGCCCCCGTTCCTGCCATCGGCTGGAGTTGTTCCCTGGTCGTTGTTCCCTGGTCGTTCTGGGTACAAGTCCGCTCCCGCCCCCGCTCCACCCCCGTGTCAGTTTCCGGATCTCAGGGACAGGCTCCGTTTTCCCTCCGTCTTCCGCCATCTCCGCAGGGCTGGGCCCAGAGGAGGCTCCCTGGAAATCCCACGGTCCTGGTTGGCATCCTGGATGTTGGGGGTGAGAAAAGAGGAAGGATGGGGATTCCAAGCCACACGCCTTACAGGAAGAACACGCATAGGGCAAGGCGGGTGGCCTGGAGCCCCCGGGGGGGGCGGGTTTGGGAGATGCCAAGGGTTGCAAGCAGGGTTCCGGGCACAAGAGTGTTAGGTAGAGGGGAGCCGGGCCCTGTGGTCAGCCTTATTACTAATAAATCCTGGGTTTACAACCTTCATGGGACATTCATAGGCAGCGGTTGTGGAAGAATAAACATTTGGAAAGACGCGTCCATTACGACGATACCTTAAAAAACATGGTGGCTCTTACTGAGTGGTCACCGCGTCTGAGGCGCCGTGCTGGGCAGGGACAGCCAGAGCTTGTTTCCATCTTAGAGCCAGGCAGGAAGCATTGGTTCCTGCATTCTCCAGATGGAGACCCTGAGGCTCGAGGAAGCTGTGCCCGCGGTCTGGCGTTTTGCGGGGAGTGGTGGCCCCAGGCTGAGATCGAGAAAGGTCTGCGCCAGGGGACTGGGGAAGGACAAGCATTGGGCCGGGGAGGGAGCGTGGGGGTGGGGAGGGTGGCTGACAGCTCGTCCACTTTTGAGGGTACAGGCTCGGCCCCGGGGGAGGGGTGCCGTGTTCAGTCCAGCAGGGGCGGGCCCGAGGTGGGACCAAGTTGGAGAAGAATCATGAACTCCATGGGGGAGAGACCACACGGAACAGACTCCCCTGCGTCTCTGATCAGGAGTCAGTGCGGCGGGCTCTGAGATGACCCTAAATCCCACGGGGAAAAGTCTAAATTCAGCTTCCAAGCAAGAAAAAGAGCCCTTCTCCTCCATCTCATCCAACCCCCTTCTGGAGTGGAAATGGACAATGAAAAAAATGTGGGCATTACTCAGAAAATCTTCCATCCACCCACCCACCCACCCATCCACCCACCCATCCACCCATCCATCCATCCACCCATCCACATATCCATCCACCCACCTATCCATTCACCCATCCATCCACCCATCCACCCATCCACCCATCCACCCATCCATCCATCCATCCATCTATCCACCCATCCATCCATCCACCCATCCATCCACTCATCCATCCATCCATCCACCCATCCATTCATCTATCCACCCATCCATCCATCCATCCATCTATCCACCCATCCATCCATCCGCCCATCCATCCGCCCATCCATCCATCCATCCACCCATCCACAAAGCCATCCACCCACCTATCCATTCACCCATCCACCCATCCATCCACCCATCCACCCATCCACCCATCCATCCATCCATCCATCTATCCACCCATCCATCCATCCACCCATCCATCCACTCATCCATCCATCCATCCACCCATCCATTCATCTATCCACCCATCCATCCATCCATCCATCTATCCACCCATCCATCCATCCGCCCATCCATCCACCCATCCATCCATCCATCCACCCATCCATCCATCCATCCACCCATCCATCCATCCATCCACCCATCCACATATCCATCCACCCACCTATCCATTCACCCATCCATCCATCCATCCACCCATCCACCCATCCATCCATCCATCCATCCACCCATCCATCCATCCATCCACTCATCCACATATCCATCCACCCACCTATCCATTCACCCATCCACCCATCCATCCACCCATCCACCCATCCATCTACCCATCCACCCATCCATCCATCCATCCATCCACCCATCCATCCTCTACTAAACAGGACCCTGTGCCTGGCACTGTTCTAGGCACCAGGATTCAGCAGAGTGGGGAAAAGGGGGCAAAAGATCTTGCCATCATGGGGTTTCAATTCTAGTCAGGGGAGGTGGACGTAGGCAAGAACCACACCTTATTAGAGGCGGCGGGTGATGTGGAGAGAGACAAAGGGGCAGGGGAGGGCTGGAGGGTGACGCTTCAGCAAAGGCTTGGCGGGAGAATGGTGACGGGGAACTCACACGCCTACCTGGACGAAGAGTGTCCAGCAGAGGGAAGAGTAAGCACAAAGGCTCCCAGGGGCCCCTGAGGGACCGCAAGGTGGCCCCTGTGGCCAGAGGAGAAGGGACCGGGTTTGGGATAGATTGGGAAGGGGGAGGGGCCAGCATCAGCTCACACTCTGGCTGGGGGCTTTTGAGAAAAGGCGGGGTCAGGAATGACTCCAGAGGCTTTGGCCAGGGTCGCTTGCTGGAGGGGGAGCCACTAACTAAGGAGAGACGACAGGTTCCGGGGGGAAGAAGGGAAGTTTGGCTTTAGTTACGTAGGAAATGCCGACTGGAAAAGCAGGTCGCCGTTGGCAGGACGAGTCAGGGTCCCTCGGGGAGGGCTGGGCGGGGTTGTGACCGCGGGGCCCGGGAGTACGAAGGGGCGAGAACTTCCCCGAGACCAAGGGGAAAGTGAGGGAGAACGGAGGGGCCTGTGTGAGTTTCTCAGGGCCGCAGGGACAGTGCCGCGAAGCCAGCGGGGGGACACAATAGGAATGTATTCTGTCACAGTTCGCGAGTGTACAAGTCCGAGATCAGGGTCCCAGTGGGGTCGCGCTTCCTCTGAGACTCTGGCCGGCCCCCTTCCTTGCCTCTCCCGAGCTTCCGCGGGGGGCCGGCGACCCTTGGCTTCCCCTGCAGTCATCTGGCATTCTCCCCGCGTGTCTCTGTGTCCTCCTCTTATAAGGACACTGGTCATATTGGACAAAGGCCCTTCCTACTCACGTAGGACCTCATCTCAACTAATCACATCTGAAAAGACCGTATTTCCAATAAGTTCATGTTCTGAAGCACTGGGGATAGGACTTAACATTCCTTCCTTCCTCCCTCCCTCCTCCCCTCCCTCCTCCCTCCTTCCTTCCTCCCTCTCTCCCCCCTCCCTCATCCCTCCTTCCTTCCTCCCTCCCTCCTCCCCTCCCTCATCCCTCCTTCCTCCCTTCCTCCCTCGCTTCCTTCCTCCCTCCTTCCTCCCTTCCTTCCTCCCCTCCCTCATCCCTCCTTCCTCCCTTCCTCCCTCCCTTCCTTCCTCCCTTCCTTCCTCCCCTCCCTCATCCCTCTTTCCTCCCTTCCTTCCTCCCCTCCCTCATCCCTCCTTCCTCCCTTCCTCCCTCCCTTCCTTCCTCCCTCCTTCCTCCCTTCCTTCCTCCCCTCCCTCATCCCTCCTTCCTCCCTTCCTCCCTCCCTTCCTTCCTCCCTTCCTTCCTCCCTCCCTTCTTTCCTTCCTTCCTTCCTTCCTTTCTTCGTTCCTTCCTTCCTTCCTTCCGGAAAGAGAGAGGGCGAGTGGTGGAGAGGGGTAGAGGGAGAGAGACAGAGAATCTTAAGCAGGCTCCATGCTCAGCACAGAGCCCAGTGTGGGGCTTGATCCCACAACCCTGGGATCATGACCTGAGCCCAAATCAAGAGTCAGATGCTCACCCGACTGAGCCACCCAGGCGTCCCTTCAATATAACTTTTTTTTTTAATTTTTTAACGTTTATTTATTTTTGAGAGAGAGAGAGAGAGACAGAGCATGAACGGGTGAGGGGCAGAGAAAGGGGGAGACACAGAATCTGAAACAGGCTCCAGGCTCTGAGCTGTCAGCACAGAGCCTGATGTGGGGCTCGAACCCACGAACTGTGAGATCATGACCTGAGCCGAAGTCGGATGCCCAACCGACTGAGCCACCCAGGCGCCCCTCAATACGACTTTTTAAAAAACACTTTATGAAAATTTTTCTTAGATGATAGTCTTCAAATGTTTATTTGGGAGGGGGGAGAGAGTGGGGCAGGGGCAGAGAGAGAGGGAGAGAGAGAATCCCAGGCAGGCTCCTTGCTGTCAGCGCAGAGCCCGACTCCAGCCTCGATCTCACAGCCTCGAGATCAAAGTGTGAGATCAGGACCTCAGCCGAAACCAAGGGTCGGGTGCCTAACGGATCGAGCCACCCAGACTCCCTGTAGAAGATCGCTGGAAAATATTATGGAAAAATACGCGAGACGTAAAATTGACCGATCTAATCATTTTAAGGGTGCGGTTCTATGGCACGAAATACAGTCACATTTCATGCCGTCATCGCCCACATCCACTCACAGAAGTGTTTCTTTTGAGAAATGAACCCGTACTCGTTAAACACGAACTCCCCATCCAACGTGTCCCGTACCCCGCGTCTGTCTCTGTGAATCTGCCTGCTCTAGGTCGCCTCAGAGAAGAGAGGCCACACAGCACTTATCCTTTGGCAATGGACTTATTTTATTCCACTTAGTGTATCGTCCGCCGGGTTCAGCCGTGTTACAGCAGAACTAACTTCCTTCTGGAGGCTGAATAGCATTCCTCAAAGTATCTTTTTGGAGGATGGGGTTCTATCCATTACCAGGGGCCGGGCACTGAGTGTCGTGCTCATTTCGGCATTAAGAGGCTACAAAGACGCCTGGGTGGCTCAGTCGGTTACGCCTCCGACTTCCGCTCAGGTCATGATCTCGCAGTCGGTGAGTTCGAGCCCCGCGTCAGGCTCTGTGCTGATGGCTCAGAGCCTGGAGCCTGCTTCAGATTCTGTGTCTCCCTCTCTCTCTGCCCCTCCCCTGTTTGCGAGCTCTCTCTCTCTCTCTCTCTCTCTCAAAAATAAACATTAAAAAAAAAACAGGCCACAGACATGAGGAGCGGTGGTCAGGGCCGGGCGGTTCAGGCCAAACCGGAGGAGGGTGAGCTGGCCCTGGGAGGTCACTGTGAGCAGCAGTGGCCGAGAGGCCGGAGGGGAGAAGCCGGCTTGGAGCAGGTTCTGGGAGACCGCGAGGTGAGTGGAAGCAGTTGGGGGGGGGGGCCACGCCTTTGAGAAATTCGGTCAGAAAAGGGGGCGAAGAAACGGAGCGAAAGTCGGAGAGGGACCCAGAGAGGGTGGCCGGGGTTGGGGGGGGGCATCTCTAGACGGAGGAGGGGGCAGCAGGAGTGGGGTGGGGGGGAGCAGATGCGAGGGGGAGCCCTTAGATCTCCTCTTTATTGTTTCTGTCCCCCCGAAATAGGTGGGTCTGGGGGGGGAGAGTCAGGGGAGACCCCTGACGGCATGGGGGGTGAGGAGAAGGCACGCGGCGGGGACCTGGGGGAGGGGCGACTGAGCGTATCCGAAAGACGAACAGGTGCCCTTGGCCGCAGACTCTGCCCTGCCGGGCGCCTGCGAAGCGTGTCTCCCACGAGCGCTCGGTGGATTTTCCGACGCCGCTACCAGACGGAGAGTTTTATTCTCCGCTGCACAGATGTGGACACGTGAAGGCCGATGAAGGTGGTGTTGCTTTCCTCAGGTCAGGTAACCCGGCCGGCCGGCCCCAGCGTCTGGTTACTAAACCGTCCAACTCCCAAAGGAAGCCTGGGGACGATTTCGTCCATTATTATTATTTTTTGTTAATTAATTAATTAATTTTTGAGAGTGTGAGCAGGGGAGAGGCAGAGAGAGGGAGGGAGAGAGAGCATCCCAAGCAGAGTCCGCGCTGTCAGCACAGAGCCAGACGCAGGGCACGAACCCGTGAACGAGGAGACCATGACCTGCACTTAGATCAAGAGTCGGACACTCAACCGACTGAGCGACCCAAGTGCCCCCTATTTCCTCCATCATTAAATGACACCCCCACCCCCGTAAAAGCGCTAAGTGTTTATTTTAGAAAATGCGAAAAATTCCACCTCATGTAAACAAGGAAAAAACATAACCGCCTTTAGTCTCACCACCCAGAAATAATTACCGTTCAAATGCGAGGACCTCTTTGCGGTATTTTTTTCAACGTAAGCTAACCGTGAGGGATTTACCGTGTCCAGCGAATCCGAGTTCCCTGCTCTTCCTGGCGCCCGGCTAGACTACATTTCCCAGCAGCCCCTGCAGGCAGGGTGGCATGTGATTGAGTTTGACCAATGGGATGTGGGAGGAAGTGACGTCACCCACTTCTGGCTCAGGCCCATAAAATCTTCTGGTTCTCCATGGTCTCTGTCCTCCAGCAGCCCCTTAGAAGGACTCCAAGACCCTCGGGGGCGTCCACGCCAGTAGTTGGGATGTGCCCGGGCTCCTGAATGACCCGGAGGAGCAGAGACCCCACCTCCCCGTGAGAGATTCATGAGGACAAAATAGGCCTCTGTTGTGTTAAGTCCATGAACTCTTCTTCTTCTTTCTTCTTCTTTCTTCTTCTTCTTCTCCTTCTTCTCCTTCTTCTCCTTCTTCTCCTCCCCCTCCCCCTCCCCCCTCCTTCTTCTTCTTCCCACTATTACGACGACCACGACTCGGCATGTATCATGACCTTCTCCAATATTATTAAACAATCTTAGTATGACTTTATTTTATTTATTTATTTTTAAATGTTTATTTCTTGATTTTGAGAGCGTGAGGGCGGGCCCTCATGCACGAGCTGGGGAGGGGCAGAGAGACAGAGAGAGGGGGGGAGAGAATCCCAAGCAGGCTCCACACTGTCAGTGCGGAGCCCCACGCGGGGCTCGAAGCCACGAACCCGTGAGACAGGTGACCCGAGCCAGAATCAAGAGCCGGAGGCTGAACCGACTGAGCCGCCCAGGCGCCCCTCCTGGCCTGATTTTGATGGTAGCCGACTACAATTACAGATTTATCTCGTAGCATATGGTTGGATATTTAAGTTGCCTCCAACGTCTTGCTTTCGTGAGTCACTGCTCCAGCAAACGCCCTCGTGGCAAACCAGGTCACCCCGTCTTGGAGATGCACCAGTTCCCCCCACCTCAGCTTCCTGCCTCTCAGCGGGTCCTCCCCCCCCCGGGGCTGAGAGAGGTGCCCCAATCCCACAGAGACGATTTGTAAAAACGAGTGTAGCGGGATGAAAAGGAAATGGACGTTCTCGGACCCAGGCGGGGGGAGGGGGGGGCCTTGATTTTCCTCTGAGCGATCGCGTCCTGCCCTTGCGCCCCTCTTCCTGCTGACGTCACGGAAGTGGAGGAGGCAGGGGGCCGAAAAACCCAAAGTCGGCAACTCTCTGGTCAATTCAAAGCCCCAAACGCCCTGTCAGGCTGGTTCCTCTGCACGCAGGGCGTCTCTCTTCTGTTTCCTTTCGCAGGTGGTGTCTGGGCGGGGAGCAGCTGACCCGGTCTAAAGGGGTTGGGAAGGAGCGACTTGTCCCGCTCGCTGTCCCCGTCCTTGCGCGGGCGTGGCAGCGTGGGGCGCGCTGCTCTCTGGGCATCGCGTGGGCGTTGGCCGATCTTGACCGCGGACTTCGCTTTGCGCCGAACTTCCCACCGCGGGGTCAGGCGTCTTCCCATCTGTATTGGTTTGCTAGAGGCGCCGTGACCCTGTGCTCGCGCTGGGTGGCTTAGGACCACAGAAATTTGTGACACTTCTGGAGTCTAGAAGTCCGAGATGGAGGTATTGCCAGCGAGACGCTTCCTCCGAAGGCCCCGAGTTGGGGGGGGGGGTCCTTCCTTGCCTCTAGCTTCTGGTGGCTTCTAGCCCCCAGGTTGTAGCCGTATCACTTCCGTCTCTGCCTGCATCCTCTCCTCTTCTTCTAAGTTTTTTTTTTTTTAAGTTTATTTATTTTGAGAGAGACAGTGTGAACAGGGGAGGGGCAGAGATAGAGGGAGAGAGAGAGTCCCAAGCAGGCTCCGCACTGTCAGCACAGAGACTAACGTGGGGCTCCAGCTCACGAACTGTGAGATCAGGACCTGAGCCGAAATCAAGAGTCAGACGCTTAATCGACTGAGCCCCCCAGGCGCCCCCTGTCTTCTTACGAGGACACTGGGCGCATGGGATTCGAGCCCACACTAATCACCTCCTCTTAACCTGATAACACCTTCAAAGGCTGTTTCCGAATAAGGTCACATAGGCAGGGGTGGGATGGTTAGGACGTCACCATATCTTTTCGCGGCGGGGGGAGGGGGAGATAATTCAATCCGTAATGCCATCTGCGGATTCTCTCTGATCCTGGGCTTCCTCCATTCAGCTGCAGGGACGGTCTCTGTGACACCGTCCTCAGTCCCATCCGCCTGGGGACCCTTAACCATTCCCAGTCTGCTGCAGCCTTACCATGTGGGGTGCAGTGTCAGGGCCAACGGGGACACATCCTGGGGGGGCCCAGGCACCGTCTTGGATGCCCCCACATCCCCTAAACCTATCCGAATGGTTCTCGTGCTCCGGGGACCCTCCGGGCCTGCCTTCCTCCTCCATCTCTTCTCTCGCCCCGAAAGGGTCTTCCGCGCCCCGAACTGCCTCGCGGGACTCCCCGCACGTCGGAGCCCCCTTCTCCCCCCTTCTCTGTGCTACAGATGTTATCCACCGTCCCTTCGTGGGGCAAAAGCCTCATGGTTTAAGTTTCATGGTGGTGGCGGTGCTAGAGAGAGAGAGAGAGAAAATACTGAATTCTCAAAAGAGAGAACACAGCGGGCAACGTTTCAAAGATTCTACGCCTGTTAAAGTGTCTTTGATGGTAAAACCCTATTCGCCTTGACCTTGGAGAGTCTAAACAGATGGAAAACCCTAATCTCCCTTTATCTGCCAGCCTGTCTACTCCTGAACTTCCCCATCCGTTCCCTCCATGCCTCCCCGCCCCGCCCCCAGCCCTGGCTTTCTTTGCTGGGACTCTTCCCTCCCACCTCGTTGCCGGGACAATTCCTACTATGTGTTGGGTCGCAGAGTTCATCGGGGAAGCTACTCCCGATGCCCCAGATACATATCCTGCCCCCCGCCCCCCACCCCACCACGGCTGCCTGCGCCCACCTCTCTTGTGACTCCGCGTGTCCCATCCGTGACCCTCAGCGGCCACAGGTCCATGAGGACAGGAGCCGCACCTGCATTGTTCCCCTCTCTGTCCCCTCTGTTGGCACTCGGTAGGAACTCTTTAAATGCCGAATGAGAGAATGGACGCCCGGGTGAGTGACGCACAGTTGGCATTGGGCCGAACGTACGAACGTGCCTACAGAAATCACAGTTGCGTGCGACCGAAGCCCTCCCAAGCTCTGCTTTTTGGGAGGCGACCATCGCTGGGCAGTGATCCACGCATGCGTGGGGAGGGTCGGCTTCAGATGGTCTGTGGTTTCCGGAGACTTCCCTCTTAGCTCTTCGGTCGGCCTGCCTACCCTCCAGGGCCCCGGGCCGACTCCGATATGGGGGAGTCGGCCTGCGTGCGCTACGGCAGCCCCTGCGGCTTCGCCGATTTCTCCGTTCTCCACATGTTCTGCGGCTTCCCCGCCCGCCGGCGAGTTGCCGTCGTGCCTTTGGTCTTAGAGCAGCTTGGAGCTGGGCCACTGTTGGAGCCGGTGCTGAGGAGCCGTTAAAAGCAATGGAGTTGGCATCGACAGTGCCCGCTGTGGGCCTGGTACGCAGCAGGTGCTCAATAAATGCTGCGGGATTAAGGGAAACAGATTGGAGTTGGAGTCACAGCTCTGCCACTGAGTGGCTTTGAGACCGTGGGCAAGTCATACTCTGAACCTCAGTCACTTCATCTGTAAACTGGGGCGACCCTGTGCCCGCCTGGCCTGGTTCACTGAGATGATGGAGACAAAGGGCCTGCTTGGCGGGGGGCTGGGGTCACAGCAGTCAGAGCCGACGGCGGTGGGGCCCTCCCAGTGGTGTCCCCTCTTCTCTTCCAGGCTGTTCTAAGCATCTCTCTCGTGGCTTCCTCGCCTCCAATTTCTTTCCCTCCAGCCATCCTTCCTTCACCCGAGGGCTCATCAGCGTTCTTCTCCGTGGTCTCTTGGCTTCCCGCTCACAGCCCTGCGGGGGCTCCGTGTCGCTTCTTGAGTAAGTTCGAGCCCCGTGTTGTGTGTGGAGACTGTTTAAAACTAAAATCTTAGAAAAGCAAACAAACAAACGAGAAGCCCGGAGGGTAGCAGGTGTTGGCGGGGATGCGGAGAAAAGGGAAACCCGGGGCGACAGCGTGGCAACCCCTCAGAAGGCCACGCCAAGGACTGTCACAGGGCCCGGCCATCCTGCTTCCGGGAATGTCCATCCACAGGGACCCAGGGCAGCGCCTTGAGGAGACGTGTGTACACGCCTCAGTCGCCATTGCCGAAAGGTGGAAACAACCCAAGTGTCCCCCGACGGACAGATCGACCGAATGCGCCGTAGGCACGTGGAATATCCTGCAGCCTCAGGAAGGAAGGAGGTTCTGGAACCTGCTACAACACGGATGGGGCCGGAGGACATGGCGCTGAGCAAAATAAGCCAGGCACGAGCAGACAAACACTGTACGATTCCACTCAGACGAGGTCCCTAGGGTCACCGAGGTCACAGACCTGGAAAGTAGAAGGGGGGGACCGGGGGTTGGGGGAGGGGCAATGGGGAGCTAGGGCTTCTTGGAGGCAGAGACTCATTTGGGAAAGATGAGGGGAGTTTTAGAGATTGGTCGCACAGCAGTGCGGATGCACCTAACACGAAGCTGTACGCTAAAATTGTGGGGTTTTTTTAAAGCTTATTTATTTATTTTGAGAGACAGAGAGATCTCACATGCGCAGGTGAGTAGGGGAGGGAGAGAGAACCCGAAGCAGGCTCCGCACTGTCAGCATGGGGCCCGATGCGAGGCTCAAACCCATGAAACTGTGAGATCACGACCTGAGCCAAAATCAAGAGTCGGTTGCTTCACCGACCGAGTCCCCCAGGGGCCCCAAATACGAAAAATGGTTAAGGTGTGGGATTAAGAGGTACAAACTTCTAGGGGCGCCTGGGTGGCTCAGTTGGTTGAGCGGCCGACTTCAGCTCAGGTCATGATCTCACGGTCTGTGAGTTCGAGCCCCGCGTCAGGCTCTGTGCTGATGGCTCGGAGCCTGGAGCCTGCCTCGGATTCTGTGTCTCCTAGCGGTGCCTGGGTGGCTCAGTGGTTAAGGATTCTGTGTCTCCCTCTCTCTCTGCCCTTCCCCTACTCACACTCTGTCTCCATGTCTCTCAAAAATAAATAAACGTTAAAAAAAATTAAAAAAAAGAGGTACAAACTTCTAGCTATTAAATAAATAAGTAAGCAAATAAATAAATAAAAAGGTTAAGACGGTAAATTTTGTGCTATGTGTATTTTACACACGCGCGCGCGCACACACACGCACACACACAGACTCTGACCAGCGTCTTTGCCACAACCGCCGTCGAGGGGTGTCCTTGCTCAGCGGGACACAAGATAGTCCCCATCGAGGGCCCAGGCGGCCTCTGTTTCGCTGCCTGAGCCAGGCGCCCGGGCCGTCCCAGCCGCGCCCCCCCCCCCCCCCCCCCGCTCCCCACCATCGAGAAGGCAGAGACCCCTGTGGTGGGCGGGGCTGTGTCCGGGGCTCCCTTCTGGCCTCGCCCGCCGGCCCCCCCAAAGCCTCTCCTCCAAAGACCTTTCAGCCCTTCCACGGCCACAGGTGGGTCTTGGCGCTGGATGTCCCGTCCGGAACGTCCATTTCTAGCCTCCTGTTCTCCCGCCCCCTGCCTTTCCACACACTCCCTCTGCGACCTTGACACCCGTGATTCCTTGCCCCCTGAGATCCTTGATCCCTGTTTCCTTTCTCTTACTCCCCCCCTCCCCGCCACCTCTCCTCACCGGGTCACAGTCTCATCGCTACACCCTTTGTCCCCCCCTCTCCTTTCCTCCTGTCCGTGCTGGGGCTGAGCACAGCCAAGGGGGGGAGCCACCCAGCCCTGCCACTGGCTTCGTCGCATGACCTTGGCCCCACGTGAACCTTGCAGATCGTTGTTACTTCTTATTTCTTTTTTAAAATAATTTTTTAATTTTATTTTTGAGAGACAGAGACAGAGCGTGAGCAAGGGAAGGGCAGAGAAAGAGGCAGACACAGAATCCGAAGCAGACTCCAGGCTCTGAGTCGCCAGCACAGAGCCCAACGTGGGGTTCGAACTCACAGACTGTGAGATCATGACCCGAGCTGAAGTCGGCCGCTCAACCGACTGAGCCACCCAGGCGCCCCTGTTGCTTCTTATTCCTGAAAACACACTAGCAACCAGAGGACTTCCCAGCCCTACAGTCACCACCCTCCCCGCTGGGCCCACCCACTCGGCCCTCCCTGCACTCGGGGCCATCAATGGGTCAGCTGTCCCCCTCCTGCCCAGGGGTCTCCGAGTGTCTCCGCGGCTTCACCCCATTTGCAGCTCTCCCCAGTCAGCAGGTGGCTGCTCCTTTCTGGGGTGGTCACCATCAACGTGTGACGAATATTCTGGAACGCCTCCCATATTTCAAACAGCCGCCCCCCCCCCCGACCCCCACAACCCCCTCCAGCGTCAGCCCCGTTCTTCCGACCCCCTTCCAGCACGCTTCCTGGGACGGATCATCTAAATGCTCACTCTCTCTCTCCACGCCCCCTCCCGTGATCGCCTGAGCCCACCGCACACAGGCTTTGGCCCCGGCCACTCTGCCCAAATGGCCAAAGTCAGTGCCCACAGCTCTGCGGCTAACCGCAAAGGTTACCCCTGGTCTCCGCGTCCCTCTCCCTGCCAGCTGCGGCCGGCGGCCCGTCCCTCCAGCCATCTCCCAACACTCTTCTCTTGCTCGGCCTCCCCCCTTTCCGACCATCCCATCCTAACGCCATTTGCCATTTGCTCCTCCTCTGCCTGTTAACCTGGACCACCCAGGGCGGGTCCTGTCTGTCGCCCTCTCCCCAGGTGGTCTCTTGGTTTCCCTCGGCTGAGAACCGACTTTACAGGGACACCTCCTGCCGCCAGCCGCCCCCGCCCCTGAACTCCAGGCGTCCCCCACGCCTCCCGAGGGACGGCTCACGGCTCCTCACGCTCCACCTGTCCCAAACCGTGTCTCCCCCACCCGCTCCCCCAAACGCGCTCTCCCAGCAGTAAGTGGAAACTGCACCTTTCACTTTCTCGGGTCAAAACTCTCGGGGGTTACCCTTGACTCCGGTCTCTCTCGTGTCCACATCAGATCCAGAAATCTTGTCGCTCGAACTCTGCACAGGCACCAGGCACCCGCCCCCTCTCCAGGTCTCCCGGGGCCTGGGGGCCGGCACCGTCCGGGTCCTCTGTGACCGTCTCCCTGTGTCACCCCGTTCCCTTCCCTTCCGTCCATTCTGCGCCTTGAAGAGCAAACCATCCTTTTCAAATTCAAGTGAGAGCTTGCCTCCTGCCAGCGGGGAATCCTCCGTGGCTTCTCATCGCGGGGAGGGGAGGATCCAATGTTCTGGAGGTGGCCCTAAGGGCCTCGACCTGATCCTGCCTCTCCCTTACCTGGGCCGACCCCTTCCGAGCCCCGTGAGACCCGGGCCCCCACCCACTGGCACCCATCTGACGACTGAACAAGTGAGGACACGTGCCAGCATCTTCCACCCTGCGCTGGGGGCCCCCAGCCTCCTCTCGTCGCTGCCTGTCCTGGGCGCTGCACCCGGCCCCCTCCCCCTTCCCCTTGGCCAGGTGCGCGGCCTCAAGGGCCGGCTGCCAACTCTCCTCGGCAAAGGGGGTGCCCCAGGGACGAAGGTTTTGCGGAGCCCCACCCCCAGCCCTCGCGAGTCCGCGTGTGACTCTCCTCCCGCACTCCTAGTCAAGCTCCTGGGGCCCTCTCTTCGTGGCCCTCGTCGGTGGGTGTGGCCGGGAGAGCAGAGGCCCCGCCCCCACGGTGGCCACGCCCCCACCTCTAGCCAACCGGGCACCAGAGTGAAAGCCGGGGGCGGCTGGACGAGCTGGGGGCCCTGAGCTGGGTGTGGCCGGGAGAGCAGAGGCCCCGCCCCCACGGTGGCCACGCCCTCACCTCTAGCCAACCGGGCACCAGAGTGAAAGCCGGGGGGGGGGGGGGGGCGGGGCCGGAGGAGCTGGGGGCCCTTCCTCCCGCCTGTGCTTTGAGGAAGCGGAGGGCCTCTCGTCCCGGCTTGGGAGCCGAGGCCCCCGGATTCGAACCCCCGGCCGGCCGGCGGCGGGACTCCGGTGCCCATGCGGCGCGTGCCTGCCCCGGATGGCCAGCCACGAGGCCGGCTCCTCCCTGCCGACGCGCCACGGCCCCGGGAGCCGCGCAGGAATAGAACCGCGGGGCCGCGTTCCAATCCGCACACGGAACTGACTAAATGCACAGACATTCTCAGCTTGAAGTTTCTTTACTTACAATTTGCTTCTGCGTTTCACGCTTGCCAGTATTTGCCTGCATGTGACATTCAATAATGATCATTGCCGTCACCTACACAAACTTTATCTATATATCCCGGGCGTCACGCGCTTCCCGTACCAGCGGAGGGAAATTCACGGAAGACCTGGGTTTGGCTGGCGCTGTCGTCACGCCTCTCGGGCAGAGGAGGAGACGGAGGCTCGGAGACAGGGAGCCGCTGGCTCAGAGTGGCACCGCTGGCACGGCGTGCGGCTGAGATTCGAACCCAGGTCCGGGTGGCCCTAAAGCTACCTGCCCCACCCATGACCCTCCCCGTCTCCTTCTTCTTGATGGCATCTGGGCACGTCAATGTGCTGGGAAGACTTTCCAGTTTCCCTCTGTCCACCAGCTGGCCTTTGGTGTGTGCGTGGGCAGGTGGGGGGGGGTTTCTTGTTTCCCTCGCCTGGATGTGACCTCGGTGGCTGAGGCCTAGAGGAGTCCAGGTGGCCCTTTCTCAGGACCACTTGCGGGGTGGGGCGGGATTCCTGGGGCCTGCCTCTGCCCACCGTGGGCCCTTCTGCGTTTCCTGCTCCCTGACCAGAGCAGGGTCGCTCTGAGGACCCTGGGGGACGGGGGGTGGGACTTGGGATTCCGGGACCTGTGTTTGTCAGGTGTGCACACAGGCGTCTGGCCCTCCCTTCTGGAGTCGCTAGGCTGCAAAGGACTGGGCTCACCTCCGAATTCATTCTGCGAATTGGATCTAAGGTCAGACACCACTCCCCCCCCCCCCCCCCGCTGCCTCCTGCCAGCCTGTGGGCTGACATGAGAGCCCCCAGCCCAGAGGGACTCGGTCACTGTTTCTGACACCCCCTCGCGTCACCTTCTCCCCACCCGGGGCTCATCGCGCTCCACGGAGGGGTTCCAGGGGTCTCAGAGCCCCTGGGGACTGAGAAGGGCATCAGACCGCTCTCCTGACAGAGGTCAGAGTGCGGGACGTTATGCGTTTCAGAAGCGGGTCGTGTGGTCAGTGACCTCGCAACCTCCCCATGGGGCCCGAGTGGGATTTGCCGCCGGTGGCCTATGCCACCGGCCTGTCTCCGCCGCTGTCGCCTGGAGAGACGACCAACAGCTGCCAGGCCTTTCGAGGGTGAAACGTCCCCTCCACCCTCGCCGGCCTCCCGCCCAGAGGATGGTTGGGGGACGGTCCTGGCACCGGCGTGCGTTTCTCCCCGCCGTCTTCGCCACTGCCCGTTCTAGTTCCCACATTCCTTGCAGAGACTCGTAACTGGCGTTTCTCCTAGAGGAGATTGTGCAGTACGTGGGACGATGTTGGTCCGGCCTACCTGCTCCGCTTAGAGATCCGGGGGGTGGTTTGTGAGGATCTGGGGGCGTGGCCCCCTGCCCCTCCATCTCTGGCCAAGACTCTGGGCTGTGTCTTCGGGGGGGGGGTGGGGACGGTCAGGGGGTTACCGCTTGCAGACAGTCCTGGGTCCGGAACGGACAGAACGCAGAGCAATCCCACGGGCACGGTGATCCTTAGAGAGACAATGCCCTGTTCGGGAGAGCCGCCGCGGGCCGGAGGAGGGGACCTCTGGGTGAGGGGGTTTGGACAAGGGGTGCCGGGTGGGGAGGGCACCTCAGTAAAGGGCACACCCCAGGACAAATGTACAGCATTGGTAGTGAACAGATGTGGCCATGCAGGGAGCAGAGGGCTGAGGGCTGTGGTCTGCTCACTTCAGTAGGAGGCCCCGGGCCAGGCTGCCCCCACGCCCCCCGGGGGCTCAGGTGTCCTCAACTGTAACGGGACCAGCGCGGTACCCGCCTCCTGCTGGAGGTAATAAGAAGACTTGTCAGCATTAAATGAGTTCGGGTGCCTGTCTTGCAGGGAGCCCCATCTCCCGACTCGGCGGCCTGGGGGGTGTCACCTGCTCGTTGGGGTTTCCCGGGCACGGGGTGGGCAGCCCTGGTGACACAGGAGAGGCGTGATTTCAGGAACCACACAGACTCACACCACGTGAAGGTGATTCCCGTCTTCATTCTCCGAGCCCTTCTGGTTTCCAGGAGAAGCTCACACTCCCCAACCCTTCTGTAACAAAGCCGTTGGCAGGCGGCAGTAGCCAGAAAGGATTTAATAACATTGTTTTATTTTCATTGTAATTTATTTTTACTTTTATCTTCTATTTATGGCCCTCTGATCTTAGCTTTCCTCTTAACAGCGGTCATATAAGGCTCCCTGCTGGATACGTTTATTTAAGGAAAAATAGTGAATTCCTTTGAAGAAAAATCTTAAGCAAGTACTAACACAGGGTAAGATCCAGACGGCAGAACATTGCAAAGTTGGTACCTGAGGGGCTGGGTCAAGACCAGGTCCCGGGACAGTTTTGTTCATTTGTAAGTCAGCGGTGGATATTTCTTTTGTGCAGTTTGCTCTGTGAGGTGGTAACACGTTTGGGAGGAGAGGTTTGGGCGGTTGTCAGCCCTTCCTCGGCCCCCGTCCCTTTCCTATCAAACCTGTCCACAGCCCGCCACCCTGAGGCTCTCCCCATTTGTGCTGGAGCCCAAGATGGTGGCAGAAGCCTTCCAGGTAAGACGCGTTGGCTTTTGAGGTAGCATTCCCCCAAATCATCCTACCTGTTAGCAGGAAGCCCGCCCATGGGCCCACATTATTCTAGAACTTTGCCTCTGCAGGCTGCCTTTCCTGCACCGCACACCTCCCCCTGCACCCCCACCCCCAGTTCCCCAGCCCATGGCTCTCTCGGGGCACCTCGGGCAGCCTCCTTGACAAGACATGGATCGGGGCTGGGGTTCTCCTGGTGGCCTTGCCCCGTGCCCATCCCCACCTGGGAGGACCTACGTTCGGAGTGGGGTGGGGGGCACAGCGCTGGGCTCACTGATCAGCGGTGACGGGGGAGGGACCGAGCCCCCTGCCCTCTGCTGTGGCCACCCCACCTGCCACCCAAAGGGCCTCGGGAGCTGCTGCCCACCCGCCGCCACCTGCCCCCTGGCAGTCTCGAGGCCCCCGGGGACTTTGAAGCCGGCTAACGTGCCAGCGGTGGAAGGAAAGGTATTTGGGATCCCAGGTGGGGTGCGGGGAGGGGGCCGACTGGACTTGGGTCGCGGGCCTTCAGAGTCTTGCTCGCAGCTGCCTTGAGGTCCTGGCCCTTCTTTTCTAGGACCTGTCTGGGGTCAGAACAGGGAATATATATATATTTTTTTTCTTTCACCAGATTTCATCCTTGGCCCCGCAAATGGTGGCTGGCCCCTGATGAACCGCCCAGGGTGGGGCTCCCAGACCCCTCGTGGGAGGGGCCTGGTTTGAGGTGCTGTCTGGGAAGCCTCCAGGACCCCCTCATTCGCTCCCGGAGAGCCTGGCTTCCCTTCTCCTCCGCCTCGTCTCCGGGCGGCCCGTCTTCTTTAGACGCCATTCTGGGACCGCTGGCTGCCTGAGGGTCAGGGCGGGAGGGGGTCGAAGGCAAACTCCTAGCCCCTCATAGGGAGTCACACTCTGGTTTCTGGTGGGACCCTGGGGGTGCATTTTGTCAAGCTCCCAGTGGTTCCTTCGAGGGTGTCCCGGAGGGCCTCGCCTTGAGGGGCCCGGGTCCCCACACAGTTGACGAGCAGATGGGAGGCTGTGCTCAGGGGCTCCCGTTTAGTGTTTAGCATGGAGATGGGGGGACTGGGCTAGGAGTTGGGGTGCAGGTTGGGAGGTAAGAGGGGCTACCCTCCTCCCGGGGTCTCCTGGTCTACACCAGTGCTTCCCCAACCTGAGTATGCACCTGTCCCTTGGCGGCCTTGTTAAAACCGACCGGGGGGCCATACGGAGTTTCCGGTTCCCAGGCCTGAGCAAGCCCCTGGGCCGTGTGCATCCCGCTGGCTCCGGAACCGCGCTTCGAGAACCGCTGATATGCGCAGGTACACAGACGGTGACAGGGGCTGGGACGGGGGCCGGAGACCTCGTTCTTCCTCATCCTCCGGGGCCATCTCAACCCCTGGGGGAAGGGAGCCGGACAGACGACCATGGGCACAACACGCAAACACCCGTTTGTCACCTGCGGTGCCCTGAAGGGGGCCTGGCACCGGGCAGTGACCCCCACCACCGGAGCCCTGAGCCCCGCGAGGCGGGGGGGGGGGTGATGCGGCCCCCATTTTATCAGCAGGGAAGCGGAGGCTCAGAGAGGGCAAGTGACTTGCTCAAGGTCACACAGCCAGCAAGTCCGGGAGCAGGTTAAACTGCACCTCCCCCAGCAAGGGGTCTAGAGGTTGTGGTGGCCCGAGTTCCTCATCCCAGTGGTTTGGAAGGGGGAGATTGTGGAGAAACAGGGAGTGTGTTGGGGTGGAGAGGGACGGGGGACAGAAAGAGGCCCGGGAGTCTGGGCAGCGCCCCGTGTGTGTGTGTGTGCGCGCGCACGCGTTAGAAGGAGCAGCCACTCAAGGTCACTGGAGGAGCCTAGAACGCAGGGGTTCCCCCCTTCTCAGGACCTGATGTCACCCCGACTCCATTGCAGGGTGTCCTCTGACCCAGTGGCCCCCTCCTGCTGCACCCCTGGGGTACCCCGTAGCAGTGAGCCGGCCACCTTGGGGCAGGGTGGTGGTGGAGGGGGAGGTCACCGAACTCAGCATCAGCCCCCACCGGCCCGGCACGCCTGGGTGGGCCTAGAGGGGCACCGGGCATCCGGGTCCTGCTTCTGGCCTCAGGGCAGAGCTTTGGGGGCCTCTTCTCCCCGCCCCCACACCCACACATGTGCACCACACCGTCCTGGGCCTGACTGTGGAGGGGTCCAGAGGGACCCTTTCAACGTGACAGTTGGGGGCGCCTGGGCAGCTCAGCCGGTTAAGCGGCCCACTTCGGCTCAGGTCATGATCTCATGGTTCATGAGTTCGAGCCCCGTGTCTGCTGTCAGCACAGAACCTGCTTCGGATCCTCTGTCTCCTCTCTCTGCCCCTCCCTTGCTTCTGCCCCTCCTCTTTCAAAAATAAATAAACATTAAAAAAAATAATAAACATGACCGTTGGCTCTCTGGGCTGGGAGCTGGGTGCCGGAGCCCTCTTTTCCAGCAGGCCCTCAGGGAGGGATTTTGCCTTTTCCTTCCCAGGCTTCCAGCGAGAGCTCCAAGGCCAGCCTGTCCCAGGGCCCGCCCCGGACCACCCACGTGGTCACCTCGTGGGCTGTGGCCTCGCTCGTTGTCTGGTGCTTTCAGGGGAGAATGGGAGCCAGGCGCCCCAAGACCTGGGCTCTGCGCGCGCGCGGTGCCCGGCCCGGAAGCCTCGCCAGACCCTCGTGAATCCGCCCGAGGTGGCTTCGCGACGACGCCTCTCTGCCTCACCGAGGGGGACGCCGAGGATCGGAGAGGCAGAGCCGCCTGCCCAAGGGCGCACGGGAGGACAGCGGTGCGCAAGACCTCTGGTCTGGGCGGGGAGCCCCCCCCCTCCACCTAGCCGCAGCCCCCCTCCTTGGCCAGCCAGGATCTTCCACCGTCTGCGGCCCCGGGGGGTGGGGGGCTCTGAGAACGTGGGGGGCTGGAGCGCCGGAAGCCGGGGAGGCCAACTCTCTCCTGCTGAGCGTGGCAGGAGGCGTCACGGACGGAGCCAGTTGTGGACAGAGCGGGAACTCACCAAGGCACTAATTCTCACGGACTCCAGAGCCGTGGCTCCCATCGGGGACCAGGAGGCAGGTTCTGGCTTTCCTTGTAGGTCTGAGAGCAGGGGTTTCTGGACAGAGTCCTATTAACCTGACAGCTGTCCAATTTGTTCGTTCGTTCATTCATTCATTCAGTAACATACTCTCAGAATGAAAAGCCCTGTAGGTATCTCTACTCACCCCGAGTGTGTCTGCGAATGGGAAAACTAAGATTCAGCTGACCCCTGCATTTATTGAGCGCCTACTGTATGCCAGGTCGGATGGTTTAGGTCCATCCCCACCACCCCGCAGCTGCTGTGCTTTTCGCTGAACTGTCTATTGTGCGTAATAAGGCCTTTATTGGGACGGCGCCCGGCTGGGACATGATGCCTCGGGGGCTACCGCCCGGGTTCCCCGGGAGGGGAGACCACTCCCTTCCCAAATTGGGGCCCTTCGGCACCCCTCCTCTCTGTCCGGCTACCTCGGGTCCGGCTCGGTTCTGTCTCCCCCGTGAAGCCCGCCATTCCCGCCCCCTCCAGCCCCTGCTCTGCCCTCCAAGTGGGCGGCTCGCTGCCCTGCCCCACCCCCCCCCCCCCCCCCCGCATGTCTCCTACCTCTTCCTCCTCTTCGTAGAATGCAAAGTCTTCCTTCCATGCTTCAGGTCTGAGCTCGGAGGTCACCTTGTCGAGGGGCCTCCTGGACCCCCTGGGCGCTTACCTTGTGGGCTTTTCCCCTCTGTGTGTCCCTAAGCCCCCAGGTCCGGCCATTCGGGAGGGGGACTTCTACAGAAGGTAACTGCTCAGTGCCGAAAGGTCTGCTCTGCACGGTTGCCAGAGTTTGCAATTCGAAAATACAGCACGCTCAGTGATATATGAAGTTCAGATAGGCCAGAAATAACTTTCGAGTATAAGTATGTCCCAAATATTGAATGGGATATACTTATACTAATATATATATATATATATATATATATAGTATATTATATACATATATTGTTTATCTCAAGTTCGGATCTAACTTTGTATCTTGACTTTAACCTGGCAACCCTACAGTCTCCCGCCCCTCTTTGCCCCCTTGCCGGGCACTCTTAAAGAGCCAGACGGTGGGCCCCTGCGGCTGCGGCTGGGTGTCTGTCGCTCAGCGGAGAGCCTGGCGTGAATCGGGGGCTGGACGAATCGGCCATACGGATGGGAAGAGTGCAGGGTGACCTACCCCGAGCCAGCGGGGAGGACCGCGTGCGGAGCTCTCGTCGGTTTCTGCGAAGGCGGGCGCAGAGGAGTGGGGAAACTGAGAGGCACTTCTTAATTACTGCGGAAGAGGCGGGAGTCCCCGAGCCCCTGCCGTGGGCCAGGCCTCACACTGTTTCTCCATGCACAGAGCACAGCGGCTCTGCGGGGAAGCCGTTCCTACTCGGGGGGGTTTTTTGGATGGGAGACTGAGGTTCAGAGAGGGCTCGTGCCCGGCCCCGGGTCTTTCTCCAGCCAGGCCCCGGCGGTGCCCGCCCTGGGGTGCGAACCGGACGGTTGAGGCCCAGGCTGCTTTATGGAGACCCCTGAGCCTGGGGGCCCTCCCTGTGGGACCGCTGGCCTGCGCCCCCGAAGTCTGGGGGCCGTCTGTCCTCCGGGCGACATGCTCCCCGTCAGGCTGGCGTGTGCGGTTCATTTAGTCGGGAGACCCCGCTTCCCGCCTCCTTTGGTGCCAGGAATCCTCTCCGGAATCCTGACGGGGGAGGGGGGGCTGCAAAGGAAAGGGGCTCTGCGGGGTTGAGTCCTGGTGAGGCGGGGTGGGGGGGGGGGTCCCGCCGGGACTTGGTGAAGAGGCACCAGCTGGGCGGTGAGAGGGGGCAGGAGTGCAAATCCAGCCCCCGCCGTCTAGCGGCTGTGACTTCAGGCCAGGCCCCCGCCTCGGGTCACGATCCCTCAAGAGGGAGTTTCATGAACTCGGACACCCCCAGACCCCGAGAAGTGCCAGCTGCCGGTGCCGCTGCCGCGGAAGGTGATTTGGGACCGGGCACGGAGGGGGCAGGCAGGGGGCACGCAGGGGGGTACGGAGGGGGACCCCGGAGGGCTTGTGTCTGACGCAGTACTTTGTGTCCGGCCCCTCTGCGGAGGGGACTCGGCAGTGACTCGGCCCCGGGGCCCCTTGGTCTCTGTCCCGCAGAGGCTGGGCCTCCCTCTGACCTGCCTCCCTGCTGAGGCTGCAGACTCCCTCCTGCCTTCCAGGCTGCTGGGGTGTGTGTGGGTGTCTGTGTGTGTGTGTGTGTGTGTGTGTGACACGTGTGGTGCGTGTGGTGTGAGTGTGTGAGTGTGTGTGGGGTACAGGAAAAGGGGCGGGGACGCCGACCAGGGACCTCCCACGTCTTGGGTCATCACCCAGCTGGGCCAGCGCGTGTCCCGGCTCCGGAGCGCTGGCTCCATTCCCCCAGCTTGTCCTCACTGTCCCTTGCAAGTGTCTGGAAGGAACCGCACGGGTCCCCGAGGCTCCGGGCTGGGCCACGCGCTCCCCTGGGGCTGCTTCCTTCTCCTGCTCCCCCCCCCACCTGTGCCCTGAGAGGTGTCCCAGCCCCTCGTGGCTCCCCGCGCAGGGGGGTGCCTCCTCCGTGCTGCCCTCGGGACTCGCCGGAGGAGGCGGCAAGTGTGGGCCGCGTCGTGAGGCTCGTTTCTGCCGAGCTCGGCCTTTTCCAGGGCACACATCTGCTCGCTCATTTGTCCCCTCCCCGAAACCCATACAAACCACTGGGAAACGCGGTGTCGGAGGAGCCGCCCTCCCCACCCGCGTGCTTCTGGGTCCAGCCAGGTGCGTGGGGGCTTGGGGGGGGTGGGGAGGGTGGAGAGGGTGGGCCGGGCCCTGAGCAGGTGAGGACAGAAAGCGCACACCGCTGGGCGATTCCTCGGGGCTCCTCGGATTCCGGGTCGCTGGGCTTCCTCCCACACGCTCTCCTTGGTGGATGTTAAGAGATTAATGTATGCAAATACCCTTTTCCTGCGGTGGTTTTAGCCTTGAACTCTGTGGATTAAGTTACTTGATTTAAATACATATTCGGGCACCCCCCACACACACATATACACGTATAAATCCCAAACACTAAATAAAATCCCCTCATTTCGCATGTGCTGTGGAGCTTCTAACCCCAAGTCCCGTGGGCATTTTGACAGTTTAGACGGTTCGCGGGGGCTGCCGAGATTTTATTTGGAATATCAAATACCTGTATCAGGCGGCCCGCTCCTCCGTGGGGCTTGCTAATGCCAGCCCGGGGGGGCCAGGGGATAAGGTGGGCACCGGGGGTGTGCAGGAGGGGGTCTCCGGAGGGACATTAGCAGGCGAGGAAGGAGGTTACTCCCCGAGGGCCTGTCAGGGACGGAGATGGAAACGGGACGAGGAGGAGGGACAACGGGGTTCGGACGCGTCGGACGCCTGGCCGAGGCTGTGGGCTCTACGTAGGGCTTGGGAACAAACTCTCCAAAGAGGCCAGAACGAACTTCTTCCAAAGCCATCGGGGGCGGGGGGCGGGGGGGGGCGCCGAGGGGGGTGTGTTCCAGGGGCCCCGACAAGGCAAAAGGGTCCGGGGTTTGGGGAGAGGCAGGGCCAGAGGGCAGCCTGGACTGAGGTGGCCTCCGGTGACAGAAGTCCGAGTTCCCAAAGGATCCTCCCCCCCCACTCCCCAAAGTGGGAGGACCTCGGGCCTCCTGGTCTACCTGGTAGCTTCCGCCCCCGCCGCGAGGGACAGAGCCCAGGATGCCCCAGGCGCAGGTGCGATGCTTACCCTTCCCTGGGACCCCGTGGGCCTGGAGAGAGCCCCCCAACCCCCTGCCGCTCCGCGGATTGTCTCTCCCTGGAGTTCCTCCCCGCACCCCACCCCTGCTCCGGCAAGGGCAGGCTGTGGCTCCAAACATCCCTTCTATAGGAATTCGAGACCCGGAGCAATTTCCCCAACCCCACCCCTGCCCCGCTCCATTCCCCGCCCACCCCGCCCCTGCACTCCCCACCCCGTGTGCCCCATCCCTGCTACCTCCACCCCGTCCAGCTCCACCCCTGCATGGCCCTTGTCTTACCCTGCTCCCCTTGGTTTCCCCATAGCACTTTTCCTGCTAACAAACCGGATCATTTATTTTTTTCTGATGTTTACTGGTGATTACTGCCTCTCTGTCCCCCTCTCCCCAACTCATCATCAGGACGCAAACTCCTTCAGGGGAGGGTCTGGGTTTGTATTGTCCACCGAGGTAGCCCCAGGCCCCTGGAAAAGGCCTGGCACACAGTAGGTGCTCAGCGAATCTTGTGTCGACCCGGCGAGCTCAGCAAACACTGCCCGAATCTGTGCGGGAGCCCGGACGCCAAAGCGGTTCCAGCCTTAGGTCCCGGGAAGCCCACCGATGCCCCCCCAGAATCCGCTGCTGTCGGCGAAGCACGGGCTCCGGGGCTGAGACCAAGGCCCTGGGGCCAGTGGAAAGGTGCCCGGGGAAGACCCCCTAGGGCAGACGGAGGAGGGTCACACATAGCCCCCACCCCGCGCCTGGCACGCTGCCCTTCCCTCCGCACCTTCTTGGAAGCTTCCGTGGGGAGGGGGTTTGGGAGTGAGTGTAGGGCGGGGGCCTCAGGAACATCCAGGACAGGGCTGTCTTTGCTGCGATGTTTATTTAGCGCTCAGCCTCGCTCGGCTCACCGTCGGCGTGCGTATCTTTCCCCATCCATTTGCTTTCAATCTATGTGTCTTTATATTTATTGTTTATTTATTTTAATTTTAATTTTAATTTTTTTTTTGAGAGAGAGAGAGCACGAATGGAGGAGAGGGGCAGAGAAAGAGAGAGAGAATCTTAAGCAGGCTCCATGCTCAGCGCAGAGCCCCACGCGGGGCTCGATCCCTCAACCCAGGGATCATGACCTGAGGCCAAATCAACAGGCGCTCAACCCGTGTGTCTTGATATTTAAAGTGCGGGTTTGCATTTTGTTCCTTCGTATCTCCCACCTGCCCTCTTTGCATTATTTTTATGATGGTGAACTATTATTAGTGGTTGCTTAAGGGATTAAGATGTTCACTCCCTACTTCCCTAACTTTTCGGTTAACTCAGAGGAAATAAACCACTTTATGTAAACTGTGGAATCCTTTGGCAGCGTAGACCTGTTAGCTGTCGCTCCCGCCACCCTTCCTGCTCGCGCTGTCACGTGTATGTACACGGTGTTTGCTCTAGGTGGATATTTTCCAGAAATGAAGACGGAGGGGCGCCCGGGTGGCTCAGTCGGTTTAGCGTCTGCCTTCGGCTCAGGTCATGGTCTCACGGTTTGTGAGTTCGAGCCCCACATCGGGCTCTGTGCTAACAGCTCAGAGCCTGGAGCCTGCTTCACATTCTATGTCTCTCTCTCTGTCTGTGCCCTTCCCCGCTTGCTCTCTCACTCACTCTCTCTCTCTCAAAAATAAATAAACATTAAAAAAATAGTTTGAATTAAGATGAAAAAAATACCTAGATATTTATCATTTCTTTCTTTCTTTCTTTCTTTCTTTCTTTCTTTCTTTCTTTCTTTCTTTCTTTCTTTCTTTCTTTTTAAAATATTTACTTAATTATTTTGAGAGAGAGAACGCACACACGTGTATACGACCAGGTGAGGGGCAGAGAGAGGGAGAGAGAGAATCCCAAGCAGGCTCTGTGCTGTCAGTGCCGAGGCTGACTCGGGGCTCGATCCCATGAACCGTGAGATCATGACCTAAGCCAAAGTCAAGACTCGGATGCTTAACTGACTGAGCCACCCAGGCGCCGCGATATTTGCCATTTCTAATGCTCTTCTTGCTAATCTGCCTTTCTACCTTGCACCCTTTCCCTTTGTATTTTGAAATAATTGCAGATTCACGGGAAGTTCCAAAAATAGCATGGAGAGATCTGGGTACCCTCAGCTAGTTTCCCCCAAAAGTCACATCTTGGTAGTACAGTAGCAAAACCAGGAGATTGGCGCTGGTACAGTGTGTGTGTGTGTGTGTGTGTGTGTGTGTGTGTGTCTGTGTAGTCCACACATGCAGACTCCTGTGACTACCATGGAAATCAAGATGCAGAACATTCCAGGGGCACCTGGTGGCTCAGTCAGTTCAGATTCTGACTTTGAATTTCAGCTCAGGTCATGATCTCATGGTCAGGAGATCGAGCCTCATGTTGGGGCTCTGTGTTGACAGCATGGAGCCTGCTTGGGTTTCTCTCTCTCTCTCTCTCTCTCTCTCTCTCAAAATAAATAAATAAATATTTTTTTTAAACAGAACATCTCATCTCCACAAAGATCCCCCGTCCTAGTCCCCTTCCCGGTCACACACAAGCCCTGTCCCCAATGCTATCCCCTGGCAACCGCTCATCTGTTCTCTATGTCTGCACTTTTGTCCTTTAGGGAATTTTATGTAACCGAAGCTATAAAGTATGTGATCTTTTCAGAACAGCTTCTTCACTCAGTGCAATGGCCTTGGGATCCATCCAGGCTGCTGTGTGTATCAACAGTCCGTTCCTTTTTATTGCTGAGTACTATTCCAAGGTTTGTTTAACCATCCACCTACTGACAGCCATTCTGGCTCATTCCAATTGGGGCTGTTACAAATAAAACCTCTAGGAACATTCATGTACAGGTATTAGTGTGGATATAAGCTTCCATTTCTCTGGGCTAAATGCCCAAAAGCTTGATTGCTGGGTTGTAGAGTAAGTGTGTGTTTAGATTTTTTTGGAAAAACTATCAACTCTTTTGCAGAGTGGTTGTACTATTTTCTCTTCCACCAGCTGTGCAGGAATAACCCAGTTTCTCTGCACCCTTGCCCGTAATCCATGTTGTCACTATTTTTTTTTTTTTAATGTAGGCTGGTCTAATAGGTGCGTAAGATATCTCATCGTGGTCTCAATTTGTGTTTCCCTAATAGCTAATGTCGTGAAACATCTTTTTTATGTGCCTGCTTGTCATCTATATATCTTCTTCAGTGAAATATATCCTCGTGTATTCCACTCATTTTCTAATTAGATTGTTTGTGGATTTTTATTTTATGTTATTATTTTATTTTGTTTTTGCTGTTGAGTTTTGAGACTCCTTTCTGTGGTCTAGATACAAGTTCTTAGTTAGATAGCTGATTTGCAGACACTTCCTCTCAAGTCTGTAGCTTGTCTTTTCATCCTCTTAACAAGGTCTTTGCAGAGCAAAAGTTTTTGATTTTGATGAAGTCCAACTTATCAATTTTTTTCTATTATGGGTTATGTTTTAATTTTTTTAATATTTCTTGATTTTTGAGAGAGAGAGAGACAGAGCATGAGTGGGGGAGTGGCAGAGAGAGAGGGAGACATGGAATCCGAAGCAGGCTCCAGGCTCTGAGCTGTCAGCACCGAGCCCGACTCAGGGCTCGAACTCGTGAACTGTGAGATCATGCCCTGAGCCGAAGTCAGATGCTCAACCGACTGCATCCTGTGGGTTATGTTTTTTATGACAAATCTAAGAGCTCATTGTGTAGCCCTAGGTACTGAAGATTTTTTATGATCTCCTTTTTCTAAGAGTTGTAGAAGTTTACATGTAAGGCTGCAATCCATTCAAAGTTAGTTTTTGCATAAGGCGTGAGGTTCAAGTTGTCTTTAGTCTCTGGATATCCCGTCAATTGCTCCGGCACCATTCCGTGAAAGGCTATGCTTCCTCCATTGGGTTTCTTTGCACCTTTGAAAAAAAAAAATCACTTGGAGGTGTTTGCATGGGTCTTTCTCTGGTTCTCTGTTTTGTTCCGCTGACCTATGTGTCTATTCCTCCACCAAGGCTACGGTTTTGTTCACTGTAGCTGATACGGTTTTAAAAGTGGGGAGGGGCGCCTAGGTGACTTGGTCAGTTAAGCATCCTACTTCCACTCAGGTCATGATCTCACGGCTCATGAGTTTGAGCCCCTCATTGGGCTCTGTGCTGACAGCTCGGAGCCTGGAGCCTGCTTCGGATTCTGTAGCTCCCTCTCTCTCTGCCCCTCTCCTGCTCACTTTCTTTCTCTCCAAAATAAATATATTAAAAAAATTTTTTTTAAGTGGGGGAGAGTGATTCCTTTCACTATTCTTTCTAAAAATGGTTTTAGGTAGTCTAATTCTTTGATTTTCCATATGAATTTTATAATAGTATTGTCTATATCTAAAAAATATCATGCTTAGCTTTGGATAGAAATTGTGTTAAACTTACATATCAGTGTGGGGAGGATTGATATTTTTCTCTGTGCTGATGTGTCCCTCTATGAACACAAATTCTCTCGGCATTTATTTATTTAGATTAAAAAAATTCCTTCATCAGGGTTTTATAGTTTCCCCCCACTTGAAAAAAGTTTTTTTGATGTTTATTTATTTTTGAGAGAGACAGAGAGTCCGTGTGATCGGGGGAGGGGCAGAGAGAGTGGGAGACAGAGGATTCAAAGCTGGGCTTTGCAATGATAGCAGTGCCCAGTTTGGGGCTCAAATTCATGAACCAGGAGATCATGTCCTGAGCCAGAGTTGGAGGCTTAAATGACTGAGCCACCCAGGTGCCCCCTTCTCTTTTTAAAGTACACTTCACACCCAGTGGGGAGCCCAACATGAGGCTTGAACTCACAACCCTGAGATCAAGACCTGAGCTGAGATCAAGAGTTGGTCACTTAACCGACTTAGCCACTCAGATGCCCCGGTGTTTGGTGGTTTTCAACACATTAGTCCTGTCCCTTTTTTGTTATTTATATCTAAGAATTTCATTTTTTGGAATGATTATAAATGGTGTTGTATTTTACATTTCCGTTCCCATGTGTTCCATGCTAACGTCTAGATGTACAAATGATTTTTGTATCTTGATCTTGTACCCTGTGACCTGGACGAACTCAGTTATTAGTTCTGGGAGATTTTTTGTACTTTTTGGAGATTTTCTACACAATCATGTCATCTGCAAATAGGGACATTTTTATTTCTTGCCTCCTAATCTGTATGCCTCCTATTTCCTTTTTCGTACCTTATTGCTTGGGCTAGAACTTCTAGCACTAAACACAGATGGTCCCATAGACTGGGAGTGGGCATCCTTTCCTAGCTCCCGGCCTCAGGGGGAAAGCACTTACTCTTTCACCATTCAGTATAATGTTAGTTATAGATTTTCGGGGTAGACATTTTTTATCAAGCGGAGAAAGTCCCCCTCTACTCCTGCTTTTCCTTAAGTTTGCTCATTCATGATTGGGTGTTGATTTCATCAAATCGTTTTTTTTTTCCGCATTACTATGGTCATGGGATTTATCTTCTGTAGCCTGTGATATGGTGGATTGCAGGGATTTCAAATATTGAACCAGTCTTCCCTCTCCAGAATAAGCCCCACTGCATCGTGATATAGAATTCTCTTTATATGTGGCCAAATTCTGTTGGCTGATATTTTGTTAAGGATTTCTACATCTATACTCATGATGAACATTGGTCTGTAGTTTTCTCTTTTCGTTCTGGCCTCGTCTGGGTTTGGTTATCAGGGTACCACGTGCTCATAAAATGGGTTGGACATGTTCCCTTCTCCTCTTAGGAATTCCATTTCTTTAATGGTTACAGTGTTAGTCACACGATTTATTTCAGAGTGGGTGAGTTGTGATCGTTTGCACTTTCCAAGGAATTGCTCCATTTCTCTGAGTTGTCAAAGGGATGTGTATAGAGCGGTCCACATAATTCTTTATTATCCTTTTGATGTCTTCAGGGTCTGTAGAGTACCCCTCCCCGCCATGCCATTCCTGATTTTGATAATCTGTGTCTTCTCTCTCTTTTTTCCTTTGTCAGTCTTGCTTGAGGCTTCTCAATTTTATTGACCTTTTCAAAGAACCAGCTCTTTGTTTCTGTGATTTTCTCTATTCTTTCTCTGATTTTAATTTTATTTGTTTTTGCTTTCATATTTATTGTTTCTTTCCTTCTGTTTGCTTTTGGGTATATTTTGTTCTGTTTTTTTTTTTTAATGAGATTATAATACTATTAGATCAAATATGGATTTAAAGTTCATACTTTGTAGGTGAGGTATTTCATTCACATAGAATTGTTCCTGAAGTCTAGTTTTATAAGGTGGGAAGGTGGGTGAACGATCTGAGACTTTCTCTCTTTTTAATGTAAGCATTTTAGTACTATGCATTTCCCTCACTGTACTGCTTTAACTGCATCCCGTGGATTTTGATATGTTTTATTTTTGTTCTTATTCAGAACTATGTATTTCTTTTTTAGTTTCTTTTGAGACTTCTTCTTTGATCTCTAGATAGCCTAGAGATACATTGTTTCGTTTCCAAGTGGTTGGAGACTTTTCTGTCTTCTTTCTGTTATTGATTTCTACTTTAATTCCCTTCTGGTCAGACAACACACAAATCTTTTAAATTAGTGGAGATTTCCCATGTGCCCCCTGCCCCTACACATGCTAGCCTCACTCCTTATCAACACTCCCCGCCTCAGCGGTACATTTATTACAATAGATGAACCTACATTGACTCACCATTATCACCCAAAGTCCATGGCTTACGTCAGGGTTCACTCCTGGTATTGTATCTTCTATGGGTTTGGACAAACGTGTGATGACATGTATCTACCATTACAGTGTCATGAAGACTATTGTCACCTCCCTAAAAATCTCCATGCTCCATCATTCATCCTTCCCTCCCCCAACCCCTGGCAACCACTGAGAGTTTTATTGTCTCCATAGTTTTGCCTTTTCCAGAATATTGTAGAGTTTGAATCATACAGTAGGTAGACTTTTCGGATTTGCTTTTTTCACTTAGTAATATGCATTTAGGTTTTGGCCATGTCTATTCATGGTCTGATAGCTCACTTTTTTCTTCTTAATGACTGAAATACCATTCCATTGTCTGAATGTACCGCAGTTTATTTATCCATTCACCTACTGAAGGACATCTCGGTTGCTTCCAAGTTTTGGCAAGTATCAGTAAAGCTGCCATGAACATCTATGTGCCAGTGTCTGTGTGGACACAAATTTTCAACTTGTTTGGATAAATACAAGGAGTGCGACCGCTGGATCGCATGATAAACGTATGTTTAGTTTTGTAAGACACTGCCCAGCCGTCTCTCAAAGCAGCCGTGCCGTTCCAAATTCCCACCAGCAACGAAGCAGAGTTCCCAGCGCTCCACATCCTCACCAGCATTTGGCGCGAGGCTTCTGGACTCGGGCCAGTCTGGTAGATGCATGGCGGGGAGGATGAGATTTTTATTTTTATTTAAAAAAATTTTTTTAACGTTTATTTATTTTTGAGAGACAGAGAGACAGAGCCTGAGCAGGGGAAGGGCAGAGAGAGAGGCAGACACAGAATCCGAAGCAGGCTCCAGGCTCTGAGCCATCAGCACAGAGCCCGATGCGGGGCTCGAACTCACAGACCGTAAGATCGTGACCTGAGCCGAAGTCGGCCGCTTAACCGACTGAGCCCCCCAGGCGCCCCAGGATGAGATTTTTAAAAATTCCATTTCCGGGGCGCCTGGGTGGCTCAGTCGGTTAAGTGTCCGACTTCGGCTCAGGTCATGATCTCACAGTCTGTGAGTTCAAGCCCCGCGTCGGGCTCTGTGCTGACGGCTCAGAGCCTGGAGCCTGTTTCCGATTCTGTGTCCCCCTCTCTCTCTGCCCCTCCCCTGCTCATGCTTTGTCTCTCCTGCTCTCAAAAATAAATAAAACATTAAAAAAAAAATTCGTTTAAAAATTCCATTTCCGACAGCACCAAAAGCGCAAAATGCTTCATAAGAAATTTAACAAAAGAATGAAATTAAAGAAGTTCCTACAATGAATGGAAAGAAACTGTACGTTCGTGGGTTGGAAAACTGTGCCGTGAGGAGGTCGGTTTCCTTCAACTGATCTGCAGACTGAACACAATCCCAGTTCTCATCCCAGCGGCCTTGGGGAAACACAACCGTCGCCAACAGCGTATTTACATGATATGATATAAAAGACCTAAAGTAGCTGAGAAACTTGCTGTAAGTTGAGGAACGCACACTCTTGGGTTTCAAGACTAAGGGATCAAGGCCAAACAAATAGATCGATGTAACTGTCAGCGAGTCCCGCGGTACGTGCTGACATGGTGCGTCGAGTTTTGACAAAGGGGCCAAAACATTTCCGGAGGAAAAAGAAGTCTTTTGGACAAATGATGCAGGAGCAAGTTGGTGTCCACATTGAGAAAAACGAACCTTGACCCTTGCTTCACATTACACACAACATTCAAGGGAAGATGCAACACAGACCTACGTGTAAAAACCCCACCTATGAAGCTTCTAGAAGAAAACATAGGGCAAAATCTTCATGACCTGTGAGCTGGCCAAAATGGCTTAGATGGGACGCAGGAAGCAAGAGCCACAGAAAATATCAAGAAATCTCCTTCCTCACACATGAAAACGTCTGCTTACTGTTAAGAACATGAAAGAGGGGGTGGGGCGCCTGGCTGGCTCAGTCCATGGAATGTGCAACTCTTGATCTCCGTGTCGGGAGTTCGAGCCCCATGTTGAGTGTGGAGCCTCCTTTAAAGAAAATTTAAGGGGCGTCTGGGTGGCTCAGTCGGTTGAGTGTCCGACTTCAGCTCAGGTCATGATCTCACGAGTCATGAGTTCGAGCCCCACGTCGGGCTCTGTGCTGACAGCTCAGAGCCTGGAGCCTGCTTCGGATTCTGTGTCTCCCTCTCTTTCTGCCCCTCCCCCTGCTCACGCTCTGTCTGTCTCTCTCTCTCTCAAAAAGAAATAAACATTAAAAGAAATTAAAAATGATTCCTCCGTGTCGTGTGTGCTGGTTGCCGATGTAGTATCCCAGAGCACGGATATGCCACAATTTGTATATTCATTCCCTTGTCAATGGACATTTGACTTGTTTCGGGGGGCGGGGGGGCGGTATTATAAAGCTGGGCTAAACATCCACGTACAAACCTTTTTGTGAACATAGGCACTTATTTCTTTCAACAAAGCATCTACACCCAGAATTGCTGAGCTATAGGGTAGGTGTATGTTTTGCTTTATAGAAAATCAGCAAAACTTTTCCAAAATACTTGTAACATTTTTTGTTCCCGTCGGCAATTTCTGGAAGCTGGTTGTTTCACGTCCTTACCAATATTTGGTATTGTCAATCTTTTACTTTTTTTTTTTTTTTGAGAGAGAGAGAGAGAGAGAGAGAGCACAAGATGGGAGAGGGGCAGAGGAAGAGAGAGCGAGAGAGAAGCTGAAGCAGGCTCTGTGCTCAGCACAGAGCCCAACGCAGGGCTGAGTCTCACCACCCTGCGATCATGACCTGATCCATAATCAAGAGTGGGGTGCCTAACCGACTGAGCCACCCGGGTGCCCCTGAGGTAATAATTTTAAAAGACTGACGATCCTGGGGCGCCCTGGTGGCTCCCTCGGTTAAGCGCCCGACCCTTGATTTCAGCTCAGGTCGTGATCTCACAGTTCCAGCGTTCGAGCCTCGTATCAGGTTCTCACTGACAGTGCGGAGCCTGCTGGGGCTTCTGTCCCCACTCTCTCTGTCTGCCCCTCTCCTGCTTGCTCCCTATCTCTCTCTCAAAATAAATAAACATAAAACAAAATAAAATTTTAACCAGAAACTCTCTTCATCATGAGAGGCCGCCGTAGTATCTCCCGGACTTTAATTTGCATTTCCCGGATAACTGATGACGCTGAGCGACTTTAAATGTGCTCGCCGGCCTTCTGCACGCATCCGTTCACGACGTGTCTGTTCACACCTTTTGGCCACCTGTAACTGGGCACGTTCCCTTTGATTATTGAGGCGTCGGCTTATCTAGATCATCCAGACACCAGCCCTCTATCAGATTTATATTTCATAATATTTTCCACAAGTTTGTGGTTTCCCTCTTCATGTTTTTTAAAATAATGATTTAAAATTTTTTTAAGTTTATTTTTTGACAGAGAGAGAGAGAGAGAACAAGGGAGGGGCAGAGAGAGACGGAGACCCAGAATCTGAAGCAGCCTCCAGGCTCTGAGCTGTCAGCACAGAGCCCGACGTGGGCTCGAACCCACGAACTGTGAGATCATGACCTGAGCCGAAGTTGGACAATGAACTGACTGAGGCTCCCAGGCGCCCCTTTATCTTGACTCTTAAGCCACAGGACTGACCCGGGACTTCTTATCCCAGAAATTCTCGAATAAACTTTAAGATTCAAGCCCCTCAGAGTCGGGTGTTCTGATACTGGTAGCAACGAAAGTGTTCAAATGCACCCCTATTCTCCTACCGGAACCATCAGCAACTCTCTGTCCTGCTTAGCGCAAGGACCGAAAGTCTTAGCCTGATGCACAAAGTCCCTCACGTATCTGTTAGCACTGGATTCATTTGTTTACAAGTCTGCCACACACACACACACACACACACACATGCACGCACGCATGCACGCACACGCACACACACACCTGCTTACATATCTGTGGCCATATAACAAATACCCCCAAACACACAGTAGTAGTTGAAAACAGCAATAAACACTTATTATCTCACTGTTTTTGTGGGTCGGAAATTTGGAAGCCGCCTAGCTGGGGGGTTTGGCTTGGGGTCTCTTAGAGGATTGCAGTCAGGTGTCGACAGAGACTGGGGCCATCGAGGCTTGGCGAGCCCAGAGAAGTTGCATCCAACAAGGCTCAAGGGCAGGGCCTCGCAAGCTCTTGGCCTTGTACAAGGTGGCCCGAGCGTCCTCCCAGCATGGCAGCTGGCTTCCCCCAGAGCGAGGGATCCAAGGCCGCAGGGCGGAAGCCGCAGTAAGGGCCCTCTGTGACTTCGTCTTGGAAGTCCCATGTGGTCATCTCTGTTCTACTTTATTGGTCATGACACAAAGGCGTGCATACCCAGAGGGGCCATCTGGGAAGCTGGCTGCCTTATCCTTGCTCCTTGAGGCATGCCCTGCCTTAGCGTAGTGGGTTTCCCCGGGCCCCTGGACAGCCCTGGGGCGGTGGGGAGAGGGGTAGAGCCCAGGCTCAACAAGAATTTGTTGGAAGAAGTCATGAATGAACACAGTACCTCGTAATTATGAACGGAGCGGCTTATACTAATGGCGCCTACGTCTAGATCTTGGATGTAACCAGTGGACGTTGGCCATTGGAAACGGGATAACGTACAACATCCCGAGCCCATGGCAAGCGGCCCTGCGCCTGCTCCTGTTATGATTCCCGAAGAAACTGTCTAATTGAACCTGGCGCCCAGAGACAGTGTTGGGTAGGAATGCGATTCATTTCATCCCATCAGTCCAGGGCCAGTGAACTGGGTTCACAGAAGGTTGGTGATGGTTTGGGGGATCTGGGGAAGGGGACCCTCTAGCTGCTGGTGAGAAAGGGTCTAACAATGACAGGTTTCCTGGGGAATACACGGAACAATGACTCAACGGACGGATGAATGAATAACAATCAGAGAATTCCTGGCTCGGCAGTGACATTCCGTCCCCGCGGCGTCTCCTGGTCCCGGACGGGTCTCCGGAAACAGGGTGCCGGGCAGAGCCACTGCAGCCAGGCCCGGGGAGGGCAGGGGCCAGAATGCCAGGAAAAACGTGTTCTCTGGGTCAGAAAACGTGGACAGTGCCCCGTGGGCCCCCATGTCACTTGCTGGGATCGTCCTCAGACACAGACACCTTGTCGATGCTGGTGGCTGACACTCGGGTGATCTTCTGGGCGTCTTCTCAGGGCACCTGGTGACTCCCTCTCCAGCCTGTGGTCCCCATGCCCCCAAGAGAGGCGAAATGTCGTTTTGCACCATCCGAGCCCCGTGGAAACCGCCTGGACTCAGTTAATCCCTGCGTCCCTTGCTTTAAGCAAGCCGGGTTTCCGGGAATCTCTGGGCATCACGGTTCAGGTAGGAATACTTCTCGCCTCGGGGCCTGCCCCGCACGTTCCCGGGTGACACGTACTTAACAGGGCCTTGGAAGTGCCGCTCCGTGGCAGGCCACGGAAGACCGCTGGTGCCGAACCGCAGACACAAGACCCTGGACGGATTGCCCGGGCCTCCCCGAGCCTCAGTTTCCTCACTGGAAAAGTCTGGGCGGTGACCACGGCGCGTCTGCGGCTGGGAGGACGCAGGGCGGCAGGTGCTCAGGCCGGCGCTAGCCCAGGTGACAACGATGATGGATGTCACTGGGCGCAGGGTTAACAAACCGATCCAAGATTTGCAAAGCCCCGGTGGTGGCGGAGACGCGCCCTGCCCTCGCTCTGGGCCCGGCCCTCACCCCCCTTCATCTGAGAGTTTATTGCTTTGATCATGGGGTGGGGGGGAAGCCCAGGAGACCAAACATCGTGATGAACGAGAAAGTGGGGGGCAGGGCCACGGCACGTGCTATAATGGAAAACAGACCGAATCCTCTTGATGGGGGCGGTTTTAGATGGTGCCAGGGGAGGGAAGCACCCCCCACCTCGGGGGGAGGTTTGTCTAGAGGTTTGCAGCCAGGTGTCTGGGTCTGAGAGTCGGGGCTAGACTCACGGGCGACAGAGCTTGCTTCGGGACCATGGGGAGGAAGTTAACCCCCCCGTGCCTCAGTCTCCCCCTTCTGTAAAATGGGCACGATGGGGTCACAGCTCCTCCGCCTCTCAGGGAGCTGGTGAGGATGAAAGGAACGACCACGGGGCTTAGAGCCGAGCCTGGAGCCGCGGGCTCTATATTCCTATACTGGCGAGCAGATGTCCTGCTCGCCCGCAGGCGAGCCTCGCTCAAAAGCCTGCAGGCCCCGCTGTTTATGGAAGGAAGCCTACGGCTCAAGTCAGGGGGCCTCCCCTTCTCTACCCGCCCCCTGCGCCCCCCGCTGAGTCCCGGGGGGGCATGCCAAACAAAACACGAACCCCCCCCCCCGCAGCCTGCTCTGGTGGTGGCCCGAGGCCCCTTCTCGAAGGTGGGGTGACTGGGCACTTTCTAGGCCTCTGCCTAGGACTTTTCACTAACAGGCTGGGAAGAGCTTTTAGGGGGGTCCGAAGACCCTGGAGAGCCCTGGCCTGGGAGGGAGGGGCTAGCAGTGCTGGGGCCTCTTCCCCTTGAGGGGCCCTGCCCTCCCCGGAGCCCAGTCAGCCCGGCCTGCGGCTGGCCTCTGCCTGGACCTAAGCCCCTCTGTGGCCACCCTTCCACCAGGCCAGGTCAGCCCCAGCGGCACCAGTGCGAGGGGTCCGTGGGCTCTCCAGCCTCTGTGCACACCAGGGGCACCCATGGCGGGGGGGCTGCACGGAGAGGCGTGGGGTTCAGAGAGCTCAGGGACCATCGGAGCCCCAGACAGAGGAACCAGGCTGTCCGAGGGGACAGCGCTTCCTCCCTGCCCTCGAGAGTCTGAAAGTCCAAGAAATCAGCAGCAAATCTCCGGAGCCCAGAGCGCAGTGGAGTGTCCGCTACACCAGGGGACGAGGGCCCGGGGGACAGGACTGCCACGGAGGCGCCAGAACTCTGGGCCTCCTTTCCGAACCCCGACACCCACAGGGGGCACTGTCCTTGCTCCCCAGCTACTGGGCTCGGCCGGAAGGGCGTGGGTCCCCTCGGTGCACAGATTGGCCGGGGAACCTCCCCTCACACCCCTGCACCTCGCCCTCCCCATCAGCCTTATTAGTCAGGCTTCGGCTGGAGAAACCGAGCCGGCAGGTCTGCGTGAAGAGACTGATCACAGGGTTCTGCTTCTGCAGCTGGGGGGTGGCGGGACAAGCGGTGAACCCGAAAAGCACGGGGCGGGGTGGGGGTTTCAGGGGGGTGGCAGGTGGCAGGTGGGTCGGAACTCGGGTCTCCGTCGCTGCTGCCGACTGTCTGTCTGCAGGTGGAATTTCTTCCCCATCAGTGAAGCCTCAGCTCCAAACTTAAGCCTTTCAGCTGACGGCACCCAGAATGCCTAGAATGGTCCCCCTCGCTTCTCGGCAACCCATCACGGGCTGTAATCACATCGACGCGGAACGCGCCCAGTGACACCGAGGAACTGGGACCGCAGCCTCACTGTGCTGACCCTGGCATCACACTCTGTCTCTGTCACCCTAGCTCTGCTTCTAGCTCCTTCGGCCAGGGCAGGGGGAGGCTGGGAGCCTTGTGAAACCCTTAACCAGCCTGAGCCAGCCCAGTGTGGGGCCACCGGCTCGCCGGGCTGCCCTCGGGGGGATGCCGGCCGGAGCCCGGGCGCCTCTGTCCTGCTGGCCTGGGGGCCGTGCTCTGGGCCGCACTCCCCAGTCAGGTGGTGGCTCTGGGCTGCAGGAACCCGGCCCCGTGGTGGTGGTTTCCAATGCACAATCCTGGCTCCGGAGGCGCGGGCAGGACTTCTGCTGTTTTGGCTGGCCGGGCACCCATGCCCCCCTCCCCTGCTGGCAAAAGCCCCCTCGTGGCCTCACGGGGCATTCCCCTGCCTGTAGCCCTGGCTGGGCCGTTAGCCCTCCCTCCCCATGGACGGGGGACTCACCCCTCATCCCGATGGCCCGTCGCAGAGGGCGGTCACGGAGTCTCCCCTGATCGCGTGTCCTCGCTGGGGCCTGCCTGCCTCTCCGGGTTTCTTTCCGTTCTGAGCGCCTCCTCCGTCTGGCAACGGAGCCCTGTTCTGCTCAAGGCAAACACGGCCGTCTTTCTGTCGCGTACGACCACAGAAACCTGACGGACTGTGATCGAATGGCCCTGCCCCAACTCTCTGGGCGACCCTGGACAGGACAGCCCCGCCCTGAGCCTCAGCGTCTCCACCCCCCGATTCAAGCTGGCCCTTCAGTGCTGACATCCCAGGACCCCGTGGCCGCCGTGGCTGTGGGAGCTGACTGGGACTGCCTGGCCACGGTCACGGAACAGCTGAGGCCTTCTCTGCCGTGCCCCTGGGCTCTCTGGGGCACGCTCGGGGGAGGGGAGATGGTAGCTGGGGCATCCTCAGTTCCACCTCCTGCTGTGTGGAGCGAGGCCGGACGGACCAACGTATCTGGTCCCAGGGCCCTGCTCAGGCTCGAATATAGTCAGTTTTGCACAGCTAAGCCGCCGTTTTAATACCTGAGTGGCCTGTCTCTCTTTAAGCCATGATGTCTCAAATTTTCGAGAATCTGGGGAAAGCTTTGAGAACTTTTTTTAAATGTTTGTTTATTTTTGAGAGAGAGAGAGTGAGCACAAGCAGGGGAGGAGCAGAGAGAAAGAGAGATTGGAAGACACAGAACCCGAAGCAGGCTGCGGGCTCCGAGCTGTCAGCACAGAGCCTGACGCGGGGCTCGAACTCACAGACCGTGAGATCATGACCTGAGCCGAAGTCGGCGGCTTAACCGACTGAGCCCCCCAGGGGCCCTGAGAATCTGATGAAAGCTTTGGATGCCCCCCTTAGACTGGAAAGATCTCTCCATCTATGTCTCTTCTCTCTCTCTCTCTCTCTCTCTCTCACACACACACACACACACACACACACGTTTTAATGCACAGTTTCCAGAGGAGGGCTAGGAACAGCCTTCAAATGCCTGCCTCTGGGTTTACAGGACAAGTAACCAGCTTTGGCCCACAAGTCAGCGGCTGAGCCCGACCACTTGGGGGCTCTGGGAGCACCAGTCACCCCCCTCAACAGGACAGCGTTTGCGGCGGGGGCTGCTGCGTTTTCACCAAACCCTGGTTCACTATTTTCCTCTCGGGCACGCGGCTGGACTACATTTCCCAGCTTCCCTTGCAGTCAGCTGTGGCCACGTGATGCAGCTCTGGCCAATAGCACGGGAGCTGAAGTCTTAGGCTCCCCCCCCACAGAAAATTCCTCCCGTGCCATCCTCCACACTCTCTCCTTCCCCTTCTGCGAGATTATTGCAGAGGAGGAGAAGGCTCTAGAAAAAGGCGAGACACAAGATGAAGGAGCCTGGGCCCCTGAGTGAGCAGAGTTTGTTCTCACTTAAATAAAATAAACTTACTTGGGAGCTGTTTGTTATATCTGTTAGCTCATCCTAATACAACAATGTTGTTATTCTCATCCAGACGACCTTCCCTGCGTTTCATTTATTTATTTTTGAGAGACAGCGCACAAGCCGGGGAGAGGAGCAGAGAGAGAGAGAAAGAGAGAGAGAGAGAGAGAGAGAGAGAGAATCTTTTTTTTTTAATGTTGTTTTTTTTTTTAATTTATTTTTGAGAGACAGAGAGACAGAGCGTGAGCAGGGGAAGGGCAGAGAGAGAGGGAGACACAGAATCGAAGCAGGCTCCAGGCTCTGAGCTGTCAGCACAAAGCCCGACGCGGGGCTCAAACCCACAGACTGTGAGATCATGACCTGAGCCTAAGTCAGCCGCCCAACCGACTGAGCCACCAGGGCGCCCGAGGGAGAGAATCTTAAGCAGGCGCCACGCTCAGTGCAGAGCGTTGACTCGAGGCTCGTTCCCACAACCCTGGGCTCATGGCCTGAGCTGAAATCAAGAATCAGAGGCTCAACCAACTGGGCCACCCAGGGGCCCCCTCTCCTCCATCTTAAGTTTCCTTTAACATAGCAAGCGTCTCCACTGCCATCAGCCTGGCAGAAGACAACTACTCCAGGACCCTGATTTACCGCCAAGCGGGCTTCACCCCTCGCCCTCAGGCCCCTCCACCCCAGCCTCGCTCATCGCCCGAGATCTGTAGTCTGGGTCCAAAGACCAGGGTTCGGGGCCCACTGGATCCATTTGTTTTTCTCCCCGGCAGGGCCCCGGAGGCTTCCGGGCTGAATTTCCCCGCGCCCAGCAGAAGACAGGCACACAGCGGGGTCCTTCTGCCCAGCTGCGGTCTCTGCGATTCCACACCCCGGAAGGCCTGAGAGGCTGTTCCCAGAATCCCATTTTCCTGGGGCACCTGGATTCCGGAGGGACTGGCTGGACTCGGCCTGAGGCTCACTTCCTAAGTGGACAAGAGCAAGGGTCCGGGGAGGTGGAGGCCAGGAATCTGGGCCCATCTCCGAGCACAGTGTGCACCCCCCCCCCTCCGGCCCCTGCCCTTGGCCCCTACGCGCTGGGAGACAGAGACACAGGTCAGGGCCCGTGACAGGCCCACTGCGGGCAGCCCTTTCCACGCCGTTCCCCAGAGGGAGGACTGGTCCCGCCTTGTTGGTACTCCAGTGGGCCTGCCTCCAAACTGTCTCAGCGCTGGGATACCTTTCTCACCGTCGGGGCGGCTTTAATCCCGGCGACAGGATGAGGGCCACGCCGACTCCATTTACAGATGAGGGAACGGATGTGCCGTGAGCCGGCCCCAGGACCAGCAGCCCGGCAGGGGGCTGGCTAGGCAGGTGCACTGTACCCGGGGCGGGGAGGGGGGGGGTGAGGAAGCTTCAGGGAAGAGGAGGAAGTTGACCCCCCCCCCCCACGCAAAGGGGACCCCGGGGCAGCTCCCACCCTCCCCTGTGTTCTGGCGTCCCTCCCCGGCTTCGCTCCTTTCCTGGGGTCCTTGCCCTTGGCCCTCGGCCCACGCCGCCAGCCAGTCCGACCCCACCCTGGGGCTCATCCCCTCTCCCTCTCTGGCTCCCACCGTCCTTAGCATCCGCCAGGAGCCCGGCCGTTGCGTTTCTCGCAAGCGGGCCCAGCGAGCGATGCTTCTCCGACGTTGTGTGCTCACTTTGCAAAACAGCAGAAATTTATAGCCCAAGTAATTGATCACGGTGCCTGCTGCCTCCCCTCCATCTCTCTCGGGCTCCTAATTCCCTTCTCCCTCGCTCCTTTCTCTTTTTTCTCCGCGCGCCATCTGTGGTGTCAGAGAAAAGGAAGCCAAGGTGGGGGGGGGGGCGGATTCTAGTCCCAGTTCTGCCAATTATGAGTCACATGAACCTCAGTTTCCCCATCCGCACAACAGAGACGCTAATAATACCTGCTCACAAGTGCGCTGAGTCCCGCGCACGCTGGCGCCGTGAGGGGCCCTACAGTGTGACTTCACTCCCCAGAGCAATCCTGTGGGGGGGGGCGGCACTGCCCCCCTTTCCCGATGGGGATGCTGGGGCCCAGAGAGCTTGGGGCATTCACTCGGGCTCACAGAGCTGGTAAATGGCAGCCCTGGGACTTGAACTTGAATGACTGTGAGCGGAAGCCCAAACCCTTAGGCTCCACTGCCTCCCCTCCCCACAGACCTATCAGAGCACAGGGGGTCTTCACCAGGCCCCCTGACCCCCGTGTCACTGCATCCTGAGGCTAATCAGGAGAAAGGAAGGCAGGCCCTTGGGGCAAGGGGGGTGTTCAGCAAACTGCAGGGTGCCAGGACACGGAAGGAAAGGTGACAATCCTTGCCATCCCTCGGTAGTACTGGCCACTCCCCTGGATCGGGGTCCCTGACTGTCGGGGACACTCTGGGACCTAAGAGCTTGCCTGGACATCAGATTCCTTCTCTCCTTCCAGAGACCCCCTGTGAACAGAGCCTCCTGCTGGCCGGCCTACAATTGCCAGCCTCCTGGTGCTTCCAGGGAGGTCCGTAGAATCTTCCAGAATGACCCGCAAATAGGCTCTGAAGAGCACTGCACTTGCCCTTCAGGTGGCCAAGGAGGCACGCAGGCCCAGGAGAGGTGGCCCAGGACCCCCCCCCTCCCCGCCGCCTGAGCCTTGGCTGGAAAGCACCCCCCCCACCCCCCGCACTGACTCCCAATCCAGTGCTCCCCCGGCTGGCAGCCATTCCCGCCCCCCCTCTGTTCAGTTCTGGGGGAAAAGCATTTCCAGGGGGGCTTGAGCTTGTCTCTTCCCTCCCACTCCCCTCTTTCCCTCCTTCTCGGTCTGGCTGTGTCTCTGCCTCTCTCTCTCTCTCCCTCTCTCTCTGCGAGCCCCCAGCCTGCAGGGAAGAACTTGCTTTCTTCCGTGCAAGGCCACAGGCCAAGTGCAGAGCCTCTGCAGCTCCCCCAGCCTCCGAGGGCGCCTGTGCGCCCAGCACCCGGCCTCCTCCCTTCCGCCTCGCGGCCCGGGGTCCGCAGCTGGGGGGCAGCCGGTGCGTTTGGTTCCCCCCTTTCTGGAAGGACAGGAGGGCTCTCCGGCCCCTGCGGCTTCCTGCTCCCGCCCGGCTGGCGGAGATGAGAGCCGGCTGCGGAGCTGGGAGCCAGGCCGCAGCTCACAGAACAAACAGAATTTTTTTTTGCAACTAGAGGGGGAAGCACAGAGCTAAAAATAAAACGAAAAGATCAGTATCTGTCAGCCTGACAGCTGATTGGCTGCTCGGAGACGCATGTAATTACCAGCAACTGGCGCTGGGTAGGCAACGCCGGGAGAAACTGCTCAGATGAGGTTAGGATTTAACCTTTAAATTCTGGAGCCACCGGAAGCCGAGGGGAGGACGGCGGGCGTCGGTGCTAATGAGGCTGGGGGGCGGGGGGGGGTGGTGGAACGGGGTAGGGGGGGCCGGGGGGCCGCCGAATCCGGGGTAAGTCCCGGGGGCGCCTCCGGGAAGGCCCCGGGAGCCCTCCGCCCTGGCTGCCTCCTCCAGCCGACTGCGAGTGCCTCTGATTGGGCGGCCTGGCGGCGGTGGTCCTTCTCCCCGCCCAGCTGGGGGTGGTGTTTTTCCGGGAAGCCGGGGTCTCACCCCGGAGTGAGTGAGTGAGGGGGGCTGCCTAGGGCCCCAGGGTGGGGGGGAGCCCTCCCAGACTGGCCTCCTGCTGAGGCCACCCCAGCCCCACCCACATTCCTCAGCCTTGGCCTGCTCGGTGTGTCGGTTTCTGCCTTCCAGCCGGGGTCACCTCCGTCCTCACTACCGCCCACCCCCACCTGGCTGTTTCCTGCCCCACCCGGGGGCCGGCATCCGGACCCCCCAGCCTTGTCCTAGATCCCCCCGGAGAGAGACCAAAAAAACGGCATGTTGTGATGTCGCTAAGCCTCAGTTTCTTCACCAGTAAAATGGGGGTGATGCTAAGAGGCCCACTGGCGGCTGGGCAGATGCCAGGGGGGCCCTGGGCCCGGGGTGGCCTCCCGATTCTCCCGCCTGAGCCAGTCGGTCCTCTGGTGCGGCACCTGGGGGACCCACCTTATGCTCAGGCCCTGGTGGTCGGTGAGCCCCGTGAGGGCCGGAACCCCACCTCTTACGGGAGCCTGGCTGAGGGCCCCTGGGGAAGGGAGACATGCAGACCCCGGACGTGGGACATGGCAGCCACCTTGGGCCACGCTGCCCAGGCTTATGGCAGCCGGCGGCCTCTGTTGGTGGGGGGGCCATCTCTCCCGTGTATCAGCACCCCCCCCTCGAGTGCCCGGGGAACACCTGGTCCTGCCCTCTGAGGTGACACCCAGGGGGACACTGCCTCAGTGCAGGAGGGAGGGGAGGGAGAAGGCCACCTTAATGCCACGGTCCTAGCCCTTGCTGCCCCCTCCTCAGAAGGTTCCAGAGTTCGCCTGCCCGGCACCGGGTTTTCCTGTGCTCTCTAGGTTGGGCTGGGCTGGGGGGTAGGGTAGGGGGCGTCGAGTTGCCTGGGCGCTAGGACCTCGAAAGCCCAGACTAACGGGCAGGAGACGACCCTTTCCAGAGCTCCTGACTGAGGTGGGACGCAAAAGGCAGGTGGGGGAGGGCAGAGAAGGACTCCTGATAGTTGGCATTCATCCTCCCCCCCCCCCCCGCCCCGGCCGTGTCCGCCATCTGATGCCCTTGAAGGCACTGCCCCACGGAGCCCCCCACCCCCAACGACGCCTGGAAAGCAGTGCTATTGTTGTTTACACTCTGCAGATGAGGAAACTGAGGTCATTGGGGCAGTTAAGCACCCAGGGCCCCGTCTCCTGAGGCCAGAATGAAAGGGAGGTGCGGCGGCGACGACGTGAGATCTTTCTAGAGCGTTTGCCAGGAGCCCTTCCAGCCCGATAGGTTGGCACCGAAAGTCCCAAGGATGCTTTGTGTATGTGGTGTGCCCAGGAATCCCCCCTTCGGTGTCTCTGTGAAAGATCGGGAAGATTCGACGTGCTTCTCAGTGATTTGGGATGTCGGGGTGGTGTCTGAACCGGCCGCGGTGTCGGGACTGGACCCCGAGGCCGCCCGGTTTTATTCAGGTTACGGTGAGAACACAGGCAGCTCGGGCTTTGGCCGAGCGAGCGCTCCGAGGGTGCTGGAGGCGGGGCTCAGCCTCGCCCCGATGCCCACTCCGTCCCCAGCCTCGGATAAGCCTTCTGGTCCCCGTGGTAGTTCTGACCGGCTGGCCTCTGACTCTGTTTGTCTACACTCGCTGTTTCCCGCATCGGGCAGGACGGACCCCCGGGTTTTTCTGTGACTTGAGAGCCCAGAGGCTAATCACCACCTCCCGCAGCTGCTTGAGAGAGATCCTGTGTGAGAGTCCAGCAGGAAAGCTACAGAACACGACCCCTCCCGCCCCTGCCCTCCCCCAGCCCTCCCACCCCTCCCCTCCACTGAGGTACACGGGGCTGGAACTCCTGACCCCAAGATCCAGAACCGCGCGCTCGGCCCGCCGAGCCAGCCGGGCGCCCCTGTTCTCAGGTCTTCTGCGGAAACCCTCGAACCTTCTAAACCGAATCTGCCCCTTCCCCACAGCTTCCTTGCTGGCCGGGGCACCAGAGGAAAGTTGGCCTGAGTCGTTAGCTCCGTGTTGGGGAAGCTGTACTCTCCCAGAGTTGCTGTTATTGTGTGTGTGTGTGTGTGTGTGTGTGTGTGTGACCTGATTCAAACGTCCCTGCTTTGTCATATGGGTCCCCCCTCAGGGAAATCTTTGAAGTGGAGGCGACCTTACTATACGTTTACTGGCGGGCCAAGCCCTCTGTGCGGTGGGGCCCTTGGTTCCGGAGGGTCTAAACAAGCATCTCAGGGAGGCAGGGAGTTGTGAGCTCCAGATGCTGGCACGTAAGAGTTTGAGTCTCCCGCTGAGTGACCTTGGCTTCCTCATCTGACCTCTCTGAGCCTTGGCTTCCTCGTCTGTAGGATGGGGACACGCATATATCCAGCTTAATGCCTGGCAATGGGCGGGGAGAAAAAAGTCAAGCTTTTTTTTTTTTTTTTAATTTTTAATGTTTATTTATTCTGGAGGGAGAGAGACAGGGTGTGAACGGAGGAGAGGCAGATAGAGGGAGACACAATCTGAAGCAGGCTCCAGGCTCTGAGCTGTCAGCACAGAGCCCAGTGCAGGGCTCGAACCCATGAACCGTGAGATCATGACCTGAGCCGAAGTTGGACGCTTAACCCAGTGAGCCACCCAGGCGCCCTCAAGCTTTCTCTGTTTAAAAAAAAAATAACATTTTGGGGGCACGGCGGTGGCTCAGCCGGTTAAGCACATCAGACTCCTGATTCCGGCTCGGGTCATGATCTCATGGTTCGTGAGTTGGAGCCCCGTGCTATCGGTTATGTGGGACCTGCCTGGGATTCTCTCTCTCTCTCTCAAAATAAGTAAATAAATGAGCTTAAAAAAATCATTTGGAAAATAACATTTTCCACAAATAACAGACACCTTGTCTCCCTATTCTGTAAAAAGCGTCGGCTGGAGAAAATCCGTCCGTATCCAAGCACCTGCTGCGTGCCCAGCATCGGGTTGGGCCCTTGGGGGACTGGATGGTGTTACCCCGCTCGCGGGCGTGTCCCGTGCACTGGGCGCGAGCGAGACCCTTCACCTGCTCAGGCCCCCCTCGACGCAGCCCCACGGGGTGGCGGTGACTGGGAGCGCCGTTTCCCCGAGCGAGGAAAATGAGGCACAGAGAGGGGAGGTGACTTGCTTGAGATCCCACCGTGCGTGAGGCGCTGAGCGGCCGGGCTTTGGACGCGGGCGCTGTGTTCTCAGTGAGCAGAGCGGAGCCCCGATTCCAGCGGGGGCTCGCCTGGGTCCGGGAGACACCGCATCGGGACTTCGAGTGCTGGCAGGAGGGCGCCCAGTGGGCTTTCTTTCTAATGTTTCTTTTAGGTTTTGAGAGGGAGAGAGCGAGCGCATGAGCAGGGGAGGGGCAGAGAGCGCGAGGGGGACAGAGGATCTGAAGCGGGCTCTGGGCAGACGGCAGAGAGGCGGACGCGGGGCTCGAACTCTCAAACCACGAGGTCACGACCTGAGCCAAAGTCGGCAGCTTAACGACTGAGCCCCCCAGGCGCCCCCCCAGGCGGGCTGTTTAGGGCTTATAAAGACCAACCGGAGGCGGTCCCTGCCCCAAAGAAGCTACATCTGCTGGGACAGACCGGGGAAACGCCTGGTGAACCGGGGGGGGGGGGGGGGGGGGGGGGCACCCGAGGCTGTGTAGCTGAACCCGCCTGTGGAGAGCCACTGGAAAGACCTCCGTGGGACCTTGCTTTTAAAAAGTCCCCTTCAGGGGCGCCTGGGTGGCTCAGTCGGTTAAGCGTCCGACTTTGGCTCAGGTCATGATCTCACGGTCTGTGAGTTCGAGCCCCGCGTCGGGCTCCGTGCTGACAGCTCAGAACCTGCTTTGGAGTCTGTCTCCCTCTCTCTCTCCCCTTCCCCTGCTCACGCTCTGCTCTGCCTCTCCCTCTCAAAAATGAATAAACGGGGGTGCCGAGCTGGCTCAGTTGGTTGAGCGGCCGACTTCGGCTCAGGTCATGATCTCACGGTCTGTGAGTTCGAGCCCCGCGTCGGGCTCTGTGCTGATGGCTCAGAGCCTGGAGCCTGCTTCGGTTTCTGTGTCTCCCTCTCTCTCTGCCCCTCCCCCACTCACGCTCTGTCTCTGTGTGTCTCAAAAATAAATAAACATTAAAAAAAATGAATAAATGTTAAAAAAAAAAAAAAAAAGTCCCCCTCGTTGGGATGTTGATATCAGAGTCCTAAGCCCTTGGCCGCGGCTCACGGTGGGTGGCGCCTTTCTCGTCTCTCACAACCGAACCCTCCTGAGTCGTGTTGGAAGCCCCGTTTGCTCGGCCCTCGCGGTGGCCTTCTAGTCCTCGGTCTTGAGCAAAGGTCTCCGGGGACCGTGACTCAGCCGCGTGAGGATCGTTTTTAAGAAATGACCGCACCGCCCCCCCCACCACCATCCTGGGCCCAAAGTCCCGGATGGAAGGACACCTTCCAGTGGCCATGAGCTCTGGGGTCCCCACCGCCACCAAGACCTCTTTAGATGCAGGAAGCCGGGCTTGGTGACGGGCCGCGAGGTGAGACTCCCAGTTGGTTACAGTCCTGGGCATCCGTCAGACTTCAGAGCCCCGGTGTCTAACCTCCGAGAGCCCCTGGCCGGTGCCTCGAGGCCTCGAAGCCCCTGTGCGGATGGGGCGGGAAGGTGGGGGCGGGTGGGGGACAAGGGTCCGCCTGGAAGGAGCAGCGGGACTGCCAGTCGAGACCCACGTGTGTGCTCAGACGAGCCCAGGAAGGGAAGGCAGGGCCACAGCGTGGGGGGGGGGGGAGGGGAGCTGGGGAGGGGAGCTGCACCGAGAGGCCCGTGCCCGGGCTTGCCGGTTTCTCCGAGACATTCAAGTTCATCTGTGGCTGCTCTCCACCACTCTCCCCTGCAAACCTGCAAACGAGAACCCACACATCGTCCTCGAGGACAGCTGTCCTTGGGAACGGGACATGAAGAACCTCCGGGGAGGCCCTGGGACGCATGCACGGTGGGTCCCGCCCCGTCCCATGCTCCCCGGGGGAGCCTGTGGCGGCCCAGCACTGCCCCTGGGGGCTGCCTCCGCACCCCAGTAGCATTGGGGCTGGGAGCGGGTGGGGAAGCCCTCCCTTCGTTTTCAAGAAAACACCAGGGCGCCTGGGGGGCTCAGTCGGTTAAGCGGCGACTTCGGCTCAGGTCATGATCTCACGGTCTGTGGGTTCCAGCCCCGCATCGGGCTCTGTGCTGACAGCTCAGAGCCTGGAGCCTGCTTCAGATTCTGTGTCTCCCTCCCTCTCTCTGCCCTTCCCCTGCTCACGCTCTGAAAAATAATTGAGAGGAACGCCCGCCCTTGGGGAACTCAAATTTCTAAGCTAATTCCTCTCCACATTCCCTCCGGAAAAGTCCCTCCTGCTGTCATCCGCCCCCAGGCCCATGTTTGTCCAATGGGCAAACTGCATATAAGCTTTCGTTATTTTAGCTTGATCCAGGGCACCCATCACCCCCTCGAGAGTCTGAACGAGCCCAGTGGGTTGATAGAATCCCACCCAAAGCAGAGACACGGGATGGTGCGTGTCCCTCGTGGTGGCCTGGCCGTCAGTAGAGACCAGCAACCACGGGAAATTTCGGGAGGCTGTAAGCGCCATGGAGCCCCAGCCGGAAAGGTTATGAGGCCCTCCAGGGAACCCAGATTGGGAACCATGGGGCTAAGGCCGTGGGGATAGAGGTAGAACTCTCTGGCAGTCCCTGCAGCCACTCCCATCTCCTCTCAAGGGGTCCTCCTGCGGCAGGGTGTTCCGGAGACTGGTGACCGTCCAGACATCCTGGCTACACCATCCTTTGGCTGTGTGCCCTCGGGCAGGTGGCTCTCCCTCTCTGAACTTCTGGCTCTCACTGCCTCCTCCTGGGTCGTGAGTGCTCCGTAAGGCCTGGGTGTCTTTACTGTCGTCAGTCCCTCTCGTTCAGGTTCCCCGACTTCCCTCATGCCCTTACCGTGTCCCTGGATGAAAAGGGGGTGCAGAGGTGTAGAACCCCTCTGAATGGCTGTCGCGTTGGGAGAGCGAGCCTGGAAGGGGAGCGAGGAGGCCAGACATCTGAGGCTAGTGCCTCCGAGCGCTCCCCAACTTCGGTGAGCCCCAGATCCCCTGCGGATCTTGTCCGAATGTAGAGGCGGTGCGACGCAGCCGGCCTGGGCAGGGACCCCCGGGTGAGGCAGCCTCGGGGGCCATGCTCTGGCCCCAGGAGGAAAGCAGGCCACTGGGTGTCTGGAAGCGATGGCTCCAGAAAGGCCCGAGAGCCCCAGAGCATCCAGGACGGGCAAGACGAAGCCACATGAGGGTCAAATTATGTTTTCAACAGAAGAGAACAGCTCTGCCTCCTCGCGTGTAGAAAGATCTCCGTGCCCACCCCCACGCGGCCCCAGGGGCCGGAAAGAATGCGGTCTTCTGACTACAGCTCCCCTCGCTGAAGGGGGTGGATTCGCTCTGAAAAACTTGCCTGCAGAATGAATTTTTCTCCATCAAATGGCCTTTTCCAGCGGTTCGTGTTATAAGACCAGGGTAGCATTCCCACCGAGGAATACCCGGCACCGAGGCATCGACCTTGAGGATGTGGCCAGTGCGAGGGGTCGAGGGTGCATGGGCGCAGGCCCTCCCCCCCACGGGTGGGGGGGGTACTTCAGAACCCGTGAGAGATGGAACTGCAGATTTGGGAACCAAAACCTGAATCCTAAGCCCCCTGATGGTCTGAGGGCCACGCCCCACACTGGCCCAGGGACTCTGACCGGCATCGCTGAACGGAAGACTGGCCAGACCAGAGAGACGGAGGCCAAACCCGCCCCTGAACCGGAGAAGGTGCCCAGAAGGGCTGTCTGTCCTGACGGGCGGCCCCATTGTCTTGGTATAGAATGCCCCAGGCCACGCTTGAACAGGCTGGGAGTGTTTTTGTTTTTTTCTCTTGGGACACGATCATTTAATATTCTCAGGGAGCCTGCTGCCGCGGCCACTTGGCTGTGTTTCCCAACGAGTGTTCTGAGGCTCCGATGCCGGCGTTCCACAAAGGCTCTGAGAACCGCAGGGTGGGGAGAAGGCTAGGTCTCCTCGCCCAGGGGGTCGGCTGGGGTGTGCCAAGGAACACCGGGATTCTCGGATCAGAGACACGTCACAGTCAGCCCACATCAGACAGACAGACTGTGCTTTTCCATCCGATTCTGGGACCGGTACTGCCCAGAACAGTCTTTAGGAAGCCAGTCAATGAAAGGCCCTCATAAACTAACAGGTCTTCTGTGCTTTAATTAGTTCCCTGCTGCTGCATGAGAAATCTCCCCAAACACAGGGGCTTAAAACAATAAGCATTCATCTCTAAGTTTCTGCAGGTAAGGAAATCAGAAGTGGGTTAGCTACATGATTCTGCGCTGTGGTGTCTTGCGAGGTTGCCCTCAAGGTGTCGGCGGGGGAGCTGTGTCATCTGACAGCTTGACCGGGGAAGCTGTGTCATCTGACAGGCTTGACCGGGGCCGGACGGTGGGCTCCTAAGGAAGGCGCACTCCTCGGGCTGGCAAGGCGGTGCTGGCCGTTGGCCAGGAGACCTCAGTTCCTTGCCCCAGGGACTGCTCTGGAGGGTTGCTTGAGCATCCTTACAAGATGGCGGCTGGCTTCCCTCAAGGCGAGTGACACCAGAGAGGAAGCCTGAAGCCACAGTACCTTTTAGGACCTAACCTGGGGCCACTTCTGCAGCATCCCGTTGGTCACGCAGGGCAGCCCCACTCACGGTGGCGAGCCCTACGGAGATGTGAACACCGAGTGGTAGGAATCGTCTGGAGACCACCTCACAAGTCAACTACCCAGTCACCATCACTTCAGTATGGGAAGGCCCACTCGCCTCGGTTGCACAGTTGGGTTCTTGCCATTGAGTGTCAGTTCGGAACTCTGACCAGTGACCCGCCAACCTATGATCTAAGGGAAGAAGACAAGAACAGGGAACAACAGCCACCGTCATAATCCAGCCCCGGTTACCGAGTGCTCCCCTGTACCGGCTGCGTCTCGGGCATCATGGCGCCACACAATCCTTGTCCCCGACCGGTGGGTCCCGGCCATATTTCCGAGGTAGGCCACCGCCTTTCTACGAAACGCACAAAACGAGATGACTTCGCGACGGGGGCGACAACGGCACAAGCAGGGCTGCCTTCTAGAAGTTCAGAGACCCAATCGGCGAGCCGGCTGAACCCACGTGGAGAAGACTGGAGAGTGAACTTCGGGTGGACGCGTGCCAAAGATAAACAGGTAACAGATGGCTGAGATAAAATGTTTGTCTCGCGGACGGTGACAAGACGCGGGACCGGGGTGAGCCGGGGGCGCCTGGGGTTTCCCGGAGCCTCGCTGGCTGGGAGAAGTGGTCACATCCCCAGGCTGGGAGGCAGTGAGGCCCAGTGGTGAGGCGCGGGTCCCGGGATGCCTGGGACCCCCCCCCACCCCAGGCTTGTCCATTTTGCCGTTAGCTACGCGACACCAGGCAAGTGACTCCGCGGTCCTCAGTTCCCCATCTGCAAAATGGCAAGATTCAGAGGGACGGTCCCCGGCACAGCACGAGGGCTCTGGGATGCTTTAACCCACGACAACGCGCACGGTGGTGGCACCCCCGACTCAAAGAACCCTCCCAGAAGTGTCGTTGCCTGCAAGGAGCCTTGCTCCGGGACCACGAGGGGACCGGGAGCCACACAAGAGACGTTAGCTATTGCTCGGGCCTCCCGCAGGGGTGACCCCAGAAGGCTGGAAGGAAGCCAGCCCCTCCTTCCGCTGGGAGCGTGTGCAGGCACGGAGCCTGCCCAGCCCCTTCCTGTCCTGTTGGGGCATGATTTCAACAGAGGGAGCATCCTGGGTGTGTTCCTTCCCCCCCCCCTTCCCCCGCTGGAGAAGTCTCAGCCCGCTGAACAGGTCTTGGGATGCTTGGGGAGCTCTGGCTAAATCTGCTGTCCCCACAAACAGACCAGGCATAGACTCAGAAAGGGAATCTGGGCACTGGTCCCCCATCCCCCAGCCTGCACCGACAGAGCGGGGTTCGAATGGCAGGTATTGAAGGCAGGCCTTTGGGTCAGGCAGGCCCTGGGAGCAGTTGGCTCCACCCCTTGGGGCCGTGTGACTCTGGGTCAGTGCCTCAGCCTCTCTGGGCCTCAGTTCCCCCATCCCTCCAATCCCGGATGGGCTCACTTGCCGGGCCTCAGTCCGTTCTGAGGAGCCCAGCCAGGAAGACACAGAGACCGCACGGTGTGCCTGGGCCAAGTCCAAGGACACCCCTTTCCTCTCCAATCAGGGCACCTATGTTTTCTTCTCCTTCGTATGTCGGTGTTCTGGGTAATACGTCATTAAACAGGAGAGAAGGAGAAGGGGAGAAGAAAAGGTGTCCACAGTGGAAACAACACGGTCTAGAAGTTTCCTTTGTCCTCTGGCTCACTCCTTCAGGCTCTAAGGGAGCGGAGGAGTAGACATGAGCCGGAGTTCGTGGTTGCCCGTTTCCAGACAGTTGTTGGTTTTTCTGGGTTTGGGGGTCTCTGTGGGTGCCAAGGTCAGGCAGGCAAGGCAGGCTGGCCTCCTTCCTGAGCGCGTGCGCTGCCACGCCCGCCCCCGGTGGGGAAGCTGTCCCGGGGTGTGTTTCTTCACCGGTGCAGCGAGGAGGCCATGGCCGCGGGCTGGGAGGCCCTCTCCCCCCCTCCTAACGTCAGCTGCATTTATAGAGCTCCAGCTGTCTGCGCGGTGGCATCTGCGGTGGAGGAGCCAGCCTGAGCCCGCTGCCTCCGGCCGGCCCGGCGACCGCGAGGCTCCGCGTGGCCACCCAGGCCCCAGGAGAATCCAGTGCCAGCCCGGGCCACCAGGCTGCCGTTTGAAATGTCTCCTGATGGTGGCACTTCGGCGTGGTTCAGGTGTTCTGGGCTCGGACTGCACTTGGCTTGTGAAAACGTGCTAGCTCCCTCTCTCTGTTAAGGTTCCGTTTTTCGCTCGAGGGAATACTCCGGTGCCTAGAGTCGGATTTGACCGTGGCATGGCCCAGGCAGAACCCATCCACGGCTCCTCACCGCAGGAAGACAGTCTAAACCTGGGGGCGGCCCCGAGGCCTTCTGGAGCCTGGCCCAGGCCACGCCCTCCCATCTCAGCGCCCTAAGCCTGCCCACCTCTCCCTCTCTCTTCTCTCTGGAGCCGCACGTCGTGCGCTGCCTGCATCCTCTGCCGAGAACACTCCGTCTCCTCTTTTCATGGTTCACCAAATGTCACTTCCTCCAGGAAGCCCTCCCTGCCGAATGGAGCCACTTTAGTCCATGCTCAGGCTCCCCCTGTACTTCTCCTTTGTAGCACTCGTCATTGTGAGGATCTAAACAACTCCTCGGTATCTGAGAACACCTCTCCACTCGCACGCATGCATGCACGCACTGGGACGTGGGCTCCCCGAGGCCTTCCCTGTCCGTCTACCCAGGCCAGCCCCCAGGGAGAGAGTTCTGGAAATGTCCGCCGAGTGAACCACGACGACGGGGGACCGCAGGGGCCCGCCCCACGGCCTGTTGATTCAGGCCGGCGATCGGGGGCCGGCTGTTCACCTGACCAGGTCACTCGGAGAGCCTGGGAACCCCGGGGGCCCCCCGGCCCCCCCTCCTCCCGCCCGCAGGCCCCGCCTGGAAGGACACGGAAGGGGTTAAGCGTTCCTGGCGGCCTCGCAGTTCCCCTTTCCGGGGCAGCAGCAACGGAGGCTGGCGAGGAATGTTTGCAATGCAGAGGCGAGGAGGGAGGGCGGGCTGGTGGAAGCGGAGGCCGGCAGGGCCAGGCTCCCCAGTTGAGCAATCGCCCGGGCCCAGCCGGTTCCTGTAACTCCTGCCCCTCCCGCCTCTTCCCGCCTCGCCGGGCTTCCTCCGCCTGCCTGCCTGCCCGGCAGTGGGGGGCGGCCCGTTCTCTGGGGCCTGCGGAGGAAGGTGGAGGGACAGAGGCCCAGAGAGCTGGGAGGCCCCAGGGGTGAAAGGCAGGGACCTCCAAGGAGACACAGAGAGGAGTCCGGTCAGCTTAGCCACCTTGGCCCAGAGAGGGCAGGGCCTTTGCCCAAGGTCACACAGGGAGGCATCGCTGAACCGGGCCGCACCCCGGATTCCAAGGCACCAGGCCACAGCTCCGCACGGCACGGAGGTCACCGAGCCACTCGAATGGGAAAGTGTCCCCACTGAAGCCAAAGACCGCCCCCCCCCAGCCCCGGCTTGGCTCGTCACTCAAGCCCCAGGGGCTCAGAGAAGATGGGGGGCTCTCACTGGGCTGGGCGCACCCCTCCCTCCCCAGTCCCCCACCTCCGTTCCTCACCTCCAGGGGTGCGGAGTGAACGGATGGAGGGCACACTTGAGCTGGTTCTCGTTCTCGAAAGCCCCGGCTGCTTCCTTACTCCAGTCCCCCGCAAGGAAGGCCCTTCACGGTACCGCGCTGGCAGGAAGCCAGTTCCTTTCTCTCCAGGCGCCCGCCTTCTCTGGGAGGGCCGCATTCCCGGACACCCCGGAATGAGCTCCGCGCCCCCCCCCACAGTATTTACAAGTGACGTCTGGGGTCTGGGGACGCCTCCACAGTCATTCAGGCCACGTTCGAATCTCAGCTCCACCTCTTCCCAGCCTCTTACGGAGCCTCAGTTTACCTATCTGTAAAGTGGAATTGAGGGAAGGGGGGGTGGGCCGGGCCGCAGTCTGTTGTCTGCTAAAACTCTTGCCCCTCACGGTCACGGTACTCCAGACATCCAGCCTGTTGGGGGCTTGCTCGGGGTGCCCCCCGCCCCCCAGGCCCCGGGCTCGGCCTGCGCTGCCGGAGGATGACGGGCTCAGCAGCCTCGGAGGCGCTGCCTTGGCCACACCTGGTGGAAACAGCAGGGAAATACTGAGACCCCGCATCTGGGGGGGGCGGCGGGGTGGGTGACCTGCCTATGAGAAGGGAACACTCTACTCACAGGTAAGGAGGCCTCGAGGGAAGAGCGACTTGCCAGGCCATGCAGACACAGAGAGGGATTTTAACCCGGAAAACCACGTGACAACACCCAGGACCCTCCTCCGCTCGGCTCGGCCACCCTTCACTGAGTCTCAGGCGAGCTGGGCAATGACCCACCTACTCGAATCCACCCACTCGCCTAAGAGGGAGATAGATGGAGCCCTATTGAGTTTTTCAGGAAACAGAGAGGTTGGTACGCTTGTCCGGGGTCACACAGCTCGCAAGGAGCGCAGCCTGGCTTTGAACTCAGGCAGCCTGCCCCCAGAGCCTGTGCCCTGGGCCCACGTCTTCTCCACACCTGGCCCGGGATCCTGGCTCTGCACAGAGGGGCCGGGCCACCTTGGCTGAGTCCCCGAAGCCCCAGAGCCACACAGCGACCCACTGGGGTGGGGGGAGGGGGAGACGCCCCGCTAAAGGGTCCCCGCCCACCAGGTGAAGGCCGCTCAGGGCGCCCGAGCCCAGCACCCCACCGCCCGGGGCCGATGGCGGCTCCGCGTCTCCGATCCCCGTCCATGGTGCACAGAGGCCGCGACCGGGAAGGACCCCCACCCCCCAACCCCCACCCCCACGGGCGGCTGGGCTCCCGCGGACAGATGGACGGACGCCGGCCGCCCCCTCCCGAGGCCCGCGTGGCTTCGCCGCCTCCTCGCGAGCAGGTTTCCTTGAAGAAAGCAGAAGATTGATTTCCTGGCAGGCGCTGCGCCGCGGAGCCCGTCCAAGTGGTTTGCATGTCTGCATTTTTTACTGCGCCGGTTAATATGTATGCAAATGCCGGCCGGCTGCGCCCGGCACACGCGGCGCCCCATTACGGCGGGGCGGCCGTCCGGGCGCGCGCCTGCTCCTTCCAGGCGGCGGGCTCGGGCCCTGATAGATGGGGTGCGGGGACGGAGACGAAGGACGGGCTCCGTAATTTCTTGTTCTCTTTTTCTGGGGGGTTGGGGGGGAGCGGCTCAGGCTGGAAACCAGCAGAGGAGATTTAAATATATGCAAAATTGTGGGGGGGGGCGGGGGGAACCTAAAGGGGGAGAGACTTCGGCGGTTCCTCCGTAGGAGCCGGGCTGCTGAAGGCCGGAGGGGGAGCCAGAGCCCCCACAGTCACCTTCTGGCGGCGAGAGCGGCTTTGCTCCTGATAAGCAGGCCCGGTCCTGCGGGGAAGCACGGTTTCAGCCGCAGTGAAAAGGAAAATGCGGGTTACGTTCAGCCTGGTTTCACCTGGGGGGCAGGGCAGGGATGGGGCGGTGGGGGGAGGCACTGGCAAGGTTTTCCCATCCCGCCCCCCCCCCACTTCCTCTTCTGGGGCTTCCAGGGCTCATCACGTTGTAGGTATGATGTCCTGGAACTCTCATGCCAGCCCCGTGGAAGAGGTCACACCCATTGGACGGATGGGGAAACTGAAGTTTGCTGGAGAATCCTTCCCCTTGGGAAGGATTGCAGAGTGACTGTGTGTGGGGGGGTGGTTTGGGAATACTAGAGCCGTGTCCTTGACCCCCCCCTCCCCCGCAGCCCTCAGCCCCCTCTTGCTCTGTGGAGTTTGCCCCCCACCATGGAATCTGCCCCCCTCCCGCTCAACCCGGCCCCAGCCTCCTACCTGCCCCCACCTGCCTGGGAAATCAAGATGCCTCTGAGCCCGAGGACTGAGCCCCAGTGTTTCAAAATATCGCTGAAGCTTAACATTCGAGGGGTGCCTTCTGAAAGGATCTTTCTGAATTTCTCAGGATTTCAGGCTGCGTGGCAGCTGGGGGGCAGCCTGGAGGATCACGGGCACACAGACCCGGTTCACGGGGGAGGCTGCAGCCTCCGGCGAGGGCCGTCCTGGAGCGGACGACGGACAGACAGACAGACAGAAGGATGAAAATTTACAGATGTGTGCGCGCGCATGTCCGTGTGTCATTATGAGCGTGTCAGGGCGTTGATGTGCGTGCCAGCGCGGGGGGCGGGGTACTGCGCGCGTCCGTGCGCACGTGTGTCGGTGAGCACGAGTGTGTGCCGCCGCGTGACCGCGGCCGAGCAGCTGGGGTGTGAATTTCCCCGAGGGTTTCCGTCCGCCTGGGGTTTAGGCTGCTCCCTGCTCGGGAACCGCGGCTTCTCGCCTCCTCTCCGGCCCCTCCCGATTCTGCGCCCCTTTCCAGGGAAAGCCTCTGTTGCCTCAGCGGCAGAATGGGGGGTAGGACGGCTGCGAGGCAGGCACCCCCCCAAAGCTCTGCTTCGCTGAGGACTTGATCACTGGGGAGGATGGGGGGAGCCTGGGGGTTCTGGGCAGGAGACTCTCCAGGGAAGCCCTCTGTGGGTATGTGCGTGTGCATACGCACGCACGCGCGTGTGTGTATGTGTGTGCACCTGAATTCGACAACCCGGGTTTTCCTGCCCTCCTCCCTCTCCCACCCGGTGCCAGGCTCCGGTGCTCCCTGTGGGCGGGCCTCACCTCCGAGCCCCACCAGGCAATGACTCCAGGTCCCCAAGTCTTCCCTCAACTCTCCTCCGTCTTAGTCGGTGCCACCGCCCTGAGCCGGCCCCAGCCACCCTCAGCACCGCGATGCCCATGGGGCTTTTTGCCTGATGCTTGCATCACGGAGTCCAGAAAGTTCTTTTCATTGAGAGCATTTGGAATGCATAGCAACACTGCTCCTGTCTGAATTCCTCCTCCCTGGAGGGGAGTGTGTGTGGGGGGGGGGGGGTCTGCAGCATCCCCTAAAACACGCATAGGCCCTAAGCCTAGAAAAGCAAGGGGGCAGGGCCTGCGGGAAGGGGGGAGCCCTGTGTGTGTGGGCAGTCGCTCCCTGAGTTCCTCCTGCTGCTCCAGGAGGCCAGGACCTGGGTCTTCGCGAGGACCTGCCTCCAACCGCCGGGCCCACGGTCGCGGCTGGACAGTAGCCATTGAAATAGACCAGCGTGAGGGTGGCCGAGTCAGGGAGCACGCGCATTTTGGCAACGCTAAGCCTCCTGCCCCGTGACCCCTTGGGGTGTGCGCCCTCGCTCTCCAGCTGGGTGGGGGTAGGGGGGGGCTGCTGTATGGGGACCAGCTGAGTCAGGCCCTCACCCTGGGCAAGGGGCCACCGTGGCTCTCGCCGGCTGAAAATGCATCTGCATCTCCCTCTGCAACCCGCCATTACTCAAGGTTGGCATGTACTATTCCCGCCCCCCCACCGCCAAGGGAGGACCCGCCGCCCCAGCCGCCCCTGTGTTTTGGGGAAGGGGCGGCCGGAGGCCGGACTCCGAGGAGGCCCCGCAGGACCTGCGAGCAGCCACCCTGAGGGCAGTGGCTGTATTTTTCTGAGCTGAGAAATTAGGACGCAGGATGCGGCTGAGGGTGTCTGGATTTGGCTCCTCGAAGCTATGCCGCTTAAAGCTTATTTAGCTAGCTAGGAAATGGAGCGTCTTTGCTGGAAAGAATCGGGGTTTCCCAAATCAGGGAGGGGCGGGAGATCAATCATTCAATTCGACCAATCTTTTGGGGGCACCTGGGTTCTTGGTGTTTGCACTATAGCCAGGAGCCTCATGCCTGGCCGTGGGGTCGCCTCCGCTCTGCTCTGTGTTCCCAGGCCTGGGTGGGGACTCCGGGTCACAGAGTCAGGTGGGGCTGGAAAGGCCCAGCTCAGTTCCCATCAGGCCTAGCGGCGGGGGGTGGGGTGGGCAGAAGTAGAGATCACAACGCCAGAGACTAAGGGATCTGGAGAAGTTGGGACCCCGGCGTGCCCCTGGCACGTTCACTGGGGCGCGGGTCACACCGCAGCCCCGGGGCCAGCGCCTCACTCCCCTCTTGGGGGGCTAAGGACCTGGAGATGCGGCTTCGCCATCCCGGGGAGCAGGGCATCACCCCGGGCGCCCGCGGAAGCAGGTCCGGGCCATCGCACCCTACAGACTTACCAGTGGGGTTTTAAACATTCTTCCTTTTTTTTTTCTTTCTTGGCATTAAAAAAATTCTTACTCCTCCAGCGACCATCGGGGACAGGAAAATCAAAAGCGCATGAGAGACGGCTTCACAGAAAATAACAAGTGTTGGTGAGGATGCGGCGAAATTGGAACCTTGGGCACCATTTTCGGGGACGTGAAACGGGGCCGCCGCTGTGGGAAACGGTGCGGCCGTTTCTTCAAAAGAATTAAAAATAGAATTACCATATGATCCAGCGTCTCCGCCGCCGGGCGTAGGCCCAGAAGAATTGAAAGCAGGGTCTCAAACAGATACACGTAACACCCATGTTCCCCGCAGCGTTGTTCACAATGGCCCAATGGCAGGAACGACGCAGGTGTCCTCCGAGAGTCGAGGGGACAAACCCAGTGGGGTCTGGGCGTCCAGCGGAATATCATTCAGCCTGAAAAAGGAAAGCGGTTCGGACTCGGGCCGCGACAGGGATGAACCTTGAGGACATGACACGAAGTGAAATACACCAGGCGTAAAAGGACGAATCCCGTGTGACTCCGCTTACACTGGGGACTTAGAAGGGGCAAGTTCGGAGAGACAGAAAGGAGAAGGGTGGTTGCAGATGCCTGAGGGGAGGGGAAATGGGGAGTGTGTGTTTTATGGGTACCGAGATTCGCAAGGCAACGCAAGTTCTGGGGACGGATGGTGGGGACGGAGGCAGAGAGGCTGGATGGACTTCGCACCCCCGGACCGTGCACTTAAAAATAACTACGATGGAAAATCAAACAAGCAAACCAACACCTTACTCTGCGTTCTCTCAAGTCGTCAGTGGTGGGCTTTCTTTTTAGTTGCATTTATAAGAAATAAAATAGGGGCGCCTGGATGGCGCCATCGGCTGAGCGACTTGACTCTTGATTCTGGCTCGGGTCATGGTCTCCCGGTTCGTGAGTTCGAGCCCTGCATCGGGCTCTGTGCTGACAGCGTGGAGCCTGCTTGGGATTCTCCCTCTCCCTCTCTCTCTGCCCCATGTGCGCTCTCTCTCGCACGCAGCTCTCTCTCTCTCAAATAAATGAAAACTTAGAGAGAAATAAATGAAAATATCAGATGGGGGTTGTCATTAGAGCGGTTAAGACTCACAGATGCTGGTGTTCCTGGGCAAGTGACTTCACCTCTCTGAACCTCATTTTTCTTCATGGGGGAAATGGGGATAATGATGGGGCGACCGAGGAGTCCATGATGTCCCCGAGGTGGTCCCCCCAGGGGCCGGTGTTCAGTGAGCACTCGGCACCCAGCAGCCCTTAGTGCCGACAGACATTCCTCAGGCCCCTGGGATTTGGGAATATGAGCAGCACAGGCCCTCCACAGTAGGTAGAGATAAGACCCCTTGCCCCACCGTGCGTGTGGAGAAATTGAGGCCTGGAGGAGTCGAGGCACCTGAACCAGACTGTGGTGTTCCAAATCTGCATCGGTCAGCAAGGCTAGGTTCTGCTGCGGTAACAAGCAAGCTCCCCATCAAAGTGTCTCAAGGTGACAAAAGTTTGTTTGGCGGCTGGCAAGCTCTGCCGTGAGCCCAGGTGGTTCTCCAGGGCAACTGCCCTCCAGGCGGAAGCCCAGGGATCCAGGCTGCCTCTGTTTTGTGGGAAACTGAGTTACTGAGGCAAGGAAAACAGCCCCACACCACTTCCTCCCAGCGTTCCTCGGCCAGCGCCGGTCACATGGCTTCACCCCGTGCGCCAGGGTGGGCGTCCCAAGACGGAGAGACTTCTCCACGGGTGAGTGTCGGAAGTGGCCGCTCACCATCCCGGTGGGCTGAAGGCCAGTGGCGTGCACGCTCACGGTAAACTGAGTCAAAGAGAAAAGGGTCGAAAGCTGGAATTATTCCTCTTCCTGCCCGAGCCCCCCCCCTGCTCCATTCCCAGGGCAACCACGGCTACCCTGCGGAAGGCCGGCATCGGTCACGACCTCCTGCTCTCCCGTCGGGCGGTGCCTTCGCGTGGATCTAATCGGTCTCCCCAGACGGGTGTCCTGGAGGTCTCTAACGTTCTGCTGTTATCGACGGTAACGCGATGAATTTCCTGTGCATCTTCCCTTGTCACCCGCGTGAGTGTGTCTGTGGTATAAATTCTAAAAATGGAATCTCTCGGCCAAAGGGCAGGTGCGCGGGCCGGGCCGACAGCTCCCTGGCGGCAGGTGCTGTTACCAGGGTCAGCAGGAGCTTTTCGGAAGAGGTGCTAATGCAGTGGGTTCCAGGGACCAGGGTGAGCTCTCTGTCCCGGGGGGGGGGGGGCGGGGGGGGGCGGGGGGAGGAGGTTCCGGATGGGACACTGAGGAAGGGAAGCCGCAAGAAGGGACGCCCTTTCTCCATCGCGACGCCGTGACCTCATTTCTAATACCGGGGCTCTGCTCTGCCCACTTTACAGAGAGCGAACACTGAGTTCTAGAAGGTTGGGTCACTTGCCCACCGCCTCCTCCCGAAGACACTCGTGTCCCCTAAGGGCTTTCTTCCGAAACTCGATTTCCCTTCCTCGGGGACTCCCGGGGTCTAATTCTTGGGCTCTTAACTTTTCTCCTTCGTCGTTTTCATCTCCTTGCAAGAGGACATGGGTGCCTGCAAAGTTTGCTCTTGTTGGTTTTTTTTTTTTTTTTAATTTTCTCTCCTTTTTGGGTGATGTCCTATTGTTTCTTGGAAAAAAAAACCCAGTTTACCCGTACCGTAAAATAAATCCAAGCAACGCTGAGAACGACAAGCAGGGTCAAAATCGCCAGCGCTCCTCCCCCGGAGAGGACTCTGGTTACCCAGCTAACGGGTGCCAATGCCCTCCCCGCCTCCAAAGAGAGCGCCGCCCCTGGTCCCTCACCTTCCAGACACCAAGAGGCTGAGGCCCAGCCCACTTTGTGTCTTTCACTGATGGAAAGGAACGTCGCGCTCTCTCTACTTCCTTCTGTTTCCCACTGCGACCCACCATCGGCAACACTGACTTTTTTTTTTTTTTCTAAACAAAAATTTTTTGAAGTATGTATTTATTTTTGAGAGAGAGAGACAGAGAGCGAGCCGGGGAGGAGCAGAGAGAGAGAGAGGGAGACACAGAATCCAAAGCAGGCTCCAGGCTCTGAGCTGTCAGCACAGAGCCCAACGTGGGGCTTGAACTCATGAGCTGTGAGATCATGACCTGAGCCGAAGTCGGACGCTGAACCGACTGAGCCTCCCAGGCGTCCCAATGTTGACTTTCTAAGCACAAAGCGGGCCCCAGCTCGGGCCTGGGTGGTCCTTCGTGTCAGGGGCTCTCTGGAGAGGTAGAGGGTGGGTCACCCCCAGGCTGCTTCCGTCAGACGTCGAGGGAAGAAGGGGCCGCAGCTCAGGACTCGCCGGAGCCTGGCCTTGTTTCTCCGGGAGGAGCCATGGTGGCGGTGGCTCTGGAGCCTGGTCCCATACAGACGTGAGGGGGAGAGAGATCCAGGCGGACAGGTGCGCGGGGACCCGAGCAACGATGCTCCGGGGCCTCTTGGAGGCACAAGGGCTCCGGCACTTTGGGAACGATACCCATCGGGGAGTGGCACGTGTGGCTGTCACCCCCCTCGTGGGGACAGCAGGCACCCCCGGCTGAGGGGTAGGTAGGTGGAGGTCAAGGCAGCTCTGCCGGGGACCACGGGACCCGTCCAGCAGCACCCGTAAGTCCTTCCTGGGGCCCGAAGAAACCCCCGGTGATGACGTGACACCGGCCAGAAGCAGGACAAGGGCAAGAGCTGACGGCACGCTGGGGTGACTCTGCTGCCTCTTTAGGGGAGGGCCGTCGGTGTCAGGAGCACGGGTTGGGAGTCGGGCACAGTCTGTACTGACCGTGCGACCTCATTCACGCTGGACTCGCCCGCTCAGGCGGGCCCATCGTAGGGACTGAACGCGACGACTTCCTACCGCGCTCTGGGCCCTGTGCGTCCTCAGAGAGGCCTCGGGACACCGAAGCCATAGTCTGGGTTAGGGGTGCTCCCGCCTGGGCTGGTGGATTGGGGAGCATGGAATGACATAAATGGCAGTGGGGGGGGGACTTCGGGAAGCCGTGATTCTCTGTTCCAAAGGGCTCCTGATTCTTTACAACGGTGGGTCGTAACCCTCCCTGCACGGAGAGAAGTGTCCCCCTCCTGTCCTGCTGGACTGCGTTGGGGGCAACCAGGAGGCCTGCTCGCCCGGGGCTCAGGGAGGGGGCGGGGGGTGGTTGGTGCGGCCGCAGGCGACGGGCGGGCGACGGGGAGCAGGGACAGAGCCGCTCAGACGCTGACCTATGCGTGGCAGAGAGCGGTTAGTACCGTAAGGACCCTGGTCCTGGGGGCGTCCTGGCCCAGTGTACAGATGAGGAAATCGAGGCACTGGGCTCCAGGCCGCATACCGGACAGGGACTGGGGCAGGCCAGGACCCACGGCCCCGATTGCTTCTCCCCACCCCTCGCCTGATTTTTAGGAACTGGCATCAAACCTTTATGACGTGTTCCCCATTCGGCCTTGGTGTCTCAGGACCTGAGGGGGTTCCTCAGAGGGGCCTTGGAAACTTCCAGACTCTGGGTCACATTCGAGAGTGATTTTAGACCTAGCGAGCAGGAGAGGAAGTCGGCCCTGGCACCCTTTTCCGGAGCGGGTAAAGCGAGGCTCAGCCAGCTGAGGGGTTTCTCGTGGCGTCCCGGGTGGGGGGGGTCGGCAGTGTGGCCTCTGGCTCCGGGCTCAGCTCCCCCCTCCCTCCCCCACCAACTCCAGTGTCCCCAGTCCTCTGGAGGAAGATTTCCGTGGTCCCGGTTGGGGGTGCCAGACTGCCAGTGACGAGTGTTTTTTTAATCCCAGCCCGCCTGACTTAGACGATTATTCGTATTTAAGGCAGGGACAAAACGCCAGAGCATGGCAGCCGGTCACCTCCGGGCGGCGGCCCCTCCTCGCCTGCCTCCGGTGGCCAGCTCCTGCCGGAGCAGGAAAGGGAGGGGGGAGATGGGAAGCAGGGGGAGGAAAGGCGGGGAGGAGAGGGAGGACAGGGGAGGAGGAGGAGGAGGCGAAAGAGGAGGAGGAGGAGAATGGAGAAGGGGGAGGACACTGGAGGGTAGGAGGGGTAGGAGAGGGAGGTGGGGAGAGGGAAGGGGGGAATGGGAGTGGGGCGAAGAGGGAGTAGGGGGGCAGAAAAGGATAGGAAGAAGGTGAGGGGGAGGGAAGAGAGGAGGGGGAGGGGAAGGGGAGGGGAGGGGGAGAGGGGAGGGGGGAGGGGAGGGGAGGTAGAACTCAGAAAGGACTCCCCCCCCTTTGGCAGCTCCCCAAGCAGATGGGGGGAGGGAGGGAGGGAGGTGCACGGATGAATAATTTACTACAGAAATGCAACAAGCATTTAGAAACTCTCAATTTATAAATATTTATTTTCACAAGTTCGCCCCCTCCCGGCGCTCTCCCCCTGGCGGGCCCTGGTCTTTCCTTTGTGGAGGTGGGGGCTCTGCCGCCCCCACGGCCGCGCTGTCTCTCTCTGGCTCCCCCGCGATCTCTCCCTGTCTCTGCGCGTGGCTGTGACTGTCTCTCCCAGTCTCACCCATGGGACTGGGGGGGGGGCGGCGGGGGGGGGACCGAGTCTCTCTTTTCTCCATCACCCTTCTCTCCGCTCCCCGGGTGTCCCCCCTGCTTGCGTGCATCTCTGTTCCCCGTCTCTCTCTGTGTCTCCGTCTTCTCGCTGTCTCTGGGTGGGTAGGTGTCTCCCCTATTCCGGGACCCCAGCCCCCACCCGCCCGCCCCTCCCAGGGCAGGAGGCCGCAGGGTCCATGGAGCCCTTGGAGGGGGGGAACCCTTTGAAGGCTCCGAGGGGAGAGGTCGTTGCCTTGGCAACCGGCCTCGGATTGGCGGAGCCGGGAGGGATTAAAGGGCCCACTTCGGGCGGGCGGGGGCGGGAACGGCGGGAGCCACGCCCCTGACACGCCCCAGCCACGCCCCCTGCCCGGCTGAGGTTTGGGGAGCACCTGCGGTGGGATTTCGAGACCCAAGGGCCTGGCCGGGCGATGGGGGAGGGAAGGGGGCTTCCAGGCAGGCTGGCGGGGAGGCGGTTCCGCGACGGGTCGTCGGTTAATCAGGTGACCAATCGGTTAATCCCTCGGCGGGTAATGGGGCCCACGGAGCCCCCGTCAGGGGCTGAGGGTGTGGAATGAGGCAGGGCTGAGTTCTAGTCCCCCCCCCCCCCCCCCCGGGCCACTTCTTGGCAGTGAGTCCCTGAGCAAGTAAGTCCCTGCCCACCTCGCCCGCCAGCCTCCCCTGCGTGCCCCGGGGCTCCAGCAGCACCTGCCCTCTGCCAGTCACTGTCACCCTGTCCCTCCCTTCCATTCAGACGGAAAAGGGAGGCCTCGAGAGGAGAGCGCGTGGTGGGCACAGAGCCCCACCGGCCATTTAACAAGCCCAACAAAGTTTCCTTCCGGTGGCCATGCTTTCTGTGAGCCCGGGCCTGGACTGGAGGTTCCCGGGCTCAGTGCCTGACCCGGACCCGGTCCTGGGTCTGTGTTGCATCACCTTTACCTCTCCTCCTTGCCCGCTTCTCTCCAGGTGTGGGGAAACTGAGTCTCGGAGAGGGCCAGATGGGCGGCATGCTTGCCTAGACCCAGGCGTTGGATGCCAGCCCCCTCCCCTTTTAAGCTCTTTCTGAGCCTGACACGTGAGCTCCAGAGAGCTGGGGACAGGGAAGCATGTCGGTTAATAATGGAGGAAACCTCGGGCAGCGTCCTCGGGGTCACCGGCTGGAAGGGTCTCCTGACACGCACTCGGGCTCCCTGCAACTGAACCCCGAGCGCGTTTCTTTGTTCGAGCGCACCCCCTCTTACGGGCACCAGCGAAGAGGCTGCCAGAACATTCCCCCCAGGAAGGAAGGGCGAGTCACAGAGAAGGTGGCTGTTTGGAATTACAGCGGCCCCTTTAAGGCCTCATGGCCAAGGCCGCTGCTCTGTTTGAAGCTGGCAGCTCTACTCTGGCTACAGCGGTCCTTCCAAATCAGGGTCCTGGGGTTGCTTCGGTGGCAGGGAAAGGCGCGGCCTGCAGAGCTCTCCCAGGGCTGGGGACAGCCCCCCCTCCCTATTCCCAGCCCCCCCCCCCATACTGGGCAGGTGTACCGCACACACACACACACACACACACACACACACCTCTCTGTGCAACAAACATAGAAACTCGTCCTCTCTCCCCGACACCCCCACGTGGACCACGCTGTGTGTCCGAGGCCTGCGGGCCCCTAACCCAAGGCCTGGCCTGCCCGTCCCGGCCACTCTGCAGGAAGGAATTCTCCAGAACCCTGTGGCCCTCTTCAAAGCTTCTAGACTCTTGGCCGCGAAGCCTCAGAGCCCTGGGCCCCCACCAGTGTATTTAAAACCCGGACCCACCCCGAAGGGACCGGAAGGAAGGGTGGAAATGAGGCGGTGGGTGGCCGTCAAGTGTCGAAGGAGGGGACTCGGTCTCGATGCGCCGTGCGGCCCAGGGCTCTGCATGCTGGGGAGAAGCGTTCTCACTCCCGCGTTACAGATGCGGAAGGTGAGGCCGGGAGCCGTAATGCACCTGAGATACCCCAGCTACCAAGAGGAGCGGCTGGGCTTTGAGCCAGGTCTCCGGGCCCCAGCCTCCATACACCTGGCCGGCCTCGGGTCTCCCGTCTGTACAATGGGCAGGCTGGTGCTGACCCACGGTGCCGGGCCCTTCTACACTTGCAGGCTGAGCCCTCTGAACACATCCGGTCTTCCTTCCCCTGCTGCTGGTTTGGGTTTTCCCCCAAGGCCTCTGGGGCTGCGGGACGGCCTGTATCTCTGGCTTGCTACAGGCGTCCTCGGCCGGCCGGCTGACTGCGTCGATAGGAGAGAAGGGAGACAAAGAGCCCAGAGGGGAGGACCCCCCCGCCCCCGCCGAGTCAGGCTGTGCCCTCCACAGTGAGCGGGGCCCACAGAGAACCTAGGGATCAGGCTGCAGGTGGCTCCAGGTACAGGGAGGGCACGAGAGATTTCAGAGGAGTCAGAGAGAGAGAGGATGGGTCCCTGAGACTCAGAGACCCCCACCCACCCACTCCCACCCCTGCCCATGTCAGACAAGGTATGGGGCGGGGAGCCGAGGCCCAGCATCCGGTTCCGGAGTGAGCTGTGTGACCTCGGCCGAGGCCCTCTACCTCTCTGGGCCCCAGCTGAGTTCATACAGCTGTTGAGCGTGAGCCCAGGCAGACCCCGCCCTCGGGACAAGGCGACTGCATTGGCGGTCGCTAGAAAAGTCTTCAGAGCAGAGGCCTCCTGGGAGCTGAGTCTAGAAGGATCCTCCCACGTGGTAAAGGGGCCCGAGGACACCCCAGGTGGAGGGCACAGCCTGCACAAGGGCACTGCGAAGCCTGAGGGCGTCTGAATGCGGTTCCGCGGGCGGTGAGGAGGGGGTGGGCACCTCCCGTGCGCGCGGAGCGGGGTCTGCGGGACGGCTGTCCCCTGCCGTGGGATGAACCGCTTGCAACACAGTGGCTTGAGACAGTAGTTTCCTAGCCTCTCTCGTGAGGCCGGGGTCCACGGGGCTCGGCTGGGAGGCTCTCGCCCGGGGTCTCTCCCGAGGCTGCAGCCGATGGCAGCTGGGGCCGGGGTCATCGGACGGCTCCACTGGGCTGGGCGCCCAAGGCGGCCCCCTCTTGGGGTCTCCTATGCCCTTCCCAGCAGCCTGGACCGATTTCTTAGGTCGAAGCTCAAGGCCCTGAGAGGCGGGCGGTGAAACCGCTAGGCCAGTTAAGGAACTATTCCCAGCATCGCTTTGGCCAGCCTCTCAGATGGACCCCATCACGCTCCAGCTTGGGCACAAGACAGCAGGCCTCAGTTTCCCCCTCTTTAAGACCCCAGCGATGTTCTCGCCTTGGGGAGCTGAGGGGGAAGGCGGCTCCCACCTGGTTTGGGCTGGCTCCTTCCGTCCCATCTCGGATTCCAGCCAGAGCCCCATGGGTGGGGTTGGGGGTGGGGCGGACGGGAGCTGCAGGAACGGGGTCCGGATTGTCCCGGCAGCCAAAGCTGGGGTGTGGGGCACACGGCCCCCTGGAGAGAGGGGGGCGCCAGGGCGGATCTTTACCAGCCCGTCCCTGCTGCCCACAGCGAGTCCCCACACTCCCCAGTCCGTCCTGGAAGCCACCGCCCGCTGGCGCCCCCAGCCAGCTGGCTTCCTCTCCTCTCGCCGCCCCCAGCCTGCAGGCATCACGCGTCTGCCCGCAGCTTTGCACCTGCCACCCCCTCCCCCCCACTTCCTACCTGGGGTGATGCTCCGGCCTCTTCCGTGGCCCTGGCCTGCAGGATGGCCCGGACGACCCTGCGCATCCCCAAGTCCTCGCCAGGGACTGGGGTCGCCAGTGAACTATGGCTCCATCGGCCCCCTCCTGCCCCGCCCCCTCCCACACCCCCCTCCTCCCCTGGGGCTCATTCTCAGTTCTCTCTGGTGGGGAGCCCACTTTGAAGTTACGCACACTTGGGTTCCCACCCTGGCTGTGCCGCCTCATGGCGCTGAGCCTCAGTTCTCCCATCTGCAGAACGGGGAGAGTGAGAGCAAGGCCCTCCCGGGGCTGCAGTAGGGGTGGAGGGAAGAGGGTTTTCACGTCCCTGGACAGCCTAGGAGTTCCCTGAGCGTTCGTTCACGACCGCTATTGCTGGTATCACCCAGCCTGGCCCGTTACCGCCCCGAGCCCGCGGCCCTCTGGACTAAGCCGCTCACTACCCGAACCACTTTGTCTTTGCCTGGGAACACTCACCGGCGCCCCATCGCCTCTGCTGGGACTTAAAAACCCCAGCTAATTTCCAAAACTCTTCGTCACCTGTCTTTCTAGATTTCCTGGCAAGGCTGCCCTGACCAGTGACCCAAAAGGGCCTTCGAGGAGGACGAGGTTTCCTCCCGGCTGCCCCCCCCCACTCCCTGCTCCCCGAATGTCCCCCACAGAGAGCTGGGTGACCCAGGGCAGGTCGCTCGCCTCCCAGAGCTGCTCGAGTTCCCTCTGCGGCAAAGGGGCGCCGATGTCGCCACCAGACCAGGCGATGGTCCCCTCCCAGGGCTTGTGGGGGGCAGGGGGGACACCGGGTGTATCAGGCACGTGCTGAGCGCTTGAGGAGGGCCGCCCGAGCCTCGGGGCCGGCTCGGTGCAGCCCGCAGCCCTCCGCGCAGACGCTGGAGCGAGGCCAGCATTCTCCCTACTCCCCGTCTCCTCAGAATTCCCGCTGAACATTACCCTGATTGTGTTGTAGGGAAGGCAAGAGAACATTTGTTCTTAAAAAAAAAAAAATAGCATTTTTCCCCATTTACCAAATCCATGTTAATTGTGGATAATTTTGAAATTAAGATAAACCAAAGAGAAAATTTTAAATGATCTGTAATTCCTCGCCCATCCAGAGAAGGAGGAGCTTCTGGCCTCCGGACTTGGCAATGGATGAGTAACCCAGCTGTGCTTGGGGGCTGCTAAGGGGATCTCAGGAGGCACTCCATGCCGCACCCCGGTTCTTCCGTTCACCGGCAGGACCGAGTTTCTGCACCACCCGGAGCCTCAGAGCGTGGAGCGAGCACTCGGAGAGTGCTCCCTACCAGCAGCTGTTAGAAGCGTAGGCTCTCAGCCCCAGTCCCCACGCATTTTCCCAGGATTCCCAGGGGGTTCCTCGGCGCAGTACGGTTTGGGAGGCGGTCCTGGAGCCCCCTTTCCGAAGGCGGCCCCTTGCCCCGTTGCGTGGCTATGCTCACACCTCCGAAGCCAGGCCTCTGTGACTGCGCGGAGGTGGTTTCCGAGTTGCCATGTAAATAACGCGGCAGAGAATACGTCATGAAGAGTGAAAGCCCTGGGCACACGGTGGGTGTTGCTTCCCGAAGCTTCCCTGAGCTCTGCTTCCCCCCCCACTCATCGGCTCTCCTTCTCCCTGGAACATTCTGGTGGGGGGGGGGGACCATCGACATCCTTGTTCTGCAGATGATGAAGAAGCGGAGACTTGGGGCGAGGGTGACAACGCTGCCCCATGGTGTCACAAACAGTAGTCGAGCTGGGCCCCAACCTGCCACGGGGCCTTCGCTCCACACCCGTCCTGCTGGCCCTTGCGGTAGGTGGGCTTTCTTCATGCAGAATGGAGGCTCCCGTGTGCACGGCGTCGGTCTCGTGCCTGCCCCGGACTGGGCACGCAGGCAGCTTTCGGCCGGCCCTGTCCCTCACCCGACGGGACCAGTCTGCCCTGGTGACGGATGAGGCGTGACGGTGCCGCGGTGGCACGCTTGGCTGGGCTGGATGGGGCGGCCTCGCTCCGCGTGGGAACCTCCAGGGGATGGTGGGCGGGGCTTGGGGGGGAGGGGAGATTGGAAACCTAGAGGAGCAAGAGGGGTTTCCGGGTCTGGGGGGAAGCGGGGGAGGGGGGGGTGCCAGAAGAGACGAGGGGCTGCGAAGGACAGCAGGGGCCCTTCCGCTTCCCGCTGGGGCCTGTGGCAGGAAGCTCAGCCGTGGGGGCGCGAATCCTTTTGGGGGAAGCCCTTGGCGGGCAACAGAATGCGGAGACAACAGCGGATTCTATTAAAAGCCATTCTCATTACTGTACCATTAATTATTAATAGGATCGGGCAAATAAAGGATGGGAAAACCCAGCTGGGCCCGACTCAAAGCTTGCCTCTGAAGCAAATGGCTTTTGGTTCAGGGCCAGGAGACCCAGCCATGAACGTGCCTGTAGGAAAAGTAATGACAAGCCCGAGGCCGCCGCGGCGGGACGGGCACCGCTCGTATCCGCTTAAGAAAGACAGAGCGGTGGGGCGCCCAGGCGGCTCAGTCGGTGAAGCGCCGGGCTCTTGGTGTCGGCTCAGGTCGCGATGTCACGGTTCGCGAGTTCGAGCCCCGCATCCGGCTCTGCGCTGATAGTGCGGAGCCTGCTTGGGATTCTCTCTCTCCCCCTCTCTCTCTGCCCCTTCCCTCCTCTCTCTCTCTCTCTCAAAATAAATAAAAGGCTGTTCCGCCTCTCAAACGATCCAGAGAGGGGTCCTGTCCATGGGGCAACAGAAACCAGTGTGAATAAAGTCAAGGGGGAGCACCAGGTTTGGACTGAGGAGACCCCCGAGAGAGAGGGAGATTTCACCCCTCTTTCCTGCCCCCACCCCCCCACCCCTTATCCTCCCCGGACTCCCATCTACCCTTCAAAGCCTAGTTCTGATGGCCTCTCCTCCAGGCAGCCCTACCCAGTCCCGGATGTGCTAACCACCCAGGGTAGGTGTCCCCGCCCTCCTGAGGCTGCCCATCCGGCAGGGGTCTAGTGAGGTCATTAATCAAGTAACCATCACACACCATGATAACAGATGGACGCCATGCTCTGAATCGGGAAGATGGGGGGCGCCTGGGTGGCTCAGTCAGTTAAGCATCCGACTCCGGCTCAGGTCATGATCTCACAGTTCAAGAGTTCGAGCCCCCCATCGGGCTCTGCGCTGACAGCTCAGAGCCTGGAGCCTGCTTCGGATTCTGTGTCTCCCTCCCTCTCTCTACCCCTCCCCTGCTCGCGCTCTGTCTCTCTCTCTCTTTCGAAAATAAATTGATTTCACAGACTGCTGATATGGGGGCACAAGGGCGAGGTCTCCGAGATGGGAAGACTGCGGGGAGGTCGGCTTTGCCCAGCGGAGGGAGGAAGGGGTGCGGGCCTGGGCCTTCCCCCAACTCCTGCGTCTTTGCAAAACCCTCCTAGATTTGTTGGCCGCTTTATGATGACATCTTGATAAATGGCTTGAAGCCAAGCAGTGAAGGCACTTTTTTGGGGAAATAAATAAATGTAAACGAATGAGTGAGTCTGGGCTTAATACGCACGCGCACACGCACGCACTCACGCACACACGCACGCGCGCGTACACACACGCACTCACGCACACACGCGCACAAAATCTGTGGCCTTTCATATACAATGGCATCTAACCAAATACCCCGTTATAGCCGTTCTCAGTTTTCCATGAAACACTCACGAAGGCAGAGAGAAAGAACCTCACTCAGTGTAAGGGACAGTTGTCAACTTCGCGCCAGAACCTGGGAGGGGCCATCCCGATGACAACGGTGGGGACAGTGCTGGAGAGAAACCTCGGGCCACGGAGACCAGGCACAAACGTTAGAAGGTGCACAGACCTCCTCGGTCATCTGTCCCCGCTCGGGGCCCCCGGCCCTGCGCCAGGCTGAACACCGGACCGTCGTCCCTCTCCCGCGGCTGCTCTTGGAGTAACACCCCCTGGGTCTTTCAGGGAAGCCGGGCTTTCATCGCGCGTGCGTGGTCTTCCGGGAAGCAAACGTGACGCCTGCTGTGGGCGGGGGAGCAGCAGGAACCGCCCCCCCCCCCGCAGTGCATGCCGGGACTTCTGCTTATTTCAGCCGTTTGGAGGATTTGCGACCCGGACAGCGGGGCAGGCGCGGACGCCGCCTTCGCTCGGCAGGACTGTCGTTGGCAGCAACCTGTGGGGACCGGGGAGACGGCCTGAGCGAAGCCCGCTTGATTCTGTCGTCCAGACCAAACACGAGGACGGGAATCAGCCATCGCGCACGCACGCGGTAAGGGAACGGGAGCCAAGGCGATGCATCTGCCCGTCTACTTAGAATCTCGGAGCGAGGATTAATGCTCACTCTAGTTGAGGGAACAACACAGAAGACAAAGCACCACCAACAAAGGATGGGGGGGGGAAAGAAACAGTGCAGAACACGGAGAAGCAATCAGCGTTCTGAAACACTGAAGGGTCGGCAGAAGGTTCCTGAAGGCACCGGAAGGAAACGTCATGGAACAGGGAGGCAACTTGCCTGGAAAGACACGCCCCACCAGGTAGAAGCGGGAAGCAGAGGGCAGCCCCGAGGAACGTGCAGAGGCGGCTCAGGATAGGAAGGGGCGCGGGGGGTGCGGGGCGCTGCACTGTGGTCTGGGAAAGCCATGGCCGACTCCCAGCCCTTGGTCACTGCGAATGTGACCTGGGAAAGGGGTCTTTGCAGATCTAAGTAACCATCTCGAGATGAGATCCCTGAGGATTAATGGGTGGGCCCTAAATCCAAGATAAGTGTCCCTGTAAAAAGAGAAGACACAGAGAGAAGGCCAGAAGCACAAGGGGGAGGCCATGCGGAGACTGGACACAGAGATGGGAGTGGCGGCTGCGAGCCAAGGAACGCCGAGGCTTTCTGGAAGCCTCTGGAAACTAAGAGAGGGGCGCAGGACAGATTCACCCTCAGAAACTCCCAAAGGAACCATCCCTACCAACATCTGGGTTTCAGACTTGTGGCCTCCAGAACCGCGAGAGAATGAATTTCTGTGGTTGGGAGGCACCCGGTTACGGTAGTTGGTACAGCAGCCTTAGGAAGGGGTTACAGACGGGGTGAGGAAGGACCTCAAGGAAGGGAAACCTCGTAGAAGCAGAATTCAAATCCACACCGGAGGCAGGAAAAAGCAGAAGCCGTAATGCAGAGAACATAGTCAGGGCTGGAGAGGCCGACCTAGAGACGCTTCCTGAAAAAGCGTGACAGCAGTCAAGAGCAAAAAACAGAGCCCGAGACGTTCGTGGGGATGAGGAGGGAGCAAACACATCACTGGGGTTCTTGAAGAAAAGGCCAGGATAGGAGGCAACTTAGAATATAATGAATGGAAACTCACCTGCGCTTTAAAACGAACAAAAAGATCTGAACGTGCACATCGGATAAGCTCACTGCGTTCTGGGGAAAACAAATAGCGACTTCTACAGGGACACGTTCTGGAAAACGGCGTCACTGATGCACAGGGATAACAGGGGCTGTACTTGCCCCCCAGGAAGGAAAGAATAACCCCAGGCTGCCTTAGATTGTGTCATGCTGAATGCTGAGTGGTAAGAGCCCCGCGTTTATGAGATCGAGGGGAAATACGGAAGCATTGATTACTGAAAGATACGCTCCCATCGGCTGGGAGTCTAAGAATCCTAGCCCTGTGGCTTACAAAGTCTGAGCATTAGCACCGAAACAAGTTAGAAAGCAGCAAGTCGGAAGAATTATCGTAAATATCATTTCTAGACTGAATACAAATGTCAAAAGTTATTGTTAACTGACAAATCGTAGAATGGAAAAATAATAATCGGACCATCTGGATCTGAAGCTTTAAGTCACATCGCCGTAGACCCGAGGCAGGCGGCAACCTTCCAGACATCCTAAAGGGGAGGAGTTCACCGGGCGCCCTTTTCAGTTGGGCTGGATGGTCTGGTGGCTACAAATGAGGCTCTTTCAAGGCGAAGATAACTTTCTAGCACAATTAGAAACAAAACATCTACAAACCAAAGCCTGGAGAACACTGAAGCCCACATGCAGAATGGGTAAAACAAAATGCAGGAGAGAAAAGCAAGCAGCCCTAAGGGTGGACGAATAAAACTGAGAACAGCTTTCTCATAGCTGCGAGCTGGGTCAGTGTTAACAACAAATGTAAATGCGTGACGTTTTCCTAGTAAAATAGCAAAGACTCTCCAATTGGATGAAACAAAACCTAAGATGGAAAGCCAACTGTACGGTGCTTACCAGAAATAAGCTTAAAAGCAAGGGATATGAAAAGGTGAAAAATAAAAGACTGGGGCAAAGGTATTCGAGGCAAGTTCAAGTCAAACAAGAGGAACGGTAATATTTAAATCAGATAAAGAATCACAGGCAGGGGCACTGGGGTGGCTCAGTGGGTTGAGCATCTGACTTCGGCTCAGGTCATGATCTCACGGTTTGTGGGTTCGAGCCCCGTGTGTCGGGCTCTGTGCTGACAGCTTAGAGCCTGGAGCCTGCTTCGGATTCTGTGTCTTCCCCTCTCTCTCTGCCCTTCCCCCACTCGCTCGCATGCGTGTGTGCGCACTCTCTCTCTCTCTCAAAAATAAATAAACGTTAATAAAAAAAGAATCACAGGCAAAAATCAGGACAGAAGGCCATTTGTATTGATAAAGAGTACAAGTCAGAATCAAGTACAAGACGGATCTTGTATGTCTTCTACAGCCTTAGACCCAATAACTTAGACACACAGAGAAGGACAAACAAAAAAACCTCCAGAGGACACTTGGCACACCTCTGTCTGACATATTTAAATTGTATCCCCCCAACACATTTGTGTGAGATTGGAGGAATATAATTAACAAGGTTGATTTAATAACTGAACTTTGTACCTTACAAATAAAAGATACTTGTTTATTTGCCGGAGTCCATCAAACATTTATGAAAATTGATCATATATTAGGCCATAAAGAAAAATTCAATATAATCCCCAAAGCAGATCTAGTGTGAGCCTCCTGGTTTGACCGCCGGGCAATTAAGCTAGAAATTATTAATAAAAGTTTAAATTAAAAAGCCAACCATTTGAAAATTAAAAACCACTTTTGTAAATAACTCTAAATAGCGCCCTACATGACAAACTAGTTTAAAAAAAGTAGCGCTGCAAATACGGGAAGGTGGTTAAAATGTTATAAGGAGGAAAATTCATAGCTCAATATTGTGAATTTCTTAAACAAGAAAGGGCGGGAGTCAATAGAAATGAAAAGCAGAGTTTCATAAATTAGAAAAGAGAAAAACACTAGAAATAAAAATAAATCTATGACTTGTTCTTTTCGAAAGTCTAATAAATTAGGTAAACGCCTAGCAGCTCCAAAGATAATAAGCAGGGGAAATGAACGGACAACAAAAGGAGGGAAAATATTTTAAAAATCAAATTATATTCAGTAAGGCCTTATGATAATAATTTGAAAATATGAATAAGCAGATATTTTTATAGGAAAATATGTGTAACCAAAACCAATTCAACAAGGAGAAGAAAGCCAAAACATCTATTACCACAGAGTAAATTGAAAGGGTAAGGAAAGAACTACTTCCCAGAGAAGTGTTGGGTCTTAACACTTTTCCTGGAAACTAGTCACACATTTCAGATATTCCATTTCGGGACATGGAAATGGAAGATGGAAGGCTTCCCCCAAGTCTCCTAAGAATGTAGAATAACCCTAAAACGAAGAGTTGGCAGGAAACTAAAGAGCAGTCTTGCTTAGGAATATGCTAGAAATTCCAAACAACACAGCAGCAGATCATTCTGGGTGACGTTGTGAGGCTCATAAGAAACAGGGAAAGCGGGGGGGCTCAGGAAAGGGGGAGATGGGTGATAAGGATTCAGGGACTTCATGGAATTGAGGGTAACACGTGGAGCCAGGCTCCAACGGAGACACGAGTTGTCAGAGGCTGTGAATGCGTGACTTCGGTGTTCTCTGTGCTCCTCATCACGTGGCCAAGACCCAATGACGTTTCAAGTCGACTTCTAGGGTCCGTCTAGAAATAGACGGCTAATAAAATTAGCCGTGATAGGATGCTTTCTGAATGGGCTTATGGTGACATCGACGATGCTTGCGGATCTTTCCAGTCTTCCCTCCGAGCTGGGATCGCACTTTCCAGGGGGCTTAGGTAGGGCCTCGTGCTGAAGCGGTGTGTGTCATTTCTAGGCGGAAGCGCTTCATTGCCGGTAGGAGACTCTCCGATTTTCTTTCTCTTGCCGCGGGAAGCACGTGAGCATTTGATGCCGTGGAGGCACGATGCTGAGCCAGTCCCAGCAGGAACTGAGAGCGAGTCTTCGGGACCTGCAGCTGGCTTCCCACGAACCAGAAATAAATCCCTCTCAAGTCCTGAGATTGTGGTGTTTTTTGTTATCGCAGCCTAATCTAACTTATTCACTTTGTCACTAATTCAATGACAATGAATATGTCTCTTGCCAAGAGCCGACATCGCACGTAACGGTAGAGTACCAGGAGCCGTGTTAGCAATGGTCAGAATAAGGCAAGGATGCTTACGGCCTCAGGTTTACATGGCTCCGAAGCTTCTAGACAAAGCAATAAGACATGAAACATAAATTAAAGAACGGCGACTAAAAAAGAGACAAAATTATCCTTATCTGTGGATCATATAATTATCTACTTGAAAACCCAAGAGGAGCAGAGAGTCTATCGATTGCTCTTATATAACAACAACTAATCCTACAAAAGCGATCAGTTATAAAATAAAAACACAAACATCAAAGGTTCTTCCCTCCTTCCCTTTTTTACTTTCTATCGGACCGATCGTGTTTTCTTTAGTTCCCTTTTCCCTGCACTGGTTTGAGAGTTATACATTCCATTTCTGCCTGTTACAAGTTATCTTTGTATTTCTATCATGCCCAATTGACTTAACACAGTCTAATTCAATATTCTCTACTCTCGTCCTAAACGGCGGAGGTCTCGGAGTGATTTAACTCCAGTCATACCTTCCAGTCCCCGTGGATGATTGCCTATATTTTGGTCTGAGCATGTTTTGAGTCTACGTTTGTCGTCATCATTCTTGATATTCACAGACAATTCTTACTTAGATTTTACCCACGTTTTAATATCTCTGCTCGTGGCTCCTTACGTACTTGATAAAGGACTTGCATTCCTTCCTCCGCAGATAATCTTTTCGCTGGTTCTTTCGGCAAAGCTCAGTGATTAGCAAAGTTTCTCAGCCTTTGTCTGAACTGTATTTTACTCTTCGTCTCGAAAGATAGTTTAGCTGAAAGACAGCTTAAATTGGCAAATGTTTTCTTTCACCATTAATACCCAATAGGGACTTGGGCAGAGGACATGAATCCGTAAGAAGGTAAGAAATATGAATGACCCACAAAAGCATCTGAAAATTCGTTCCTCTTCATTAATAGCAAAAGAAAGGAAATAAGGTATTTTTTTTTTACCCTATTAAATTGGCCAAATGTTTTTAAAAAGATGAGAACACCCTGTGTGGTAAGAGGAAAAGTAATTCGACGCGACCCTCGCTCCTCGGTAGTGGGGCGTAGTTGGTTGAATAGTAGCTTCCCAGAAAGGTAGGACCGTGTCCTAATCCCCGGAACCGGGAATGTTCTCGTACTTGGAAAAAGGGTCTTTGCCAATGTAATTAAATGAAGGATCTCGAGACGAGAGCCTTAATGCTGGATTACAGGACAGGGTCCTTGTTAGAGACACATGGAGGGAAGACGGACGGGAAGGCCAGGATGGGGCAGGAAGGACCCTCCCCTGGAGTCCCCAGCAGGAGCAAGGCCCTGCCTACTGACACCTGATTTTGAACTTCTGGCCCCCAGAACTGTGACAGAACACACTTCTGTTGCTCTAAGCCACCAAACTGGTGGTGATTTGTTACCCTAGGAAACTCACCCAGAGAGTCACCAGAGGGTTTCTGGAGGGCAGTTGGGCGAATGTAGAACCTACCGCTCCTGGAACGTATAGAACTTTCCTCCTAGAAATTACTCAGAATTAATAACTGCAGATTTGTCCAGGCTTTCTTAACAAGCATATACATGAAAACCTCTTTTTTTTTTAACCTTTATTTATTTTTAAACGTTTATTTATGAGAGAGAGAGATAGAGACAGAGCATGAGCAGAGAAGGGCCATAGAGAGAGGGAGACGCAGAACCTGAAGCAGGCTCCAGGCTCTGAGCCGTCAGCACAGAGCCTGATGTGGGGCTCGAACTCACAAACTGTGAGATCATGACCTGAGCTGAAGTCAGATGCCCAACCAACTGAGCCACTCAGGCGCCCCTAACCTTTATTTATTTTTGAGAGAGAGACAGAGCATGAGCATGAGCAGGGGAGGGACAGGCGGAGAGGGAGACACAGAATCCGAAGCAGGCTCCAGGCTCTGAGCTGTCAGCACAGAGCACGATGCGGGGCTCGAACTCACAGACCGTGAGATCATGACCTGAGCCGAAGTCGGATGCTTAACCGCCTGAGCCACCCAGGCGCCCCTCACCAAAACCTCTTCTTTAAGGGACGTTGAATAAACGACCTCAATGTTCAATGATGGGGATAGGCTAACCAGCGATGGCGTGGCCGCCTGAAGATACAGAGAATAGAACAAACTACCCACAGTGGGGGGACTGTTCTCCCCCTGGAGGGAGTGCTTTCTGATTCTCCGCCTGAGGGGGCACAGAGGAGGACCGAAGAGAGGTCAGGGTGTAGACACAGCCAATGGGTCAAGGTTCCGACCCCAGGCCCCGCGCAGTGTCGAACCAGAGGACTCTCGGAGAGGCCATCAGACACCCCGATGCCGCGCCAGGTACCGGCACAGAAGGCAGCTGGTGCACCCCCTGGTTTTGCAAAACTATGCACGCGAGGTGCAGAGAAAAAAGGCCGGAAGGATTTACCGCGTGCGCTAACCAGGGAGGTTCCCTCTGGGGAGGGCTTTGCTGATTTTTACTTTCGACCCTGGATACGGGGAGCTTTTGTAGTCGGGCAGTATCACCAAACAAAACCCCAGGCTCCGGCGGGTGCTGGCCACGCCCGCCTCGGAGCCCCTTCCGGGAGGTGGGGCCCCGGGGCGCCTGCCTGCTCCTCCCCCCCCCCCCCCCCCCCGCCCTTGGTCCGCTCCCCAGCGCTGCTGTCCGTTCCTTCCCCGCACCCGCTCCTCTGCGGCCATCGATTTCTCCAGCCTTCAGAGCAGCGCCTGAGGGAGAGGAAAGAGCATCTTTGGATCAATGAGCAGAGCCCTGCAGCCGGGGTGTGGGGGGCGGGGGTCCGTGGGCCCCGCACTTGTCACTGCCCAGGGCTGGAGGGGGAGATCCACTGGGCGGACGGGGGGGGGGAGGGTGTGACCGGCCAGGCTTCGCAAGGTGGCCAAGTGGGGGGGGCATGCGGTCCATGGTGTGGGGAGTGGTGCGTGTGGTCGGAGATGGGGCGCAATTGCGTGCAGGGTGGGGCGCGGGGGGGGCTTGCTGCCGCATTCGGGGCACAGGCCGATCCTTGCCTAGAGCAAGCCCCCTCTGTGAAGCCGACTCCCCATCAATTGCTCCTCACAGCTCTGTGAGGGCAATGGCTGGCACCCACCCATTGCCCAGATGGGGAAACTGAGGGATGCACGTGGGATAAGGAGAGAGGGAGGAAGGGGGCGTGGGGGAGGCCGGGATTAGGCAGAGGGGAGGAGAGAGGGGGAGGGGAGGGAGATGCGGAGAGCTTGGGTATTGCTCCAGCTCCCAACCTCCCCCTGGACTGCACACCGGCCAGAATCCCGTACTGGGTGCTGGGTGCCGAGGGGAGCACAGCCAGGAGCCGGCCGCGGCCCCACCCTCGGGAGCTCCCAGGGGGGGAAGGGAGTCAGTGTGGGGGGCCCTCCCGGGCCTGAGGCTGGCCCATTTGGTTCAGCACACACACCGCCCCCCCCATGCCTTCAGGACGGCCGGGCGCCTCCCACCCAGCCCCCTACCTCCTTCCTCCCCAGCCAAACCCCTCTGTGACTTACCAAGCCCTGGTCTCCTCACTCAGGGAAACACACCTTGTCCGGGAAGTCCCCATGGACCCGCTCCCCCGCCCCGCCCCCAGCCCCCCGGATTTCTCCTCCGGGGGCACCGATGACACATGTCCTGAAAGATCTGAGTCCAGTGTTTACCGACTACCTTCTCCCAACCTGGACTGTGACAGTGGGGTTGGGACTGCGGGTCGTCTCCGGGTCCCCTCGGCTGGGTCTGCAGCACCCCCCTCCCCGCGCCAGGCACCGAAAATGCCTCAACATATGTTCGCTGCATGAGCGAATGAACCATGATAATTGCGAAGGAGAGAAATGCGCAGACGGTCTGCGACGAGGTTGTGGGAGCATGCGGGATGCTTGCGCCCACGCGCATGCGCACCAAGGGGGGCTCCTAGGCGCACGCCGGTGGGTGTGGTGCGTCTGCGCGCACGCGCCTCGCGCGGGCCACGCTCAGGTGCGCGTGTCGCGCATGTGCGCGCAGGTCGCAGGGTGCCTCCTGCGTGCGTGCTTTCTTAGATGCCCGCGTGCGCCTGCGCGCGCTTACCACGTGCGCACGAGGGCGGGCTCGCGGGGGCCGACCGCGCACGCCACTTCCGGCTCCGGGACGGAGGGGTCCGCGTGTCTTTCTCTCGCTCTTGCTCTCTCTTCTGGACCCACCGCCCGCCTTCTGGCCCCTGGCTTTCTGCGTCCTCCCATCCCCGGTCCCCACCGCTCCAGCTCCTATGGGGTGGTGGGGGATGGGGGCGCACAAAAGACTCCGACCCATTTCCGGGTGCCCGCATCTGACTCAAGAGCACACATCAAGCGTGCAGTCTCGGAGGGATGCCTCTGCCTCTCTCGGTCTTCTTTTTTTTGTTTAATTAAAAAAATTTTTTTTAATGTTTATTTATTTTTGAGAGAAAGAGAGCGTGAGCAGGGGAGGGGCAGAGAGACGGAGACGTAGAATCTGAAGCAGGCTCCAGGCTCTGAGCCGTCAGCTAAGAGCCTGACGCGGGGCTCGAACACAGACCTGAGATCATGACCTGAGCTGAAGTCGGAGGCCCAACCCACTGAGCCACCCAAGCGCCCCTCGGTCTTCTAATCTATAGAGTGGGCGCCAAGCTCCCAGGCGCACCTGGAGGGCGGGGCCCAGCACCTGGTTCCCGGTGAGCGCCCGCCCTGGTGCTTCTGACCGCAGGGATGGGGGCAGCACCCCAGGGTGACACGGGGTAAGGAGGTCCTGGGAAGGCGAGCCAAACGGCATCCTGCCCAGGGGTGACTGACTACAGACCCTCCCTCCCGGGCATGGGGCTTCCAGAAGACACTGCGGCGGAGGGAGTCAGGGGCGTGAAGAGTAGGAGGCTCAGTCCAAGTGCGGAGCCCGGAGCCGCTTCTCTGGCCCGCCGTGGTCAGGGCGTTCATTCTTCCCTTGCAGCTGTCCCTGGCCCCTCCACAGCGGTTGCCTGTGAGGTATGCATCTGAAATCAGACCCAAACTCCTCTCTGTGGCCTGCATGTACCTCCCCGCCCCCCCTCCCCCCTGCCGCAGCCGCAGTGGCTGTCTTTCAGTTCTGACACACCAGGCATGTTCCTGCCGCAGGGCCTTTGCATTCGCCATCCCTCTGCCTGGCATCTTCTGTCCCCAGATCGTCTTATGGCTGGCCCCCGCTCGTCCAGAGGCACCCTCAGCAGAGAGGCCCTTGCTGACAACGCTCTCTCATGAATTCCCCAGGTCACTCACCAACACGCCACCTAGCAATAGCTAAAATTATCTTAACGCTTTTGTTGACGGGGCTCTCGGGGTCGTAACCGGCAGGTGGAAGGTACTGGAGAAAGATCTGTGGGAAGCCAGGGAGGGGAGGGGCAGTGGCCATTGACCTGGCTGCCTGGATTCCAATCCTCACAGTCGCCTTTATTCAGCGCTTACTGTATGCAAGGGCCCCGGGCCAAATTCTAGCCCCCAGACCTGGGGGACCTTGCTCCATCTCTCAGATCTCCCCCCGCCCCGTTTCGCCATCTTCAGGGCGAAAGGCGGCCCCAAGCCTCTGAGGAATCCTCCCCTTCGTTTTGATGGGTTGGTATCTCAGGCTTTCCGCAGAACCGGGGTAAGTGGGTCCCCCTGGGGTCTGTGGCGCCCAGAGCCCGCCCCGCCCCCCACATCCCTGCCGGTGCAGGGAAAACCTTCTCAGTCCGAGTCGCCTCCTCCGAGATGCCTCCTGGGCTCAGGCCTTTTCGGGGAGCGCTCATCGGAGCATTTTGATGGGTTACTTCTCTTTCCCCCATTAGGCAGGGACCACTGTTTTCTCTCCGCATCCTAGTGCAGGGGGGACGGGGTCTGGGAGCGGGCTTCCAACTCTCTCACCAATTCGCCCCCCGCCCTCCGCCGGGAAGAAGCCACGCCCTTCCTTGCGGCGCGCCGGTCACAGCCCACCAAGCGCGGGGAATTTCCGCAACCCGGCCCTAGTACTCGTGGCTTCTCCCGGGTGTTGGTCCAGAAGGCCCTACTCGTGCTTCCTGGCATCCCGTGCCTTTTTTGTTAAGCCGGGGCCTGGTTTCCGCGCGGCAGCTGCGAGGGTCCCCGGGGCGCCTCTGGAGGCCGCGGGGGGTGGGGGGGGGAGCGGCGATGGCAGCGCACCGTGGGGGCCACCAGCTCCCCGCCCAGGCCCCGGGGGTAGAAAACAATCCGCGCCCGCCAGAAACCGGACGGTGCTGCCGGGCTGGAAAAGCTGGTTCTGGGGAGGAAGGGACGGGGGAGGGGGCCCTCCGAGGCCCCGGGGGCCACCGCCGCCGCCGCAGCCCGGGGAGCTCTTCCATCAGCAGGTGGCCGGCGGCCTCGAAGCCTTCTCTGGCAGACCACCTCTTGCCAAGGCCACCCGAGCAACGACCAGTGTGCAGGGTCTTGGGGCCCCCGGGAGCCGCCGGGAGGGGCCAGACGGACGGGGAGAGGAGGGGCTGGGGGACCCAAAAGCTAAGGGCGCAAGGGTAAAAGCCCAGGCTGGGCAGCACGACGAGGGCCAGGCGCCCGGGGGCCCGGGCGGGAACCAGGGGCCGCGGGAGCCTTGCGGCCGCGCGCGGGGGAATCGCCGAGCACGCGCCCCGCCGTCGGGAGCGCGCCACGTGTGCGCGCCCGGGCGGGCAACCCGCTCGCCGCCCGCGCCGCAATTCCCGGGCTGTCTGTGCATGTCTCTTTCTTTCACTAGAGGTTGCTCACTTTCACTTCTTGGTTCCTCTCGGCTCCTCCGCCGGCTCCGGGGGCGCGCGCGCGCGTGAGTGTGTGTGTGTGTGTGTGTGTGTGTGTGTGTGTGCGCGCGCCCGCCGATCGCGCGGGGCCCGCGGGAACGGCGCTCGGGTCCCCGACCCCTGGCGTCGGGCGCGACGCTGCCCGGCCACCCTGCGCCCTGGAGGAGCCTAACTAGCACCTAAGATCGGGGGCTCCCCTGCCTGTACCTTCGCCCTGATGACACCCTCGCCGGCACCCCAGGCCGCGTGGCTCCGGGAGCTGTGGGTCCCACGTGGCGCAGACGGGAGAAAGGGCCCGGGAGCAGGCATTTCCCCCTCCGCCTCCTCCGCCTACTTCTCTGTGTTTTGGGGTCATGAAAAAAAAAAAAAACAATTCCCCCTCACTCCCCGAGTAGGAAACGGGGCCAGGATGGATGGAGCCTTGCCCCGCTGAGGGGGAAGCCACATCCTGTGGACGCCCCAGCTTTTTGCCTGAGAAAGTCCGGTTTGACTGGGGCTGAGAAGGACTGCTTCCACTCGCCCTCTGGCCACAGCCTGCTGGCCTCCTTACACGTGTTTCATGCATCCTGTTCCTGGGGCCCACCTCAGGGCCTTTGCACGGGCTCTGAGCTCCAGTGGGCCCGAGACTTTCCTTCCTCCATAAGTTAGTGACCTTGGGGAAATTACTTACCGTTTCTGAACCTCCATTTCCTTGCCTGTAAAATGGGCTCACAGTCGGATATTTGAGGGTTCAAGGTAACGATCAATGGAGCACATGAAATGGGGCCCTTAGGGCGCATGGGCGCACGCAGGGCAGATGGGAGGATTGGGCAGAAGCTTCCCCCGCGTGGGGTCTCTCCCCTCACTTCTTCAAGGGGCCTTTTCGTCCCCCCCTCCCTTGTCCCTGTCGAAGCCTCTTCAAGGCCTCATTGGCTAACCTGCACCCCAAACATTTCCCTGTCCCAACCCCTGCTGCGAGGACCTGCAGGAGACACTAGGAAGGGGACCAGGTCGGGGCGCCTGGGGGGCTCAGTCGGTTTAAGCCTCCAACTTCCGCTCAGGTCATGATCTCACAGTTTGTGAGTTCAAGCCCCGCATCCGGTTCTGTGCCGACAGCTCGGAGCCTGGAGCCTGCTTTGGATCCTCTGTGTGTCTCTCTCTCTGCTCATGCTCTGTCTCTCTCTCCCTCTCTCTCTCAAAAATAGATAAACATTAGAAAAATTTAAAGAAAAAAAGAAAGAAAGATAAGGGACCCGGTCTGGAGGCAGGAGACCCGGGTGGAAATTCCCGCGAATGCTCCCTCCCTGGGATTGCTCCGCCTCCCTGGGCCTCAGCGGCTTCTCTGTGAAGCTGGGGCAGCAGGCCGCCTGGCCCGCCTCTCGGGGCCCTCGGGGGACAAGGCAGACCGTGGGCGAGATGTCATTCCCAGCCGTGAAAGTCTCGGAGGAACACCCGCTGCTGGTGTAGATTTATGCCCATCCTCAGAGCCCCGACTCAGGCTCGAAGAGTCCGCGTGTCAGCTGGATCCAAGGGGTCCCGGCCACCTTGCTAACAGGAGGCGGCTGGAAGGCCACTCGCAACAAACGCACGGCCGGCTGGTTTCTGCCACTCACAGCTGGCCTCGCTCGTCGGCTCTAACGGTGGGGGTACTGGAGGCGCCGCGAGAGCCCCCAAAGGGAGGATTTTGGGGGGGGCAGAAGCATCACGGTCTTCACGGCCGAGTAAGGCCTTGGCTGTGGGCTGTTGTGTGTGACCTTTCTCAGCCCTGCCGCCTGGCCCCCGGCCTTGACTTTCCTTCACCCCACTTTCTCCCTCCTGAGCCCCAGGCCCCGAAAGTCCCAACGTGGGGGCTCCAAAGAGGCCTCCTGCGCCCCACATCGAAACCACTCTCTCGCCCCCCAGTTTACTCCTCCGTGACTGACACCATCACCCACCCCGTTCTTCAAGCCGCGAGCTCACAGCCAACTCGCTCGCTCAAGGCGGAAACACTGACGCGGATTCTGCCGCGTGCTGCTGTAAAAACTGCCGACAGCATAAAGCTCAGAAGAGAGAGAGTGCAACCTCACTCACGATCTGCCCCCCCAGAGATAGCTACGGTCCGCGTTTGGTGAATTTCCGCAGCCGTTTGAACTCTCTTGGATACGACGGATGGAAAAATCCCATCAAGGGGCACCTGGGGGGCTCAGTCGGTTAAGCGTCCGACTTCGGCTCAAGTCATGATCCCGCGGTCTGTGGGTTCCAGCCCCGCGTCGGGCTCTGTGCTGGCAGCTCAGAGCCTGGAGCCTGCTTCAGATTCCGTGTCTCCCTCTCTGTCTGCCCCACCCCGCTCACACTCTGTCTCTGTCTCTCTCAAAAATCAACATTAAAAAAATAATAATAAAAGAAAAAGAAAAAAAAAGAAAATCAAAGCAGGAGTTCCGGGCCCCTGCGATAGAACAGTGCAGAAGCGGGGGTGGGTTTCAGGCATGACTCGATCCAGGGGCTCGGGGCTGGCTGCTCTGCTGATCTTTTCCCTCCGCCCTTCTCATGGTGTCAGCTGCTCAAGTTAAGAGTGGCAGCAGCGGCCGGTTCCAGGTGCTGTCATACCGCACCCTCAGAGGACGCGCGATCCCTTCGTTCCTGGGCTCCTGAGGGAGAGTGAGGAGTCTGGTTCCGCAGAGTCGGTCTGATCTACCCGAAAGGGCTCCAGGACCTCCATCTTCCTGCAGGGGGGAGGGGGGGACTGAACCATCTTATAGAATCACGGAGAAGTTGAGAAAGCAAAGTGCCCTTTTACCTCCACGGAATCTTGATGCTCAGAACGCTTAGGTCATGGGACTGAAGAGGCAGAAACAGCCCACAGGGTGAACGATGGCCCAACAAGTCCGGTCCGAATCGCGGGCATGTCTGGGCCAGAGCCCCAGGCCCTGTGGCCTCCGGCATGCCAGCCTCCCTCCCTGAGCCTCAGCGCACTGGCTGTAAGCTGAAGGCCGTAGGTAGCCAGCCTGTGGGGTGATTAAGCCGGCTAAGGTCCACCGGGCGCCTGGGGGGCTCAGTCGGTTAAGCAGCCGACTTCAGCTCAGGTCATGATCTCATGGTCTGTGGGTTCGAGCCCCGTGTGTCCGGCTTTGTGCTGACAGCTCAGAGCCCAGAGCCTGCTTCGGATTCTGTGTCTCCCTCTCTCTCTGCCCCTCCCCCATCATGCTCTGTCTCTCAAAAAAAAAATTGTTTTTTGAGGTCTAGTCCTCGTATGCATGTGCGTCCTCCTGCTCCGGGTGACTTTGCTATAATACCACCCTGGAGGGGGGGGCCCTTAGCACAGGGCCAGGCACCCTGCAGGGGCTCGGGAAATCAGAGCCGGGACCCCGATCAACCATCTCCCGCTCCCCGGGGCAGAGCAGGCCCAAAAGGAGGGCTGCCTCCGCCGTCAAGGAGCAAAGAAGGCCTGCCAGCCCGGCCTCGACAGCAAGCTGCTGCTTTCCACACCTGCTCCCAACCCACCCGCGTGTCTGACAGAGGGAGATTTCCAGGCTGGGGAGAGCCCCCCCCCCACGCCCTCCATCCATCCGCACCCGGCTATGCGTCTGGCTAACTGGCCATCCTTCTTCCCTCTTGGCAGGCGAGCCATTAAGCACCGGGCCCGAAAGCCGTGGGCCTGCGAGCCTCAGCGCTAAGTGCGTTCACGTTCACGGCCATTAGCGAGAGGCCCCAGCCTGGCTAGTCAGGGCTAATGCACAGCCCGCCCCTCCCCCCCGCACACACTCCCTGGGGGCTGCTTGTCAAAGCTCTGTCCTTGGGGAGGAGAACGGAAGCTGAGAAGGAAACATGGGGGTTCGGGGCCCACGTGGACGTCTGTATAGGTCGTTCACTGTACAATCGGGCCGCTCGGGGGGCAAGTGGGGCTGCCGTTCGGACGGGGCCCCGCTTGCAAAACTGAGGGCTGGGCACGGGCCGCGTTCCGCCCAGGAGCTGGCGCCTCTTCTACCTCCTTCAGAGGAGCTATGAAGGAGGGCTGCGGCCCGCGTGGGTTGCTGGAAGACGTTATCTGAGAACTTGAGGGCCCCCGTAGTCTTTTTATTTTAACTGTATTTTTTATTGACTTCCTTTAGGGCCCGGTTCTAGGAATTTTATCATGTGCATTAATTTGTGGAAGTCCTACCCCAAACAGGATACAAAACAGTTCTGTCACCCCCAAGAAAACTCCCCCGTTATGCCTCGTAGTCACATCTCCTCTTGCTTCCAACCCCTGGCAGCCGATCTGTTCTCCAACATTCAAAATGTTACAAAACGGAATCACGTAGTAGACGATTGGCCTTTTCCTGTCACCGGCGTGGCCTTGAGATCCAGCCGCGCCGTTGCTGGTGTCAATAGTTCGTTCCTTTTTGGCCGAGCAACGGTCCATGGCATGGAGACACCAGTCCGTTTATCCATTCGGCCAGCGGAGGACGTTTGGTGGTTTCCGGGCTGGGGCTGTCACAAAGAGAGCTGCCGCGAGCATTCGCGCCTCTGCGTCTGTGAACACGCATGTCTTCGCGTGGACCTGAGGGTTCACTTCTCCGGGACACGCGCCCGGGGGTAGGACAGCTGCATTGTGCGGCAAGGAAATGATTAATTTTGCAAGAACCTGCCAAGCTGTTTTCCGGGGCGGCCGTGACATTCCGCGTTCTCCCCCGCAGGGCTTCAGTGGTTCTGCGTGCTCCTCAGCGCTCGATGCGGTCTGTATTTTTTTATGTCGCAATCCTGGTGGGCGTGGAGTGGTATCTCACTGAGGTTTTGACTTTCACGTCCCTGACGGGCAACGACGGTGAATGTCTTCTCGCGTGTTTGCGTGCCATCCGCGTATCTTCTCTGATGAAGCGTCTGTTCAAGTCTTTTGCCCATTTCTAAGTTGGATTGCTTTTTCGCGGTTGGGTTTCTGCAGTGCTTTCTGCACTCCGGGTCCAAGGCCTTTGTTTGCTGTGCGGTGGGCAAGTATTTTCTCGCACTCCATTCTTTTAACAGTGACTTTGGCAGAGTAAAGGTTGTAAACATTTTGATGAAGTAAAATTTGTCGAATTTTTCTTTTATGGATTAGGCTTTATCATTATTTGTAATAGGCATTACTTAACCTTTAAAAAAACTTTTTTTTTTATTTTAGAGGGAGAGGGTGTGTGAGTGGGGGAGAGGGGCAGAGAGACAGAGAATCTTAAGCAGGCTCCACACTCAGCATGGAACCCGATGTGGGGCTCAATCCCACGACGCTGGGATCATGACCTGAGCCAAATCGAGTGTCGGACGCTCAACCGACAGAGCCCCCCAGGAGCCCAGGATTGTGCTTTATTATTATGTCTAAGAACTCTTTGCCTGATCCGAAGTTCCAAAGATTTTCTCCTCCGTTTTCTAAAAGTCGCGGAGTTATAGATCTTCTGTTTAGAGCTCCGATCTGTTTAAGTTGATTTTTTTCGGTAGATTGTGTGTGGTAAGAGTCAGTCTTCTTCTCCTCCTTCTCCATGACCTCGTCTTCCTTCTTTTTCTTTCTCTTCCTTCTTCTTACATATGCACGTCCAATCATCCCGCCGTCTGTATTAAATGAAGACAGGAGGGGCGCCTGGGTGGCTCAGTCGGTTGGGCGGCCGACTTGGGCTCAGGTCATGATCTCACGGTCTGTGAGTTCGAGCCCCGCGTCGGGCTCTGTGCTGACGGCTCAGAGCCTGGAGCCTGCTTCAGATTCTGTGTCTCCCTCTCTCTCTGCCCTTCCCCTGTTCACGCTGTGCCTCTATGTCTCTCAAAAATAAATAAATATTTAAAAAAATAAAAATAAAAATAAATGAAGACAGGAAAGGCACAAAGGAGCAGGTAGTGAGGCTCGCAAAGTGACGGAGGCCGAGATTCTATACAATTCAATGGTGAAGGGATTCTTTTGTCAACAAATGACGTTAGACCCATCGGATGTTTGTTTGAGAAAATAAAGAGCCTCAACCTCAGCCCCCTACCTGATACAAAAATTAACTCGCGGTGGATCGTAAATTTAAACGCGCAGCGGAAATGCCGCCAGCGACCCCGTCTCTGTCCTACGATCTGACTCCAGCATGAGACGACACGGAAGCAGTGAGACACGCAAGCGTGAACGGCGAGTCAAGTGAGAACCTTCTGCGGCTGAACCTGACCTGTCCGGGGTTGGAGGGTGAGGGGAGTGAGGGACTCGGCCCGCACCGCACGTGAACTCTACAAAGAGTATTCCATGATCCGCTTTCTCTGCAACGTCTCGTTTATTCCTAAAACCATTCAACAAACTTTTAGAGGGGGGCGTTTTTATGCCCAGTCACGGGGTAAGGAAATTGAACTCGGAGAGGTTAAGAAACTTGCTAAAGGTCACGCAATAAATGGGGGAGCGAGTTTGGAACCCAGGGTGTCCACCTCTGCTACTGACAGGCAGGGGACAGTCGGGCCCTATGGTTATGAGACTTTGGTTGGGGTGGGAGCTTTTCTCCCAGGATTCTGGAGAGATCGGAGGCCTCCATTCTCCTGAGAGCCTCCGCTCAGTTCCCCCCTCCCGGTGATGCCTCCTACTAGATAGCTCTTCTTCTTGGGAACCCACCAAACCTCTCCCCGACAATCGGGGGCCATCTGGGCCTGGTGAGGATGGATGCCACCATGACCCGGTAACTCGTCCTCCCGGTTACGGTGTGAGGGCACGCGCCCAGCCCTGCACTCGGGGTCCCTGCTCCGGTGACTGGTCATTCCAGCCCGTTGGCCTTCTCCGTGTGCCCGGGGCATCCCCGCCCCCGCACCTTGGCCCAGCCCGCGACTCCCTCCCCCGGATGCCCCCTCCGCTTCTTACGCCTTCGAACGCGCGCCCTGCCGTTTCAGCGCCCAGCTCCAGGCAGGCCTTCCCCGGCAGCTCCTCCCCGCCCTCCCTCTTCCTGCTGCTGATAAATACAGTCTCGTCCCAGATGGTCGGAAAAGCTGGCGTTTGGCAACGTCGCCTTCTAGAGATGCACGGACCTTCCGGAGCCTTCTAGACGCGCCCAGCCTGCATCTAGAGCAGTCTCGGCCCCAAATGGGTGGCGAGCCCTTCTGAGGGCAGGGGCCGAATTTAAATGCCCTCTCTGCTCGGCACAGGGAGGCCTGGCGCGGAGCCCAGGGCCCAGGGTCCGACGGGCCCACCTCCGCCACTCTCTCGCCGTGTGACTCAGTGTCTGGCACGCCCCGAATGCTGGGGCCGTGGGAAGCCTTGCTGCTGTTGTTTCTTGGGCTCTTATTTTTATTCCCAAGATGCTTCCCGGAGCGGCGTAACCGGCTTCAGAAGGGGAGCAGGGCTGCTGTTCTCCGAAGAGAAGCAAGGGCCCCCCCCCAGCAGTGAGCCTCCCTTCCTGTCCCACCCCCACGCCCGATTCCCCCCACGCCCGATCCCCCCCTCCCCCACCTAGGCTGGTGGCCCGGGGCTCCGTGATGCTCGCCCCAGCCTCCCCTACAGGGCTGCGGGCTTGGGTGAGGGTGTGGGGGGGAGATTTTAATTTCCTCCCCCCTCATAACCTTGTGCTGACCCTCGGTGTGAGGCTGCAGGGTCCCCAGAGAGGCTGGGGTCAGGCAGAAGGGAGCGGCCTCTTGCCTAATGAAGTCCACCCAGGCCTCCCGCAGCCTGATTCGATTTTAGGAGCCCAGAGGAACCACCCAGAATCTTCCCTCACCCCTAAACCTCGCGAGCACCCGATCCCACATCTCAGCCTCTGCGGGCTGCCCGTCACTGTCCCTGCCCTGGCCCCAGCCTCTGCGCGCTCGCGCCCTCTCTCTCTCTCTCTCTCTCTCTCTCTCTCTCTCTCTCTCTCTCTCTCTCTCTCGCCTGGATGCCGCACCCACCACCCCTTCCTGCTCCTCCCGCCTCCCCTCTCTCGCTGGGCAGCTGGAGCTAGTGTTACCCGCCCCCTCTTAGAGACCCCGTCCCACCTTCAATGGGAGCTTCTCCAGCGTTTTAATGTTTATTTATTTTTGAGATTGAGAGAGAGAGAGGGAGCGAGCGAGGCAGGAAGGGGCAGAGAGAGAGGAGGACACAGAATCCAAAACAGGCTCCAGGCTCTGAGCCATCAGCACGGAGCCCGACGCGGGGCTCGAACTCACGGACCGCATGATCATGACCTGAGCCGAAGTCGGCCGCTCAACCGACTGAGCCCCCCAGGCGCCCCTCTCCAGTTATCACCTGGGGAACCCGTCAAAATCTCCTCATCTGTAGGCTAGGCTCCGGGAGCCCCAGCTTGGCGAGCAAAGCCCCTCAAGACCCCACTTCCTCTTGGGCCCCCCCGCTGACTCTCTCCTTTCTCCACGTTCCCCTCCGGAATCTGGCTCACGGTCTTTGAATGTCCCGGCCAAGTCCTCCCCTCTGTGCCTTTGCGCATGTTTCCTGTGCCTGGAAGGTTCTTCCCTCTCTTATCCCCTGGGGCGACTCCTATCCATCCCTCAAAACCTGATTGGGATTCCATGATTCCCCAGGGCCCCTCGGTGCCCTCACCCCTTTTCGGGTTACGTGCACCCTGCTTGGTCGTAATTATTTTGTTCAGATGCTTTCTCGGAAGCAGTTTCTAATCTTCCCTACGATGGTTTTCGAGTCAGAAAATTGTGGCTTTGCCTCCGGCTCCCTGTGCTTCCCAGGGGCCTGAACTTGGGTGTTGCCCACCTGCCTCTCTCTCGAGAACTTTCCGCTGTTGATAAGACGGGGGGGGGGGGCTAATCTATGACCCTCTGCCCTGGGTTGTCTTGAAGTTTCAAAGAGATCACACGCATGAGGGGCTCGGCACGGAGCATGGCTCAGAGTCAGGGTTCCAGTATTTTGTCGTCTTTCCTTCCGGCGGCCGAGCTCTGGGAGACCAGAGAGGGTGTCTCGGGGGGTCCGGGATGGAACCTCTCCCAGCGTGGTCCCCAAGAGGACAGGTTTGTGGGTAGCCCAGGGCTCTGCTGCTCTGCCCTCTGCCCTGTCCCCTCGAACTGTCCCCTGCTCTAAGTGCCATTGTTTCCTGCGCTTAGGGAAAGGGCCTCGGTCCCATGGTGGGGGGGGGGGGTGGCAGTTGAAGTGAGAAAAGCCAGCGGGGCCCACAGGGTGAGAGAGGCCGGGGCGCACGCGCGCACACACACACACACACACACACACAGCCCCAGCTTCGGAGGACTGCCTGTGACTCCGGTGTGTGTTTGAGGGTGCCTGCCCCCCACCCGGCTCCCTGAGGGCCCCCCCCATGTGGGGGGGAAGGAGGGCAGGGTGCCCGGGGCAGGGGCGGGGAGGGGGGACAGGAGGACCGGCCCCAGCTGCAGAGCCCCAGCTCGGCCCCGCCGAGAGGCGGAGGCAGCCAGGGCCCTGGAGATGGTCTCCATGACAACCGCTGCCACTCACTCCCCATCTCGGATGTAAATTAGTTACAATTTTATTAGTGTGCAGAATTTCACGAGGCCGGATCCTGCTTTGGAAGGGAGAAGGATGGGGGGCGGTGGGGGGGGTGCGGGGGAGAGTTTCCAAATGCTTCAGGGGCCCACCAGGATCCCCCACCCACCCAGAGCTCCAAGGCGGGTCCGTGCAGAGCGGAGTGGGCCCCGTGCCCTCATTTGCCTGCCCGTCAGCTGGGCCGGGGCCGGGGAGGCAGGCCGCGTCTGGATGTGCCCGGTGCCCTCCCTGCCTTGCCCTGCCTCCTCCTCCGTTGACGGGGAGGTGGCTGAGGTCCACGGGGGTCAGGCGCCGGCTGGAGGGGAGGGTGGGGGACACCTTGCTCAGCCGTCTCCCCCGATGGGCCAGAGGTCCCACTGAGACCAGTGTGACCAGGGGCGGGCAGGCCGGAGCGCCGCCGGCAGTGCGGGTGTCCGAGCAAGCGTGGGGGCCTCCTCGGAGCCAGGCGCGAGGCTGGGCGGGGCCCGCGTCACAGCCTTCTGGTGTCCGACGCCCCGAATCACGTGTGCGGGATCACGTGCGTGCACACACACACCTTTCTTTTCCCCAAGGAGGACGGAAGGGACGGATTTGTCTTTTCCCGAGGCTGCTGTTAAAATCCGTCGTGTCCCCCTAGGCGCCTCCGACCGCGTGTGCCCCCCCTCCCCGCTGTCGTCGCTGCAGAGGGCAGGGGGGCCCGGTGACATGGCGGGCCGGCATGGGAGCAGGGGGGCCGCGGGGACAGGGCCAGGCCCAAGGCAGGGGTGCCGGGCGGGTCAGGGAAAGCTTCTCACAGGTGTATGTATGTGGCCAGGACTCGGAGGGTGGGAGGGGCACGCCCGGCTGAGGGGACAGCCCCAGGGCAGGCTCGGGGACATGCCGAAGCCTGAGTGGAGGCCTGGCGCTTGGGGCTCAGGAGGCGGAGTGGGGGATGGGTGGGTGGTGGGCCGGGGAGGATGGGCGTGAGGCTGATGGAAGGTTCCAGAGAAGGACGGGAGGTGGCTGGGAAGACCTGAAGGCGGGGACAGGAGGCTGGCCGGAGGGTGGCGGGGTGGCGGTTTACGCGGTGGTGGTCGGGCCCGGGTGCTCTGAGGGGAGACCCTGGGGTTCCAATCCCCGCCACTGCCCTGGACGGGAGGCTGGGTGGGGGATGGGTGGAAGGACCGGAAACCTGGAGACTCACACCTCAAAAAAAGCATGTTGGGCAGGACGGGGCCCGGCACACAGTAAGAGCATAATAAATATTCACTCTATTATTTCATCTGTGTCCTGGACTCCGCCTTGGGGACATGGTGGCAAAGTTAAACGCTGGACCTGCCCTCAGGGGCTCAGAGTGCACTAAGCAAGATGATCGGTCTCCCCCCAGGGCCCCTTGGGATGGACCAGAGGGCTCCATGGGAGGACTGAGTTGAGGGGGGAAAGGGAAGGTGGGGAGTCAGGGGTGGGCCCTGGAATCAGGGTCACAGGGCACTCAGGACATGGTTAGGGCGCTGGCAGTCATGTAAGCCTGCTCGGGTCCAGCCCAGAAGGGCGTCAGGGCTAGAAAGAAGGAGAAAGCCAGGGGCAGGGGTGAGGGGCCCAGCTGTGGTCTGCACCTGGGAGTGAGGCGGCTGGACGAGGTGGCATGCAAGGCGCATTTCAGGGAGCTGCTCCAACGGTCTCTCTCTTGCTCTGTCAGTTACCAGGGCATGGCCCACCCCTCCCTGGACCTCAGTTTCCCCAGGGCTGGAATATTCCTTTAGGGGTTTTTTGGGTTTTGGGGGGTTTTTTTGGTCTTTGTTTTTTTGGTTTTTATTGTGAGAGAGAGAGACAGAGAGAGCAAGCGGGGGAGGAGCAGAGAGAGAGGGAGAGAGAATCCCAAGCAGGTTCCACACTGTCAGCGCAGAGCCCAACACGGGGCTCAAACTCATGAACCCTGAGCCGAAACCAAGAGTTGGATGCTTGACTAACTGAGCCACCCAGGTGCTCCTTCTATAGTTTAGTGTGTGTGTGTGTGCGTGTGTGCGTGTGTGTATGTGTGTGTGTGTAAGTCCTAGACCTGCTTCCAGATTTGGGATCCCGACAGCCCAAACCTCATCCAAGTACATGGGAGCACAGAGCTATCTCCTTCCGCGGAGAGAGGGGCCTGCTGTTGTGGCCTGCCTGTCCTCTCGGGGACGGCAAAGCGCCAGCCAGGCCACAGGTCTGTCCTCCCCAGGTCCAGCCCGCACGTGTGGGAGGCACGGGCGGCTACAGGAGGGGAGCACCCACTACCCTTGCCAGGTCGCCCCGTCTATGTAACTGGTGACCTTGGGTTCGACTGCGGCCAAGAGGCTGGGCAGACCCCCTGGCAAACAGGCCCCGGGGGACTGTGTCCCGGAAATGGGCCATAACCGAGAAATCACCGATTCGCCAGCCAGGGTGCAGCCCCCTTTCCAGTTCCGTCCTGCCTGATTCTGCCCGCTGCTGAGGTCCCCGTGCAGGTGAGGCTGTCCCCGAACTTCATCGGAGCTCAGGTTTCTGGTACGAGGTAAATGGAGGTTCCCTGCAAAGCAAGGCCACCTGCCCACCCCACCTCCCCCTCCCCCACACACACACCTGGAGGCAGAAGACTGCAGGGGTGAGGCGGCAGGCAGCTCCGGCTGGCTCGCCTGCCTCCCCCGGCCCCCCCCCCCCCCCCCCCCGTGTTACAACTTGCCATATTTCATGGCCCGAGGGCTGAGAATTCTCACAGGCAAGAGCGGGGCTGGGACCGCCCACCCCGTACCAGTCGTGTGTCTTACTAATTATGCCGCACACCGGAAAACTTAATTAAATGGATGCTCGGTGTATAATTTCCACGCGTTTGGGAGGAGGGGGAATCAAACACGCGGATGCGCGGCCCTGCCAGCCGCGTCGCCTTGGCGAAGCCCCGCTGGGCCCCGGGGGCTGGGGGGCCGGGGCGCTGGTCTGGCTCCGGGCCGAAGAGGCCTCCTTCCCTCCGGCTCTCCCGGCCTCACGCACGCACAGACAGACAGACAGACAGACACGCACGCACACGCGCACACAGCCGGCCCTGCGGGAGGGAGCGAAGCAGCCAAAGGGGACATTTGGTGGGAAGCCCCCAAGAATCAGGGCCCGCGTTGAATGGTGAGCAAGGCGGTCGGATAAAAATGTAAGGAGGGCGGCGGCCTTACCTCCAGCCCCCCTTGCCATGGCCCCACGAGGCAGTCGCCGTCCTCCCTGTGCACATGGGGAAACTGAGGCCTAGGCCACTGGGAAGTCACCGCCCAAGGCTCCCCGCTGGTAAACATAGCAGCCGAGGCTTTGCCGTCGAACCGGACAGGGAGGGTGGTCAGGACGGGCGTTTCTGGGGAGGGGGCGCCTGGGCGCTGGCTGCCTTTGCTCCGGGCCGGCGCCAGGCTCTATATGCGGGCACCTCATCAGGACCTCATGGCGGCCCATTTCTGAGATGAGGACACTGAGGCCCGCAGAAGTCAGGGGACGGGCCGAAGTTCCCGTGGCCAGGGAGAGCGGCTCGGGGCTCAGACCGCAGGGGCTGGCCGGCTCTACTCCCCTGGCCCGCCCGCCCTGTCGCTCTGCCCCCACCGGCCCCCAGGACATGTCCTAGCATGGGAACCAAGATGAGCGAATTAGAGAAAAGAGGCTGTGTCCAGCAGAGAGGTGAGGTGGTTTTCCCAGCGTCCCCCTGACCCTTCGAGGCCTGCTGGTGTCTGTCCCAGTGAGGGGACCCCTGCCCGCAGGGGCAGCCCTGCAGAGGGCGGCGGGCTGGGACTGTGCTGGTGCTAGGTGCTTCGGGCACAGGGATGAGACCCCCGGACTACTAAGGAATCAAGGAGACGTAGGATTTGCTTCACACGACTCCCGGGCCCTGGGTCCCCTGGGCTCCCTGCCTGCCCTTCCACGGGCCCTAGTGACACTGGCTCAGGAGCTGCAGGAGAGCCCTGCTGATCTGTCCGGCTCGGGGTCAGCTGGGCCCGGGTTCGAATTCGGCTCTGCCGGTTCCCGCTCTTGGACTCGTGACCGCACTGTCTCTCCGCCTCAGTTTCCTTCTTGGGGGCTGCGCCTCTGGATTTTTGCCAGACCGTATCCTCCTCCGCTCAGGTTTTAGGTCCGTGTTCCCTTCTGGGAGGGGCCTTCGTGACCACCCTCCCCTCGCCCCCGTCCCTGTCCCCATCGTTGCCCTGTGTCCCCTCTCTCCTTCGCTTGCGTATTTATGGGTCCAAGGACTTCTTTGTCGCTGTGGGGCAGGCCCGTTTCTGTGTTGTCCGCCCCTGTTCCCAGCACCCCGCACACGCCAGCTCGCAGGGAAGGCGCTCCATGGATGCTAGGGAATGCATGAGTGAATCTGTCCAGTGGGGACAAAATGGGTCGCTCCCTTTCTAGAATGTTCTGGAGACCAGACGTCAAGGCTTAGCTGCTGGGGGCGGGGCTCCAGGCCCTGGTTCCATCACTAGCAGGTCTTCTTCAAGGAGCCGGACCAGGCCCGTTCTTCCAGGGACCAAAGCGGGGGGGGGGGGGGGTTCCCATCGGCAGGCTTGGGGGCCAGGCCTGAACCCGGATCCCCAGAGCCCAGCTTCCCCGGTATCCGGGACAAAGGACAGGGCCGACATCTGGTGCATTTGGTCCCTTGGAGGGAAGTGAAACTTCCCGGGCTGCCCTCCTTCCTCTCTCCCTCCCTCTCCCCTTCCCTCCCTCAGCCTCCCCCTCCACCCCTAACCCCTGCCCTTCAGAGAGCTCTGCTTCCTAGGTTTCCCCCTTTGTCAGGTTTCTCTGCACTCCCTGCCTCTCCCCTGTTCTCTCCTTCCCACCTCACCCCTTCCCGGGAGGGGCAGCTGGAGGGGGGGGGGCAGTGACTTGTGGCTCCCCAAAGGCAGTCTCTCCCTGCGGCCGCACAACCGGGACCCGCCTGAGCCCAGACCTGCAGCCCCCCCTCCCCGCTCCTCCTTCCTCCCCGGCCTCTCCTCCTCCCGCCTCCCTCCTCCCCCCCCCGTCCCCCTCCTCCCCACACCAGCCAGTATTTTTAGCTCGCTGCTGTGCATTAGTGTGCAGGGGCGCTCCCGGTGAAGCCGGGATGAGGCTTTATCTGTTGTGACAGCCCCAAGGGCAGCTGGTAGACTTTTTCCCTCTTAAGTTTGGAGCGCTCTCCCTCTTCCCGGGGCCGGGTCGGAGCCGCAGCTGGATGAGGGGCAGGGGTCTCAGGGTGGGCATTTGGAGCCCTCCCCCCTCCCTGCACCTTCCCCCCCCTCCCCTCCCCTCCTCGGCCTCAAGGCCTTTCTCTCCGGGCTGCCCGCCCGGCTGTGGGAGCCAGAACAGCCTCCAGCTCCTTCTCTTCTCATGACTCCTTTGCTTGGGCTGCTTCCCTCAAGGTTCCAATCCCTCTCCCGTGTTCCTCTCCTTCCCCGCCTCCCTTCCTGCTCGCTCTCTTCCCTCCCTCCCGCTTTCGCTCCTCTCCCCTCACCCCTCCTCCTGGCGTTAGCAGAAGGGAGAATCCACATGGATGACGGGAACCCCAGCCTCCTCCCTGTCCCTGACAACAGTGGGGGGGGTGGGAGGGGATGCCGGGGCTTAGCGGGTTCCTAGAGTCCCTGTCTCCAAGGTTAGCCTTCAGCGGGGCCCCCCGGATGCCCGTGCCTTTCCAGGACTCCTGAGGGGCCAATCCGGCCCCAGCGGGGCCCCCTGTGCCCAGCGAGAGCCCCCAGGACAGCCCTGGCCTTCCCTGGGTCCAGGCTGCCGGGTCCTCCTGGTCCGGGGGCTTCGGGGCCCTCACGGCTTTCTCAGCTCACGTCCCTCCCCCCTTTCAGTTTCGCACAAGCCTAAACTTACCTTTGTGAGTGACCATTTAAGGTCGGCAAGCCGCTGTCCTCTGCACTGGACGGTCAACACAGCTCTCAGTTCCCGGTCGCTGCAGCTGAGGACTCCAGACCCTACTCTGTTCTTTTTTTAGATGTTTATTTCTTTATTTAGAGAGAGAGAGAGAGAGAGAGAGAGAGAGAGAGAGAGAGAATCCCAAGCAGGCTCCACACCCAGCATGAAGCTGGACACGGGGCTCGATCCCACAAACCGTGAGATGTTGACCTGAGCCGAAATCAACAGTCGGACGCCCCACCGACTGAGCCACGGAGGGGCTCCTTCAGACCCTATCCTGTCATCCCACACTGTGGGGGAGGCGCACAGGCTCAGACAGGCCGGGCCCCTCGGTGCGGACCCTCTGCCAGCTCTGAGCAGCCCCCAGGCCGGTGTGGCCCTCGCCCCTGCAGCCCCCGAGCACTTAGGTCCACGCTGAGCTCCGTCCCTTTCCAGGGCCTCGGAGGCCCAAAGAGGCAAAGTCCCTGGCCAAGGTGACGCAGCCCAGGCGGGTGCAGGGAGAGGAGCGGTCTGGGGGCTCCACCGAGGGGCGCTTGAGGCCCCGAGAGGCCTCACCGTGTCCCTCCTCGCTGGGGGTCCTAGAGCCAGTCCCCTCCCCAGACCCGTTGAGGGGGGCGGGGGCTGAGGGAGCCACCTTTGGCTGCCTCCTCCCCACAGCCCTCGGGGCTGACTCCGGATGTTAGGTGGAGGAAGTACTGGCCTTGTCCACCCGGGCCCCCTGGGAGCCCCCCACCCCAGCCTCCGCCCCCGGCCCCCCTCTCAGGGCCCTCGGTTTACTCTGGGCGCCCGCTCCTGCTCCCTTCCCCTCCCGTCCCCTCCATTCCCTTCCCCCTCCTCTTCTCTCCCTTCTCCTTTGCCTTTCCTCTCTCTCTTCTGCTCCTTGGGGCTCTGCCTTCAGGGCCCTGCTTCCCCAGCCGGCCCCTCCCTGGCGTCCGTCTTCCCTCTGTTGTCTCCCCCTCCCTCCGAGGCCCTCTCCCCAGCGGCTCGGAGCTCTCGGGAGTGGTATTTCCAGCTTTCTTATTCTTTCATGTCTCTTCTGTCTCTCTTTCCCATCCTCCCTCTCTCCTGTCCTGCTGTTTCCTGCCCACCCTGACACACACACACACACACACACACACACACACCCGGAGGCATGCTCACCGCAGCAATGACTGAGGTGAGGGTTGGCCCCCCCAGGAGGACCCCCCCATACCCCATCCCCGGGTCCCAGCCCTGGAGGCACCTCCTGGTTCAGCCTAAGCCAAGGCCAAGGTAGCATGAGGTCCTAAGCTGGGTAATCTCCGGGGTTCAGCAGCTGCCTTTTCTGAGGCTCTGGGGCAAGGGGCCACCCCGAGCAGGCCAAAGCTTCTGGAAGGCCAGTATCCCAGACTACCCTCCCAGTGGTCCTCAGATCGCAGGGACCCGCAATCGAGGGCAGCCCCGAGAGCAGGGAATGATGCGAGGAGACGGTAGCCAGGCTGGCCATCGGGACTGCACGGGGGACCACCAGGGAGGCCGGGAGGTGCCTGGTCCCCCGTGCCCCGCGGCCACCCGGGCACGCTGGGGGATGGGGTTGGGGGTGTGGCGAGGCCTGCGCTCTCCTAACTCTCCTGTTCTCCTAGGTTCACGGGAGCCCGGGCCCTGGAGTCCAACCGTCCTGGGTTCGAATCTCACCCCCTCGCTAGTTGAACAACATTGGGGGTAACCGACTCCCTCCCCCAAGGCTCCCCCTTTCTTCGCCTGCGACAGGGGGATAGCGCGGCTGCCCGGCCTGAGGACTGCTGTGAGGACCCCACGGGGCCCTCTGCGTGAGGCACCTGCGGGAGCTGCCTGGGACCACCGCCACCCACCCCACCCGACGCCCCCATTCCGCCGACGCCAGCTGGGTGTCGCCGGCCCTGAGCTGGAGGCCTGGCTCCCGCCACCTGAGCAAGTCATCAGACCGGTGGAGCCTCTGTTTCCACTTCTGTAAAAAGGAGCTGATGACCGTAGCCCCTCGGGGGGGGGGGGTGCAGCTACACTGAGACCATCTGAGAATAACTAAGGCGGAGGGTTGAAACGGGATGGTTGGTGGCTGGTCCGTAGCTGCGTTATCTGCTGGGCGTGTAGTTTTAAATACTCAGCCCTCCCCTCCCCCTACAAGAAGTGTTCTGCCTCCGGGCCCTGGAGCTCAGGGGCCCTGTCTCCCCAACCCTTGGTGGGGGTATTGGGGGGAGAGAGGGGTAGGGACTGCAGGAGCTAAGCCTGACCCCCCACTATAGCTAAGCCCCTCCTTAGCTCTGACACAGGGCCCTGGGCATTGCGGGTCTGGCTCGGCCCCCAGAGGAAAGGGGGGGGGCAGCATGGGCTGGGAGGAAGGGCGGAGTGTGGGCAGGAGAGGATAGGGGGACGAAGCTTCTGGGAACCCTCTTCGCTCGGAGCCCGCCCTGGGGGGGCTGTGGGAGCCAGGAAGCCCTCCAAGATTTAAAGAAGCACTCGCCAGGGGCGCCTGGGTGGCTCAGTTGGTTGAGTGTCCGACTTCGGCTCAGGTCATGATCTCGCGGTCTGTGAGTTCGAGCCCCGCGTCGGGCTCTGTGCTGACAGCTCAGAGCCTGGAGCCTGCTTCACATTCTGTGTCTCCCTCTCTCTCTGCCCCTCCCCCACTCATGCTCTGTCTCTCTCTGTCTCAAAAATAAATAAACGTTAAAAAAATAAAAAGAAACACTCGCCGGCTCCAACCGGGAAACCCGTCTCCCTCCGGCTGGCCACGCCTCCTTCCTGCCCATGACCCCTGTGCCCCTACCTGACTTTATGTTTATTCATCAATATTCCGCATCCTCTTTGATGGAAGGGACGTGGCCTTCCTCCCTGCCGCGTCCCCAGATGGGATTACTTGCTGTGACAGAGCCAGGGCATGACTTAGGGGGGCTCGACCTGGCTTTTCCTGGAAGCTGGGACTCAGGGGTGCCGGGGGGCGGGGGGGGGGTGCCCTCCCCGGGGTCTCCTTGAAGGCCGTGGGGAGCCCAGCCTGGGGATGGAATCGCCTGCAGCTTTCTGGCGCAGTTATGGAGTCAGCCCTGGGCTCAAAGACGGGGGGGCGGGGGCGGGGGGGTGTATTCTTTGCCCTTTCTGGGGTCCGGGCCCTCCCTCTCCTGGTCTCCACTGGGGGCGTGGCCTGCACGCGCACACACGAGCTTGACCTTTAGCGGCCATTGCTTCCTCGTGCTGGGAGTCAGCCCCGGGACTGTTTGCGGCGCGAGTTCGCGCCCCCCCACCATCTGCTGCTTTGGTTTACTTCCCCGGTCCCCTCGCCTCTGGGCCAGCCAGCCTCCTCTCGGCCCCCCCAGCGGCCCCTTGGCCCCCTCGCCTCCTGACCCTCCCACCAGCGGATCCTTTCCTCGGCCTTTCCCTGGCTGGGAATGCCATTCCCCTTGCCCTTGGGTTGGCTGCTTCCGACCTCTTTTCCTTCCCCCCAAGGCAGCCCCCAGCCCTCCCCGCCTTGGAGCGGCACTCAGCCCCATCCGTCCGTCAGCATCTCGTCACCGTGCGCCTCTTTGCTCGGCCCCCGCCTATCTCCTGCTGAGAAAGTCAGCTCCGTGCAGGTGGGACCCGCGTCCGGCTCGTCCTGCTGGCCGTCGCCTCCCCGGGGCACCCACAGCGCACGGCGCGGAAGAATGGCTGCCTCGCTGGCGCTTCGAGAAGGCTGAGCATACGGTGCCCACGAATGAATGAATGGATGGATGAATGAATGGATGAATGAGGAGAGAAACAACCGAACGAAGGAGAAAATGAGCTTCGGGGTTAGGCTGCCCGGGCGGCCCCCTGAGCAGCCCCCACACTTGGGAGAACGGCTTCACCTCTCGGGCCTCAGTTTCCTCATCTGAAAAGTGGGGGTACCAGTAGGGTCGGCCTCTTGGGGGGTTATGCGGGCTGAGCCGGCGGTGCGCGAGCGCTGAGTGCAGACTACGGGAGTATCAGATAGGCTTTTCGGAAATGTCGACTCTCGATCCCCCCCCCCCACGCCCCCGCGCTCTCTCGGGCTCAGGAACGGGTACCTCCCACTGTTCACGACGAGTCTTCTTTCTTCCGCGCCCACGGCCCATCGTTTGGCAAACCCTGATGGCTCTTCTGAAAATACACCCGACACCCAGCCGTTTTTATCTCCCCCAGCGCTGCTGTCCCCGACCGGGCCACCGCCGTCTCTTGCCTGGTCTTCATTGGCCCCTGGCTCTTCTTCCGGCTTCCCTCTGGCCCCTTCCGTCTGTGCTCCGCGCGAGGCAGAAACTCTTTAAAAACACAAATCAGCCCTGGACTCACGCTTGCCCTCCACCCTCCATCGGCTTCAGGCGGACATAGGAAAAATGGTGAGATTTCAAGGTGGCCTCCCCCCTGCCTCAGGACAGCAGGCCGAGCCACCTCAGGGCCTTTGCACTTCCAGTCCCCCAGCTGTGGACCTCTCCCGGGGTCTCGCTCCCTCACCGCACCAGGACCATGGTCACCTCCTCGCCTCAGTGACTGCAACCCTTTTGTTCTTGCTAGCCCGGCCCCTCACCATGCTTTCCTTTCCTCTCTCACTTGCCCGACTCCCTGGATCCTGGTGTGGGCCTGTTTCTTTGTTCTTAGCCTCTCTCTTCCCCAGCACGTGAGCAGCACAAATGCGGGGGCCCGGCCCTGCCGCCCACCGTCTCCTGGAACACGGGACAGCGCCTGGCGAGAGCGTGCCCTCACCGATGGTCACAACCGGACGCGAGAATGCACGAGGGCTCCCTCCTTTCCAGCCTTGCTCCTCGAAAGCTAGAGAAACCGAGGCTGCGAAGGAAGGTAGTGTCGTCGTGTCGAGTAAGAAAAACACCAGCGGCCTGACCCTGCCTGTCTTCCGGGGCCAGGGACCAGTTGGCTTTCTGGGCTCGGGGCGCGGTCTCCTTGTGCTGTGGGCTCCCGAAGAAAGGCCAGGCCAGCCTGACTCCGCCCTTGGGCCCCGTCTGTGACACGGCTTCCCGGAGCGACCGAGGGTCTGGTGGAGAGAGATCACGTTCCAACAGGTGGCCACCACCCCCCCCCCGCCCCTGTCTTATGTCCACCGTGCCCGGATGGAGTGAGAAGGGAGGGGCTCGCTGTTCTTTCAAACAGCCCCAGCCCGGCAAACCCGGAAACCCGGTCCCTGCTGTGAGGGACGGGAAGGTTCTGCAGTTGGGAAGGCCAGGGCCTTGGCTGTGTATAAAAACAGCAAAGGCCAACCTGAGCCCCTCCGTCCTTGCCATCCGCTCACCCTGACACCCCCCTGGCCTGAGGCGGCCCCAGAATATAACTCTCGGCACCAGGTCCATCCTTGGTATCGGGTCCAAGCCAAGGTTAACCCGAGAAAGGGGCTGCCGGAGGCCTCACGGCTGCCGCGCCAGAGCCTCCAGAAGAGTGTCTGGCTCCTCCCACGGCACGAACTTGGCATCGATGTGCCGGGGTCATCTTTGGCAGCTCCCGGCTCCCGCAGCTGGACGCTCCCGCCCAGCGCCTCCCTGCGGGGACAGATTCCCGGTCCCCTCGTGAACTGGCCATGGCCCCTCACGGAGCTCCTGCAGTCTGAGGGTTCCAGACCTGAGGCCTAGTACCTTCGCCCCCCCTCCATCACCACCACCCTCTCCATCGGCACCACTGGGACAGGCTCAGCGGTGTCTCTGTACCTGAGAGCGGGACCCCACTTGGAGACAGGGTCTTTCCAGGTGATTGGGTTAAGAAGAGGTCGTTGGCGGGGGTGGGGGAGGGGCGCCTGGGTGGCTCAGTCGGTCAGCGTCCGACTTCCGCTCAAGTCACCATCTCATGGTTCATAAGTTCGAGCCCCGCATCGGGCTCTCTGCGGACAGCTCGGAGCCTGGAGCCTGCTGCGGATTCCGTGTCTCCCTCTCTTTCTCTCTCTCTCTGCCCCTCCCCCACTCCTCTCTCTCAAAAAATAAACATTAAAATATTTTTTCAAAAAAAATGAGATCACTAGGGCGGGCTCTAAGCCAGTAAGACCGGTGGCCTTATAAAAAGGGGCGGTGTAGACACAGAGACAGTTACACACGGAGGGCAGACACCGTGAAGATGCAGAGAGAACACCACGTGAGGACCAGGGACTGGACAGCAGCAGCCGACGGACGCCTGAGGCACCGGGAGCCCAGAGAGAGAGAGGCCTGGCACGTTCCTTCTCTGGCACCTCCGGAGGGAGCACAGACCCGCTGCCATCTGACGTCGGAACCCTGGTCTCCGGAACTAAGAGACGCTCCCTGGCAGTTGTTTCAAATCACGCGGCGTGCGGGACTTTGTTAGGCGGCCCCAGGAAACGAGGACGGCCACCATCGGCATCACCGTCACCGCCGTCACCCCGGCATCGCAGCCAGCATCGCCACCGTAGGGATTTCCTGTGGCTCCATACAGATGGCCACAAACTCGGTGACTTCCAACCAGATTAATCTCAGAGTTCTGGAAGCCCGAAGGCCAAAATCGAGGTGTCAGCGGGGCCGTGGCCCTTCTCGAGACTCGGGGAAGAATCTTTCCTTGTTTCTTCCAGTTTCTGGTGGCTCCAGGCGTCCCCCTCTCTGCCTCAGTCCGCACTTGGCCTTCCCCGCTTTGGTGTTGACCCGGTCTTCTCTCCTGTCTCCTATAAGGACGCTCGCGATGGCACCGGGGCCACTCAGCAGTTAGGAGGTGCTCATGTCAACACCCTTAACTTCATCACACCTGCTTTTTAATGTTTATTTATCTTTGAGAGAGAGTGCACTAGCAGAGGAGGGGCAGAGAGAGAGGGAGACAGAGGATCCGAAGCAGCCTCCACACTGACAGCGGTGAGCCCGACGCGGGGCTCGAACTCGCAAACCGCGAGGTCATGACCTGAGCCGAAGTCGGACGCTCAACCGACGGAGCCACCCAGGCGCCCTGGCTGCTACTGTCACTATCCCCACTTAACGCACAAGACTATGAGGGCTCAGAGAGAAGAATTCGCTTTTAGAAGTAGTCTGATTTCAGAGCCTCCTGCCCCCCTCCCCCGCCGGCTCTTGAACTTCTGACGCGGGTGATTCCCCAGGAGAATCGGAGTGGGGGCAATGAGCACCGAAACGAAGGCAAGGCATCCGGGTCCTGGGCTGGGTTCTGCCTCTAGCCAATGGTCAGATGTCTTCCCCTCTCTGGTCCTCAGTCTGCCCACCTGTAAAACAGGGAAGCGGGAGTCCTAGTTCTGGATGGTGCCGGCTGTCCTCTGTCACCTCAGTCCTACTCAAACACTGTCCGGGGAGGGGGGTGGGGGAGTAGGAGTCTCGCCTCGGCTCAAGTCTAAACCTGCGGCCAGAGATGAGTTTTGCTTGGAAGGCCGGCCCGTGGGGAGGAGTGGAGGGCGGTGCTCCCTTCCCCTAACACCCAGCAGGCAGCAAAGGACTGGGGAAGGACTGCGGGTGGGGCAGTCTCTTTTCTGGGAGCCCGACTCTTGATTCATGTGTTCAGTCCGCAGCTCAGAACCGGCCGGCGCTGGGAACGGAGCTGGAGATAACTTTACCCAGAGGCCTTAGTGGGGAACTGGCTTGTCGCTCTAGACTCTGGAGAGGCGATCCCGGGCCTGGAGAAGCCCTGGTTGGTCATCTAAAGGCCACGAGACCAGGAGGGGCTGCAGTGGCCAAATCCCCAGCCCTTGGAACGGGGGAAACACACACACACACAACCGGTTCCGCGGGGGGCGGCCTGAAAATCCCCTTTCCAAAACCCGGTCTGTTCATTAGGAGTCGCTTGTTTAGAAGCACAAACATTTTTTTAATCCATTTTTATATTTATAATGTGACCTCCAGACGCCTTTTTCCTCCGGCTTCCGTCTGGACCAGCAATTGTCTGCATCCTAGCTAATACCGTTCAAGAGCGGGGAGCTGAGTTAGGGACAGAAACGCGAACTTTAATTAGCAGGATGAGATTAGCAGCCCAGCGGGGGCTAGCGGGTGGGGGGCATCCTTCAGGCCCATCCGATCCCCACGGGCTCACCTTCCACAACGCCCCCCCCCTCCCCCAGCTGAAGGCTCCAGTGGGGTAGGCAGGAGCCGGGCCAGCTAGAGCTTAGACCTGCCGAGTTAATCTTCCCCTGCTGGGCCTCCAGCTGAGCCTCACCCTTTTCCAAAGCTTCCAGACCCAGCAACTGGCTTTCGTTCACACCAGCCTCTGCCGGGTTTGGTCCCTGCAGGTGTGTCGAAGCAGAATAAAAACCCGGCTGTGTGACCTTGGGGCAGTCGCACGCCTGCCCTCGCAAGGTAGAGAGCCTAAGCGGGGAGGTGGGGAGGTTTGCTGGAAGCCAAGCCCCAGCGGGGGGTGGAGGAATTCGACCCTCCTCCCCGCCGACCCGGGGCTCACACACCACCAACCTGCCCTCGCTCGGTTCAGGCAATGCTGAAGAATTTTCTGGTCTTTATCGGGTTTAGTTTTAAGTGCTTCCAACGGCAGCGGAGCTGTTCCACCACAGTCCCCAGGAAATTGGTCCGTGTAGGACGGAGCCTTCCCGAGAATGAAGTCATCCGCTCCTTTTTTTATTTTTTGTTGCCTTTCTCCTCCGGCACGAGTCCCCGGCCTCTGCGGTCTCTCCCCGCGCGCACACGCACGCGCGCCGCCGCCGCCGCCGCCGCCTCTGGGGTCGGCCCGGGCTGGTCGGGGGAGGGGGGGGTAAGGGGCGAGGGGCGAGGGGCAGCCCCCCCCCGGGGCGCTCCGTCGCCGCCCCCGCCTCCCGCTCCCACCCGCGACTTCCCCGGGCCCGCCCGCAAGGTGAGCTCCCGGGAGGCCGCCCGCGCTCGGGCGCGGCCGGCGCGGCAAACAATAACAGTAAATAACGCTCCCTTGTCAACGTAATAAAAACGGAAACGGTTACAATGTTTTTTAATAAGCGTCCCCCATCAATCTGCCGCCCTCCCCCTCCCCCCAGAGCCGCGGGCACCGGCGGAGAGGGGCGGGGAGCAGGGGAAGGAGGGGGCGCCGGGGCGCGCGGGATGGACCGGGGTGCCGGAGGAGGACGCCGCCGGGGGGGGGGGGGGGGGGGCGGCAGCGCGGCGAGTGAGAGACGAGGGGGCGCGGGCGGCCGGGGTCACGCGCGCCAGCCGAGCCGGGAAGCGGCCGCGGTGAGTAACACCGTTGCCATGGCGACGTGGCCGCGAGGAACAGGAAGCGGCAGAAATAGCAGCCGCCGCGGCCCACGCCGCCCGGCCCCTCCCCCCGCCCCGCGAGCCCGTTGCCACGGAGACCGGCCCGAGCGAGGCTGCGCGGGCGGCCGCGGCCTCCTGCGCCCCGGCCCGCGCGCATGCGCCCCGGGGCCTGCCCCGCGCGGGCGTCGCGGCGGTACCCGCCGCAGCTACGGCGCCACCCGGACCCCAAAGCTGCCCGGCTGCATGCTGGGGGTGGGGGTGGGGGTAGGGGGGCGGGAAAGCAAAACTGTTGTCCGCCTTTGGGAGGCAGCCCCGCCTTTGTTCCTGGCCGATTCGTTGGTTTCCCGGCGGCGGCGGCCGGTGGTGGGAGCCCAGGTGGCAGGGGCGCATCAGCCACCGTCCCCCACGTGTCGATGTGTCGCAGCCCCGGCCAGGGGGCGGTCCGGGCCAGGCCCACGTGCTGACCTCCCCCTGGGGGAGGGGGTGATGCCAGGGACCCCCTCCCCCCTGGCGTTTTCCGGTCCTTTTCTCTTCGCATAACCCTCCCCCAGATTCTCCCTGGCAGCGAGCACCGCACCGAGGGAGAAATGAAATCCCGCCAAGCCCCAGGCTCCCGCTCCGTTCCCGGTCGACAGAGAACTAGGAAACAGGCCACCCCCTCCCCTTCAGGGAAGTTGAGGGAAACCTAAATGTTTCATAAACAAAAGCACTCTCCAGCAACTTGTGTATGCGAAAGCCTGGCTGCAGCCTTGCACATCGAAGGCTGGTGTGTGCGTGTGTGTGTGTGTGTGTGTTGGGGCAGACACACGATCGTCTCTCTGAGGCTGTTTGTGGAGGGGTTTTTTCTTTCCACATTTTGTTTGGTTTGTTTTGAATAAGGGTCAGAGGTCTGGGTTTCTGCGGGGCAGGGGGAAGGGTCGCCTCAGTTGGACAGGCCAGGGGGTCCCAGGAGGACAGGTCACAGGGCCTGCGGAGCTGGGGCAGAGGCCATGAGCCAGAGCCTCCCCTTCTGGCGCGGCTCCCTGCAGACAAGGAGTGGGGGCGTAAGTGGGCGCCAGGCCCTCTGGGCTGCTCCCCAGGGTTATGGCCCCAGAGAGCGCCCAGGCCGAGGACTCTGGGACTTCTCTCCCCTCGGCTGTCATTTTCCTGGCCCCTGCCTTGGCCACACTGGGCCAAGAGGGAAGGCAGGCAGAGCAGCCCGGGTCTCAGGGGGGTTTCTAGAATAGAAACGATCGCTTTTGTTTTCGTATGGGGTGGACTCTGTCTTGTAGCGTCGGGAGGACCAGATAATGTAGGGAACCAGGGTGCTAGGTAGGATCAGACCTCCTATGGCCCCTCTTCTCTCCCTGCTCCCAGCCAGCCTGGTCCCCAGCGTGCTGGCTGAGCGGTTCTGGCCACTTGGCCTCCACAGAGCTAAGGAGAGAATGAGGGGCGTCGGGTGATGTTCCTTCCTTCCCCCTCCCTCCCCCTTTCTACATGTGGGAGCCCCCCCCCCCACCCAGCCCCGGAAGAGGAAGCTTCTGTCCGACGTCCAGTAGACTTCAGGTCCACCATGGCCGACTTGCCATCATAATCCGCCCTCTCCTTTTAGGAGGAGACGAAGACAGAAGGAGGCTGGGAGGAGAGAGAGGGGACTCCACCTCTGTCCAGAGGACTGTAGCTTGTGCTGAGAACCGGGGGCCTCAGAGCCAGACTGTCCTGGTGGCGAATCCCAGCTCGGGCCCCTGGAAGCTTGAGGATCTGGACGCCAGACAGGGACAGTGCAGAGCCCACCTCCCGCGTTGCAACGCTTCCTCAAAGCGATGCGTAAAAGCCTTTAGAGCAACCGGCACAGAGTGGGTGCTCGGACCAGGACGGCTGTTACTGAGAAGAGCCGGTTCACCGCTCACCCTGGCGTGACCCAGGATTGCCACCTAGGAGCCCCGAGACTCCGGGCCAGGCTCTCTATCCCAGGGCGGGTCCATCCGTGTCTCAGGCCGGGCCGCCACCCCACTGTGCAGCCTGAGGCAAGTCGCTTCCCCTTTTGGGGGCCTTGGCTTGCCCGTCTGGTAAACGGGACCACAATCGCAACAACTGCTGATTGTGAGTGACCCTGGGCCGGGCACTGGAGCGAGGTCCGTACAGTTTCTTATCCGCGTGAGCCTTCCAGACAGCCCTCCCGTGTACACCCGCGGTCTGTACCGCAATGGTGCAGATTGCACAGAGGGGAGCGCCTCAGAGGGGCGGGGCTGCTTGCTGGGGAGCACGAGGCCGGATCGTGGCAGGGAACACGGGGCGGCCAAGTCCTGGGCCGTCATGCACCCCGGAAAGCTGGCATCAGTTTGCGTGCGCGTCACCCCCCCCTTGCTGCTCATCCGCTGACCTGTCTCAGGGCTCAGACCACAGTGCTTCCTCTTAATTTGCATCCTTGGGTTCCCGGCCCGGCCCTTCGGGACTCTTCTGAAACTGGCAGGGACCCAGCTCTCGTAGCGGAAAGATCCCCTGTGGGGCACACGAGCGGGGGCGGGGGGGTGTCGAGGCGAGCCAGGCGGGCCCCACACAGTCTCTGCTGTCAACCTGGCAGTGCACACGACAGTTCCCCCGCCTCCTCGTCCCTTCCTGCCGCTTATGCCGAAGGGTTGGGGTCCCTCACACCCCCAGGTGGACGTGTGGCATCCAGATGGTGCAGTTAATTGCGCTGGAAACTGTAAATCTCCGTTATGATCCCCGCTCTCCCTGTGCTCCGCTGTGCTGTCACCTCAAGGCGCTGGAGGGGCATATGGAGGTGGCAGAGGCCCCTCCGGCCCCACCCACCCGGCCCAGGCTTTGTTCCTGCTCGGCGGCCGGGGAGGAATCGCCCAGTTGTGACGTGTCCCCTGCCTACATGTGAATCCCGGCCCTGTCACTTCCCGGCCGTGTGGCCGTGTGACTTCATCTCCCTGTTCGTCTCAGTTTCGCTCATCCACAGATTAGGGACGGCCGCAGCGCCTGCCTGTCCCGGACGGATGTGGGCGCCTGCGCTGCCCTGCCTGGCTCTGGAGGGTCCTCGGGATATTGCCGGTGATAGCAAATGCTGACTCCGCGGTGGGTGACGTCATGCGTTGGCTTAATAAACTCTCAGACAAGCACATTAGTAGCCCGTTTTACCGGAGGGGAAGCTGCAACTCCGAGAAGGGAAGTGAGTGGCCCAAGGCCACGCGGCCAATTAGCAGAGGAACTAGGTAAAGCAGGCAGACCTGTGTGGCTCTGAAGCCCTCGCTGTAGCCCTAAGGCCCTAACCTTCCCCCCCCCACCCCGGAGCTCCCCTGGGACTTTCATCCAAGGACTGCAGTGATAGCATCATTAGCCCTGCCCAGGGCCGGCTTCTATAACCCGGCTTCCGAAGACCTCGGTTAATAGGTCCTTAATAAAGCCAGCGGAGGCGTCTGCATCTTTCCGGGCAGGGGCCAAGGGGCCAAGCGCAGCAGATGCGTCCTAATGAAAATGCTGGGGAGAGGGGTGAGGGGAGGGGGCCGTGGGGTGACCTGCCTGCTGGTGTCTCAGAGTGCAGTCTTCAACTGCTCCCTGCCTGAGTCACTGGAGGTCTTCCAGTGCCGGGGACAGTCACGCATCACTCGCTCCATCCACCCACCCATCCACCCGTCCACCCATCCAACCATCCTTCCATCCATCCACCCACCCACCTGCCCGTCCACCCGTCCACCCGTCCATCCACCCATCTGCCCAATGCTCAACCCGCCCACCCACCCATCCGCCCGTCCACCCACCCATCCACCCACCCACCCATACATCCATCCATCCACCCATCCATCCATCCATCCATCCACCCACCCGTCCGTCCATCCATCCACTCATCCACCCATCCGTCCATCCATCCATCCATCCATCCATCCTTCCTTCCTCCCTTCCATCCATCCATCCATCCATCCTTCCTCCCTTCCATCCATCCATCCATCCGTCGATCCGTCCACCCGTCCGTCTGTTCATGCATCCCTCCACTCATTTACTCTCTCACTCACTTCCTCCCTCCCTCCCTCCCTCCCACCCATCCATCCAGCGTAGACTGGGCACCCATCTTAAGCCAAATCTTACCTTCAGTATCTAGGGTCCCTCCCTCCCAGGGCTTCGCATTCTAGAACAAGGCTCTAAATAAACAGCTAACCACGCATGTGCAAGAAGCCAGGAGAGCGGGTATCCTGGGGGCTCTGAGACGAGGCTGTGCAAACCCCCCTCAGCCACGCTCTCTGGGCGACCCCCCTCCGGGCCAATATGTGCGAAGACGGGGGTGCACTGTGGTCTCCCCTATTCTGCGATTCTAACATTTCAAGTAGGGTGAACTCCTTGCCACTCTGGTGCCCAGGGTCTGCCCTCCGCGGCCGCGACGTCCCCCACTGAGGCCCAGGTCCATTCCCCACTGGCCCAGAGGGTAGACCGCAAGCAGAGATGGGGTCAGAGGCAGAGCCGTGGGCCAGCAGGGCCTTGCCGCGTCGTGTGCTGTGGACTCTGGGGACGTGACTTCCCAGAGCGGTCCTTCAGCTCGGCCGAGATGCCCTGGGGGACTCGGGAAACCTCAGCCGTCGGGACACTACTGTTCTTGTTCTTGTCATGTTGTTACTACGAAGGAAAGGGGTCTCGAGTGACTGGCTTCGGGAGGTACCGTTCATTCAGCGGACATTTGTTCTCTCCCTCCCTCGCTCTACAAATGTGCTCTGTGCTGGGCCACAGGCCAAGGACGCGCTCAGACTAGACCCTGAAGTCTGAAGGGTGGTGAATGGGTGGTGAAGTCGAAGGCGGTGGTGAGAAGGATTCTGAGGCTGCCTCCGGGCTGAAAGAGAGAGTGCTGGGATCGATTAGTAATGTCTGCCATGAACACAGGGAGGGAGCGTCGGCCAAAGCCCTTGCCAGTCCGAACTGTGAAAAACAGGAAGGACCTCAGACAGGAGAGCCTCTTGACTCTGTGGCCGGCCTGTGACCTGAACTGGGGCAAGACATTGACCTACTTGCCTTGCCTTGTGAGGCAAGGATGCTGGTGCGGCCTCTGCATTTTTAGAGGCAGAAGCGGCTGCAGCGGGAGGGCCCAGACGCCCTGTTTTAATCCACCCAGCCCTGGGAGGACTTGCGGGAGGACTCCAAGCGATCTACCCCGTGTGGAAACGCACAGCGCTCGGTGAACACGTGGGGACCGGTGGGGGCGTGGGGCCATGCCAGCACCCCAAAGGGAAGCCCCCGCTGCCGACTGCTGAGGGTCGGCCAGCTCCACCGCGAGGTCGCATCCCAGGCACCCCCCCTCGATGCAATCCCAGAGTCGGGAAGCCAGGAGGGAAGAGAGTGGGCAACCTGGGGGGCCCCGGGAAGGGCCAAAGGGGCTGAGAACCGTGACCATAGAGACCCCTGGCGGTGCCGGCCCCAGGGCCGGAACCTAGGGGCAGTGGGCTGGGGGAGAAGATTCCAGCCAGACTTTGGGGCTCAGCAAAGAGCAGAAGGAAAAGCAGGGAAGCCTGAATGGCCAGGGGGCCCTGAACACAGACCTGCCAGGTCTCCGCGAGCCCGGCTTAGGGGTTCGGGGCACCAAGACGGCGCTACCCGCCTCCCTTAAAAATTCCCCGGGGCTCTCGGTTTCCCTTAAGCGGAAGTCCAAACTCCTAACTCCGGCTGAGAGCTAGAGCCTGAGTCCGTTCACCGTCCCGGCCGCTGGCAGCCGTGTGACCGCCAGCAGCTCTCCTGACCTCCCCGGGCCTCAGTTTCTTCGTCCGTCATTGGGGACAACGACAGGACCCATCTAATGGGATCATTGGCCGATTCAGTGAGCCTCAGTGCCTGAGACAGGTTTGCTGGTGCTGGACACATTGTAACTGTTCAGTAGTAGGGCGGCTACTGTTCCGATGACTACCGTTGCCTCTAAGAATCGGCAGAACGCAAGGAGGAAGGCCTCGAGCACTTGCACCCCAGTTGGCCTCCCCTGTCTTATCAGCCCCCCCCCATCTGACTGCACTCGGGCTATACCAGGCTGCTTCCTACCCCCTCCCAGAAAACCTTGTCCTCTCATGCCACTGGGCCTTTGCTTGTGCCGCGCCCTCTGCCAGGAAGGCGCCTTTCTCTCTGCTTTCAGCCGCTCTCAGAGCCTGGTCAGTCGTGGCTCTGGGAACCCCCTTCGTGGCAAGTCGCTCGGCGTCCTCTGGGCTTCCAGAGTTCCGCACACACGGGGCCGAGCGGCAGTCGTCCCCGGTGGTGTCCACATCCACCTCCTGAGTGTGCGGCTTCGGGGGAGACCTCTCGGGCCCGAGCGCCGCGGCCGAGCCGTTTTCTCGTCCTCGGTGCCCGGCACCGCGCCCGGCACCCAGTAGGTGCTTCTCAGAGCGGGCCGGATGACGGGGCGTCCCTCCCCAGGCAGCGAGCGAGCCCGGCAGGCGGCAGCCAGCTCCCGCTCCCGCTCGCCTCTTCCTTATCAAGGAGAAACAGGACGCCTCGCGCTCCTCTGATGTTTCCCGGGGGAGAAGCTTCTGTGAGATGCCGGAGTTTCTAAGTCAGAGCTCAGCAGGAAGGGGAGGCATGGGGGCTCCACGGAGGGTCAGGGGGCCCCCCACCAGCGGCTTCCCCCCCCCCGAGGCCTTCGCACCCCCCCCAACCCCGCACTTCTCCTAGCTCCTCCCCTGCACACCTCCCCGGCCTTCTATTCCCAGCCAGGGCAGAGTGCTGGTCTCTGAGTGCTGCGGGTGAGGCGCAGAGGGCAGGGGGTAGGTGGGCCACAGGTTCCCGGATCCTACGGGAGCTGCTCAGGCCAGTGCGATGTCCCTGTCACGGGTCTGCAGTGTGGGGGCAGCCGGGCATGGGGTGCTCTCGCCCCCACTGCTCTCGACGGTCCCTGGGCCTCTTCCTGCTGCTCCCTGTGAGGCGGCCAGGCCCCCGCGCCCCGCCCCCCATCTTGGCAGAGGGCCGTCTGGATACTCCACTCCCGGCCACCCGCCCCAGACCGAGGGTCCCTGCGGGGTGCTCGAGTTGAGCAGAGGCCGGGGGAGCATTGAGTTCAGCCCTTTCGGTGGGCAGATGAGAACGCTGAGGCCCCACCGCCGGGAAAGGCGGGTGTTCGAGGTCACGCGGTCAACCCCGTGTTCCTTTCTACAGCTTGCCGCCCTGCCGGGAGAGGAGAAGACCCGCAGACCTTGGCTCTGACCTTGACGAAATGGAAACGCTCGGGCCTTAAAGACAGCAGATGGCCATATGGCTAGGCGGTGGGCAGGCTGTGTGACCTTGGGCATGCTACCTAACCTCTTTGAGCCTCATGCCCTGGTGAGGATTCGGTGCGGTCACAACCTCACCGCGCCCAGCAGGCCTCCTGGTGCGTCCCAAACCGTCAGTGAACAGGAGCTTTCTTCTGATGAGGCAGCAGGCAGGCCTGGCCTTGAATAATCGCAACCAAGTGTGTTCTTGTTTAGAGAGGCAATTCCCCTGCCCTTTGGAGGCATCCTCCAGCTCCTAAAAGGAACAACTGCAGGGGCGCCCGGGGGGCTCCGTCGGTGGAGCGGCCGACTCCGGCTCAGGTCATGATCTCACGGTCTGTGAGTTCGAGCCCCGCGTCGGGCTCTGTGCTGACAGCTCAGAGCCTGGAGCCTGCTTCGGATTCTGGGTCTCCCTCTCTCTCTGCCCTTCCCCTGCTGGCGCTCTGTCTCTGTCTCATTCTCGAGAATAAACAAACATTAAAAAAAATTTTTTTAAGGGCCGAGGGGCGCCCTGCCTGTGGGTTAAGTCAGGAGGTGGTGGGGACTCTGGGCCAGGGGACCCACAGAGGGCCGGGGTCAGGGGTCTGACAGCCTCGAATTCTGCCTTTGACCTTGGTCTATTGGGGTCCTGGGAATAGATCTGGACTTCACAGACCCCCCATCTGAGGAATCGACAGAGTAACTCGAGAGGGATTTCTTACAGGACCAAGTTCCTTTTCTTGGCTCTGATGCCCTGAGCGTGTGTGGCACCCTGACTATGAGGAGTCACCCCACTTTCCAAATGTGCTGGGTTTTGCCTCAGCCTCCCAGAGGGTCCCCGTTCGGCCCTCCTGTGCCAGTCCCCGGGGGAGCCTGCCTGCCCAGCTCTGCAATGCCTTGGACTTGTGCTCCGTGGCCTGACGGCGGGGACAAGGAGCGCGTCCGGTGTGTCTCCTGGACTGTCAGCCCCTTGAGGGCAGGTGCAGAATCTCTGTGCTTTTTTTCCTTTTTAATTTTTTAATGTTTATTTATTTTTGAGAGAGACAGAGCATGAGAGCAGGGAGGGGCAGAGAGAGAGGGAGACACAGAATCCGAAGCAGGCTCCGGGCTCTGAGCTGTCAGCACGGAGCCCCACGTGGGGCTCGAACCCACGAACCGTGAGATTATGACCTGAGCCGAAGTCCAATGCTTAACCAACTAAGCACCCCTCGCCCCAGGCGCCCCTGCGCGCTCAGCTTTATACCCCAAACCAGGCACAAGGTAGGTGCTGGGTGTCTGTTTGTTAAATGAGCGAGTGAGTAAGTGAATGATGGCGTCAGAACCGAAAAACCACCAGCCGGGAGACCAGACCCGTCCCCCCACTCACCTCCCCCCCCACCGCATGGGAGTGTCTTCGTGATTTTATACCTGAAAGTCTGGGGGGGGGGCCTCACCCTGACCTTCCTCTGACTCACCCTCAGCGAATGGCCTCGCCCCCTCTCATTTCCTAGGGGTCTGACCCAGGGGCACGTGCTCGCACCAGGCCCATCGGGTGACCTGCAGGAGAACACTCGCTCCCTCCCCGGCCTGGATCCCAGGAGGGGCCGTGCTGGGTGGCCTCCCAGCGGCTCGGCCTCCAGGCGCCAGAGCGGGTGGCCTCCCCGAAGGGCTCGCTAGGGGTCTGCTTCGGCCACACCGAGCCGGGGTCGGCAGGGGGAATGAGGCTGTGATCTCCCACCCCACCTCCAGCAAATCCACCCCCGGGCCTCCCGCCGGCCCGGGGTCCACTCAGCTTCTCAGTCCAGAGACCCCCCTGGGGCTCCTCGGCCCCTCTGCCTGGACCCCGACCCACCACGTTCCTTCCCATTGATTTATTTAAGACCATTTACATGATGCTGTGTCTGAGCCAGGAACTGTTCTAAGCACTTTAGGGGGAATCTGTCCTCAGTGTGGAGTAGGTGCCATTGTGTCCCCATTCTCCAGACCAGGACACTGAGGCACAGAGGCGAGGCAGGCTTTCCCTGCTGACTTCCGGGCTGGGGAGGTTCGTTTTTGCTTCGGGGTGTTTCCTGTGTCCCACGCGCCAGGCCCTGTCGGCCCCTGTGCCTTGGCGCACGCAGGTTCCCTGCCCCCAGGCGCTGGCGCGACGGGTGGTGGCGGGGCAGATGGGAGCCCGCTGGTCCCCGGCACAGTCGAGGCAGCAAGGCCGGAACCCCCGGCCCCAGCCACACCTGGCTTTGATTTGCACCTGCCACGCGTGTGGCCCTGGGCACGTGGCGTCGCGAGGCTTCACCACCCTTCCGGGAATGGGGCGGGGGTGGGGGTGGGGGCGGTCGGCCAAAGGATGGTTCCAGACACTGTAACCAGGACCGAACCAGTGAATCCGCTCACCTCGAGTGCCCAGCATGCGACGTTTGGTCACCAAAGATCCGATTCTCTCCTTCCTTCCGCCCCCCCCACCTGTCCTTCGAAGCTCTGTTTCCCCAGAAGCCTTCGCCCCCTTCGTAGGGCAGAGCCCCCAGTTACCGGTGCCCCCGGAGCAGTTTCTGTCCGTGTCCCTCAGCCTGGCGCTTGGGCGTGTGCGCTCCGGCCCCTGGCCCCTCGGCGGCCCCGGTGGAGGGGACACCAGGCCAGGGGAAGGCAGGGGCCCTGCTGGGGACGGAGCTGGCCCTCTGGGCTCATTCACCCGCGACGTAAACATTTACTGAGCCTCCAGGCACTGAGGACGCCGCCTGCCTCCGCGAACCCCACCGTGGGGGCGAGGGAGAGGCAGACGGGCCGCCTGGCCGCCTTGACTCAGTGGCCCTGGAGCTGGGGTCGGCGGAGGTAGGGGACTGACCCGGGAGCCTCTGGGAAGCGGTGACATCGAACGGAGGCCGGAGGCGACGGTAGGGAGGCTCGTGAGCGGGGGGCCGTGAGGCAGGTGTAGCCCCTCGGGAGACGGCGGGTCACGGTCACGGGCGGGCCTCGTGTCCTCATTCTCTACTCGGATGCCCAGAGTCCTTCCGGGCACTGGCGCTGACGGTGGGTGGGGTGGGGGGAGAGATGGTCCCTGACCCCACCCCCCTTACATTTCAGTGCGACAGATAGAGGAGAGCAAGTATCAACCAGGTAATCAGAGAAACAAACGAGGTCGTCGCAGAGGGGAAGCGCGAATGGAGCGGGTGGGGAGAGAGGAGAGAGAGCCGCAGCGGCCGTCAGGAGCTGGGACTTTCTCCTGAGGGTGGCGGGAGCCGCGGGGACTGAAGCCAGGAGCGGCCTGAGTGGGGGGGGAGGTTTCCATGACTCCCGGGAACACGAAGGAGGAGGAGGAAAGACCCAAGGAGGGGCGGGGGGGGGTGGTATCTGGCTTGGGACAGGCTGGTGGCGTGGGACTGAGAGAAGGCGGGCTTGAGAACCATCTAGGAGGGAAGGGACAGGTGTGCCGATTACAGCTGGGGGGCGGGGTGGGGCTGAGGCCGACCCCCTATTTCCGGACCAGACCTTGGGGTGACAACGATGCCCTTGGCCGTCGTGGAGAGCCTGGGGACGCCGCGGGGTTCAGCCTGGAGCTTGTCCAGGGTCGGATGCAGGAGACAGGCTTGGCGGGAAGCATCCAAGACCAGGGCGGAGGTCACGGGTGCCCTCAGACCCGGACAGAGGCAGGGCCTGCGGCCGTGGGGGAGGGCAGCCCCCGGGCCCCGCCAGAGTCTGCCTTTCTCAAAGGAAAATTCGCGTCCTTTATCCCTGCTGGTGTTTCTGGCTCCTCCCAGAGCGCCCGCGATATAAAACATTCTAGAATCTTGAAGACTGTTCCTCTGGGTTTCCGAAGGCCTTCTGAGCGCTGGTTTTTTTTTTTTTTTTTTTTTTTGCTCACACATTCTTTCCACCGGGACCCACGGGTCAAAGGCTCCGATCAGGGAAGGAGAGAAGCTATCTCTCCCGATCCGGGTGGAAGTGACACTTGGGGTCTCGAGGCATGGCCCTCGGGGGGGCCGGGGGGGCAGGAGGAACCTGGTTATTACCTCCTTGGGGTGGGAGCTCTGTGTCGGTTTGGCCCTACCCCTGGGGCTGGGCAGGGACCCAGCGGGGCTCTGTCGCCTGATGGAGAAAGGTGTGTGTGTGTGTGTGTGTGTGTGTGTGTGTGTGTGTGTGTGTGTGAGAGAGAGAGAGAGAGAGAGAGAGGGAGAGAGACAGAGCGCCCGCCTGAAACCTAATTGTCCGCTGTCTAATCCGTCAGCCGGAGGACAGCTTGCCGGCCCCTCCCTGGCAGCCTGATAAATGCCGACCGAGGCCCCCCTGCGCCCGAGCTGCCTTAATTGGTATCGGGACGTGCCTGGACTCCATCCTCCCGGCCCCTGCCTCCCTCCCCTCCTGCCGCGGCCTCCAGCCCGCGGGCCTCCGCGAGCCGCCCGGCCCCAGGAGGAGGGTGCGGGACCGACGGTGAGAAGAGCCGCGTCGAGGTGGCACCGACGGTGCCCCCCGCCTGCACCGACGAAGCCCCTCTGCCCGCCCTCCGATTGGCTTTGGGAACCATCGCCTTTCCCGTCTGCACACACCCGCTTCCTGAGCCCGCCACACGCCCGGCTCCCCGAGGCTGGGCGCCTGGGACGGTCAACAGGCGAGACGGCCTCCACAGACGAGGCTGCCTGTCCCCAGGGCGCTCCCCTGTAACTGTCAGGAAGGGGTCCGGTTCCGGGCCGGTTGGCCCCCGGTAGGGCTTAAGGGCGAGAGTGAGTCCTCTGCCCATTTTAGGAAGTTCAGAGAGGTTTGGCAGCCCGCCCGAGATCACACAGCTTAGGAAAGGAGGCAGAGAGGGCCAGGTGGCCTTCAAGACAAGCATGTGGTTGGCTCTCAGTGTCGCCGTGAGTCTGAGTCACTAGGTGTTCGAGTCGAAACTCAAATGCCTGCTCTCCCTCTGCACCCCGCCGCCCGCCCGAGATTCTGCATGAGGGCCCGGTGCTCCGAGAATCTGCCATGGGGAGGTCGGTCCCCTGGGAGGTTGGTTCTCCGTTTCCCAGGCTGACGGAAGATCGTTCATTCAACCGGTGCTTACTGAGCGACGGCCTCGCTCCAGAGGTCAGGGGACCCCGTTGAGAATGCGTGAAGAGGGGCACCCGGGGGGCCCGGTCAGGTGAGCGTCTGATTCTTGGTATCGGCTCAGGTCATGATCCCAGGGAGCCAGCCCTGCATCGGGCTCTGTGCTGAGCGTGGAGCCTGCTTGGGTTTCTCTCTCTCTGTCCCTCTGCCCCTCTCCTGGGTTTGTACGCTCTCTCTCTCTAAAACAAAACTAAAAAAATACAAAAAAAAATTGTATTCAGAATTTGAAGATGGTGGGGGCGCCTGGCTGGCTTAGTCGGTGAACCCTCTGACTTCAGCTCAGGTCGTGATCTCACGGTTCGTGGGTTCGAGCCCCGCGTCGGGCTCTGTGCTGACAGCTCAGAGCCTAGAGCCCGCTTCGGATTCTGTGTGTGTCTCTCTCTGTCTCTGCCCCTCCCCTACTCGCTCTCTGTCTCTGTCTCTCAAAATAAATTAAAAAAAAAAAAAAAAAGAGTTTGAAGATGGTGACCACAGACCATTAAAGCAAGCTGGGTCCCCGAGCCCCCTGAGCCCCCCGGCCAGCCGCTCTCCCGCGAAGCCAGCCCTGTGCCTGGGGGGCCTCTGCGGGGACGGCCGGACCAATGAGCCCGCGCCCTGATCCTGACCCGGCCCCCACCCCTTGGCTGGGATCCTGAAATTAATAAAAAGGTCTGAAAACCTAGCGTTCTTTTGTGAGATAAAGGGAAATTCATTTGGAAGCAAAACCTGACCTCCACCGACAGGAAGCTACTTACGGTTTTATTTATTCCCCTTGATGTGAACATTCGGACGTTTCGTCGCGGACTTATCAGTGCGTATGATGGCGGGGGCTTCCGGGCTCTGCTGGGGGTGGCACCCGGGCTCAAGAGGGGGCGTCCTGTTGCCCCGCTAAAGGGGATGGCTGGGAGTTCCCCAACACGTCTGGCCCCGGGGGTTGGGAAAAGAGATTTGGATTCACACGAGACCTGTATTGACGCCCTCTACGCGATGATTGCCACGCACCCCAAAGTTTTCGAGGTATAAGTGACATAGAACGGTAGTTCCGGGTACATGGTATAATGATTTGATATTTGTATAGTCATCTCTTTGTGCGTCAACCAAAGATAAGGGCCTGCCCATGACCAGTCCTGGGCTCCCTGTTCCTTGGATGCTGGGGAGCAGCTCTGGGCTAGAAGGGGGCTCACCCACAAGACCCGGGGGGACGTGAGGTCCAGCAACAGAGCAATTTCCTTTTTTTTTAAAAGATTTTATTATAAATTTTTTTTTAAGTTTTATTTATTTGAGAGAAAGAGAGCACGAGCGGGGGAGGGGCAGAGAGAGAGAGGGAGAGAGAGACTCCCAAGCGGGCTCCGGGCTGTCAGCACAGAGCCCGACACGGGGCTCGAATCCACAGTGAGCTCCTGACCTGAGCTGAAATCAAGCGTCGGACGCTTAACCGACTGAGCCCCCCAGGCGCCCCAAGATTTTCTTTTTCAGCACTCTCTACACCCAACGGGGGGCTCAAACTCACGACCCCAAGATCGAGAGTCACGTGCTCCACCAACCGAGCCGGCCAACAGAGCAGTTTTCCTACAAAGAGAAGAGAAAACAGCTTTATTGATGATACACGTAACATATGCCCATCGCCATAAGAAAATTAATACCAACGAAGAAAGTATCAACAACCTGAAATCCACCCCCTCCGTAGTAACTACTGTGACTACCCTCCCTTCCAGAATTTTCTAGAGGTATCCTTTTTGTTCCCCCCAAACATGAGTTTCACCACCCAGTGTTGTGCAGCCTGCGTTTTCCCCCGTCACCGCCCAGCGTGCTGTGGCCACCTTTCCACAGGTGTGTCACCTGTTTTCAGGGAGATGGGGAAGTCCGTGGCGGCAGGTCCCGGAACCAGCGCGAACGATCCCCGTATCGGACGCTGTTGGAGCGCAGCGTTTTCGTCGATGTCCGTCTCCAGGATGGCATCCTTGTACGCACGCGGGTCTGTTTCTCTAGCTCGGGTCCTTGGATGGGGAACCTCTGAGCCCTCACGGGGGCGGGGACATCTGTCTCCCTGTAGACGCCTCCGGTTACCAACACCGTATGCCCCGCCTCCCGCCGGCTCCCCCAAAGTGTCGCTCTCTGACTCTTAGCAAGAGGGCCCCATGCAGCCAGCCAGCGAAAGGGTCCTGCAGGGGCGACAGCCCCAAGCCCTGCAGGGGAGGCCGGAAGCCAGGACGGGCACCCCAGCAGCGCGGCCATCAGCGTCCTTTGGATACCTCTGCCTGGCTGTCTCTCCTGGCCTCTCCCCTGCACTCCCGGACCCCAGCCTCCACGGAGGCCCCCCCCCCCCCCCCCGGCTGCCACCCCCAGGGGGGCCTCTGGCTGTCGCCTCTCACCCTAATCACTTGAGCTGCCTCCTGATTTGCATGTCCTTAAGACGCCTTGATTAATAGCCCTTCCTGGGATCTCCTCCGCTCCAGCCACGAGGGCTCTGATTGCAAAGTGGCCTCCACGCCTTTAAAAATAAGATCAATCCTCCCTGAGGCGAGGGGAGCCCATGTTTCCCTGTTACGGTAAGGGATCTGGCGGCGCCTCTCAGGAGCACCGCGGACACGCTGGAAAGTTCTGGAAGGCATCGGGCCATTTGTCTACCCGACAGGCCGAAGCCTGTTCTCCGCACGGCCGTGAACTCCCGTGAGAGCTGTTGGGAGCAGACGCAGCATCTTCGCTCCGGCGGGAAGGAAATGGACGCTCAGGAGGGGCCCAGGTCGCCGAGCCAAGGGGGTGCGGCGCCATCAGGATTCGAACTCGACGCCGTCTGATGCCAGCCGCTCTCGGCTGCCCGGTCAACAGCAGGCCGGCCCAGGGGCCGGGGCTGGGGGAGGAGGGGCCGGCGGGGGAAAAAGCACCCCAAGAAAAAACCCGAATGCCCCTCGGCTGTTTCCCCCTTGTCATGGTTTCACGACTCCGGGGTGGGGACAGGGCGGGCGGGGGGCTGGGAGTCCCAGTCGTGGGCCCCTGCTGGCAGGGCACGGAGCCCCGGCTGGACTCTGCCCTGCCCTCCTCTCGGCCACCGAACACGTGTTCGCCGTTTCTCTCCTTGGTTGAGCAGTTTCTCAACCCGCGGCCTCCACCGTCACGCTCCCCCCGGGGGCCTCTCTCTCCTGCCGGGGGGGGGGGCGTCGGGGTCTCCGGGGCCTTTCGCGGGGCCCCTGGGAGTCGGGGGGCCTGGGCTCTCTGAGCTCCTGCTACCTCCGGCCAGCTCAGGTTTCTGCCGGGCTGTGTGGCCGTCCCCGGCAGGGGACCTGCCACTGGGCCTTGGAGGCCCGCACACACGGTCCTGCTGGCCGCGGCCGGGGACATGCCCTCGCCGGCCCCTGGAACACGGCGTGCTCGGGGCCACACCGTCCCGCGAGCTGCAACAAGCTGTTCCCACTCCTTCGGAGACACCTCCGTGGGGCACAGAGCAGGCCGAGAATGTTCTCCAGTGGCAGGCCTCTGGGGACCCAAGCACAGGTGCCTGGAATGGTGCCCCCCCCCACCGCCATCCGCCACCACCGCCGCCCCCCTCACCGTCCTGCTACTGGCTCCGGCAGGGGCAGCCCCTCGTCTCTCCTTTCCTTCTCCCAGCCAGGCGAAACTATCATTTCGGTTCATGAAATAAATTATGGTTTGAAACCCCAAAGGTACGAAAGACATAATCTTAGGAGGAAGGAATGTCCCCACCCTGCGAAGGAGCATTTGGAGACTTCACAAAGGTTTCTTATGCTCTAAGACCTAGGACAGGTTTGCCACAGCCAAACACCCACCCACAGCCAAACACCACTCATGTGGTACTTGGGAACATCTCATGGTGCCAAAGCGGCTGCTCCACCTCCAGCCATCACGTCCACATTCCAGGCAGGAGGAAGGGAGCAGGGTGAAGTACGGTTTCCTTGAAACCTTTGCCTTTTAACTCAGGAAGGGAAACTCTCCCTAGGCTCTTCCGCCTTCTTCTCATTTGCGAGAACTTGGTCACGTGCCCACCCATCGCTACAAGGGAGGCTGACAAATTAAGTATTCTAATTTTCTGGACTCGACGGTGGAGGAAGGGCAGGAGGAAGAGAGCATTTGCCCACAGAGTTTTCATCTCATTTTCTCCCTCCTCAAGTCTGTGCGGGCTCTCAGGACCCTTGAGCTTGAGCCCCGCGTCCGGCTCTGCGCCGACTGTGCGGAACCTGCTCGGGATCCTCTCTCTCTCCCTGTCCCTCTCCTGCTCGTGCTCTCTCTCTCTCTCAAAATAAATAAGTAAACAAACAAATAAATAAATAATTAAATTTTAAAAATTAGGACATCTGGGCCCATGTGAATTTCAGGTTCATAATGAATTACTTGCACTCTAAGTCTCTGCGCGGAGAGACTGAAACAATGTTCATTGTTCAAATACGGGACTGAGTGTCCTGTATTCTTATGGGTTACACCTGCCACCCTAACCTCCAGAGTCTCTGGGTCTGTCGCTAGGAGGCGTAAGGTCTAAAACTACCCTGCCGCGTGCCTTCGAGAACCTCGCCTCCCCTCTCTGGGTTTCCCGGTCCCCATCTCTGGATGGAGGTCGCTTGAAGGTCGCTTGGAGTTCCCATCCCCCACCCCTTCCACGCTCCCCCTCCCCCCCCCCCCCCCCGCAGGGCCAGATCACTGTGAGGCGCCCAAGAGAGCCCAGGCAGCTTCCAATGACCAAGGAGGGACGACACCGTCATCCACTTTGTCCTTGGTGTTTCTTGGCTTTGTGGCCGTGCTGACTCACTGTACAGCGGGGGCGGCTCTCAAAGCGACCTACACAAAACGGAGGTTTTTAGGCGCCTGGGGGGCTCAGTTGGTTAGAAGGCTGACTTCCCTCGGGTCACGATCTCACGGTTTGTGAGTTCGAGCCCCACATCGGGCTCTGCGCTGACAGCTCAGAGCCTGGAGCCTGCTTCGGATTCTGTGTCTCTCTCTCTCTCTCTCTCTCTGTCCCTCCCCCACTTGTGCTCTCTCTCTCTCTCAAAAATAAATAAATATTCAAAAAATTATTTTAAAAATTAAAAAAAAACTGAGGTTTTTATGGGGCGAAATGATTGACTATTGGCACCTTCGGCCTGTTTAGCCTAATAGTTTTGCACGTAAGGAGCGAGCGCCGATTCTGCGACAGCTCTGCCCCGAGGCGCACGACGGGGTGAACTGGGTTTGAATCCTGACTCCGCGTCTCCCCAGCAGAGACCTGGGGCTGGTCCCTTCCCTGTCGGAGGCTCGGCTTGTCTTCATCCGTAAAATGGGTATGTTTACAGTGGGGGTCCCACTAGGCGTGCACGCCGCGGACGGAGCCTGGCTCTGTCTTCATCCATCCTGCTGCTCTCTGTAAACTGCCCACCCCCGGGGACAGGCGGGGTAGCTTCTCCGGGGAGACACCAGCCACCGGGTGCGTGTGCAGGGGCGTGTGTGCAGGGGTGCCTCACTTAAAAAGAAAATTATATATTTTTTTAAGTCATCTCTACACCCAACCTGGGCTCGAACTCACAACCCCAAGATCAAGAGTGACAGGCCCCACGGACGGGGCCAGCCAGGCGCCCCTGGGGGTGCCTTGCTCTTGCAGAGTGGGCCTGGAGACCAGCCTCACCTATACCCCTTGCCACCCCGGATGCCACCCGAGGCGTGGTTTCAGAGGTCCCCATCGGTGCCCCTGCGGGGCTGTGCCCGCCTTCCGCTTTGCTGGGAGCTGGTGTGGCCTAGCCGGCGGGGACCCCAACGCAGACCCTGCCTCGGCACCTCCCATCAGCTGTCGGCTCCCCAGGAATGACTGCCTGGGGGTGCGGTGGGGTGGGGTGGGGGCCCCTCGCGCTGGCACCTGGGCGCACCTGCTATGGCCCAGCCGTCAGCACCGTCTAGACTGCGGGGGAGCAGGCCACCAGCCAGAAAGTTGGAGAGCCCCTGGGGTTGTCTGGGAGCAGAGGCGGCCCTCGGGGAATCGGAGGAAGGGCTCTCTGTCCCACCCCCACACCCCTCAGGACCTGATGGGGAACCCCGACTGTCCCTCTTTCCAGCTGAAGCGACCCCAGTTTTCAGCTGTGCGAAAGGGAGGGGCTACGGCCTCCTCCTGGGGGGAGGTCGGAGGAGGTGACGGACCCCCCCCTTGCTCTGTGGGTGCTCAGCCCCAGCGCCACGGGGAGGCCTGTCCTGTTTCCCAGATGGGGAATCCAAACCCCCCTAGAGAGGGGGCCACCCAGAGCCGGTTGGCCCCTGGGCTGCCGAACTCCAGGCAGCAGGGCCTCTGGGCACCCCCCCCCCCCACCACAGCAATGCGGGCAGAATCTGAGCAGGAAGGAGGAAGAGGAGGCTGCTGGAGCCACCGGGGTGAGGGCAGAGCAGAGAGAGCAGCCAGGGAGGAGGGGGGGAGGAGTGGGGGAGGGGGAGCCCTGGCTGGTGCTGCCCCAGAACCGGCCCGCACTCCAGGCCGCCCGCAGCCAGCGGCCCCTGCACACCGAGAACCCAAGAACCCAGAGGAAGCCTCTCTGGGGGGAGGGGGGGCTGCCTCCCCCTGCGCCCCCCTTCTCCCTCCCCCTCTTCCTCATCCCCCCCCACCTCTCCCTACACCGGGAGAGCCGGCGGCCGCCTCCTCCGGGCTGGGAGCGCGCGTGTGCCTTGTGCCGTGTGTGCACATGTCGGTGCGCACGTGCCTGTGTGCACACGTGCGCGTGTACTCACCCCCGCGCGCGTGCGTGTGTGTGTGTGTGTGTGCGCGCGCGCGTGTGCGTGCCCGGGTGCGGGGAGGGGGCGGCCGAGGTCCGCGGGCGGATTTTAAGCCGCTTTGGCGCCGCGGGCGTGAGCGCTCCTGATAAAGCGCCGAGGGCCCCGCGGATCGGAGCCGCTGGCAGCCTCGCAAAAAGCTGTCCCCGGCCCCGCGCCGCTCTATCAGCCCAGCGAGGGGGGGACGGGGGCGGGGGGGGGGGGGGAGAGGGGAGGGAGGGAGGGAGGGAGGGAGAAAGTATTTGCTTCAGCCCTTAATCACGGAATTTGAAATCCCAGCGAGTCGGTGCCATTTATTTTCAGAGGCTGTCAAGGCTGGTTTCGGCATTTAAAAGAAAGGAGGATAAAAAATATTTGCATTTCTCGCTCGCTCGCTCTCTCTCTCGCCCGCCGCCGGCTCGCCGGGCTCTCTCCTCCTTGTCCCCCGCGCGCCGCGCCCCGCCGCAGAGCCGGGGAAGGAATGCCAGAGATTTTTCGGGGCGCTCTGCGGCGGGGTGGGGGGGACCCCGATCCGGGGAGAGGGGGGTCGGCTTGATCGGGGAGGGGAGGAGGGGCTCCGGGGTGGTGGGAGGGCGGAAGCGGAGAGCGGGGGAGTGGGGGGAGGCGAGCGAGGGCCGCTGGATTGGGGGTGCTGGGAGCCGTCTGCAGGGCTCTCCTCAGCACCCCGGAAAAGAGCCTTGCCCCCCCCAAATTTGCCCCAGCCCCGGGAGGCCCCCCAGCTCCTCTTGGCTTGTGGGGTGGAGCTCTCAAACTGTCAGGGCTGTGAGAGAAGCTAGGGCCCCCCCCTCCCTGCACAGGTAGGGAAACCAAGGCTTGGAAGCCCAGAATGGCTCGGCCAAGGTCACCCTGGCAAAACGAGGACAAGGAGGGAAGCTAAGTGTCAAGTATGTGCTGGATGCCACGCGCTGTGCAGACGCCAAAGGCGGTGCCGGCGACAAGGTCTTTGCGATGAGAGGGACCCGGACGCTGGTCGGGAGAGGGCTCCAGTGCCGGTCATGACACTGGCCAGCACGGTGACCTTGGCTACTGTCCCATGTCCGCCCTTCAGATGGAGCCCACGGCACCTCCTTCCAGGACCAAATCGGCATGCGCGCTGCACCGCCCTGGGCATGTGGGGACAGCCCGGTCACCGGGATGGCACCCGCTGGCCCAGCCTGGCGTCCCCCTAGCTCTGTGGGGAGCTATGACTTGAGGTTCAGGCTGGGGCTCGGACCCCCAGGGCTGCTCCCCACGACCCCCACCCCCCGGAGACTGTTTCCTCGCTGGCAAAGTGAGAAAAGTCATCCAACTACTATTGGGGTTCCGCGAGTTCGTGCATTGGGAGCGCGTGCTGGGGCCCCGCCCCCGCCCCCGCCTCCGCGGTGCTTACTTTTCTCGCGTGATTCCGGGTCCACCTGCCCCAGAGTCCAGGCTCCCCAAGGCCAAGACCCCGCGGTTCATCTCCGAGTGCGCCTCGGTCCAGCCCTGAAGAGGAAGCTGTCCACTCTTGCCCCAAGCGAGGGCGCAGACTCCCTCCCCACCCCCACCCCCCCCACCTTGGCCTATGTTTTTAATGACAAAAATAAACCGTCTTCATCGTCACACTATGGAAGGCCTATCGTCACATTCCCTCTTTCCCAACACCTCCCAGCTCCGCTGGGAGTCAAGTGTGTAACACAAAGTCTTCCAGATTTTTCTGGCAATCCAAGCCCACGTAAATGTTTGGTGGACATCGGGTGAGGCGACACATCCTGTTGGGCCCTTTATTTTCTTGTACGCACCGGGGCAGGACCTGCCCGCAGTCCTCCCGTCCCCAGGGGCCGGGCATCGAGGCTGAGTCCGGGATTGCCCCGTCAGGGCCACAGAGGGCAGCTGGCCTTCTAAAGCGGGCGCTGTTCCTGGCAGCAGAAGGGCCCCTGAGCCGGGGCGCCCGGGGGGCTCCGTCGGGTAAGCATCCAGCTTCAGCCTGGGTCATGAGCTCACGGTTAATGAGTTCAAGCCCCGCGCGGGCTCTCTGTTCTCAGCACATTCATTAAAAAAATTCTTTAAAAAAGGGGGGAGGGCACCGCGTGGCTCAGTCGGTTAAGCCTCCGACTCCAGATTTGGGCTTACGTCGTGGTCTCAAGGTTCATGAGTTCGAGCCCCATAGCCAGCTCTGCACTGACAGCGTGGAGCCTGCTGGGGAGTCTCTGTCTCCCATTCTCTCTGCCCCACCCCGTCTTGCACTTGCTCGCTCGCTCCGAAAAAATAAAAATTAAAAAAACAGAAGGGCCGCTGAACTGAACACCCTGAGCCCCGAGAGTGCAGGGAAGGGCTGGTGGCCAAGGGGGCTCCGCCTCCCTCAGGGAGAGGCCGGGTAGGGCCCGGTTAGGACCAGGGCAGGGCGGGGGAGGTGGCCTCAGAGAAAGCAGGGGCGGGGAAGAGAGCAGAGGCCTGGGGATGTCAAGGCCTGGAGACAGGGCTGCCTCGTCCGTCCGGGCTGTCCCGGCCCCTCCCTGAGGAGGTGGGAGGGGTCCGTGCTCTGCAGGTGGAGGGGTGTCGGTAGTGAGCCCCTTCCTCTCCCCCTTTCGCGCCTTCCTCGGCCCCCAGGCTCTGCCTCTTTTTCCTCTCCAGACTGCCTCCGCGTGCCAGAGGGGGACCCCAAACCTCACGTCCCCAGGTGGACCCTAACTCACTGGGGAGGTGGCGGTAGGAAGGCGGAGCTCCGTCCGCGGCGAGGTAAGGCTTTGGTGCTCAGGCGTCGTGGTTCGGATGCACTCACGGTGTGGTTTCGGGAGACGGCTGGCCGGGACCGCGTCGGCTCCATCGGTTTCCAGCTCCAAGTCCTCGGAGCCTCAGTTTCCCCACCATTAAAATGGGGAGAACAATGGTACCTGTCTCACAGGATGGTCCTGAGGACTTGGGGGGGGGGGGACTCTGCACAAAGCAAGTTCCCTGACTTGCAAGGTCTCATGGAGATTTGCTATCATTTCGTTTTATTTATTTGTTTGTTTGTTTCTTTTCAATTTACATCCAAGTTAGTTAGCATATATCTTTCTTTCTTTCTTTCTCTCTTTCTTTCTTTCCTTCTTTCTCTCTTTCTTTCTCTTTCTTTCTTCCTTCCTTTCTTTTTCTTTCTTTCTTTGTTTCTTTGTTTCTTTCTTTCTTTCTTTCTTTCTTTCTCTCTTTCTTTCTCTTCCTTCTTTCTTTCTTTCTTTCTTTCTTTCTTTCTTTCTTTCTTTCTTTCTTTCTTTCTTTCTTTCTCTCTTTCTTTCTTTCTTTCAATTTACATCCAAGTGAGTTAGCATGTAGTGCAATAAGGATTTCAGGAGTAGAATCCAGTGGTTCATCCCCTATGTACGACACCCAGGGCTCATCCCAACGAGGGCCCTCCTTCACGCCCCGTCCCCATTTAGCCCGTACCCCCCCCCAACCCTTCCAGCAACCCTCGGTTTGTTCTCTGTATTTAAGAGTCTCCCTGCCTTTACATCAGTTTTGCTTCCCTTCCCTTATGTCATTTGTTTTGCATCTTAAAGTCCTCATATGAGCGAAGTCGTATGATCATTTCGCTAACATAATACTCTCCCGTTCCATCCACGTAGTTGCAAATGGCAAGATTTCATTCTTTTTGGTTGCCGAGTAATACTCCATTGTCTATGTATACCACATCTTCTTCATCCATTCATCTGTTAATGGACGTTTGGGCTCTTTCCATACTTTGGCGATTGTCGATAGCGCTGCCATAAACATCGGGGTGCGTGTGCCCCTTTGAAACAGCACATCTGTATCCCTTGGCTAAATACCTAGTAGTGTAATTGCTGGGTCTGTAGGGTAGTCCTATTTTTAATTTTTTGGGGAACCTCCATACTGTTTTCCAGAGCAGCTGCACCAGTGTGCATTCCCACCAGCAGTGCAAAAGAGCTCCCCTTTCTCCGCATCCTCGCCAACATCCGTTGCTGCCTGGGTTGTTCATGTGAGCCATTCTGACAGGTGTGAGGTGGTATCTTGGCGTGGTTTTGATTTGTGTTTCCCTGATGAAGAGTGACGCTGAGCATCGTGTCATGCGTCTGTGGGCCATCTGGATGTCATCTTTGGAGAAGTGTCTGTTCATGTCTTTTGCCCATTTCTTCACTGGATTGTTTGTGTCATTTTATTATTATTTTTTTTTAATTTTTTTTTAATTTTTTTTAACGTTTTTTTAAATTTTATCTTTGAGAGACATAGAGACAGAGCATGAGCAGGGGAAGGGCAGAGAGAGAGGGAGACACAGAATCGGAAGCAGGCTCCAGGCTCCGAGCTGTCAGCACAGAGCCCAACGCAGGGCTCGAACTCACAGACCGTGAGATCATGACCTGAACTGAAGTCGGCCGCTTAACCGACTGAGCCACCCAGGCGCCCCATTTTATTATTTTAAAATTATTTTTCCTAAGAATAACATTTTCCAAAATCCGAAGTCATTAAAGACCTTCTCCGAGTTGGGTGTCGAAACCAGGGACGAGCCCATGGTTTATGTGCGCTGCGTGTGTGCGTGTGTGTGTGTGTGTGTGTGTGAGACTCAGTATGTGTGGTGCGCGTGCAAGTATGTGTGGTGAGTGTGTGCTATTGGGCTGTGTGCTGTGTGTGCTATGTGTGTGCGGTATGTGCGGCGTGTGGCATGTTTACGTGTGTGTCATGCACACAGAACGCTGACTGTGTGACTCGTGTGGCGCGTGTGTCCCGTGTATGTTGGGGGGCCCTTCTCCCACCATCCTCTGTGCCCCTCGCCCCTGCTAGGGGCCCCTGGCCTGTGTCCTCCTCCCCGAGAATTGCTGTCACACCTCTGTCTTCCCCGTCCCGGGAGGACAGGTCTATCGATCTGGGGGACCTGAGAAGGCCCGAGGACAGCCCCAGGAGAGCCTCCGTGCTTAAGCAGCCCCCCCAGGCGGCCCCTGCCCATAGCTTCCTTGAACGCAGGGCTGTGTGGGCCTCGTGTTCCGGCCTCACCCACCTCCTCCAGCCGGGTTTGGGCCCCGGGTCCCTCCCACCACCGGCCGTGGGGAGCCGCCGTCCCCTCTCTGGGCCCCTCTTTCCCCATCCGTAAAACGAGGGTAATAACAGTAAGGTCATAAGATCGTTTTAGCCCCTCCTTCCCGCCCCTCAACGAGCAAAGGAATGAACACACAAGCAGAGTGGAAAATGCCGCAGCCGCCAGGCTCTCGGAGCGGGAAGGAACTTCTGCCAGAGGCTGATCCGCAGGGGACACGGCGCGCGGCCTCCTCCAGCCCTCCTCCCCTCCTGGAGGAGCTGTTCATTCGTGGTGACCCCCCCCCCGCCTCAGCCCTGCCGGGCTTCGGCTGGATTCCGAGATTCGCAGGGCAGGGTGGGCAGGGGCAGAGCCGGACAGGAAGGTAGGGTACGGGCTCCCCAGGGAACAGGCTCTCCCAACACCCTGGCAGGGGCGCAGCCGAACCAGGACCCCCTGACCCCAGCTGAGAACGTGCCGGCTGACATTCGTGTGTGTCCAGCCGCTGGCCACAGTGCCACACGTCATGAGCCCCTCGGCTCCATGTCCTTTCCCACCCCCTGCTGAAGGGAGGAGGCGGGAATAAGACCCCGTAGGTGTGTCGACACTCGGGGTTTGGCAAAGTATGTCCATAGACCTTGTTTATGTAGTGAGAAGAGGAGCTGGTCTCTTCTCTGTCGAGGCTTCAGTTTTCTTATCTATAAGATGGGGCTATGATACCCACGAGCCAAGGGTCACCTGGGATCATGACCTGAGCTAAAATCAAGAGTCGGACGCTCAACCGACTGAGCCACCCGGGCCACCACACCCCACCACATACAGGCCAGTCTTAACCAGTGTTAACTATAGGGCCAGATGGCGCCATCTTCCCAGTAGTTCCCTGCCCTAAGAATGTTCTAGCTCCCCACCGCATGGTCAGTGACTCGCGGTGCCTCCCCATGGGCAGAGCGTACCGCCATGCCCATTGACATCGGTCTTGGCCGTGGGACTTGCTCTGACCAATGAAACATGAGCAGAAGTGAGCCCATGCCAGTGCCCCACAGAAGTCTGACCGGCTCGCCTGGGGGTGCTCTCTCACTCTTTTCTTTCTGGTTGATGGATTCTATAGAAGCGCTGTGCCTTCTGCCTGGATCCCAGGATGAAGAGGACATGTGGACAACATTAAACCTGAATGACAATAAACCTTGGCTGTGGAGATGTACTGCTATTTCAGGGATGTTTGTTACACGGCAAAACCTGGCAATAGCTGACCAATACAGAAACTGGCACCTAGAAAAAATGGCCCCAACAAATCTGTAGCCCTGGCTCTAGGAGCAGGTGACAGGTGACAAGAAGACAGTTATTGAGCATATTGGTGGTGGCCATGTCAGGGAGCAGGGAACATTTGGGAAGATTCTCGCCTATAAGACACAAAGCTGATACTAAACTGCACTTGTCGCTCTAGCTGAAGAGCTGGGGAAACAGAAACATTTGGCGTGTCCCAGATGCTCCCCGCTGCATGTCACAGACTGAATCATGTCCCCTCAACTCATACGTTAAAGCTCTCACCGCAGTGCGACTGTCAGAAGGTGACTGTATTTGGAGAGAGGCTCTTAAAATTTTTTGTAACTTATTTATTTTGAAAGAGAGAGAGAGCACAAGTGGGGAAGGGCAGAGAGACAGGGAGAGAGAGAGAATCCCAAGCAGGCTCTGCACTGTTGGTGCGGAGCCCGATGTGGGGCTCGAACCCACAAACCAGGAGATCGTGCCCGGAGCCGAAACCAAGAGTCAGACGCTCAACCGACTGAGCCCATCTTGCGGGAAGCGAGCTTGGGCACAAATATCCCGTCCCCGAGTGCAAAAAGGTGATACCCTCTCCCCTCCCCCTGCCCACACCCCCGGAAATTCACCTGTCTTCCGGAAAGCTGGAGAACCCAGGGCCATTTTGGGAAAAGCCCGCTCTTTGTAGGATGAGTGGGCAAAACAGACACAGTCCCCGCCCCTCTGGCAGTTGGTTGCTTCTCCAGAGGCGAGTTATAGATGACATTTTCGTAAACCTCAGACGTATCAGTATGTGGACTGCACGGTGCCATCTTGGAGCAGATATGGGTTTTCAGTGTGACTGTCTGCATCCCCAGGAAAGTACTGTTTGAACTTTCTGGAGAGACTCTTTTCTGAACTTTGAACTTTCTGCCGGGACCCTTCAAAAACAGGTAAGCCACAATTCGTCGGTACAGAACCTTCTCAACCTAGGACAAAATTATACGACGAAGAACTGCTCCCGCGTGATGGGACTCGGTCTCAGGTAAAGGTAGCATCAGGGGCGCGGCCGTCACACCCTTTGTTTAAATCTCTGGGGACGGAGTCTAGAGAGGGCGCCCAGAAAAGGCGGCTGTGTGTTTAGAAAAAAGAGTCGCGTGGATGGGGCGCCTGGGGGGCTCAGACTGTGAAACGACCAATTTTGGCTCAGGTCACGATCTCACAGTTTCTGAGTTCGAGCCCCGCGTCGGGCTCTGTGCTGACGGCTGGGAGCCTGGAGCCTGCTTCGGATTCTGTGTCTCCCTCCCTCTCTCTCTAAAAAATAAATAACATTAAAAAAAAAAAAAAAAAAGAAAAAACCGAGTGGATAAAAAGCGAGCCCGAGTTCCGAAGAGGGCCACACGGTCAGAGCTGCCGGCCAGGACCGTTCATGACTTAAATCCAGCCCTGGGCCCCAGGGGGAAAGGGCGCAGACGGAAAAGCCTGGTTCGCCCGAAGTGAGGGCCCTCGGGTCTTCACTCCGTGCAGCCGCGGACGCGATGGAAGTCCACCCAGAGGGCCACCCCAGGGCCACCGAGAGCAGGGGCCGGACGGCATTCCAAGGGAGCGCAAGGGAGCCCGCTACAGAGCACTGCCCTCCCCCGGGGGGGGGGGGTGGCCCCGGCAGCCTCCACCCTGTAGGACTCCGGATTGCTGGGCACCTGCCGCTTGCCCCCCGTTCCTACCCCTTCTAGAAGACAGCGTCCGTGGGAGGGCTGTCCCTGTTCCTCCACTGAGTACCGGGCGTGTGGACGCGTGTGCGAGGGCCACCGTGACAAAACACCATTCCGAGTGGCTCGTCCGAAATTCGCTTTCTCACAGTCCTGGGGGACGTCTAGGATCAAGGCCTTGGTTGGGTGTCTCCTGGGCCCTCCCTCTCTCTCTGTCTCTCTCTCCTTGGCCTGAAGGCTGACTTCATACTGCCGACACCCCAATACCGTCCCGCCGGCCTCCCCCGGCAGGTGTTCACGCGGCGGCGGGCTTCCGAGCCGAAGCTCCCCGAGAAGGGTGCCTCGCGGCAGTCACACGGCTCATGTCCGCGCTGTCGTTTGGTTCAAGTCCCGGGGCCAGTCCGGGAGTCGAGAAGAGGGGACGAGGAGACACCGTGTCTTCGCGTCCGCAGCCGTCTGGGATTCCCCGACATCGGTGCGAGAGCGAGGGGTCTTTGTGGCCAGGATGGCAGGTGGGTCGTGGCTCCCGGTTCCTGGCCGGCTTCCCCACGAGAGGGTCACCCACGCCCTCCCGGTGGCCGGGCGACGCGCGACGCTCGGGCTTCACGAGGGGGTGCGCTTCCTGGCCCCCAAGTCAGGCTCAGCCGCGTGACTTGCTTTCGCTGGTGAATCAGGAGAAGCGACACAAGGCTGTTTAGAGGCGTCGCGTGGCTCAGCCAGGCTTGGGGGAGGGGAGGGGACCCCCGTCTGCAGAGAGAGAGAGCCGCGCGCTCAGGGCCTGAGGGGAGCGCCCGGTTCCAAACGATATGAGCCTAATCGGCAAGGCTTCTGCTCATCTTGAGACCTGCGTATTTTGTCCATCCCTCCATTTTCAAAGATTCCAAGTCCTGAAAGCCCTTCGTCTCTCTAGAAGCGACACGCGGCAGGTCTGGCATGTCAGGCCACCGGCTGTTCTTCCTCGGTCCACAAAGCCTCACTGAGGGCAGGCGCTCAGGAGGCCACCACCATGGTCCCCTCTGAGCGCAGACACGGGGGGGGGGGGCCGCCCTGCGTCACGATGCTGTCCACAGGCGCGTGGCGATGGTGCCAGAGCCCGGCCCGGGCGGGGTCCTGACCCTCCCGGGGGAACACTGTGGCTCAGAGTGGTTAAGTGACTTGCCCGAGGGGGCTCAGCTAGAAAGGAGCGGGGCCGGGATTTGAACCCGCCCGTCTCGCCAGGGTTCGAGTGCTTAGCTGCTGACCGGGCTCTCCTGCTCCGCCCTGTAAGCGGTCTAGAGATCGTTGGTAAATGAATGAATACAGTGGCCCGTGGTGCCTTTGGAAAATCAGGGGGTGGGGTAGGATGCGTCGATCGAGGTCCACTCTTCTCTCCAACCCTCCTTCCGCCGCCCTCAGAAAATCGGACGTTTTTAACACAGAATACAGGAAATATACAAAAATACTAGTGGCGTGGACACTCGTGAGAGACTGCCATGCCCAGCCACCGTCCCGAGAACCTTCCGTCAACGAGCTCGCTGACTCCTCCCAGCGACCGGCTGAGGTTTAAGGGCCACCACTGTTCCCATCTTGCTACCGAGGAAACTGAGGCACAGAGGAGGTTACCTCTGTGCTTCCCCAACTCTCCGTGGTCGGAGGGACTTGTAGAGGATGTTTTCCAGTCTGCCGGGAACAGTCTTATTGTAACGTTTCCGATCACAACTCGACGTGGATGGTGCCGGATTGAAATGAGTTGTTCTCAGTCCCGAAGTTTCTCTTATCGCGTCAACGAACGGCACGCAGGCCCAAGTGGACCTGCCCACGTGTGGACCACACTCAGGGTAGCATGGGTCGACCTGCTAGAGGCCACGCAGCTGGTGAGGGACCCGGCCGGGATTGGGACTCGGGTCCTGGACCACTTCCCTGGGGAAGGGGCTGAGAAAGATTTGGCCACCGAGTAAATTTCGTGATAGGTACCTGGGTATCTTAGGTTTCTGTGTATCTCCTTCCGTCTTCTACGAATTTAAAACACCACTAAATCGATAACCACGGAGAGGGCAATGGATACTTTCGGAATCCACAAAGAATGAAGAAACAGGTAACTGGTCAGACATGAAACCGTTCTTACAGGTCGGCTGCGTGTGCGAATCTAAGCAAATACGTTGGGTTCGGAGACCCAGGAGGGGGGCCAACACCTCTAAATGTCAAAAGTGGTCGTCTCGGGGGCGCCTGGCCGTCACAGGCGGAAGAGCGTGCAACACTTGATCCCGGGCTCACGAGTTCAAGCCCCATGTTGGGTGTAGAGATGACTTAAAAAAATAAAATCTCTAAAAAACAAATTTTTTTTAAGTGGCCATCTTCAGGGGATGGGATTCAAAGTGGCTTTATTTTCTCACTGAGCTCATCTGCATCTTCCGTAATATCTATGATAAGCGCGTTTCACTTTTGTCGCAAGAGGAAGGTTACTTGGGAGGAAGTAGACCGTCCCGGCCTGAAGTCGGCTTCCGGTTCAGCCGGAGACAAGATGGCCGACTCATTGGAGCCTCAGCGTCCTGGCAAACAGAAGGGGCTTAATACATGTTTGGGTTCAAGCTCGGTCATGGACTAGGAGGAAGCAGACGGTTTCCAGGAAGGGATCTTTTCTTTGCCTCTTTCATCACCTCTCGCCTCTGCAGGTGCCTCGCCGCGGACCCAGGGCCGGGCCGCCTCAACCCATTCCCTCCATCTGGTGCTGGGTCTATTACGGCCACAGTCGGCCCTCAGTTGGGTGGCAAAGTCGGTGTCACCACCCGAATGGGTTATGTCTCCCGGCAGCAATCCGAATACCAACCCTGTTCTGTTTCCAGGGGGTGGGGGCAGGGATGGGGACCAGCAGGCAGTGCCCCTGGGGACTCTGGAGGACCAAGAGCCTGACCTGCAGTGGAGACAGCGGGCGTGTCTCCTCCTTCTCTTATTTCCTGTCACCTGGCGGGTCCCTGGGGCAGAGGGCAGGGCCCCAGGGCCGTGGCTCCAGCTTTTCTCCTCATTTCCCTCCCGGCTCCTCCGCGTCCTCTTTCTGGCTGCCTCAGCTCCCGCTCAAGGTCAGGGAACAAACAGATAAACCCTCTCCCCAGAGCCAGCCACGGCGAGGACGCTCCAGCTAGAATCCAATTCTGAGTCAGGGCCAGGACGCTCTCTTTCCTGTGAATGCGAAGGCAGGAAGGAATTTTTTTTTTTTTTTGTAGCCATAAAATCAGTCAAAATGTTTTGTAGGCAGAGAAGAGGCCGAGCAGTTGGCTTTGGTTTCAGGCACGAATTGCAGATGGAAGCGGTCAGGTCTGGGGAGAAAGAATCCGGAGGTAAACGCTCATACTCTTGTAGATTTAGCAATATTTCCTCGTGCCCGAGGGCCCACCAGGTGTTGGATGCGGAGAATACAGAATTGCGGGGCTACCCGGGCGGCTCAGTTGGCGGAGCGTCTGACTCTTGATTTCGACTCAGGGCGTGATCTCACGGTTCGTGAGTTCGAGCCCCGCGTCGGGCTCCGTGCCGACAGCGAGGATCCTGCTTGGGATTCTGTCTCCCTCTCTCTCTCTGCCCCTCCCCCACTCGCTCTCTGTCTCTCCAAATAAACACATAAATAACATTAAATAAAATAATCGCTCACCGGGACTCAGCGTGGGGGCGAAGAGGAGCTAAGCGTGGGGATGGACAAGGCGTCAAAGACGTAGGATGTTTCTGGCTTTGGGCCGGGGCCAGGATGGCTTTGACGGCCATGAACTTGATGGCTTTCATATCTTGAGAGGGATGAACCTGAACCTGGAGCCCAGGGTAAGTCAGCCTCGGCCAGTTTGGGAAGGGTCCTGTAGGCAACGACAGGGAGTTAGGACTTTATCCGGAAGGCGATGGGAAGCCATGAAAGGTTGAAGTAGGAGACGAGAGAGGTCAAGTTTCCATTCTAGAGTAGCTCTCTGATGGCCCCGTGTACATGTCCGGGGTGGAGAGCAAGCCTGGAGGCCGGGAGGACAGCAAGGAGGCTGCTCCTCTGACCCAGGATGGTGGCTTAGCAGGTGGAGAGAAGTGACGGATTCCAGGCTGCCTGACGGAAGGACAGATCTGGGTGCCTGACTGGACGCGGCGGGGGCACCTGGGAAAGGGGAGGGGCGTGAGGACGACCCCGGGACTTCAGGACAGGGTTACCGGGTGTACGGCAGGAGTCTCCAAGAGGAAGAAGAGGAGAATCCGGGGGCAGTAGTCATAGTTCTCATCTCTCGACTCGTGCTTTGTTTTGTTTTGTGTTTTTTAACTCTGGCTCGGTGCCGTGGAATGGGACGACGATGCACAGGTGGGCGGGAGGGCTGGAGGACCTGGAGGGGCCCCTGTGGATGGGCCAGTGGGAAACAGCCATAGAACCAAGACCTGGCCTTCTGTATCTTTCACTTCTCTTCCCACAATCCTGTGTGGCGAGTCGTCCCGGCTTCACGCCCCGCTGGCCTCGGCCTCAGAACCAGCCTCTGCTGGGCTCTCTGATGGGCTCCTCCCTCTTAAGCTACAACCAGAATACGACCTGATGCTCCCATAAGGTCATCTCTTGAGGGAAGACGCTCCCTTCCACATTTTACCTGGATTCCTCCTGCCCCGAGACATGTCTCAGCTTGGACGGTCTCCCTCCCGGAAGCCTTTCCTGACCCCCTGACACCAGGCGGGGTGTGTCTCCCCTGTGCTGAAGCGACCGTCTGGATGGACGTGTGGGGAACGGATGGACGTTAGGATGGTGGTCAGATGGTGGAAATGGGTGAACAGAGGGATGGATGGAGGGATGGAGGGAGGGATGGATGGATGGATGGAGGGATGGATGGATGGATGAATGGAGGATGGAGGGATGGATGGAGGGATGGAGGGATGATGGATGGATGAATGGAGGGATGGATGGATGGATGAATGGAGGGATGGAGGGATGGAGGGATGGATGGAGGGATGGAGGGATGGATGGATGGATGGATGGATGGATGGAGGGATGGAGGGAGGGAGGGAGGGAGGGATGGAGGAAATGGAGGGATGGATGGATGAAATGGATGGATGGATGGATGGAGGGAGGGATGGATGGAGGGAGGGAGGGAGGGATGGATGGAGGGATGGAGGGATGGATGGAGGGATGGAGGGATGGATGGATGGAGGGAGGGAGGGAGGGATGGATGGAGGGATGGAGGGAGGGAGAGAGGGATGGAGGGAGGGATGGATGGATGGATGGAGGGAGGGATGGATGGATGGAGGGATGGATGGATGGAGGGATGGATGGATGGATGGATGGAGGGATGGATGGATGGAGGGAGGGATGGATGGATGGAGGGAGGGAGGGAGGGATGGAGGGAGGGATGGATGGATGGATGGAGGGAGGGATGGATGGATGGAGGGATGGATGGATGGAGGGATGAAATGGATGGATGGAGGGAGGGAGGGAGGGATGGAGGGAGGGATGGATGGATGGATGGAGGGAGGGATGGATGGATGGAGGGATGGATGGATGGAGGGATGGATGGATGGATGGATGGAGGGATGGATGGATGGAGGGAGGGATGGATGGATGGAGGGAGGGAGGGATGGATGGAGGGATGGAGGGAGGGATGGAGGGATGGATGGAGGGATGGAGGGATGGATGGAGGGAGGGATGGATGGATGGAGGGATGGATGGATGGATGGAGGGAGGGATGGATGGATGGAGGGATGGATGGATGGATGGATGGATGGAGGGATGGATGGATGGAGGGAGGGATGGATGGATGGAGGGAGGGAGGGATGGATGGAGGGATGGAGGGAGGGATGGAGGGATGGATGGATGAAATGGAGGGATGGATGGAGGGAGGGATGGATGGATGGATGGAGGGAGGGAGGGAGGGATGGATGGATGGAGGGATGGATGGATGGATGGATGGAGGGAGGGATGGATGGATGGAGGGAGGGAGGGATGGATGGAGGGAGGGAGGGATGGATGGAAGGATGGAGGGAGGGATGGATGGATGGAGGGAGGGAGGGATGGATGGAGGGAGGGAGGGATGGATGGAAGGATGGAGGGAGGGATGGAGGGATGGATGGATGAAATGGATGGATGGATGGAGGGAGGGATGGAGGGAGGGAGGGAGGGATGGATGGATGGAGGGATGGATGGATGGATGGATGGATGGAGGGAGGGATGGATGGATGGAGGGAGGGAGGGATGGATGGAGGGATGGAGGGAGGGAGGGAGGGATGGATGGATGGAGGGATGGATGGATGGATGGAGGGAGGGAGGGAGGGATGGATGGATGGAGGGATGGATGGATGGATGGATGGATGGAGGGATGGATGGATGAAATGGATGGATGGATGGAGGGAGGGATGGATGGATGGATGGAGGGAGGGAGGGAGGGATGGATGGATGGAGGGATGGATGGATGGATGGATGGAGGGAGGGAGGGATGGATGGAGGGAGGGAGGGAGGGATGGATGGATGGATGGAGGGATGGATGGATGGATGGAGGGAGGGAGGGAGGGATGGATGGAGGGATGGAGGGAGGGAGGGAGGGAGGGATGGATGGAGGGATGGAGGGATGGATGGATGGATGGAGGGATGGATGGATGGATGGAGGGATGGATGGATGGAGGGAGGGATGGATGGAGGGATGGATGGATGGATGGATGGATGGAGGGAGGGAGGGAGGGATGGATGGAGGGATGGAGGGAGGGAGGGAGGGAGGGATGGATGGAGGGATGGAGGGATGGAGGAAATGGAGGGATGGATGGATGAAATGGATGGATGGATGGAGGGAGGGAGGGATGGATGGATGGATGGAGGGAGGGATGGATGGATGGATGGAGGGAGGGAGGGATGGATGGATGGATGGAGGGATGGAGGAAATGGAGGGATGGATGGAGGGAGGGAGGGAGTGATGGATGGATGGATGGATGGAGGGATGAATGGAGGGAGGGAGGGAGGGAGGGAGGGATGGATGGATGGAGGAAGGGATGGATGGAGGGAGGGAGGGATGGATGGATGGATGGATGGACAGATGGATGGATGGAGGAAATGGAGGGATGGATGGATGGAGGGAGGGAGGGATGGATGGATGGATGGAGGGAGGGAGGGAGGGAGGGAGGGAGGGAGGGAAAAATGGATGGACGGATGGATGGATGGATGAAATGGAGGGATGGATGGAGGGATGGATGGATGGATGGAGGGATGGATGGGCTGAGTAGACAGGTCTGTGGATGGATGGATGAAGAGGGTGATTGGTTAATCAGATGGCAGAAGAGCAGTGGGCCAATCGGGTGGGTGGAAAGCAGGTAGATTGGGTAGATGAGTGGGGGGGGGTAGAGGTGGATGGGGGGAGGACAGAAGGAGCCTGGATATAAAGGAAGAGAAAGGAGACAAGGTTGGCTCAGGCTTGTCGAAGTTTGTGGAAGGCCAATGGTGTCCAAGGCAGAGATGGAGTGGGGATCTTCCCTGACTCCTCCCTCGGCCCCCTCGGAGCACTCTCCTCCCCGCACCCACCGAGGCGGGGACTCAGCTCTGGGCACTTCAGCCAGAGAAGTAACTGGCACCAGGAACCGCCTTCTATCTTAGCCCTTTCCCGTAACTCCCCACCCTGTGAATGTTTGGGGTCGATGGTTCTGATTACTGACAATGACTTGAAGTTTTGGGGTGAGCTGAGAGACTCGGGTGTCTCTCGGTCCACTGTCCTCCCACGCCCTTGCCTTCCGTGGCCCCGAGTGCTCCCAGTAGAGAGACGCCCAGCCTTCCTGGCTGCGCGGGGCTGGACGGAAGGCGCGGTCTTAGCCGGCGCGGGCTGCCCGGACCCCGGCGCCTTGGGCCCCCCGACCCGCCAGGGTCCCTGCTGCCTGGTGACCACCCCCCACCACCACCACCGCTCCCCCACCCGGCAGCTCGGATTTTCAGCTCAGGTTTGATCGCCTGCCAGGATCTCCCAAATGTCAGCTGCAGCCTTCGCATCTTTAAGAGAGCGCCCGAGGCGATCTTTAAGCAGGGAGGCTGGGGCCCCATGCTGATGAGAGGAGCCCGCTCCAGGCTGACAGTTCTGCCTGCTGCCTCCCTGGCCTCCGCTCTGGGGGCCTGTGGTCCCTGCGCTTCGGCCCGGACGGCACCCGGGGTTCATTTTCAAGCCTGGGTGAATCAGGGCTTTGCCAGGAGTTGAGGTCAGTCGCTCAGGAGTTGAGTGTCCCCTGAGCTGGGGGCCCGCGGAGGATGGGGAGAGGCCCCGTCCTGTCGCTGCTCAACGCCCCCCGCCACCAGCACCGCACGGCCTGACCCAGACGCGGGGATAAATATTTGTGGGTCGGATGAATGCCTGAGCCTCCTCAGCTGCCTGAAAACATGTGAATGATAACAGGGCGCTTCCCCCCCTCCCCTCCCCTCCCCTCCCCTCGAGGGGGAGACGTTCAGGGTGAGGAAAGGTGAGCAAAGGCTCCAGACTCTGGAGTCAGACCAGCGGGCCTAGGCTGGCGTATGGGATCCAGCACGCGGATGCTGTGTGTTTTGGGAGAGCTGCTGGTCCTCTCTGAGCCTTACCTCGCTCATTAGCGAAACATGCAAAAGGAGAGAATGCTGGCCTTGTAGGGTCGTCGCCACTGAGATAATGAGGCAGGAACACCGGACGCGGTGCCTGACACTTAGTAGGTCCTCAAGGAAGTGCCTCCCCGTCCCCCGGGTTCTGCACGCGCCCTCCCTTCTGCCCCCTATGTCCTTCTCTACACCCTCCGCCCTGTCTTTCCAGATGGGTCATGAGTGTGTCCCCGCTCTGGGGCCCCCTCCTCACGTGCCTGGTCTTCCTGGAATCCCCCCCACCCCCGGACTAAGTTCAAACCTCAACCAGAACCCATGCGAAGTGACCGATTTCTGTTCCGAGCCAAGTGTCAGCCAATTTCTTGAGGGTAGAAACTGTTTGTATTGATTTCTGGATTCCCCGGGGTCATATACAGGTCATAGTACACAGTTGGTGCGGAAGGAAGGAAGGAAGAAAAGAAAGAAAGAGAGAGAGAGAGAAAGAAAGAAAGAAAGAAAGAAAGAAAGAAAGAAAGAAAGAAAGAGAAAAGAAGGAAGGAAGGAAGGAAGGAAGGAAGGAAGGAAGGAAGGAAGGAAGGAACAAAGAAAGAAAGAAGAAGAAGAAAGAAAGAAAGAAAGAAAGAAAGAAAGAAAGAGAGAGAGAAAGAAGAAAGGAAGGAAGGAAGGAAGAAAGAAATGAAAGAAATGAGAGAAAGAAAGAAAAGAAAGGAAGGAAGGAAGGAAGGAAGGAAGGAAAAAAGAAAGAAAGAGAGAGAGAGAAAGAAAGAAAGAAAGAAAAAAGAAAGAAAAGAAAGGAAGGAAGGAAGGAAGAAAGGAAGAAAAGAAAGAAATAAGAGGAGAGAAAGAAAGAAAAGAAAGAAAGGAAGGAAGGAAGCAAGGAAGACTAGCCAGCTGATCTGAGCAGAAGCAACGGACCTTTCTGGCAGGTCTTAGTAATAAGAAGGTGGAGGCCCCGAAAGGCCGAGCCCTGCTAACCCCTTCAAAAGCACCTGTCCCTCGTGTGAGTTAAGGGCTGTTGCCTTTCTAAGGCCTCCACGGGTTCCCTCCCATCCTCAGAGGACAGGGACAATTCTTCTCAGTTCTCAACAGCTCAACTGTCACACAGCATGTTGGAGGCAGGGGCAGTCCCCGGTCCACACAATCCTTTCAGTCCTCGATCTCTGGGCTGGTGGGGCTTGGCCGATATCATGGGAACCTCCGGAACTGATGTGCCGGACTGGGGAGCGGGGAGTCGGGGCGTCTCCACAGAGCGGAAGGATCAGCACCCAGTTCACGCGAACATTTGTTTCCTAACTAACGAGTGTAGAAACAAGACTCAGGGGGCGCCTGGGTGGCTCAGTCGGTTAAGCGGTCGACTTCAGCTCAGGTCATGATCTCATGGTTCATGAGTTCGAGCCCCGCGTCGGGCTCTGTGCTGATGGCTCGGAGCCTGGAGCCTGCTTCGGATTCTGTGTCTCCCTCTATCTCTGCCCTTCCCCTGCTCACACTCTGTCTCTATATCTCTCAAAAATAAATAAACGTTAAAAAAATTAAAAAAAAAAAAAAAAGAAACAAGACTCAGAAGGGCTGTAGACAACATAAAATGAATAGGGAAATGGATGGCGGATGGATGGCAGGTTGGGTGGATGGATACCCGGGTGAGCGAATGGTGGCTGGATGGGTGATGGCTAAATAACTGAACGAGTGGATGGACAAGTGGATGGATAGATGGACGGATGGCTGGCTGGCTGGGTGGTGGATGGGCATAAGATGGGAAGACGGAAGGGTGAACGGGTTCATGAATGGATGGGTGGGTACGTGGACAGGTGGGTGGGTGGATGGATGGATGGGTGGATGGATGGATGGATGGGTGAATGGATGGGTGGGTGGATGGATGGATGGATGGATGGATGGATGGATGGATGGGTGGATGGGTGGGTGGATGGATGGATGGATGGGTGGATGGGTGGGTGGATGGATGGATGGATGGATGGATGGGTGGGTGGTGGGTGGATGGGTGGATGGATGGATGGATGGATGGATGGATGGATGGATGGATGGGTGGGTGAATGAATGGGTGGGTGGGTGGATGGATGGATGGATGGATGGGTGGATGGGTGGATGGGTGGATGGATGGATGGATGGATGGATGGATGGGTGGATGGGTGGATGGGTGGATGGGTGGATGGGTGGATGGATGGATGGATGGATGGATGGATGGATGGGTGGATGGGTGGATGGGTGGATGGATGGATGGATGGATGGATGGAGGGATGGATGGAAGGAAGGAAGGAAGGATGGATGGATGGATGGATGGATGGATGGAAGGAAGGAAGGATGGGTGGGTGGGCGGGTGGATGGGTGGATGGATGGATGCGTGAGTGGGTGGGTGGGTGGATGGATGGACAGACGGACGGATGGATGAGTACATGGACGGGTAGGTGAGAAGATGGATAGACGTGTGGGTAGGTGAGTGAGTGGATGGACGGGCGGATGGAGGCTGGGTAGAGGGAGCAGTGGGTAGGCAGGTGGACAGGCAGGTATATGGTGAGAGGGTAGGTGGGTGACACTGACATGCAGCAAAAAGCACACCAGCTGGAGGTCAGAGACTCGCGCCGTTGCCCCGAGTCGACCCCTAACGCCCAACGGGACTTGCAGTCAGTCTTCTGACCTTCTTGGACTCCAACTTCCTTGTCTGTCTGAAAGAGAAATGATCTCTGCCCCCCGAGACCCAAAGATCAGAACGGGTTCCTGGGCTGTGAGTCCTCCCCACACCTCGGCCTCCCCGACCCTGCTGCCCAGCCTCACTCTGCCCACGTCCTACCGTGTGACGAGCTTCCTCCTTCCCGTGCCCACGGGGACCTCCTGTGCAGCCTCCAGTTCTAGCAACATTTTCTAACGGGCTCCTGGGATTCTGTGCACCGCCAAGTCCAACACGGCACACATCCTCAGTCCCCTGAGTCTGGTCAAGCCTGACTTTTACCGGCTGGGGTTAAGAGGCCATTTCTGAGGTCAAGAAGTGGATTCTGATCCCAGCTCTGGGGGCTCAGTGCTGTGGGGCCTGCATCCCCCCCACCCGAGCCCCACTTTTCCCATCTGAAAACAGGGGTGATAGTAGCACCCATCTCTCAGGGTGCCGGGGGGGGGCTCCGTGACAAGATACATGGTGGGGGGTGCTCAGCCCAGCAAGGGGCCCCAGGCGGAGGTCAGGGAGACACAGCCACCCTCGCTATTATCTCTACCCTGGAGCCAAAAGACCACCCGCAGAGCTTGTAGAATGAACGTCCTTTATCCAACCAAAATCTGGGTGCACGCAGATTTCTGGAACAGGGAAGTTCGAGGGAGCCTAGGATCCCAGGGAACAGGCAGGCAGGCTCCCAGCCAGGGCAGCAGGTGGTGACCCAGCCCTGTGTTCCACCATCACCTCGTCCTGGACGACCAGCCCACAGGGTTGCCTATTAGCAGCTGGGTGACGCCGGGCAAGCAAGCTGGCCTCTCTGGGCCTTGCTGTCCTTACCCGTAGAAGCCAGGCCTCGCCGTTACCCGTATGCTTTGCCACGGCTTCCCGCTCACCGGCAGCCGGGCGGGTGAGGCCAGCACCCTTCGCCGCTGGAGATGGAAGTGCCCACGTCCAGAGAGAGAGTGCTGAGCTAGGAGAAAAACACAGCCCCCCCCCCGGCCCCCCCCCCCCGCGCTTTGCTCCCAATGCGCCCTGAGTACCGGGCCGAAGGTTAGACTCGGGGCGCCTTCAGTCGGCCCCGGATCCCTCCTGCGACAGCCCCTTGCCAGCCCCTGGTATTTCCTGGTCAGTGGTCCTGTCCGTGCTGCGTGCTGGGAGGCCACAGAGATCTCTTCATGGGTGGCGGAGCCTTAACAGACTGCCACTGTGGCTCCGGCCTCCCAGGGGACCCCCCCAACACCTCGAGGACCCAAGGGGCACCCACGGAGTCCGTGGGAGTCTGGGGGCAGCCCGCGTGACGGGGTTGTTGCGCCGGGCGGCCCCTGGGACCTGAGTGACAGGAGCTTGGGGGAGGTGCCGAGAAGCAGCAGCAGAGGGGCCCTGAGGGAGCGACAACGCAGGGTCCCAGCCTCCGCCAGCCCCGGGCTCCCTCCTCCCCTTCCCTAACTGCTGCAGACTCCGGTTCAACCGGCACCTCCACCATCTGTCGTCCCTCCCCCGTTCCGTGGGCGCGGCTGTGACTCCGGGACCGGTTTGCCTCATAAACAGACGGCCGGCGGGTCCCCAGGGCCGGGCGGGTGACAGGCCCCGCGCTGGCCCGGGGTTGGCGAGCAGGGGAGGACCTGCAGGCGGGCGGGAGGGCAGGAGAGCAGGTACCAGGAGGGTTCCCTGCCTTCTCCTGGTGGCGTCCCCACTCTGGGGGGGTGGGGGGGGAGGGCTCCCGCCTGCACCCACTCCTTCCCTGGCTCCTTCGGCTCACGCCCTCCCCGGACCTCCCATCTTCCCTGCCTGGCTTCTGCTGTGTCGAGAGAATTTCAAATCAATACCTGGGCGTTGAGGCTCCATGGACCCTGCTTAGCAAGTGCTGTCTCCCTGGGCAGGAAGCACCAACCCCCTCGGGATCCCTGCTTCACAACCGGGGAAACTGAGGCCAGAGAGCTGGGCAGTGGGGGGACCTGGAAGTGGTGGAGGACTCACTCGCCCCCGTCCCCCACCCCCGCTGCTGTCTGCCGTCTGCTCCCAGGCACTTAGGGGGGAGAGAGGTGTCACAGGGGCCAAGTGCCCAGGCCTGAGACTGTAAACCAGTTTGCCGCCCTCAGTTTTCCCATCCGAGGAATGGGGGAGTCCAGACGGCTGGCAGGGGGTAGGTTTTGAGCCAGAGAGCACGCAGGGGCTCGCCATTCTCTCGCAACCCCCCAAGACTTGGGAGAGACAGCACTGGAGGGCTGGGGGCAGGCGAGGGGGTGCCCAGGTCAGCACCCTCTCCGTTCCTCCCCAGCCCCCACCCTGTCCCGTGGCTTCTCCCTCCCCCATCGCGGGCGGCCAGCGGCCCCTCCTCTCTCTCCCGCTGCTGCCTGCCAGCTCCAGCCCCGAAAGCCCCCAGACCCCAGCTGCAGCGTGTTTTACTGCTTTGACCGGCCGCTCAGCCTCCCTCCTCCCCCTCCTCCCCCCTCCTCCCTCCTCCTCCATCTTTCCCCCCTCCTCTCTCTCCTCCATCCTCTCCCCCTCCTCCTCTTCATCTTTCTCCCTCTGTTCTCCTCTCTCCCTCCCCTCCCTCCTCCTCTCCCTCGGCCCGCCCCCCCTCCCTCCGCCCTCCCTCCCGCGCGCTCCCTCCCTCCCCCCTCCCTCCCGCTCTCCGGGGGAAGAAAGGTCACTGTGCAGCTGATTACCGAGAGCTCAGTTGCTGTAGCAACCGGCGGGGGAAGTGGGACAGGCTGGCTTTGAGGACGCGTGAGGTCGGCCGCGGGCGGCTGGAGCCGGCGCGGGCCTCTGTGCGCCTGCGAGAGGGAGGCCGCCCGCAGCCCGGCTCCGCGGCCGCTGCGGGCCCGGCTCCGGGGGCTCGTTTTTAATGAAGGATCCCTGCTCCCCGCGCGCGCACCCCTCCCCGCCCTCTCCCCACCTCCCCCGGGGGTCTGGAGGGGGAGTGCGCCCCTCTCGGGTTTGGCTGCCTCTCTCTCCCTCCGTCTCTCTCTTTCTCTGGTTCTGGGGCTCCGTCTCTCTGCGTCTCCCCCTCTGCCAAGGTTCTGATGGCTTCTGTCTCGTCTCTCAGAACGCAAAGGGAGGCCCTTGAGCAGCACACACGCGCGCGCGCGGGCACACAGCCTCTCACCCAGGGCGGGGTAAGGAGCCCCCCCCATCCCCCCAGAAGCCTTTGTCACTGGCCTGGGAGACCCTGGGCTTCCTCAACGAGCCGGAGACAGGGGCCACCGAGGGTCCCTCCCAGCTCCCCTCGCCCAGACACACTGGCATTCCCCTGGCACCCACTGGGGGCCAGGGGGCTGCCCTCCCGGAGCTTCTGGGCCCTTCCAGAAGGCATCCGCTCTGCTCAAAGAGGAAGCCAGACCTCCAGGGGAAGGGGCTGGCCGATGCCAGTGGGCAGGGCAGGGAGAGCCCCCCTCCCCAGCCTTGCAGGGCCGAGAGCATCTCAGCCCCTGCCTTCCGTTGGCTCCTTCCCCAGCCAGCCGGCCCAGGGAGCAAGGCCAGCCGGGACAGAGGGCCAGCCTGGCAGTGAGGGCCGGGAGCTCTGGAGCTGGCCAGGGCCTCTGGTCAAGTCCCCATCCCCCTAGGGGACCCTCCTTCCTCCCTGTCCTCCCTGGCTCTGGGGGGCGGGGGGCAGGAATGTAAAGTGGTTCAATCGTTCTGGAAAACACTCGGCAGCTTTTTAAATACTGACACATCCGCTTACCTCAGGACCTGGCCGGTCCCTCTGAGCACTTATCCCAGAGCAGTGGAAACTTCGGCGCATGCAAAGATGTGGGCGTGACTCTTCACAGAAGCTTTCTTGGGAACAGGCGGAATTGGCAACAACCCACCAACAGGCAAGCGACCGGCTCAAAAGTTTGCGGTACGTCCGTACGTGACACGCCACTCGGCCAGAAGGAGAAAGGAGCTATGGATGCGCCCAACGACATGGAGGAATCTCAAGGTCGCCATGCTGAGGGAGAGCCGCCAGGCAACAAAGAACGCACCCTGCGCGCTTCCGTTTCTAGAAGATTCTAGAAAACGCAAGCCAACCTGTCTCGACGGAAAGCAACTCAGTGGTTGCCTTGGGACGTTGGGGGCCCCCAGGGGTCCCACGGAGGGGCGCGAGAAAACTTTCGGGGGATGGCGGATATGAGGAATGATGGTTTCGTGGGTGCACGGAGATGCCCAAGCTTTTCACCTTCTGCGATTCAAATATGTGCCCCCAGTGTATGTCCGTAAGTTGCAAAACACAGCTTGTGCCCTGCCACTCACCTGGCCGAGTGAGCTTGGGCGGGTCACCTCCCTTCTCCGACAACAGGGAAATAAGACTGGCAGCCTCACGGGGACGATCAGGAGGACCAAGTTAATACAATGGTAGTCACTTGGCTCCGTCCCAAGCAAGCCACGGGTGCCCCTTTGAGGACAGAGAGGGGCACCGTGGGCCGGGTGCACAGAGAGGCCGTGCTGGAGCCTGACTCGGACTCCCTGCCCAGTGCTCTTCCCACGGGGGCCCAGCTGGGCTGCAGACGGGTGCCCGATGCCTTTGCTGCCACCCAGGCTCACGGGGAGGGGGGGGGGCGGGGGAGCATCCCGGCTTTGTGCCAGGAAAGGCGAAGTGAGGCGTCACACTGAGACCCTGGCACGTTTGCCAGGAAGGAGGCCCCGGTCTCTGAGCGGCTCACGATTCCGCCCCCCCTGCCCCCCAGGCCCCCTGCTCCCGCCCCAGGAGTGAGGGAGATGGTGAGGAGTGGAAGGAGCCTGAGGCCACAGCGGTGACCCCGCACAGCCTCCGGGGCTCTCCGGGGTCAAGGCCGAGCAGGCCGGGCCCGCGATGGCTGTGGGCTCAGGGAGCCGCTGAACGGAGAAGATCGCACTGGACGTTCAGAGGCGGATACAAATCCCCCACCCCCGCCACGCCCTGTGACCGTGGCCACATCGCTGCCCCTCTTTGACCCTCCTCTCCTGGAACCCGCACCTGTCACTCCACAAACCCGCCGCACGCTGAGCTCCCGAAAGCCCTTGCGAAGCAGACGGGGGTATCGGGAGGTCCAGGTTCCGGAGGAAGAGCCGAGGCCTGCCGAGTCTGGGAGAAGGCGCCCCCCCCCACCACCAGCCGGGTGGTGACCGGTGACGGGTGCAGCCTCGGTCCTGGGTTCCTGTCCCAGCTCTGGCATGGCTGGATGACCTTGGGCAAGTCCCTCTGCCCCGCGGAGCCTCAGTTCCCTCATCCGTGAACCGGGGGTGGTAAAGAAGGAGCTCGAGCAGGTGTGGCCCCGAGCACGGAGGGCCACCCGCGTCATTATTCCGTGCGCAGAGCCCTCTCGGTGACCTCCGCAGCTGCCTCCCCTGTGGCAGTGGGGCGGGATCTTCCCTATTACATTTGCTGTGATAATTGTTCCAAGAGCCCCCTTCTCCCCCTCCCCTCCATACACAGGGCCTGGTTCAGCCCTGCTACCCAGTAGTCCTCTGTCCCCACCCTTGAACCTTCTCCCGGACACCTACTGTCTGCTGGGCACGGACGGGCACTGAAGGAGAGGCCCTGTCCAGGGTGGTCAGGGCTGTGATCGGGGAAGTCCAGGGTCTGGAGGAGCCTGGAGGAGCCCCCTGACCCAGCCTGCCGATAGGGGGAGAGGGCGGAAAAAGAAAAGAGGTGTCACCGGAGACCCAGAGCTTGAACACGAGTCAGCCAGCGAGAGGCTGTGGCGTTGCTCCTGGTGGAGGGCACAGCGGCATGTGCAAAGGTCCAGGGGTGAAAGGAAAACAGGACTAATTAGAACAGCTGAAAACTCCTCAGTTTCACAAGCAGAGATCTGCGGGAAGTAGCACTGGGTGGGGGGGTGGACAGAGGACAGGGTGGGTCACGCCCTCCTGGGTTTGCGTTAGTTGCAGTGTCCTACCGAGGGTAACGGGGAGCCATGGAAGGTTTTAGGCAGAGGCGTGACACATTCAGAAGCACTTCGAGAAAGATCACTCTGGCTGCCCTGAGCAGAAGGGACCGCAGAGGCAAGGGTAAGAGCAGGGAGACCAGTGAGGCGGGACAAGGGGGGTGAGGGAGGGGAGCGGAGCGGGGGTGACAGGTGGGTGGTGGGGCCGGCTCTGAGTCAGGCCATGGAGGAGAAGGGGGCAGGGTGCTGTCTTCCCAGTCCTGGGTCCCCACAGGCCAGCCGGCGGCTCATGGTCACCCCTGACCCCAAAACTGCCCTCCTCGGGCCCCGAGGTAAGCCGCACTGGATGGAAACCAGGGGCGCCCAGCAGGTGCAAGGCCTCGCGGGTAAGCAGCTGGCAATCACCCGAACGCTGAGTCCCAGAGTCTCCTCCTCTCCGAGACGGACAGACGCTCAGGGACGGACTCGTGGCCCGCCCCAGAGGGTCCAGACAGCTGAACAAACACTGCACTGGGGGGGGGGGGGCCTTCACCCATCACAAGAGAAGGAGGACGCAGGAGGTGGGGGGTGGGGAGAGACTGCAGGCCGCTGGGCGGCGGGGGCGGAGGGGGGGTTCTGAGGAGGACAGCGGTCCCGGGGTGGCACCGCTCACCCCGGCCTCGGGCCCTCCCCCGTGCCGTGGCTCCCCGTGCTGAAAAGTTGAAGGTCCCAAAACTTGGGCTCCTCTTTGACCCCCCCACACCCCATCCTGAGCAAGTCTACCCCTCTGCCTCCCCACAGCCACCCCCAAGTCCAGCTCACCGTCTCTCCCCACACACCAGCCTCTTCAGGGCCTCGCTGCCTCCATCTCCCCTCGGATCCCCCCCCCCCGCCCCGCCTCCTACTCAGTGTAGCCCCAGGGGGTGCCTGGGGGGCTCAGTCGGTTAAGCCGACTGCTCAGGTCATGATCTCACAGTTCCAGAGTTCAAGCCCCGCGTCGGGCTCTGTGCTGGCAGCTCAGAGCCTGGAGCCTGCTTCGGATTCTGTGTCTCCCTCTCTCTCTGCCCTTCCCCTGCTAATGCTGTGTCTCTATGTCTCTCTCTCTCTCTCTCTCTCAAAAATGAATAAACATTAAAAAAAAAAAACATTTAAAGGCTGGGACTGGCCCCCCGACAGCCTCACGCTGCACCCAGCAGGGCCTGGGACTCTGGGCTCCCAGCACCAGCCCACGCATGACCCTTCTGCCACCTCCGGTCACTCCCTCCTTCCCCTCCCCGGCTTCCTGCCTCTGGCGCGGGCTCGCCTACCGCCGCCTTCCTGACCTTTCCACCTGATGCTCCTGACGCCTGGAAGCCCTTGTCCCCTGGCCTCCCAGGCTTCTTATGGTCCTTCCACGCCCTCATTCACACGGTCACTTGTGTCATCCCCTCTCCGCCCTTCAGAAGGTTCCCTGAGGACAGACACCGGGCCTCTCTCGTTTCACCTGTGTATTCTGATGCCTGAGCGAGGGAACGAATGAATGCATGCGTGCCTGCATTAACGAATGAAGGAAGGAATAAGCAAGGGGATGGACTGGCCCTCTCCGGGTTTGGGGAGAGAGAGGTGGCCCCGGGGCCCCAGTGGGTGGGGACTAAGACAAGAAGCTGCTGGTCCTCGCTGCTGCCCTCCCAAGGACTCCCCGGGAAGGTGGGCCTCTCTTTCCTGACGGTTTCCCACCCAGCTGAAGCCACTGAGGCAGAGCAGGAAAAGGGCGGGCCCCCCACCTAACCCAGCCCAGGGGAGCCCAGGATCCTGCTGCCTGAAGCCCCGCCCCCTAGTCATTCACCGCGGGACAGAAGAGCACAGGGGGGCTGAAGGCAAGTAAGCCCCAGTTCGGAACCCAGCGCTGCCATCTACGAACCGCGGGGCCCTGGGAAAATTTCCGCTCTCTGTGCCTCTCCCTTCTCGGCTGTGAAATGGGGAGAAGGCGGCACCCGCCTCGGAGGACCCGAGCGGGGAGTCAGCAGATTCACGCCTGGTGTAAGCAGCTCAGCCCGGGGTGCCTAGCGCACAGTAGGTGCTCCATAAACGGCAGCGCCCGCCCCCCCCCCCAGAGCATCAGCGGAGCGCCTGCCCTGAGCTGGGGGCAGGGGAAGGGCCAACCCCCCCCCACCCCCCTGCCGTTCACTCTCCACCAAAGATGCACCTCTATCTCTCTTCATTCCTGGGCTCTCTGCACCTCCGGCCTCCACCCTGCCTCTCTGCTGGGTCCAGGGACCCCTTCCTGTGCCCGGGAAGTCCACTCTGGCAAGGCCGGGGCGCTCCGGTGACCTCTCGTGGCCTTCGAGCTGGGACAGCATGTGTACTGCGTCTCTGGCGGCGCCACGGCCTGGACGTGGACCTGAGGCTCAGCAGCAAAGGTGCTCCCCAGCTCCGTGCTCCTTGCTCGGATGCTCGGCCCACACCTGCTGTGGGAGCTCTGGGGAGGACTCCCTCGGCATGGGAAGTGTCGCTGCCCCTTCAGGCCGAGACCTCCAGGAGGACAGGGAACCACGGCCGTGTCGGCCACTCCGTGGGCCCCGCTCAGGCCTGGAGCCTGCGAGCAAACGGATGACACTGTGACCCATCCGCCTCCCAGGACGGCGTCCCGAGAGAAGCCTGCGTTGGCCCAGCCCCCGACGGGGTCAGCAGGCACAGCCCAGCCCAGGGAAGGAGGTTGGCGAGGCTGCCAAGGGTCCAGAGGCTTCCAGAAGTCTCTGGACAAAAGGATCAAAGGCAGCAGATGGACGGGAGGGCGGGAAATGGCTGCCGGTGGGGTGGGGGGCAGGGATGAAAAAAGCCACAGGAAAAGGGCACAGATGGACGGGCCGTGGTGGCGGGGGGAGGACACGATTCGGGCAGAGAGCTTCGGCCACTTCCTCTGTGCAGGGACGGACCCGCTGCTCTCTCCCCCTGCCCCTCCGGGGCAGCGCCCTCCTTTCTGTCCCCGGCCACCAGCATCCAGCCCTGGGCCCAGCACCCAGACGACACCCGGAAGACGTTTGCCGATGCCCCGTGTCCACAAATGAATGAAACCTTTGATCAGCTGTTCCTGGCTTCTCCGGTGGCCCAGGAGAGGGGGTCGGTGCGTCATTTCCCCACGATCTCGGCGGCTCCTCTCTCTGAAGGCGCGTTAGCCTCGTCCCCCAGCTGAGGACACTGAGGCTCGAGAAGAAGCGAGGTCTTGCTCCTGGCCACCTGGTGAGCCAACGACGGGGCTGACATTCAAATCGGTCTTTCCCAGTCCGTAAACTCTGCTCTTAAAGACACGTTCTCAGGCGGACGGCAAAACCGCGCCTCGCTCACCCACCCACTCATTCAGTTACCCATTCATTCATTCATTCATTCATTCATTCATTCCGCGAGCATTTCTAGAACTCTCACCGTGCCAAGCCCTGTGCCGGGCACCCGGGCGATCACAGTGAACGAGACGGCCACAGTCCCTGAGGGCTCAGGACTGTGCGTTCCACCCGCGTAATTAACTCATCGTGATTGTGGAAAGTGCTGGGACGGCCAACGCTGGGGTGCAAAGCCGGCCTACGCTGGGGAGCTGCCTGGTCCGGGCGGCGGGGAGGAGGCCTCGGAAAAGGCTTAGCGTGTGGCCCGCAGGAGGCACGGACAGTCAAGGACTGTGGAACCCATGAAAGAACAGAATAGGCACAATTCTGCTCTGGGCGGGTGTCGTTCAGTGACCCCCTCCCCTCCGCAAGCACCTTGGACGCATTGTTCTATAAATTTCGACAATACGATGGAGACTTAGATGCCCTGATCACCCGCATGATAATCGGGCAGGTCAGCTACCATAGCTGCTGAGGGGCGGAGCCAAGGCCGTCTGATCTGGGGGTCTCAGCTCCTGTTCCTGACCCCAGGGTCTGCAGGAGAAGAGCCCCTCTCCTGCTCAGCGGCTGGGGGTGAGCTGGAGTCAAGGGGACACAGTGCCCACTTTCCCGTGTCACCTGCCAGTCTCCTTGGGCTGGAAGGGCTCTGAGTTCGGAGGAGAATATTTAGGGGAGGAACATTCCCACGCTCACACCAGCTGGTGCTGCCTCAGGAGGGGCGAGGATGTCCCTCTGGGGGTGGGCGTGGCCTTGAGCCGTGGGCCAGCAGAGGCTGCCGTGCTTCGTGGAGGTGGCCGTGGGGCAGGGCTGCAAGGTGTCGGGGGTCGTTCATTTCTCCTCGTCTCCAAGCCCTAAAGGAAAGGCTGCCTTCCTGGTTTTCCCAGGAATGGAGAGACGAGGCCCAAGACCCTCCCTAGCCAGGGCCCTGGGGCCCTGAGCGGGTGGGCTGGGGCTTGCTGTCTCTTGGCGCTTCCCCTCGTCGCCTAGAGAGTAGAGAGCAGGGGCTGGAGGCACCCACGAAGTGGCCAGAGCAGTCCCAGGGTCCCTGTACCGGGAAAGTGAAAAGGACTCACCTGTCATACCAGTGATAAAGGCACCTATTTCCTGAGTGCCAGTCGGGCCCCTGGCCCTGTGCTGAGTGTCTCCCCAAAGTATCTCCTTGGGTCCTACCTGGCAGAGACTTCTGGCTGTTAGGGCCCATCCTGCCATCTCCCCTTTAGTTAATAGAGCACCCCCTCCCCGGGTTTTAAGGAGGCCCACGGCTGCCAGGCTAAATACTACATTTCCCAGGCTCCCTTGCAACTAGGTGTGGCCATGTGATCGGTTCTGGCCAATGGGACACAAGGGAGGTGTCTGCGGCCCTTCCAGATTGCCCTTAACAGGAAGGCGTGGTCTCCGCTCTTTAGGGGGCCCCTAACCCTCAGAGGAAAGAATGGGGAGGGGAAGACTCCTCCGCAGGATGGGGAAGACAGAAGGATCTCGGGCCTGGAAGGCGCCCACAGCAGAAGCCCCGAGACCCACACGTAAAGGAAATCAGCTCCTCCCTCCTCTAGCTCGGGCTCCTTGAGTTTTCCTGGACGAGCTGGGCTGCATCCCGACCGACCCTGAAGCTCTGAGAAGGAAATGCACACGAGCTGGGAAGGGGTGAAGCCGACGCTGGAAGACCTCGGGCCAGGAAGACCGGCCCAGCGCCTGTGCCCGCCGTGTGCACTTAACAGGCTACCGCACACAGGCGATACTCCATCCGTGACTCTCAGGAAATGAACAGTGGCCTGGGACTGCAGGAGGAGAGGCCCAAGTGGAGAGAGACCCAGTGGCCCCTGGACTGGTCGATGGCCTTGAGATAACCCGTCCCCTCTCTGATACTTCTTTCCCTGGTGTAAAATGAGGAAGTCCAGGAGCCGGCCCCTTACCCCCCCTTCTCATTCTGGGTTCTGACACTGGAACCACCGCGGTTGGGCGTGGCCAGAGGCCCCGCCCACCGAGGGCAGAGGCAGCCCCCTCGATGGGGGAGCGCTATTCCCTAGCCCTCTGCCAGCAAGTCCCAGCTCCCCTCCTGAGCGTGGCTCTGAGTCCTGGGACTTCACGCATCACTCTCTTGAGCCTCGGTCTCCACATCTGTAAAATGGGGAGGATAGTAAAAGTCAGGAGGTGGCTCGCGGCACTATCAGGTCAAGTCCATGCACAGCAAGCACTTAGGACGGAGCCTGTCGGAGTAACTGCTCCATTCGCGTATGGGTTTTATGGTTAGTGATCAGCAGTTATCGGTAATATATTATGAGTCAGTATAATGAACAGTTGAGGGAGGTTTACAGGCGATTGCAAGAGAAAAGAGGGCATTCGAGCGCCAAGAAATGGCAGTTCTGTTAGAAGGCCAAGGGCAGGGTCTTGATTCAGCGTCCCTGGGTGCCTCTCCAGGGTCTGTGGGTTCCTAGCTGGGGCACCTTACACTGCCAACTTGCCTTCTTCGCTAACTTTTCCCATCAGCCCCACTTAGGTTTGGTTGGTTACGTTAGGAATGGAAATTCCCAGTCTCAGCGTTGAAAAAGATCTCCAAGGTGCCTCAGCCCATCCTTTTCCTGAGTCATGGCTCTGCACACGCACCCACCTATCCTTGGATACCTCCCCAGCTGGGTCACTCACTACCTACGAGGCTGCCCTATTAGTTTATCTTGTGAGGCAAAACCCCGACCCTTCAGGGTCCTCCCAGAACAAGTCCACGCCTGCTGCTCTAGCCAGCCCCTCGGGCAACAGGAGCCGTGGCCGCTAAATGAGTTCCTCCCCCTTTGAAACCTCCCTGGTGCCTCGATTTCCCTCCCAGAGCAGGAGTGAGCCCAGAGCGCGGGTTCAGGGCAGGCCGAGTGACACAGCCCTGCGGACAAGCCCAGGGCGCCACGCTGGCCGGCAGTGCCCAGCCGCCTGGGTCTCTCCTCTTGAAGCCCGGACCCTCCTCTTTTGTACCAAAACTGCAGGCAGAGAAAGGCAAAGATTTGCCTGAAGCAAATCCAGCATATCCTTTCACAAACACGCACTCCCCGGAAAGCTGAGTCCAGAGATAACCAGGGAGAGGAGGCCGACTTGATTCGATTTCTTGGGGGTCAGTGGCCTAATTTTGTTGCAGATCTTAAGGCTCCTATAGTGACTGTGGCATGCTTGATTTTCCCAGCCATTCACGGGCTGACGTATAAACGCTCATCCCTGGGGGCGCTTGGGTGGCTTCTGACTCCGGCTCAGGTCATGATCTCGCGGTTTGTGGGTTCGAGCCCCGCATCGGGCTCTGTGCTGACGGCTCGGAGCCTGGAGCCTGCTTCGAATTCTGTGTCTCCCTTTCTCTCTGCCCTTCCCCACTCATGCTTTGTCTCTCCTGCTCTCAAAAATAAACAAAAACATTAAAAAAAATTTAAAAAAAAAAGCTAGAATTAGGGAGGGAGGAATCCGCTTCGTGAGAGGGGCTTGGTCCAGACGCAACATTTTGCCCTTTCTGGTCCCTGAGTCGGTGAGTCTCCAACTTTACTAAGCTTTACTTTACCCCGGGGGGGTGGGGGTGGAAGCTCTAAAATGCAGAGTCCCAGGCCTCGTGCTCAGAGTGCCTGACTCAGTGTGTCTGGAGAAGCTCAGTGGAACGTCCTCCCCACCACCGCTGCTGCCCCTCCTCCCAAGCTGGGAACAGACGTCCCACGCTGTCTATGCTGTGCGGGTACAGGAGTGGGGGGCGGGGTGGGCTGAGACCCGGAAAAGAGAAGCCAAACCAGACAGAACCGGCTCCTGCCCCCAGGGGAGCTCACCGCCTGACAGGGGGTGCTCCCTCAGGGTCAGCCGAGGAGTCTCTGCTTCTGGAATGAGCAGGGACGGCGGTGGGAAGTGAAAAGGTCAGATGAGACCTACCTCCTGGCACCGTGTGGTTGTGGTCACAAGACAGAAAAGTCTCCTAGGCTGGAGCCTTGGGGCATGAAGGCTTTGGGAGGGAGGGGCAGAGGCTGGTCTGGAGGCGAAGGCGGCTTAAGCCTGACCTTGCCGACCCGAGGAGGGGGGAGGGATATGTTGTCCGGGAGGCAGTAACATCTAGGTGCACTGAGGCAGCTCCCCTGGTGTTGCCTGTGGGCCCGGAGCTCAGCTTTATCCTTTCAAGCTGTGTGTGTGACCTTGGGCCAGCAACTTTCCGTTCCTAAGCTTTATTTCCACCTCTGCAGAGGGCTCTCAATGGTGCCAGCCACCCGCAGAGATGATTTACCAAGAAGGGGGGGGCGCTTGAGTGGCCAGGGACTCTCTCGCATCTGCAAGGGCCCTGCTGAGCACCCCACCCACGCACTCCCCCCTCCTCCGGCTTCCATGGGTATTCCGAACTTCACATGACTTTTTTCTCAAAGGGGGTCCCCAAGACTGTAAAAGCTTCCGGCCTCACAAACCAGGACCTGCCGAGGCCCACCTACTACGGTTGTTGGAAAACGATCTGGTGATAAGACAGGGACCCCCGCGGCGGGCCTGGGTCTGGGAACAGAAGCTCCTTAGCTGCGGCATCTTGGAGAGAGAACAGAGGGCACCCTGGACAGGAGCGAAGTCTGTCCCCCGAGGGCCAGGACTTTGCTGAGAGCTGAGCTCCGCTTCTATTCGGACAGCCCTTGCCCCCCAAGACCTCAGGACTGCTAAGCTCGGCAGCCCAGATGGGTTGGAAGCAGGATGGAGGACGTGGAGGAGGGAAGGGGCTGCAGCAGAGGGGAGGGGAGGGGAGGGGAGGGCAAGAGTATTAGACTGAGCTTCAGGCCGACCCCTCTGGCTGCCGCCGCCATATGCACTAGCCTTTGAGGGGCCAGGCTGGTGAGAAGCCAGCCAGAGGTGAGGGCCCGGGCAGAGGCCTCGGAGTTGGCATGGCTTTGATAATGACCTTCAAACGTCCTAAACCAGGAGAGGAGAGGGGTTATGCAGAACCCACAGTTGGGGTAGGGGCGAGGGAGGGGTGGGGGGGGGCTGGGCACGTTCCCTTCCATGTGAGAACACCTGCCTCCCACCCCCCCACTCTGTGCCAGGCCCTGCCCAGGTGCCCATCTCGCCGCATCCTCCCATCCCCTCCTTGAAGCCCTGGCTCCGCTCCTTTCCATCCCGCCCAAGACGAAGCGGAGGTTCAGAGAGGGCACCTCTCTTGCTTAAGAGGGCACAGCAGGGGCGCATACAATACGCAGAAGGGTCTGGACCCAGCTCGAACTCCAAATTCCAGTTCTTAACCCTCTCCCACCTCGGCTCTCTCTGCGGGCTCGGTGGCAGCCGAGGGCTCGCAATAAAGATGGGAAGGAAGAAAGGAAGGAAAGAATTCGCAGGCCAGGCTATTCCCACGCCACCCCCCTGCCCCAGCCAGCTCTTTCCCGCTAGCTCCCCCCCCCACCCTCCCCTCCCCCTCGCCGGCCTAACTGGGAGGGTTCTGAGCCGTCGGTCCTGCTCCTGCAGGTTCCCCCGCGCTCCTCCCGGAGCCCACTCCGAGGCAGCCTTCTCGAACAGGACCCCCGGCGTGGGGACGCCTGCTGACCCCCGAGGCCCCAAGCGGGAGAGCTGCGACCTCCGGCGGGGTGGTCTCGGCCGCCGCCGCCGCCTCCCCCGCCGCCCTCCCCTTCCCCGGGCCGCTAAATAATTGATTCGCCCATAAATAATTGATCTGCGCCGCGCGCGCGCCCTCCGCCCCGGGGTGCGGGGTTCCCCGTTAGGGTTAGGGGCAGGGGGGGGCGCGGGGGAGGGGACGGGGACCGCTGTGCCGTGCGCGCAAGTGGCGCACAGTTTCGCTCCGCGGGCCTTTCTCTCTCCCTCTCGCTCCCTCGCGCCGGCTTTTTCTCTTTTTCTTTTTCCTTTTTTTTTTTTTTTTTTTCTTTCCTGGAGCGGAGCCCGGCGCCAGGAGTCTGGAACCAGCTTGACAAGCTTTTGAGTTATGGAGGGGGGAGGAGGGGAAGGGGAGGGAGCGGGCGGGCGGGCGGCGCGGGGAGGGCGCGGGGGAGGGGAGGGAGGAGCGGGAGCGGGGAGGGCGCGCCGCCGCGGCGTGGGGGACGGGGCGCGCGCACCCCCCCCCAGTCCCGCACCCGGGGGCTCTCCCTGGCTTCCGGGCGAGCCGTGGGGTGAGGGTCCGGCGGCGGCCGCGGCGGCGGCCGGGCGGGGGGGGGGGGCGCGGGAGGCGGCGGCGAGGGGGCGGGGGTGAGTCATCCGCGGACCCGGCGAGCGGCCCGGCTGGCGGAACGAGCCGGGCTTTAGGGCCGCAGTAAATGAGGCCCGGGGAGGGCGGCGGGGTGTGCGCGGCCTCGGGGGCCGCGGCCTCCCCCGCCGAGCAAGACATTCCTTTCCGCTGAACTGGGCGCCTGGGCCCGCGCCGCCGCCGCCGCCGCCGCCGCGCCCAGCACGCATCGCCCTAGGCGGCCGGGCCCAGGGCGGGGACCCAGCGCCGGCCGGGGGCAGGGGCGGGGGGGCACGCGGGAACGGGGAGCAAAGGCCTGGGGGTGGCCCCCAAGGGCCCCCAACGTTGCGCCCCAGGAGCTCCGTGAGCCCTTGGCTGACCCGGAGGGAAGGGATCGGTGTGTTCATTTAGCAGCTGGGCGACCGGAGCCCAGCGAGGGTCGTCGCTGGCTGCGGGGGCGCCCAGCCGCCCCACCCCCCCACAGGGTGTCCGATTCTCTCCTCCAACCTTTTGCCTGACACCTGAGATCCTCCATTCGCTGCCTCCCATTGCCCCCGGTTTGACTTTGGGGCTGGGGGCTCAGGGCCAGGCAGACAGTAGAGGCACCCTAGCCACAGGCCGAATCTGACCGGGGCGCTGCGCCAGGAGCCCCACTAGGGCGCTCCGCAGGCCGGTCCATCTGACGGTGCAGGGCCAGACAGCCGCAGGGGGGCGGGGAGGGGGGACGATGAAGAGTAGAGGGGGCGGGGGGAGGGCGGTGAGAGGTGTCTGGAGTTCCTACTTTACCGGGACCAGGAATAGAGAAATGTTTCCGGACCCCTCCAGATCTCCAGGGAGACCCGGTGTACCCCGGGAAGACGCTCCTACATGCTAACAGAGACCCCGGTTCCAGGCATGCCTTCCCCTAGACTAGAGTTTCTGGTCAAGCCGCGGTCATCTGTGGACTTCGGTTTCCTTTAGGGACCCCCCTCCCCCCAGCATTTCCTCCGCCCCAGCCACCACCTGGCCCCTTCCAGCTTTTCCAGCCCCCAGCCGGCTAGTGACCCAGATCTATCTGCTTCTGGGCGCAGGAATGTCCCCCGCCTGGCTGCCGCTCCGGGCTATGTGGCCTGGGGCCGCGCTTTCACCACTGGGAGCCTTTCCTGCGCATCTGTGAGATGGGTTAGTAATTGTGCCAGCCTGGTCAGGGTACTGGAAGGTTCCGTGAAGCTCTGAAAAGTCTTAGCACAGGGCCTGGCGCGCGGTAAGCGCTCAATACGTTGGTGGCTGTGGCTGGTTGTTTGTTATTATTTCTGAGGGACTTAGGGAGGCCCAGCTAGGCCCCCCTCCTCCACCCCCACCCCCCCAGCAGAGCTGGAGAGAATCGAGCCTGTAGAGCAGCCTGGCTCCTCCTCCCCACCCCCCACGGAGCCGAGTGTCGAAATCATCCCAGAGAAGCTGTTGAGCAGAAATTTCCAGTCTCCCTGGCAGAGCTTCGGAAGAGTTTGGGTGCGGCTCAGAGATGGATGGGGGCAGGCGCCGCAGGGCCAGGGCTAGGGAGGGACCCCGAGATGTTCTGTGAGACCCTGGAAGCACCTCAGCCCTGCGGGGGGCGGGGGGGGGAGCCTGGCCTCCTGTTCCAGCCGCACAGAGCTGCTCTCACTGTCCCCTGGGGTCAGTGGGGACTCGTGGCTTTACCCCTCCTTTAGCGAACCCCAGTACCCTGGGGGGTCTGAATGAGCAGCCCTGGAAGATGGGACGACAGGGTGACCGTGAGGGCTGTGAGCCCTTAGCCCGGCTCCTCGGAACCCACAAGCGGGGACTGTTTGCTTTAGTGGCCGTCCCAGTTGCCACCAAGCACTCGCCTGATTCCTTGGCCACCAGGAGGAGCAGAGTCCCCCAGCCAGGATGGTGGGTCTCACTGGGGGTTGTGGGGGCTGTGGTGGGGTCCCTGTCCCCAGTGGCCTGGAGAGCTCACGAGAGACCCGGCATACAGCCTGACCCTTGCTTGGCTCACAGGGCTGTGTAACCCCGGGTGAGCAGCTCAGCCTCTCTGGACCTTATTCTCTCTCTTGGAAAAACAGGGGCCCGTGACCCTCAGTCAGCAGAGGGAAATAAGGAGCATTGGAGTGCCAGCACTGCCCCAATCCAGATAGGTGACCTTGGACAAGCCTGACCAAGACGAGACTAGCACTAATGAGGACGAGTGAACAGAGCGAGTACTACTACTGAGCAGAACCCGTCAACGCTCTCTGTTGTCTCTCGGTTACTCTTGGAGGGAGTTTTCATTATGAACTTTTATTTTCCAGATGAAACAACTGAGGCTCAGAGAGGTCGACTCACTTCTTCAGGGACACACAGCTAGGAAACGAGAAAAGTCAGGATTCAAATCCTGATCTGCTGGCTGAATCCCTGAAGAAAAGCAAGGTAAACGTTTTTAAAAATGAAACATCTCAGGCACCTACTCTGCGTAAGACCGCTGAGGTAGGTGGTAATAACATGAAGGATGCCTGGTCGAGTGTAGACCCAAGACTCCGGCCAGACCCTCCTGAAAGTTACATCTGAAAACCACCGGCAGGGGCGCCTGGGTGACTCAGCGGGTTAAGTGGTGAAGCATCTGACTCTTGGTTTCGGCTTAGGCCGTGATTTCGCGGGTTGTGAGTTCGAGCCCCACATCAGGCTCTGCGCTGGCAGTTTGGAGTCTGTGTGGCAGTCTCTCTCCCCCCTCTTTCTCTGCCCCTCCCCTGCACGCGCTCTCTCAAAAATAAATAAACATAAAAGAAAAGGAAAGCACAGCAGAGGAGTGCCTCCTGTGCGGTGGGGGCACCGGGAGAGTCCTGGGGGTCAGCATGGGGGATGGCGAGGGCGGGGGGGTGGGGGGGGCTGAGGGAGGAGCCGCAGAGGCCAGGGAACAGGGAGAGCAGGCCTGGAGCAATACCGAGGGATTTCAGTGGCGGGCACAGCGCCGGCACCGCAAGGGCAAAGTCATGGCTGCCCCAGAAGATGTAACCCACGCAGGGGCGCGGAGGGCCGCGGGGGAGGGGGAGAAGCAGGGAGGGCGTTGCTGAGGCTGGGCCTGGGCTGCAAAGGCCTTAGACCCTGGCTCGGCAAGAATGGGGAGCCATCGAAGGCCGCGAGCAGGGATGGACCCCGTTCTGCGGGAGTTTCAGAAAGATAATTCTGCAGGCAGCGCGATGTCCTGGAAACATACACACAAAACCCGGAAGTGCGGGTCAGGCCGCGTTGCACGAACTCCTCCAGCGCTTCCTTTAAAAACATTTGTTTTGTTTTGTTTTTGCCTTGTGCAGGTAGCACTCTTCCCCCTCCAAAAAGGACATTTTCAAAAGGAAGAGGGGAGCTGGGAGGCAGAGAGACGGCAGAGGGAAGCTGCAGCAGGAGGGAGCCAGGCTTGGTGGGCAGGACGCCTCTCTGACTGCGGGGCCCTCCGGCCTCGGCCTCGGGCCGTGTGAGTGACCGGCAATCTGGCAGGTGGGGCCACGGAGGGGAGGGGTGGGGACCCTCCTCTTACCTAGAGCCTTCTCCTGGCCTGACAAAGGTGGCTTCGGCCTGTCCCTACCCCTCCCGGAAATCTGCCCTCCCCCTCCTCCCCACCGGCTGGGCTGGCTACTTAGGTCCTCTGTGCTAAGTGGGGCGGTTTATCCCAGAGGCCTCCCTGTGTCCTTGAGGACAGCCTTCCTGCATCAGGCCCTGTGCTTGTGGCTTTACAAACAGTGTCTCTTCATCTGAATATAATCCAGCAAAAAAAAAAAAAAAAAAAGTGTTGCTTGCTCCATTTACCAGATGAGGAAATGAGGGCTCGGCGGCTCGCTCCCCCAGGCCGGGAGGGAGGGGGATTTTTATGGGGGGGGGATCGCCTGAGAGTCCCTAGGCTGTACTGCCACAGCCTCTTCAGGAGAAAACCCAACTCTTGGGCATCCCTAGATTTTGTGGCTCGGGCCTCCTCCGATTCCCGCACCAGGGGCTCCAGCGACCCCTCGGAGCCATTCCCTCTGCCTGGGCTTCCTGCCTCCGCTCCCAGAGCCAGCTCCTACTCCACCTGTGAAACCCAGCGAAACCATTCCTTCCTCCCCAGAGAACCCCAGACCACCCTACAGTCCCCCTCTCTGTGCTCTGTTCCTGTAGAGCCCCCCCTCCCCCGCCAGGGGAGAAAGGCCTCCGGAGACACGGTGGGGAGCAAAGTTCTGGCCCAGCCCCCAGTGGCAGAAAGGAGGGAGCAATCGGCTTGCTCTAGGTGTTCGAGAGAAGGGCAGGGTGGACGGGAGAGGGAGCATGGCCTGGGCTCGGTCCAGGGAAAGGCAGATCGAGCAGCTCCTGAGATTATTTGGCTTAGAGGCTGGAGAGGGACAAGTTCAGATGCAGAGGGAAGCGCAGCGCGGCCTCGCGGGCTCCAGCGGCCCAAAGACGACGCAGCCCTTGCCTGCCGGGCCCTCCCAGCGTCTTTGTGGCCAGGCCGGGGGTGGGAAACTGTCTTTTGTGCACGGGTGTCCCTAGACCCCCCCTCCCCACTTGAGCATGGGCACACAGAGATGAAAAGCCCCCTCTTAGAGCCCAGGGACCCCCCCCCCCCCCGCATCCCAGAATCGGGAACAGAGTGGTGCCGGCCCCTCGCCAACTCAGACAGTCCCCGGTGCCGAGAACAGTGTAGGCACGTAGTAGGCACACAAGACTACATAGTAGGCACGTAGCATATGTCAGGGAACAAACAAAGCATGAATGAATGCCTGACCCCAGCCCGGGGAGGAAGGCCATGGGCCTTAAGTCTGTCCCCTTATCAAGCAAGGCCTCTGGGTCCAGGGAACCCCAGATATGCAAGGTGGCTGGGACAGGCTTCGGGGGTGGGAGAGAGCCACAGAAAAGTGGCGCTGCTGGGCAGGGATGCAGACGCTGACCCATGTTCCTGATGAAACACCCCTTCTGATACCCGGGCCTGGGCAGCGCCTGCGGCTGGAGGAGCCCTCAGGTACCCCCACGTCGCCCTGGTGGAGACCTCCCCGCTCGGTTCCCCGGGGAGGCAGCCTGGTGAGGTCCTTGAAGAAAGGAGCTCTGGACTCCCGCATCTCTGAGCTCCAGCTCCACCGCTTCGGAGCTGGCCCTTTTGCCTCAGTTGCCCCATCTGCAAAGGGGGCTGATAGCACCCCTGCTGCACGAGTTTGCGGGGCAGGTCCTGTGAGAGGCGTCAGTTCAGGACTGTCATTGTTCTAAACAGCAGCGCAGGACATGGGGGGGGTGCGGGGAGACAGCCAGACAGCCAGGCCCCGGGGGCTCCGGTCCCCTGTGCCTGCTGACTCAGAGGTTGACTTTGGACAAGGCCCCAGCCTCGGGCCAGGCCTCAGTTTCCCCGTTTGTACAGTCAGGCTCTGCTAACCCCGAGGGCCTCGACCCTTCCCCCAGCCCAGGCCGGACACACACAGGCAGCTGTTTCCTCCGACCTGCGCCCGGCCTCTGGGGTGGCCCAGAGACACACGGGTGCGAGCGTGCACGCGCGCGCGCGCGCACTCGTAGGTCCGCATTCACAGGCACGTAAGTGTGCGCACAGACGCACTCACGCGCCCACGCAAGGCACTGTCACGCTCACGCTCACACGAGCAGACCCGCGCAGGTGACCGCGCGCGCGCGCGCACACACACACACACACACGCACACACACAGACCTCCCCCGCACATCCCGCGCTCACTTGGCCCCCCCCTCTGCACCCTGGCCCTTGCCCAGGCACCCGCGCCGGCTCACACTCATGCTCACACTCACCCCCCCTCCCTCAAATCTGCGCACCAACTGTCGGTGCGGGAGGGGCCGGGAGCGGGAAGGCACAAAACCCACGACTCAGCCGGGAAAGAGGGGTGCGGGGGGGGGGGGTTGCGCGGGCGAGGGAAATGACAGCCCGCGGTCCCCCTCGAGTCCCGGCTCATGAATATTAATGCGGCGGTAATTAAAATGCAGGGACGCAGCAGGCTGGATGCGGCTGCCTCCGGAGCGCCTGGGAGCGCCGCGCGCGCCGGCGAACGCGGGATCCGGCTGCGGGCCCGGGGTTCCGGGCTGGGGGCCGTGGCTCGCGGCGCCCCACCCCCACCCCCCGCCCGCCGCGCCCCTCCGCGCTCGGCCGGGGCCCGGGCCGCCCGCCAGGCCGCCTCTTCCCGGAGCCGGCCCCCTCCCGCCCTCGCGGCCCGCTGATGTCATCCGCACAAAACTTTCCGCTTCCCGGCCGGTCTCGGGGCCCTGAGTCATAGCCGCCCCCGGCCCGGGCCGCGCCGTCTGTTTGTGCAGAGCTAGGCCCCGCTGGCCCCGGCCTGACGTCAGCCTGGCGGGGCCTCGGAACCGCGTGGGGCCGCTGGGGGGCGGGGACGTCAGTCCGGGGGCCGCGGTGAAGGGCACGGCACGGCCCGGGGCGGGGTAAACCCGCTGTCACCTTCTGCGCGTCGCCGCGTGCGGGACGGGTCCTTCGAGCTCTCTGAAATTCACTTCCCTCATCTGCCAGTTAGCAAAAATTTCCGAGACTTTCAAGAGTAACTGGGGCGGATGGGTGAACCGAGGCCCGGATTTGGAAAGGGACTCGGCCAAGGTCACACGGCGGGTGGGCGGCGAAGCCCGATTCTTGGGCCGGGGATTCCAGCTACGGGCAGTTCCGGCGCAGGACCGGAGGGGCTTGAATCCCAGCCGGGCGGGGGCCTCTGGCGAGCTTGCTGGCGTCTGAGGCAGGCGTGACGATCTAGAACACTCGCCCTGGGGAAGCCCTAAGCCGGAGACGAAATGAGGAAAACCACGTTGCAGTAGGAAGACCACAGGGCAGCTGTTTTGGCGCCATGAAGATTCTGACCACCCTTGAAGGCGGGTGAGGAAGTCATTTCGGAGTCAGGTCACCTGGGTGCAAATCCCGGCCTCCCCTCTCCGGGCCCCCTTCCTCCTTCCCTCTCCTGCACCCTTCGGCCAGTGGTGCTAAAAGCTGAGTCCTTTGCCAGAGCCCGCCAGCTCCTTCGCCAGGGCTGCACAGAGAGAGCCTCGAACGTTGGCAATTCTTTTTTTTTTATGTTTATTTATTTATTTTGAGGCAGAGAGAGCGCGCACACGTGCACGAGTGGGGGAGGAGCAGAGAGAGAGAGTCCCAAGCAGGCTCTGCACTGTCAGCACAGAGCTCGATGCGGGGCTGGAACCCACGACCGTGAGCTCACCACCCGAGCTGAAACCAAGAGTCCGATGCTTTACTGCCCGAGCGGCCCAGGCGCCTCGAAAACACGGGCATTTCTCAGGCTCTTGCTTGGGCCTCTGGCTCGTGAGTGCGGGACCCGGTTTAGAGATGGGAACCGAAGAACCTCTCAGGGACGCCTCCCCGGGGGCCGAGTGGGGATGAGGCTCGGGTCTGTGACCTCCGATGCCCGCTCACCCGTGGGCTGCGGCTCTGCCCCACCTGCACTCCCCCCTCCACTCGGGGTCCGTCTCGGTGACACTCCCCGGATGCTCCTGGCCGCCTTCCGCCTGAGGCCTTTTCACGTGCTGTTCCCTCCCCTGTGCCTGGAACCTCCCCTCCTCCAGCTCTCCTTAGCCCACCTCCCCGGGAGGGTCCCAGTGACCGCGGACCCACAACGTACACACACACACACACACACACACACACACACGACAGCGCACACGCCTCCCCCCCAGACCACACCGCACCCCAGCACACACACACACACACACACGCTTGCACACTGTTGGCTGCAGATACACCTCCCCCGTGCACACCGCACAGACAGGCTGTGTACACGCCGTCCGTACCCTGACCCCACCGCACACGTACACACCCACAGAGAGACCATACAACACGCATCATGGCTGTACTGGGGCCCCTCCTCTGGGCTCCTGCAGCCTCTAATTTTGTGCCCCCCTCCCCGCCCCTTCCGTGGTCACATTGGTGGCTCACAGTCCCACTTCCATCAAGGCCCTCCCGAAGGAGCACACACCCCGTTTCTGCGGGGGGGAGGGGCTGTCTTCACCCCCCATAGAGCTGGCCCGGCCCTGTTACCCGCAGGTCATACTTACCTGGACTTTGGTCAGCTCCCCTCCCACCCTGAGGACAGCTACTCGAGAGGAGGGACTGTCGCCTGAAGGTCACTGCTTCCTCGGGCCTCGACTTCCTCGTTGGTGAAATGGGGTAACACTGAAAGTCCCTTGCAGAGACTCAGAAACTGTCATTAGCGCCACCATCGGGTTCCTCCGAATTTGGGGGTGAACCGAGCTTCGGGGGGTGTGGCTCAACCCCTAGGTGAGCCCCTTCCTCAGGCCAGTGTCCTGGCTACGCCCTTCCTCCGGACCGGGTCCCAGAGGCAGCCTGTGCTGAGCCCCGGAGGTGGGGGTGTCTGGTTGGGGGTCGTGACAGATAGAAGGGGTTTTCTGTTCCAAGTGCTTTCCCCCCCCCGCCCCCCCCAGGTCAGCAATCCGTCTCCAGGCTGAGCTTTCAGGAGGACGGTGGGCCTCCCCCAGGGGGACTGGGCCAGAGCCTCAAATCTCCTCCTCCAGCCGGCAGAGAACCATCCCGGCTGTCTGATCCCGCGGGTTGGGAGAAACTTGCAGGGAAGGAGGGCGAGCGGAGCCAGGAGGGGAAGGAGGGTAGACGGGCCCCACGGGGAAGGGGCCGATTTGGCTGCCCCAACCCCCCCACATGCCCATCTTGTCCTCACTGCCCCTTGGGTGTCGGGGGCTCTCCCTCAGAACCCAGCAGCCCACCTGAGCTCAGACCTGGGATGGCACACACGGCCGCCCCGCCGTATGCACAGAGGGAGAAACTGAGGCGGGGGTGGGGTGCGGGGAGGAACAGGCGTGGGCCGCTCCAGTGCTTTCATTCACAAGAACCTTCCGTGTGCTGGCCTGGAATTACGTGCTGGCTGGGAAGTGAGGAGTGAAACAGCTGGTGCGGGGCGCCCGGCGGGGCTCGGTGGGGTGGGCGGCCGACTTCGGCTCAGGTCATGATCTCGCGGGCTGTGAGTTCGAGCCCCGCGTCGGGCTCTGTGCTGACGGCTGGGAGCCTGGAGCCTGCTTGGGATTCTGTGTCTCCCTGTCTCTCTCCCTCTCCCCTGTGCTCTCCCTCTGTCTCTCAAAAATAAATAAATGGTAAAAAAGAGGGAAAAAAAGAAACAGCATGTGTGTGTGTCTCCCAGGGTTTCTTCCAGAACGTTTCTTTCTTGCTTGCTTTTTAATGCCTTATTTATTTTGAAAAGGGGTGAGGGGGAGGGGCAGAGAGAGAGAGGGAGAGACAGAATCCCAGGCAGGCTCCACCCTGGCAAGGCAGAGCCTCATCCGAAGCAGGGCTTGATCCCATGAACCTGTGAGATCATGGTCCCAAGCCGACATCAAGTCGGACGCCCAATGACTGAGCCCCCCGGGTGCCCTTCCAGAACATTTCTTAGTTCACTTATCCTTTCCATGAATGTGGTTGGGACACCTGTGTCCGAAGCAGGGGGCAGAGTAATCAGGAGCAAGGTCCGGACTCTTCCGTCTGGCTGTGTGATCTGGGGCAAGTCGCCGTCCCTCTCTGAGCCTCCACGGCGTGGCCTCGCTTATAAAGGGTGCATATCCCACAGGGCTGTCGCGGAGAGTCCTCGAGATGATGCCAGTAGGGTTCTTGCTGTGGGGGCCTGGGCTCCACTCTGCTCCGAGCGCCCTTGGCCCCCGACTGCCCTGCTCAGGCCCCCTATACCTCTGGTCCCTGCCTGAGCCCCGGGACCTGGCAGGCCAGCCTGGGAGGGTAGGAGCGGTCCCTGTGAAAGGGAGGCCCTGCGCCGGCCGGCCGTGATGACACTACCGCCAGGGACAACTTGGTTACCCAGCTGGGTCCTCGGAGCTCCTGCCTCTCTGGTGGAAGGTTTCAAATGGCGGTGAGTTCTAGAACCACAAGAACGTGCTTGCGTGGCCCTAACTCTTGCCCGCTGGGAGCCCCTGACTAAAAAAGGAAAATCGAGGGGCGCCTGACTTCAGCTCAGGTCGTGATCTCGCAGTTCATGTGTTCAAGCCTTGCTTGCATCGAGCTCCGCTCCGACGGCAAGATTCTTTCTCTCCCTCCCTCTCTCTTCGCCCCTCCCCTGCTTGCATGCACACTCACTCTCTCTCTCTCAAAATAAATAAATACACTTAAAAAAAAAAGGGGCGCCTGGGTGGCTCAGTCGGTTGAGCGTCAGACTTCGGCTCAGGTCATGATCTCGTGGGCTGTGAGTTCGAGCCCCGCGTCGGGCTCTGGCTGACAGCTCAGAGCCTGGAGCCTGCTTCGCATTCTGTGTCTCCCTCTCTCTCTCTGCCCCTCCCCCACTCGTGCTCTGTCTCTCTCTGTCTCAAAAACAAGTAAACATTAAAAAAAAAAAAAAGGAAAACTGAGCACAGCTTCCAAGTACTGAGCACCCTCACCCTCACTGGTGTTGGCCAGGCTCTGCAAGGTATTCCAACAGCCCCACGAGGCTTCGCCCACTCCGATGAGGCACAAAAAAAAAAGGAAACTGAGGCTGGGGGGCGGAGGGGGGGAAGTCCCATGCCTCAGGCCATGGGGGCAGGGGGGGGGGTGAGAGCAGGGGCTCAGCCAAGGGCAGATCATCAGGGGAACTTCCCAGGAAGGGTCCCGAGACCCCGGGATGTCACACCTGGGAGGGGCCTCATGGATCACCGCTGTGGCCCCCTTCTGTGGCACAAACAGAAAAGCTTCGGCTCAGAGAGGTGGAGACGCTGGTCCAGGGACCCACAGCAAGGCAGTGACTCAGCTGGGGCTTGACGGGAGGAACCGGATTGGGGGGGCTAGATTTGGAACTCCACTTCCTGGGTTCGAATCTGGGTCTGTGGCCTGCCACACCTAAGTCCCTGAATCCTCCGTGCCTCAGGGTCCTCGTTCTGTAGACCGCGGAGCATCACGGTTCCTACTTCAGAGGCGGCCGTGGAGAGAACTAAGTGAACGGACACAGATACGATGCTTAAAAACGGGGGCTGGTGGGGCGCCCGGGGGGGGCTCAGCAGGTTCAGCATCTGACTCGCAGTTTCGGCTCAGGTCACACTCTCGTGGGTTCGTGGGACCCGGCCCCCTGCTGGGCTCTGCACTGACCACAACGGAGCCTGCTTGAGATTCTCTCTCTTCTCTCTCTCTGCCCCTCCTCTGCTCGCGCTCTCTCCTCTCTGCTCGCTCTCTCTCTCAAAATATAAATAAACATTTAGGGGAAGAACCGGGGCTGGTACAGAGTAAGCATGCGATGGACAGCGGCCGTCATCTGTCGTTCTCGGGCTCCCGGTTCCGAGCGCCGCACAGACCCCTCCGTCCAGTGCTCCTTCGGCGTCACCCGCTCCGCGAGAGGCACTCTGCCGACGCTGAAGACCGAGCCTGCCCTCCTGGTGCTGTCCTCCTGGTCCAGCTAGGAAACACGCCTGAAACTTGAGGTGGGCCAGACGAGGGGCCGAAAGCAGAGCTGCCCAGACGGGAGAGAAGGGCCGTGTGGCTGGAGCTCAGGATCAGAGATGACAAGAAGGGACACCGGGCAGCGCGGGCCGGACATCCGGCGCCCAGAACGACACGGGGAGCCTGGCGAGCCAGGGATGGGTCGAGGGGAAGGAAGCAGCCAGGCTTGCCGGCTTGACCTGGAGGCCGCATGGGATGGGGAGCGGGGCAGAGAGAGACTCGGGAGCCCGACCCGGACAGGGGCAGGGCCCGGGGGTGCAGGATGAAGGGAGCTGACTCCTTGGGGCCGGGTAAGCACCGAGCTAGTAGTTGGGGAGGAGGGCTCAGGGTGGACTTGGGACTTGACCGGGGGCTGGGTGCATGGCGGGAAGTAATGGTAGGGAGTCAAGTTCAAGAAGGGAGAAAGACCTCGCACCCAGCTTGGGCCACTACCGCGGCTGCAGCACCCAGAGACCTTGGCGGCCTCCTCAGACTTCAGCTCCAGGCTCTAGGGAGTAGCGCCTCTGGCTTTTCTCTCAATCCGCCCTTCCTCTCCAGACAAGGAGTCCTTGGGATCAAGGGCAGATGCCCAGGCGGACCGTCCTCTGGGCACCCGGGATCCCGGAATTTCCTGCTCAATGGCCCCCGGCCTCCTTCCTGGGTCCCACCTCCCGCGGATGGTCCTGAACTGGCCATTTGGACATCCCTAGGTTCTAGAGGTGGCCGAGACGTGGCTGTTTGCCAGGGGCGTGGACAGAATTGACGCCCGCGGACTGGAGCGGCCGTGCCTGGGCACACAAAGCCCCCCACGGAATAGGACAAAACGGGGGCCGAAGGAAAAGGCAGGCCGTCGGCCGGGGCTGTCTCTCCCCGCACTGCCTGGACCCCAGGAGTCCGAGACTCCTAAGTACAAACCCAGCCTCCCAAGTGTGTTTGTCCTCAGGAAGGTGTGTTTGTCAGGGAAGGAGGGTGGGACGTATTTTAGTTAGCAGTGTCTTAGCTTGATTTATAACTCGTAAATACTTAGACCGAGGTATGTGGGCCTCTGTGTGTACTCCTGCAGCCCCTCCCCCCACCCAGATACTGCCCGGAGAGGGGCAGCCTCCCTGGGTGTGTCTAGGCTGACTTTGACCCTGACCCCTGATTATCCTCCAGGCTTCCTTCCTAGCATCCTGACCCCCTCACGCTCCCTCCAGTCCTTCTGCCTTTGTTCACCTCCAGCCCCTCCTCCTCCAGGAAGCCGTCCCTCCCCGGAGGCCCTGCTTTCCAGCTGTGGCTGATGTTTTTGGTCACAGGGGCATGTGGTGGCCTAACTGGCTAAGATGTGAGTCTCGTGGATTCTGCAGGACCGGGACCTCCCAGAAGCCTAGCTTCTAGAAGCAGCACCTGCCAGGAGAAGCAGTGTCTCGCATTGGGGAGGAATCTGGCTCAGAACGCACACAGACCTGAGGTCAAATCCCAGCTCCGTGACTTTCTGGCTGTGTGACCTTGGGCGGCGGCTTCGCGGCTCTGAGCTGGTTTCCCACCTCTGCAAACCCGCAATCCTCACCGCACCTCTCGCAGCGAGGAGGCAGTGCGGCGCGCGAGGCCCGCGTGTGCCCAGCCCTTGGCGAGTACTCGGGAAAGGAATTAGGAAGGGCAGGAGTTACATCATTCGCTTCTTTTCGCAGCTGAGAAAACAAGCAGAGGAGGTCCGGCGAGGTGAGGCCGGTTGCCCAAGGTCACCCAGCCTGGAGCGGGGCCGGGGCCCAAGCCACGCCGCGCGCCCTGCGCTCTAATCCCTGAGCCCCCCGGCCCGGGCCTGCCCGCACCTTGCCCTTCCCCGAGCTCCGTGGGCCTTGGGCGCCCGGAGGCCGCGTGGGGCCGCGGAGACAGGCGGCGGGACCGGGGCCCGGCCCCCGGGGCGGGAGGGGTTAACGGGCTCCGCCGCATTGGGCCGGCCTCCGGGGGAACCAGCCAATGGGCGCGCGCCGCGATGAGGTAATGCCGGGGCCGAGAGGAGTGGGCGGGGCTGGCGGGGACCTCGCGGAGCTCGCCTGCCTTCTCTCTCCACGCACCCCTCACCTTTGACCCTGCTGTCCCCTCCCCGGCCTTACACCCGCAGAGACCCCGGGCTGGAGCTGAGGGTCTGGGGCGGGGGGGGGGGGGTGGAGGCGGGGGGACGGGGACTTGGGTCCCTTAAGGTCTTCGGCAGGAACCCGGAGACGTCTTGCTTCCTCTGGGCCTCAGTTTCCCATTTTGCAAGACGGGCGCTAAAGGCGCCACCAGAAGTGAGCGTCCTTGGATCTCAGGACAGGTTTCAGCCCCTCCCTGACCTTGGCCCAGGCTTTAGCGGGTGCAGCAAGGAGCCTCGCCGGCCCAGTCACACCCTCCACGTGGCCCCGAGCGAGCCGTCAGCCCCTCCCTCTCCCTTGGGTATCGGAGCCTGCGGCACCTCCCTTCCCCCCCACCCCTCACCCCGTCCCTTCGCTGTCACCAAGCCCCCCCGATTTAGCTGCATTGGCAGCTGGCCTTGGCGGTTTAGTAGTCAGAGGTCAAAGTTCAATGTTAATAGAGCGCCTGCTACGTGCTGCTCAGAGCTTGGGGCTTGGATGCTGCCCGGCAGGCCTCCGGGGGCCGCTTGCCCGTCCGCCCGTCCAGCGTCTGCCGTCCGCCGTCCGGGCACGAAGCGGTTAAAGCTTTTCCAGCCGAGCTGGCACTGCCGCCACTGCCGGGCCTATTACTCAGCTCGCGGGGAGGGGGCGGTGGGGGAGAGGAGGGGCTGGAGTTGAGAACCGCAGAAAGCTATTCTCAGGGGCTCCCAAGTGTGGGGAGGGCGGCTCAGCAGGAGCTCCTGCTTCCCAGAAAGTTGATTATTTTTAACCCAGGAAGAAGAAAGGAAGGAGGCGAGGGAGAAGGACTCAGAAAAAAAAAAGAGAGGGTTGCAGAGGAGAGGAGAGGAGAGGATGGGGAAGGGGGAAGGAGAGAGGGGAGAGGAGAGGATGAGAGCAGAAGAGAGGGCAGTGGAGGGGAGGGGCGGGGAGGGCTTGGCAGGGCGGAATGGAGGGGAGTGGAAGGAGAGGCCAGATCGGTGGGGGGGGGACGCCAGCTGGCAGGGGTCTCTGGGAGGGGAATGGACGTGGAGGGGGCACTGCCGCCCTCCTCAGCCTCTCCCTGCACCCCTCCGCCTGTTCTCCGTGGGGCTCCCCTGCCACACCCACCCGAGGCTGCCCATCTCGGCCTTCCCACGGCTGAGCTAGAGCGGTGCCCTTCGGGGTATCACCACCCGGGGCTGTGCAGGGCACCGGGCTCGGAGGGGGGGGGCCGAGGCAGCCTCAGCCCTGTGCTAGGGTGACAAGTCCTCGCCCCGTGTGGTGACGCGACCGCTGGGGGATGGGCAGGAACGCTGCCCCGAAAACCCCGTGGTCCCCAAAGGGAAATGTTTCCAGAGGAGAGGGCAGAAGACACACCTAGGACTCCCTCTCTCCAGCCTTGGGGTAGAGCCAGGCTGAAAGCCAAACCCAGAGAGGGGCCGTCAGGGAGGGCGCTGGGACAATGACAAACAAGACAGATACAGCCGGGCCGCACGAGGCTCACAGTCCTGCAGGGGAAGCAGAAACTGCCGGAACCATTGCGAATCATGCATTCAGTAACAGCAAGAGGGCAGGAGGTGGGAGGGGACCGTGCAGGGGCAGGGGAGGGCTGGGAGGGCTGGTCCCAGGGGCCTGATCTCTGCGGGGGTCATGGGAGGGCTCCCTGAGGCCCCGGGAGTGGCTAACTAGGGGAAGAGTGACCCGCGGAGGGGGCAGGGACGGCGTGGTGGATGGGGTCCCAAGGCACAGACCCGAGAGCCCGAGGGAGGATCGCTGTGGCCCAAGACCGTGGCCCCTGGACGTCTGGGGAGACTTCCATGCAGCAGAGGGAGGGGTCCCGATGGCCAGGCTCACAGGAGGAGGAGACCGAAGCCTGCGAGGGGGCCAGCCCGGGACAGGACATAAGTGTGCGTGCATCCTTTGCACAGAGCGTCCTGCCCTCCGCGTGAGGAAAGACCCAGGGGGACACATCCAACCCGGTCCAGGACCCGGAATGGCGTGGCTGGGCCCAACCGGGAGAGGATGGCTGGGGGAGGACTCTGCCTCCGGCTGGAAACCCAGCACCGCCCGCTCTACCCCTGGTGACTCTAGAACCCAGGACCAGCAAGGAGCAGGAGCGGAGGAGGGGAGGGAATGTCCTGGGCTACTGGCTGGAGGGCGACGACTTGCTATGTCATGGCGGAACCACCCACGCACACGTCCCCCTCGGATCCCGGTGTCTCTGCTCCCAGGATGGGAAGGCCACTACTAGCGACAGCGATGGAGAAACCGCGGAGGCAAGGCCCTTAGCAACGGAGTGGCCTGTCCCAGGTCGCTTTGGGCCCTGAAGTTTCTGCATCAGTGAAACAAGGGGGATGGGTGGCGGAGCTCCAGGGCGCGAGAGTTAGACTTGCCCGCATCCAACCGTGGGCCGGGCGGCCGTATCGCTCCTATTTTGCAGATGAGAAAACCGAGGCTCGGGGAAATGTACCAAGGGGGTGGTGCGGGGACCCGGGGTCCTCTCTCCTCGGTTCCCACAGTCGCCCGCCCTCCAAATAAAGAAGCAAGTTGCGAAATGCGTTCCCCCTCCAGGAGCCCATCCTCCCTCTCCCCGAAACCCACCCGGTGACCCTGGGCTGGCCCTCCGGGCCCCGGGCGGAGCCGAGTCCGCATCGGGCATCTCTGGGCTGGGCTCCCTCGCTGGCGGAGCACAAAGGAGGTAGCCGGGCAGAGAAAGAGCCCGCCAGGCGAGGAGCCGGCTCCGCGGGTGCCTTTCTCCCCGCTTTCTTCCTCTCTCGGCTCTTTGTTAAGCTCCCTTTCAGCTGAGCCGGCAGAGCCTGGGTGTTCCGAGCTCACAATAATTGCTGCGTCTAGACAGTGTCTGGTATGAGGCCTCCCTCTCCCGCGCCTCCCCGGCCTCCCCGAGGCTCCCTTTCCCAGCCCTGCGGCCCCGGCTCCACGCCCCCCGTTTCCCACACCCCTACTCCTCCCCGGCTGGCCCCCCCCCCCAAGCCCCCATCCCCCGGCCTGCCTCCCTGCCTCCCTCCTGCTCACACTTTCATGTCTCTCTCTCTCCCTCCCCCATCCCACCCTTGGGCGGGCACACACTCCCTTCTTTCCCCCTGAAATCCAGGGGACAAAGGTGGTTTTGCCTTTGGCTCTGCCTGGGAGAGCTTGGAGGAGGCTGCAGCACCCCCCCCCCCCAACCCCGGAGCAGGAGGCCGCTTACCTTGCTGGATTGGGAGGCCGAGCTCTGGGATCTGGCCGGCTCTTAGCCTCACCTCTGCCTCCGGGCTGGGTGGAGGCGCGGAGGCTGCAGCGCCGCCGGACGGTTTTAGGGACAGGTACAAGCAAGAAAGTCTGGGCACCCCTGAGTGGAGTGGCTTCAGGGGTGGGAAGTCAAATTTCACCAGTTCTAAGGTCTGTTCCTGCCCCAGCTCCGATGGGCGACTCTGGGAGCTTCCCTGGGCGCTAGGGTTTCCTCCCTGGTGTCCGAATGGAGGCCGTCAGGGTGTCGAGACGGGACACTCCCATCCTGTCGCGTTTGCTCAGCCGTTTCTCCGCTCTAGCCACCATGCTAATTCTGGGCAAGCGTTCATTTATGTCATCCTCGCTAAGAGAGAGAGAGAGAGAGAGAGGGACTGAGCCTGCGACTTGTCCCATTTTACAGATGAAGAAACTGAGACCCAGAGAGGCCAAGCAACTTGCCTAAAGTCACAGAGCCAGCAAGTAGAGGCACCGGGTTTGAAGGCCCGGAGGCTGGTTCCGGCCCCGGGCGTTGCCAACACCAGGAACTGAATACCTAGGGCTAAGATCGGAACTGTGCGGGTTGTTACTTCCTTTAGCCTCACAACACCGTTGGGTAGGAGCCAAGGTTATGTCCGTCATACAGACAAAAAGAGCATGGCCCAGGGCTGCGGGGGTGGCCGGGATCTAACTGGGTGTTCGGTCTAGGAATCCAGGACCTTGCTGCGGCTGCGCGGAAAGGGCTGGAGGGGAAGTAGGAGATCGATTCTCGCTTTATACCTTTTCCCGCGCCTCCCCTCTGGGCTTTCTCCAGCACCTCCTGGGCACGCAGCCCTCGCCAGGCTGGGGGAGGCGGGGGCCCTGTCGTCACGAGATCACGGCCCACATCGTGGCAAGTCAGCCAGCTCGAGGGGCACAGGGCCTCTGGGAGCCACGGGGCAGGGTGCCTTACACCCAAGAAGGCTTCCTGGAGGAGGCGGAATCAACACCGTCACAGAGGATGAGTGAGTTGGGCCTAGAGGGGAGGGCGAGGCCACACACACACACACACACACACACACACACACACACAAGAAGGTCCCTAAGTGAGAGAGGAATAAGGTGCTCTCAGAGGACCGGGGAACCCTGAGCAGCTTTGGCCGCTGACCAGGAGGGGGGGGCCAGGGAGGGAGGCCGGGGGAGCCACAAGGCTGCAGCCCGACTGATAGGAGGGGTGTCGATAGGACAGCTGTCGCTCATCCCAGGCGGGCAGGCAGGACCGTGGCAGGGGCAGGCTGGGCGGGTTAGGGGGCCCGACAGGTGACACAGACGCGGCCTCCTCTGACGTCGGGGACTAGCCTACGAGCGTGCGTCCGATGCCGCTCCAGACGCGGGAAGCCGTGTGCGCAAGGGCCCCGAGGCCGGGGTAGCCGGGGGCGCTCCCGGAGGCCGTGGGGCCGTGTCCGAAGAATGGCCTTCAGGAGCAAGGTGGAGGGAACGGCAAAGGCTCCAGCTCAGGGAGGAGGATTAGTTGGGGAGATTCATCTGGAACCTTGGTGGGATGGGCCAGGAGGCCAAACCCGGAGGAGGCAGGGCGGCTGGGAGGCCGCCCATCTCTCCTGGTCTCGGCCCCTCTTCCCTTCCAGGGAGTCGTTCTGATTCCGCACCCACTTCCGCCCCGCGGGGTGCCTCCCACTCTCCACCCCCCAGCTCGGCGGGGCCATTCATTCTTCATCCGGGCCATCGTGGAAATGTCAGACACACAAATCTGTGCCTGAACCGCTCTCACAGCCTGCCGGGGGTGGGGGGACCCGTTGATGAGTTCGGTGCCTGCCACCTCTGGGTGGGCCTCAGGGCCGGCGTGGCCGGCCGCAGGCCTGGGCCGTGGCTTCTCTGGGTCTGACTTGGAATCCCCGGCGCGGGCCTGATAGGGGGCTGGCGGCAGGGCAGGGGACATGGCCCCTCCCGCCTGGATGTGCAGCTGGGGGCTCGCAGGCGGGTGGAGGAGGGAAGCAGGAGCGGGCACAGGATAGCAGGGCAGGTGCGGACGGTCCGGTAGCGCCAAGGTGAAGGCCCGGACCTCCCAGTCCTGTCTCCCTGCCCCCAGGCTCCCCGGGCAGATGGTTCCAGCACTCGGCACGCTTCCAGCTATAGAAGGATGATAGGACCACACACCACGTATTTCCTAACGGCCCCCACATGAGGTGCGGGGCGACCCCCGCAATCGGACCCCCTCGATGTGTGCGGCCGAGCCGGTGAACCAAGATCCTCACGACTCCCTGACTCTCGGGCCCTCCTCTCCCGCAGGGGGCCGTGGCGGGCGGTGCCCGGCTGTCCCCCCACGAAGCCATCCTGCCTGCTCTGCCTCCTCACCCTTTGCCCTTGCTGCTCTTTTCTGGAACATTCCACCCCCGACATCTCAGAAGATGGCCCTGTCGCTTCCTCCCAGGCTCTGCTCAAACACCAGCCGCCTCCTCAGCGAGGCTCCCGCAGGCCGGGTCTGTCTCCTCCCGCGCCTTCCTGGCCTCCTTTCCTTTCCTTCCCGGCACCTGCCGCCGGACATGTCATGGACTCGCCGACTCGTTTATTAATCGCGCGTTCTCCCTCGGCGGCGTCCGAGCTCCGTGGAGGGCAGGCTCTCTGCTGTCACCTGCTGCGCCCCTAGCGCCTAGGACGGCACCTGCCCAGGTGGGGCCAGCACATCCAGAAGGCCCCGTAAAGCCCAGCTGGGGACATCGCCATTTCCGATGCTATTGCTGCCGCTGCTGTTTTCCTTGCTATGATCACGATGTGTTCCTGAGCCGACCCCAGGCCTTGGTCTTCCGGCCTGCGAAATGGGTATCTTGGGGACTGGGGCCTCAGCTGCCAGAAGCCCCGATTCGGGGGGAGGAGGGCCCATAGGAGAGGCCACGAACACTACCCGCCCACCTGGGGGAGCCTGCGCCCCTCACTGGAGAGAGAGAGAGACCCAGGAGAAGCTCGGAGACCGCCCCCCCACACCCCCCATGAGCAGGGCTGCCAGAAGGCCATACATTATTCATTGCCAAATGGGGCCGCGGGCAGCTCTCGGCGCCGCGCGCTGGGGCTCACTCGGCGCCTGGCACCTCGCTGATTGCTCCTCACACGTGGCTTCCTTGCATCTTCTCGGATTTGCGGGGTGCGATCCTGCCTCTCCCCCTCGCCCCCCGCCCCCCCTCATCTCATCAAGGGGGAGCCTGGGGTTCAGAGGATGGGGCGACCGCTTGAGTCCCACAGCCTCTCAGGGGCCGAGCTGGGCCTCTGGTCCACGCACCGGCTTCGGAACCCCACTCCCCGGCTGCCTCTCAGTGGAGGGAAGAGACAGCCCTGGGGAGAGCCAGCGAGGGACAGAGAGGACACCCACACGCCCAGGGCAGGCAGAGCACCGGCCGGACGACAGCAGGGCTGAGGAAGGGTGGGGACAGGCGTGGCGTCCCCAGCCCCCAGTGCCCGCCTCCCCGTGCCCTTCTAGGCCCTTCTAGGGCCACCGAGAGCACTGGCTGTGGAGTTTCAGGGCCTCAGTTTGCCCAGCTGGACAATGGGAACCAGAGACTTCACCCCTGGGGCCGGGAGGCGAGGCAGCCGCGAGCTGGCCCCAGAGCGGCACCTGCCGAGGGGAAAAGCCAGTCCCCGAGGGCTCTGTCCCCTGCGGTTGTGTTTCGAGAACATTTTCGAAATAACCACATTTTAGCCTCGGAGGACAGATTAGACACTGTCGGGGATTCGGGAACGGCCAGATGGGGGTGAGACGGGGTGCGGTTAAAAAGGAACAACAGCAGAAACCCTTGTGGTGACGGAAACGTCCCGTGTCCCGTGATGGAGGACACGCAAGCCTGTGACAGGAGCGCGGGGAACTCACGGCGCACACGCGGGAGGCGGAAGTCGAACAGGAAGCCTGAGCCAGCGGGCTGGGTTGCGTCACGCCCGTGCCCCGGCTGTGACACCGTCCTGTGGTTTTGCTAGAACGTTCTGTCTGGAGCGACTGGGGGCGGGGTACCTGGGATCTCTCGGTCTTCGTTCTTACAACTGCGGGTCGACCTCCAGGTCACTCAGTAAAAATTGTGATTAGAAAATGTCATTTGCCTCTGCTCCCGAAAGGGTTAAGAGAGTTGTGTGCTGTTCCCCCCACCACGGCGTCCAGGCCAGGGGGCCGGGGGCCGGGGGCCGGCGGTTGGGGGGCAGCAGCCTGGCAGCTGGAGTCTTCCCCACTAAATTGTCCTTTCTGTCTCACTGAATTGTCCTTTCTGCCTCACGGTGAGTGGCCCCAGTCGATATTCCAGAATGTTCCTGTCCCCTTCCACCTTCCCGTAGACAGGAAGTCAATAGTGCCCCGTAAGACCCTAGAAGAGACTCTGGAGGAAGACAAGGAAAGCCTTTGCCATCAGTCTCCTGTCCGCATCGGGTGGGGAGACCCGACCGTTCCCAGAGGCTCTCGGCCAGGACGGTGAGAACACCCCCACCCCCACCCCCACCCAGCGCTCTGCTGCCTCCGGGAGGGTCCAGGGCAGGGCCAGGCATGCGGAGGGCAGGCAGGTGGGTCCCAGACCTACCGCGCTCTGCCTCGCATGCCACTCTAGACAATTCCTATCCTCTCTTTCGTCCTTTATTCCTCACTCGAAGCACGAAGGAATTGGACTAGATTATCCCTTTTTTCTTTTAGTTTATTTATTTCGAGAGAGAGAGAGAGAGGGAGAGCGAGAGAGCACAAGCAGGGGTGCAGGCAGAGAGGGAGGGAGAGAGAGAATGGATCCCAAGCAGGCTCCACGCTGTCAGCACAGAGCCTGATGCAGGGATTGAACCCACAAACTGTGAGATCATGACCTGAGCAGAAACCAAGAGTCAGACTAGACGCTCAATGGACTGAGCCCCCCGACGCCCCTGGACTAGATTATCCTTAAGGAAGGGGCTAGCCGCTAGGTTGCGGGCCACAGAGGACTTTCGCTCACATCCCATGTGACCTGGACAGGAAGAGCCCGCCCAGGGCCTGCCCTTCCTGTGACCTTGGGCCCCCCACCCTGCAGCATCAATCCAGTGAGCCGGTTACATAGCTCAGGTCATTAAGTCATTCGACAAACACCCATTGAGTTCTCTGGCACCGACACTAGAGAAAAACGGCGGGAAAAAGATCCTGTCCTTGCCTTCGTGGAACATGCAGCCCGAGGGGGAAAGAATGCCGCGAATACGTCGCCGATTGCAGATTGTGAGACCACGCGGATCACGGATAGATTATGAGATTTGGCAGATATTAAGATCACACCACAAAGGACAATGTGTGGCTGGGAGGGGGGGCTGCGGGGCCATGGTGAGGGATTCCCCGGGGAGTGGTAATTAAGCTGACGGTCGGAGCGGGGGATTCACTCTAAGCCAAGGGGGCAGCCACGGGTAGTGGCTGCTCCTAAATGGGGGGCAGCAAGACCTGGGGGTCGGTGCGGACAGACCACGGGCTGTATGCGATCGGAGTCTGGAAGGAGGCCACGCCTCCACCGGGGGAGCAGGTGCAGGGGGGAGGCCAGCCTGGGGGGCCAGAGTGCCGGGTGAGGAGCCTCCCCTCCATCGCAGACAGAGGGGAACCTCCGAGATGCATTAACGGGGGGGGGCGGTTTTACCAGATTGGAGGTGTGTTTTCAAAATCTCCCCCCGTTTACCAAGAGGAGCAGGGGACCTCCCAGGCCCTCGTCGTTTCCGTGAATGATTTTTTACTGCGGTGTTACTTAAACGTGTACGAACGTAAAACGAGACATGAATTCCTCGTACCTCTTAGGGGGCTGTAAAGCCGAGACAAGTTGATCAATCAAATACAAAATCGATTCAAATCAACTTAATTTTATAGGACGTGTCCGTCTTTTGTTCGAAGCCCTGTCACCAGCTACGGTACAAACACGGCCCAACCGCTGTGGCTTTGAGTTTGTGTGGCCGAGCAGATTGGCCTTTGAAATCAATAATAGGCAGGCAACTCAAGAAAAAAAATGGCGGCGGGGGGAAATACTTGGATTAAAGCACTTCGCAAGAGAATATCCAAATGACCCCCCCCCCAAATGCAGGAAAATGTTCCCCGTGTCATGACTCATCACGGGAAACACAACCGAAGACCGCAGCGAGCTACCACTTGAGAGACCGGCACAGCTACAGTGAAGAAGGCCGACAGCATTGAGTGTCGGCGGACACGTGGAGCAACCGGAACTCCTTACGGCCCGTGGAAATGTGAGTTGGTAAAACCATCCTGGGAAGCGTGTGCTGGATCTACTCAGACCACCCCTGCCCTGTTCTCTGGCCCGGCCCGTCTGCCCGTGGGCAGAAACCCAGCAGAAGTGCATCCGTGCGTTCCCCGAAGCACGTGATCCAGAATATTCTCAGCGGCACTATGGGTCATAGCCGTAAATGGAATGAATCCAGGGGCGCCTGGGTGGCTCGGTCGGTTAAGCCTCCGACTTCGGCTCAGGGCATGACCTCGAGGTTCGTGGGTTTGAACCCCGCGTTGGGCTCTGTACTAATGGCTCAGAGTCTGGAGCCTGCTTCCGATTCTGGGTCTCCCTCTCTCTCTGCCCCTCCCCCACTCGCTGTGTTTCTCTCTCTCTCAAAAAAAGTAAATAAACACACACACACACAATGGGATGCTCGTCCTCCCCCAGCCCCGCGACACTGCCCTGCTCTTATGCACCACAACCTGTTGACTGAACGGTGCCCTGGCTTGACCGGCGGGAGCTGGGGGGACGAAAGGGCCTGACCTTACAGGCCAGAGAGTGGGATCGCCTCTGGCGGAGAGGCCTTGCCGACAGTGCCGGGGCCCTGGATGTGATAGGCAGACCCCCCGCCCTGGTGTCCAGGGAAGGAGCGGGCGCCGGGCAGCCTGAGGCAGACGCACGGGCACACGCTGCCGATCCCGGGCAGCCTCCGGCAAAGCTCAGCCCTGGCACCAATGCCCCATTTGTTTGTGCCTTCACCTCCCCTCCCCTGCAGCAGGTAAGGGAGGAAGGCCATTCCCCCCTCCTGAACTGTGGACAAATAACCCACAGGCGGCCTGCCAGTGAGAAGGGCCTCGTCGGTCTGCGTGAGTCTGGCGCTCAGCAAAGGCCAAGGGGATGAAGGCTCTGCAGGGCAGGATGCCGTGTGGATGGGCGACGGGGGCCTGCCCACGGGAAGTTCACTGACGGGCTTCCAGAAAAACGGGACTGAAAACCACGAGTTCAGAGTTTTGGGTTAAGAAGTACCCACCGGGGGCTCAGAGCGCTGACACACAGCCTCATTTAATTCTCCCACTTACAGACCCAGAACTCAGACACGACTGTTTTTAAAATCGAGTCTGACGGTCTCTGCCTCTCAGTTGGAGCGTCTAGTACTTTTATGGTACATGCGCTTCCCGGTGTACGAGGTGGACTTAGCCTGTCACCTTGCCATTTGTTACCTGTTGGTCTCTTGTCTGTGCCTCCTTCGCTGTCTTCTGTCGGACTAATCAAGTATTTATAAATATCCCGTTCCGTCTCATCTGTTGACTTCTTAGCTGTACCTCTTTATATCTTCGGTGGCTCTAGGAGTCCAAATCTTTGTATTCTTCCATCATCACAGGCTCCCTTTCGGTAGTAAAATACCGCTTCGTGTATTCCGTAAGAACTTTACCAAAGCGGAATTTTATTTTCTCCCCTCCTGCCTTTTGTATTCTCGTGGTCATTCGTTTCACTTTTCGGGATCGCGGATCCCAGAATGCCCTCCTAGTGTTGCTCTAAGGAGTCCCTCGTTTTGAAAGAAGTTCGGAAAAGAAAAATTGTCTTCTGTATCTGCTCGTGGCTTTACCAGCCTCAGTGCTATTTTTCCCCCTGCAAGTCTGAAATTCTATCATACGGGTCTCCTGGCAACATTTTCTCTGCCTTTTTTTTTTTTTTTCCCGAGACAGAGAGAGAGAGAGAGTGGGGGCGGGGGCAGAGGAAGAGAGACTGAGAAAATTAAGCAGGCTTCTCACCCAACGCCGAGCGGATCTTACCACTGTGAGATCAGGAACTGAGCTGAAATCAAGAGTTGGACGCTGAACCAATTGAGCCCCCCCAGGCACCCCATCGTCTTTTAATTTATTCAACGATTAAAATTTTTTTCCCATCTGGAAAGACATTTCACTGATAACATTCTAAAGTAACAGATTTTTTTCTTTTCATCGTTTTTGAGGTGTTGCTCCATTGTCTTCTGACTTGCATTGTTCTTAGGAGAAGTCTGTTGTCTTTCGCATTGTCGTTCTTCTGTGCAGAATTGTCTTGGCTTTTTTGGTTTGTGCTCTTAGCTGTTGCTTATGTGTTTGTTTTGGTTTTCTTCAGCTGCCTCCCAGGTTCTCTCTTGATTGTTGGTTTTCGGCAGTCTGACCATGATATGTCTAGTTACGGTCTTTCCAGTATTTACCATGATTGAGGCTTACCGAACTTCCTTGATCATTTTTTTCAAAATTAGAACATTCTCAGCTCATATTTCTCACTTGCTTTCTTTCTGGCCTATTACCTCTCCTTCCTCCTCTGGGACTCCAGTTAAATGTGTGTTCAGCCTGCTTGATCCTGGGGTACCAGGAGGCTCAGTCGGTTAAGTGTCTGACTCCTGATTTCAGCTCAGGTCATGATCTCACGGTTCATAGGTTTGAGCCCTGTGTCAGACTCTGTGCTGACAGTGCAGAGTCTGTTTGCGATTCTCTTTCTCTCCCTGTCTCTAAGCCCTTCACCAGCTCACACACCCTCTCTCTCTCAAAATAAATATTGACCTGTCTTTACATGTACTAGTCCTATTTTATTGGGTCTAATCCTATCCAGTGGATGTTTATGTGGCTTTTAGTCCCATCCAAAGGATCTTTGCCTTTTGAGATATCAATTTTACAGTTAGAATTGGATCTGCTTCTTTTTTATTTAAGAAAAATTTTTTTTAATATTTATTTATTTTTGAGAGACAGAGAGACAGAGCATGAGCAGGGGAAGGGCAGAGAGAGAGGCAGACACAGAATCCGAAACAGGCTCCAGGCTCTGAGCCATCAGCGCAGAGCCTGACGCGGGGCTCGAACTCACAAACTGCAAGACCATGACCTGAGCTGAAGTCGGCCGCTTAAACGACTGAGCCACCCAGGCGCCCCCTTTTTTATTATTTTTATTTTATTTATTTAGAGAGAGAGAGCGAGCAAGTGGGGGAGGGGCAGAGCGAGAGGGGAGAGAGAGTCCCAAGCAGGCTCTGCACTGTCAGCACAGAGGCTGACACACGGTTCGATCTCATGAACCATGAGATCACGACCTGAGCCAAAATCAAGAGTCAGATGCTTAACCAACTGAGTCGCCCAGGTGCCCCAGATCTGATTCTTTAAAACAAAAAACAAAAAACAAAAACCCACTTCCTTATCTCCTGTGTTATGGGTTAAAATATGCCCTCTCCCAAAATGAGAGTCCTAACCCCTAATATCTCATAGTATGACCTTACTTGGAAATAGGGTCGTTACAGATGTAATCATTTAAAACGAGGTCATACCAGAGTAAGGGGGGTCCTCAATCCAATATGACTGCTGTCCTTATACTAAAAAGACAGAGACACAGAGAAAATACTGTGTGAAGAGGGAGGCAGAGATTGGATCCACATATAAGCCAAGGGACATCAAGAATGGGGCGACTGGGTGGCTCAGTTGGTTAAGCGTCCGACTTCGACTCAGGTCATGATCTCACAGTTTGGGGGTTTGAACCCTGCATCGGGCTCTGTGCTGACAGCTCAGAGCCTGGAGCCTGCTTCAGATTCTGTGTCTCCCTCTCTCCCCTCCCCATTTGCGCTCTCTCTCTCTCAAAAAATAAACCTAAAAAAGAATTGCCATCCATCACCAGAAGCTAGGAGACAGGCATGGGACAGATTGCCCCTCAAAGACCTCAGAAGGAACTAACCCCGTCAACTCCTAGATTTCAGGCTTGAAGCCTCTGGAACTGTGAAAGAATAAATTTCTGTTGCTGTAAGCACCCCCCCCCCCCAATTTGCAGTACTTTGTTCTGGCGGCCCTAGGAAACTAACGCACTCCTAACACGTCTCGTGTTTTCATCCATTATACTTGCCTTTTCCTGTAGATTCTTTAACACACGTATCACAATGAGTTAAAAGTTTGCTTCCTAACTCCAGCATCTGGGGTGTCTTTGATCTGACATCAGCTCAGGTCATGATCTCGCATTTCGTGAGTTCGAGCCCCACGTGGGGCTCTGTGCTGACAGCTCAGAGCCTGGAGCCTGCTTTGGATTTTGTGTCTCCCTCTCTCTCTGTCCCTCTCCCACTCACTCTGTCTCTCTCTCAAAAAAAATAAATAAATACACATCAAAAAAAAATAAAATAAGAAAGTAAAATATTTTAGGGGTGCTTGGGTGGCTCAAGTTGAGCATCTGACTTCAGCTCAGGTCATGATCTCACAGTTCTTAAGTTCAAGCCCCGAGTGGGCTCTGTGCTGACAGTTTGGACCCGGGAGCCTGCTTCAGATTCTGTGTCTCCCTCTCTCTGCCCCTCCCCTGCTTGAACTCCATCTCTCTCTTTCTATCTCAAAACAAATAAACATTAAAAAAAAGTTTTAAACGAATTAAAAAATAAAATATTTTAATGGGGCACCTAGTGGCTCAGTCAGTTGAGTGTCTGACTTGGGCTCAGGTCCTGATCTCACAGTTCATGGCTCAAGTCCCATGTCAGGCTTTGTGCTGACAGACAGAGCCTGCTTCAGATCCTCTGTCTCCTTCTCTCTTTCTCTCTCTCTCTCAAAAATAAATAAACATTAAAAAACATTTTAGATAAAAAATAAAGGGTCACCTGGTGGCTCAGTCGGTTGAGCATCTGATTTCAGCTCAGGTTATGATGTCATGGTTCATGGGTTCAAGCTCCACATCTGGCTCTGTGCTGACAGCTCGGAGCCTGGAGCTGGTTTCAGACTCTGTGTCTCCCTCTCTCTCTCTGCCCCTCTCCTGCTCATGCTCTGTCTCTCAAAAAATAAAATTAAAAAACACTAAAGTAATTTTTAATAAAAAATAAAACAAACCCTTTAAAAATCTCGTCTATGCCACATTTTCCTGTCGCGTCCCATGTCTAGTCATTTTTAATTTTATGCTGGACATTGTGTGATCCACGTAGAGACTCTGGATTATGTTCTCTTCCTCTGAAGAATTTTGCATATGGTTCTATTGTTGGCCCTTCACCTTGACCTTGTGCAGGCTTGGTGTTAGACTTCGTTAGGACAGGTTTGCTTCTACGTAACGGTCTCCCAGGGTCTCATTGAAAAGCCTGGTGTGTTTAACAAACCACTCTAACTTGGTGAAATTTGAACTAGAAAATCTGTTTCCCCCATGCCAAGCAGCTGCAGAAATCTCTGCTCAGCATTTTCAGCCTTAATTTATGCTTTCCCCTTGGAGTCAGGACCCATGCCAGAGTCAGCCAAGGATTTGAGGGGGGGGGGTTTCTCCCTCTGTGTTTCTCTTTTCTGGGATTTCTCTCTCTCAATTTCCAGTTTCTCTAGAGGCCTTAAACTCTAATTTCCTACTCTTCAGCTAATAAGGCTTCTGATTTCTGCTGGTGTTCTAGTCCCCTAAGCACTAAGTAAACTAGAGAACACCTTCAGGGGAAAAGCCACATAAATGTGTCTCTCGTCAGTATGGGGTCCTTATTTCAAGGGGCATATTGCCTCCAGTTTCTGCCTGATTTTGCCCACCTCTTATAGTTCCAGACAAATCCGTTTTCTCTATTTGTCCAGAATTTGTCACCGCTGCCAGCAGAAGGTTCGTCTGATAAAAACCACTCCTCCACCCTCAGCAGGTCTGCGGTTCATAAATCACCACACGATGCTGCCTGAGACTTACAGGTTCAGGCTCGTGTTAGGTCTAGTTTTAGCCTTGACATTGGAAGTGATACGGTTTAGCGGACAGTGCAGGCCCTTTTACTGGGGTCCGATGCCAGCTAGCCCTGATGCTGAGCCTTGAGCCTGATACTTTGTTGAACAAAGCCCTTTATCTCATTGAGCTTCAGTGGCCTCACCTGTATTGCAAGAAGAACACCCTCTGTCTTGCGGGATGAGGAATGGAAATGACCGGAGTGAAAGCCCGGCACCATGCCTGCACATAATAAAGTCCTCAATAAATGGGAGCTGTCGTTAGCAGTGAATTACACGATCCTCCTCTTATAAGCAAAGATCCCCAAATGACGAAACAGTCAGCTGGATCCAAGACTGGCCTTGGGCATGTTCCCACCCTATACCATCGATACCGTTTTGTTTTATGATTTTTCTTTTTGTGTTCTTCGACCAGTCATGGAGTTAATCTTTTTTTATTTTATTTTTATTTATTTATTTTTTTTTTTGAGAGAGAGAGAGAGTGAGACAGACCGCATGAGCAGGGGAGGGACAGAGAGAGAGGGAGACACAGAATCTGAAGCAGGCCCCAGGCGCAGAGCAGTCCACACAGAGCCCGAGGCGGGCCTCGAACCCACGAACCGCGAGATCATGCAGGACCTGAGCCGAAGTCAGACGCTCAACCCACCGAGCCCCCCGGGCGCCCCTGATACAGTTTAGTATACAAGCTGCTGTCCACGGGTCTGGCCTCCACCATCACGTGCATCTGCTGAGCGTAGGGAGGGACCTGCACCTTCTGGGGGGGTCCGAACTGTGCCTTCTGCACCGCAGAAAGTCCCCTGTTAGGGCACCAGTGAGGATTCCTGCTAGCTCATATCTGGGCTAAGGCAGGTCCCGGTGAAATGGGATGTGCCAGGCTGGGTGACACTCACTCACCAGGCTTAAACGGCAACCCGAAGAGGTAGAAATCGATATACTTGGTATCGAAGGGGAAGATGCCCTTTGAATCAGCAGAGGCCACCGAACACAGAAGCCCAAACCCCTGCCTTGGCAGGGGGGCCCGTGGTTTCCAGGCAGAGCCGCGGGACCCAAGGCTGCATTTTGGATCAGCCGTGTGGCTTGGGCAAGCCCCTGCCCCTCTCTGAACGTCCTTCCGCTGAGAGATGTCCTCAAAAGTCCCTCTCGACATGGGATCGGACCCCTAGTCACGGCCTTCCCTCCAGCATGGCAAGTGACATTGGGCGCCTCCCTTTGAAAGAACAAAACAAGGGGCTATGATCTCATAGGCTGGGGGTTCAAGCCCCGGGTCGGGCCCTGCGCTGACAGCTCAGAACCTGGAGCCTGCTTCGGATTCTGTGTCTCCCTCTCTCTCTGCCCCTCCCCTGCTCACGTTCTGTCTCTCTGTCTCTCTTTCAAAAATAAACATTAAAAAATTTTTAAAAAATAAAAACACAAAACAAAATAAATTAAAAACAAAATGAGACAAACCAAAAACGCCCTCTGCCTCAGTTTCCCCTATGTAACACAGGGTGCACATGCCCAACACTCTTCCCTGCACCAGGCTGTTATGGGGCCCTTCCAGACAAAGTGCTCCGAAGACCAGAACAAAAAGCATATATTCCATCCAAACTCTGCAACTTTGCCTTGCGCTGGGCAAACCCCCCAGTCTCCTATAAGGGCAAGGAGAGGAAACGGAACCATGCCTCTTGGGGGGAAAAAAAGGAGAGCTTTCAAAGAGAGACAAACAACTTGCAATTTAAATGCAGGAGAGACCAGGCTCTGCCACCACATATGCAGATTGATGCAAATGATATGCAAATCGCCCAGCGTCAGCCTGGGTTTGCCAACGTCCTCTGCCAAGCCGCCGGTTATGGGGTTCGGCCAGGAGCGGCCCGTGCCAGAAGCTCACATCTGGGGCCCGGAGGCCTTGGGGGTGACTGTTCTGTTGCGCTTCCTCCAGAAAGAGTTCCAAGACCTAGCGGGGCGCAGCCCCGCCCTCCTCTCCTCAGGGCTTGGAGCCCACCTCCAGATTCTCTGCGAGGGGGGCACCCTGTCTCCCTTCAGACTGTGAGTTCTCAGCGCCGGGGCTCCCTCTCGCTCGGGCTCAGGCAGAGCCCGGGGCCAAGCAGGCACAGAGTGAACGCAGGAAGGCAGGATTGCTGGGGGGGGGGGGGGGGGGGGGGGGGAGGGCTTTCTAAGTCTTCCTTGACCCAGGAAGGGGCTGAGGCCGCCTCAGAGGCTTTGGGCGCTGGTCCCCCAACAATTCGGCCTCAGTTACCTTGTCACCAATGAAGCTGCAGGGATTGAAGCTTGTAAGTGATTTCCCTAATTCGGTAATGGGCCAAGGTTCCACTTGGTTGATATCATGACATCCTTACCCCTCTCTCTCATTCCGTCTCCCTTTCTAGGGTGGGCCAGGACCTTACCTAGAGACGCCGTCCAGTAAAGCGTTGGCTGACCAGCTGTGGCATGAACGAGGGCATGACGCACTAACCAACAGGGTTTCGGCTAGCCTTCCAGAAACTGCCCATTAGCCATAGCCCATTCTGTCGACGCACAGCCCTTAACACTCCGCGGCCGGTCTTTATCTATTGTTGTTAACAATTCCGAATTCTCTTCAGTGCAATGAGGTGGACGCTCCGACTCATGCTAATGCGAACGCCGTCTCAAGCGAACGTGTTTCTGCATAGGATCTTTTCCTGAGGTTTCCTGAAGCCACTAGAACAGCTCGAAAGTATAGGAGAGCAAGGGTCCCCCCGGCCACCTTCTGCAATGGAGGACAGCAGCCAGTGGACAGACCTCCCATCTTCTGGGTGACACTTCTGGGAGGCATTCTGATCCCTTCTAGAGTTCTGGCTGAGGAAGTCCCTCCTTTGCCTGCGGCGGGGCAGGACACGCGCACGGTTCCTCCCCCGACCCCTGCCTTCCTGCCGTCCGGGGTCACTGAACTCAAGCTCTGCTTTCAAGGGACCCTAAATTAGGACAGGGTCGGTCTTCAAAATCGGGCTGAACGCGTGAATGGGCCTCTCACGAAGAGGGGATGCAGCCGAAGGGGGAAATCGACGGAGAATAGATGGAGAAAACAGTTCACGGCCCAAGCGAACGATTTCATTCATCAGCCCGTGCCAAGCGGCCTTGAAGGAGCGCGCGGTTCATTGGCTCATTCAGCGCGGAATTCCCCGCCTCCTGCTCGACGAGGCCCCGCCCCTGCGCCGCCAACAGCCAATAGAAATAGGAGCGCAGTCCCCACCGCAAACTGCCAAGGTAATTTCCATTTTTCTGGCGGCTTCCTGAAAACAAAGCAAAAAGAAGCTGGTGGAATTCGTTCTAATACGATTTGTATTTAACCTAGCATCTCCAAAATATTATGATTTTGACATGTCACAAATATTACAATTATTTAATTACTGGGATTTTTTTTTTTCATACTTCGAAGTCTTTGAAATCTGGCTCGTGTTTTCCACTGACGGCGCGTCTAAATTCGGACTGGCTCAGTGGATAGGGCAGCCCGAGCCCCGGGCTTGTGGGACTTTGGGCGAGTCCCTTTGGAGGGCGAGTCTTCATCAGAGAGAGAACCCAGAGGGAGAGGGCTTTGTAAACTCGCCGTGAGTCGGGGACCGCAATCATTTCATCCACCTACTCTGGCAGCCCAAGGGACTCACGGGTTTGGGGAAACACGCACGCGAGAGATCTCCCTTCCCAAACTTGGGGCACTGGGAACCCCAGCCGCCCAGGAGAGGGGGAGGGGAGGACTGGAGGAGGAGTCAGCGACCGAGTCCCTCCCCCTCTCCCCTCCAGGCAGAGCAGTACCGCTGGAGGGTGGGCAAATTAGAGTCCATTTTATTCCCAATGGCCTGCCACCTCCCTGTTAAAACGCCAGAGGATAGTTCTGCTCCTACTATCGGGGCTGGTGTCCATCAGGTGGGAGGGAGGCTAAGGTTGGGCTTGGCGATGGGGCTGTAACAGCTGCTTTGATTTTGTAAAATCCGTAGTCAGGAGTTTGGAGCTGGTTGCGTGGGAAAGCTCGCGGGCTCGCTCACACATCAGACACAACATTTCCCGAACGCCTCGCCTGTTTGCGCTGTTACCTTGAGGATGCCAGAGACACAGAGAGAAAACAAACAGGGCCCGGCCCGGGGAGCGCAGGTCTGGTGGGGGAGGCCAGACAGCAAGCAAGCGGCCACAGCGAAGCCGGTGAGAGGTGGAAAGAGCAAGATCGAAGGAGTGGGGGAGACGGTGCCCGCGGTAGGTTGCGTCCAGCCCAGGATGGGTCTCGAATGTTCCCTGAGACTCCTGCTCCAAACACCAGGACTGCCCCAGGAACCCTGACTCAGCTTCCCCGTGGCCTTCGGCAAAATCACCAATCAGGTGAAAACGTGGCAATTCCAATTCGTTGGCTGGGCATTCACAGGCCTCTGTCGCTGCCTTGCCGCGGGGTGTCCGGAGAAGCACAAGAGGTCGGAGGCAAACAAAAAACACAGGCCTCCGTTTCCAGCAGCATCGTGAGTTACGCAGCAGAAAACCCTCCTGCTACGAAATACTGTTTGGCCCTGGTGGTGAAAATATAACAAACGTCCTTCTGAATGCACGGCTGAGCTGGCAGGGAAGGGAAGGGAACTCCCCAGGGATAGAAACAAAGAAGCAGCTGAAAACCAGAGCAGGAATCGCGAGGACCGCTGCTGGCTGCTGTGTGGCACCAGGTGGGCAGGGCTGTGGGTGTCGGCAGCTTGGGGCTTGGATTTTCCAGCCCCCGTGGGGACAAGCAATGAGGCTTTGGGCTCCGCAAAGCCAGGAGTTGTAAATGAGACCCACCTCCAAGCCAGACTCGGCAGAGTTCTACTCAGTGAAAAGACAGACGAGGATTTGAAACAAATAAACGGAAAAACCAGAGACTGCTCCCCGAGATCTCACAAAAAGCTCATTTGGGCTTACAGTGGGACACGGGCTGCTCTGGGAATTCGAAACCACAGACTTAAGCCTCAAGGGGGTTGGGCTTTAAATTTACACTACTCTGCTTCCTAGTGTGTCCTGGAGACTCCGAACACAAGAACTTGATGCCAACGGGGGTCCCTGGCTGGAGAGTCCGGGGGCACGGGCAGAAACGAATGTGAACACTCCCCAGAGAGCCTTGACCTCAACCCAGGCTGCCAGCGTCACACGGACAGAGGTCCCTGCAGATGAGCTCAACGAAGAAAAAATTACAAGACAGCAGCAGTCATGAGAGACAATTAACGATGAAGCCAACAGTAGGATCGGACCGGCCCTTCCTCAACCCTGCCACAACCTCACACGACAGACCCAGGAGGTAAAGACTACAAAACAGCCGTGATTCCAATGACTAAGAAGTTCCGGGAAATATCAAAAAGAATGAAATATCATGAAAAAAGAAGAGCCAGGGTTTCTGGTTAGAAATGGCAGATCAAACACAGGCATTTATCTCTGCTCCCTCCTGAACCTCCTTTAAAAAGGGCAGAAAGGGAATTCTTAAAATACGACAAGGGCAAAGAAAATGGGATGATTCTGAAATGGGAAAGCAGACCGATCGGGGAGCGGGAACCAACTTAATGGGGACCAAACAATCGAGTCTTAAGCCAGAAGCGAGGAAAGTCTAGAGCCCCCCACCCCCACCCCACAAAGGCTTCGGGAATGGGGTACCAGGTACTTCTGGCAGGAGAAGTGAAAGCACAAATTGAACCACAGGGGACTTGTTGAAAGACGGTGAGTAGAGCAGATAGTAAGGAAGACCCCATCCCCCAAGCGGACGGCCTCCACCATCTCCCAACAGAAGACGGAGGGTTTATTCCCTGGAGGGGGTAAAGCCAAGGGACTCTACTGGAGAAGAGTTGGGGGCGGGGGTGGGGGTATGTCACTGAAAATGGGGAAATGAGGTGAAGGTCTTCACATTGATGATATATAGTCAGTATTGCCAACTGGCAACCAAGCTTAGTATGAATCTCCAGGCAGGAGATCGAAAAATAACTCTAGGGGCACCTGGGTGGCTCAGTCACTTAAGCATCTGATTCTTGATTTTGGCTCAGGTCATGACCTCATGGTTCGTAGGTTTGAGCCCCACATCAAGCTCTGCACTGACAGTGTTGAGCCTGCTTGGGATTCTCTCTCTCTCCTTCTCTCTCTGTGCCCCTCTCCTGCTCATTCTCTCTCTCTCTCTTCTCTCTCTCTCTCTTCTCTCTCTCTCTGTCTCTCAAAAATAAATAAACTTAAAAAAAGAAAAAAGAGGAGTGCCTGGGTGGCTCAGTCGGTTAAGCGGCCAACTTCGGCTCAGGTCATGATCTCACGGTTTGTGAGTTTAAGCCCCGCGTCGGGCTCTGTGCTGACAGCTCAGAGCCTGGACCCTGCTTCAGATTCTGTGTGTGTGTGTCTCTCTCTGACCCTCCCCCACTCATGCTCTGTCTCTCTCTCTCTCTCTCTCTCTAAAAAATAAATAAACGTTAAAAAAAAACTAAAAAAAAAAAAGATAACTCTACGCACATCTGAGAAGCTCAAGAGGAAAGACCTAAGGAAAATGACATCAGAAATTTCCTGTGAAAGAGCCGAGCCAAATCACTCTGCAGTGGAGTTTTTGGTGGGCAGCCAAATCTGAGCTCTGAGCTTCCAAGCGGCCTCCATGTGCAGAAGCCAAGGATCACCGGGCAAACAAGGGAAGCTCCTCACCCAGAGCCATACAGTAACAAAAACACAAAAAGCGACTTTGGAGGGAACACAGGTGATGATGATAAGAAGAAAAATGCGAAAAAGAGTATCATTAGTATCATCAAAGACATAAGAGATCCAGCACACATTAAAAAGTATAGGATATTATTACAAAGGAAGGCTCTGAGAACAACAACAACAAAAATCTCTTGGGTAGAACAAATGAAAAGCTCAGCAGAAGGGCTGGAAGGTAAGTTTGCAGATGAGGCAACAGCCCAGAAATCAGAGAAAAAGCACAAAGCATAGGAGAGAAAAGACATGAAAATTAGAGAATCAGCCTGGGAGATCTAACGTCCAAATAAGAGGACTTCCAGACAGAACAGAGTAAATAGAAGGGGATGATGATCATCAAATAAGTTATCAAAGTAAATTTCGCGGCATTAAATGGCACGAGTGTCCAGATTGAAAATGCCCACGAAATATTCAACAAAATGGATGAAAATATTTGCATCCCAAGACACATCATTGTGAAATTCCACCTCACTAAGAACAAATGAAAAATCATACAAACTCCCAGAGAGGGAAAAGACAGGTTTTATACAAAGCATCAAGAATCAGAATGGCATCAGACTTCTTACAGCACCACCGAAATTTGACAAAAATGGAGCTAATGCCTTTAAAAATCCTGAGAAAAATATATTTCAAACTTTGAATTCTATACCCAGATAAACTATCAATCAATAGTGAGAGTAGAATAAAAACATTTTCAGAAATGAACAATCTCAAAAAGTCTGACTCCCATACACCCTTTCTCAGGAATTTACTAGAAGACATGCTCTCTATCAAAACAAAGTGGGGGGGGGGAGGACAAGAAAAAAAGTTAAGGCAGGAAATCAAAACATAGAGAAACAATGGGAATTCTCAAGCTGTTGATGAAGTGAGATCCCAACAGGCCTGGAGAGCAGCCAGAAGAAATTGGAACAGACCAGAAGGATCTGTGAAAAATGTTTCCAAGAGGATGATGTTGGAAGATTAACTGATGTGCTTGGGTATATCAAGAGGCTGAGAAAGGATTAGGGATAAATTCATGATAATTACACAGAAAACTAAGCACACAAATAAATAAAACCCCAGACAATATCAACTACAGGAAAACCAAAGGTTGTGGGAGAAAAGAAAAATAACTGTAGGGTTCCACATGGTACTGGGTAAAGAGGATTATGTAATGATAATAATGTGAACGTTAAATCATGGTTTCACTATATTCCAGGAATGATGGGACAGGAAGTCTGTGTGTGGAAGGTAGAGGGAGGGGTGAGGTGTCTTATTTAAGCATCCGACTCCTGATTTTGGCTCAGGTCATGATCTCACAGTCATGAGATGGAGCCCCATGTTGGGCTCTGCACTGACAGCGTGGAGCCTGCTTGGGATTCTCTCTCTCCCGCCCCTCCCCACTCTCACATGCACTTTCTCTCTCTCAAAATAAACAAATAAACATTTTTTTAAAAGAAAGCACAACATTTTTTAAGAAAAAGAAATAGCACTGAAAAAAAATTATGTGACTATATCTGAGTATTAAATACTAGAAAATACTAATGAAAGAAACTTTAGAACGCCTAAATAACTGGTTAAATATACCATGTTCATGGATTGGAGGACTCAATTGATCTACAGATTCAATCTAATTTCAAAGAAAATCCTTAGGAGCTTTTTGGGAAAAATCTACAAGCTTATTCTTAAATTTACATGGAAAGGCAAAGGAACTAGTATAACAAAAACAATTTTGAAAAAGAACAAAGTTTCAGGACTCACACTAGATATCAAGACTTTGAATAAGATTACAGTAATTAGTGTGGACATTTTAGCCAGGGACTTTGTTAAATTCACTTATTACTTCTAATCATTTATTTGTTAATTTTTTGTAGATCTTCTATTTATACAATCATGTAGCCTGTGAATAGTGACAGTTTGTTCTTTATTTCCAATTGCTCTACTTCTAATTTAATTAATCTATTATTATTATTATTTTGCTTTATTGTAAGTCCCAAACTGGAAACATCCCCAAAATATCCATTAACAGTTGAATATATCACTAAGTTGTGGTATATTCACACAATGGAATACTCAACAGTGTTAAGAATTCTTTTTTTTTAAATAATTTTTTTAACGTTTATTTATTTTTGAGACATAGAGACAGAGCATGAGCAGGAGAAGGGCAGAGAGAGAAGGAGACACAGAATCCGAAGCAGGCTCCAGGCTCTGAGCTGTCAGCACAGAGCCCGACGCAGGGCTCGAACTCACAGACCGCGAGATCGTGACCTGAGCCGAAGTCGGCGGCTTAACCGACCGAGCCACCCAGGCGCCCCAAGAATTCTTAAACTATTGTCACACAAGACAACTTTATACACTTCACAAACAATGCTGAATAAGAGAACTCTGACACACGGGTGCTTGGCTGGCCCAGTAAGCAGAACCTACAACTCTTAATCTCAGGGTCCTGAGTTCAAGTCCCACATTGAGCATGGAGCCAGCTTTTAAAAAAAGGGACAGAGAGAGAGAGAAGAATCAGACATATAAAAGGTAATGGTAATAATTATCTTTTTATAGTTAGCGACTGAGGGGACAAGAGAGGAGCCTTCTGGGATGCTGCTAACATTCTAATTCTTGTCCTGGGTAGAGACCACAGAGATGAGTTCACTTTGTAAAAAGTCATCAAACGAAACATAAGATTTGTGCTATCTTCTGTATGTTGTTAGTCTTTTTTTTTTAAGTTTATTTATTTTCAGAGAGAGAGAGAGTGCACGTGCATGGGAGGGGGAGAGAGAGGGGGAGAGGGAGAATCCCAAGCAGGCTCCGCGCTGTCAGCATGGAGCCCATAGCGGGGCTCAATCCCACAAACCATGAGATCATGACCTGAGCTGAAATCAAGAGTTGGATACTTAACCAACGGAGTCACCCAGGCGCCTCTGTTGTTAGTCTTTAACAAAATGTTTACTTGAAACTGTTTGGGGTATTTTGTATAGATATTGTATTTTCAAACTTGGTAAATACTAAAAAGTATAGAGGAGAATAAAAAGTACCCATATTCTCCCACCCCTGTATAAGTATTGTTCGCATTTTTGGTGGACTATCCCATTCAGTGTACATAAGTTCCAAGAGCCTCACTCACACTGAAGACAGAACTTCATAAGCTATAGATCAAATACAGGGACATGTATAGTTCGTCCTCTGGTCTTCAAACAATGGTTACAAATCTAATGGGTTAAAACAACATGCATTTATTATTATGGGCCAGAAGTCTAGGCAGAGCTTAAGTATTTTTCCTGTTTAGAGTCTCACATGGCTTCAAAGTATTGATTGGGCTGTGTTCTCATCTAGGGGCTCGACTGGGGAAAAATCCACTTCTGAATTCACTCAGGTTGCTGGAAGTATTCATTTCTTGGTAGTTGTAGGACTGAAGGCTCTGGTCTCTTGCTGCTGTTGTCGGGAGTCTGCCTTCAGTTTCTACAGGCCATCCACAGTTCCTACAGGCTTTCTATAATTCCTTGCCACAGTCCTGGCCTATAGCTCCTTTCCCAGCACAACCGCGTATTTCACCAGTCCAGCAGGGAGACTCTCTAGAGCAAGCCTGGTGGCAAGAGTCTCACACAATGCAGCATAATCACAGAAGCCACACCCCATCACCTTGTCCATATTCCGTTGACCAGAAGCGAGCCATAGGCATTGGCTACACTCAAAGTGAGGGGGTTGTACAAAAGCATGAATGCCAGAAGGCATCACGGGAGTGGGGGCGACCTTAGCATCTGGTCAGCACAATAGGCAACAACCTCAACACTCATGAGATAATTCACCTCTGTCAAAATTCAAATGGTGGAACCCTCTAAGAATTGCTTTTAAGTAAACATGCATACATTCCTCAAAGAGATAAAGAAAGGAATAACAAATATATATAATAAGTAACATATTATATATACATTATACAATATATATATTCAGATATGAATCAAGAACAAATGGGTATAAAAAATGATAATCATTGACATGACAGCTCAAGGAATGGGGAAAATTCTTGACGAGACACAAAGAGAGAGTTTTTCCCATCTCAGAAAAAGCCCAACAAAGGCCGCACTAAATAAATAAAAATAAAAATTCCATCTGGATGCACTGGAATTTGGAATATCCAAGATGAAGAATATAAAAGCGGTCCTAAAGGGGAAAAGAAGTTATCCAAAAAGAAATGGTAAACAAGCCAACAGGAGAACTCTGGACCACAAAAGAGGCAAGAAAAGAATGTAGGGCACTTTCAGGGGATTGAGGAAAAGTAATTACTAAGTTAGAATACTACACCTAGCTTAACTGCCCCGGAAGAGTGACAGTGAAGGGCGCCTGGGTGGCTCATTGGTTAAGCATCCCACTTTGGCTCAGGTCATGATCTTGCAGTTCACGAGTTCAAGCCCCGCATCAGGCTCTGTGCTGATGGCTCAGAGCCTGGAGCCTGCTTTGGATTCTGTGTCTCCCTCTCTCTCTCTCTGCCCCTCTCCTGCTCATGCTCCGTCTCTCTCTCTCTCAAAAATAAATAAATATTATATATATTAAAAAAAAAGAGTGACAGTGAAATGAAAACTTCTCCAACTTATAAAATCCAAAAATTTTTGATCCTCCAAACTCTCAGTGAAAAAACTCCTAAGAGATGTTGTCTGCGAGAAGAAATAGGAATCAAAAAGGAGAAAGTATCAAAAAGCAATAGTGAACAAATAAGTTAGTAAATTATATTAGTAAATCTAATTATTATATTTCGATAGAAGTTTGGCTGATCTTCCAGAGATCCAAAATACTAACGGCTCACCAATATAGAATTTTATTTCTCCCTAAGTAACAGTGCGGACATGAGTAGCTCACAGAACAGTTTCAGGGCATCAGAGACCCGGGGTCCTTCTGTTTTGTTGCCTCATGATCCCCGCGGTGCTCTTGGACCCAGAGTTCAAGGTAGCCGAGCACTGTGTCCACCTCCCCAGTAGCAGAAACAGGCAAAGGGCAAGGCATACTGTTTCCTTTTAAAGAGAATGATGTGTAAACTGCACACGAGCCACGCCTACTCGCGTCCCATTGGTCACGGCTACCGCCAACGAGTCTGGGAAATGTAGTCCTCAGCCCAGACACAAATTCTGTTACACTGCAAGTAGAGAGACCAGATGCTGGGGGACGACCAGCACCTCCACCACAACCATTGACTGGAAAAGTTATATAATCCTCACTACCTTTTGTTTACATTAAAAATAAAATTAGGGGCGCCTGGGTGGCTCAGTTGGTTAAACGGCCGACTTCGGCTCAGGTCATGATCTCACGGTCTGTGAGTTCGAGCCCCGCGTCGGGCTCTGTGCTGATGGCTCAGAGCCTGGAGCCTGCTTCAGATTCTGTGTCTCCCTCTCTCTCTGCCCTTCCCCTGCTCACACTCTGTCTCTATGTCTCTCAAAAATAAATAAAAATGTTAAAAAAAAATTAAAAAAAAATAAATAAATAAAAATAAAATTAAATCCAGAAGGAAATGTTTCCAGGCAAGGAAAAAAAAAAAAAAAAAGCCTGCAATAAGATGTTTTGAGGTGACATTGTGCAGTTTGCAAACTGACACACACACACACTCACGGTCAAGTATCTGCAAAACAAGAAATTTCAACGGAAACTCAAGAGGCTCCACCTGGGACATAGCAAGTAAAGACTAACACTTCCACGGGGCGCCTGGGTGGCTCGGTGGGTTAAGCGTCTGACTTTGGCTGAGGTCATGATCTCACAGTTTGTGAGTTTGAGCCTGGTGCTGGGCTCTGGGCTGACAGCTCAGAGCCCGGAGCCTGCTTCGGATTCTGTGTCTCCCTCTCTCTCTGCCCCTCCCCCGTTTGCACTGTCTCTCAAAGATAAATAAACATTTTGAGGTGCCTGGGTAGCTTAGTTGGTTAAGCGACTGACTTTGGTTCAGGTCATGATCTCGCGGTTTGTGAGTTCAAGCCCCACATCGGGCTGTCCGCACGGAGCCCACTTTGGATCCTCTGTCCCCCTGTCTCTGCCACTGCCCCACTCTCCCTCAAAAATAAATATTTTTTTAAATAATTTTTTTAATGTTTATTTATTTTTGAGAGACATAGAGACAGAGTATGAGCAGGGGAAGGGCAGAGAGAGAGGGAGACACAGAATCTGAAGCAGGCTCCAGGCTCTGAGCCGTCAGCACAGAGCCCGACGCGGGGCTCGAACTCACAGACCGTGAGATCATGACCTGAGCCGAAGTCGGCCGCCCAACCAACTGAGCCACCCAGGCGCCCCAAAAATAAATATTTTTTAAATAAATAAATAAACATTGAAAAATATAAATAAATAAATATAAAAATAAAGAAGAAGAAAAAGGCAATTAACTCAGTTGAAAGATGTGAAGAGATACTTCACCAAAGAAAATAGACAGATTTTTTGGTGTATATTTTTTCATCCATATGAAAATATTATTTTCATCCACATGAAAAAATGCTCAACTTCCCAAGCCATCAGGGAAGTATAAATTAAAGGCCACAATGAACGAGCACTCCACACCTACTGGAAAAGCTAAGTTTAAAAAGACCGACCAGCAGAGTGCCTGGGTGGCTCAGTTGGTTAAGTGTCTGACTTGGGCTCAGGTCATGATCTGGTGGTTTGTGAGTTTGAGCCCCGCGTCGGGCTCTGTGCTGACAACTCAGAGCCTGGAGCCTGCTTCGGATTCTGTGCGTGTCTCTCTCTGTTCCTCCCCTGCTTGCACTCTGTCTTTCTCTCTCAGAAATAAATAAACATTAAAAAAAATTAATTTTTTTTAAAGACTGACCAGGGGCACCTGGGTGGCTCAGTCGGTTAAGTGCCCCACTCCTGATTTCGGCTCAGGTCACGATCTCACAGTCGTTAGATCGAGCCCCACATCGGGCTCCACGCAGAGTCTGAAGTCTGCTCGGGATTCTCTCTCTCTCCCTCTGCTCTGCTTCCCCGCTCGCGCTCTCTCTCAAAATAAATAAATAAGCGTTAAAAAAGAAAAAAAAGACCGACCATGGCAAGTGTTAGGATGTGGAAAAAGTGGAATTCAGAGAGTGCCGATAGGGACGCAATGCTTTGGGCAACTATTTGGCAGTTTCTTCTCAGGGTAACCGTGACCGCCATACGACCCGGCCAGTCCACGGTTAGGTGTTTCTGTCTCCAAGAGAAATGAAAACCTACGTCCACACAAAGACCCGCACACAAATGTCTATGGCATCCTGACCGCCGAGCCGAATGCAGACACAAATGCCATTCCGCAACACAAGGACGGGCCACGACGCCCCCCCCCCCGCCCCCGGCGTGGGCAGGAACACGGGCAGGTCTCAAAGATGTTACGGGGACTGCCAGGTGCCAGGTACGACACAACACAGACCGTGCGAGTCCGTTCCGGTGACATCCGGGGGAAGGCGAAACTCATCAAAATCCCATGAGTATTGTATGTAAATTATGTATCCATAAATATGATATTTAAAAAAGGACAAAAAAAAAACCCCACAAAACAAGACGGAGGGGAGGATGCGCTTGGAGGATACTGGGGCAATGAAGGCTCAAGTATCATCTTCTCCAGGAGAACCGTGGGGCTGAGTATTTTAGACGCGTGTCATCCAGTGTAGCAGCCGTGAGCCATATGTGACCCCGGAGCACTTGAAAGTGGCTGGGCCCGCCCGAGATGGGCCGTGGAGTGTAAGATACACCCCGGGTGTCGAGATTGAGCCCCCGAAACACGAAATGTTTCATTAGTGATTCCAGGCGGATTACATTTTGCCCTAGTATTTTCGACAGCTAATGTTAAATTAAACATGGGTAAAATTATTTTCACCTGTTTCATTTGCTTTTTGATAGGACTACTGGAAAATTGAAAATAATCCATGTGATTCACATTAGTTTTCTGTTGGATGGCACTGCTTTAGACGTTGTTAAGGAAAGATATTTCTAGGTATCGATGTTAAAAATGTAAGGGCGGGGGGCGCCTGGGTGGCTCAGTCGGTTGGGCGGCCGACTTCAGCTCAGGTCATGATCTCTCAATCTGTGAGTTCGAGCCCCGCGTCAGGCTCTGTGCTGGCGGCTCAGAGGCTGGAGCCTGCTTCCGATTCTGTGTCTCCCTCTCTCTCTGCCCTTCCCCTGTTCATGCTGTGCCTCTATGTCTCTCAAAAATAAATAAAACATTAAAAAAAAAAAAATTAAAAAAAAAAAAATGTAAGGGCGGGGCACCTGGGTGGCTCAGTCGGTTAAGCTTCCGACTTTGGCTCAGGTCATGATCTCACGGTTCGTGGGTTCGAGCCCCGCGTCAGGCTCTGTGGAGACAGCTCAGAGCCTGGAGCCTGCTTCAGATTCTGTCTCCCTCTCTCTCTGCCCCTCCCCCACTCATGCTCTGTCTCTCAAAAGTTAAATAAACATTAAAAACAACAACAACAAAATGTAAGGGCAACTCGGGGCCTGTGGCTAGCTCAGTGAGTAGAGGGCATGACTTCCGATCCCAGATTCTGATTCAAGTCTTACGTTGCGGGGAGAGATGACTTAAAAATAAAATCTTTCAAGGGGCGCCTGGGTGGCTCGGCCAGTTAAGTGTCTGACTCTTGATTTCAGCTCAGGTCGGGAGCCCACGTTTTGTGGAATCATTTCGTGGGATCGAGCCCTGTTTGAGAATCCAGGCTTGGAATTCTCTCTCTCCCTCTCTCTCTGCCCCTCCCTTGCTTGTTCTCCCTCTCTCTCTCTCTCTCTCTGGCTCTCAAAATAAATAAATAACCTTTATAAGAATAAAATAATAAAATAAAATCTTTCAAAATAATAAAAATAAAATAAAACCTTAAAAAGCAAACAAACAAACATTTAAGGGCAACTAGGGAAACAACAGAAACACATCTATAGTTTCCAAACTATCGAAGAAAAAACGGGAGTAAAGAACACACTCGATAGATGACGGAACATGAGAAAGAAAAATTTTGGAAAATAGGGTAAATAGGACAACGGAATAAAATGGTAGAAGCCAGTCTGAATTTATGGACAATCACAATAAATGTAAATTGATTTCATTTGTCTCCTAAAAGACAGAATGTATTGGGGGCGCCTGGGCAGCTCAGTCCGTTAAGCATCTGACTTTGGCTCAGGTCATGATCTTGTGGTTCATGAGTTCAAGCCCTGCATCAGGCTCTGTGCTGATGGCTCAGAGCCCGGAGCCTGCTTCGGATTCTGTGTCTCCCTCTCTCTCTGCCCCTCCTCTGCTCGCGCTCTGTCTCTCTGTCTCTCAAAAAGAAACAAACATTAAAAAAAAAAATTTTTTTTAAAGACAGAATGTATTATTGGATCAAAACAAACAAAACAAAATACAATATTACACTAGTTAGGAGAGACACTCTAAAGGAAAAGAAAATAAAAGACTGGGAAAAGCTATACTAGGCAAATGCGAGCCAAAAGAAAGCTGGTGTCCTCGAAATAAGAAAAGCACAAACTGGAAGATTTACTTCAAAGAAAGCAAGACATCCACCAAAGGCATGGGGGGTTTTAATCCTCCCCAGAAACTAATGGAGCAAGTAGAGAAATTTTACAAGAGACATGAAAGATGTGAACGACAGAATTAACAAGTCTGATGTGGTGAGCCCAGACGGAAGCTGCACCAATCCGTGTACCGTTCCCAGCCAAGAATCCACGTGTTTTGGGATGACTTGTGTCCCTCCCAATTCGTATGTTGAAATCCTAACCCCGATACCTCAGAATATAACTGTATTTGGAGGCAGAGCCTGTAAAGAAGTGACTTCGTTCAAATAAAACCTTTGCCGGCGGGGGTGGGGGGTTGGGGGGTGGGGGTGGGGCTGCTCCCAGCCGATCGGTGTCCTTACAAGCAGGGGAAGTCTGGACACACACAGAGACACCAGGAAAGGCGGGCAGGAGAGAGGCCACATGAGGACACACCTGGCAGTCAGGACCTTGGCCTCAGAAGAAACCAAACCTGCTGACCCCTTGGTCTCGGACCTCCAGCCTCCAGAACTGTGAGAGAATGAATCTGTGTTGCTGAAGCCGACGAGTCTGTTTTTATCTTTAACAGTTAAAAAAAAAAAATTAAAAAGGTGATTCTCCCCCGCGCCCCTCCCCCCTGACACCCTAATCTTGTTTCTCCGTTCAGAATTCAGGGGAGAAATAGAGACGTTGTTTCCCGAGCCCCCTCAAAGACATCAACAGAATTCGCAATGGGAATGATGAAATATTTGGTACTGAGGATAAAAAGATATATACAAAATTAAGTGTGTAGATTGCAAGGAAACTGACATTTATAGAGAAATACGTAGTCTTTAGTGCATTTACTCGAAAACAGGCATGACTTAAACACACACGAGTAAAGCTTTCAGCTAACTCCAGAAGCTTTAAAAAAAAAGCCACTGGAAGTAAGCAGGAAAGATAAGAGCCTAAATGAAAAAGCAACCAACAATCACAAAAATAACCAACAGAGCCAAAAGCTGGCTCTTGGAAAAGACAATGAAAGAGACAAACATCCAGTAAGATTAATCAAGGAAAGAAGAATAAAGGCACAAATATCTAATATGAAGAATGAAAAGAGGGTAGAACTATAGATACAATAGAACTTTTAAGATTTATAAGAGAACACCGCAAGCAACTTTCTGTTACTATATATGAAAATACACGAAATAGAGAATTTCTAGAAAAATATAGGCGATCAGAGTTTATTCAAAAAAACTAAATAAATCGGGGCGCCTGGGGGGCTCAGTCGGTTGGGTGTCCAACTTCGGCCCAGGTCATGATCTCACGGTTCGTGGGCGTGGGTTGGAGCCCTGCGTCGGGCTCTGTGCTGAACGCTTGCTCGGAGCCTGGAGCCTGCTTCGGATTCTGTCCTTCTCTCTCTGCCCCTCCCCGACTCGTGCTCTCAAAAATAAAGAAATGTAAAAAAAAAAAAATTTTAAAGAACTAAATAAATCAATGGCCATGAAAGAAATAAATCATCACTTTCCCCCTCCTCCCAAAACCCTGCGTGCCGTGGAGACGGGTGAGTCTGAGCTGTTCCTCAGAGGCAGAAGCGGTAGGCAGGACCCGCTAGAGATCCGGAAGAATCTAGAAGAATCTGGAAGAAACAGACTGAGGTCTGTTCCATTCCTGCCCTGTTTCTCACGTGAGCTCGTAGTTCCCCCTTTTCTCCTAAGCAGATTCAGCTGGGTTTCTGTTGTTTGTGGAACCCGTATACAAGCAGAGGAGCCACGTGGCCCAGTAAATTTCAGGACATAGAAGCCTCGAGAAATGCCCAGTCTTAGGACTCCCTGTTAAACGTACATTTGTCCAAACTCCACATTTATGGCCACTGTGTGCCCTCCCCCCTGCTTCTCAGACACCTCCCTAGGGTCCCTTTCCCACCAGCTGGTCGTGTTTCCCTCTTCCTTTCTCTGTGTCACCTCATCCCAGTGCTGGAGTGGGGGGGCCTCTGCCCCTGCGGGCCGTTCGGCGCGAGGGGAGCCAGAGAGTCTCAGACTTCCGCGCCAGCCACCCAACACCCAGGCCCCCAGTTCCCTGGGGAAAGGCTGATGAGAAATTTCAGGTCGCCGATGGCTCGGCTACTGCTGACACACAGCAGGCCCCGGCTCAGGATATTACATCTCTTCGCAGAATCCGAGGCCGGCTCTGGGCTCTGCGAGCTGTCAGCACAGAGCCCGACGCGGGGCTCGAACCCACTGACCGTGAGATCATGACCTGAACCGAAGTCAGAGCGAGCCACCCAAGAACCCAATTTTCTAATGCCCTCCAGTCACATATTTCAAGCCCAATGACAGCAGGGGTTAAGTCACACCGGTAAACCGGTAGCCAGTTGCGTGTGCGTAGTAAGTATGTTTTCGGTCCCTGGTAACTATTTAATTGGGGCTTAATTAATTAATGTTCACAGAGGATCGGAGATGCTTGGGTGAACGGCCCGCTGAAAGGGACAAGGGCTAGTATTCTGTTTAGCGGTGATATTTCAAGACATTTGTATTTGCGGGTATGATAGATCCAAGAAGATTAAATTCGCTGAAAGTGTACATGTAAATTAGTGCCTCGTGTGACCCCGCCTCTCTCCACCCCCCTTCTTGCCTCCTTCCTCCTTCCAGAAAAACCACTCTGGTGTGACTATACCTCTCACAGGCTCCTAGCTCTTGACTCTTAGGCTGAGAGGTGAAACTTGGGCTTGGCGCTCCATGCGGACCGGCCGGCCTGGGTCTCTCTCACTCCCAGCTGCACCTCACCCCTGCACAGGGCTGCCTGCGCCACGCAGGAGCCTCATAAATCTTGGCAAAGTGAACGAGGACAGGACGTTAGACTCACTCAATCGGAACATTACGTTCACGACTTCGAGCCCCGAATCGGGCTCCGAGCTCACCGTGAGGAGCCTGCTTGGGATTCTCTCTCCCTCTCTCTCTTCCCCTCCTCTGCTTGCACCTTCTCTCTCGAAATAGATAAACTTAAAAAAAAAAAAGAACGTTAGGTTCTGGTCGCTTGCTGTTAGCGTCACAGACCGCTGGCCCCCCAGCTTCTGGGACTGAAGGACCGAGAGAGCTGGGCGGCACCCACGGTTTTCAGGTGCAAAACTGAGAAGCTGAGTGTGGCTGCAGGGGCTTCAGCCAAGCCGGCTGGGTTGCTGGAGAGGAGGGAGGGGGGCGGAGCAAATGGAGAGAGAAAGGGTTCGGGAAGATTCTTTGCTCCGGCTTTCAAGGGGCTCTTGGGGCGCCTGGGTGGCTCAGTCGGTTAAGCGGCGGACTCCGGCTCAGGTCATGATCTCACGGTCTGTGAGTTCGAGCCCCGCGTCGGGCTCTGTGCTGATGGCTCGGAGCCTGGAGCCTGCTTCGGATTCTGTGTCTCCCTCTCTCTCTGCCCCTCCCCTGCTCATGCTCTGTCTCTACGTCTCTCAAAAATAAATAAACGTTAAAAAAAAAAATTAAGGGGCTCTTAAAGAGCAGGAACACCAATGCAAGTCCTCACTCCCAGGGGCCCCTGGAGCCCCTCCAGTCCTCTGCCCTGCCCCCACTATCCCCTCCAGAGGGCCTGGGAGGGCAAGTCAGCGCTGGCACTTGGGAGGACCCAGAAGAAAGGCCGTGACCTTGGCTGACTTAAGGCTGCCTTCTTCCCCTCCCCCTCTCCCTTCGGCTCCCACTCTGGGGGAATTCCAGCACCAAAATTTGGCCTGGGGGGGGGGCGTTAAGGGAGTTGTCTCTTGAGGAGAACCCGACCCCTCGGCTAAGGTTTGTTTGTTTTTTTTAATTTTATGGACTCCACTCCTTAGCGACATGACCTTGGGCAAGTCTCCAAAGCAGGGCCCATCTGTAAAATGGGTCCCCTGACAGAGGCAGCCTGTCAGCGGGGCCGGGATTTTCACCCCTCGCTGCCGGCCGGCGTCTCGGCTCCACCCGTGGAAGTGGCTCCGGGCACTTCACGAAAGTGAAGTGAGTTCAGACCTTGGCATCTGGCAAGGCTGGCTTCGGGTGCCAGCTTCGCCGATGACGAATGACCTGACAAGCAGCCCGAGATCTCTGCCCTGCAGCCTCCTGACCTGTGAACAGCAACCGAACAGATACTCAGCTCCTAGGACTGCGGGGAGACCATAGCTGCCCGCTCATGGCACCTGCTAGGCGGCCACTCAGTGCCAACGGTCACTCTTGTGGTTGGCTGAGGGGCTCCCGGGCTGCAAGGAGACCACACCGGCCTGGAGTGAGTCACCACCTCAGGAGCAGAGCCGGCCCCCGTTGGATCGCGAACCAGTCCCTGTGGCCGCAGGAGCGACACCCAGGCAGCAAGGACCGCGGCGTGTGTTTGCATTTGCCCTTGGATGGTTTTCTGAGAAACCCAGGAGCCCATGGGCCCAAAGCTCCCGAGAGGGTGTGATGAATCTCTGGAGGGGACCCACGTGACAGCCCTCCCTCCCTCCATGGTCTGCCCCTTCCCCTGCTCTGTCACCGCTGGGCTCACGGAAGCCAGGGTTTGGGGGGGAGGGGCAGGAACAGGTACACCTGCGGCTTTGACGGTTCAGAGAAAATGCTGCGGGCCGGTGGGTGGTGCCCCAGGGTTACCGCCCCCTGAACCGAGCACCCAGGCTTCCCCAGGCCCAGTTAAAGGAGAAAGGCAGTCTTGACCTTGGTTGGTCCCAGTGCGTGTGTGCCTTAGGGAAGCCATGCCTCGGGTCCTTACGTGTGTTCGCACCCGGACTGTCGTGATGCACCCTAAACATCCTGCCTTCTTTTTTTTTTTTTTTTTTTTTAACGTTTATTTTTATTTTTGAGACTAGAGACAGAGCGTGAGCAAGAGAAGGGCAGAGAGAGAGGGAGAGACAGAATCCGAAGCAGGCTCCAGACTCTGAGCTGTCAGCACAGAGCCCAACGCGGGGCTCGAACTCACAGACCGCGAGATCATGATCTGAGCCGAAGTCGGCTGCTTAACCGACTGAGCCACCCGGGCGCCCCAACATCCTGCTTTCTGAACCCCATTCTTCCATTAGGATTCTTTCTTGCCATGCACGAGGCTCCCGGTATTTGTGACCTTCTTAATAGCCCTAATTAATAGTAATAAAATACTTCACTGAGCGAGTGCCACTGTGCACTGTGCCAAGAGCTACGGAGTTGTCTCTCTAAATCCTTCAGCCAAGCCCCGGGGCGGCCCTGGCTGCTGGTTCCATCCCTACCTGAGCGCTGGGCAAACCGGGGTTCAGAGAGTAGTGTGTCCGAGGACACACAGCAGAATTGAAACACGAAGCAACCGGACAACGAGGTTCAGCTCTTGACTTCGTCACGTCACGGGGCCCCCTCCGCTCTGCCGGCCAGGGCCTGGTTGGCTTCTGGTTCAGCCCAGGCTTCCTCTAGGCCCAGCGCAAGGCCCAGAATGAACACGGTGTCTACTGACAGAACTAGTTCAAGGCGAGAAAGACAGACAGAAGGAGCGACGGAAAGAGGGAGAGAAAACCCGCCCGGTAGATGGGTGTCTGTCAGAAGCCCCTCAACTCTCAGCCCCACCCGGGCAGGGGAGAACACAGGTGCTGGAGAGTTTTGACGTCACCCCGCCCCCGGGGGCTGGGCAAGACCCAAGGGTGTGAACTAGAATGTAGAGCCGGTAATAGGGAGCCGCAGATGGTCTGGGAGCAGGGGAATGACGCAAGGCGGAGGGGCGGAGGGACGCTATTTATGTAATCGGGTACTGGAGGCGACAGCCCAGTCCTTGGAGAGCTGAGCAGAGGCGGCGAGGCGCGAGGGAAGGCGGCGACAGATGCCAGGGGCAGCCCGCCTTCCCGGTCAGAGCCACCTATGTGGTCCCCCCTCGCCGCAGGACCTGGCCCCGGCCGGCCACACACCGATGGGCCTTCGTGGGGAGAGAGGGGAGCGTCAGAGGGGAGGCCCGGGCAGATTTGGGGAAACGGGGCCCCTTCACCTGCCCTCTGAGGCCGAGAAGGGGGGCTGTGAAGGCGAGGCGACGCCCCAAAGAGCACAGGCTGGGGCGCTCCAGCTTGGGGCGCGCAGGCGAGGGCGCACGGGCTGGGGCGCCCCCTCGGTCGGGCTGCCCCGCGGCGGACGGCGGACAGAGGCTCCGCTCGGAGAAGCCGTGGGAGCGGCGGCCGTGTCCCCTGATATTTTCCGGCCCGGGCCCCAGAGGAATGTTTCCATTACCCGGGCCGCGCCGAGCGCCGCAGCCTTCTCTCTCTCTCTCTCTCCCGCGGCCCCGGCTCCCCGGCCGCCCCGCTCGCCGGCAGCCCCTCCGGGCCGGCTGCGCCGCGGCGCTTTGTGCAAATGTAACCTTTCCGCAGGCCCCGCCTCCGCCGGGAAGCCGCGCGCCCGGGTGCCGGGAACGCGGGGCGGCGCGCTCGGAGCGGGAAGGCGGCCCGTTACTCAGCGGCGGCCGACGGCAAACCCGACTGCGCGGGCGGCCGGCCGGCCTCGGCCCCTCTCCCTCTCCCTCCCCGCGGCCGGGCGCCCCCTCGCTCTTTGTTCCCCGCCGCTCGCCCGCGCGTCCCGCCGAGGGGCCGAGCCTCTCCATCGCGCCCCCTTCTCTTCGCGCCTTCTCCCCTTCTGCCTCTCGGCCCGGCCCCGCGTCCCCCGAGCGCTCCCCCTCCCGCCGGCTCGCCTCCTACTCGCTTCCTTTTCCTTCCGAAGAGCAGAAAGTACAGGAAAAACAGGCCCGTTGGCTCACCATCCCTCGCCAGCCTGCTGTGGGCAGCTGGGGCTCCCCAGCGTTCCTCTCGGCCACACCTTCCCCACCCGCGGCTCCCTGGGATCTCGGGGGCTTCCCTCCCCCAGACCGAGAGAGCTTATGCTGAGCCGTATGGGAGACCTTGGGGTGGAGGGCTCCAAGACATCCCTAAAATGACACGTTCTGCTTGGGGCGCATTGTTGGGGGAGGGCCGCAGAGGTTTCAAGGGGTTTTCGAAGAAGTCGGTGATGCAGAAAGATTACAAATCGCAGGGAGATGCTGCCCATGCATCTTATGAATCAGTCTGTTCCGCAGATATTTATGGAGACCTACTGGATGCCAAGTGCATGCCGCGTCCTGGAGACGCGGCCATGAACTCTAGAGGAGGGTCCTCGCATGGGACAAACTAGAAATAAATGTCACTACGGGCATGCGGGGGCTGGGAAAGAACTGGGGAGAGGTGGGGCGGGAATGACGGGTGAGCCCAACCTGGGCTGGGACAAGGGTCCCCTGGCACCTCCTCAGCCTGCACCCCAGCCTCCCCACCCCTGGCGCACACGCCACAACAGCAAGGCCTTTCCTGGTTCTGTTCCCACAATGGCCATAAACAGTGCTGGGGCCTACCTGGGGGAGGGGGTGCTGTCTCCCGGGTAGTGGCGCTCAGGGAGCGGCTGACCCCAAGGTCACTGGGTTATTGGCGACGGGCTGGAAACGTGTCTGTTTGTTTTGTACTAAGAACATTTACTGGCACGCCCTGAGCGATCGCTGTGCGGCAGGCACTGTGCCGAGCATTCTAGATGCACCCTCCTTCGTGATCTATTTGCCACTGCGACACGTGCGTTTGAGCCTCGCCTCTCGCCAGAGGCCCTGCTAGATGCTGGAGACGAGCCGCCGGGGAGCATCCTGGCCCTCGTGGAGACCACGGTCTGCCACGGAGAAGAGACGACAGACAGACATCCACAGGAACGAACACTCTCATAGCCCGTGACGGGGGCTGGGATGAAATAAACAAGGCAAGGAGATAGACGGCAACCAGGGGGCAAGGCAACCGGTGGGGTGCTGGCTTCTCTGGGTGGGGGCAGTCAGGGAGGGCGTCCCGGAAGAGAGGGCATTCAAGTTGAGAGGTAAAGAGTCAGAGAAGGAGCCCGTCTCCTGAAAAGCCAGACGGAGGAATAGCCCATGAAAAGGCTCAACCAGGGGCGCCTGGGTGGCTCAGGCGGTTCAGCATCTAAAGACTTCGGCTCAGGTCACGATCTCACAGTTTGCGAGTTCGAGCCCCGTGTCGGGCTCTGTGCTGACAGCACGGAGCCTGGAGCCTGCTTCAGATTCTGTGTGTGTGTCTCTCTCTGCCCCTTCCCCGCTCTCTGTCTCTCTCTCAAAAATAAATATTTAAAAAAAGAACAAAAAAAGAAAAAGCCCTACCCTTCTCACAACTACCATGTGAGGTTGGCATTGCTACAGTGCCCATTTTACAGACTAGGAAACTGAGGCTCAGAAAAGTAAAATTCCCTCTTGCCTGGGGTTACCCCGCTAGGACTGGGCGGAGCAGGCTCTGGAATGCAGCCCTTCCCTACACATCCTTCTCCCTGTCCCCTCCTGACTCCCCCCTTCCTAAGAACCATATATTGCTTGGGGGGGGGGCAGTGTGCCGGGATCAGAGCGGCCTCGAGGTCACACGGGGCAGGCCGGCCGGACAACCGGCTGGCTTTTCCACACGCGGCATCTGTGGGGATGCTCCTGGGCCCAGGGAGCAGGCATCCTGACTCAGGCCCAGGCTGGTGTGGGCAGTAAGGACGTCTGAACAAGGCAGGCAGGCGGCCCGGGGCGGGGGCGGGGGGTCCCTTCTTCTGCAAAAGCTCAGCCCTCAGGGAACAGCGGAGGCCACCGCTGGAGTCCAACAGGAGGGTGGGAGGGCATCCCACCGCCACTGGCCCGAAGCCCCTCCCTTCCGAATGCGGCAGCCCAGGCCTCCGGGGATGCTGGGCACGGGGTGGCTTAGAGCGGAACTCCGGAACCAAACCCAGCTGGCAAGGAGCCGGCTTCCAGAAAACAAGGCCCAGCCTGGAGCTGGCGTCACCCCAGAACAGGGGCTGCCACATACTGGGGAGGCTGGGGTGGATGGGGAGAGCGGGCAGGAGCCTGATCCCTCTCCCTCTCTCTCTTTCTCTCCCTCTCTCTTTACCAGACTCAGAGCATGAGGGGCTGGGTCCACCTCACCTTAATGTCCACAGCACCCAGCACGGGGCTCGACAGGGAGTGGGAGCTTCATGAGGGCCTGTTGAATAAATTCCGAATGGTGCCCCATTCCCGCGAGTTCAGAGAATCATGAGAGAGCAGCCATCAGTTAAATAAACAAACCTGCAGCTAGGCTTTCTCAGGAGACCGTCTGGAACCGCTAGGGAAATGGGGGCGGGTGGAAAAATCGCCCCTAAAGACATCCAGGCCGTAACGCCTGCAACCTGTGACTGTTACCTTACAAGGCACAAGGGACATCAACGATGTGATTCAAGTCAGGGTCTTCAGAGGGAAGGGTTTTCCTGGCTTGTCCAGACGGGCCCTGAATGTAATCACGGTGTCCTTAGAAGAGGAAGCAGAGGAGGTTGGACACAGAGGAGGCGGGGATGTGAGGGCAGGCAGAGGCTGGAGGGATGCGGCCGCAAGCCAAGGGAAGCCGGTAGCCACCAGGGTGGGAGGTGACAAGGAATGGATTCTCCCCTGAAGCCTCCAGAAGGAACCGCCCCTCCAACACCTTGATTTTGCTCCCCCCGCCCAGACCCAGCTTGGGCGGTGACCTTCAGAACTGTGAGATTAGGGGCCCCCTTTAGCCGACAGGACCGAGCTCAGGAGCAGGGGGTGGGGGGGGGTGTATCCTGCTGGAAGGGACCACGCCCAAGTGTTTGCTTTTAGCACTAATGTCTCTTGTGGGATGCGGACCCTCCAGTTCGGAGCGGGGCCTGCCGTTTCCCCGCTGTTGGCCCAACCTGTTACCCCAACTGGCTGACCTCGCCCAGCTCCGAGGACTTGCGGGTCCTTCCCCGCCCGGCTCCCGGGCATAAAGCAACCTTGCAGACAGGGGTTGCGGGTTCCCAGCCCTGCCCGTGGTGGTGTCCGCTGATGGCAAACCGGTCTTGTCCAGCCCTTCTTTCGACCAACCCGGGCTGGACTGTCTCCGCGGGCTACTTCCGGATCACTCCCCTCCTTACACACCCTCGATGGCTCCCCACTGCCCACCGCAGTGGCTTCCAAAGCTCCCGTTTTGGCGGAGAGACTTTCCTCCTGCTCCTGGGGTTCTAAATCGGTTGAATGCTGAGCAGTTGGGGCTGCGGCAGGAGTGAGGGGCAAGGCTGGCCTCGGGCCGCACCCTCCCCTCTTCTGGAAGCACAACACCGTTGGCAAAGCATGAGCCAAAAGATAAGAAAGGTATGAAGGTGGCCCACGCATCTCCCACCCCTCCTTGGTTCCCACCCGTTCCTTGGCAGGCCTCCTGGGCCAAGGGTCATGGTTACAGGAAGCCTCCCCAGGGGGGGCTGCACCTTGTGAGTCCAGCAGGGTCCCTACCTCCCCACAGAGGCACCTACACAGGTCTGGCTGATCACGGCTCCAAGCATGCTGGCCCCTGGCATACACGAGGCAGAAGAGCACAGGAAGCTTCCGGGAGGGGCCTGGCACCCAAGAAGCAAGTCCAGGGATAAGATGGTAACAAGTAGCAACGAGTGCCACGAAACCAAAGAAGGAAGGACCGGGGGACATTAGCAGACTGGGTGGTAGGCCAGGGCCTCTCTGGGAAGGGGACGGTACGCCGAGACCTGAATGCCTGAATGCGCTACACCAAGGACAGAGAACAGAGAATCTCAGAAGTGGGAACAGCATGTGCAAAGGCCCTGGGGCTCTGTATGCTCCTAGGCAGGAATGGCGGAATAAAGAAAAGTCTCTCCACAAGAAGACAGGTACAGGGATGTTCCGAACAGCTGCCTCAGAGTCTGCGGCCAGAAGTGGCTGGGACAGCCAGGGACAGAAGGGACAAACGATGAAATAAAACCGAGCAACGAATAAAGGACAACTTGTAAGGAAGGCAAAGTGGCTGGGACAGCCGGGGACAGAAGGGACAAACGATGAAATAAAACCGAGCAACGAATAAAGGACAACCTGTAAGGAAGGCAAGGATCTCTGAACACTGTTGAGAAAGCGGAGCCAGGCCCAAAGGGGTACACGCTCCCAGCGCGCGGGTGTAGGGAGGCCGAGGTCTCTGCGGCCAAGGAGGTCAGGCTACTACTGGTTCCGCCTGGGGAGGGGCGCGAGGGAACTCTCTGGAGTGCCAGAAACGCTCCTATCTTGTTCAAGGTGGCGGTCCCGCCGTGACGCACATGTCAGACGCCGCGCAGCAACCTGTACCCGTGAAATTCGCCCATTGAGCATTTTACCCCAAGTCGAGGACACCCCAAGAAAGTCCTGGCAGCAAGAGAAAGCACCGTTCGCCCTATTTGGAAAGAAAAGGAGCCCAGCCCGGCCCAGCCCGCCGCGCCCGAAGCCGGTTTTGTCTGCGAGTTTGGTCGGAGGTCACCTCCCGGGCAGAAAGCAAGAGTCGGGGCTCCCGAACTGGAAGCACATCCCGGGTCCCACCTCCCCCTCATCCGAGAGCGCGCGGGCTCCGTCCCCCACCCCCCTGTCCCCCTTTCCAGCTCCTTCCCCTCCCTCCTGGGGCCGAGCCTGGAGAGGCTCGAGGGTGGCGACGGGGCGGACCGGAGACCCGCCGCCGTCCGTCCGGAAGGTCGGGCTGGGAAGCGCCGGCAGCGCCCGGAGCGGCGGGCCTGTAACCCGAGCCTCCGGCGGGGCCGACTTCTCCCGGGGCGGGGCCCCCTCCGGTTCTGGAATGCGGCCTGGGGCGTGGGGGCGGGGCCGGGCAGGGGTAACAAAGGGTGAAGCCACTTTGAAATGCTGCTTCCTGCCCCCCCTTCCCCCCCTCACCCCCCACCAGCCCCGGCCCCGAACCATCACGCGGCCCAGCCTTTGTGGCGAGTGGAGTGGGGTCGCCCCGAGCTGCCCCTGGAACCTACGCCGCTGCCAGGGCAGCCCCGGAGCGGGCCGGGGTGGCACCTGCCTGCCGCCTGACCAACCTCCCCCCTGCCCCGCCCCGCCCCCACCCTCTGGGCCGCCCTGCTCCCGCGGGGCTAGGGCAGGACACCCGGGCGCTCTAACGCCACCTGGTGGGGACCCTAAAGTCGGACCCGCACATCAGGGCCCTGGGGCCAGGAGGCATGGTGGGAGGGAGGCCTCCTGCAGCAGGTGAGACCAAGACCGAGGTCCGGGGGCGTCATTACCTGCCACCCACGAGGGACCTGCCGCCTGTCCGCACAACCCTTGCTGCCCCGCGGAGGCCAGCCTGCGTGGCCGCGGCCCGGACAGACCGAGACGGCCGGACCGTGCGGGTTTGGTTCAGTTTCAGTAAGAGCCACCTTCATCCCGTGCTTTCCCGCAGCTCCCAGAGCGCGCTGGGGCCGGGAGGATGCGGGGGACCCTCTCTGCAGATTTGCAGCGGGGGGCGGTGGGGGGGGGGGTGTGCTGCGCCCAAGGAAGCACACTGGGGAGCAGAGGGGACATTCGCGACCTCCAGCCCCTCTCCTCCTTCAGACTTCTCCCGGGGTGAGGGGGAGCCAGGAGGTAGGGCCTCTCCGGGAGAGGACGGGGCCTCTGGGGAGGAGCCAGCCACCCAGAAGGCCCCAGAGCGGTAGACACTATGACCTACACCAGTGAGGGCAGACAGGCACCCCTGTGCCCCTTGGACCTGCCTCCCCCAGAGCTCCCAGGCGGGTGCTGGAAGCCCCCTGAGTGGCCTCTGGGAAGCCCAGCCCGGCGGTGGCTTTGGCCACTTTCCCAGGAGACACCCTGCCCCAGCCACCACCCCGCTGAGGTCCCGCCTCAGCCTCCCGTCTTCCTGTCCCTCCGCCCCCGTCCTCAGAACCACCTCCTTCCCACCCCCTCCTCCCCCCCTCCCTTCTTGCCCTCCCATAGCGAACCCCTCCCTCACCCCCCCCTTCCCATCTGCACCCAGTCTGAGCACACAAGACTCCCCGGGTCCCCGCACAGGACCTTCGATGGCCCTCGGGACCTCTCCATCCGTGGAGCCTGCTGCCCTCGGACGGGACTTCTGCCTCTGACGTGTGCACCCGGGAGGGGACCCCTTGCTCCCTTCTGGCTTCTCGAATGTTACAGAAGTTGAGCGGGGAGGGGGGGTTGGGGGGGCCAAGAGGCTGCGGGGAGACCCGCCGGATGTGGTCCAGGCGCAGGAGGTCTGCCGGGGTCCCCTGCGGCCTCGCCGTCTCCAGGCGGCTTGGCCCATCTCACCTGGCTGAGTCGGGGGTCTCCTCTGTGCTCCCCCAGACCCCCGCGCTGAGCACTCTGGGCTGTCCCTGTCTCCACCGCTCTGTCCTCACACCGGCTGGACCTCCGGGCTTCTGCCCACTGACAGGCACAGGGAGAGAAGTGAGCAAAGAACGAATGAACGAATGAAGAGCCTTCCCCCCAGCTGCTCGCTACAGGGTCCCCCGTTCTGGCAGGTCGTGCCCCCCCTCGGGGAGGAATTTCCTCCTCCCCAGCCTCCTGCTGGTCATTAACTCCGCGCCTGGACTTGCCTGGTTAATGAATAATTAAGCTGGACAGGGTCTGACCTCGGGGTGACCTTGAGCCTCCCCGTGGGGTCATCCCCCACCCTCTGGTTATGCGACCCTTGTCCCCTTCCCTATTGGTGTGTTCTGAATCCTGGGGAAGTGCCAGGCGCAGAGAAGTCGGGGGGGGGGCCCACCCCCTGGAGTGCTCCATCGTGCCCCCCCCAGGCCACCCCCTCCTTTCCCTCCACCCTCTTTGCCAAAGCCCAGAAGGGCGGAGCTGAGAACAGGCCCACGCGGGCCTCCAGCCGGGCTTTGTCACCGATGCACTGAGCCCTCGGGGGTCCAGCTGTCCCCCACCCGCCTCCGCTGGGCCTCGGTTTCCCCGCCAGTCAAGCAAGGAGGAGGGGTTCAGCGTGACTACGACTCATTCCGCGATGCTGTGGACACACGCAGGTGTCGTGACAGATCCGACGAGACCTCGGAGGCCACTTCGCCGTGTCCAGCGACGGCGTGCGATCACGCAGCCAGTTGGGGCAGGGCGGGGAGGTGGATACAAGTCTTTTGAGCCGCAGTCCTGGCCTCCCGCCCTCTTGAGCCTCGTCCGTGATCCCGTTCTATTCCTCCATCCATCCTCATTCATTCACTTACTCATTCATTCAGCAAATACGCGGGGCAGGGCTCAGCATGAGGGGCCGAGGTCTCGCCCTCGGGGATGCCCAGCCTAGGGGACACAGTCGTCCCAGGCAGCAACAACTCTGAACAATCCATGCTAAGGGGCAGGTTTGCAGAGGAGAGCGTCACCTCCCCCTGCCTGAGAGCTGAGAGGGCATGGTGGCGCAGGTGTCACCTGTGCCGAGGCCTGGGGGGAAAGAAGAGAGGAGGGAGGTCTGGAAACCCTGGCAGGAGGAAGGGCAGGAGTGCAGCCCCCCCCACCCCCCCTCCTGCAAAGAGAGAATGGCCCCTTGGGGAAATACAGCAGAAGCTGCAGGTAGGAGGAGTTTGAAATTAACCCGAAGACAATGAGGAGCCAATGGGCCTGAAGCTGGGGCGGGGCCTGGTCAGAGTGCCCTCTGGAAAGATCGCTCTGACTGCGCTGCAGGTGCAGGGAAAAGAGTTTTGACCGAGCAGCTCTGGGAGTGACCCCAGGCAGGAGGCGATGGGGTCCAGAGCCCTGAGGGGGGCTGGGAGAGAAGTCAATAGATTAAAGAATTACTAGGAAGGAGGGGCGCTTGGGTGGCTCAGTCGGCTGAGCGTTGAGCGTCTGACTTCCAGCTCAGGTCGTGATCTCAAATTTCATGAGTTCAAGCCCCACGTCGGGCTCTGCGCTGACAGCTCGGAGCCTGGAGCCTGCTTCGGATTCTGTGTCTCCCTCTCTCTGCCCCTCTCCTGCTCGTGCTCTGTCTCTCTCTCTCTAAAAAAAATAAATAAAGATTAAAAAACTAAGAAAGAGATTACAAAAAAAAAACAAGAAAATTACCGGACATCTTCTCCGAGAAAACGCCGAATGGCGAATGACGCTGGTGTTCGGGAACGGGAGACCTGTGGCTCCGCGCAGCCTTCGGCAGCAGCGTGTGGGGCCAGAGTCATGGTCGTGGTCAGGGCTGGGCCAAGGCCCCGGAACTCACAGAGGCAAGACCAAGACCAAGGGGTGGATCGCCACCGCCAAGCTGGGCCAACTGGTCGACCCCATGAAGCAGCTCGAGTCCCCGGGAGAGATCTAGCTCTTCTCCTTGGGCGTCAAGGAATCTGCGACCAGTGCCTTTTTCCCAGAGGCATCCCAGGAAATAGATGAGGTTGAAGTCTTGAAAATTGTGCCCGCGCAAAAGCCGAGGCCAGGCTGGCCGGAGGACCAGGTTCCAGGCACCTGCTGCCATTGGAGATTACAAGGGACGCGAAGGCCTGGGTGCTAAGTTCTCCCAGGAGGCAGCCACCCCGCCTTCCATGAGGCCGTCGCCCCAGGCAGGCTTTCCGCCAGCTCACGCGGCGAGGCTCTGGGGGGAGGAAGATCGGCAAGGCCCACACTGTCCCGGGCAAGGTGACCAGACGCCGTGACCCTGTGCTGTGTGCCTCATCCCCTACCCCAGGGGCATGGCGTTGTCTTGGCCCCTGTGCCCAAGAAGATACCAATGCTGGCCGGCATCGACGACGGCCGCCTCTCCGCCGGGGGCTGTACTGCCACCAAGGCCACTTGTGATGCCGTTTCCAAGACCTAGAGCCATCAAACCGCCGACCTCTGGAAAGAGACTGTGTTCTCCAAGTCTCCCAGTCAGGAACTCGCCGACCATCTTGTGAAGACCCACACCAGAGTGTCTGTGTAGAGGACCCAGGCTCCAGCTGTGGCCACCACATGGTTTTACACAAGAAAAATAAATTGAATTAAAGCCTATTAGAAAGAAAGAAAGAAAGAAAGAAAGAAAGAGAGAGAGAGAGAGAGGGAGGGAGGGAGGGAGGGAGGGAGGGAGGGAGGGAGGAAAGGAAGGAAGGAAGGAAGGAAGGAAGGAAGGAAGGAAGAAAGAAAGAAAGAAAGAAAGAAAGAAAGGAAGGAAGAAAGGAAGGAAGAAAGGAAGAAAGAAACAGACATACAAAGAAGCAGGAAAAAATTATCTGTAAAGAAAAGAATAATTAAGCAATTGAAACTGACCCAGCACTGACACAGATGTTACAGTCAGCAGAGACCGATTCTAAAACAGTTTTTATAACTGTATTCTATATTTTCAAAATGTTAAGTAGAGACATTAAGATAGAAAAAAGATCCAAATTGAACTTAGAAGGGTTGAAACACGCCGTGTCTAGATGAAAGGTACACTGAATGAGATTAGTGGCAGATTAGACAAAACAGAAGAAAAGATCAGAGAGTTGGGGGGCACGTGGGTGGCTCCGTCGGTTGAACTTCCGACTTCGGCTCAGGTCACGATCTCGAGGTTCATGAGTTCAAGCCCCGCATCAGGCTGACTGCTGTCAGCGCAGAGCCCGGCGTTCAGATCCTCTGTGCCCTTCTCTTTGTGCCCCTCCCCTGCTTCCTCTCTCTCTCTCTTTCTCTCTCAAAAATAAATCAACATTAAAAAAAAAAAAAAAGATTAGTGAGATCGAAAGCATAGCAGAAAAAAAAAACTATCCAAAATGAAACAAAAAAAATTTTTTTTTCGGTTTTAAAGAGAGAGAGATGGGGCGCCCAGGTGGCTCAGTGGGTTGAGGGTCCGGCTTCGGCTCAGGTCACGATCTCACGGTTCGTCAGTTCAAGCCCACATCAAGCTCATTGCTGTCAGTGCAAAGCCTGCTTTGGATCCTCTGTCCCCCTTTCTCTCTGCCTCTCCCCCACTCATGCTCTCTAAAAAAAAATAATAAACCTCAAAAAATTAAAAAAAAAAAAGAGAGAGAGAGAGAGAGAGAAAGCGCAAGCCAGGGAGAGGGGCAGACGGCGAGGGAGAGAGAGAGAATCTTAAGCGGACTCCATGCTCAGCGCAGAGCCCAATGCAGAGCTCGATCCCACGACCCTGGGATATGACGGGAGTCGAAATCAAGAGCTGGACACTCAACCGACTGAGCCACCCGGTCGCCCCATAAAAAAAAACTTCTTTTTAATGGAAAGAGCATCAGTGAGCTGTAGGACCTTTCCAAACAGCTTGATATATGGGTATTTGGAGTCTAAGAGGAAGGGAGGAAAGGAACAGAAAAAAAATACTGGAAGAAATAGTGGCTGAAATGTTTCCAAACTTAATGAAATTTACATCCAAGAAGCTCGGTGAACCCCAAGCACAGACACCTGGTGACTGCGTTGAGAAGGCCATGATGGGGAGGTGGGAGTCCCGGAGGCCGTGGACGGGGTGGGCACTTCCAGGGAGGGCACCCGCCCTGGCACGCCCGCAGTTAAATAAAAGGCAAAGCCAGAAGAGCCAGCAGGGGAGATGGGACACGCAGAGAGGGTACGGGAAAGCCAAAGGGGGCGGTGGGGAGGGGGAGTGGTCTACAGGAGAGCTTGGTCTAAAGTGGCAATGACGTCACTAAGAGGCGAATTCTGGTGAGGCTGGCTCGGGTTCCTCTGGGTCCTGGGCTGGCCCCACCGTATTGTACAGAAAGTGATGGGCACGAGGGGTCCCAGGGCGGAGTAGGGCCTATAGGGCAGGGGTTTCTAGAAGAGGGGGGCCAAGCGGAAGCTACTTCTCAGGAGAGACAGGGCTCGCTGGGCAGGAGGGGGCGGGGTGGAGGTGGGGATGGCGGAGTTTCCAGCTTCAGAGGTGCAACCAAGGGGGTGATGAAGCTGGAGGGGGTGCGCAGGGAGCCAAGTGGTGGTGGGTGCAGGGGGTCCCAGGCTCAGATGAGGAATCACAGTGCGAGAGGGAGGGGACAGAGGGCGCGTGCTGGTTTCCTGCATTACTGCCACCCGGGAGGCAGCCTGAGGAGGATGATCTGTGCCTCTTGCCCTTGCGGGCAGCTCTGGTGGCCTAGGAGGAGGGCCCCGGCCCGGCCCCGGCCCAGCCCCGGCAGGCCGCAGGATGGAAAGAAAGCCAAGAGGAGCCAGAGCCCACAGCCTGGCCACTGGAGCCCCGGGGCTTGAGCGGAGGCTGGGGTGCAGGTGCAGGGTGGCGGGGGCTGGCCTCTGGAGATCAGAAGCTCCTGAGAGGCTCTCCTGGCAGGGGGCCCTGCGGGGGCGGGGGGGGGGGAGGGTTGGGGGGGAAGCCCTCAGCCTGCTCATCAAGGCCACCTGCTGTCTCCTGCCCCCCCACCCCCCCAGCCCTGGAGGCCACTTCCCGGACCCCAGCTGGGCTGTCCTGGCCCGCTTCCGCCTTCCTCTTAAGACGGTGCCCTCCAGCAGGCCCGCCGCAGCCCAGCGCGGCCGCGTTTCTTCTCTCCGCTCTCCAGCGCTCTGCGGCCATCTCAGAAGCACCCACCTCCCCGCCGGCGGTGGGCTGTGCTCCCGAGCCAGGGTGCGATCGCGCGCACCCAGGCCCCGTCCCGCGTGTACGCCTGGAACGCGCGTGGAGGCAAACCCAGACACGGCCACCAACAGCAGCAGCCCCAAGCTTATGGGGGGGCCCTGGGGAGCGCCCCCTGGCGCCGCCGCGCACGCGCAGAGGGACTACCCGTTCACACGCGACCCCGAGGGAGGGAAACCACAAAGCGGGGTCCGGGTGGGGCGCGGACGCGCACCCATTCCCTGCACCCTCGGGCGACTCCGCGCGTCCAGAGAGATCTCCATTCCGGGGGCTTACGAGCATTCGCGGAGAGGTGCGCCCACGCGCACGGATGGGCACCGACCACCGGGTGCCAACAGATCCACAGGGCGCCTGCGAGATGCCCGGAAAAAGTGTGCCAAGACACACCTGCACGGCAGGGCCTGCGGGCAGACGGGCAGGTGCGCGGTCAGCCGCGCGTCTCTGGAGTTACTCACCCTCGTACACAGCGAAAAGGCACACGTGCCCGTGTACACCACGCGCAGATACTGATACACATGCAAAGAGTATCTACGTGTCTCCCTGAATCCCTGCGCGCGGATGAACGTCTCCCCGGAGGCGCTCGCACGCCTTCCTGGAGATACACACACGTGCCTATTTGCACGCGGTACCGAAAGCTTCGTGAGGGCAGGGCGGTCCTGTGATTCACGGCTGCATCCCTGATGCCCAGCACCGGGCCTGGTGCACAGGGGTCTGCGAGGAGGAACATCGGGGAACAGCCTTGGCAAAGGCTCAGAGGCGGGAGACTTCTGAGGACCGGCCAGGAGTCTCATGAGACTGGGTGAGGGTAGGATGGGACTGGGTGGAGCCGAGGCTGCCAGTGGCCGACTGGGGAGGGGGTGTTCAGGGCCAGGTCACTCCTGGACTTCAGGTGCCTCCCCCCTCTCCCTCTCCCCTCCTTCCCCACTCACCCTCCCCTGCTCACCCTCACATTGTACTGACGGTAGGTGCGGTGGGATTTTGGCAGAGGGGCAAAACATAGGGCAGGAGGGGGAGGGGTCACAGGAAACACATGGCCTTGTTTCAAATCGTGGCTCTATCTTAGTCCTGGGGACCTGGCCAGGTTGCTGGCTTTCCTGCGCCTCGGCTTTCTCACCTGGCTGGTCGGAAGAGGGCTTTGGCGCTTAGGCGTCATTGGTTACCCTCTCTGGGCGGTCCCTCTCCACGGAGCAAATCTAGGGTCCCCGGAGTCTGAGACCCGGCAAGTTGGGCTCTTCAGGCCTGGGGAAGCCGGCCCTAGGGCCCTCTCCTGCACACACAAACTTGCACCCCCTCTGGGAGTTCACGGACGCACATCCTCGGTGATGCACTATATGAATCTTTACAAAGTGAACCCGCCCACTTGTATACCCAGCATCCAAATAAACAAGTAAATAAAAACACATCCCACTCCCTAGAAGGCAGGGAGGGCCCTTTTTTTAAAAATTTGCATTATTTTTGAGAGACAGAGTGTGAGAGAGGCAGAGAGAGAGAGGGAGACACAGAATCTGAAGGAGGCTCCAGACTCTGAGCTGTCAGCACGGAGCCCGACTCGGGGCTCGAACTCGCGGGCTCGAACTCATGAACCATGCGATCATGACCTGAGCCGAAGTCAGATGCTTAACCCACGGAGCCCTCCAGGCGCCCCAAGGGAGGGTTGGTCTTTATGAAACCTGTAGCAGCCCCAGTCCCCACAGGCCAGCATGTCCATCTGTAGCTGTGTCTTCCCTTGTAGCCAGCAAGGGGACACTCAGCTCAGGACCCCTTTGTCCCAGGCCACCGCACCCTCATCTCCTCACATTAGCCAGGGTCCCAGCAACCCACATGGGTAAGAGGCAGGAACAGCCCGTCAGCACCCCCCCTGTGGCCCCGCCTCTCCTCCTGTGGCCAGTCAAGGGGCCACCACCTCCCTTGTCAGGAGAGAGACTTTCTCCCAGATCTTGAGCACCGCCACTGGAGCCCCATTTGGGGGGGGCCAGGAAAGCTGGGGGGGAAAGACCACAGGGCCCTTGAGTTTCTATGCTGGCCCGCCCCTTCGACTGAGCCACTTGTTGACATGGCCCAAGGTCCCGTGGCTTTAAGTAAAGACTCAAACTCAGGGCCGACCCACTCCAAACCCCAGAACCCCTTCAGCAGTGGAGATCATTACCGTTACCTTACAGATGAGGAAACTGAGGCTCAGAGAGACCAAGAACAGAACCAGGGCTCCCGTGCAGGAGTTTTGAATGCCAGGCTTCCGGTCGTGGGGCTGAACTTGACCCTGGCATTCTCCTACTCAAAGCCCTTCCGTGTTCCCCATTTGCTGGGGACAAACCTCTTTCACACGGAGCCCTCCATGACCTGCCCCTGCCAACCTCCCCTCCTCTCCTGCCGACTAGGACACTGGTCTTTTCCGGATTGATAACCAAGTGACTTTCGGACTCCAGGTATCCACATGGCAGCTGTCACGGTCGGCTCAATACCCCTCTTGTGCCAGGGGAGGAGGGACAGGAGCTGTCTTCTTTCAGCTGCACCGGCTGTGCCCAGCACACTTCCTGGCATACAGTAGGTGCTCAATGGACGGATGAATGAGGCTGTGGCAGGCTAGCAGGCAGGGGAGGGGCAGCCGAGGGAAGGTGGGCGAGCACAAAGACGGCTTGGGGACACAAGGTCCAACCCCTCTTTGTAGGAGGTCTGGGATTGGGACAGGGATTGGCTGGTGAGTGGAGGGTCAGGATTAAAACTCAGATCCTCCCCACCCCCCAGCCTAGTTCTGGGTTGGGAGACCCTTCTCTCCTCACCCCCCTTGCCCCCCTCCTCTCTTCCCCTCCTCCCTAGAGGATACAGGGCCAAACTGCCGTAAGACAGGGGATCGGGGTCCCTGGCCTGACGCTCCTTCTCCCCTGACCACACCTCTAGCCCCGCCCCCTCCTCCCTGACCACACCTCTAGCCCCGCCTCCCTCCTCCCTGACCGCACCTCTAGCCCCGCCTCCCTCCTCCCTGACCACACCTCTAGCCCCGCCTCCCTCCTCTCTGACCACATCTCTAGCTCAGGCCCGGGATACGTCAGCACCCTACTGGGAAGACCCCAACCCCCTGGGGTCTCCCCTCTGAAAGCCGGCTTTGTAGAGTCCTGGGGCCACTGGCTCACTGTGTGTCTGTAGACAGGCGTTCTCCCCTCTCTGGGCTCAGTTTTCCCATCTACGAAATGGGGATACGACACAGCTCCTAGAGGCTTGGGGGAGAATCGGGCGTATAAACTCAAAGTAAACCCCCGACACGCTCCCGGGCGGCGACCAACGCAGGCGCTTCTCGTGAACCCTCCCATTGCACCCTCTCGATAAGCAAGACTTGGGAACTGCCCTGGTTTACAGATGAGGAAACTGAGGCTCGGAGAGGTCACGCACCTCCCCCGGCAGGCGGCAGGGCCCCAAAGCCCACCTTCCAGGGGCAGGACTGGCTCCCACCCTCGGCACCTGCCGCCCTCTCGCCGCGGGAGCCACCCTGCCCCGCCCCCCAGGGTCCGTCCTTCCTCGGGGCAGGCTCGCGGGCTCCCCCGAAGCAGCGCCGGCGGGCCGGGGGTTGGGGGTGGCCGAGTGGGCGGGGGCGCGGGCAGCGGGAGGGGGCGCCCGCCCCGCGCCGGCCGACGTGGGTCGATACTGCGGCGGGATGAATGGGAGAGGAGAGCAGGGCGGCGGGGAGGGAGGAGGGAGGAGGAGGGCGACCGGGGGGGGGGAGGAGGGGGCGGGGGCGGAGGGGGAGGGTCGCCCCCCCCCCCCGCCCAGCGGGCCCGGCCCGGGTGTGCGGCCGTCAGCGCCGAGCGCGGCCCCGCGGCCCCGCCGAGGGATCGATAACTAATTTCGCCGCAGCAGCCGCCCCAGTTTTTTCCCGATAATTGTGCGCCGGCAGCTGCGAGCGAGGCCCCCAGCCCGGCGCGCGGTCCCCGCCCGCGCCCGATCAATTGACACCGCCACCGGGCGGCAGGAAAACTCATTTTTCTCTCCCTCCCCGGCTCCCGGTGGGCGCGGGCTAAGCTCCGCCTCGGGCCGGGGGCTGGGAGGGGCGGGGCGGGACGGGGCGGGGGAGGGGAACTAGGGGAGGGTCCTGGGACGGGGGGCGGGCGCAGGTTCCTAGGCCCACTTGGGCTTGGGAAGGAGGCCCAGAGAATCGGAGGTATTCGGAGGGGAGGGCGTGGGGGTGCCTCAGTTTCTCCACTCTACGCCTAGGGGCGTGGCCGAAGGCCTCGGCGCAGGACTGGCCCCGCCCCCTCCGGTGTTTCCCGAAGGGGCGGGCGAAGCCACCCGCGGCTGCTGGGAGCAAGGACTGAGCGCCTGCGCAGGCGCCGTGGGTCTGGGAGCTTGGGTTCGAACCCGCTCTCCAGCGCTTCCCGCCGTGACCTTGGACTCGTTCTTCCCTTTGGGCTCTTCCTCGCTGAGCCTCAGTTTCCCCGTCTTCCCAAAGGGGCCCGACAGAGTCCTGAGCACGCAGGCCTGCTGGTCAGAGGCAGGGAGGCGGTGCAGAGTGGGTGCGCCCTAAATGGTTGATCTCGGCGAGCGAGCGGGGAGGAATTCGTCGGTTACTAAACACCGACGGTGCGCCAGGCCCGTCGTAGGCGTTGGGGACAGACAAAAAATCCTTGCCCTTGTGTCCTCGTGAGGAGACGGACTGTAGATATAATGTAGAAGCGAAGTAAACAGTGAAGGTGGGAAACACCATGGAGAAAATAGAGCAGGGCGAGTGGGCTCGGGGATGGGGGAGAGAGAGAGAGGCCCCTTGGCAAAGCTCGGCGCTGCTGGCGCTGCCGGCTCGGCTCTCAACCTGCTGGCTGCTCAAGGTCGCCGGAAACCTGCAGACTTGGCATTCTCGGAGGAGGGTGGTCAGGAGGAGGGAGAGAAAGGAGGGAGAAGCACGATGTGGAGCGGAGGAGTCAAAGGGGGGGGCAAGCGAGAGGCCGCAGTAACGGCAGGAGGGGGTCCGGACGGAGGGAGAAGGGAGAACAGAGTTCTGAGTGCCAAGGAGTCCTGGAAGGTCAGGGACAGAAGGGACTCAGGTAGCCGCCCTGCCCTAGCTGGGTCACTGAGGCACAGAGAGGGACAGAGGCCCGCCCCACTCCGCGGTATGTATGTGGGGGACAGAAGCGGGCTCCTGGCTACTGTCTCCAGCCCCTGGAGAAGGGTGAGAGGCGCCCGGGAAGGAGAGAAGAGAGAATCCCGGAGCGCGCGGAGGGGTGTGGGGTTAGGGCTAGGGTTGAGTCAGGAGGTGCCGGGGAGCCTTGCCCGGCCAGCCGGAGCTTCCTTGGAGCTTAGTGCAACTTCAGGAGGAGTCGGAATGACTGGTTGGGGCTCAGGGAACCCCATCTGCCGACCAGACCCTTCCCCGCCCCCCCCCACACCCCCCCGGGCAAACTCATCACTTAAGGCTTCCTGGTAGTGGCGGGAGAGCCAGGCCGGGGTACGGGGTGAAGGCTGCTGGGAGTGGGGTGGGGGGCAGCCCAGGGCTGAGCAAACCTCAGGCGGCCTCCCCCCTCCCCCCCCCAGCCTCGGAGTTCTCATCTGGAGAAAGGTGAGGCGGTGTTGAGGCTCTGAGGACCTGTCCGTCTCTCTTGCCTCCAAATTCCTGGCACAGGGAGCCAGCCAGGGTTTGAGAGCCCTGACTCCGCAGAATTGAAAGGTAGATCCGCTAGCAAGCAAATGAGGCTAGCCCGGGAAGCGGGGTGGGGGTGGGGGGCTGCGCTGGCTGGCTGGGACTCAGAACAAGCCCCGGCTAAGCCCCGCCCACCCGTTTGTCCGTTTGTCCATCCATCCACCTACCGAGACATCCCATCAGTCATTGACCCATTTAGTAAGCCCCTACTGTGTGTGAGGCACTGTGGAGGGGAGTACGCATCAGGTCCCCACCTGTCCCATCCTGTCCCTCTCCCCACGACCCCCACATTTTCTCTTGGGAGTGTGGTCGTGGGAGCACTGGATTGGGAGTCAAGGCGGGACTCAGGCCCAGCTGGTGGCCTCGGCAGGCTCCTTGGCCTCGCTGCATTTGGTGTTCTGGCCCCAGAAGCCACGCTGCCCATGATGCTCCGTCCCCGGGAGCTGGTACCCGCGGTCCAGGAACAAGCTGTGGAAATAGGATTGCCCCCCTCCATCCCTTGCAGTGTGCCCCCCTCTTCCTGTGTTGGATTTGCGCTTCTCCTCCCGACAGCCTTAGGTTACCTGCAATGGGGGAGGGGAGGCCGTGGAGGGTTGGGGAGGACCGCGACCCGCACTGTAGGGGTGTCTCCGAACTCAGAGCTTTGACTGCCCTCTGACCACTTTGGGGTCCCTGTGCCAGAGATCAGCGGGCAAGGAAAGGAGTGACCTGAGGCGTGGGTCGTCTACCCCAGACGCAGCAGCTGTCTGCGGGGCCCGCAGGTAGCCGGAGACTCGAAGGGGACTCTTATGGCCTGGACCCCGTGGAGGACAGGGACAGAGCCTCCAGGGGCGGACTGTATGAACAGCCCTGGTGCAGGAAGCCAGGCCAGCTGCGGGGGCCAGCTCCAGACAGCCACGGCCCCACCAAGCTTCGGCCTGTGCCTGGTGTCTCACTTTCCCCCTTTCTTCCTCAGCCAGGGGGTCCTGAGACGCACTTCGGGAGAAAACCAAACCTACCCAGACCTCGACCCTGCACTTCCGGCCTCCAGAACTGTGAGAAAACACATTTCCGTTGCGTAAGCACCCCCGTCCGCGGCGCCGTGTTACAGGCGCGCTGGCGCACTAACACACCGCTGCGCTGTCAGCATCCCCGTCTTACAGCCAGAGAAACTGAGGCTTCGAAAGGCCAAGGACTCGGCCGGGGTCGTACAGCTAGTAGGCGGCAGGGCGCAAATTCAAACGGGCAGTCTTTGGGCGGCAGAGTGCGAGCCCGTGACACCAGGGGTGCTAGGGAACCAAGGGACACCCTCTGGTCCACAAGTCCTCCCCGCCTCTCTTCGGTTTGTGAAGCCCCTCCTTCCCAGAGCCCCACCCCCTCCTCCCGGAGCCCCGCCCCATCTCCAGAGCCCCACCCCCTCCTCCCGGAGCCCCGCCTCATCTCCAGAGCACCGCCCCTCTCCTCCACTGAGCCCTCCCCCTCCTCCCTGGAGCGCCGCCCCTCTCCTGCACTGAGCCCCGCCCCCTCCTCCCCGAGCCCCGCCCTCCTCCAGCAGGGGTCCACCCACTTGATTGCCCGGCCCTTGGAGGCCCCTCTGGCTCCCCCGCCTCCGGGCCTCTGTTTTCACCGCTGCTGCCTTGCTGAGCTTTTCCAGATCATTCCCTTCCTCCCCTCCTCTGAAGGCTCTTCCTCACCAACTCACACACTCACAGCGCGCACGCGTGCACACACACTCAGGGCTCACCTCTTGCAGCCCCTCTGAGGCTCTCTGCCCCACCTTCCCTAATGCCTGCTGCAGACTTAGCTGCAGGGTGGCTTTGGGGATGCGTTCCCCCCCCAAGACCACACCCCGTCCCTCCCCGTGCCCCCAGTGCCCAAGTGAGTCCTGTCCTGCCTGAGCAGCACCCTGTGCGGGGCACCATGCCGGGAGTTGTGCATACACGGTTTCCCGGACTCCCCCCTCCCCCAAACCCTGTAGCAGGACCTAGTGTTGTCTCCATTTCATATAAGAGCAACAGGGGCCCAGAGAAGGACAGGGCTCTGCCTAAGGACCCACAGCAGCGAGTGGCAGGGCTGGGATTCATCCCGGTCAAACTCGGAGAATGGCATTTATTCCAGAATGTCACGGCTAACACAGAACTTTCCCCGAGAGGGCGGACTGAAACACGAGGCAGAGGGCGGGGACTGAGCAGGACAGCCATAGGTCACTCCGTACCCCCACCACTTGCCCCTTGGGAGTTCCATTCTCCAAAGGACAAGTATGAACCTCCACCCAGTTCACGCTTATTCCTGTGTGGCCCCCTGACCCCTAGGCAAAAGGAGTTCTGCAGAGACCGGCAAAGGTCCCACTCCCGGGGGAGGGGGAGGGACGCAGGCAAAGACCAACCTTTTGTGGTCCAACCCGATGTGCCAAGCTCCTTGTCATTTTATAGCAACAGGAGGGGGACCCAAGCCGAGCCTGCCCCCCCAGAGCACTTGGTCCTAGTGGAGAAAACACACCCAACTATCCCACGAGCAGCTATATCTTTGGGACACGGCAGACGCCGGGAGGGATGAAGGCAGTCCGAAACGGGAGTGGCAGATCTGTCTAGAATGTGAAGCAGTTAGCCAGGTGAAGAGGGAGGGAACAGCAGGTACCGGGAGGGACAGAGGGAAGGGAAGGGCCGGCCTGTGCCCTGGAGCTGGCGGAGGTTTCTGGAAGTGGCTGCAGGGGCTCCCAAGGGCTGGGCTGTTGCAGGGCCCTGCGAGCCGCATTAAAGGTTCCTGTCTGTTCAGCTGAGCTTTGTGTTTCGAAGGTCCCTGCACCCAGCTCTCTGGGATGGAGAATAGGGTTGAAGCCCCGGAGCAGGTAGAAAAGCGAGGGGTTGGCTCGTGTCCAGGCGAGCGGGCCTGGGGAAGTGACAGCTGGCATGAATATTAAAAATTAAAAAAAAAGAAAAAAAGACCTAAGACTCTGCAAGAAGCGCTGGATTTCAAAGCGGGAGGGCCCTCCCAGATGCCCAGCGTGCGGACACGTGGTTTTCCCCGCGGGGGGGGAAAACGGAGGCCCAGAGAGAGGAAGGGTCTGGCCCCCACGTGACTGTGCTGGCTCGTTCGTTCAGCGTTTACTGAGCACCTACTAGGCGCCAGGCACTGTGCCCGAGGCCGCGGATAATGCCGAGATGAGCAAGACAGATCTGTCCTGCTGCGCCCGGTGGTGGGGGGCAGGGGACAGGACACCAGCTGTACCTCCAGGGTCCTGAAGGCCGGGAAGGAGGGAGAGGGGGAGGGAGAGACAGGGAAGGGCTAACGCTAACGACGAAATCACACTAACTGGGCATCTTCCATCGCCGGACACCGCGTCAGCCCGTCTGCAAACGTGATCTCCTTCATCGCTACACGGCTGCACGCAGGCGCCGTCGGGCCCACTGTACAGATGACAGGGTTAAGGGTCAGGAGTGAGGGCCGGGCCAGGCCCCTCACCCCGCCTTCCTGCGGAACCCGGTTTGCCTGTCTTCCGGCCTGACCGGGTCCCTCCCTGGGCTCCAGACCTGAGGTTTGAGGGGGTGGGGGGCGGTAGTGCCCAGAGGGGCGTCCAGAAGCACCACGCCCTGGGCACCCGTGAAGGTTTGGGGCCTTCCCCCCACGCAGCGGAGGGGCCCAGGCTGGCTGGGGGTCCCGGGGAGGTCGGGGAGGAAGGAGAGCGTGTCAGCTCTGGAGCCGCAGGCCTCCCCGGCTCGGCTCCACTCCCTCTCCAACAGCAAAGGAGCCTCAGTGCGCCCACTCAGTGCAGGGGGGCGGAGGGGACAAAGGCAGGGAGCCACGCGCGCTCCGGCCTCCCCCTGCTCCTGCCCCCTCCGAGGCACAGTTTGGGCCAAGTCACTGTCCCCCGCCCCCCCCCATCACCACCCGCAGGAACAGGGGCGCCTGCGTGGCTCAGTCGGCCAAGTGTCTGACTCTTCAGTTTCGGCTCAGGTCATGATCTCACGGTTTGTGGGTGGGAGCCCCGTGTCGGGCTCTGTGCTGACAGCCCGGATCCCGCTTGGGATTCTCTCTCTCTTCCTCTCTCTCTGCCCCTCCCCCACTGGCTCTCTCAGTCTTTCAAAAATAAATAAAAACATAAAACAAACTAACTGCAGGGACACTCATGCTGCACCCCCCCCCCCCCCGCATCGTTGGGCTAGCATCCGTGCGCGTGACTCCAGCCTCCTTGCTCACGCATCCGGATGTGTGCATTCATTCATTCATTCATTCATTCGTGTTCTGAGCACCTGCTTGAGCCGGATCCCGTGCCGGGTGCTGGTGACAGGGGAAGACACAAGCATTCTGGGGTCCTGCCACCCGGCAGGGGGGGGGGCGTGGCCTCCAAGATGGACGCTCCCGAGCCATTATGGCACAAGGGAGGCGCTGCGACCAGGGGAGCACGCGGGAGGGACGGACCACGGAGTGAACCCGGAGGGACCATCACCCCAGTGAGGGTGGCATTCAGGGAGGGCACGTCGGAGGAGGCAAATAGCTCTCCAAGACCCACATACCAGACAGGAGCCAGTCAACGAGGAGGAGAAGGGAAGCGTGAACCAGACAGAAGGAACGGCGTGGCGGAAGGCCGGACGCCCTGGGGAAAATGCCCGCTTGAGGAACGAATAGGGGGCGGGCAGGGGTGGCTCTTGGGGTCCTAGCTGGGGAGTTGGGGGGTAAGGCTGAGGGGCTTCGGGAGCCGGACTGCGCTGGGGTCTTGTAGGCCGTGGTGAAGATCTGAACTTCTCCCTTGGGCGGCGAGGGCTGCGAGCAGGGGAGTGAACTTGGGACCACTCACCGCGCTGCGCACACACACACACACACACGGATACACCTGCATGCCCGGCCTGCGCCCAGCTCTTCACAAACGTGGCATCCAGTATCTGACCTCTGCGTTTGATGGAGAAGGACACCGAGGCTCGGAGAGATGGCGAGATTTGCCCAGAGACACACGGGATGGCTCAGAGACTCCGCTCCCGGGCGACTTGCGTCCAGCCCGTGCCTGTGACCACTGGGCTCCGAGACCAGCCTGGTGAAGGGAGACACGGGGGGTGAGCCGGCAGCTCTCCTTCTGAAGGACTGGTTAGTGGTCCCCGGGCTCCGCCCAGAGACCCAGCCGGTCAAACAGGCCATATTTGTCCCCTGGGGAAAGTACAGATGGAAAGTCCCAGAGAAGAACCCTTGTATGACCAGGTGGCTTCGCGAAGCTCCCGCTCCTTGGCCCTCCAACCGTTTGCAAAGCAGGGTCGCTTGGATTATTTCTTTTCTCTCTGGAACATTCTGCGCTGGCTAAGACCTGGCTGAGCGGGAGAAGAAGTGACACAGCCCTTCCGTAGTATCAGTTTCCCGCAGCCGCTGCGACCAACGACCTGCAAATTTAGTGGCGTAGACCGCACTGATTTTTTTCTCTTATAGTCTGGAGGCCGGAAGTCCCAAGGCCAAGGTGTCAAAGGGCCCTCCCTGTTCCTTTTGTGGGCTCTAGAGGAGAATGCGTTTCCTGGCTCTCTCTAGCTTCTAGAGGCTGCCCGCAGTCTTTGGCTTGTGGCTCCTTCCTCTCTCTCTTTGAAGCCAACAGTGAAGCATCTTCCAATCTCTCTCTCTCCGACGCTGGCCTTCCTGCCTCTCTCTCAGCAGGACCCTTCCCCGCTCCTGCGTTTTGGACCTGCGGCTGGATCTTGCTAATGCTTCCCGAAGCAGCGCGCTGACTGCATCGCAAACGTGGTTTTCAAAAATCTCGATCGCCGTGTTTCAAATGAATTGGCCTCCTGTGCCTTCAGTCCTCTGTACTGGTTACGCATTGGCAAACAAGGCAGGGTAGGAAGCGTCACCCGGTGCCGCAGGTGTCCATGGCATAGAAAAAGTCACGACCCCCTCCCCCCTCCCCCGTCAGTTATAGACTTGGGACCTCGGATACTTGGGCAACTGACGCCAGAGGGCGCAGGGGGCTTGGCGGACAGGTGAGTGACTGGTGCCTAAGGAGCTTCTGGAAGAGGCCTCCTGAATCCCCTTGGGCTGGTCAGGCTCAGTCCTGGAGGCCACGGCCCAGGCCCCGAGCCAGCCCAAGGGGCGGGGGGAGAACCTATACTGAGGGGTGCCCAGTCCATCTGTGGGGCATGCGGAGACGTGAGCAAATGCAGTCGGGTCGGGTGTCAAATCGCCGTAGAGACAATCGGCTCTGGAGCCTGGCAGCCTCGGGTTCAAATCCCAGCTCTGCTACTTAGCAGCTGGGTGGCCAGGACAGCTGATTCGGCCAACACTGTCTCTTGGTTTCCCAACCTTGAGGGTTCCCGTGAGGATTACAGGAACGACTTCAAAGGACGATCCGAAATACACGTTAGCTGTGATGACGGCGGCGGTGACCGTGACTCTCACTGGTGTTAGAAGCCGGGAGGCCGGGACTGGACGCCGTCTGCTAGGAAGGGCTCTCTTCTCTAAGAGGCAGTCGGAAGAAAGGGTGTTCTAGGCTAGTCTAGGCCCTTCGACTTCCCAGCCACACTGGGGCCAGCCCGGCCAGCATGCTGCCTTCCTCTCTCTCCCACTCACACGATCGGCCCCCCCCCCACTGTACCCTCTGCCCTCCCACCACTCACTCTCCCCACCCCAGCCTTTGCTTCGGAGCTGCCACCTTCTCCAGGAAGTCTTCCCTGATTTCTGTGGCTGGGGTAGAGCCTTTTCTCTGAGCCGCCTGTAGGTCTATCATCATAGCCCTTTATTTGCGGGTCTATTTGATTTGTGTGTGTCTCCCCCACCCCCGCTCGGGGATGAACCCGCCCTTGCACAACCCGGCACATAGTAGGTGCTCAGTAAACACGTGTTAATGGTGGGCAGGAAGGAAGGAGATTGCTCCAGCCCTCCAGGACACAGGAGAAAACAGGCTGAGAAGCTTGACAGGGGCGGGGGTCAGCTCTCCTGCCCGCTGCCCCCCAAGGGGAGCCCTCGGTTTCCTGTCCTCTCCCCCCTCTGCCTGCTGAACTCAAGCCGATAGCACGGTGGGGTGGGCTGGGGGCAGGGGGAGTGGCGGGGGGCTGCGGACAGAATACCCGACGCCCTGGGGAGAGGAAAGCGGAGCTCGGAGGTCTCTAGAAAAGCTGGAGCTGGCGGGGAGGAGAGGCCGAGGCTCACATCTGGTTGCGCCCACCCAGGCAGCCGCTCCTGTGGGTGGCGTACTCATCTCTGCGTCGCTACCACCCGCACCCCCTGACTGATCCCCCCCAATTCTCCTTCTCCTGGGGAGACACTAAGGGCCCCTTTCAGAGCTGCCGCGGGGTCTGCGTTCACGTACAGCCAGTTATACGGAGGGATGTGTGTGTGTGTGCATGTGTGTGTGTGAAAACCTCAGTCCCTGAGATTCTGGAACCTACCTGAGGCTTCCCGGCCAATCTGCTCCAGTGTTTAGCCCCCAAAGCCCCCCAAAAGGAGGGTGCCTGGGCCCTCGGCCCCTCCCCGGCGCCTCAGTTGAGCAGAGTCCCAGGATGGAATTCAGCCTGGGCTGGGGAAAGTGGGGGGTGGGGGGGACTCTCTTTCCTGAGCCCCACCTGGCACCGCGATGAGAGAGGGGGCGGGAGGGGGGAACCAGCAGACTGGGCAGAGGGTCGGCTGAAGTAGGCAGCGCAGAGCCTCCTGGGATCCCAGGGCCGGGAATCACGAGGCGGGGGGTTTCTGGGGCTGGCAGTGGTTGACCCGAGGGCAGCCGCTGGGGGCCCTGGGCCCTAAGGGCAAGGCCCCTGGCTGGAGGTGGGGAGAAAGGCCACCCAGCTTTGTAATCCAAGGATATGGCGGTCGCGCACCTGTGAGGTACTCTAGGTGAATTCTGGAATTCTCTCTGCCGCCCCCCCCACTGGCTCGCCCCAAAGGCTTATTATTGTCATGGCTGGTGTCCGGAAGAACTCCCCTCTGTTTTCCCGCGCCCCCCCGGCCCACCCAGGTCCGGGCAGAGGGCAGCCAGGGTGCCCTCCTGGAGCTCCCAGCTAGGGGGCAGCAGGTGGGGGATTCGCTGAGTCTGTGCCGCCATGGGGGGTGGCTGAGGCAGTGGGGGGGCCTGGCAAGGGGAGGGGGAGCGCTTTCCCGGCAGGCCCCGGCAAAGAGCTGAAGCCCAGACAGAGGAGCTGACCCTACGGGGGGGTGGACAGAGATGGGAAGGGCGTTTCGGGCAGGAGGAACAGCCAGTGCGAGGGCCGAGACCTGGGAACCACAGGGGTTCCGTCGGGCCCGGGGCGAGCGGCAGCGTGGCAACGGGTGGCGGAGACAGGGCACACTGCCCCCCGCCCTTGGCAGGGCCTGGAACGCCGAGCACAGCCCGCCCTGTGGCTCCTGGGGCGGGGCTTCCCCCCCCAAGCCCGCCACCACCACCACCACCACCACCCCCTCCGCCCCCCCCCACCCCGCCTCCTTGGGCGGGTCTCCGGGGAAAAAGGCTGGATGGTTGCGGCCGCCCTTTCAAGTCGGCCTCCTGGAGGCTCCCGAGCCGCCGGCGCGGGGGCCGCTGCGCCGACATCAAAGCCGGGCGCCCCCAGCCGGATCCGGTCGCGGAAGGGGCGGGCGAGCCGGGGAGCGAGGCAGGTTTCGGCGGATTCCCCTTTCATCCCCGCGGCTGCGGCTCGGCGGGATCAGACCTCCGGGAGGCCCCGCACGTCGCTGCCGGGCAAGTCCGCGCAGGGCCGCCCGGGCCGGGCGGGGACAGCGTGACCCCGGGGCCCCGGGCACCTCGCCCCTCCCCCCACCGCCCCGGGAAGCCTGGGCGCGGGGTGCCTCCTTGGGAGGGACGGTGGGGGACACCGGGGAGGGTTGCGGCGCCGAGATCGGGCGTGGGGGGGGGGCTGGCGGTGGCGCACCTGCCCCTCCCTCCCACGCAGTCCCCGCGGGAGCCGAGGCTCAGAGCCCCCCCCCCCCCCCGGCGGCGTTCCCACCCCCACCCCCCACCCTCGCCTCTGGCCTCGGCTTCCCAGGAGCTCGAAGGAGTCCACGCGGCCTGTCCCGCCTCGCCGTTGAGCTGGAACACACCCCTTCTTGCGCAATGGCTCCACTTTCTGATGTCACGACAGTAAGAATGACAACGGGCACACGCCTTCCCGCCACCGAGAAGCCTCGCAGTGAGGTTAGGGCCGTCCTCCCTCAGGGGAACAGCTGGAGGTTCAGAGAGGGGCCTGGACTCGCCCCCCGTCACACAGCCGAGACACAGGAACCAGCTGCGTGCGCAGTGGTCACGGTGCGCTCGGTCTGCGTGGATTCTTCGCTCAGCTCTTCCAGCGTGCTGTCCCGTGCTGTCCCCATATTGATCACGACACAGGCGTGGAGTAGGGCGAGGCCGGGCTGGGGATGACGAGGGCAGGCTATTGACTCGGCACTGACAGCAGGCAGCAGTTCCAGAGGAAGGTGTTTTTCTGTGGCCCCCGTTTTACAGATGGGTAAACTGAGGCACCAGGCGGTCATACAGTCAGCGAAGTAGCCAGGCTGGGTATTGACCTAGGTTTTTTTTTTTTGGCTCCAGGGACTTGAGGCTTAGCCACGGCGGCTGGGGGCTTGGGGGTGAGAAAAACGGAGCGCTTGCCCCCCAGAGCCCTTACTCAGTGTCAGCCCCAGGCCGGGAACCCGCCGAGTCAGCCCGCGAACCCCAGCCGGGAGGCGCTGGTCTGTGCGTCTGTTTGGCAGCGGGATGGAGGCGCCGAGGCGTGAAGGATGGGCCGCAGCGGCCAGGAAAGGACGGAGTCAGACTTTGCACATGGCCTCTCTGGCTCCTGAGCCCCAGCGCCCAGCTCTGGTGGCAGAGAGAACAGAGCTCCCGCCGCCGTCCCCCTGCCCCCGTGGGCCCAGCTGCGCAGTTACAGCGCCCTTGAAGGGTGTCTCTGCCAAGACGGGGCGGTTTGACCGGGCCTCCCCGGGGCGCTGGGTGCATTCATGCCGGTGGGACGAGCCGGGCGCCCAGGGACTAGGCAGACCGTCAAGGGAGTCGAATACCCTGAAAATCAGCACGCGGCAAGTACACCCCCTCGTTTTACAGGCAGGGAAACTGAGGCACGGAACACAGCAGGGAGAGTCCCACAGAGAGGATCCCCCCCCCCGCCCTTTGCCCAGCATTTACTGAGGGCCTCCTGGGTGGCGGGTTCCGTGTCGACCCCGTTCCCTGCGTATGCCCCTGAGCTCCCTGGGGCCTGCCGAGAATGGTCCCCTGGGTGCCAGTTATGTTACCATTACTCAATTCTGACCCAGGAGGGCTTCCTTGAGGAGGAGACATCTCAGCTGAGAGCTGATCTTGAGTAGGAGTCGGCGAAGCTGGGGAGAAGAGCATTTCGGGTGGGAGGGGGGATATGTGCAAAGGTCCTGGGGCATGAAGGAGTTTGGCTCAGGAGAGTAAAGAAGCCAGAAGCCTGCTGTGTGAGCGGGGAGAGAGGCACATGGAGGGAGAAGCCAGGAGGAGACAGAGGGGGCAGGACCTGGGGGTTTAGGGGAGCCCGCCCAGGCCCAGTCGGTGCTGGATGTCAAAGCCGGCACCCAGGGACTCGGCCTGCGGGGACCACCCCTGGGACTTCCAACCTCAGGAGAACCCCGGCTGGGAGCAAGAGAGAGAGAGAGGAAGGAGCTGTCTCCAGTCCTGTTCCAAACCCTCCTCCGTGGAGCTCCTGAAAGGAGAAAGGCGATCAAAAGGGGAAATTTGCAAGTGAGATTCACCCTCAATTCTATTCAAGCACCTGTTGACAAATAGTATTAGGGTCTTAACTCCGCCAACAGGGGGAGTCCCAGCCGGAAAGGCCCAGTCCCCGTGCTCCCTGCCCTGGCAAGGAGGATGGGGCGGCGAGAGGCCCCAGGGTGGGCAAGCTGGCCCGGCCCGTGGGCTCAGCCAGCGCAGGCCGAGGGGAGGCCTCCCCGGGAGGATGCAGGGCCACCCGGACTCGGTTCGGGCTTCCCGGAAGTGAGCCGTGTCCAGGGCTGGGCTGTTTCGACCCCAGGACGCACAGCTGCTGGTGGGGGTTGGACAAGTCTCCTCCTCCTCCGTGGATGGGGGGGGGGAGGGGGGAGAAGGGAAAGGGAGAGAGAGGGGCAGAGAGGAGGGAGAGAGAAGGAAGGGAAGGAGAAGGAAACCGGTTTACTCAGGTTTACACGCACCGTGTGTGTGTGTGTGTGTGTGTGTGTGTGTGTGCGCGCGCGCGCGCGCGCATGCGCACATGTGCAGATGTTAGGTTAGGAGTGCAGACTGGGGCCAGACTGGCTGGACTCACCTCCTGGCTTAGCCACTTGCGGGCTGTGTGACCTTGGGTGAGTGGCCCAACCTCTCTGTGCCTCAATCATGAGGAGGTCATTCGTGAATCTGAGAAACCCCATAGCACAGCCCCGGAAACAGAGCGAGTAGCCTTTTAGCTGCTAAAAGGCTGACGGCAAGGTTCATTTAGGAAGGGGCTCTAAGCTGGACGGAGGGGAGCGGCGCCTGGGGGGCTCGGTGCCCTGGTTAAGGGTCCGACTCTTGATTTCAGCTCAGGTCACGATCTCGAGGTTTGTGAGATCGAGCCCCGTGTTGGGCTTTCGCTGACAGCGCAGAGCCTGCTTGGGATTCTCTGTCATCCTCTCTCTCTCTCTCTCTGCCCCTTCCCCCCAGTAAATAAATAAACATTAAATAAATAAGTAAAGACACAAATTAACGGAAGGAAGGAATCTGTGGCTGGTCCCCCAAAGGTCCTAGAAGCTCCTGGAATTGAATGCAAAGCTTTGGGTGTAGGTAGGTTTTTCTGAACCGAGAAAGGAGATCCTGAGCCCTCATTACCAAGTCCCACGACCTCCCAAAAGTCGAGCATCCTGGGGCCCGGCGGTGACGGCCTCCCCTGTGCCTGGAGGGTCCAGTTTGATAGAACTTTTGAGGGGCTGCCTGTTGCCCCCGCCCCAGCTTGGCCCCTGCAGGTGAGCAGTCCAGCAGCCCCCCTCCACCAGCACCCAGGCGTGGGGGGTGGGGGCATTGGGCGCAGGGACAATGAGCCCCTAAGTCAAAGGGAACTGTTTTAAGGCCAAGACGACACCGTGCTGGGTCCAAACCCGCGCCTCTCTCCCGGGTGGGGAAGGCTCAAAACCAGGCTTCAAAGGCAAGCTCCGAATAAACACGACACAATAAAAATAACTCTCGGAACCCAAATGCGGAATCCCAGCCCCAGGCGCAGTAAGGCCTCCGTGACAACAGGCACCAGGCCTTAGGGCTGGGGCCTGGGGGGCCGGGCGTCGCTTGCCTTGCCCGTCCCCCACCCCCACCCCCATCCCAGCAGGCCACTTGGCCCAGCCCCCCCCTTCCTGGCCTTGCCTAGACACCCCCCCCAGCTCCTTTCTGCTGGCTCTGTCAGCCTGGAAGCGGCTTGTGCCCAGGTCTCACCTGCCCCAGCGGGGGACCTCCCGGCTGGCCTCGGGGAGGTGGTCCCTGCGGGGCACTGGGGCGGGGCCGCCCTGGGGGGAGCACCAGCGTGCTCCAGGGAGGCAGCGCGGCTCTGAGGCTTCCGATCTCGGCTGGGCTGTGTGACCCCAGGACGGCGTCCGCACCTCTCTGGGCCTCGCGGGAATGGGAATCACACGGCACCTCCTTCCCAGCGATGCCGGCGGCAGTCGGGCCGGGAGAGGGGGCCGTGCGGCAGGCGCTGCGCACCGGCGACCAGGACGCCCGCACTTTCCGCGTGACCCTCAGCCCCAACGCCTCCATGGATAAGACGAAACGACCTTGAACGAGCCTTCTACGGTAATCGGACCGTGAAGCGACAACAGGGTGTACGACGCAGAACGAATGTAAAATTGACCTTACGGTGTAAGAAGACGGACCTGGGGCGCCTGGGGGGCTCAGTCGGTTAAGCGTCCGACTTCAACTCAGGTCATGATCTCACAGTCCGTGAGTTCGAGCCCCGCGTCGGGTTCTGTGCTGATGGCTCGGAGCCTGGAGCCTGCTTCAGACTCTGCGTCTCCCTCTCTCTCTGCTCCTTCCCCGCTCACACTTTCTCTCTCAAAATGAATAAACGTTAAAAAAAATTAAAAAAAAAAAAAGAATACGGGCCTGTCCAGACTCCTCGTCTGTGCACAGAGTGTCTCTGGAAGGCGCCCAGCAAACCCGGTGACCCGGCGCCAGGGACCCGGGCCGCGTGGGGGTGGCTGGGAGGGGTTTGGTGTGCGGGGCGTCTCTGCCAATCTGCGCATGCGTCATAGGCTCACGTGCTCTAGTCGGTATGGGGAGGGGGGGTGGGGCGGGTATTTTTTTTAAGTCCTTTTGAGGTTTGCTGGTTCCCACCTCCTGCCTGACTCTGGCCCAGCTCCTGGAGAGCTGCCCTGAGGGATCCGGGGACCCACGACAGGGACTTGGGGTCAGGACAAAGCCCACTCCTTGGGGTCCCCTCCCGGGACCTGCTCCTCTCTGTCTGGTCCCTCAGTCGCTGTGCCCAGCCGGCTGCAAGCCCCACGAGCCTTCCAACCGGAGGGGGGGGAGGGGGGGGACTGGCCTTCAGGCCAGTGCACCTGCCGGTGGCTCCAACCCCCTCCTCCTCGGCAGGCTGTGTGTCCCCCTCCCCTCGCAAAGCATTGGCCACTTGAATGTCTGCGTCCAGGACCAGCCACCCAGTTTGCAAGGACCCAGGGCGAACAGAAAACGCGAGGCTCCTGGCTTCCAGGCGATGGCGGTGCCTGGGGGCTCCGTCGCTGAAGCATCGGACTCTTGATTTCGGCTCAGGTCAGGATCTCACGGGTTCGGCAGATCGAGCCCGGCATCGGGCTCTGTGCTGACAGCGAAGAGCCTGCTTGGGATTCTCTCTCTCTCTCTCTCTCTCTCTCTCTCTCTCTGCCCCTCCCCATCTCAAAATAATAAATAAACAAATAAATAATAAAAACAAATACAATTGATTGAGAACTTCAAGATGACACCAGGAGACCGTTAGGCCCAGGGCAGGGCCCTTCTCCGGCAGGGGTCACACATCTGCGAGGCGGGGCCCCTCTGGCTCTCCCTCACCAAGGCGCCCTGAGCTCGGAGCACCATCTCTTTTGTTCGCGGAGCCCAGGACAGAACCGGTATGCAGTAGGCGCTCCATTCATGTGTCCGCGAATGAATGAAGGAGAAGCGGAGAACCGAGGCGCGGAGCCCCAGCCAGCCTGTGTCCCCTGGCGACGGCCCTGCTCTCTTGGCCGGAGGCGATCCCAGCGGCGCCCTGTGCTTCCCCGTCCCCAGCGCAGCACTTAGCACTGCTGTCTTCTCTGGAGCTCAGCTGTGTGACCCTGGGGAAGTGACTCACCCTTTCTGGGCCCTGGTTCTTCATCTCTAATATCGGGGCTACTTCATCACAGAGTCGTGCCCTCGACTTCATGCAGGGCTAAGCTTTCAGCCTGGCCGTCTTTAGGTGCCATCCGACCATGACCCCGTCTGTCCGTGCCTCCAGGCTCAGCAACTGCCGGCCAGCCGGTCATTCTCCTCTGTGATTCCCGGCTGCACCCTAAGCTCGGCCGGGGCAAGGGCAAGGCCCGGGCCCATCCTGTTCGTGGGGACTCCTGCTCGCCCTAGTTGATGCTACAGACCGGCTGTGGCTGTTACAAGTCACTCATGAGCCAACCTGGGGGGGACATCTTCCCCCGGAGAGCACAGTCTGGGTCCTGGAGGTGAAGTTGGAAGATCCCTGGGGGGGGGGGGGGGTGCGTCGCTGGGCTCCGCAGCCGGGAGAGCAGGAAGTCTGCCCAGAGCCCAGTGGCCGGGGGCGGTGGGGGGGTTCCCCGGAAGCTTGGGGGTGTCACCGCAGTCCCCAGAGCTGCCAGGTGCAGAAAATAAACCAGGCAAACCGTGGCGGGTGAGTCCTTCGGGGTCCCCGAGGCCCCATGACGGGAGATGGCTGGCAAGCCGGTCCTGGCTGCTGCTCTTAGGGTCTGAGCACGCCCCTCGGGAAAGTTCCAGAGCCCCGACCTGCTGGGTCCCCTCCCCGCTTCTGGGCTGGACTCTGCCCGGCACCCAGAACCGGTTCCGATGGGCCCCAGGGACACGAGGATCGCTGCCAGGGTGGCCTCCGCTTCCTGAGGCTGTTTGTAGGAGAAGGTTGAGGCTTAGAAGGGGCTGCTCGGAGGCGGCAGCTTGCATTGTCCCCAAGCGGGGCTTAGATGGCCTTCGACAGGAGCCCCTGGAAGGTACAGGCCATCTGTCACTTAGGACACATTGAGGAGAGAATGACGAAGGGGCCCAGAGGGGCAGAAATGTTGGGGAGAGGGAGGGCACGGGGTGGGGGGCGGGACTGAGAGAAATGGCAGACAAAGACAGAGGCGCTCTTGGAACACCAGCCTTTCCTTCTTCCCAGACGACAGCCCTCTCCGGCCCCTCGCCCCTCCCCTGCCCCCTCGTCCCCCGGCCCGTGTTCGGAATTGTGGCACCAGCCTGGCCGCAGAGACTGTGGCTGTCACCTCCCTACCCACGCTCCCTGTGGCTCTGGCCGGGTCTCACCACGTCCCCTTCTCATGGCCCTGGAAAGCCCAGGTGTCCACCCCGTGCCCCGTGCGGTGGTTTGGGTCCCCCCCTTTGCGCTCCCCAAACCGCGGGAGCCCCACCATGGCCTTGACACTCGGTCCTGGAACTGCCCCTTTGAGGCCGTGTCCCCCACCAGACTGTGGCCTCCCCGAGAGCCTGCCGTGTGCCCGGGGCCCAGCCTGTGGGGGGCACACAGTAGATGCTCAACAAACTGCCTGCGTGATGCACCTGGCCGAGTCCCCAGGGCAGCTCGTGTCCCCAGAGCCCCACGGGGGGCTGGCTTCACTCGGGTTCCCGTCTTCAGCGCTCCCCCCCCTCCATCGCTGGAGGGACTTCGAAGCCCCTCTCTGGCTGGCCCCCGCCTGGAGCGCGTGCTGCCTTTGCCACTTCACCCCCCACCCCCGAACTCCTGTAGCTCCCGGCTCCCTGTCTCCACGGCCCTTGACTCTCACGGTTAGGCTTGCTTGTCTCCCCCTCCCCCAGTTCCACCTCCAAACAAACCTCTGTCCCTGACCTTGCCCTGCTTCTCCCCAGAAGCACTGCCCGGAGCGCGGACCCAGGCAGCAAGGGTCCTCCAGAGCACCCCGCTTCGGCCCAGGGGGCTGCTTCTTACAGCAGGAGACACGGGCACCTGCTGAGAGGCGCAGGTGTACGGTAGCGCGCCTGCCGCATTTGAATCCCGACTCCAACGTGTCATCCGTGTGACCCTGAGCGAGAGCTTAACCTCTCTGGTCTTGGTCCGAGAGAACGGTTGTACTGAGAGCTGTTTACGAGAGAAGAGCCGCGGCCGGGAGTCGGCTTAGGTCCCGGTCCCAGCTCCGGGTCCCACGTCTATGCCCGCCTCGGCGAGACGCCCTGATCTCTCGGCGCCTGGAGTCCTTAGCAGCAGATGGGGCTCAGGAGACGCCCTCTCGGGGTGGCGGGGTCCAGCGAGGTAGGGAGCACTCCGGGGAGAGGAGCGGTGATCCTCCCGCCCTGCCTCTCCATGCCTTCCTTCCGCCCTGGGCCAGGCGTCACTCCTCCCTCTCGGCCCCTCATCAGCCAGCCCCAGGCCCCACGCCACCCCCTCACTCTCTGCCCCGGGCAGGGGTGCAGGGCATGGAATGGGGCCCGGGGATATGAGGGATGGAAGAGCTGGGATGGGGGGGGAGTGCACCTGCCAGGCACCCCTCCCCCACGGGGGTTCTGTTCAGGAGGGTCTGAGGTTAGGGGGCACAGAAGCCACCCTCCTGGCCTCCCTGGGGCCCAGGAGGGGTTGGCCACCTGCCAGCTCTCAGTGGAAACGTACCCATGAAAAGGGCCCTATTGGGACCCCTGGGGAGAGGACCCTGGATGCCGTCAGGGAGGAGGGAGCGGAGGGAGGCACCGGGAACCTGCTAGAAAGGCCGTCCATCCTCATGCAGCCTCCCTCCCTTCCTTGTCCGCCCCTTGCTTCTCACCCCAAGTTCAAGTAAGCCCCGCCTGCCCAGGGGCACGCGGCATTGTGGGGGCTGGGGTCCCCGCGAGGGCAGGAGTGGGTACGTCCAGGCGCCTGTGGCGGGGGCTGTGCATGCGCGTGGTGGCTCGTCTTTGTGGGGTGTCTCTGCGTGGTGTGTTTCTCCGGTGTCAGTACAGCGTGTTCGATGCTTGTGTGTGCGTGTGTGTCCCCGGCGTCTCTGCGTGGCGTGTCTGGTGTATGCGGGGTGTGTGTGTGTGTGTGTGTGAGTGGGTGTGTGTCGCTGCTGTGTGGTGTGTGCCTCTGCGCGTGTGTGCTCTCTGCACGGTGCGCACCTCCGTGGGGCGTGTTCGCGTGTGCGGTGGCCAGCGTGTCGTGCGTCCCCGGGGGCCTGTCTGCGGGCGTCCCCGCGCGGCTGTGTCTGTGCCGTGAGTGGCAGGATGCGAGGCTCGGAGCCCACGCTCAAGGTCCTCTTGACACAGAATCCATGTTGTCGAGGAGGGAGAGGAGGGGAGAGGAGGGAGGAGAGGAAAAGCAGAAACCCGGGGCGGGGAAGGAGCCAGGAGGGGACGGGAGAGGCGGGGAGGCGCGGGACGCGACCCTGGGGTGCAGGTCCCAGCCGGGCGCCCCTCCCTCCGCCCCAGACGCCAACCGGGATGGTCCCAGCCGCCCCTCCCCCCCCGCCCCCCACGCGGGCCTCGATTTCCAGGCTCTTTGCTGGCAGCGCTGCCGCCAAGCTTGGCCGGTTTTGGCTTCACGGCCACAAAAAAGCCGCAAGAGAAGTTGCGGCGTTGGGCGCGGGGCGTCCGCCCCTGGGTCCGCCGCGAACCCGCGGCAGGTGGAAGGCGGCGGCGCGGGCCCGCGGCGGGAGGAGGGCGCGGGCGGGAGCCGCGAGCTCAGCGCTCAGCGCGAGGGGAAAAGTTTCCGACCCCTTTAGCCGGAGGCTGAGAAGTTTCGGCCGCGCCGGGCGGCGCCAAAGCCAGGCCAACACTGCCCCCTGGTGGGCGCGGCGCGGCGCTGCAGCGGGCGGCGGGTCGAGGGCGCGCCTGGACCCTGCGGGAGAAACTGAGGTTCCGAGAGGGCGAGGTGGGGACGTGCGAGGTCACCGGGAGGGGGTGCGGGAGAAGCAGGCCTCCTCCGAGACCCGCGGGCTCTCCGGGAAGTGGAAATACCAGGGCGGGGTGGGGGTGTCGTGAAAGCGCAGAGAAGGGCAGGGAGGGGAGTCATCCCGGGGGATCGAACCCCGCTCCAGTCCCCAGGGAAGGGGAGTCGCAGCACTGCCCCCATCCCGCTCCCCACGGCGTTTCTCCAAACTGCCTAGACCCGTGGCCTTTCTTCTGGAAGCAGGGCACCCCTGCAAAGCAAATCCTCCCCATCCACTACCCTCCTGGCCCTAAGATCTCCACCGCCTGGCCCTCCCCCGCTCCGAGTCCCACACACACACACCCCCCCATTCCCCGCTCCGTCCCATCCTTTCCTACTCAGTAGGGTGCCTGGGTGTGGATTCCGTGGCTATTTCCTCACTGGCCAGAAGGTGGCGATAAAGACCTGGATCCTCCGCAAGGCCAGGGGTTGGGGCCCAAGCGCAGCTTCGAGGACAGGACAGAGGGAAGGGGGCTTAAACTTTGCTCCGGGGATTGGAACGCAGGTGTGGCCGGGCCAAACCTGGCAGGCGACCTATGGGGGTGGCGGGGGTGGCTCAGTGCAGCGGTCGGATCGCCTCCACCTTGTCTTTTGCCCCCTCTTGCTGTGATTTTGAGCGCTGCCCACTCCTCCACGCCCCCACTGAGAGCACCTGACCCCCACGCGCCCCCCCCATGTTGCCCTCCAGGGGCCGGGTGGGGTGAACCTGGCCTGGGGAACGCAGAAGACAAACGCTTGTCCGCTCAGTTGGAGTCGGGACGCCTTCCCCCCATGGCGGAGGTCAGCGGGTAGCTTTTGGTTCCAGTCTCAACGCTGGGGCTGGGGCTGGGGGGCAGGTGTGGGCTGATCTAGGTCGCCAGAGGCTTGGTCCCAGGCTCGAGGTGTGGCAGGGCCTCCCGTCTTCCAGAAAAGGGGTTCACTCAAGCCTCAGGCCTTGAGGATGCCTTGCCCCCACCCCTCCGCCTCACCCCCTGCCACGACCTTGTTCTCTCCCTCCCTTCGGGCCAAGGACGCCCAGAGAGCAGCAATCTGGCACCTAGGGAGCCTTGTAGGGTGAGACCCGGCAGCAGGTCCCAGCCGCCTGGAATGTACGTTTATTTGCAGGCCGAGAAGGGCCTCTTCTCACCCCCCCGGCCCGTGTCCGCACATGGGCCTGGGCTCCGGAGGCGGCTGTTCACCTGTGAGCCTGCTGTGTCGTCCCGGGAGGCCGGAGGAACTCGTAGCCCTTAGGGCGGTCTCGATTCAGGACCGTGCGCAGCACCACGCTGGGCAGGAAGGACTCCTGGGGGGACAGGGAAGGACCAGCTGGGCGCTGCGGGGGTGGGGGGGGGGAGCCTCTGGCCAGGAGATGGGGCTCCCCGGGCCCAGTGGGGTTCTCTGCCGCTGCTCGAGGGGGGAAGCGCTGGGGTTGGCTCCATTCCACAGAGGAGGAGCCTGAAGGGCAGAGCGAGCCTAGCGCTGGCAAGGAGGAGGCTGGGATTTAGATCCACCCTGCCCCTGGCCCCCGGGGGTGGGGGGCAGCCACCCCGCTGGGCAGAGTCTCTCTGACTCTCACTCGCGCTCTCCCTCGGTGCCTGCTTACCAGCTTCCGGCTCCAGGAGCTGGCCAATCTGTCCACCTGCTCCAGGCTGCTCTGGGTGTCCAGGAAGGTTTTGAGGCCACTTCGCGGCCTCTGGGCAGGCGGCGGCCCTGGGGATGTAGGGCAGGCCGCCGTTCACGGACGCATCCTCAGACAGGGGACCCTGTGGCTCCTGGGCGGGCCTGAGGGGAACAGGAGCCTGTGAGCCGCAGGGACCCCCGCTCCCTAGTCCCCACCCCCCCCCACGGCTTCCCCGGGCCCTCAGAGGCCCAGACTCTCAGCCTGTGGATGGGGGAGTCTATGGGGTGAGGAGGGGGGCGCCCTGGCAATGCGCGTGGGTCCTGCCCCTTCCCCCCCGGAACCCTCACAGGCCGGGGCAGTCCCAGCCGAACGTGCTGGCCGTGGCCTCCTCCTTGGCCCTGGGGCCCGGGGCTTGGGGCAAACTCTCCAGCCATCGCCCGACACTCCCGAACACCCGTTCTGACGCCGTTGACAGGGTGGCTATCCCATTCTCGACGTGGCCCTGCCGGACTGGAGGAGAGAGGGGCCCCAGTGAGATCTCTACCTGGGGGGGGGCCACCGACACCCCCACACTCGCCTCCTCCCTCTGGCAGGCGAGGCCGGCCAGAACCCCGTCTCCATGGCAACCCGAGGCTCCCCGGCGCCTGTCGGCAGCCTCCAGAGAAGGCTTGGGTTTTAAAACTATCTTGCGTGACTGTTTGTGCCTTGATTACCCGCGCTGCGCCCGGCCGCACACGCACCCACGCCTGCGGCATCCCCCCGTGGGCCTCCTTTCTCGTAGTGGGAAGGCCGGTCAGGCCCCTATCGAAATCCAGAAAAAAAAATGCTGAGATTCCTGCAGGGCTGGAGGGGGTGGGGTGGGGGGATCTTTCCTGTCCAACGGCGGCCCTTCCGGCTGCTCAGGGACCCCCAAACGCCCCGCTGGTGGCCTCAGGATAGAAAGGGCTAGGAAGTCGTCAGCCAAGCCCCGCTCTGGTGCCCTGGAGCGTGACCACAGCTCCTGCGGCCCCTGCCCAGCCCGTGGCTGTGGCTGACAAGGAAGCCAGCCAACTGCCATTCGCATGAAACTGTTTCTCCCTGGGGGAACTCCGCCTTCTCTTCTCCCCCTCGCCACACCGTGTCGCCTGCTCTTGGGCCTTTGGCTGCCCCATCAAACAAAGAGAAATTGGGCAAGATTGTAGCTTCTGTTTGCAGCTTCCTATGACGTCGAGGGGCCTGGGGAGGGTCCCGGTCGAATCGGGCGAAGATCCGGGGTTTGGGGGCTCTCTCCCCACAGCTAGGCTTTGAGCAGTCTTTCCTGAAACCGCACATAGTCGGTGCTCAATAAATGCACGCAAGCTGTTGGAAGCCCTGGGGCAGCTAGATCCTGAGAAGCGAAGAGATCGAAGAGATCGGGCAGATGGAGAGTGGGGGGTGGGGGACGGGTGATAAAAGGTCACACCAGAGCGAGGACGCGGATTCTCCCCACCTGCCTCTAGACTCCTACTTCAGAAAGCACCGGAAACTATGCCAAAGCAGACACTACCACGCCCATCCCCCCGAAGAGCTAAGAGGACGTTTGCACCCCAGAACCCAGGCCTGGGGGCTTCCAGCTTCTTTGCCGGATGAGGCGGTGCCAGCCTCCCCTAGACAGAAGGTTGGATCTTCTGGAGCTTTCTGGGCAACTCCCCGGCCAGGCGGTCCTTCACGGATACGGGGAGAAGATGGTTTCGGTGCCTTCCCATCTTCTTCGGCCCCTGTAGGCCATGGAGGGGGCGGGACATGGGGTCGGGAGGCTGCGGGGAGCCTGTTCCAATGGCGACAGATGTGGCACGTGGGAACCCTCGGCGGCAAGAAGACCTTCGGTGGTGGCCGGGCCCGGGCAGCCATTGTCTCCTCCACGACGGCCGCTCCCCGGGGCCACCCGCGTCGGGACACCTCTGCAGAAGCCAGTTCAGGTGCCTCCTCTGGAGGGTCCGTGGATTCCTGGCCTTTGCGGGCCGGCCCTTACTCCCAGGACCCAGGGTTCCAGCCTCTGCTCTCCGGGCTGGAACCTTCTGGAGTCCCGGGGCTCCCCGTCCTGTCTGCTTACCTGCGCAGCTGCGTTCCCAGTAGCGGAGCGCGGTGTCCCGCAGGGTCTCATCGGCAAATCGCACGCGGAAGGGGCAG